>OY720311.1:11197521-13597521 GCA_963082785.1 Philonthus spinipes
ACCTTTATCTGACATTTTTTAATAACACATCACATTTGTATATTAAATTTTGTTTACATATTTATTTATTTATTTGTCAATTTTACATAAAACTATTGAAAAAGAGCACGTTGTGCTTGAAATGTACATATAGTGATAAAAATAAAAAAAGTGAAGAAAGGAAAAAAATATTACTACATTATATCAAGAAACTTTACGTACTCACCAATAAATATCTTATTCGATACTTGTTCTGCTACTTTCGTAATGGAACCAAATTTTCATATTGCCTGACACGTGTTTTGATCCGTTACGATCATTTTTAATTAACTAATTTAAACGAAAACGATCGTAACGGATCGAAACACGCGTCAGGCAACTGAAAAGAAAATCATGGAACAAAACAACGTTTAAATTTACCCAATATGAAAATATTAATTCTTTATAAGAAAATCTACTTTCATTCTTTAAAAAAAATGAAATTACTTTCCGAAAAACCTAATATATCGAGCGTATAACAAAAATCGACGACGAAGTTGGCGTTGGAAGTCTCGAGTCATGTCTGTACTAAAATCACACGCGCATGCGTAATGTAATGGTTGTCATGTTGACAAGTCAGTTGTCAATAACCCCTAATTATCGTAAACATGTTTTCTAAGGTACATAAAACGTTTATGATTGAATATTATTTTCGTAATGGGCGAAAAGTTGGTGGAGAGTGGCAGTATTCTGTTCCCGATTGTTTGGAATATTAATTAATATCTGACATGTCAACCAGCATTTTACGCGTGTGATCTTAGCACAGACATAACTCGAGACTTCCAACGCCAACTTCGTCGTCGATTTTTGTTATACGCTCGATATAATGCATATTACACGATTTACTGGATATAATCTAGACACCTATCAAAAGCAACAATTTTTCATAATTTAATCCACTCTTTATTCTTACGATAAAACTTAAAATATTTCAATTCCCGACGCACGTTTCCGAAAGTGCCCCGAGAATGGTTTTCGGTGCATAACGCCGAGTCCAAGATTTATCCGGTCATAATTCTCGCACGCACGCAATCCTGCTTATGGGCAGTAAGGGGGTTATTTCCCGATATTTCAGGTGAAATGGACGGACATTATCGCGATCGAGGGGTGCTAATGGATCGTTAGAGCCCCAACCCCTTAAAAAGACTTACGCTCAATAGGGTTTATTAAAAAAGTAACTTTCATCCACGCATTTAATAAAAAAAAGGTGAAGTATAATAAAGAATAAGATTAGTGGCAATAATGTCGTACTATTTTGAAATATATGTGTATAACATATTCTATTCGATCTCTGTATGAAATACATGAAACTTTCTTCAATCGATTGGCATTTTCTATTCAATTCCTATATGATGTAATTATATGTATTGTTCATGTGTTTCACTTAATTACTTATGTTTTTGTGTTACATGTGTATATTTATTTTTTTTTGTAATATTCATACTTTATAGGAATGTTTACTCATTATGTGTCTGTATGTAAATAAATAAATAAATATGTGCAGGAACATATGAAACTGTCTTTAATTGATTGATGGGCGTTGCATTTTGTTGTTGAAAATCCACGTTCACTTTTGTATAAATTAAACTAAGTACTATTGGTGAGTTAGGTGAAGTGTTATATGAGATAATTGAAATATTCGTTTCTTACTCCTCTTTTTATTTTTAAATACTAGATGCACATCGTACTCGAAATGTATATCTAGTATTTAAAAATAAAAAGTGAAGTAAGAAACCAATCTTTCAATTATTTTGCATAAATTACTCTCATCCTCAATATACATAGACGAAATACAAAAAAGTGCACAAACAACGCTAATTCTGCTTGATTATTTTATTATTAAAGTTATCACCCGAAGAAGCAAGCGAGTCTCGAAAAACAATTGTAGTGTTAAAAAATAAACACAATTTTGAAAATAGTGATAATAATAATTATAATTAGCAAAACACCCGGAGATGTTTCCGCAATACAGACCCAAAAAATTGCACTACTAGACACTGCTCATATAATTTGAAAAAAATTCAATTGGAGACTCAAATAATAAAATCAAGTAGACTCAGGTAGAGCTCCGATTATTTCAGGAACCAGCTAACGAATGAGAAAATGAAATATAACAATAATAATAATATTTTATTGGTGTTAAAAACATTAGCTTACACAAGTCAAAATATTGGTTCTACATACATCCCCCCTTATTTAAACATATCTTTATACAGGGTGTCTCAGCGTGCGCGCCGAGTAGCTTTACGGCTAAATGGTTTATTTTTTTCAAAATTGGCTTTCGCAGGCCTATGTAGGTCTATTAGGACCACATTTTAAAATTAGTATCGAACATACAGGGTGTCCCATAAAAGCATGGCGTATCATAGTTATATTTTTTCTAATGGAATGACCCATATTTTATATTTTTTTCAGATTTTACATCAAAAATAAAGTTAACTTTTATAATATGTTTATATGCCTAAACCTAATAACTTTTGAAATATTTAAATATTTTTGGAAAAATTGACGTTTTGAAAAAAAATCATAACTTTCAAATGGGTGAATGAAAACAAATGAAATTTTGTGTCAGTATATCTGATTAATGGGTGAATATTTCAGACTATTAAGAGGAATTTAAAATCTTAAGATGTTTTGATAATTCAACATATCTCCAGAAGCACATTCAAGGTTAAATTTCGTGCTTATTTTAAATGGCACACCCTATATCTAATAGGCCTATCTTGTAGGAAATTGTATTGTCTTTCAGAAAGTATAAAGGTATTCTACACCTAAACCTAATAGTTTTCAAGATATATCCATTTTTGTTAATTTTCGTCATTATAATTATTATTTTAATATGACAATGTAACATAAAGCGCCATCTATTGCTTAATTTAATAATTATTATTGCCAGTTATTCTAATAGGCTTTTGTTTATAAGCAAATTTAATTGACACATTCGTATTATTACTAACAATTGAAAAAATAATGTTCCCTTAAATGAAAGAATTAACATGATTCTAATAATAATGTAATGTTATTAAGATTGTCTCTTAGTGTATAAAATGTTCTCTGATGGAAGACATCCTAATAAGAAGACTGTAGAGGAAGTTTTAAATACATTCAAAACTGTAGGCAGTATGAAGTATTTGAAAAAAAAAACTACCTTGAAAACAGTAACTAATAATGAGGAGACACAATTACAAGTTTAATTCCATTCAATATTCGTCAAAAAATGTGGTTTAATAAGCAATGAATTGGAAGAATACACGGAAAGCAGTATTAATAATACATTTAGATCAATTATACCTAATATGCTTAAACTGTCAAAATATCATTTAAAATAAAATTTAATTATGTATTCGATGGTAGTATTTTTGAAAATTTATTATAAATTACTTTTAATTCTATTTCGTCAATTTATTTGATGTATTTCGTTATATTTGTTTTACAATTCTAACAAGTTTTTATCAAATAATTTACACATGTGTAAATAAATAATGCATATTAGTATATTCACAATTAATAAAATTAGTGTATTAATTTAGGAATTATCTCAAAAATCATTTGTTGGGTCAACTGACTTTATTTATAAACAATAACTAAACTCTTGCCTTTATGGAATAATAATAATAATAAATATTATATTGAACAATAGATGGCGCTTTGTATCGACTTTCCATGTTATGAATAATAAATATTATGTCAAAAGTTAACGAAAATGCATATATCTTGAAAACTATTAGGTTTAGGTAAAAAATATCTTTATACTTTTTGAAAGACAATACAATTTCCTACAAGATAGGGCTATTAGATATAGGGTGTGCCATTTAAAATAAGCATGAAATTTGACCTTGAATGTGTTTCTGGAGTTACGTTAAATTATCAAAACATCTTATGATTTTAAATTCCTGTAAATAGCCTGAAATATTTACCCATTAGTCTAATATACTGTTACAAAATTTCATCTGTTTTCATTCATCCAGTTGAGAGTTATGATTTTTTTTTCGAAACGTCAATTTTTCCAAAAATATTTAAATATTTAAAAAATTGTTAGTTTTAGGCATATGAATATATTATAAAAGTTAACTTTATTTTTGATGTAGAATCTGAAAAAAATATAAAATATTGGCCATTCCATTAGAAAAAATATAACTATGATACGCCATGCTTTTATGGGAAACCCTGTATATTTGAAACTAATTTTAAAATGTGGTCCTAATGGACCTACATACGCCTGCGAAAGCCGATTTTGAAAAAAATAAACCATTTAGCCGTAAAGCTACTCGGCGCGCACGCTGAGACACCCTGTATATCTCTAATGCTGAGGAAATTGAAAAGATCTGTATGGAAAATCCAATGTGTGACTTTATTTTTTGTGGTGATTACAACATTCCAAATGCGGTATGGTGGGATAGTGGTGATAATTTATTAGGTGTTGACAATAAAGTTATCCGGCTAGTGTTTTAGCAAAGGCCATCAGCTACTACCATCTTCACCAAATGAACAATATTCCTATTAGTAGAGGTGTTTTTTTAGATTTTTTTTCTAATATTTGTGAATTAAAAATTAAAAATGCTAGTGATATTTTGTGCAATGCAAGTGTTCACCATATACCGTATATACTGGATATTCCACAGGCCACAGTAGAATTTATCAAGGGAAATTCGGAATGGATTTATGACTTTAAAAGAGCGAATTATAGTGCCATTAATAACTTCTTAGGTAACATTAATTGGGACCAAATGTTTGGCCATTGTATAAATGAAAATGTTTACAATTTTAATAACATTTTTTGTGAAGTTTTCGAAATGTTTGTCCCTATTGTTTATTTAAAATCGTCCAATTATCCCAAGTGGTTCAATAGTGAGTTAATTAAATTAACAAAATTGAAAAAGCAGGCGTATTTAAAGTACAAAGAATACGGCTCACAACCACATTACGAGTTATTTAAGAACCTCAGGAAACAGTGTAAAGACCTGAGTGATATGTTATACAAAAATTACATTCACCGCGTAGAAACAGAAATAAATAGTAATTCTAAGCAATTCTGGGAGCACGTCGACGTGTGTCGCAAAACAACGGAGTATCCTAAAGTAACGCATTTGAATAATGAGTTAAGTTATACTTTAGAAGTTGATTGTGGAGTTGTTTGCTGATAATTTTTCTAAAGTTTACAGTATGAAACCAGTTAATTCATTGCCTATTTATCATGGTATTGCATCTTTTGATCTGTGTAATCTCAGTGTATCTATTGAGGAAATATTTAATGTCATATCTTCATTGCCTGAATCATGTAATGCTGGCCCTGATGGTATCCCTGCTTATTTTGTAAAACAATGCGTGTGTACTCTAACTAAGCCTATTCATACCATGTTTACAAGTTACCTTTTTTCGGGGGTATATCCTGAATGTTGGAAGGATAGCTTTATTGTCAGTATATTTAAGAATAGTGAACGGGAAAATATTGTTAACTACAGGGATGTATCTATTCAATCTGTTATTCCTAAGATTCTACATTTGTTGGTTTCAGAGCAACTTATAAGATCATCTTCACGTGCGATCATTAACGAACAGCATGGATTTCTGAAAGGCAAATCCACAGCTACCAATCTAATAGTGTACCAAGCCCATTTGTCAAATACTTCGGAGAGTGGATCAAAGGTTGATTCAATATAAACTGATTTCTCCAAGACCGAGTGCAGCATAGTGTACTAATACATAAATTAGAATCAATGGGTTTTGGTGCTAACATTATTAATTGTAGTTACTTACAAAACAGAACACAGCGGGTACGCATAGGTAAACACACGTCAAAAATTATAGAGGTTACATGAGGGGCACCACAGGGTTCGTATTGTGGGCCGATATTATTTTTGTTATTTATAAACGACACCCCTATACCACCATTATGGTAGATGGGGATTTTAGATTATATATATATATATATATATATATATATATATATATTTATAAACGACATCGGATTAAATATTAAAAATAGCAATTTTCTCCTTTATGCTTATGACTTGAAAATTATCAAGACCATTAAGTCCGCAACTGATCAATTAAAACTTCAGGATGATCTTAACAAGGTTACACTATGGTGTAAAGAAAATTCACTAGAGCTAAATTTTGAAAAATGTGTTCATGTTTCATTTCATCGCGGTAAACAATGTAATTTTGACTATACACTGGACGGTAAGGTGCTAGCAAAGAAATCGATGATAAAAGATTTGGGCGTTTTATTTACAACAAAGCTCAACTTTTCCAATCATATTTCACACAAGTAATAAAACGTTACAACTGATGGGCTTTATTAATAGATTTTCATCGCATTTTAATATTAGCACCATTAGAAAACTGTATATCTCCCTAGTCCGTCCGCATTTGGAATATGCTTCGACTGTCTGATCATCATATAGTCAGAATTACATTACTCAATTAGAACGAGTCCAGGGTAAATTCTTGAAATTTATGCATTTCAAAATGGGCGGTAGAAGTATGGACTTTAGCCACAGTGCGATGTTAAAATACGTGAATATCAAGTCATTAACTGATAGGAGAATGTTCCTAGATATGTCCTTCTTATATAAGCTCATCAACGGCCTCATAGATTGTAGTGAAATGGTTGAAAGACTTGAGTTTAACATACCGCGCGGCCCGCAGTCACGCTACGAACCATTATTTCGCATTGCGTTTCACGTTACTCGGTACGGTATGTATAATCCTATAGACAGAATGATGCGGTATGCTAATGAATTAGAGAATGATATCAATTTTGTTTTATTCACTAATTCATTTGCAACTTTTAAATCTCGTTTGCATCGCATCAATTTTCCGATGTCATTTCTTTGTGTTAATGTTAATTGTTAATTTTTAATTCTTTGTGTTAATTTTTAAATTAGGTTATATGATTTGTTTACTTTTACCTGGTCTGTGATTTCATCTGTGATATATTATTGTTTAAATCATTATATATACTTGTTTGCTAATTTATTTAGGTTTTGATTTGTTTATTTAGTAATTATTTTATTATTTATTTTATCAATATTTATTTATAATTTCAATTTTTATGACATAATTTATTTGTTTAATGTCACTGAGATTACCGTTTTCGATATTTCAATTATTTTTTTCATCGCTAGAGTCGACCACTTGGGTTAATTTTTATTTTGCAGTTTCCGCTACTGATATTAAAATATGTTATATATGTAAAATTGTATTATTCTGTTTATATGTAATTTACAGTCATGCTATTTATCTAAACATTTTGAATATTGTCATTATTCTGTATAAAGATGATTTACCGTAAATAAATGAATTGAATTGAATATATAAAATGGCAGAACAAAATTTCTAACACGTAAACACTTTAAACAACTAAATAAAAAAAAAATAAATAACAGTATAAGTATAGTAAAATGGCCATCACTAGTTATCCATACGCTAGATGAATGGTGACTGAACGTTTCATTAAATATTGTAAAACACTTTAAAAATACAAATAATATTTTTTTTTATAAAATACAAAATACACTGTGGTAAACTTTATCAGAGCAGATTATATACTATTGCACTGATCATAAAACTTTTCAAAGGAATAAAAGGCATTGTACATTAAAAACGCCTTACACCATGACTTCACATTTTTGTTTCCATGCGTTGTATATTTAGATGGAGGGTGTTAAAAATTTTTGCTCCATAGTATCGTGGGCCTGTTTTCGCTTTGTTGAATCTAAATGTGTCCACCCTTATCTCATTTTTTCTTCTTATGTTATATTTATGGTAGATATTATGATAATTGTATTTTTCGATATTACTACTTACATACAAAATGCATTTCAATATAAAAATACTAGGCACTGTTAGGATTTTTAGATCTTTAAAACATTTTTTACACTCTGCTCTACATTCTAATCCAGCCACTCGCGTCGTTGCAGGCGGAATATATCTGACACAATACTGGAATGTCCCCAAAGTATTATTCCATAGATGACGCGAGAACGAAAATAGGCAAAATAAATATTTCTTAACATATGCATTGTTGATAAATTTTTCAATACATATACCTGTTGGGAGAGTTTATGTTCAAGCAATTTTCCATGCTGCAGCAATTTTAATTTTGAATCAATATGCATTCCGAGCAAATTTGTAGGTCTATTTTCAGATACACAATCCTGCTTCAGGAAGAAATATATTGTTTGCGTTTTGTTTTTATTTACTTTTAGTTTATTGCTATCAAACCAGCTACTTATGGAATCGAAGTTTGCTTTCAATATCATTTATGGTATTGCCTTTAAATGATATCGTTGTATCATCAGCATATAGTAGTGTAGAACCATGCCGATTTTTACGTAAGTTACGATTATATATATTAATAAACATAGATTGAGAATAGAAGGGGACCTAATATAGATCCCCGAGGAACACCATGTATGACATGTTTCTCTTCAGAATATATGTTGTTGAAGAATACCATTTGGCTTCTATTCGTTAAATAGG
This sequence comes from Philonthus spinipes, assembly GCA_963082785.1. Lineage (NCBI taxonomy): Eukaryota > Metazoa > Arthropoda > Insecta > Coleoptera > Staphylinidae > Philonthus > Philonthus spinipes. Next base: position 11,206,027 of record OY720311.1, read on the forward strand.
TCGTTATCAGCTTACAACTCTGAGGACTAAAGTTATAGAAATAAAGTTTTTTTGTAAAAGTATCGTGTGACTAACACAATCGAACGCTTTGCTGAGATCGAGCAAACAACTCGCAGCTATCTCATTATTTTCAAAGCAATCGATTGCGTAGTTCACAAAATCTTTTATTGTAGATCTATTTTTCCTGAAACCAAATTGTGCATCTGTCAACAAATTGTGATGTTCCAGATGGTCAGTCATCTGCTCACACAAAATATACTCGAAAATTTGCGAGAGTACAGGCAGGATGCACACAGGTTGGTCGTTGTACACTTCTAACTTATTTGCTTTTTTATATATTGGAATACATTTAGCAAGTTTCAAAATATCTGGGAATATTATTATTACTAATTTGATAAATAAATCAATAAAGTCTGATTTATTTATTAAATTAGTAATTGGGTGTATCAGAAAATCTATGACATTTCTTTTATTAATTCCAAATTTAAACTGTATATATCTCTACTTGATTTATTTTTAAGTTTTGAAATTGTACCGCGCACTTTGATCGAAGATATCTCATGGAAGTAAAATGATGGATGATTACTATTTAACATGTAATTTATTAGTTCATAATCGGATATTTTTATTGAGTTGATATAATTATTTAAATCAGAACCAGGATGAATGTAAACTGAACCAATCATATATTTGTCGGAAAAAATACATACTTTGAATATATTTTTAATATGCAGAGTGTTTTGATTTCATTCAATCCAATTGCGTAAACTACCATTTTATTTCATTAATTTTTGGTTTTTAATAAGGTTTTGTCCGAGGGAGATAAATAAAAATCAATTAAAATAAAAATAATTTGAAAATATATATACACACATCTTTATTCAGAGAACATTACTAAGCTTATATATACATTTATATTTACTTAACAAGACTAAATATTGTGTTAGTTTGTCCGGGCTATCGACCTGGGATTTTTCTGCCCTTAAATTAATTAATATTAAATAAAATGGAACAAAAATGATTCAAACATTTGCAGTTAAATAACAATGAAATAAACTAGGAAAAATTCTGTAAATAATCAATACAATTAATTAATAAATTATTTCCTCTTTAGCTACTAATAATAATAACTTATTAATTAATTATTTTCAAATTATTTTTATTTAATTTATTATTAAAAAAAAAATAGGTGACCAAGTCAATACATCTTTTTTTTATAAATAAAAGGTAATTTTACTTACAAACGTATTTTCAAAATAATATATTTTATCCAGAAATCTACCCTACACCACATCCAGGTTAGTGAGCGAGCTTTCCTTAGAACCCTTAAACTCCGACATCCTTCAAACCCACTACATAATCCTCCAAACCAATTCCCCTACGACGCTACCTTGATTATTCCCACAGAAGAAAGCCTTCAATTCCTCTTCGAAAATTTTTCCAAAAATCCTTTTAATTAAAGGGTCCTATCCCTATTTTGTTTACACAGAAACCCTGAAATTACTCCGAAATACAAAACCCCACCAAACACAATTTCCGAATATATTTTATCATATCATCATTGATGACTGACAAAATAAAATATTATAATAACAATAAGTATATATGTATGTATGTGTTAATAAAGATGTTAAATATATAATATATATTTTATTGATTACTAATAATATAATAAATAAAGTATATAACATATAGCACCAAATAGAAAAAAGTATTTATTCACTTGGTCGCAATTATTTAAATAAATTAAATAAAAATGATTAGAAAATAATTAATAAATTATTTCCACATTTAGCTCTGTGACAATTTGACTTACGTTACGTAAGTACGTTAAACACGTTGTTTTAATGAGCATTTGTTACCTACGTAACGTAAGTCAAAATGTCACAGAGCTAAATGTGGAAATAATTTATTATTTCAAATCAGTGTACAATAATTAATTGTTAAATGGCTATCGACCATAGTTCTTTCTGCCCATTTCAAATCAGTTTTAATTTTTTTTTAATTTAATTTATATATAGCATTATGTAAAATTTATTATAGACTTAAAATAATGCTATGTTCAACAAAATAAAATCTGTATCGTACATGATATTAATAATCCGCTCCGTAGATTGTGATTTCCTTGAAATTTTGAGTGAAAAATCTATTTCATCTTTTTTAGTCGTCACGTTTTCAATTTAGAATTTGTTTGGAAATGGGATGGGTTTTCGGATGGAGGAGGATCCGCCAGTTCTCGTTGTCGGACGGAAACACTTTCATTTGTTTTGCGGGCTTTTGTTCGGCCCGCCGTTTCGGACAAAAGGCCGTAAATTTCGGGACGGACACGTATGCAAATTACGAAAACCCGCCAGCGCGCTTCTTTGCAGAATCACCGAATAAATCTCGCGTGCAGGGGCGGTTGAAAACCGGACAGGCCCTGTGCTGAACGCGCGAACGCTGTTTTAATTAATTGAAACGATAATAAGGGACTGTGTAGGGAAGACAGTTGGTCAATTGTTTTAAACTTACAGCATTAAACATTTCTCGAATATGTTTTTTTTGTAACCACTCACACATGGGTTTCGGTTTATCTTAACTCCTGCTATCAAAGCTATGATGGACTGAGATTAAACTTACAGGAAATTTAAAACTAATAAATATGGTAAATTCAGCGGTAGTTCGAGAAGAAAAAACATTCTTAAATAACAATGTATTTATAGATCCGAAATTCCTGTGGAAATATATAAAAAAACAAATAAAAAATCCACAGAAGTTTTACGGTTTGGAAGCGGCAAACTAATTCTACTAACACTAATACTTATCCTGACTCAGTACCATTTTATGAAAATAACACATTATAACTCAAAAGTCAAATTTAGTTATTCATTTAAGAATACTCAAATAGGAAAATTTTAAATAAAAAATGATACCTTGGTGTTGAGTCAATTCAATTTTCCTGGTGTTGCTTATAGTGTCTGTTTAAATAAGATAAACAAGGATCGTACACAAAAAGTCCAAAATTCCTGTATAAGGTTAATTTTCGAAATACGATCATATTAATGCTCAAATTCATTAAGTAAATATGGCTTATTAAAGAAAACTACACTTGTACAGCTTTTATACAATAAAGTAATAACTCTTAAAAATCCTCCTTACCTAGACCGCTGTGTAAGTTTCTAGAACTAACATGCATAATATTAACATCGGGTTTAAGGGGCTAATATCACCACCAAAATGTAAAAATACTATTTTCCTGAGAAGTTTTGCGCATAATATATACAAGCCCTCAAATCTGAAAACTGCAACGATTCTGACATTTAAAGTCAAAGTGCGCAAATTACTATTTTTAAATAAGTTTTGAGATCTGTAAGGTATATAAGTCAGTGATTTCTAAAAAACAAAAATATTATTGGGAACCTCTAAAAAAAGAAACACAGAATCGTAATTATTTTCTGATTTAATTAAATACTTCTATAATTAAAAACAGGAGATCTGTTTATTGTTTTAGCCTTACTTTATTTAGATTGTCATTTTTGTGGATTAATATTTATTTTATTCACATTTTGTATATCTAGGAACCATTAAAGAAACTGCCCTGTTAATATTTTAATAGGAGTAAACAAGTGTTTTCACTGCCCATTTGTAAAGTACCGTGTGGACAAACCATGCAGGACGCATTAATGCACGCTCACTGACAGTATCATTGCCGTGCAGTAATCATAATTGATACTTAAACCTGGGATAGTCTAATTAACAATTTCAACCAATTTATTTATAGTTTCATTTCAAGATTTAAAAAATATGATTTTTATAAAAATTATATTTCTAATCATGGAATTTGAATATATTCAAAATATGAAAATAATTATTTTGAATCTTTGAAAGGATAAAATAATGACAGAATTCTGATTAGCAATGTCCAGTTAACAATTATGAATAATTTGTTTATAGTGGCATTTCAAGATTTGCAAAATATACATTTTTATAAAAATCGTATTTTCTAACATGAAAATCGAATATTTTCAAAAATTCAAAACTGCCATTTAGAACCTCTGAAAATACCAAAGAATGACAGAATCGTGATCAGCAATATCCATTTAACAATTCTAATTAATTTGTTTATAGTGGCATTTCAAGATTTGCAAAATATACATTTTTATAAAAATCGTATTTCCTAACATGAAAATCGAATATTTTCGAAAATTCAAAACTGCCATTTAGAACCTCTGAAAATACCAAAGAATGACAGAATCGTGATTAGCAATGTCCAATTAACAATTCTAAATAATGTGTTTATAGTGGCATTTCAAGATTTGCAAAATATACATTTTTATAAAAATCGTATTTCCTAACATGAAAATCGAATATTTTCGAAAATTCAAAACTGCCATTTAGAACCTCTGAAAATGCCAAAGAATGACAGAATTGTGATTAGCGATATCCAATTAACAATTATAAATAATTTGTTTATAGTGGCATTTCAAGATTTGCAAAATATACATTTTTATAAAAATCGTATTTCCTAACATGAAAATCGAATATTTTCAAAAATTCAAAACTGCCATTTAGAACCTCTGAAAATACCAAAGAATGACAGAATCGTGATTAGCAATGTCCAATTAACAATTCTAAATAATTTGTTTATAGTGGCATTTCAAGATTTGCAAAATATACATTTTTATAAAAATCGTATTTTCTGACTTGAAAATCGAATATTTTCAAAAATTGAAAACTGCCATTTAGAACCTCTGAAAATACCAAAGATTGACAGAATCGTGATTAGCAATGTCCAATTAACAATTCTAAATAATTTGTTTATAGTGGCATTTCAAGATTTGCAAAATATACATTTTTATAAAAATCGTATTTCCTAACATGAAAATCGTATATATTCGAAAATTCAAAACTGCCATTTAGAACCTCTGAAAATACCAAAGAATGACAGCATTGTGATTAGCAATATCCATTTAGCAATTCTAAATATTTTTTTATAGTAGAATTTCAAGATTTGCAAAATATACATTTTTATAAAAATCGTATTTCCTAACATGAAAATCGTATATATTCGAAAATTCAAAACTGCCATTTAGAACCTCTGAAAATATCAAAGAATGACAGAATCGTGATCATCAATATCCAGTTAACAATTCTAAATAATTTGTTTAAGTGGCATTTCAAGATTTGCAAAATATACATTTTTATAAAAATCGTATTTCCTAGCACGAAAATCGTATATTTTCAAAAATTCAAAACTGCCATTTAGAACCTCTGAAAATACCAAAGAATGACAGCATTGTGATTAGCAGTATCCATTTAACAACTCTAAATAATTTCTTTATAGTGGAATTTCAAGATTTGCAAAATATACACTTTTATAAAAATCGTATTTTCTGACTTGAAAATCGAATATTTTCAAAAATTCAAAACTGCCATTTAGAACCTCTGAAAATACTAAAGAATAACAGAATTGTGATTAGCAATATACAATTAACAATTCTAAATAATTTGTTTGTAGTAACATTGCCAAATATAGTTTTTTGTTTACATTATTAAATAACATCTCCCTTACAGAATAATTAATGTAGTATTAATGTGCCTTCTTTGATTTTTATGTAAATCACATTCCCAACCATTGAATTCGAATGTTTTAAAAAATTCAAAATTGCGGTTTGAAATGTTGAAATGCCACAATAAACAAATTGTTTCGAATTGTTAATTAAATATTTCCAATCACGATCCCATCAATGTTTTATACTTTTAGAGGTTCCAAATGGCAGTTTCGGATTTTTAAAAATATTCCAAAAATGTGAACGTTATGAGATAAATCTGATAAAACTAAATAATTTAAATTGTTCTTACTTTAAAAAATATGCTATTGCATTCATTTTAATTAATTTATATAGCAAATGTTAAATATCATTGAATTTTAATTTATTTTGATCGATGGTGGAAACTCTTCTCTTTTATCCAGAAAAAGTGTGACAATATTTTTAATGTTTTATTAAAAAAATAGAGCTATTTTCAAAAGTAGTTTTAACAATTGTGGTTTGTGTTTGAATATAATTTGTACGATGGTTGATGCGCCGGGTATATAAAATTCGTGGTCAACTTCTCGTCAGTATTTTCAAGCCTCATTTTATAGAAATATCTTTATTAATTAAGAACATAATAAATACTACAGCACTACAAATAAAAAGATTGTTATTATTTATTTCAAAATTTATTTTTATGATAGATACAATGGTCTCATTATCAATAACAAACTGGTTATTTTGTTAATGATAATTTTATTAACATAAAAATAAACTGTGAAGTAATAAAAAACAGTATTTTCATTTGTGATTAAACACTTTACGTAAATGAAAAAACTATTTAGTTGTTACAGCACTATATGTCAATAATTCTATGGCTATTGATCATTGGTCTTTCAGCCCACATATTATTTTACAGATAAATCGACGAATTTTATAGTTCTGGTATATTGCTTTCCAATTTCCTGCGATCCCCTACATGTGATCGAGCACAATAAGGCTGAAAAATTAACTAGGACAACTTTAATTGGATTCCCCTTCCCCAGCATCGCGTCCTTTCCCCAGCGGAGAAGCCGGTGGAAGGGGACCGGGGAGTGAAAGCCCCACTCGCGCGCTCATTAATTGACGCGCTCCCCTTTTTCCCCTCGTTGTGAACTCTCCATTCCCAATTAATTCCCCGAACGTCCAATTACCAGAAACAATCGCGCAACGATTCTGCCAAATGAACGAATCCATACAAAAAAACGCGAAACAAAAAAAATAATACGAACGGCGACCCGGATAATAACTCGTGTAATGGATAATGGCGAGATTGAAATTCGACACGCGTAAAGCGCGGAATGTGAGGGAGGGATGAAAACGGTTCGGTTACGGGTGAATTGAGATTCGTTTCGGAGTTGGAACACGTGTCCGGGTTATTTGAGATTTGTGGGAAGTTTTCGCTTTTAGTTTTGTTCGAATTTACACATTTTTTTTATTCTTTATTATAGAGACTGAAAAAGAATACCTAAAGAACGTTTCAATATATGCAGGATATTGTAAACCATCCGTTATCGATTTTTATATTCAATACTTCTTAATTGAAGAAAAAAAAAAGGAATTTATATTTAATACTTCTTTAAAAAAAACAGCCATACTAAATTTTTGAAATGAAAATAGCAAACAAACAAATATAAAAAAAATGTGTGACAAATACAAAAACAGATCTTTCAAAAAATATTCTAAGATTATTTTAGGTTCATAATAAATGAAAGACGACGCAAGCGCCATCTTTCACCTAATTTCATGTGGCATCGTCAACGATTCGAGTCTACAAGGTAGATAACAGAAAATCGTTGTTTCGTCCACTAAAGGAAGGCGAACTTGTCCTGTGAGATCAGGAAACGAAATTTATTTAATAAATTATTTTAGGTTATGTTCTTTTTTGTGAAATATTATTATTTATTAACACTTTCTATCTCGAGGAACATTCCAAGATTTAATATAAAGTTGATATTTTGAAGCCAGCCAAAGAGTGATCTCATTGTTTGAATCTCATCTTTTGTTAAATACCGTGTGATCAAACCAGGCAAGTCTTTAATGATTGTTGAGTTACGTGAAGATGAACTATACTATTTAATGAATGATTCATTTGAGCTTATTTTTAGAAATTTAATAAACCACCATTCATCTATCATATGGATAACTAGTGATGGCCATTTCGATTTTTCAAACCTCATCAGACTAATGTGTTCCATGTGGAATGCCTTGATGAAGGGGTTGAACGGATCTTGTGTTGCGGTTAAATATGAATCGTAATAAATGGAAGGCGACACAAGCGCCATCTTTTGCATAATTTTGACGATGTCACATGAAATTAGGCAAAAGATGGCGCTTGCGTTGTCTTTCATTTATTATCCTTATTTAGAATGTAACTCACCATTTTAATCCATATTACCAGAACAATATTATTAATATTTATATATTTTTTTTTAATTTGACATTGATATTGATAATGGTTACACCATGACAGAAATGTTCATCTGGTTTTAATAAGAAAGGATACTCAATCTTTCATTAAAAGATTCTATTTCAATTCCCATAACATTACTTTTCAACTCAATTTCTTTATAATACACAAGCAACCGGCAACCGTTTTCCAAACAAAATTTCGATTTTATACTTATCATTGTCAAATCGCGACCAGAATATGATGCGCCTCTAGTCCTCATAAATATATATAAACAGGGACACTGGAGCCACCGACTCGGCTAGCTCAAAACCTCCTGGACGTGTCAGATGAGGTCACACTCACTGACGTGGATATGGAGGAGGAGGAGCAGCTTTCTAGGGAAAACTGAATGGCTAGCAAGGTAAGATTCATCCAAATCAATATTGGACATGCATGCGCGTCCACTGCTACGCTGTCTAGGCGACTGGACGTTGGTGCAGATACAATTGCCCTCATACAAGAACCCTAGATTGTAAAATCCAGGATCTGTGGCTTGGGCAGACTTAATGGTAATCTATTTTGCAGGCCATCAGCACGTCCTAGGACCGCGATATTCGTACCTGATGACGTGCCAGCGCAACTGGTGCCGCAGCTATCCGAAGGTGACATCACAGTCGTGAGGGCTAGTAGGGCACTAAACGGGAAATACGTTATTCTGATATCCGCCAACCTCCCAGGGGACGCACCTGATCCTCCCCCCACAAAGGGCTTGGAGGAGGCGGTCAACTATTGTAGGCAGATCAGGATCCCATGCATAATAGGATGCGACTCCAACTCGCATCAGACAGCATGGGGGAGTAGAACAACGGATAAAAGAGGTAAGTTTCTTTTTGACTTTATCACAAGTAATGACCTCCAAATTCTTAATCGCGGTAAAGAGTCCACTTTAGTGAACGCGAGGAGCGCCACCGTCATTAACTTGACTGTGGTCAGCCCATCTATTGTTGAGGACATTACTGACTGGACAGTCAGCCTGGAAGTATCCATATCTGATCACAGATGGATCACCTTCTAGGTAGCACTGAGAAAGCAAAGCAAGAGAAAGTACGTGATCTCAGGACGACCGACAAAGAGGCATATATTATGCACCTTACGGAACTACTGAGCGATACGACTGTGAGTATAGACGGTAGGAAGAAACTGGATAACCAGGCATCTACACAACAACACTGTATCGTTACAGCTTATAAGAAAGCGTGTCCACCTAAATGGAGAGACGAGAACACAAGTACCATCTCATGGTGGTGCAAGGAACTTGGCTCCCTCAATGAGGGTACGAAAAAGCTGTACATTATAGCATTACGTAGGAAAGCTAACTCTGATTGGTCCAGGTACAGGGATCACCTTAAGAAGTACAAAAAACGCATAAGGAAGAGGCAAAGAGAAGCCTGGCGGGCTTTCTGTGAGAGCATTGAAAGCACGTCGGAGCTATCTAGACTAAAATCAGTACTCTCACGGGATGCAAGACAACCTGTCGGAATGCTGAAAAAGGAGGATGGCAAAGTCTAGAACTACTGCTACACACACACTCCCCGGGCTGTAATCTTACGGAGGATAGCCCTGCTGTTTATCTTTGGGACTGACTGGGGACTAGCCAATGAGATAATCACCCAACAAGACACTCGCCTAGCCATTAACAGCTTTTCCCCTTTCAAATCACCGGGTCCGGATGGTATCTTTTCTGCTCTACTCCAATGGGGACAGGAGTTACTACTACAACGGCTGATTTCCGGGCAAGCATAGCGCTTGCACATATTCCGATAACATGGAGGCAGGATAGAGTGACTTTTATTCCAAAGCCTGGGCGGCCGGATTATACGGCTGCCAAGGCGTACAAACCGATAACACTGTCCTCGTTTGTGCTAAAAATACTTGAAAGGATAGTTGAAAGCTACATCAGAAGAACTGCCCTCATTGAAAGACCATTCCAACTGACACAGCACGCCTATACCAAGGGTAGATCTACGGAATCCGCCCTACTAAACGTAGTGAATAGGATCAAGAGAACTCTGGACAGGCAGGAGATGGCACTAGGAGTTTTCGTGGACATTGAAGGGGCTTTCGAAAAAAAAAAAACACTACAACGAAGATAGGATAGGCTCACGTTCGCAGAGGCATCCCTACAGGAATACGTGAGTGGATAGGAAGCCTACTGACAAACAGAAACATAACAGTATCATCGGAGCAGGATAAAATCCAATGCAATATTAACAGAAACTGTCCACAAGGGAGGGGGGGGGGTACTTTCACCTTTTCTATGGAACCTAGTTCTGGATAGCCTACTGCAAATGTTGCACAACAACGATTTTCACGTAACAGCGTACGCAGACGACTTTGCTTAATCGTCAGCGGAAAATACAAAGAGGTGCTGCGTGATAGAATGCAAGCAGCCCTAAACATAATAGCCAACTGGTGTGAGGAACACTCCCTCTCTATCAATCCGACGAAAACGGAGATGGTTCTCTTCACCAGAAGGTATAAAGTGAAATAGAAGGCACCGAAACTCAAGGGCATGACGCTACAGTTCAGCAGCGAAGTGAAATACATAGGTATCATTCTCGATAGCAAACTGAACTGGAAAACGTACCTGGAAAACAAAACTGAAAAATCGATCATTGCCAGAAGGCCAATGCCGTAGAGCGATAGGCAAAACCTGGGGACTGAAACCAAAGGCTTTAGACAACTATAATCAGACCCATGATGGTCTATGGAGCAGTGATATGGTGGGCTAAAACTAAAGTACAGACCGTCATTAAATTGCTCAGTACAGTACAGTACAACGGACTGCTTGCCTATCGATAACGGGCACAATGAACACAACGCCAACATTAGCAATGGGAGTGATGCTATGCCTACCACCACTAGATTTATACGTGGAAACGACGGCTCTGGCAAAAACTATTCGTCTAAAGAATCATGAAATTTGGGAATTGACCAACTGTGGAGAGGTAAAATGCGGCCTCTGGAGGGCTGTCTGTGAAGACATTTTTCTTCTTGAGGCTGGCACAGACCTATGCAGTCCTACTCTCGTAGCGGGAATGCCTTAGGGTATCACCACCGTACCCACAAGTATAATGAAAGAGTTTGCATCAAGAATATACACAGATGCCTCAATTATGGGAGAAGCTTAGGGATTGGAATCTATTCCAGGTCTTTGAGCATCTCAACGAAACTAGGCATGAGATGATACAGCGATATCACCCAGCTGGAGACAATGGTCATGCGGCTGAAACCATTTCCAATCGCAAAATAACGAACAAGATGATTCTGATATTCACGGACAGCAGACGGGCGCTCCATTCTCTGAGGAACAGATTCATCTGCTCAAACACGATTCGGGAGTGTCACAGACAGCTGTCCAAGGCATCTCAGCATAATGAAAACCTCTATCTCATTATGCTGAGATATCCTGGGTTAAAGGGCACAGTTCTGACGGGGGCAACAGAAGGGCTGACATGCTGGCGAAGGCGGCGGCGAAACTGAACATTCAGTACCCAGAGCCGCTAGCACCCATTCCTTCTGCGACCCTCATCAAGCTAGTCCAAGAAAGAACGACGAAAAAATTCAGAGAAAGATGGGACGACGCAACTGACTGCGCCTTTGCAAAGGAAGCAATTCAGTACCCGAGCAAGTCTGCGGCAAGCAGATATCTCAGATTAGGCAGGACAAACCTAAGGACGATAACAGCTATGCTCACAGGTCACGGTAGACTCAACGCTCACCTATTCAGGCTGGGACTCTCAGAGACACCAGACTGTCGAGGCTGCGGGGAGGAAGACGAAACAGCCAGGCACTTACTCATAGAGTGTCCGGCGACCTGCGAGATAAGGGAAGCTACACCATGGGTGAGAGATGGCCTAACATGGCCTACATAAGAGATCGGTGATAATGGATTACCTCCATGAGACAGTCTGGTTGTAGCAGAGGAAGGCAGGCCTGTAATGAAGAGAGGCAAGGGGCCTTTTAGGCCTATGCACAGTGCTTACAGCACACCTTCACACATACATACAGTCCTCATAAAGTACTATACTCTGGTAGTTAATTTTTTTTTTAAATTGTGTGTGACAAAATTTTTCACGCGAATTACGATTATATATATAAGGATAATATATTCATATTATATATGCGAAGAATTTTGCTCACTTATCTGCGGATATTATGTAGTGTAAGATTGACTTTCATTAATCTAAGCAAGGCGCACTATGATCATCTAACGGCGCCAATTATTTGTTTTGTTATTGTTATTATTACATTATTTATGTTCTACAATCCACTATAAATAAATATTATTAATTATATTGTAGACTTGTAAAAAAGTAAATCCCTTAAATAAATCATTTTATTTCATATTTATTCATATTTAAAATGCTTTATACCAAATGGCAGTTTTTTTTTTAATATGATAATTATATGTGAACGTTATGAGAAAAATCTGATAAAACTAAATAATTAAAATTGTTTGTCAGAAAGACCGATGGTCGATAGCCATTTTCTGGGGCTTAACTAGAGGTTTATGATTGTAATGTAAATATTGTAATGTAATTTAACGTATTTCTCAGAAATAAAGATTTTCTATATATATATATATATATATATATATATATAATTGTTTTTAGTTTATAAAATGTGCTATTGCAAAAAATATTGCTTTAATAGTTAATCACCTTCTACATTGTGGTGTGTAGTTTTTTTTAATGAAATTCATATACCTGTGTATATCAACATTCATGTATCAACTGGAAAACTACGAGCTTAACTTGTTGTTTCGCCCTTGTTTTAAAATTTAAATTATCTCTGCCCGTTATTTGGCGTTCGGTGTTTGCACAGGGCGGATCTCGTCGCTCCGCGGGTTCGCGCGTTTCGGAGTTTGCAACCCGGGCGCACCAGATAGTTTTAAACCGTGTTTACTCAACCGTGGTCCGCGCAGTTTCGCTAACTCGCAGATAAATAGCGGGCGCAAATTTAAAGCGCTCCAGCGGTTTCCACTTGAATTAAGAAAACGTTTAGTCTACAATCAAATTACGTAAAGTGCGAGAAGTTTTGTTTTCATTGAGATACCGGTGGAGGAATGGAAGATATACTATTGGAAATAAACTAAGTTGATGCTTAAGGACATACCACTCGCTAGAAAAGAAGAGAAAATAGTGCTTTACGGCACACGCCGTTGTTACCACTAATAATAATACTGTTGTATTGAAATTTCAGTATGAGAAAGTTAAAGGATGAATCAATGATCGTATTCGTTTAGTTTTGAAAAAAACTTCATATATTATTTATAAAAATGCATTAAATATGTTCAATATTTATACAAATTTGATCGTTAATTTAACCAATTTAAACATTTTTATATTTAATTTTGAAGTAATAGGGGCCTAGAATCGACTTTTGTGAACAATAAAGGGTTTGCATCATAAAAATAAATTCACTAGTTTGCCCACAATGAGCGAATAATTATCGGACTATTTTACATTTTCTTGCGAGAAATAAGCGAAGACCAATTTGTCTATCTCTCTTTCGCCGCGGATTCACGTGCGTAGCGATGCTTGACTGCATCGAGACGAGAACGACCGCATATCCGATTACGCACTACTAATGGGCGAGTGTTACTTGATTTATGGTATTATTATAGCCAGAAACATCTTTTATGGGTTTTCGAGATGAGTGTGTTACAATATTATAAGAATCATAATGCCAGTATAAAACAGATTATTTTTTAAAATTCCTAAATTTTAGCTTGTCATTGTTTGATCATTTGTTCTGAATATATAAATATAATTACTTACAATAAAAATATAGTTTTTTTTTTTTAATTTATATAGTGGGAAACCCCCCCCCCCCCCCCCAAATCTACAAAACAACAAGCCTGGCAAAATTTGAGATCGATTGGGTACCTTTAACCCGTGCCCCATGAAGGCAAAATGAAAAATATATAAGCTGTTTAATTATTCAATATTCTTATATTTTACATAAGTATGATCTTACAAAATATAAACTAAATATGAAATATACTGTTCTACATAAAGAGTAAGAAAAACATTAAAAAAATATGAAATAATAAAATCTATTAATGAATGAAATTTAAAGTTAATTTTGGATTTTGAGCTCCGTGGGACCCGGGTTAAGATTAACTAATTGGTCCCAAATTTTACAGGAATTAATTAATTATATAAAGAAACAATTTGATGGGGTCCCACATAATATTTTTCTGAACAATCCCTGCTTGTCTCTGTGTCAACATACCAAGAAAATAATAATTATTAAGTTCTGTAATATTTAAAACAACTAATTATAATGATTGTTACTAAATGAAATGATAATAATATTGTTTTCTATGACAAATCTGAAACTTATGGTATAGTTTATATATATATTATAAAAAGTTATTTTTTGTTTCTTATTATTTATAAATACTTATTATTTATACATACATTTTACCGAAATTTCAACGTTATTAATTTCGAGATACGGACATTTTTCACAAATTTTCAGGTAATATTAGCATTATTCATAATTTTTCTTTTTCACATAAAGGCAGTAAGTCGGTTAAAGTTTAATTGTCAAATTTTAGATTACTATATTTTCTATATCTCGATAATTTTGTCACGTTTTAACTGTTATGAATACATTAAATGATATTTTGCTGGTAATTTTTTTAACAATGCCGCAATAAAAAAATGTATTTTTCAAATGTTAATTTTTTTTTATAATTACGAAACTCAAAAAAATAAACAATTTTAATTTTGACTGACTGATTTTAAATAAATATAATAATAATAGCAAGACTGTATGCAGGCATGTTTACTCTAAAAAAAACTAATTTACAAGTTTTCTCTAAAATTATCAGGGAATATAATATCCCAAAATAAAGAATTTTAAATTGAAAATTCTATGTTCCGTTTTATTCATATACATCCTGTATGCATGTCATCGAACACCATTTTTGTGTTTCAATGATTTCAATAATATATCACATGTATAGTTTTATAAAAAGTTTTTGTTATTTACAAGAAAAAAGACAATATATGTCAACAAAAATAATTTCTGAATAAAATAAAATATAACAGTCATATTTTCTTCGTTTGTAGTATTTTAAAAAATAAATTATAAAAATGGCGACCTATTTCGCTTCTACACAAGCCAATTTTTTGTGAACAATGTACGGTGTATTTATATTTTGATAATAAAGATTATTATTATTTATTACAAATTTAAAAAAAAACACTCATTAAAATTTTATTGAGATTACTGCGAAAATAACATTCATAAAATTACATAAAACGATAAGATTGCCCAATCTAAATTTTTCATGACTTGTATAAAACTTCTCATGAAATGTAACATGTTTTTAATTTTGGGTTGATTGAGTTACTTGAAGATAATAATAACCTGATTAAAACACTTAGATCCTTTCTTCAATATTTTATATATACAATCATCTTTATTGTGGTGTTTACATATATATATATTATACAAAATATTTGATCTAAACTTATAAATGGCTATCGACCTTAGGTCTTTCAGCCATCAATATTTTATTTTTCACCAAATTTACATTTCGGACACATAGTGCCCATTATCAATGGTTTGATATCAAACCAAAATATTGAAGAAAGGATGTACGTGTTTTAATCGAGTTAATTTTTAATATTTTGCCAATAAATATTTACACTATGAATATTTGTTTTTGTCAGCAAAATGGCAGAATTAACTAAAACATACTAAAAGAAAAATATTACAAAGTTAAAAAATAGAAGCAATATGAAATGACAAGGTAAATTTTATTGAATCACTTTATATCGAACTGTCCATTTATGTTCATATTATTTCTATTTGAATTTTAGCACTAGCAATAAATTTGAAACAATTGTTGAAAATAGTTAAAAATGTGTAATAATGCTAATATATAAATATAGGTACATCAAATTTTAATGTAAACTTACTTTTTCCAAATTACGAGATTACATTTCTTTCGGGGTGCAGATAAGTACAACCTGGTTTTCTTTCCTCTTCTATTACCCATTATAAGAATTGAATTGGAACGAGTTATAAGTTTCTGAAAATCTCACACTGATACACCACTTTTATATCACGGATACAGTGAACATCCACGTCACTGTAACATCCAAAAACTCAACAACATTCAAAATCTGACTATTTTAAAAATTTGTATTTCTAGCTGGTCATTCAATGGTGTGGTAAAAAGCGGAGTCACCCAGGAAGCAATCCATTATGAACACTAACCGTATTGTCTGGGTGTCAATTGCGGTGTCGTACCCTGTTTGTGCATTGTTCAGGGCGGTACCGCCCCGAGACAGATAGTAAAAGAAGTCCATCTGTTTTCAGTCGGTGAGCGGCGTTATCTTATAAATTACAATAACTCCTGTGTTTTCTATTCGTTCGCATTTTTAAATTTTATTTTGATGAAGTAATTACAATTAAATTATATAATATTAATTGTAATGCATTGACATTGTTCCCAATACAAATAATATAATAGAATGGAATATGATTTCAATTAAAAGAAATATTCAATTGTAAGTGATGTAAAATATATTAACTCGATTAGAGTTTAATGTTATTAATTTAATGGTAATTCAGAGATATACAATTAATTGTGAAATATTAATTTAATGATTTTTTTCTTAAATCTCGAAATAGTTATTTTTTTTAAATGAACAATTCATATATTTTAATTTTTTTGGCATTGGAACGGAAATTCATTTAAGTAAGATAAGAGAATATCAAATTAAATTATATTTGTAAGAAACACTTTCGAATTAGTATTAAAAGAAAAAATATTTCTTTTGAAATGCACGAAATGTTATTAGTTTATTGAAAATGTAAACACATTTTGAAAATATATATTATTTTGATTGTTACCAATCCATATTTATTTTGAAGCAACCATTTTCTAATTTCAAATTTACAAAACAATCACTTTTTAATTGAAACGTCCTATATTTTTCATCATAATTATATGACGAAAATATTTTTTAACAAAAATGTTATAATCCACTATCACAAAAAAAAATACAAATAAAATCCAGTTACTACAAAAAAAACCAGAATGACAACAAATAATGAGAAATTATTTTCTCTGTTAATCGATATAAACATATTTTATTGATGTATTATACTAAAAAAAAGATGAGTAAGTACAAGGCTCACCACAAATCTCACTGTAAAGAAATGACTTCCATCAAGTTGCTAACGGTTTTTGACATAATTCGAATGGTGTGTTATTAAATTCTAATCTAATTTTAAAATTGCAATTATTTGAGAAGTATTTGGGTTATGTACGGAATATTTCCAGTAAAGTTATTTTTTATATATAAATACTATCAAAAATATGCTGTCTTCGAATAAGTCATCACATTGTATTTATCATTTATATTTTTTGTGTTATAAGTTCAAACTTCGACTTCAAATTGTGACCATAGTTGAAAATGACATTATTAGTTACAGTTTTTTTTTTTCATAGATTCCAAATATATATATAGTTTGTTTAGTTTTTGCAAAGTTATAAAAAAATATAAATCTATCTTGGATATAACTCAAAAACTAAAAAGTGATAAGTAAAATGTAATAATATATTCGAAGTCAGAATAAAATGTCAGTGTTAATTATATTTTCTATTTTTAATAATAACGGAGTCTCAGGCATCATTGAAAATTTTGTGTTTAATCTAGAATAATACTTTCTTATAAATATAATAATTTCATGCGTACCTTTTTACATATACACGCGACATTGAAAATTGAACCAAACTTTTAATTAATCAATTTTAAAAGAAACTAAGTAAACCGTAGCATAATTAACAAATATATTTAATAAATTTTCGGAAATAAGACAATCGAACGACGCTCTAAAAAGGGGCAAATAAGGGAAACTACCTGCTATTCTAACCGATAAATTCTTATAATCTCTCTTTAAACATTTCGAGTTTGGCCATTCTCATAAGGCCCTCGCCGGAACCGTATTTTTTATTATTTACTGTTTTTACCAGTTACAAATATAATTGCATATAATAAAAACTCCAGTTAAAAATGCAATTGGATGCAATAAAAACTGGCAAAAGGGGATGAATATTTAAAATTCTGAAAGCATGCCTCCTTCTTTATCATTTCGGTTGCGGGGTTGTAAAGCAAGTAAATATCCGTCCTAATCTGTTAAATGGTTTGACCTGAATGATTTATTTCATTGAGCCGCAATAAAATTTATGATTCAAAATATAACATGTGCTCATAATATTATTTATTGACTACGAAGATTTTTGTTTCGGGGTACATGTCTTTTTTTCTGATTCAGGTAGTATTTTTGAAGGAACTAGAACAAAATTTTATGATGATATAAATAAATTACAAATTATTACGAGCAAAACAGAATTATGATTATAGCATGGTATTTTTTATATTTTATTTATATTACTTGATAAAAATACATAGATAAAATATGAAAGTTCATAATCGAAAAGTGTTCATATAAATGAACTGAAAGAAACGTTTTACGTATTTAAAAAAAGGTAGTCGCTGCGCGAGAGGCACACTTGAAGAGGATCATAAATTAGGATAAAATAAACATCCCGGCCGATAAGCTTCCAATAATACACGGAAAGCATGGATTGTTTGAATAGGGATAGCGTTATGTATAAATAATTGAATAGAAAAGGATAGATTTTGTGAAATAATGTATACACTACGTCGTCATGCATCGTAAGACGACGTAAAGACTATTCACACATACAATTAGAAACGTGGTTTGCCGAGAAAAAGTGGTAGGTCTGAAAGACACTTATTGTTTCCAAAGATATATCTTCTATTTATTTTTTTAATTATCTACTTTTTTTGTCTTACATTTATTTATATTTTATAAAAAATACGTAGAGTATTTTTTTACAACCACTATAATATCTTTATTCAAAGTTATTTGTTTTACAAATATTTACAATAAATAATGGTATATTTGTTTCTTGCTTGTTTGAACAGGCTTTCGACCTATGGTCTTTCCGCAAATATATATTTTTTTATTTTATTGCTTTCATTATATTAAGTGCTTACATGATTTTTGATCAGCCACATTTATTGGTGAAAATGCATATTAACAATACAAACAGCCTAACCTACCTGTTAAATTCAATGGTTTTGACCATAAAAATAACAGTTTTCTATTTAGAAAAGAAAGTTAAAAACAAAACAATTATTTTCGAAAAAAATAGTACGGAAAACTTTAAACGCGTTTTTCTCGAAACCATATTTTTCAAACTGGAATGCACGATTTCCGCCGATCTAAATAACGTAGAGTACTGCCGTTTAAAATCGGCCACAGAAAACAATTTTCTTAGGAGCTTGACTTAGAAATATATGAAAGAAGTTTATTTTAAGTATTTTTTAATAGCGCACCAAACTTAAAAAAAAAACTACCTTTTTTCGTCATTTAGATTAAAAATTCAAGTTTTTCAATTTTGTTTTACGTCAAGCTCCCAAAAAATTGATGTATTTCTTTTAGACAATAATCTTGTTTTTCATTTCAGTTGAACCGTTCGGGCTACACGCCGCGAAGGCCTCTCCGTCGCGGACTCGTGGAGTAACGGGTACGCAGTTGATTTTTTTTAATAAAAATAAATTCTTAAAATATAGCCAATAGAATGACGGATGTGAAGTTACCAATAGATTTCGTCAATAGATCATGAACACTTTAAAAATCATTTTTTTGAATTCATTTATTCACTAAAGCATTCAGCATAATCTCTTCTAGAGATCAACAAAAACGAAAATAATTATAAAATTCTAAATTTATGCAACTAATAGTCAAATAACAAAAGATCACGCATAAAAAAAACCCATGTCATTATCTCTATTAATAAACTCGGTGGATGCGTGCAGATTTGTTAAAAAATCCCATAAGAGAGCTTCAAAGGCCAATTCGTGACGAACACTCTTAAGTGTAAAAAGTTTTCTTAATTTTGAATGTCTGTTTCTATATTTTTTTCTCCATGTTTTTCTGTCTTTAGTTAATTGCTTAATGTTGACCTTTATTTCTGATTCTTCTCTAATTCTGTTAATCCATTTTTTTCTTGACCTACCAGAGAAGGCCTTGCACTCTTGTTTCGTATGTTCTTATTGCTATTCTTTCCCTTTTCACGAGACCATCTCAGCAGTTCTATAATGGTATCATATATAGATCCTATCCGCAAGTTTTGTCTGTACGTATCGTTTATTATTTTATCTCTTATAGTCTTATTTTCAATTTTCATTAAAAATCTGGAATCTATTGCGTTAATTTTAATTAATTAATTTTTTTAATTAATTTTTTTAATCTAATGTTATAGAAAAGTCCGTTGATTGTTTCTGTCTGTAATTATTGTAAGCGTAGTAAGGTCTATAACTGTTTACATTAATATTTATTAGATTTAAGCTGTAAACTTTATGTAAACATTTGTTAAAATGTGTATACCGTAAATAAATAAATAAACTTCCGCGAAGGTTTGGAAATTAGGAAGGCGCTAAAACGGGGTAAACCAATTGTAAATAATATAGATGAGATTTAGAATTCTCCTATAACGTCTGCACTTATTACCTGATTTTATGATAGCATGAATTTGTATATATATTTAGTTATTAAAAAATGTTTGTACATTCCTCCCTGAAGATGACCAATGGTCGAAACTAGTTGGAGAAAATATAAATAAGTGAAACAAACCAAGTGTTTCAATTTCAATTAAATCATCCTGAATTAAATACATTTTCGTTTTGTGTTTTTCTGTCATGGTCCATGCTTCTCTGCTATATATTATTATTATAGATCTTTTCACTTGTTATCTTTTTTTTTTTTTGACGATTAATATTTCATCTAGAATGTTCATTTCGTCTTCTCCTCCGTCCGCTCGGAGTAAACTATAACCGTTTCACCGCTCGTTACGCGAGAACGTTATTGCCCAATAAAAGTTCGGCGGACGCCGCTGCTCTTTATCACCCCTCTGAGAAGGCCGCCCCCGCCGAATAGTGCGAAAAAGGGTAAAACATATCAAGTGGGGAGAGATTTAAGAAACGGCGGCTTTTCACCTCCCGGAGGAGATTTACTACTTCTAGTGCGACGGCAACTGTCGCTGGTGCACGGAAATAAAAAGGGAAACGTCTTATTCAAGCGCATACTTGGAACTAGGTAAACACAAACCTAGTTTATTTTTTTATAAATGTGTAACATATGGGTTAATGTTTTTTTTTTTATTTTGGTTGAATGTCCTTTGATTGATATTCAATTTGTTAATTGTACATCAATATGTAACAGGTCACTCAATAAATTGGTATAACGTCAACATTATTGACAGACCCATCACGTTTCTTTGATATCTACAAACTAAGAGTTTAAAATAGTATGAATAGTATAATATTAGTAGCGAGGGCTTTGTTTTTTATTTGTGAAATGAGATGGATATGGTAAATTTCCAGTCGTACGTAAACATTTAGCAAAAAAAAACACTCACCCAAGTTAGGCATACTACTAACTTAACAATTATTAAGTAGTATAAAAAAGTTACTAATAAATATGTGTTATCTTTATCCCAATATTGAAAATGTACCACGAAGTAAGCGCCTCAAAGATTCAAGAAAAAAACTTCAATTTTGTATATGCTTACAATGTCCTATTTAACTCGCGGCAATAAAACTCCCGCTTAAGCAATTTTCTTTGTGCACATTTCCGTAATGAAAAATTCCTTCCTGTTGAGGCTCGAGATTTTTTTTGCATACAGCCCCCCCCCCTTTGATTTATTCGAGAAAAAAGGAAAGGGGTCGGCGTACGTGCCGGGCGTCATAAGCAGGCATTTTTAAATCGACGTGAAAAATTGCGAACGGTGTTATTTATCAGGGTTAGAGTCTAAACAGCCGGGGAGATTGGAGAGGGGAAAGGGGGTGGCTTAGGTTGGAGGTGTGCGTCATTTATCTCTGATATCAGCCCAGAGAGAGAATATTGACTTTGGACCGGATTTCCTCCACCCATACATACAGTTGAGGTTTTTTTTTATTTGTTGTTGTTGCCATTCCCTCGATGTAATCCTGGGAAATATTTATTTTTTTATATATTTTAGCACAATGAAATATTTACAGGGTGCACAATTTTATTAAACTAAATTAATAAATAAATAAAATTTATTCTTCTTTATTCAAGAAGGATATTGTAGAATTATTTTCACATATATAGTCTTTTCAATGAAATAAAATCCTCATTATATTTCTTTGGGGGGTAAATCAGTTTTAAAGTAGAATGTATTTTTGAATGACTCAGGAGCGGGGGCGCACAATTGCGGATGGTTGGTTAGAAAGCCAAAGGGCCCATCTGGATCAGCAAAACAACAAATTTCACGAAAGGTAGTTACGGCCAAGGTCTAACACTTTTACGTCCTACTCTGAATAAATCTGTTGGTGCAACATCCAAAGATAGTTTCCTTAATTAATTATTAACTAATTAGTTTTTCAAAATATTCGAATTAAAATAATTGCATTCGAAAGAGCATTGTTTGTACCCGTTGTGGTGCTTTAAAAAACACTTTTTTCTAACGAACCCTTTGAAGTACAAACGGAAATTAAAGTGGTAGTGATGTTCTTTCGAATGCAATTTGTTTCATTTCAATATCTTGAATAGTAAAACTTAAAAAAAATGTGCGATTTAGAAAAAATATATATTTTTTTTTCTGACGAACCCTTTGAGGTACAAACGAAAATAAAGGTGGTACAAATGGGTACTGATGAAGCTGTTTCTATTGGTATTTTTAGATTTAAAAATATTAAAGTTGAGCGCTGTTGAAAAATTCACTCCTTTGTAACTTTTTAACCCTTTAGGTACAAACGAAAAAAAAGGTGGTTTTCTAAGGTACAAACGAATGGCACCATCAGTTTTTTTTAGTTGGGCGCCAGGTTCACATCGCTTATCGCACAACTTCATTTTGATTTAACTATTCCTCATTATATTTATTACTCTCTATAAAAGTATTATGACAGTCACAAATCCCGAGTGATTTATAATTAGTGCACAACTTTATACTGACTCAACTATATTCAATAAAATCCTCGCTGTACCCGAACAATGATTTCAATAAATTAATGCTGAATTTCTAACAACAAGGAAGATCCCTATCTTCCTTAAAGACGGGGTTAGTCATCGAATTGCTCGTATTCGATATTTCCCTTGTTGTAAGAAATTCAGAATTTATTTATTGGTAAAATTTGTTATTTGAGTATAGTAAAGATTTTATTTCATTGAACATAGTTGAATCAATATGAAGTTGTGCACTAATTATAAATCACTTGTGATTTATTACTATCATAATACTTCCACAGAGAGTAATAAATTCAATGATGATTTTATTTTATTTAAAATAATTGAATTATTATGAAGTTGTGCGTAAATTATAAATAACTTGTGATTTATGAATATCATAATACTTCTACAAAGAGTAATAAATTCAATGATGATTTTATTTCATTGAAAATAATTGAATTAATATGAAGTTGTGCATTAATTATAAATCACTTGTGATTTATGACTGTCATAATACTTCTACAGAGAGTAATGATGATTTAATTTCATTGAAAATAATTGAATTAATTTGAAGTTGTGCATTAATTGTAAAGCACTTGTGATTTATGACTATCATAATACTTCTACAGAGAGTAATAAATTCAATGATGATTTAATTTCATTGAAAATTATTAAATTAATATGAATTTGTGCATTATTTATAAATCACTTGTGATTTATGACTATCATAATACTTTTATATAGGGTAATAAATTCAATGATGATTTTATTTCATTGAAAATAATTGAATTTGATTTTATTTGTAGAAAAATGAATTATTTTAAACTATAGGCTTTGAAAGTAATTTTTTTCAGTAAATAAGTTCTTGTTACATAAATTATAAAAATATAAATCCCTTTCCGCAATAAACGCTGTAATTCCAAATAAACGTAAATCCATTGTAAGACGGCAACATTATTAGTCTTCCTCCCCGCTGGATTTCAACACCCCCGAAAAAACGCAATTAAACCCACCGCGATATCTCATTTTATCCGCATTTAATAACAAACATTTATTTAACAGCCCGATTTAATAATCTGCCCCTGTATATTTTTTCCTTTCCTCCTTCTCCTCTTTTTTTTCTGGTTATTATTATTATTTCTCCTTGTTCCTTCATTTCTTTCCATTAGCGCGGGCCCCCGTGGGAGCGGACGGGGTGCGCGTAAGCTGCAAAGCGCGTAAATAATGAACGTTATTAAGAAAACATCCGTGGGGCGGGCGCGGGAGAGTATAAATCCTTTAATGCCGAAAACACGCGTCTTTAAGAAGGGGAAGGAAAAAATATATATAGAGAGATGTATAAAACGGGGGTTATTTTCTCCGGGAGAGCCGCGTAATTGCGAGAACCGTTCGTGGGGGAAGGCTGGAAATAATTTATCGCGTGGTTGGGATTTGCGATCGGGTTGATTTTGGAATGATTGCTACGCGGATTGATTGTCGGGTTTCAATCACACGCCTTTTTTGTTTCGGGAAATTGATGGGGACGTGTATTGAGACTTTGTTTTGTGTTATGAGTATGCTCAAGGGATGCTCTACAGGGATGAATATGTTGTATATAGTTAAATTCCATTTAGCTAGGCCAATACAAATTGTTCAAATGGTTGAACTTTTTATTAAATGAACACTCTTACAAGATACAATGATGAATACGCTTTGCTGATCATTGTATGAAAAAAAAAAAATAAAATAAATAAAATAACCTTACATATGTAGACATAAAATCTACTAGCATACATAAAAGTGATCATTATTAAGATTTTTTTTTTATTTTGTGTGCGTTATGGAACAGTATGTATTAAATGAACTTTTTTAGAGATTTAATTTTATTCTTATTCGGTTTACTGTATATTTGACGCACATTTATTAATAATATAATGTTTTATATTATTTCTGAAATAACGTGTATAAAAATATAAACAAAAAAATCTTCAAGTCGAATGGTTCATTGGTTAATTTCTTCTACATTGAGAAATGAAGAGTTATGTATCACAAAATTTTAAAATGGATAAAATTATTTGGGCTGAAATATTGAAAGGATGCTTGAAAATACTTAATTAAAATTAAAGAAATATATTGTTAATTTGAATGATTATTATATCATACAATTCGTCGAAAGAGATAAACTACTTTATTTATATAAACTTTTCGTTATTTTTCACCGCGTAATAAAAACAAGATTTGTTGAACTTAATAAAAATTCTATAAAAGTTGCTAATATGAACGCGGCTTAAACGTGTGAATTTATCTAAGTATTTTAGAATCCCTTCCATCTTCCAAACGGCGACGCTTCTAAGCACCCAGGAAATCCTCCCTCGTAGTTATTCACTTTTGTAATTAATACCAACGTATCCCTCCCCGTTTTCCAGCACACAACACAACGTTCACACACAGACATCCCCCACATATCCTGACAACGCTTATCATTGTTACGTTCCGGCGTCCGCGCTTTGAACACGTCTGAAATTTCGCGTGTAGAAATTCATGAATAGAAAATATAACGGCGGTGTAAATTGCGTGTAATTTAACGCGAACAAAGACACAACACCGCATCCATTAAAAGGCATTAATCCCCCAAACCCCGCAATTAATTCATCACGAGTATCATTTTCCGACGGGGTGTACAATTCGTCCAAAGAGATAAACTGCTTTATTAATATTAATAGTGCACGAGTTTAGATGCTTTACGTTGTTAACAAATAACTTAACCTAACCAAACCAAACTTAATTTCTCGTGACGTGACCTAATCAATTAATTTTATAAAATATATCAAGTATTCTTCATTTATACTTTTATTAAAATATATAATTCATCGCTCAATAAGTCTGCGGTCTAACTAAAAAAAATCATTTTTTTTTTTAGAAATTCTACTTTATTGGTTCTTCTAGAGTAATTAATATATAGTTCAACGCTCGATGCCCTTTATGTAAAATTATATGTCTTTGCTCTCAAATAAGGCAATCACTTCTTAATTTTAGCCAAATTTCTTTCCCTCGAGAATCTTTTGCATGTCTGCAAAAAGCCAGTAGTCGCTGGTGGCCAAATCTCGAGAGAATGGTGAATTTTAACAATTTTAGCAATTTAACAATTGCTTTCATCGACTTGTGACACTTTTGGCGCATTGTCCTCTTAAAGCAGCAATTTTTTTTGTGTGTGATGCCGTTTTTCACGATTTCTGCACTCAATCGATTTATTAACGCCAAATAATATTCAATAAAGATAATTTTTCCTTTCTCAAGAAGATTATTCATTGACATAAAATTCCAAAAAAATACGGATGCCATGAATTTCCCAGCCGACTTTTGAGTTTTTGATCATTTTTTACGATTTTCACCAACTGCCAACTCAGCTGACAATCTTTTTGATTCAGGCGTGTAGTGATGGATTTATGTTGCATCCCTTCGCACATACCGATGCAAGAAAATATTTTCATTTCGCTTGAACAGCTCCGAACCATGCTCTGAATCATCGAAGCACCGACGTGTGATCAAATAATTGAAGCAGTACGGTGTCGAGCACCCTTACTGCGGATTTTGGTTTTGTTTCTTGGTGATTTGGAGAGTTTTTTTTTATAAGTCCTGAGAGCGAGAAAAGAATTGGGGGCGGGAGATCATGTTTGGGGATGTTTGTGGGAAAGGAATTTTGGATGTTAAGGAGAGTTTATATTTTTTGTCCTTTAAGAGTTTGGTGGATAGTTTTTTTTTGTTGGTTTTAATAATTATTTTTTTGAGTTCGCTGTTCTTTGTTGTTTCGAGTTTGATTTATTTTGTTTACATGAACTGTGATTGTGAGTTGAGCGAGGCTGTATAGGTTTTCGTTAGTAGAGGAGGTTTGTGTATTTTCCTTAGGATTTTGTTTTCAGTTATTTCGATATCGCGTAGGATTTGTGGAGGAGAGGTGGACTATATAGGGCATGCATATATAAGGTTTGGTGTCATCATGAATTGGTATAGGAGGGTTCTGATTTTGTTATCTACTTTCTTGAGAATCCATATAAGTTGGGATAATCTTTGATATGCGGCGTGTTTTTTGGTAGCGAGGTGCTGGTGGAATTGCAACCCATTTTGGATTGTTAGTCCTAAATAGGTTATACTTTTCTTCCAGGGGATTAGATGATTGTTTGAGGTAATGGTTGGGAAGTTGTTAAGGAGTTAATAGTTTCGTATTTTTTCGTGATTTATTTTCAGGCCCCATTTTTCGAGGAAGAATGTGGTACGATCCAGGGAGTCCTGCAGGAGTTGAGAAGCGATGGTGGTGCTTTTGGATGATGTAATGATCGCCTTATCATCAGCGTATAAGGCTGTAATCATCGAAGCGTTGCCTTTGGTCTCTTGTGTCAAACGCGACACCTAATTCGAAAGTAACTTTCAACATCGGAAACTGACTCTAACATTCAATTGTCTGAAGATAAAATAAAATTATTGTCATTATTGGAACCTTCTGATGTTGAAATGTTAAAATTCTTTCGATTGAGCAAGAAATCAGTAAAACCTCGACCTGTCAAGGTTGTTTTTAGTAATCGTGAACATTGTTGGAGAATTTTAAATAATAAGAAGAAACTGCCCAGAAAGATAAATGTTCAGCCTGATCGGACAGAAATGCAGAGAAAGGAGCTAAAAAATGTTATTATTGAAATGAAATCTAAGGACGATCCCAACCTATATATTCGTTTTGTTAACAATAAACCGACAATAGCTCGTAAACCTATTTCTGCAAAAAACTAGTAAGGGTCAACTCAAACGCAGGATTATGTTTCTTCTATTAAAATGTCAGAGGTCTAAATTCGAAAACAAATATGTTCTACAATAATGTATCAGGCACAAATGATGACATAATTCTGTTAACGGAAACATGGATTAAAGAAGGCGTCTTAAACACTGAACTATGAACTATTTCCGAGTGGCTATAATGTTTATCGCTGTGACCGCCCTGGAAATAAGAAAGGAGGAGGAGTGTTGATTGCAACCAAAAATGAATTAATTACTGAACAATTGCTCATAAATGGACCCATAAATTCTGCTGATCTGGTTATCGTTAAATTAATGACTGCATCTGAAATATTGATAGTCGCCTGTGTTTATATTCCACCTGCCTCAAATTTAGATGTATTTAAATTCTGTATATGAACAATTGGAAGATCTGCATTATCAATATGATAACTAATTTTTGGCGATTTCAATATTAGTTAATACTATAATTTGGATAACTCATCTGATGTATATATTCGGGCGTTACATAATTTTCTTGAATTTTGTAATCTAAATCAACATAACAATATTTTGAACAGTCATGAAAAAATTCTGGATCTTATTATTTCGTCAGATTATGTTTCGTGTGTAGTGACAAAAGATCCGGAATCATTAGTTCCTGAAGATCTTCACCATCTTCCATTATTTTGTGTTATATCTATTAAAACTATCCATTCAGATAAGTTCATCTCAAATGATAATCATAGATATAATTTTAGAAAAGCGAACTTGCCTAATTTATATGATGAAATTCTATTGCTGAAGTGGAATGCATTATATACATTAGAGGATATCAATCAGGCATGTGATTTTTTGTACTCTCAGCTTTATTATGCTATTGATAAGCATGTTCCGAAATATTCTAGGAACTTCAATCGATGTAATTATCCACCTTGGTTTGATAAAGATATTATTTCAGGATTAAAAATAAAACACAAACTTAGATTAAAATACTTAAAAAATAAGACAGACATTAATGAATCGAAAATCATTAAAACTTAAAATACAAAGTGCTCGTAACAATTACATTAAATCTTGTGAATCAAAGATAACAGATGATCGAACTAAATTTTGGAGTTATGTCAATTTAATGAAATCATCAACGAGGATACCTGGTACTATGATATATACAGATTCAGTTTTAAAAACTTCGAATTCCATTGTTGATGGTTTCGCAACACATTTCAGCTCTATCAATAGCAATTACCAACCAGCAGATAACGTTAACAAATCATTTACAAATTCATCCATTTTGGGCGATTTCTTCACTGATGAAGCCACTGTTTCGAAACATACTCGAAGATTAAAAGCAAAATGGACTTCAGGTATTGACCTTATACCATCAGTCCTATTGAAGGATTGTTCTGCAACTTTAGCTAAACCACTGGCATACATATTTAACCTGATACTATCCACAGGCGTATTTCCAAATTTGTGGAAGAAGGTTAGAGTATGTCCTGTTTTCAAGTCTGGGAATAGGATGAATGTAGAAGACTACAGACCGATCTCAATACTTTTAAACTTTTCAAAGATATTTGAAAGTATTTTGAGTAGACTATAAATGAAAATAAAATTTCCGACTTCCGTCTACTAGACGTTGATAATCGAATAGCTGTTCCATTTAATTCTCAAATTCGAATAATTGTTACAGCAGCTGATGTTCTACATTCTTGAACAATTCCCTCTATTAGAGTAAAAATTGATGCCACCCCAGGACGATTAAATCAAGTTAGATTCTTAATAAATAGAACAGGAATCTATTTCGGACAATGCTCAGAAATTTGTGGGGCTAACCATAGATTTATACCTATTGTTATAGAAAGAATTTCACCCGACTACTTCCTTAAATGAATCTCTCAAATAAGAGAAAATTCATTAGATGACTGAAAGTAAGTACTGGTCTCTTAAACCATATAATAATAGATTAACGACTATTTCTAATGAAAGACTTAGTTAATCTATAACGTTAGTTTGTCAAACTAAAATAATTATTATTATAATAGTTTTTGATACCTCAAATAGCCCCAATAAACTGATTAATCCTATTCATTATTTTTACATTAACTTTCCTTATTTTTAACACAATTAACTATTTCTCATTCAAATATCAAATAAAACCATCTAAAATTTCAAAAAAATCAAGAAAAGTATATTATGGAATGTACGTAATAGCTTATCACAACATCAATATGGATTTTTATCAACAGCTTGCAATCTATTTAACATCACACAAGTAATTTTTACCAACTTAGACGAAAGCTTCCAAACGGATGTCATTTATACGGATATGTCGAAGGCATTTGACCGCATGGATCACGCGACTTTATTACACAAACTTAGCTCTTATAATATTAATAACAATATAATTAACGTTCTGAATTCATATCTGTCAGATCGAATACAAATAGTGGAATATGAAGGCACACAGTCATTTACTTACGTCGCCACAACCGGTGTGCCCCAAGGATCAAATCTTGGACCGCTCTTGTTTTCACTTTTTATAAATGATATAGGCAAATCCATCAATTCTTCATTTCTACTATATGCAGATGATTTAAAAATCTTTAGGAAAATTGAAAACGACGCTGACTGCACACTCCTCCAAAACGACCTGAATTACATCTGTGACTGGTGCCATTCCAATGGCTTATTATTAAATACCAAAAAGTGCTGCATTATGACATTCTCAAGAAAAGTGAACACTATTCATCATATTTATTCGATACACGGAGATTCTTTACAGAGAGTGAATCGGTTTAAGGATCTCGGTGTTTGACCCTAATCTCACCTTTAATGATCATGTATGTAAAATTGTTAATGAGTGTTATCGTATTCTTGTTTTTATTATAAGAAATAGTAAGTCGTTTAGTTCTATCGATGCGCTAATATCTCTCTATTCTGCTTATATATGTAGTAAACTGGAGTATTGCTCCGTCATCTGGGCGCCGCAATACGCTAAATACATTGGGATGCTTGAGAGCGTTCAACGCAAGTTTTTGAAATATCTTTACTTTATAAAGCATAAAACATACCCTGGAATTACTGTAAGCTACTCCAGTTTATTAAGTGAGTTTAAGTTCATTTCGATAAGTGATAGGCATAAGCGTATATCATGTTTGTATCTCTATAAACTGATTAACAATTTTATTGATGATACCCCTGCTTTGGATCTAGTCAGTTTTCATGTACCTAGGCTTGCGAATAGGACATGTTACACTTTTTCTTACAGCGCTCCCCATACCTCTTATCACAGCAACTCTCCTTTATATAAATTATATAAGTCATATCATAGCGTGCAACACAATTCCGATGTTTTTGGTGATTCACTCAGCGCATTTACCAGACAGATAAACGAATGTTTTATTGAATAACTGCGGCTACTTTATTTTTGTTTGTGTTATTATTTTGTTTATCTAATATATACCAATGTTGTGTTACCCTTTTATTGGATGTACTGTATCTGTTGGGTAATAAATAAATAAATAAAAGAAGTTATTTATGTCAAACTCTGTGTTAATTATGGAAAAAATGTCGTCTACTTATCTAAACCATATGTCAGGGAAATCCCTTAAACATTTTCTAGCGATGTTTTCCAAATTATTGAGGAAAAGATTCGCCAAGAAAAGTGACAAGGGATTACCTATTGCTGTGCCAAAGGTTTGTTTGAAAAACCTGTTATTGAATTCAAACAGATGGCCTTAAATTAAGTAACGTTACTTTTGTTCGTTTTTTGCATTAAATTTTTCTCGGATCAAAATTTGTTGCATTATGCAATATTTTATTGATGTGCAACAGCAGGTGTACATTATGTAATTCAATGTCCGGCGTGGGTATTTGCCCGGGAAGTAGTTGTTTTAATGTGCATTTATTTAACGTAAGTCAAAAAGTCACAGAGCTAAATGTAAGAATAATTTGCAAATTATTTTTAAATCATTTTTATTTAATTTAAAATATAGGATGTTCCATTTAAAATAACAAAGTTGGTAGTCATTTCCGGTACAACCGGAAGTGAAAGAAAGTAAAAATATTTACCATGAGGTGGCCGCATTCAACCGTGCAAATTAGAATTTTCCGCAGGCAGGAACCCCGAAAACTTTTAATGGCCGTTATTCCTGGCCCAGCCTGTATAATTAGTATAGGTGAAGAAATTTTCTGGAATAATATTCACAATATTTATAAATGATTGTTCGCGCCTATTTAGCAACAATTTTTAATGTCATTTTTTTATTTACTGTCACTTTTGCCATTCAACCATACACGACTCTCACTCGAAACGTAAAATTTTGTATATTTACTTGGATTAAAAAATTGATTTTTTCTTGATTTGGTGATCATTTATCTTCTTCTCATTATATCAGTTGCTTTATGAGCAGAACATTTACTCCGACCATAGACATCTAATTATTTTGATTTTTTGATATAGTAGTTTGCAGTTTCTATAAAATTTCAAATTGTATTTCTGTTTGTCTCTGTTTTCTTAAACAATAATATTGGGCCGTGAATTGATCCTTACAGTACATCGCGATTGATATTACGAGAGCTGGATATTGACATGTTTTTCTCATTTATAATATATTTTGTCATTTTAATAAAAAATGGATTACAAAAAAACACTTTGTAGCGCTTGAATTGAGCTTTTATTTTTTCATAAGTGATAATTCGAGCAAATCATTCGGAAATCGACCATATTTCCCGCATCCATGCACCCCGGTGTTCGTTCGGTTGTTATCTGCCCTCCGGGTGATTCCCCCGATAAGCGTTCCGCAGCCATTAGGATGACAAACGCCCGGCGTGTTGCGGGAGCGGCGGCGGTGGCGGCGGGTAGCAGCATGTGCAGCGCGCCCGCGGGCAAAAAGGGGGCCTTAATTGATATTCATACGCCGCATTTCGAACATGCATGCAACGGGATTTGATATTCTGCGTGATTTAGGAGCGCGACACGGCCCCCGGACGTCCGGCCGCCACTGGAGCCGCCGCGTCTTGGCCGGGGCGCAAGCGCGCCGCCCCCAGGACTTGTTTAACGATTGCCGGTAATGAATCACGTCGCGGGATAACTGTTGCCCCCGTGCCACCCTTTTCACCATTCCGACCGCCCCACCGGTTTTCCCGGTTCTACGAACCTATATATTTTTATCGCGTATCTCGAATATAATACAACACAAAGGATGGAATCGTTACGTATGGGGGGCAACAATTTTCACAGTGAAAAATTGCATCTTTTTGTTTTGTTTGCGCAGAATATATCAAACAATGAAATACTTTTTTTTTTGTTTTGTTTTTGGCATATATAATAATGATGATTATATATATTATTAAATAAATAATTAAATAATTGGTCATTCCTAACAATAAAATTTCCCTGCCAATCATAAACAAACTTTTTACAGGTTTCAATACAAGAGAATTGATAAAATTAAAAAAAAGTCATAAATGTTTGGTTGAATGTGAATAAAACACATTCTCCCATTTTCATAACATCTAAAATGGAAAGGTTTCCGAATGGTGTCACGGGATTTTTAAAATTTTGAAAACGGAATCATGGGTAAACGTGCGTGAAATGAACGAATCCGAAATCAAAATCTGTAGGAAACTTACCGTTTGGTCACAATTTGCATTTAAAGTCCCAAATTTGAGGTTATAATTGATCCGATTTTCGACTAAATAAGCACATTGCGAGTATAAATCGTACACATGATGAAATAATCTTCTAATGTATGACGAAAGTTAACAAATTTGTTGCGATTTTTTCATTTACTCAGCCAAAATCACGATTTTAATTTTATACAGAAAGTGACGTTTACTGACGTTTATGTAAAAAAATCAATATATGTTTTAGATATATTTGTAAATAATAGATATTTTAATTTACGATATCAAACATAGATGGCGTCACCGCTCCACTAAATCGAATGTATTTTGTACAATATAATAAAAAATAATAGAGAATTATTCATCGACTATTATAAATAATACATACATATTTAATTAATGATTTTTTAATAAAAATATTGTATAGATTGGTACAACTTACGATCTTTTGCATGTTTTGTCGACTTCGGTTAGGTTAGGTTAGTTTAGTTTGGGTTAGGTTAGGTTAGTTTAGGTTAGGTGAGTGTGAAAACATGTTTGGAAAGTATTCTGACAAAACGTGCAAAAGATCGTAAGTTGTACCAATCTATACAATATTTTCATTAAAAAAAACATTAATTAAATATGTATGTATTATTTATAATAGTCGATGAATAATTATCTATTATTTTTTATTATATTGTACAAAATATAATAAACATTCGGTTTAGTGGAGCGGTGACGCCATCTATGTTTGATATCGTAAATTAAAATATCTATTATTTACAAATGGATCTAAAATATATATTGATTTTTTACATAAACGTCAGTAAACGTCACTTTCTGTATAAAATTAAAATCGTGATTTTAGCTGAGTAAATGAAAAAATCGCAACAAATTTGTTAACTTTCGTCAGAAGATTATTTCATTATGTGTACGATTTATACTCGCAATGTGCTTATTTAGTCGAAAATCGGATCAATTATAACCTCAAAATTGTGACCAAACGGTAAGTTTCCTACAGATTCTGACTTCGGATTCGTTCATTTCACGCACGTTTACCCATGATTCCGTTTTCAAAATTTTATATATCCCGTGACACCATTCGGAAACGTTACCTCTAAAATTTACAATATACTTTAAAATGCTTAAAAAGTATTATTTTTTATTCAACAAAATATTAGATTGTTTATTTATTTATTTCTTATCCAACAGATTCATAAGATCTAATAATAGGATAAATTAGAAAAATACAAGTATAGCCCAATATAATATAGTCACAATACGATCATAATGTAGCACTGGATATACTTTACAATACAATGATATGCAACATCAAGAAATGCTGGATACTTTATAGGAACTGACGAACCGAAACCGCGAAATTATCTATGGATTTTTACCGTCCGAAAAAATCGGAAAGGTAAAGTATTAATATTTATCAAGGGACATTGAAGAAAGTGATTATTAGCTAAATTTTTATATTTTCATAGCAAATTTTGAATAAGGGGATTCATTTCAAATTTGTTCAGCAAACAGAAAAATTTCTTATAGAAAACTATTATAAAATAAATAATTTATTTCTATAAATAAATAAAACCACTTTTATAACTTTTTTCTATAAATATTTTTTCTGTTTGCTTAACAAATTTGCTAAGAAAAATTTCTGATTGCTTAACAAATTTCAAACGAAGTTATCGTCAACCGGTATAAAATTGATCTCAATGACATGCTAACATTTCTCCAAATATTTAGATCATGTCTTCCTAATAATTTCATACCTTAGTGCAGTTTTATTAACATTAATAAATTTAAAAATCAATAAAAATGAAAATAAAATATACGAAATGTATACGACAGCAAACTATAATAAATAGTTTATCTTGGTCATAAACTTGCAAATAAAAAAATACATAGAGAGGTTTCTTTAACAGTATACATATCCCCTATGTATACATATAAAATACCCAAGTCAAACGCATTGATGTAGTTGCCTATAGTACACAACCCGAACGATCGATTCCTTCAACTAGGATAATTAAAAAAAACAATTAAACAATTTTCTATTTCTGTTTATGACAATATCGAAATGCACGAACGTTTGAGTTACTATCTTGCAGTTTCTGGTGGTCATTTCTAGCACTTATTCTAATTATTTATTTCAAGTTTATTGTTCTTCACTGTTACTTTTCTTTCAAATTGTCTTAATAAAATCTCAATATTTATTACCTGTAATTTCTCCGTAATAGTAAGTGACATATTTTTGATAAAAAAAGGAAATTGCTTGTGACGGTAACGAATGCAATGTTAGTCATGATTTATTTCGCTGCGTTTTTCAATAGAATAAAGAGAACGAAACATACAACCTTTCAAAAAAATGTTTTGGTTTAATTATTTTTAGAATCATCCTAACCGAGGTATTCGGCCACTTTGGATTCATTGAAAATATGTCTTATCCTCCTTTAGTACTGTTGGAATTGTAATACATGCTTGAAATTCGACTTTTTCTTCATTTGTATACACTTTCGTTGAAATATTTCACATATTTTTAAGTTTAGTTGTGTGTTATAGGCAACTAAACATACACACATTAATCGGCTCAATGCGTTTGACTTGGTTTTTTTGCAGGTATACAGTTCGCCTAATGTATACTGATAAAAAACCTCTCTGTATATCAAAACGAAATAATCAATATTTTTTTCTAAATCACTTGCAAATAAATAAATAATATATTTAAAGTAAACTAAACAATGGTTATTTTTTGTTTTGTTTTTTTGGTTATAAGCTACCTCATCATAACAATCCGTCAGACAGCGGACGCTTTCTTTTCAACATTTCTTTTTTATATCGTTATTATTTTGTAAATTATTTTATGAATTATTATGTTGTTGTTAGTAGCAGCTGCTGCTGTTTGTTAGATGGCTTTAGGTGAATGATGAGATGACTTACGCATACCCCTATTCTTGGCACCTCTTTCGCTCCTGATGAGGACCTCGTGGTCGTCCTCCTCCCAGATCTCCCCGTCGGCCACGGCCAGACTCACCAGGAAGACCACGGTGAACGCGATAAACACCAACCACTTCATCTGAAACAAATGTAAACAATATTTATTAAAAAAATCTGCTTCAAGAAACGAACATACAATACATATACATATTGGCATATATTTTGCATTTTTATATGCCAATAAAGGTATTTTTTATTATTACTAAAAATAAAATATTCGGAGCTATTCCATGCATGAAAGGTTAAGAAGAATTAATATACATTCTGCTTGGAATGGATACCTCTTAGGTTTTCATATTGAATGATGCTCATACATCACAACGTATATTTAAACTCACGAACAATTCGACTAGTTGGCTATTTAGACAGTTGGAGCAATTTACTGACATTTATTTATTATATTTTAATTTAAAAAAATGAAAAAGTAGCCTACTATAAATTGTTTTAAATTGTTGCATCTAATATCAAAATAAAACCTCTATTATCATAAATTTATTAAGTAACATTTGTTTTAATGAATATTACATCCTTCCTGCTTATTTCCCTATTTACAAAACCTAATTGAGCTTGCAAATAGAGCTTATCATATTTTATAAAGACATTCCCATCAATTAAATATTTCCAAGTAATGAAGCCACCGTAGTTTACTAATTAGACTTTGGAGTTTCGTGAGTTTCATCAATTGAATATTTATGATTGAGGAGGCTGACGGAGGTGAGCTTATAGTTCTGCATTATGAACCCTACTTACTAATTAGATGCTTATAATTTATGAAATTACTTATAAAAAATGTCAAATTCGAAATGCAAAAATTAACAAACCGTAAAAAGCGAAGCCATTTTATAAAATTAAATTAATTGTAAAATTTTTTGAATGTTAGGAAAATTTTTAACATTAGCTCAATGTATTTAGAAATTTTCGTAACGAAAAAATATTTATAATTTAATTACGTTCTAGAAAATAGTTTCGTTATAATTTGTTTCATTGTGCAGAAGTTAGAGATTTTCGCGATAATTAAATATGTATAATTAATTAATTTCTAGAACTTAAGAATCTCTAACTAAATTCAGCAAAAGTTAAAGATTTTCGCAACAATTAAATATTTACAATTAATTAACATGTAGGAAATGATTTTGCCATAAATTTTCGCATTGAGGAAAAATTAGAGATTTTTGCGATAATTAAATATTTGTAATTAATTGAGTTCTAGAAACAGAAAATCTGTAACTTAACTAAGTAAAAGTTAGGCATTTAAGTTGTAGCTCAAAATACAAATGATCTAAATTATTTTAGCAATTCACATTGAAATGATTTACGAATTAAAATTAAATGTTTAGAATAAATTAATTTCCATCAAGTAAAAGTTGGTGATTTTATGAAAAAATAAATATTTACAATTAATTAATTTCTAGAAAATAGCTTCGATATTTAATGTCCGTTTTTTATTTTATTTTAAAATTGATATATACAGAATTCGGTATATATAGTTCAAGCCGTGTGTATAAACAGCTATAAAACTAATTATTATTAAGCTTCCTTGATAATCGTCTGCAAATAATTAATGACTGAACAATATCATTTTACATCAGTCATCATTTTTAAAAATGGATTTTTAATTCTCACGAATCAATATTAATTTATTGAAACTATAATTTATTTAATCCTTACACACACACTATAAACTTACAAATATTAACGTGATAATTCTAATAACATTAATATGTCGAATGTATAACTTGATAAAACGAGGTAATACAAAAAAGATATGATATATACATACCTTTTTTGTATTACCTCATATCATATTAATACTTTTAACGATATGAGTCTGTACTCTTCTACTAATTACTCTTTTTTTCCTGTTATATACTTGTATTTTTAATTTGTAATACTGTTTGTAATAATTTTGAAAAATGGAGATTACGTTAATAAACATACTAAATCATATCATAGTGCACTCACTATGATGGAGGTGCAGGGAGTTTTTATTTATAATTTTATACTTTCTATAACAGGTGGGAAAATTTGAAATTTGATGAATTATAACTGTCGTAAAATAGACTATTGTGAGTCTATTTTACAACAGTTAATATTTCATCAAATTTCCCACCTTTACTGCCACGAGAAAGCCATGAATTTCGTTTATATTCAAAGTAGAAGTGGATAAACTTTGTCGCGAGAAAAATTGTTTTCTGATTTTTATATTGATTTTAGGTGTAATAGTAACAATTGAAAATATTTCACAGAAGGTTACTTGTTTTAAAACATAAAGCCATCCACGGATTTAAACCGTGGATGGCTTTATGTTTTAAATTTGACAAATTTTGCTAAGAGATAAATTAGATTTTTTATTTTTTCATTGTAATTATAATGCATAAAATAGCAATAAAAAAATATAAAGTATCCACGAATTTCGTTATCGGAGCTCTATATTTTTGTAAAAACAAATTTAAAAATGCTGCCTTCTGCGACAAATTAAAACAATTTACAGAAGGCAATATTTTTAAATTTGTTTTTACAAAAATATAGATCTGTGATAAGAACATACAAATAATAAATCAAATTAGTTTCTTGGTAAAGTTTGCCAAATTTCACTTAAAAGTTTACTGCTTCTAACATTCAAATCCGTGCATGACTAATATTTTTGTAAAAAGATAA
The DNA here is from genome assembly GCA_963082785.1 of Philonthus spinipes. Taxonomy (NCBI): domain Eukaryota; kingdom Metazoa; phylum Arthropoda; class Insecta; order Coleoptera; family Staphylinidae; genus Philonthus; species Philonthus spinipes. Next base: position 11,245,084 of record OY720311.1, read on the forward strand.
TAAAAAATAATAGCAATTTGGAAAGTTTCTTAGTTGGTTGCTAATGCATCTAGTAACTATATAAAAATAAGAAATTAAATTTGTCTCGTGGCAAAGTTTGAGAAATTTCACTTTCAAGTTGGCTCCTCCTAATTTTCAAATCCGTGGATGACTAATATTTTTGTAAAAAAATAATAAAAATAGCATCCATTTGAAAATTGTCTAAATTTGTTGCTACTGCATTTAGTTACTACATATAAATAAGAAATCAAATTTGTCTCGTGGCAAAGCTTGCCAAATGTCTCTTTGAATGTGGCTGCTCCTAATATTCAAATCTGTGAATGACTAATATTTTTGTAAAAAAATAATTAAAAGTAGCAACTATTTGAAAATTATCTTAATTGGCTAATCCATCTAGTAACTATATAAAAATAAGAAAATGTGTTTCATGGTAAAGCTAACCAAATTTCTATTTGAAGTTGACTGCTACTGATATTTAAATCCGCGCATGACTAATATTTTTGTAAAAAGATAATAAAAAAATAGTAGCAATTTGGAATGTTTCTTGGTTGGTTGCTAATGCATCTAGTAACTATATAAAAATAAGAAATCAAATTTGTGGCAAAGTTTGGAAAATTTCACTTTCAAATTGGCTGGTCCTAATTTTCAAACCCGTGGATGACTAATATTTTTGTAAAAAATAATAAAAAATAACAGCCATTTGAAAATTGTCTTAATTGGTTGCTAATCCATCTATAACACTACATATAAATAAAAAATGAAATTTGTCTCGTGGCAAAGCTTGCCAAATCTCTCTTTGAATTTGGCTGCTCCTAATATTTAAATCTGTGGATGACTAATATTTTTGTAAAAAAAAAATAATTAAAAATAGCATCTATTTGAAAATCGTCTTAATTAGTTGCTAATCCATCTAGTAATTATATAAAAATAAGAAAATGTGTCTCGTGGAAATGTTGCCAAATTTCTATTTGAAGTTGGCTACTGCTAATATTCAAATCCGTGTATGACTAATATTTTTATTAAAAATAATATATATATAAATATCTTTATTTTTGAATTTTGTACAATGAGGTGTGTGTTTACATTTTAACATATGTTATAATACTGTCTGTTATAATAAATCAAAATTCACAAACTGGCTATCGACCTAAAAATAAAATTTTTATTAAAACTAATATTATTTATTGAAAATAATAAAAAATAATGTACACCTGCTGTTGCATATCAATAAAATATTGCATAATGCAAAAAAAATTGATTCGAGAAAGATTTAATGCAACAACAAAAAAGAACGTTACTTAATATAGGGCCATCTGCTGACACGTGTTTCGGGATCTATGCCTCGTCAGTACAGCTCTGCCTTACATAATTAAAGATGTTAAAATAAATCAATTAAATTAAATAAAATTAAACTAAGTCGATTTAAGATTATAATAAAACACTCTTTTAATTTTGTTTGTATATTTAATTAGGCAAAAGGTGGCGCTTGCGTCGTCTTTAATTTATTTTGTTTGTATAACAGAATTTTATATTTAGTGACTTATAGTTTCAACAATTTACACTTGTCATTATCAAACTAAAAGTATAGTCACTAAATATAAAATTCTGTTATACAAACTAAGTTAAAAAAAGTGTCTTATTATAATCTTAAACAATGTATAGCGAAGTAGAAGCCTCAGTGATAAGTAATTTAAATCGATTTAAATTAAATTAAACGAAATTAATTCAATTTAAATCAAAACCGAATAAAATTAAACGAAACGAAACGAATTGAATTAAATTAATCAAAAAGAGCGCGTGCTCTGATAGTAATGATGGCGAAGCAAGGACGAGTACTGTTATTGTAAATTCACAAAAAACTTCTCTCGGCTATTTGCTCGGGAAGTAGATGTTTCAATTTGCATTTGTATAACGTACTTACGTAAAGTAAGTCAAAGTCACATTAGCTAGATATGAAAATAATCTATTAATTATTTTCAAATCATTTATATTTTATTTATTTATTTATTTATTAATTTACGGAGGCCATTTCATACAGTAACATATACAGAATAATAAATTAGTCAGGTTACAAAAAAATTAAAATAATATACCTACATACTACAAACACAATTTTAAAATATAAACTAATTTGCAGTGAGTACACGACGCAAAGAATTTACAGTTTCTACAAAAATATCGAATCCAGTTTTGTTTAGGAATTCGTTAGAATGCCTTAATATGCGCGTAGTGGTCGACTGTTTCGTATAATCAGTACTGTGAAACGGGATATGAAATAAGCATATGCATTACGCAGAGGACGAGAGGGAACAAGAAGCTTTAAAAAGTCAGGACAGTCAATATTTCCATCAAACATTTTTTTTATCAAGATTATATCATGGTTAACACGTCGAGAATATAAACTTGTAACATTAATCATACTGAGTAGGTCGCAGTAGTCGGCAGCAAGATGAAATTTGGAAGCTACAAATTTAACAAATTTACGTTGTACTTGCTCAATTCTATCGATATCAGCGCCGCTATAAGGAGGCCATACGCAAAAGCAATATTCTAAATACGGATGAACCAGCGCGTTATATAATGCAAATTGTATCAAGATTCCGAAAATCCTTGACGTTACGTATAATAAATTCAAGTAATTGATATGACACATGGCACATCTCAAAGATTAGGAGTAACAATCTTTGAGATGTGCGTTGAAAAAGATAAGGTAGTATTAAACGTAACGCCCAGATTTTTTACACAATTTACACGTATTAAGGGTTCGCCCAGCATGGAATATTGGAAATCCACCGTTGATTGCCTCCTAGAAAACGTGATGACATTGCATTTTTTTAAATTTAAAGAGAGCTTATTGGTCTTGTACCAAGTAATAAATGATTGTAAGTCATCATTAAGAACGTTGGCATCTGAAAGTGAACGGATTTTCATGAATATTTTCATATCATCCGCAAAGGGAAGGCATTCAGCATTGGAAAAGCATGTAACCACATCGTTTATAAATATGTTAAATAGAAGGGGGGCCAAGTGTGACCCCTGAGGTACACCCGACGTGACACAGATGGGGCGAGAATGACAGCGCCCAATTTTAACATATTGGTATCTATCCGAGAGATACGACTCTATCCAACGTAACAAGGTATTATCAAAACCAAAGTTCCTTAATTTGTTCACAAGTAAGGTATGATCGACGACACCGCTCCTCAAAAGCACGAACAATATAGGCTTCATACACTAAAAGATTAGTGGAGGTTGATTTTCCTGTACGAAACCCATGTTGGCACATAGAGATCGAGGATTGCAGTACTGCTGTTAGGTAATTACAAAGAAGCTTTTCAAAAATTTTAGGTGTTACAGCTAATATAGAGATCTGTCTATAATTGTCAACACGGTTTCGATTACCCGATTTGAAAATTGGGGTGATGTAGGCACTCTTCCAGCAAGTGGGAAAGTTACCCTCAGACAGGGATGCGTTGAATAAAAGCCATAATGGGCGACTAAGTAAAAATGCACATTTTTTAAAGAAAGTTGCGCTAAGTCCATCTGGCCCTGGGCTGTTGTATTTTAAAGATGATAACTCATTCAATATATCTAATATATTTAATGTAGGGGGAGTGCATACGTTAATATGACTATTATTGTAAGTAGTAGAAGTGCTGTTAATATTCGATGGCGGGTGAACGCTCGGCGAATGATACACAGACCCAAAAAACTGCACAAAGAGGTTAACAATGCGTTAACAAGGGAATTGCCGTTCACAAATGTTGACGGAATCTGGACAGACGCTCTTTTAGAGTTAACATAACCTCAAAAAGCTTTGGGATTTTGTTTAAGAAAATATCCAACATTAATAGTATGATTTAAGTAACACTCGTTAGCTAGTCTCTTGCAATGGTATCGAGTTTTGCTAAATGTATGATAGTCTTCAGCAGAGTGTGATATAATATACTTCTTGTGAAGGGTTTTCTTTAAAAATATAAGATCTTTTAATTCTTTGGCAAACCAAATTGAAAAACGAGAAGTGTTAGAGTTTGTGCATTTTTTTCGGGACGTAGAGATCTACAATTTCAAAAAGGATTGAATCACATGCTTCATTAATATTACAACATATAACAACAATTGAAATATAATAACTGTGACCAAGTGAGTAAATACTCCTTTCTATTTATAAGAAATTAAATTTGTCTATTTGCAAAGATTGCCAAATTTCACTTTGAAGTTGGCTGCTCCTAATATTAAAATCCGTGGATGACTAATATTTTTGTGAAAAAGTAATAACAAATAGTAGCCATAATAAATTAAAGACGACGCAAGTGTCATCTTTTGCCTAATTTCAAGTGGCATCGTCAACTATTTGGGTCTACAAGGTAGACGACCGAGAATCATTGTTTCGCCCACTAAAGGAAGGCCTGTTTATGCGAACAGGAAACGAAATTCATATTTAATGAAATGTTCAGCCACCATTCATATGGATGAATTCATCTAACGTATGAACGCTAGATGAATGGTGGTTGTTCAGAATTCATTAATTTATTCTATTTGTTTATTCAACACAAGTTGTGTATTTATCTAATTTCGGAAATTTATAGTCACTTGATTTGTTGTGTCGTAAATTGAATCTTAAGTACGTAAATAGTTTAAATTTCGCGCCATATATAGTTAATTTCGGAATTATATTGGCAAACCTTTTTATTTTTCGTTGGGATACTTTACGCGGACTTCTGCGCGAAACGTCCGCCGAGACAGTCACGTTTTCGTTTTCAAATTATTGTTTGAATATTAAGTAGTGTGTGAAATTAAGAATAATCAAGTGCATCCAAAATACAGTCCACTTCAGTCTGGCCAGACCGGGAAGAAAGAGGAATTACATCGGTATTGACTTATCAAGGTTTGCCGACTTTGTCGCCAGTTTCTCCTACAGTGGTTGAACATTTCATTAAATAGTAGCCACTTGGAAATTGTCTCAATTGGTAGCTAGCATCAAGTAACTATATAAAAATAAGAAATCAAATGTGTCTCGTGGTAAAGTTTGTCAAATTTCTCTTTGAAGTTGGCAGCTCCGCTCAGTAAATTTCAAAATGGACGTTCTTTCTATTTTTTTATTAATTATATCATAAATAATTAATGTAAAATTCACAAATTGGCCATCGACCAAAAGTATTATTTTATTATTTATATTCTCATAATAATATGTAATTCAGATTAATATATTCGAAATGCGCAATTCGCCCATAATATAAAAAAATCAAATAACAATTTCAAAATCGCACTTTCCATCATTTCCTGCCATTACTCATCCCGATTCGTTTCGGGCGATAGCCGGAACGAGGGGGCGCGAAAGCGCACTAAACGCGGCCCACCCTCCGGAACAATGAAATTATCAACGCGCCCGCTGAAATCGAGGAATCGATAAATTCACCCCGCGCGCGATTTTTTCTTCTTTTTTCTGTGTTCATTTTCAATATTGAAATTTATTCCATTATTCGCGGGAAAACACAATGCAGTTGGTGGCGAGAGATGAAATGAGGGTGGAGGGGGGTGCGGGGCGCTGTGCATGTCCGAGGATTGCAATTCCGGCTCTTGAATAAATTAGGGAGGAGGAGGAGGTGTTTTCGTATTCTGACACGTCTTCAAGGAAACTCTTTTATATGTACGTATGTGTGTGTGTGTGAGTAAGCGGATTTTTTGTATTATTTGTTGGCGTGTCGTGTCAGTCGGGTGGGTGAGGGAATATAATTTTGTTTGGAAAGTGGAAAGAAGATATGAGGATAAATGAGTGACGTGTTTACTTTCTCTGGTGAATGCATATGGTTACAAAACATTTTTTTGAACAATCATAAGAGCATAATAAATGAAAGACGACGTAAGAGCCATCTCGTGTCTGTCTCAGCCTTCCCGATTTCCTTATATTTTTAACATGTATCAATATTATTAATCAAAATATTTATTTCACTTTTTAAAATATAGATTTGAAATTATTCCAGAATTTTCAGAATTCATGGTTAATTCTACTGTTTTTTTATTAATTTAAGGCTGGCGTTTATCGTATGTAAAATTAAGCGATTTTGTACCAATTGAATTCCTCTAAACTATTAATCAGATTCATTTTTGAATAACTCGTTCAAAATCTGTGGAGTTTTAGGATTATTTTTATATATAATATGATGAAATTCATTATTCAGGGCTTGTTTGTGCCCTGAATAATAAACTTCATCATATTATATATCAAAATAATCCTAAAACTCCACAGATTTCACGAGTTATTTAAAAATGAATCTGATTAATAGTTTAGAAGAAAATTACGTCCAAAGATAGCACATTTTATGCAAAAATGTTATAAAAATTACATTAATAAGTAAAAATATAGCACATATTTTTACTTATTAATATAATTGAGCGTGTAAAATCTTAAAACGTTGGGATAACGGTTTTAAAAAAATCTAATCGACGATTTTTGGCGAAAACTATTAATCGATATTACGCATGGCAATCGTGTCCCTCCATCAACGTCCTTTTCGATCATTTCCACAGGAGATCTCAACGTGACAGTACGTTTGATTGATTTAATTTAACAACTTTGTAATTATATAAGGCATAGTTGTACTGATGAGCTATGAAATCACTAAACACGTGTTTGCAGGTAGCCTTACATTTAGTGTTGGGCAAAATCGAATAATATTAGTAATCGAGTATTGCTAAATATGTTATTTTTAGTATTTAAAACGAAAAAGTGGTTTCAAATTTATGTTTATTAATAAATGGGAAGTTATTCTTACTGAACATTAATTTCACCCCGATTTTTTCAAAAGTAATTCTCCACTCGAATTTCCGCGGAAAATACGTAACGCAATATTAAGATTTCGTATATGAGTTTCTAGAGGAAGGAAGAGACAAGTAACATTAATAAAATTATAATATAATTAATTTAGCAGTAACAAAAGATCGACTTTGCCCATCACTACTTATATTACATAATAATTTTGTTTCATTTTTTGCATTAAATATTTTCGATTCAAAAATTGTTGCATTATACATTATACAATAAGTTTCATAACTGATCGTTTGCTTAAAGTACTTATGTGAAATAAGTCAGAATATCACAGTAGCTAAAGGAAAATAACTCATTAATTATTTTCAAGATCTTTTTATTTAATTCGTTTCGTTAAGCTTGGTAAAATAATTCAAACAGACAAATTAATATTAATTATTAAACTCATTTAATCAAAATGGATAACTGGTGATTGCCATTTCGGTTTTTCAACCTCATCAAGCAATAGATGGTGCTCGCGTTATCTCCCAATTATAATCGATTTTAAACAATTTCCTTTTTTTGTTAACAATTCCTACCCCTAAACAGAAATACATCGATCAACTTGATTGGATTATTTTTTGTGTGTGCGCCACCCGAGAAACCGCCGCGTAATAATTCGGTGGGCGATTGACACGAATAAGGGCCCGATTAGTTCGGGGCGTAACGATCCCGTAGGGTTTGAATTCCGCCCCCGTTTTTCGTACAGTAATCGGGAGGAGGAATGGAAAGGGCGAAACCTTTCTCCCGGAGTGAAATATCGAGTGAAAATCGTAATTTAATCCCTTAATTAAAAGACTACTCCGTTGGGGGAGAGCGCGAGAAGGGTTCAAGACTTCACGCAACTATTTCGCTGTAATAATAAAATACCCCGTTCAAACACCCCCGCACACACACACATAAACGCAAACTTCCCAACAGGTTTTATTCGGTAAAGTTGTGTAATCGAAAACTTGAACGATTGTTTATTGTTGGCTATAGTTTAGACAAACTTAGCTTGTCATCATTAAAAGAAAACTATAGAATTAATTCAGGATAATTTAATTAAAATTAAAACACTTGGTTTGTTTCACTTATTTATATTTTCTCCAACTAGTATCGACCATTGGTCATCTTCCCTAGTGAAACTATAAATAAGTGAAACAAACCAAGTGTTTCAATTTTAATTAAATTTTCCTGAATTAATAAAAAAAATCATCACGGGTTAAGTGAGAAAATAATGAAGACTATAGTCAACAATAAAATAATCAAACCTATACAAATAAAATAAAAAGTTTTTCATATATTAAAATTGAATCACAATGTATAATAATGAATTTATAAATTTTTAAATAAAAAGAGTTTGAAAACAATTAATTAATAAATTATCTTCCCTTTGGCCACTGTGACAATTTGACTTATATTACAAAGTACTATAACAAATATCTAATAATAGACATTTGGTGTTGCATAACAATAGCATTTTGTATAATGCAACAATTTTTGAATCGAATATATATATATATATATATATATATATATATATATATATATATATATATCTTTACTCAGACTATATAGATAATTTTAACAATATAACAATATAAATAATTACAATATATGTAGGTCTTAGTCTGTCTGGGCTATCGACCAGAGGTCTTTCTGCCCTGTCGTGAATTTATGATGAAGTTAAAGAAAAATCTATGCTAGCTAGCTGAACTGTCCTGATGATTTGCGCAAATGAATTGATGAATGGTGATTGTAGAATGTTTGTATTTAGGAAGGATATTAGGGTTACGGCGAATACAGAATTTTGTAAGAAGGGGTAGATTATCAGAATTATTGGCAAATTTTTTACTTAAGGCTAATATACGCTGGGATATGGGTGGATTCATAAAGGTATTCGTTGGAGGGATTGTGAAGTGGGTTGTTGGGATGCCTGAGTTTGGTAAGGATCCTTAGGGAGGATCTTTCAGCGACTTGGAGGTGATACATAGTGGAAGGAATGAGTTGAGTGAAGAGGATAGCACCGTAACCAAGCAGGGGCCGGTAAATAGCTTTGTATATATGAGTGGCGGTTTTCATGGATATACCTTGTTGCTTGTATGTAAGAGATCTGAAATGCCGGGCCCTGTTTTGAATTTTAATTTTAGATGAAAGGATATGAGGTTTAAAGGAGAGTTTGGAGTCGAATAGGATGCCTAGGTATTTGCAGGTGTTTGAAGGAGAGACTAAGGTATTATTGATAGAAATTGTGGGAGACTGTGGTGTAATTTTGTGGAATGGGATAAAGAGTTTCGATTTAGCAGGATTCATTTTAATGCGCCATTTTGAGCACCAGACTTGTACCGAGTCGAAGGAAGTTAGTAGTGATCGTTGTGCAGCTTGAAGAGTGGGGGCATGGGTTATGAGGGCTGTGTCATCAGCGAAAAGTAAAGAATACTGGGATGGGTTAAAATATGTGGATTGTATATATCATGGCAAAATATGTTATATAGGAGTGGGGATAAAGGAGAACCTTGAGGGACACCTTGTAAGATTGGAAATGAATGGGAGAGAGTTTGTCGTATTCTTACTTGGCAGGATCTGTTGAAAATGAAAGTATGTATAAGAATAATTAAGTGACGCGGAATGTGTAGAAGGAAGCATTTGTAAAGGAGACCAATATACTAAACTGTATCAAACGCTTTTTGTACATTCAAAAATAATACGACCTTCCAAATGTTTAGTTTGCATATTGGAAGTAAGGATGGATAAGGGAATTATTTTGGATCTTTTAGAAGGAAGCCGAATTGGTATTCTGGGATATAATCAATCGAACACTTGAGGAGTTTTTGTTTAATGAGGGATTCAAAAAGTTTTCCGATGACAGGAAGAAGGGTAATAGGACGGTAGTTGGAGACTAATATGGGATCATTATCGGATTTCGGGATGTGTTTGCATTCCCTTTTTCCATTGGGAAGGGAAGTATTGATGGGAGTAACAATAATTGAAAATTTTGAGAATAAATTGATGGATTTCGTTTGGGAGCTCTTTGAGAACGAATCTGGGGATTTTCGAAGCCGGGAGAGGAATTTTTACCAGAGTGTAATATTGTGTAGTAATCTGTCTCGTCTATTGAATCGTCGGTTGTCGAAAAGCGTCGTACCAATCGTTTACCAAATTAAAAAAAAATCGTCATAGTCGTTGTCTTTTGTCGGTTTAAACATCTTCTCTAACTGTCCTGCAAAAGCTTTCACTATAAAAAAAAATCGTCGGTCAGTATTGTATTGTCCGTCAGGTCTTTAATATTGTTAAAATTGTCAGATTTTTTGTATTTCGATATTTTTTTAATTTCCGTCCAGTAAGTCTTCCTTGCATTTCATTTATTTTGTTACAAGTTTCTGTCCATTTATTTTGTCAAAACTCTAAACTTAAAGATTTGATCTGTCTATTCAGTTGGTTAAATCGTCGTCTAATTGAACTGTCGTCATTGAATTTAATGTCTCTGTAAATCTGTCTTTTATATTTTAACAGTCTGAGGATAAAATTTGGGAGTGGATATTTGTAAAATTGTTTTTTAATTTTAGGAGTATGTCGGGAAATGGATTCGGATAATATTTTATTAAAACGGGAAACAAGAGTAGGATTTATGTCTTCATCATTATTAAAAATTGTCAGAATGTCTTCAGCAACTTTTTCTACATTACAGCTCTGGTAATTGAGGACAAACTCGGGAAGTGGTTGAGCGGGAGGTGAGGAGTATTAAGGTCAAATTGGATTGCGAGGTGATCGGAGCAGATGTCTGGAATTAGTTTTAGGGAATGGATAATAGGGCGAATGTTGGAGGTGCATAGGATAAGGTCAGGAGTGGTAGATTGATTTTCGTTCATAATGAATGTGGGAGGCGTAGGGATTTTGGTAAAATTGGAATTGGAACAAAATTTGTGGACATGTCGGGATTTTCTACTATTGACGTTAAAGTCTCCAATTATAATGGCGTGATCGTATAATAAAATCGAAAATATTTAATGTAAAAAAACAAAAATAAAATAAAAATTACGTAATATAAGGCTAAAGCTAAAGGGAAAATAATACATTAATTAATTATTTTCAAATACTTTTTATTTACTTTAATTTAAATAAAAATGATTCAACTAATTAAGGCTTGAGGCTACAATTATTATACATTGTGATTTAATTTTAATATATGAAACACTTTTTACTTTACTTGTATAGTTTTGATTTTTTTTATTGTTGACTATAATCTTCATGCTTCATTAATTTCTCACTTAACCCGTGATGAAACATTTTTTTATTAATTCAGGAAAATTTCATTAAAATTAAAACACTTGGTTAGTTTTACTTATTTATAGTTTCTCCAGGGAAGATGACCAATGGTCTATTATTCTTAATTAAATTGTTGATAATAGAGGCTTTTACTTTGTTACACATTGTTTTAAGATTTAATAAAAATACGGATAATAAATTTAAAGTAATACAAACGAAATGAATCAGAGTTTTCATTTTTAATTCATTACGTATACGTAAATAATGTTGCCATTGTAATAACAAAATTAAAAAAATGTAATTTACAAAATTAAATATTATTTACAACACATATGTTATAATTTTACGAAATGGCTATCGACCAGAGGTTTTCCGCCTCTTTTCGTCTTGTTTTTGTCGTTGTCTACTTAATCGTCATGATCGCTAACGTTATTGTGGAAGTCCGCATTATTTGTTGAAATGAAATAAATGAGTTTTGAGTTCACGTGAAGTGTTAATTTCAAACAATAGTTTGTTATTGACAATGACCACTTTGTTTGTCGAAATGTACATCTAAAGTGTCAAATAAAAAGTAAAGTAAGGAAAATTTCTTGTATTATTATTGATGAAATGAAAAATCGCAACTGCTGGGAATTTATAGTTTGGAGTGATATTGTGTTTGCGAGGTATACACAGGTGTTTAATTATGTATTTTTATTTCAGGTATATTTTTTCAGTATTTATTATTCAATTTATTTGTAGATTAATTTTTCTTACTGAACATTAATTTCACCCCGATTTTTTTTCAAAAGTAATTCCCCACTCGAATTTCCGCGGAAAATACGTAACGCAATATTAAGATTTCGTATACGAGTTTCTAGAGGAAGGAAGAGACAAGCGGGAAACGTCGCTGGGAAAAGTTTCCAACCCTCAGCGCGACGAGTTTCCTCCTCCCCGTCTCCAACCTGCGAGGACAGTGGGGAGGGGAATGGGGGCTGCAGGTCTTAATCGCGCGGGGCCCGCTTTTTAAATTAGAGATTCGAGTCCCGGTTGCGGAAACTTTGCCTTCCTGTTCACCCAAGGAAAATGGGGAAACACACACACAGAAAGACACCGACACACACATTGCTAAAATATTAAATTTAATATCCCCCGCTCGCTTTAGAGGAAAGGGACGGAATTAACGTATACTTTGGTGAGTTTTATTTAAGTTTTGTAAAGGAGGGAAAAATCCCGCAGAGATTCTGTGTTGTGCAAGGAATAAATCAGATGAGTTAAGGAGATTTAGGTTAAGAAAAATTACATAAATATGAGGCTTGTGTATTAATTTATTTTTCTTCTAACCTAAATTTCCTTAATTTAATAAAAAAAGGATTTATTCTATTGATCACAATTATGTATACACAGAATTTTATTCAGACTATACAGATATACAGATAATTGTTGTTTACAAGTAAAAACTTTTTGGAAATGATAATAATATTTAGAAAATAAATATAAATTAAGAAAAATCGTTATTCTTTAAATATATATGATATATTGTATAATAATAATAATTTTATTAACAGTAAACCATTTAAAAGAATACAAAACATCATACAAATACAAGTAATAATACAAAGAAATAATGATGTATCCCCGTTGATCATTTTAGTGATGTTTCATCAACATAATATGGTTTAATGTTGTTACAGCGTTGATAAAACGTTATTTGTTGGGGGTTAGTGATAACACCCTAAGCTCCCCTCCCCCTTTTTCGCGACTACACTTATCTATTCACCATGTGTCTGCTTGTACACCCTTTAATTTTAACAATATAACATAAATAATTAATAAAAATAATAATAAGTTTATTGTGTTACATTTTTACATAAATATTTACACTCGTCAATAAGATATGTTTAATATGGGATATTAATTACAATACATGTAGGTATTAGTCTATCTGGGCTCTCGACCGAAAGTCTTTCTACCCTGTAATGAATTTATGATGAAGTTAAAGAAAAATCTATGCTAGCTAGGCGAACTGTCTTGATGATTTGCGCAAATGAATTGATTAATGATGATGGTAGGTGGTCACAATTATTTAAATAAATTAAATAAAAAGAATTTCAATCATTTTTTCTATTATTATTAGTAGCGGAGCTTTATTTTAAATACGAATCGGAAATAAATGATTTGCTATCCGCAATGTAGCAATCGCGTCCGACAACATCCTCTCGATCATTTCCACCGGAGATAGTAGCACGGACGGTACGTTCGATTAATTTAATTTATTTATTTATTAACTCAATCAACGGTCAGCTAAAGCAGATTTGTCTACGTTTTTATTCTTAACGTGATATATATGTTCTTTAAAACGTTTTAATAAATTTCTCTGCGTTTGGACGATGTAACATTTATTACACTCATTACAAGTGACTGAATAAATTCCAGACTCTTCTAAATGGCTTCTTTTGGTGAATTGATTGCATAGTAATGATTTAAATTTGTTGTTGTTGTTGTAAAATGCGGGAGTCATTTTGAATTTATTCAATTATTTGTAACTTGTGTACTTGTTTTTGGATTGAATGCAATTCTAACAATTTTTTGTTTTTATTCTCTTCAATGGGGATGAGATGTGTAAACGATTTTAATTTTTGGTTCCTCTTGTGTTTATTAATTAATCTATTAATTGTGAGTTCTTTGTAATCTAAGGAAATTGCTATTTTTCTTATTAGTGTTAGTTCTTTTTTCCTATTTTCTGTGGAGAGAGGTAGATTAAGGGCTCTAAATATCATAATGTTAAATGTAGCAAGTTTGTGTTTATAATGTGTGGATGAGGAATTGTGAATATAATTGAATGTGTGAGTAGGTTTTCTGTATATGTTAAATTCTATTTTGTTATTTGTTAGTAATAAATCTAAGAAAGGGATTTGATTATTTTGCTCTATTTCATAGGTAAAATTAATGCTGGGATACAACGCATTTAAATTAGTTTGTAAGTCTTCTATGTTCGTGTCTGATTTTATTACGGCTAAGATATCATCTACATATCTGAACCAGACTCTCGGAAAGTTGTCTATTTTTTCTAGATTGTTCATAAAAATGTTAGCCAAAAAGGGAGATAGGGGATTGCCCATTGCTGTACCGAAAGTCTGTTTATAGATTTTGTTGTTAAATTCAAATGCGTTGCAGTCCATCACTAATTTAGTTAACTTTATGTAAAAATCTGTTTTTTTCTGGTGTAATTGATTTTTTTATTAATAGGTTTTTTAGTATGATTATTGTGTCGTCTATGGGGATGCTGGGGAATAATGCTTCAACGTCAAAAGAAACCAAAATTTCGTCGGACTCCATTGAAATATTCTGTAATTTATCGGACAAATCGAAGGAATTAATTACTGAGAAATCATTATTGATTTTGAGTTGTTTAAATTCTTTAACTAACCATTTAGCAATCTTGTATGTTTAAATTTGAAACTATTGGTTTCCATTTATTGCCCGATTTATGGATTTTTGGCAAGCAATATAATTTTGGTAAAGATGGATTTTTAAATTTTAATCTATTAATTAGTTATTTATCAATTGAACATGTTGGGGACTTGAAGAAATTAGTAATTTTATTGTTGTATGTGGTAAGTGGATTCTTTACTTGTTCCGTATATGGGCCATTTGCAAGTAAAGAATTTACATTTGTGTAATAATCCGTTTTGTTTACAATTGCATTACCTTTATCAGATTTTAAATAAAATACGTCTCTTTCTTTTAATCGTTTAACGGTCTTATTTTCTTGGGTCACTTTTTTGAAATCGTCCTTTGTGTTTTTTTAAGGATTTTCTCCAATGCTTCCTTAGCTGTTACACGGAAGGTTGTCGATTCCGCAGGTCCTAGTTGCGATGTTGCTGTCTCGATATCGTTGATGATAACTTCGGTGGGGACATCTGCTGGCTCGATTGAATGTTTTGATCCTTTACTTAATAATATTGATTCTTCTGAGAATGTTTCGTCGGATTTGTTATAGATGAGTGTTTGGTAAGGGTTGGAGAACTGGTGTTCCGTTTCAGGGTGTTTTTTGCGTTTTTGTTCTTCGCGTAGTTTATTTAGTTTATTCCTTATGGTGAGTGATTTACTGTTTAATTTTTTATTTGAAACTGTGTGCACTTTATGTAAACATTCGTCCCACTGATAATGTGAACAGTTTTTCGATAGTTTTAAATGAAGGTAATATGCAGAGAGTTGTAACTGTTGTCTTTTTGCGTGTAGTTTACCCGTTTAGAACTTTAGCCAGCTCATTTTGCGCTTGAATGCTAACTTGGGAATTTCTTTGTTGAATTTAGAAAACTTTCCTTCGATGAATTTTGGGAATATACTTTCTTCTATGCGCTTGTTCAAGAAATATATGTCGGCACTTCAAAACTTCACTTTTGTTGTTAGTCGGAAGAATTTGTTGAACTCGGTTGACCAGGAAGCCATATTAAGCATTAATTGTTTAAATTTGAGTTATGTGAAGTTAGTTAATTACAATTAAAACATTTTTTATTCCTTACTTCACTTTTATTTTTTATATACGTTAGATGTACATTTAGGCTTTATTAACAACTTTGTAATTATATAAAGAAGAGCTGTACTGTTGAGGGAAGAAATTCCGGAATACGGAATACGTGTATAAACAATATTTTCATTTATTTATTTTTTATTTTTATATGAATATCTATGGAAACGGAATTCATTTCCCTTTTCCCCGCATACATATTTTTTTTTTCAATTACGTCGCGGCGTGAAAAGCGTAGGTGTGTAGTGGGTATGCAAATTTCCAATCAATCTGTTTTCCACTTTCCCCCCTTTTTCCGTTTATTGTCGTTGGGGAAATAATCGCAAATTAAAATCGGTACGGCCTTATCACAGCTCTCCCCAGATCGATAATCAATTACACGCGACAAGGTCTCCCAAAAAAAAATCGTGCCTACCGCGAACGTGACAGTTTAATTAAAAAAATCCATCACCAATATGGAAAATTATGTGAATTTATATTGAAATATTTCGTTACAAAGCTATATATTTTTTTTGTAATTATGAAGAGTTACACAATAATAAGAATTTTAGATTACCAGTTTATCAAATACTACTACTAAATCTTTATTACTTTATTTAGCTCTTGATGAGTTTTATTTATTTATTTATTTAGCGGATTTACCTTTTTACAAATCTACAATATAATTAATAATATTTATGTATAGTGGATTGTAGGACAAAAATAAAGAAATAACTATTACAGATTATATTAAAATTATTGAAATATATACAAGACTGAACCTTATAGTCAGACATAATAATAACACATTAAAATGGTCTTAAATAACAGAGGCAAATAACACTGACAATTTGCAAAACATATCACAGATTGAAGTTTTCAGAAATAATGTAAATACACAGGACTGTAATTACTAACACAAACCGACTAAATAACAGATTAAAATTATTTACAATCATATAAAAGTTTATAATGTGCTAAATAGTGCACTTTTGAAATTCATAGATTTAAACAAAAGAGAAAATATCTTCCCCGGTTTACTGATAAAATAATACAACTTATTAAAGAAAAACATCAAGCGCGGCGTGTCGCATGAAGCAGATTTCAAGAAAGTTAGATTGTAGCGGTATAAAATTGATTTAAAGTTTTCTTTATTAAATAGGCTTTTTTTGTCATATGCAATTTTATTAACATACGCTAATTTAATTACATGTTTGAATTAATTGTGCATTGGATGAGCGTGACCGCGCATCTGTGACTTTAGGGGTTCGCACAGATCGTCCTCAACGGGACTGATTAGATTTTCGATTCTAATGGAGGACGTAAATCATATTTTTCACAAATTTAAATAGAGCGAGATTGCTATTTAAATATCGATTTTTACATCGGATTTAAAGTACAGATTAGATTCAAAAAGTTGTGCGTTATTTTTTGATACGAGGCAAATACGCATTACACTTCGGTGGATTACTTGTGGCACCTTTAGATGTTAATTGATTCCAACATCAGCGAGGAATCCGAAATTTTGTTTAATATCTTAGTGGAAATTCTTTACCAACGCCAAACTGAGTGTTCGTATAGAACCGCCCGCTATCGCAGGTATGTTTCGTAATGCTCATTTTCATTAATTTCATTATAATTGATTATTTTATCATGTGTGATTATTTATTGTTCTATTAAAAAAAGAAGGAGGGCTATTACTTAAATAATTTCAAAATTATTGAAACTTGTATTTTTAGGCTCTCTATTTTAATTCGACGTATAAAGCACTAATAACCTTTCTTCACACTTTTATTTGGATTACCAAATTTCCTTCACAAAGTGACCATTATTAATAGATTAACACTAAATAAAAACATATTTTAAACTAAAGAACATTTAGTACACGCCAAACACCTTAATTACGATAAATCCGCAGTGGCTAACCATTTACTAGCAACCGGTCATAAAATCACAATAAAGAATATCAAATTATTAAAACAATCATCAAATTACCGATTAAACATGCTAGAAGCCATTGAAATGAAGAAAATACCTGAAAATAAATTATTGAATTTTGATTTAAGTCCGCTGCATAATACTTTGTTAGATTTAATTGCAACAACATAATTTGTGTTTTCTCTAATCCTCCCTTTTACCTAGTTTGTACCGCCACCCTCATTCCTTCGGCTCATTTCTTAATTTACGTTTTTCCGTTTTCCAACCCCACCGCTGTTGTTTTATAATCCGCCGGCGTATATATAGTTTAAAATATTAGTTTTGTATTTAGTGTTAATTCATTGATAATGGTCACCGAAATGTACATTTGGTAATCCAAATAAAAGTATGAAGAAAGGTTATTAGTGCTTTATTCGTCGAATTAATTTTAACTTCACGTAACTCAATCAATCAACTCTCTATTTTAGTTTTCCGAATTTTCAATTGATTTCCTGATTTCGGATTATCTACATGTTCTTTCCATCCATAGGCGATTGTTTAATTGGAAATTAAGATTTCAAAAAGGATATCGACGATAAGTCGATATTCTGGATATCAATTGGAGGAAGAGTTTATTCTTCTTATGGGTTTGATATCTTCGTTCGTTTTCGAGATTGGAATTTTTGGAGTAATCAGGGAGTGTGCATCAAACGCAGCTTAAATATAAGTTTTTTGTTTAAAGTATAATTCTAGTTTTTTTTTTTTCGCATTTTCATTTATTCAATATTAAATTTGGTGAATTTTATGCAGTTGAGTAACATACCACCACTACCACTCTATAAGCACATAGTCGTATAATGGGGTCCGATAGTGGTGACGTCACGTATCGCGGCAATTTTCAAAAGTGTGGCGTTTCAAAAAATTAAATCAACCTTAATGATTACGTACATAAGGATCATCAAAAACTTTAGTGGTGAACTCTTCAGTTATTATGCATATTTAAGAAATACGCTTTATAAATAAGATAAATTAAATTGATATCTTCGAATTCATGTAAAAATTTGAAGAGAAAATTATGGATCTTGTCTGAAAAACGAAAATATTTAATTTTAATCAAACGTATGTCGATCCTTAAGAGCACACACGTGTCAGTTGGGACCAAAACATAACCTCAGTTTGTACAATTCTCGTTTTCTCTTGGCAATATTTTGTGATTTACAGTGGTTGTTTAAATAAAATTCAATTTAAATTCTGTAAGTATTTATGTTATCTCTATTGTTTAATCATGTTTAAGTGTTGTAATCGTAGATTAAATGTTATATCCTAACTGGTAATTAATTTATGGTTATTGGCTTTATAATGGCCATTTCCAGAAATAATTGAAGGGCTAATGTTCTATTAAAGCATTAAACTGAATAACACTATTTTTATTTAAATAATTAAAGTCTCCACGACCAACAACCAACATAAAGAAGATTGAATAACATTACTTTATTTATAATAAAGAATATGTAATCGATGGTGCAAGTCTATACTTTGCGATACGTAGATAAATGAATTTAAATCATAATTTCATTGTCATGATTACAAATTAAAATACTTGATAATGAACAACACTGTCAAAAATATAATTATATGAACATAATAACAGTGATACGAGCAACCTGTGATCTCTGCGCCACCTCTATGCTGTATAAAAATAATTTGAATTATAGAAACCAAAGAAGGAAATTGCATTTTTGCACTGCATTTACTTAAAATAAATTCTTCAATTGGTTAAAGTATATCGACAATGTAAATAATATTCAATACAATAAATTTTAAATTAGTACAATTAATTTAGCAGTTGGGCTACAACGTTTTGTGGACTATTATAACATTTAAAATTTCTGAACAATGGAAAAACATAAAAACTACATGTTTTACATGAGAAACTTGAATTATATACAGAGAGCTTTTTTTGTCAGTATACATTTCCCCTATGTATACTTGCAAAATACGCGAGTCAAACGCATTAATTCATGTTTGTTTAGTTGCCTATAACACGCAACTGAACACACATGCCAAATAATCAACTAAACATACACACATTAATCGGTTCAATGCGTTTGACTCGCGTTTTTTTTTGCAGGTATACACTTCCCCTAATGTATACTAATAAAAAAACCTCTCTGTATAAACATACTACTAACCTAAGGCGAATTATTTGATAGATGCTGCACTAATGTTTATAATCCAATATATAGCTTATATCACTCGACATCGAAAAGTGTAAAAGGGATTAAGATTATATACATTTATACATATATAGTTTATATAAATGAACCTAAATAAAGCAGAAGAAAACCTCACAGTAAATTGATTCCTCCTTAAAGAATGTCAAACTAATTTCCAATAATTGGGAAGCTAATAATCTTGTTTTTACAATTATGTTAATAACATTTTAGTCATAATCAATTTTCTTTATATATATAATCAATTGTACCCTTTCGGGTGTTGGGTATCAATTGTCTTCATGTTTTTAAAATATGATCGATCATTAAGTGAATCTGGGTTCAACTGATTAATCGAATATTATTGATAGATTCGATATTTATTTAAATAATTGAATTATGGACTTAAAATTTGAAAATCATATTTAAACTGAATATTTTAATACTTGAATTTATAATTGATACATTTCTTTCAGTATTTTAATATAAAGGTCAATTTTTAAGGATATTTATAAATATAAAATAAAGTGAAAAGTGAGTTTCTTGAATTAAATACATTTAAGTAATTATTTAGTTGAATGTCTATCGATTATTTGTTTGGATATCGATTCGATTATTTTGTCACCTATATTGATTAAAATAGATTGTTTTTTTAAGAAGACCTTTTGGGTTGTACTAAAAAGATTTTTCGATTATTGAAATCATTTTTATGTTGATAATTCCGTTACAAACTTTTACTATATACTAAATTTATATAGTCAAAGATTACAAAAATCATCAGTGTTGCCAATTTCTATTCTAACTTTAACTTTATTTTACGGAATTCTCCATTATAATTGATTACATTATACAATAATTTACATATTTGTATATAATCAGGTAAGTATTCCTAAACTATTAATAATTAATAAGTAATATAAGAAATATTCAGAATATATATTCTTTAATCATAGATAAAATTTACACATATTTTGAAAAATTATAAAATATGATGACTAAAACTTCAATACATAGCATACAGTTACTAAGGACATACTCTTGCTTACATATTTGTCTTCCCTTTACTCTTGCCTAATAAATTAGATGTTAACAAATATATACTCTGGCCATACTACCTCGATGTTACAGGCTCTCTGACATATGCGTGTTTTTAAGGTCCGACATACGTTTCAATAAAAATGAAATTTTAATTTTTCACGCTACTTCCTTGAATTTCTCTTCAAGTTTTGATCTTATTAAGTAGATATAAGATTAATCTATCTTAATTATAAAGTTTATTTCTTAAATATGTACAATAACGGCGTAGTTTATCTGTAAAGTTTTAGGTGATTTTCATGTACGTATTCAATAAGGGTGATTTAAATTTTTGAAACGCCACTCTTTCAAAATTGCCGCGTTATGTGACGTCAGCACTATCGGACCCCATTGACTATGTGCATAGACATAGAATATACTAGACGAGTAATGATGTGGTGGGGATAGGGAATGTTTGTAGTCCGATATATCGCGTCTGAAAACGTAAACATAAACACAAGTGGAACGTCGCAGCTGTTCGATTTCCCGCTTAAATTCAAATTATTTATTATTGTTTATGATAGTCGGAATTCTTTAGCATCGTCGAATCATGAAAATATCTGTTCATTTCACGGTATTAATATCTTAATTGACCAAAAATATGCAGACTTATTATTACTTGTTATGTTATTATTACATAAACAGACCTGATGGTAATTCGAAATTGTAAATAAATATAATTTTATATTTTGACATCAGGATAATAACCGTAAGACACAAATAATATCGTAAATGAATTATTTCCAATGACTTCAATATAGGTTTCGAAGAATTCACGAAATAAAACAATGACAATATAACAATAATCACGAATCAGACAATAAACACAAGCAGAAATGAGCAAACAAAACACAGACAATTAAAATCTAGTCAAAAACACCAATACGAGCTAGTAATTCAATAAAGCACTGACGAGTTTGTGTATTGGGTTAGGCGTCAAAATCAGCTGTGAAGTTACTTTGTGTTTACAAATTGTGTATTCCCCTTACGTTTTTCCCCTGTATGTTGGATCACAACAAACGGTGCTTATGCTTCCTCTAGTTATTCTAACTCTATGACTATGTGCTTATAGAATGGTAGTTGAGAGCGGTAACTGATTTGGTTCATTAGGTGATTAAACCAAACTAAAACTGACATCCTTTAGCGCTAACGAACGGTTATTTTTTTTAAATTACTGTTATTTACATTTAAAAATTAAACTAAAAAAGATTCTACAGAGCTCTATAGTACAAGTCTTAATTCTTTATTATTATTTTTTTATTTGATGTTGATATTAAAATTAATTAACCTTATTTTTTTAAATTAATAGTAATTCAAAATTTATTCATTTTAAATAATTTTGTTTATTATGATTTGAGGAAAATATATATATATATATATATTCAATGACCCCTTTCAACCCACATGGGTGTAGGGTATCTTTCTAAACTAGTTCTCTATAAATTGTTTCCATATTTTCCTGTCTCGTGCCATTATAGTTGCGACTCTTCTTGTTATACTTCTTTTTTGTAAAGCCTCATTGATTACTTCCTCCCATGTCTTTTTTTTTGAGGAAAATAAATTATTATATTTTTTTTGGGAAAAATAAGTATTTTCTTGAGTGGTATTTCCATTGTAGGTTAATTAATATTTTCGTGATTTTAATTAGTTTTGTTAATAATCATCGTGATAAAATCCCAAAAATAAAATTAAATTAAATTCGAACCAACCCCATCTTCATTGAGTTTGCCGGCCGGCGATTATTAAATAACATCGGGCAGAACTGGTAAGTCAGCTGACGTTACAAGATATATCAAACTGTGTAGGCTTTCACAACCAGTTTAATTGGAATTGTTGATTTCCGGGGTATTCCCACGGCTTAAAAGCCCGGAAATCAAAAATTCCAAAATTAGATCTCTCATTAAAAAAAAACTACACATAACGACTATATCTAAAACATTGAATCACAGCATACTAGCGATCCTAAACTGTTTTGATCATATATTAACTTTAAAAAATCCAACCCTTTGAGAATCCCTGCAGTACATAACCCTTTGAGAATCGCTGCAGAAGTTATGTACTGCAGGGATTCTCAAAGGGTTGGATTTTTTAAAGTTAGGTGTATCAAACTCCTGAAGCAATTGCAGACGGCTTTTGTAAGTACTTTGAATTTGTTTTCATATTACTATCTGCAACTGCGAACCTTACCATTTTGTTTTTGGGAAGTAAGTGATTTTCGTTAGGTAGTGACTAAACTAAAAGATTGTGCTTCAATTCACTGCGATCTACTTGCACTTATTTTTAGCTTGTCTTTAAAAAAAAATATCAGTTTGGAGGCAGAAAGACCGATAGTCGATAGCCATTTTCTGAGGCTTAACTAGATGTTTATGATTGTAATGTTGTAAATATTGTAATGTAATTTAATGTATCTCTCAGAAATAAAGATTTTCTATATATATAGATATCAGTTAGGAAAAATAAATTTAAAATTACGTCAATTTGCCCAATACCAAGAAACATTGCAAACTATCGACTAATATAATAATAATAATATCTTTTATTGACCATATAAAAACAATACAAATTAAGTAAATACATAAGTATAGAAACTTTACACAAATAACAAGTAATAATGGTCAAATGGACTTGAATTAGTTTCATTATTTAACAGTTTCTTGCTAAGTAATGAGACTGTTCTTTCTTCAAGCCATACAGAAACAAAAACATTAACAATATCACATAATAATATTAAGATTTTAATGCCCGTAGCATCTCAACATATTTACGTTTGAAGCCATTGTAAGAGCGATAAAGAAAAGGTACCGAGTTCATGCAGTTTGTAATAGAGTAAGTAAAGCATTTCTTAAATAATTGTAGTCTGTATTTTGGTATCGATAAGAGACCACGATTTCTAATATTTACATTATGCACATCGGATCTACATCTTATTTTATTGTAAAGGTATGGAGGGCATTTGGTCGATATTATTTTATAATAAAAGCATGCCAAATGTAATTTTCTTCGGTTATGCATACGCAACCACTTACACTCATCATACAATTTATAAGATATACTAGTTCTTCTCTGTATACCGAAAATGAGTCGCATACAAGAGTTTTGTATTCTCTGTATTATTTTAACATCTTGTTGATCAATAAAGTTGTTATATACGGAATCACAGTAATTAATATGTCACATAGCAGAATTTTCGTGTTATTATTTATAATGTGCTTGTTTAAAAATATGGTTTTCAATGCTATATATGACTTTCGTATTAAATTATTTGTGTTCTTCTTGAATTTAAGTTGTGAGTCCATATAAAAGCCAAGATTCTTAACGCAGTCACTTGCGGCGATTAGTTTTCCATTAATTTTAAATTTTGTTGACGCTAAATTTCGACTTTTATCGGGTTCAAACAAAATAAGTTGCGTTTTCGTTTCATTTATGCATAAAAAATGAGCAGTAGAGTATTTTATTAAATTTTCCAAGTCTATATTAATTTTTCTTTGTGCATCATCAATATCTTCTATATTAAAAGATATATACAGTTGCGTGTCATCAGCATAGAGATGATATGATGTGTGATCACCTGCATAATTTAAGGAAGATATGTGAATAGAATAAATAAGTGGCCCTAAAATTGTGCCTTCACCCACACCATACATTATTGAAAGCGGCGAAGAAATTGTATAATCGATAACAACTCGTTGGATTCGTAGTAGTTGCTCATGAACCTGATTGCATCGATGCTAAATCCAATATAGTTTAAAATAGCTATTAGTGTTTCATGATTTATTCTATCAAATGCTTTACTATAGTCCAGGAGTACAAGAGCAGTTACTTTGCCACGATCAGTCGCTGTGACAACATCATCCAAAATGTGAGTGATGGCACTGCTGCAGCTAAACCCTTTCCGAAAGCCTGATTGATAATTTGAAAGAATATTGTAAGTATTTAAATGATCGCACACTTGTTTTTCAATTACTCTTTCCAGGAAATTGACAATTTATTATATGTGTTATGTATTCTAATAAAGCAGGACATCCCAATTTAATTAATTTAATACTTATACTATCAATACCTGTTGCGTTTGATTTAATAGAGTTTATAATAGACAAAGCCTCCGAGTCTGACACAGAAAGGAATTTTAAAAAATGATTGAATTTTGTTTTTGTGTTATTTTTTGTAAAAATATAAATAATTTTTATTTGAAGCTGACTTGCCAATATTTGGTTTATTACATTTACGTTTTTTAGGTGATCTGGTATATTAGTTATTTTCTTACCGTAAATATTAAGCAAATAAGCTCGCTGTTCAGCACGAATTGCCTTTGATGTTAAGTTTCTCATACTTTTATAGAATTCATAGTGCGATTGATTTTTAGATTTTTTATATCTCCTGCTTGCGTTATCTCTGATTTTCATCGTTTGTTTTAAGTTGTACGTTAACCATGGTGCTTCCCTTTTTGAGGAGCGGAAAACAAAGAGGTATATTAATTTTCTATTGAACAGTGATAATTTCTCATTTATATTATCAACATCGTATAATTCATACCAATTTAATTTATACAGATCTTTGAGAAAACTATCATGATTAAAATTTTTAAAAGTTCTAGTATTAATTATTTTAGGTTCAGCCTGAGGTATTCCTATAGAGAATTCATCTGATCATGCCCAATGCATGATCAGATATATCAATGTTGTCGGATACACCGCAATTATTAATGTTAGAAAAGTCGTTAGTAATTATTAAATCTAATAGAGACTCAGATGTTGAGGTAATTCGAGTTGGTTCACTTATTATTTGCTTAAGTGACAACGCATCAAGTATCGCTGGAAAAGAATTACTGGTTACTTAATTATTTAATAAGTTTATGTTAAAATCACCCAAGCATATAACATAATGAAACTTGAGGCTATATTCCAATATTTTTTTTTTTTCAAATGAGTTTAGAAATTCTTTACAGTCTCCTCTGGGAGGACGGTAAACCGATAGCAAAGGACTTATGGTTTATAATAATTTTTACCCATAAGTATTCAATGTATGGAAGTGAATCAGTATGCATAACCGAACAATCAATTTTTATATAAAATGCAACTCCATCAATTAATATTTTCTCACGCCGCTAAAATATTCGAGAAATCACTGTACGATCAAATTTATTTTCATTTGCAAGGTTTTATTTCGAGACGTTCTACGGTAATTAACTTGACCATTATTTTTCAATTATTCAGTTATTGAAAATGAGTACTCTAAATGTACATCTAAGAAGTGAAAAATAAATTAGTGAAAAAAGGAAATTAAACAGTAATTTATTAATAATTAAAATTACATCATTGTAATCAATTCGAGTATATTACGCAATTATTATTATTTTACAAAAAAATAATAGGACGACCTTCTTTTTCTTTAAGGCGCGTGATTTTTCAGCGGTCTTATTTTCCAGCACCCTCCAGAGAATATAATCACCTCGTTCCGCATAAAACATGCACGAGCCGCCCGTTTCTCAGCGTTAGAGCACCCTTTAGCAACATCAAGATGCATTTTTAAAGTTCACCAACATTAAAGCGGCGTAAGGGCCCCAGATAAATCCAACTTATTCCAGGGATTTATTCCGAGAGGTTGAAAAGAGCACGGAAACCGCGGCGTTTTTAGCTTTATTTTCGTGGGAATCCGGCGCAGTCGTTTCGATTGCTCTCTATTTAATACCGATCCATTCAGCACGATTGATTTCTGATTTTTCTCAGCGAGAGAGTTATTATTTTCGGTAAGTCATGTTTTTTTTTTATTATTTTTCTCGGACTTATAAAAGGCGCGATTGATTTTCAAAATTCTTTTACTGGTTAATAAACTAAATTTCCCTAAATTCTTAAGATTTTTTATGCCGTAGACGAAATTGTACGCTTGTTTCCTTCCTCATACTTAAACCTCTAACCCGCACACACTATAAAAGAAAAAAAAAAGAAAAAGTAAATGCTGTGTATGTTACACGGCATTTAGGAATCCTTAATTTATATACTTATACCGAGACAAGGATAAACAAACCTAATATTCAGACATACAGTGTTTCCCAAAAGTAACGGATAAGTTCTATAAAATTATAAATATAAATATTTTTGAAAATCCATCACGGCCTTCTTGATTTAGAGTTGTGTCAATAATTGTTGCTATAAAATTGTGACTGTCCGCTTGGAAAAATTCATTTTACCCCGATTTTTTTAATTGCCATTATTAATAAAAGGACTATTTAAACAACTTATCAAAAAAATATATTCCGGCCTTCTTGATTTAAAGATCTTTCAATAATTGTTGCCGTAAAACCGAGATTAACGCAGAAATAAGTAATTTCCGCCTGGAAAAATGCACCCCCTTTTTTGTAATTGCTATTATTATTAAAAAGATAGTTTAATCTATTTGTCAAACAATTTTGAAAATCCATCGCGACCTTCTTGATTTAGAGATGTTTCAATTTGTTTGTCCTAAAATCGTGGCTGCTTTCCGTTTAGAAAATTCAATTTCCCTAAGATTTTTTAATTGCTATTATTACTAAATGGATTGTTAATCAACTAATCAAAGAATTTTAAAAATCTATCGTGGTAATTCAATAATTTTTATCATGAATTCATGAATGGCGGAAATCGGAAATAATTAATTTCCCCTTGCGAACATGTATTTCCCCCCTTATTTTGTAGTTGCTATTATTACAATAAGGTTTTAGAAAATAATTGAAGGGTATGGTGCAAAAACTATTCAGCTCCACTTTACTTTTTTTACGTTTTCAACGAATTTTCCAAACGATGAAGGAATTAAAAGCGAACAGCTTTTAGATGTATTAAGAACCATCTTAGCCAACAAACAAGTTTATTTTTTTATTATAACCATTTTAAAAATATACTTTTTAAGACATCTAGAAAGAATCTAAGGCAAAGGAATCGAACTTAAAGCCCGCCAGAGTCAACCATTTTGGACTTTTAAATTTGATCGATTTTGTGTTGAAAACCGTGGATGAAAAAAAAAAAAAAATAAAAAATCGTTATAATAAAAAAATAATATTTTTTATTGGCTGGTTCTTAAGACATTTGGAAACAATCTAAGACAAAGAACTCGAATTTAAAATGCGCCAGTCAGCCGGTTTGGACTTTGAAATATGATCGATTTTATGTTGACTTTAGCGGATGCCAGAAAAAAATTTAAAAATTATAATGAAAATAATAATAGTATTAATCAAAGTAAGTATTAGAACTTCTACTAATAGGCTAATGTGAAGAAATGGAAATTAAAATGCATAAACTACGAATAACCTGGCGCATCCACCATGTCGGGGGCGCATTATCGAAAAAATCGTGGCTGAAAAACTGTAGACAATTTTACATCGGTCACGTGTTTTACGAAAATAAATGATGTTTAAAAACAGACCATGTTGACGTAGTTTTGTAACCTCGCGGATAAGCACAAACAGGCCATTTATTTAGCTGGTTTAATATCTGCAAAATCTACAAAACGTCGTAGGAATAAAATTGGACAAGGCGCCATAAGAAGTATCGCTTTCCATTAAAAGGATTTTTTAATATAATTGTATAATTTTTACGTAAATGTTTTAATCATTTATTTTTGTTTTCAGATTTGAATGGAAGCCGAAGGAAAATGTAGTACGAAAAAACAACTGTATAATCCAATATTATGGTGTTTAATCTTCCGGAGCATAAAGGCAATGCTGATGTGAGGAAAAAAGGGGATATTGATGCTCTTAAACATATCCTGGAGCCATCAATCACGTTTAACCCTAAGCTAGTTATGCGTCTAGGAAAGGAGTTCGATAAACCTAGGCCATTGAAGGTTTGTTTAACTGATCATCAGTCAGCCGTTCAATTGGTAAAAGCAGTCCGTTCCCTAAATACTGGCGATGTGAAATTCTATGCTGATCGTACGAATAACCAACGTATTTATTTAAAGTCTTTAAATGACGAACTTAAATTGCGGAAGAGTCAGGGTGAAACTGATTTGACTATCAAATATAAAAATGGCGTCCCTTGTATTATAAAATCTGGCATTATTGGAGCTAAAATTACCAAAAATCCACAAAAAAACTAACGATTTACTTTCAGAATACTGGCGGTCTGAAATCAAAGCTTCGCGATTTCCACCTTAAAGTTAACTGTTGCATTTATGATGTTATAATTCTCATTGAAACGTGGCTAGATAATTCTGTGAACAATTCTGAATTAAATTTACCTAATTATATTATTCATCGTCAGAATAGATCAACCCTAACCAGTAATAAACTCAGAGGCGGAGGCGTCGTAATTGCAGTTAGATCTGATCTTAATTGTATTAAATTAGACTCACCCATTAATAGTGTTGAACATTTATTTGTTAAAATAAACGATAGAGTTATTTTAGGTGCTTCGTATATTCCACCCTCCTCTCCGTTAATTGTTTATGAACAACATGCAGTTGCTATAGAACAAATTTGTTTAGATAATCACAATTTGGATTTTATTTTTTGCGGCGATTATAATTTACCAACTGCTTCTTGGGATATCGCAGCTAATAACCTTTTATCAGATAACAATACTTCTCAATTCGCTCATGCTTTATGTGATTGCTTTAATTTTAATCATTTGCACCAAAGAAATAATTTATCTAATGATCACGGTATTTTTCTTGACTTAATATTTTCAAATTTGTTTAACTTAAATATTAGAAAATCTAGTGATCCACTTCTCAATAATAATTATCATCACATTTCTTATGAGATTTCTGTACTGCTATACGATTCATCTGACCATTTAAATACCAATTTCAGTTATTACGATTTCAAATCGGCCGACTATATGGCAATTAACGATTATCTATGTAATATCGATTGGAATCAGTTATTTATGGAACCCAACATTAATTCAAACTTAGATGATTTTTATAATATTATTAACTCTGCCATTTCTCTCTATGTTCCGAAAAAGTATTATAAATCTTCAAATTATCCTAAATGGTTTAATCACGAGCTAATACAATTAATCATAACTAAGAAAAAAGCTCATACTGCCTTTAAAAGTAGTGGCAATTTTACTGACTATGAAACTTTTAAAAACCTGAGATTTTCTTGTCGTAATTTAAGTGAAACACTGTATCAATCCTATATTAGTAAATCTGAAAACAATATAAAACGTCACTAAAAATTGTTTTGGTCGTTTGTTAATGATTGTAAAAATGTAAACGGTTTTCCGAATAAATTGTTTTTCAATGAAAAGCAATGCAATTCAGGAACTTCCTGTGTGGATTTATTTGCCGAATACTTTAGTAGCGTGTATACCGAGGATCTTACGAATGCTCCATCTTTTAATTACGACAATAAAATTTCTTGTTCGTTATTCAACGTAAAATCCTCTGAGATTTTCAATTCTATTAACGATTTAAAAGATTCACTTAACTGTGGTCCAGATGGTTTACCACCGTATTTTTTAAAACGATGTATATTCTCCCTTACCACCCCGATTGAATCACTATTTAATAAATCTATTAATTCTGCTGTATTTCCAAGTTATTGGAAACATTCATATATTAATCCAATTTTTAAAGATGGCAAGAGAGACGATATACAAAATTATAGAGGCATTTCTATTCAGTCCACAATTCCTAAAATACTAGACAAATTAATTTCCGACCAACTTATGTGGTACTGCAAAAATATCATATGTGACGAGCAGCATGGATTCTTTGAAGGCAGGTCTACGACGTCTAACTTATTATCTTACCAGATGTATTTATTGGAGGCTTTGGAAAAAGGCCATGAAGTTAGTTCTGTTTATACAGATTTTTCCAAAGCTTTCGACCGTGTTAGTTACTCTGTTCTTTTAAATAAACTGGTGGGCCTTGGGTTTAGTGATAATATTGTAAAATGGTTCGATAGTTTCTTACGCGAGCGTAAACAATTCGTTAAAATTGGCAACTTCGTGTCCAGAGCGATCAATGTTACATCCGGTGTACCACAGGGGTCACATTGTGGCCCTATCCTTTTCTTGCTCTTTGTTAATGATATTGGTAGTTTTATTAAAGGTTGTAAATATTTAATGTTTGCGGATGACCTCAAAATATTTAGAAAAATCGAACAATTTAGTGACCACAGTATTTTACAGTCAGATTTAAATAACTTAGCTATTTGGTGCTCAATAAATAATCTACATCTAAATTTAAAGAAATGTCTATCTATTTCTTTTTGTCGCCGTAAAGTTACGAAATTTGAATATTCAATCAACAATTGTAAGTTACCCTCTGTTGAGACGGTTCGCGATTTGGGTGTAGTATTTGACTGTCGCATGACTTTTGTGCCCCATTTTAATAATATTACCAGTAAAGCTTTTTCCATGTTAGGATTTATTAATAGATTCTCTAAACAGTTTTGTTTGGATACGTTCAGGACTCTTTATGTTAGTTTGGTAAGACCGCAGTTAGAATACTGTTCGATTATCTGGTCTCCATATTATAACAACAACATTGAGTTAATTGAAAAAGTACAGAATAAATTTTTATTACTGGTATCATTTAGAATGGGAACAGGTCGGGCAGAGTACAGTCGATCCTACATTTTGAGAACCCTAAACTTGAAATCCCTACAACATCGAAGGGTTACACTGGATATGTGTTATGGATTTAAACTGATCAATGGTCTTGTGAACTCCAGTTATTTACTTTCGCTATTGAATTTTAATTTCTTTGTATTCACAACTGTCCGTAGCAGGCCATTGTTCCGGTTAAACTTCCATCGCACTAGTTACGGTGTTCATAGTCCAGTCTCGCGTATAATGCGGTATTGTAACTTACTTATGTTAAATCCTAATTTTCTTATTTTTTCAAATTCGTATGTATTTAAACGCCACTTATCATTTATTGATCTCGCTAATATTAGTCACTTATAGCATTTTTGTATTTTCTCTCTGTCTTTTTAGTGTTGTAATGTTCTATTAACTGTAATTATTTATATTGTATGTGTTATTATATATTTTTTTGTAATTTTGAAAAAGGAGAAATCCGTAAATTAATAATAAATAAATAAATAAATAAAAATCTTTTCATGGTGTATCAAAACATCTTATCAATGGCGTTGCATCAAACATAAAAAAGAGTTTTAACGCCGAAACCAGATAATCACGGAAGAGATATAAATAGAGTTAACAAGATACCAGATGAAACTGTTACTCAGATAGACGAATATATTAAGAGTTTTCCTAGATGGCGATCACACTACAGCAAAACCGATAATCAAAAAGGATATTGCTTGTCTTCTGAACTAAATGTAACAAAATTGTAGAGGCTGTACAATGTAGCCAGAGCAGTATATACTCTACGAAAATAGAAGGGATCTGAATCAAAAGTTTCGGATAATTTTGTATAGATATTTCAACACTAACTGCAATATAAGTTTCGGATACCTGCAAAAAATACGACGAGTTAGAAAACACCATAGTCGCCGAAGAACACCTAGAAATAAAGGCCAAGTTACAGCAAGAAAATTCCCTCCATTTGACAAAACCAGAGTATTTTACTCCAAACTTCAAGAAAAGTCTGTCTTTGGTAAAATGAAAAATCAGTTGATGAAGAATACATCAACTGATTTTTGATTGTTTGCCACACATTTTATCCGGAGATGTCTTTTTTTATAAGAGACAGTTGTGGATTTACATTTGCATTCATTAATAGCAATTTTATATGTACGAAGAAATAACAGCTATAAAGGGATGTGATGAAGTCGTCGGTTTTTCGCTATAGTATGTAGACAATTTTCTTCCAACGACAATTCGTGAGCTATATCTATTCTTAGATAACTGTTTTTCGCAAAATAAAAGCTCTGTATTAGTCCATTTTTTACATACATTTATTAGTACTAGAGCAAGAAATTTTAGACTAATCGTGCGTCAATTTCCGGAAGCAGGGCATATTTTTTGCCGTGCGATTGATCATTCGGCTTAATCAAAAACGATAAGCGTAATAAAGAAATAGTTTATATACCTAAAGGTTGGAGAGGTTACGCGAAGAATACATTTAGAAAATTCACTGTAGTAGAAGTCAGTCACAGGATATTATTTTAAACTTCTCTGAACATCGAAGATGTTTGTTGGTAAGTACGTGCATTTTTTTTATGTAATATTTATATTTTATTCCTTTCTTAACTTTACTTTAAGCTCTTTTAAGTTCTAAAAAAGAAAAGTTTTCTCTTTCAAAATATCGTGTGTTTAGGAATGAAAAAAACGAATCTAGTGATGTGTGCAACATCAGGCATATTATTGCTTTCTGAATTTGTTTTCAAAAAATCATCAGCATCTTACTCACTTCCTTCAGACAAACTTTATAAGAGCCATCCTCTTATCACAGAAAAGTATGTACGTAAAAGCGATCAGTGGTATTATGATGTTATATTTAATACTATTGGTCCAGAAATATCGCAGGAGATCTCCGATAGCGATGCTGAAGATGTAGAAGTTGAGATGTTTTAAACCTATGGTTGCATTTTCTTGAAAAGAGAAAATAAATCAGTTTTTTTTTCTACAATGAGTGTTTTTATTACATTTTTTATGGAAAAAAAACATACTATTTTTGAAAAAAATAAAAAATAACTAAAAAAGATATGTATTTTTTATGTACTTAAATGGGAATAATGCTTCCTGATTATTTTTTCTAGAATAAAAAAAAAAAATGTTACTCAAATATACATTTTTTTTCTATAAAAAAAGTTAATTGAATGGTATGGTGCAAAAACCGCTCAGCTCCACTATACTTTTTTTAGGTTTTCAACGAATTTTCCAAACGATGCAGGAATTAAAAGTGAACAGCTTTAAATTTTTTATAACAGTCGTTGGAGCTATACCAACATTATTTTCGATCAAAAATAGGCGAGTTCCGGAGCAGTCCGTATCTTGCTTAAAGAGAAAATAAATCAGTTTTTCCTGCAATGAGTGTTTCTATTATATTTTTTGTCTAAAAAAACAGACTATTTTGAAAAAAAAAAAAAACCAAAAGAAAACTTAAAAAAATATGTATTTTTCATGTACTTAAATAGGAATAATGTTTTCTGATAATTTTTTCTAGAATAAAAAAATGTTACTCAAATATATATTTTTTTTCTATTAAAAAGAAAAACAACAGTTTTTCGTTGATACTGTAAAAAATTTTGAAAAATGATGTTGACCGATTGTATGACAAAGCCCTTAAATTTTTGCTATGAAATCATATTCGGTGGAAACAAATAATTTCCCCTTGGGAAAAATCATTTTCTCCAAAATTATTACTTGCTATTATTACTATAGGGATTATTCTATCTACACGTGAAAGAATTTTGAAAATATATCTAAGGAGTGTTTAATCAACTTGTCAACTAATTTTGAAAATCTATTGAGCTGCGCCCTTTTGATTCTTTTAATATTCATTACTGTAAAAAATTTAGTCGAAGAGCTTTTAATTAATTTCGACTAGTAAATGCTCGAATTTGTTGTTCCAATCTAATATAATGACGCAATGTTGTTTTTTGTGATTACAATAGTATTAATCATAATAAATGAAAGACAACGCAAGCGCCATCTTTGGCCTAATTTCATGTAGCATCGTCAACGATTTGGGTACACAAGGTAGACGACCGAGAATCATTGTTTCGTCCACTAAATGAAGGCGACAACTTGTCATGTTCATGAGAACAGTATTATTTAATCATTAATTTAAATATAAACCTGTCTAACGTCATCGGTTTAAGATTCATTACAATAGTAATGATTAATGAGATTGAAATATAACATAATGGTGAATGCGCCGGGCTACAAAAATCAGTGGCCAACTTTTCGTCGGTATAATAATAATAATCCGTAGCTGGAAATCGGCAATCAACTTCTGTTCGGTAAAATAATAATAATAATAAAAGTTTGTACAATTGCGGAGTCTGTAAATAAAGTTTACTCAATTCATAAATGAACCCGTTTTAAAATTTTCAATTCGACGGAAAGTTATTAATTAATTAAATTTCATAAAGTTGGCCCCGCTTTCTGTGAAATATAACAATATCAACGCACAAACTTTCCCTCCTTTCCTTTCCCTACCCAACCCGTATATAGCATTCTCTTTCTCAATCCGCATCGCGCCCCAACAACAACAACAACAACCGACCCGTTCGATCCCATTACGGGCTTAATCAATGTCGCGTAAGCGCGCCATCTATTATAATTTTAATTAATAACTCCTGAATAAACATAAATGGTCCCTTAATGTATCCCCCGGACCGAATTCATGAATTTTCGCCGGCGCAAATTGCTTAATGGAAACCGGTGGCGGCGGCGAACCCCCCGCACCGCGCATTTTCGGATGGGGCCCGTGGGCGTGATTCGTTTGCCGAAAAAGTCGGGCGTAAATCACGCTTAATAATACAGAGAAGCAAACGTTGTGACAGGCTGATATCCGAAACGCCGTAAATTATCATTTAGTGCACCGCGTTCCCCTTGGGGAACGCCACTGGAATCCGATTTAAGGGTAGAGAGAGGGTGGAAAAATAAACTCGCCCCGGAATTCGGATTAAATATGGGCGATTTTGCGGTCGAGATGACGGGTTGAATCAGTTTTGTGTCAAATTGATATTGATGAGGCGGGCCCCCGATCGGCGTTTGGGGGATTATGGAGATTCGTTTATTTTTTCTCTCTCTCCTCACTCTCGTTTTAAAAGCTGAGGATTTTTTAATGGAATTTCATGCTGTTTTCCTCTAGAGAAATGGAAATATTTAATAATTGCATTTTTTTTAATAATTTATTTATTTAATCGAGTCTAAACTACCCAATTTGTCAACTAATTTTGAAAATCTGTTAAGCTGCGCCCTTTTGATTCTTTTTATATTCATTACTGTAAAAAATTTAGTCGAAGAGATTTTAATTTATTTCGACTAGTAAATGCTCGAATTTGTTGTTCCAATATATAATAATGACGTAATGTTGTTTTTGTGATTACAATAGTATTAATCATAATAAATGAAAGACAACGCAAGCGCCATCTTTGGCCTAATTTCATGTGACATGGTCAACGATTTGGGTCTACATGGTAGACGACCGAGAATCATTGTTTCGTTTCGTCCACTAAAGGAACTGTTTGTGAGAACAGTATTATTTAATTATTAATTTAAATAAAAACCCTTACAATTTTTCAATAATTTATTTATTTAATCGTGTCTAAACTCTATATCCCAAATATTTTCACAACTATCCCAAAAATTTGCCATGAACTCAACATCCCAAAACCTATTTGATACCTACTTTGTATCAAACGAAATTGTCATGACTCACTAAAAATGCTTCAATCAAAAACTGAAAATCTACCAAGTTCAAACTTTGAAATGCAGAATGAGTTGTATGATGAAATCTGTGAAAGACAGAAACGTGAAAAATCGTTAATTATGTTTAATGTGCCTGATCAAGACGTTGAAGATGATAAATTATTCGTTAACCGTTTGCTGCCAAACTTAGTAAATAATTCAACATTACCAACTTCTCTTCGTCGACTTGGTGCTAAAAATACAAAACATAGCGGACCTCTCAAAGTAACATTCAATAATATTACTGATGTGAAAAATATTT
This sequence comes from Philonthus spinipes, assembly GCA_963082785.1. Lineage (NCBI taxonomy): Eukaryota > Metazoa > Arthropoda > Insecta > Coleoptera > Staphylinidae > Philonthus > Philonthus spinipes. The sequence goes on from OY720311.1 coordinate 11,281,415, forward strand.
TGAAACACTCTAAACAATTACGTAATATCGATGAGTTCAAAACAATTTTCATCAGATCTGATAGAACTCCTCGACAGTTAGAATATGACAATCTTGTTTGTAATGAGTTTAAGCAGCGTTTAGATGGCGGTGAACAAAATATTGCTATAAAATATATTAACAACATACCAAAATTTGTTTCGGTAAACTAAATATTTCCCAACATTCAACACTTTCAATATTTTATCAAAACGTTAGAGGCTTAAGTTCCAAAACGTCAACGCTTTATAATAATGTTTGTGTGAACGATTTTGATATATACTGTCTGACAGAAACTTGGTTGCACTCGGGTATTCTCGACTCTGAATTATTCACGGAGAATTATATATTGTACAGATGTGATCGTGAGAATCGCCGTGGTGGCGGGGTTTTAATATCTGTTAGGGTAAAACATCAATCTTCTTTAATTTATAGTGATAGAGTAGGTAATTCAGAGCTTGTTATTATTAGAGTCAGTCTTAATCGTAAATCGATAAATGTTGTATGCGTTTATATTCCACCTTCATCTCTTTCTACTGAGTATGAAAGTGTTTTTGAGATAATTGAGTGTAAAGTTGACCTAAGCGAGATACTTTAGTTCTTGGTGATTTTAATTTGCCTAACATGTATTCAAGTATGATATTAAATACGACTACAAGAACTGCTCAAACACAAATGTATAGCAACTTTTTGCAATATAATAAATTAAATCAACACAATAATGTTTTAAACTGTAATAATCGTATACTGGACCTTATTATATCAACTGGTAATATGAAATGTAAAATTTATCATGAGAGTGATATTGTACCTGAAGATCCGCATCATCCCTCATTTTTATGTGAATTATCCGTTGTCAATTCTTTTACTACTAATACAATATATAACCCAGTTCAGTTTACCTTGGATTTTAGAAAAGCTAATCTTCGGTTATTGTATAACGAAATTTCTTTAATTAATTGGATTTCTGTGTTGAATGAAAAAAAAACCTGATGTGGCTTGCAATTTATTTTATGGATTACTCATGGATGTTCTTACTAAATATGTTCCTGTCTATATTCCTAGAGATAAGACGAATTATCCTGTCTGGTTCAGTAGGAGTCTGATAAAGATGATTAAAAGTAAACAACAATCACTCAAATTATTTAAAAAACAAAAATATTTGTATTTAAAATTAAAAATAAACCGACTCAGGAAGGCAATCCATAAAATGGTTAGACATGATCATAACGCTTACATATGTTCTATTGAAAATAATATTTTGAGGGAACCGAAGAAAGTATTCTCATATGTAAATAGGAAAAAGTCTAAATCGCGTATTCCAGGAATTATGCAGATTTATGGAGAAGAAATTACCGCGCCAATTGATATTGTTAACAAGTTCGCCGATTTCTTTAAAAGCGTTTACACAACTTCAAGTTTTGATGACTCCCCACAGATCAACCACAGTCTTCAATTTCCTGTTTGTAACATTAAAAATATATCACAATTGGATATCATCGAAGCAGCAAGTGACATAAAAGGCAATGGTACCAGTGGTGAAGATGGGATTCCCGCATTTATTGTTAAGGATTGCATTACGTGCTTTGCCTGCCCCCTTGAGCATTTGTTCAACATAATTTTAAAGTTAAATTTTATACCGCTCAAATGGAAAGTCGGCAAAGTAACTCCTGTTTTCAAGAAAGGACAGAAAAATGATATACTAAATTATCGTCCAATAACTGTAATAAACAATTTCGCCAAATTATTTGAAATAATTATCTTCAAAATATTGTATCGTCATGTAAGCCCCATGATTAGTACTCGTCAACATGGTTTTGTTAAACACCGATCAATTGTATCAAACCTATTTAATTTCACTAATTATGTCTCTCAGTACATTGATGATCATAAACAAGTAGATACTATTTATACAGACTTCAAAAAGGCGTTTGATACAATAGATCATAATATTGTTTTGACCAAAATGAATAATTACGGCTTTTTTAACGACATTATTGCTCTTATTAAATCGTATCTTGTTGATAGAGTGCAATTTGTTGAATATATGGGTTATAAATCCAACCTGTATCGTGCAACTAGTGATGTCCCTCAGGGCTCAAATTTAGGCCCCCTACTGTTTATAATTTTTATCAATGACATCGTAAAATCTCTTAAATGTAATGTTTTATTATATGCTGATGATATTAAGATTTTTAATGCTGTTGAAGATATAAGTGATTGTACTCGCTTACAACATGATCTGGTTAATATTAATAATTGGTGTCATGAAAATAAACTTTACCTTAATCTTTCAAAGTGTTGCAGTATGATTTTTTCGCGTAAAAGAAATATTATTAGAAATGCTTACGGGTTGGAAAATGTAATATTTGAAAGAAAAAATTCTATAAAAGATTTAGGCGTTACTTTTGATAACCGCTTAAGATTCGATGAACATGTTATTAATGTTTGTAACAAATCATTAACAATGTTAGGATTTCTTAACCGTACCTGTAAAGATTTCAATAATGTTAATGTTATTAAAAAAACTATACTTTTCGTACGTACGCTCCAATCTCGAGTTCGCATCTATTATATGGTCAAATCGATATTACGCCTATATTAGTAAACTCGAAAAAATTCAGAACAAATTCTTGAATATGTTGTATTTCAAATCATTCCGTCAATATCCATCTATTTCTGTTACATACGAAAATCTCTTGTCAATTTTTAATATAGACTCTTTAGAACATCGCCGAAATGTTGCATCTATACTTTTTATCCATGGTGTACTTTGTAATAATGTAGATGATCCAAACATTTTAAGTATGTTGAATATTTGCGTTCCACGATGCGCGTCGCGTTATGTTTCTACATTTTATAATGCCCAATCCAGGTCACGTGCGCATCAAAATTCGCCATTGAATATGAGTATTCAACTTATTAATAAACTTAGTGTAAATTCGGAATTTGACATTTTCTCGAATTCTAAACATATAATTTTGATGAAATTAACAAATTTATGATACTTTCTGGTTTCTTATTTTCATTGTCGTTGTAATTTGAAAATATCTGTAATTACATTTGTATGTTAATTATTAGGTTATATATGTTTTCATGCATTATTGTTTATTTCATTGTTAAAATTTCCTGTAATTGGATGTATGTCTATTGGGAAATAAATAATATTATTATTATTATTAAATCCAACTTTTACTCGTAAATTCCAATATCCCAAATTCACAATATGTTCATTCATCTCATCATTAATCAGCGACTGATCGACTATCATAAAGACAAGGACTTCCGGCTGAAAGAACAATGGTCGATAGCCATTTGGTTCGTATTAAATTAAATGTATTATAATTAAATTGTATAAAAGCCTCAATAAAGATGTTATATACAGGGCGTTTCAAATTCAAGTCTCACCATGGGGATCTCGTTTATTATAAAAGATAGAGGGTAGGTTTAAATTCGACACTTTTGCAGAATTTCATGCTGATTAATATTCCGTTGAGAAAACTGAGCTAAGTTTCTTTGTTTTCAAGAAAAAAAAAACTGAAAAATGCGATTTTCTTTTTTTTATTTATATCTTTGTTATTTGAAGCAATATTTCAATACAATGAAGACATTCTTATAACACTTTTTTATGATCTAATCGATGGCGTACTCATTTTACTAATTGCATGTTTCGTTTCTTATTATTTCAGACTATGTTATTTGATGATGTAAATTTTGAACATTTTCGCCATCAACGCATCATTTTAAACGATACTTGAAACGTATATCTCTGTCCAAATTATGAATTAATTAATTTGTTTAATCTAATGTTATGGAAAAGTCCGTTGATTGTTTCTGTCTCTAATTATTGTAAGGTCTATATAACTGTTATTTTTACATTAGTATTTATCAGATTTAAGGTGTAATCTTTATGTAAACATTTGTTAATAGGTGTATACCGTAAATAAATATAATAGACAGTGTTGTCATATTTTGTATATATCTGACCTTGTCCTATCAATGTCTACGTTTTTATTTAGGGATAGCAAGCACCACTCTTACCCCTTCTACATGCGGGGGTGATTTGTAAAATCTTGTACATATTTGTAAATAGTATTCCTCGATTCCTTGAAGAATAAACATTAAAAATTCATTAAGTAGTTTATCTTAATTAGAGAAGAGAATGTGGAAATAATTTATTAATTATTTTCAAATCAAATTTTATTTGATATATTTAAGTATATCTTTTATACCGAACGAAACTTGTGCAAGAATAAACAATTAGTATGGCAGTTCATTATCGCGCTGAAAAGACATGGCGTAATTTTCCATGTATAGGAATTTTAATAAATGAAACACTTTTTTACTTTGTTTGTATAACTCGAGTTATACAAACAAAGTAAAAAAGTGTTTCATTTATTAAAATTGAATTACAATGTATAAGAAAGAAGAAGCCTCAACAATTAACAAGTTGTAGTAATTTTATTTATCAATTTACTTTTTTTATGAATTGATAAGGATTATAAAAGAATGTTTTTCAATTTAATATCTATTCTTGAAAATGGTGATAAATAAAAATATATATATATAAATATTTATCCCATTCTATTATCCCTTTATTTATTTAACACATCCTTATGCGAGTGGATGCGAGAGGGGTTGATTTATACGGCCCCTAATATTCCCATCACTCCGAGCCAGGAGCAATTCTTCAGGCAAATTCCCGAACCCCCGTTGAAGGATCGCGAGATTTGCGAGCGGCGCTTTCTCTTTGAGGGAAGAAGAACGACACCGCCCCTGTCGTTCTTTACTTCCCACAAAGCGAATTCATGAAAATAAAAAAGGAATGGGGATAAAACAACAAAGTCGCTTTACTGGAAAGCCAATCTGTTGGGGATGGGTGGTGATAAATTGGGGAATTTCCCTGCGATATTTTTGATGAAACAAAATAGATTAATATAAAATGCAAGACGGAAAGACCTCTGGTCGATAGCCAATTTCTAAACGAAATAATCATGTTTTATGTATAATAACAAAATAATAATAATAATATAATAATAATAATAAGTATTTATTGCCCAACAGGAAGCAAGTTCCCAATTATAAGACAATGTACAATAAATATGATATAAGGTACAAACAAAACCAAATTATATAATGTAAATCTATATCAGGGCTATTTTGTAAAGGAAATGTTAAGTTTTAACCTTATTTTTATTATCACAGTCTAAGCGTTTTTTTTTTTAATAGATATACACATAGAATGTGAAATTAATTAATAACGTACAAATTAAATTGAACAGTTTCCGAAACAGATTTAAAAAAAAAGTTTTTTTTTTAACTGAAAACGACGTATATTTCTTTTACTGCTTAATTACAAGGTTCAGACAAGACTAAAACTAGATTAACATAACATGCATGAAATATTTTAAGGATAGAGCGCAAAACGTGACAATATAAGGATTCCGTAATCGCAACGCGGCCCAGATGACCGTGATCTAATGTTTTTATGTAAAGATGCGTTTCCTCCATGTAACATACACGTTAAATTCAACGTTTTCCTAATAGAATAGCTCCGAATAATATATTATTGAACAAACGTAAAATGAAGGCTATTATTGGGTTGGCAATTAAATACTTTCGCTTTTTACTGATAGAGAACGTTGCTTTATTTATTGTATAACTTATGTTAGTGCTGTTCTTTGCCTTTTGTCACGTGATACTGATCACATTCACGTAACTGTAGAAGCAAGTAGTGCGTGATTTTTATTAAAGCTATTAGTTGTGGGATAATTTTAAATGGAGTGCACGAACATTTTCGGCATATTATACTTTTTTATTTCCGTAAAGGAAAGAAAGCTGCTGCGGCTCACAAAGAGATATCTGAAGTTTATCTTGCTGATTGCTTAACAGAGCGCACATGTCAGAATTTGTCTAAAAAAATCCGTTCTGGAGATTTTTCCCTCAAATATGAGCAACGTTCTGGTCGGCCTACTGAAGTTGATGATGATCAAATCAAAGTCATAATTGAAGAGGATTGTCATATAACTGTTCGAGAGGTTGCGAAGAGGCTACATGTATCGCACACAACAATTGAAAAACATTTAAAATGTCTTGGGCTAGTCAAGAAGCTTGATATTTGGACACCTCACGAATTGAAAGAAATTCATTTAACACAAAGAATCAACTTTTGCGATATGCACTTTAAACGAAATGAAACTGACTCTTTCTTAAAAAAAATCATCACTGGTGATGAAAAATGGGTCATGTACAGTAACATAGTTCGAAAACGATCATGGAGCAAGCCCAAAACACACCGAAAGCTTTACATCCAAAAAAGATCATGCTGTCAGTTTGGTGGGATTACAAAGGTGTGTTTTATGAGCTGCTTCCAAGGAACAAAACGATCAATTCTGATGTTTACTGTCAACAATTGATGAAACTGGATGAAGCAATCAAAGAAAAACGGCTGGAATTGTCAAATCGGAAAGGTGTACTGTTCCTCCATGATATTGCAAGGCCTCAAACATCTTTGGCAACTCGTGGGAAACTATTGGAACTTCGCTGGGAAGTAATTCCACATCCCCCATACAACCCTGATCTGGCATCATCTGATTACCATTTATTTCAAAGTTTGCAGAATTCTTTGAATGGTAAAACTTTCAAAAATGACGATGACCTTCACTCGCACCTGATTCAGTTTTTTGCTGATAAAGAGCAGAAATTTTATGAGCGCGGAATATGCAGCTGAAAGAAAAATGGCAAAAGGTCATTGAACAAAATTGAATAAAAACTATTCTTTGTTAAAAAAGGTGTTTTATTTTATACTACAAAACCGAAAGTACTTAGTTGCCAACCCAAAAATAATGAGAATGACCTTATTCTCATTATTTTTACGGAAAGAAATTGTCAATGTAATGGATAAAAACTATGGAATATCATAGCCAGATGCTGGAACTAAACCACCTGGCCAATAGTCCACAGAACTAAAAAATACTGCCTTGGCCTGTGATCGCTTCGGGATTTCTGACAGAGCAGCGGCTGCAGTAGTTTCAAGCGTGCTTACTGATGTTCGTAAGTAATGATGACGACTCTTATATTGTGGACAAATATAATTAGAAGGGAAAAATAAGATAAACGCAGAGAACTTCAAAATCATTGAACATAAGAACGGGGGATTGCGTTCAAACTTTACTTCAACACATCCATGTAATGTCAACAGACATTAGTAAATTAAATAGAAATGATTTGAAAATAATTAATAAATTATTTCCACAACAAAACCAAAACCAACTGAAAATAACCTTTTTAAATCAATATATTGTCAACTGACTTTTTTTCGTCAACACTGATGATGCCACTTCATCAGGCAGACGATGATGATGTTGGTGAAACAAATGTAGCAGGGTCTTTACAATAAATTTTGTGAAAATTAAAAAAACTTATTTTATTTACAAATAGTGTGTTAGGGGTTTCATATTTAAATATATATTATATTTAAACGAAAAAAAGTTATGTGTGTGAAGCTGGCAATATTTACAGCAATAACCCGGCGCCTCCACCATGGAACCAAATAATAAATTTTATTACATAATTAGAGCATTCACGAGTAGAAATACGCACTGTTTCAAATATTTTTACTAGATAGATTGATAGTGATTAATATAAAATAGAAAACTCGTAGATTTTTTTTACTCCATACTTAAAATAAATTCAACACCGAATGAAAAATTAAGATTTTGCGGCAACACCGGGTGATACAATCCACGGTTTTCTCAACTGTTTTTTGTAGCCAACTATCCACTGGTTCATATAGAGTAGAATTTGTCCATCTGGGATATGTAACTCTTGTCGATTTTTGACTCGACAATTAGAACATTTCACGAATTAGACAACCAATAAGAAAAATCGATATTCTAAGTGTCGAGTCAAATATCGACAAGAGTTACATATCCTAGGTGGATAAATTCTACTCTATATTAACCAGTGGATATTAGGCTATAAAAAACAGTTGAGAAAACCGGGATTTTCATAACCTAGTTTTCCCGCAAAATCAATTTTTCTTATTGGTTGTCTAATTCATGAAATATTCTAAGTGTCGAGTCAAATATCGACAAGAGTTACGTATCCCAGATGGACAAATTCTGCTCTATGTTAACCAGTGGACATTAGGCTACAAAAAACAGTTGAGAAAAACGGGGTTTTCATAACCTAGTTTTCCCGCAAAATCGATTTTTCTTATTGGTTGTCTAATTCGTGAAATATTCTAAGTGTCGAGTCAAATATCGACAAGAGTTACATATCCTAGGTGAATAAATTCTACTCTATATTAACCAGTGGATATTAGGCTACAAAAAACAGTTGAGAAAAACGGGATTTTCATAACCTAGTTTTCCCGCAAAATCGATTTTTCTTATTGGTTGTCTAATTCATGAAATATTCTAAGTGTCGAGTCAAATATCGACAAGAGTTACAAATCCCAGATGGACAAATTCTGCTCTATATTAACCAGTGGACATTAGGCTACAAAAAATAGTTGAGAAAACCGGAATTTTCATAACCTAGTTTTCCCGCAAAATCGATTTTTCTTATTGGTTGTCTAATTCATGAAATGTTCTAAGTGTCGAGTAAAATATCGACAAGAGTTACATATCCCAGATGGACAAATTCTGCTCTATATTAACCAGTGGACATTAGGCTACAAAAAACAGTTGAGAAAACCGGGATTTTCATAACCTAGTTTTCCCGCAAAATCGATTTTTCTTATTGGTTGTCTAATTCGTGAAATGTTCTAAGTGTCGAGTAAAATATCGACAAGAGTTACATATCCCAGATGAACAAATTCTACTCTATATTAACCAGTGGACATAAGGCCACAAAAAACAGTTAAGAAAACCGGGATTTTCATAACCTAGTTTTCCCGCAAAATCAATTTCTCTTATTGGTTGTCTAATTCGTGAAATGTTCTAAGTGTCGAGTAAAATGTCGACAAGAGTTACATATCCCAAATGGACAAAGTCTGCTCTATATTAACCAGTGGACATTAGGCTACAAAAAACAGTTGAGAAAACCGGGATTTTCATAACCTAGTTTTCCCGCAAAATCAATTTCTCTTATTGGTTGTCTAATTCGTGAAATGTTCTAAGTGTCGAGTAAAATATCGACAAGAGTTACATATCCCAAATGGACAAAGTCTGCTCTATATTAACCAGTGGACATTAGGCTACAAAAAACAGTTGAGAAAACCGGGATTTTCATAACCTAGTTTTCCCGCAAAATCAATTTCTCTTATTGGTTGTCTAATTCGTGAAATGTTCTAAGTGTCGAGTAAAATATTGACAAGAGTTACATATCCCAAATGGACAAAGTCTGCTCTATATTAACCAGTGGACATTAGGCTACAAAAAACAGTTGAGAAAACCGGGATTTTCATAACCTAGTTTTCCCGCAAAATCAATTTTTCTTATTGGTTGTCTAATTCGTGAAATGTTCTAAGTGTCGAGTAAAATATCGACAAGAGTTACATATCCCAGATGGACAAATTCTGCTCTAAATTAACCAGTGGACATTAGGCCACAAAAAACAGTTGAGAAAACCGGGATTTTCATAACTTATTTTTCCCGCAAAATCAATTTTTCTTATTGGTTGTCTAATTCGTGAAATGTTCTAAGTGTCGAGTAAAATATCGACAAGAGTTACATATCCCAGATGGACAAATTCTACTCTATATTAACCAGTGGATAGTTGGCTACAAAAAACAATTGATAAAACCGGGGATTGGATCACGCAGTTTTGCCGCAAAATGTTAATTTATCATTCGGTGTCCGAAGCGTTGAATTTATTTTAAGTATGGAGTAAAAAAAATCTACGAGTTTTCTATTTTATATTAATCACTATCAATCTATCTAGTAAAAATATTTGAAACAGTGCGTATTTCTACTCGTGAATGCTCTAATTATGTAATAAAATTTATTATTTGGTCCCATGGTGGACGCGCCGGGTTATTCCTGTAAATATTGCCAGCTTCACACACATAAAAAAGTTTACCAAAACCAACTTTTGATTGAGTGATTCGTTTTAAATTTCTGCGCGTTATTTATCTCTTTATTTAGTTATAACTCCCTCCCGGATAATTAAAGCAAGTGAAAAGGCCCTTCAGAGCCCTCTCCGAGTTTCATTAGCGCGAGTAATTTTTCAAACTGCAAGAGCGTCTTATTCCGCGGCGGTTTAACACCCCCTTCCTCCCCACTCCCACCCTCTCCTCCTCATCCAGATTGAATCCCAGCCGACCGAATAATTCGGGACGATTTAGCGTTATTTGTAATCTCTCTCTCCCCTCTCAACTCTGCCGTTTTTCCGCCAGACGCAGAGAAGAGAAAATACGGGAAACGAGCCAAGCAAAGTGTTTCGCGCGCCGTTTCTGTTCCTCTTCCCGCATGTGATCTAATAAATAAAGATGGTGGAATGAGAAATGTAATTCCTCACTTTGCGCTGCGGTATTTTTTTTTTGCTTGCTTGCTTCTTCTGGTTCTTTGCGAGCGCACGTTCACGGCCCGATGGAGGCGGGAATTGTGTAAATTTTACAGGAGAGAAAGCAGGAATTAAGAGCGGTATTTATATAACCGATGTTATATAGCGAACATCCTTCATGAAAAAGAATATAAATTTCAATAGGTGAAAATGATCGTACTCTGATCGATAGCCCAGGACAAACACTTTCATTTTATTGTGTATAATTTATGTTAATGTTTTGTAAAGTTCGGATTTGTTACAGGTTATTTCTGGGTGAGGACAATCTCGATCTGATACAAAATACACTCATAAAGTGAAAAGAGTCAGTGAATTTAATTACACAATCACCTCACCCTGTATATATATATATATATATATACAGAGAGCTTTTTTTAACAGTATACATTTCCCCAATATATACCTGCAAAATACGTGTCAAATGCATTGATGTGTGTGTGTTTAGTTGCCTATAACACGCAAATGAACACACATATGCCAAATAAACAACTAAACATACACACATTGCATTTGACTCGCGTTTTTTTTTGCAGGTATACATTTCCCATAATGTATACTAATAAAAAAACCTCTCTGTATATATATATTAAAAACAAACATACTAATGAATGCATGCACAAGCCGAGGATTACTTTGCGACCAAAGATAAGAAGAAATTGATAATAAATATGAGTTCTTCCCAGGCTTATCAATGCATTTTTAACAGAGATAATTAAGAATAAATACCACTTTTGATAATAATATTTAGCACTAAATAACAATTGAAAACAAGAGACGTATATCAACAGGAAATGTAAATTAATAAGTGAGCCGAAAGAATGAGGGTGGCGGTACAAAAAAGAAGGAAAAAGATAATTTTTATTTAAAATCTGATAAAAGCAATAGTGTAGTGATTCACAAAATTAATTATACAGTGTCCACAAATAATTAGATTCAGATCCATATAGTCCAACAGAAGAACCGACTTAAAATGAAACTTTGAAGGACTCAGCATGTTTAATTAATAAGAACCTCAGTTACTAAGCGTTGATCGCTTTGTTCTAAAGCCGTATTGATTATCAACCAAATTCAAGTTTACAAATGCGCTAATACGATTACGCGACACAAATTCAAAAGACTTTGATAGGTTGGAAATGATCGCTATTGGCCTATAATTAATAATTAAGAGGCATCGTTGCGAATCGACCTTGAAGCTTTCTTATGGGATTTCTTAATAAAAATGCGTACGTTTTCTTCTTTCCATTTTTTTTTTTTTGAAAACACTTTTATTATTTTCATACAATTTTTTATGATTACGTTTTTTCTCTTTGGATAAAGAAAATTGTTTAGCTTTTGTTTACAACTTATATTATTTTCGTGTACGTTTAGAGAGCTTATTAGTGGAGATAAAGAGCTACCTTTTTTTCTGCAAAATCGTATGACCTTTTCCTAGAACTTATATCGATCAACAATTTTAATTTGATTTTAGTTTTTTTATAATAAATAATTATTTCTTACTAGATTTTTACTCATTTTCCGTTCATATTTATAATTCGATATGTTTTTTTATTAAGTTTAAAACAACAAATCGTTCCTAAACACAACAAGCGAGCGCGAGCGCTCAGTTTATTTGCTTAGGGAAGGATCGGATTTCAGCAGAATACAAGGAATAAAATCGAATCGCTGGATTTTCTAATTTCGATGCGAGATATGTTTTAATTAATTGATTATTTTTAATAGTAAAGTGGTTGTATTTCTCTAAAATATATATAATAACGCGTGGGGCAAAAGGTCTCTAACTTAATACAAAATAAATTACATACATGTGACGTAACTGCGTGTTTATTAACTATTAAATTTTGTTGGCTATTTCTGTGGATGGAATAATTTAATTTATAAATATCGACTATTTGGTCTTTCCGTCTGATATAATATTATTTTAAGTATTAATAAATTTTAATGAACGCGTTTCGTATTTAATACACAGTAAAAATGTACTTTTGTAAGAGGGCCTTTGAACAGAGAGGCGACCTGAAGTCGGCACATGTGTCGTTTGAAATATACCACATGGCCCGTACGCCCGCCATGGGGATGAATTCGCCCTTTAAAATGCGCCCGGCGCCAGTTTTCAACAACTTAGTTTTAGTTGCGATTCCTTCGAATACATACGTATTTTAGAAAGAGCATTTTTTTATTTGGTGACTTACTGACTTATTAAAAAATGGGTATACGAAATAAGTGTCGCAAGAAAGTGACGTTATAAAAAAAGAAAAAATCAAACATTCATTTCGCAAATAAACAACTAAGAATAAATACGTCCAAAGGCATTTTAAACGATATTATAGGTAAGGTACATTAGGTTATATTGAATATTTAAATAATATTTCAATAACACTCAGTATCCTTCTCAAAAGGTAGGCAGTTTAATGTAATCGTTATTGTACAGGGTGGTGCCACATATGGAATATTTATTTATTTTAACAAAAACCGTTTTTGTGACCCTAGCTCAAATTTTGATGATAAAAACAATGGCGAAGAAAAAAAATATCTTTAACCGGCAAGTCTGTTTTAGAGGATGCCTGTAAGTTCGTTGTTATTAAAAATTAAAAAAAAAATAATAAACACTTTCTAAAAGCAACATTTTATGTTGACTTCGAATATGTTATCTCATTTTATTTATCATTTTTAGTTTTTGAGTTATAACCTCAAACTTCGATTTTTATAATTGTGACTATAGTCAAAAATTACATTATTGGGAACAGATTTTTTCGTAGATTGCAAATATATAATTTGTTTAGGTTTTTTTTATAAATCATTTTGTGAAACTATCGTAGATTATCATGGAAACAAATGAAGAAAAAAAGTAAACAGTCATACGGTATTGATTACTTATTGTTTTATTGTTTAATAATATAATATTTCGCTATTTTCTGTTATATTTTTAAGTATGACTTATACAATTGTATTGTATAATGAAAATTTGGTGGCATCAGAAAAAGCGCTGTGATCACCTATACCCAAAACGAAGGCATGCAGAAAATAATTTCCAAAATTAAAAATAACTTAATTTTGCAAAATGTTACAGAGATGTAGCATGAAAATGAACAAGTATGTGTATTCGCCACTGGATTCGTTGCCACACTGGCTAATACACATACTTCTTCATTTTCATAATTTGTTTTTTATGGTTGTAGACAATTATAAACAGCAACTGAAATCGAAAAATAAAAATTATTACAAAATAAATTAATTCTCCAGGAAATGTTTACGAACGGCAACGATAAACGAATGCCATTTTGCATGTGGTTTTTCAATATTTGAAAAACGCAAAAAAAACGTAAACAAACGATATATATTTGGAATCCACGAAAAAAAAAACTGTATCTAATAATGTCATTTTCGACTATAGGCACAATTCAAAAAAATCGAAATTTGTCAGTATAACTCAAAAACTAAAAATGATAAATAAAATGTGATAACATATTTCACATTTTATAGTATTTATATGACATTTTAACAATGGATTGAATAGTTGATAATGAAAAACTATAGAAATGACAGTAATCAAGCATCAAAAATAAAGGCAAATGGAAACAAATGCCAAATAAATACTTTATTTAAATTAACATTACGGAAAATCTATATGTGACTAAGAAATAATGGTTGTCTTATAAATGAGCAAAAATCATCCGAAATTTTAATTGTCTCAATAATATACAACATAATTGTGTTTCTTTACTGTAATTTCTATGTTTACAAGGCCAACAATTTTATGAATTCATAAAATGTCTTAAAAACAGTATAAAATGTGATTTTTTAAAAAAAACTACGAAAGTATACTATATAAAAAATGTTCCTCTTTTATGACAAGTTAAGAAAAAAAATGAAAAGTATAGAGTGCTATTAAAAAAAAAAAGTACATCGGTTTGAAACTCACACATTTAACGTTATTTTTCAAACACCTTGCATAAAAAATATTTCACATTTAAAACTATCATTGCATAAAATAGTACTATCTCAGTTTGCATGCAATATTTCATTTTTCTATCTCAAAAATAAAAAAAAAGTAATGATTTTTAGTAAGCTTCTGCAACTGTCAACAATTTTAGAAAATTTATAACAGTAAATCAAAACGATTAATTATGTTATATTGATGTAAAGACAATTTAAAGAGGAATCAAATAAAAATATAACATATAGGGTGTTTGATTTAAAATAACACAGATGATATTAATTCCGAGAAGTTGGGTCGCCCTGTATATATGAAAACAATTTTGCATTCAGAAGTAAAGCAAGTTATATTAATAAATTAATGCTGAATTTCTAACGACAAGGGAGATTTCGAAGATGGGCATTTCAATGACTCACCCTATATATTTATTAAATATTATCTCGTGACATATGGATTATTTTACGTAGACTTTGCGCCTCTTTTATTTTTACAATAGCTACTATTAGGATAATTGTATTTATTCTTATAAATAATAAGTTATAATTAATAAAATAACTCATAAAATTTTAATGCCATAATTTAAAATTCTTTGTCAAATTAAATATTTATGATTAATATTTTATTTTTGATATAACTAATTCTTATAGCGCTGAGTTGTTGGTATAATTGTTAGGGAAAATAACATGTATGTATAATAATGTAACATAACAAAGGTAGATTTTAAAATATATATATTTTTACATAAACATATCTTGTAGTATATTGTAGTAAATTATTTTACCATAATTAAAAACAGAAGTCGAATTCGTTCACCTTTTCAAAGCGGCACGTTCGCTAGCTGTGATAGCAGATGATTCAAATTGTCTGGCCGCCGAAATCCGATACTTCCATAAGGGCCGTTTTACACACACAAGAATTCTCGCAGAAAGTTGTGCGAGAATTATATATAAAAGTTTTGCTATAATTATATATATAAAAATATTTTTCCTGTTTTACACAGCAAATAATTATTGTGAAAATAAGCAGAGCAGATTGTTTTTACAGTCGTCCAATACAAGCAGACGCATTATGTAGTATGCTATTGCTTAACATTATTTGGAGACTGTTTTATATAATTCTTTTCTAGATTATTTTGAACATGTTCAATATATTTCTCGCGAGAATTCTCGCAAGAAATATATTATAAAAATCGCTGTAATGCACATGGGCAAACTTATAATATTTTTTTATATATAATTATATTATGAATTTATGCGAGAATTCTTATGTGTGTAAAACGGCCCTAAGTAAATAAACTGAGCGCGCGCGCTCGCTTGTTATGTTTAGGAACGATTTGTTGTTTTAAGCGTAATAAAAAACATATCGAATTATAAATATGAACGGAAAATGAGTAAAAATCTAGTAAGCAATAATTATTTATTATAAAAAAACTAAAATCAAATTAAAATTGTAGATCGATATAAGTTCTAGAAAAAGGTCATAAGATTTTGTAGAAAAAAAAGGTAGCTCTTTATCTCCACTAATAAGCTCTCTAAACGTACGCATTTTTATTAAGAAATCCCATAAGAAAGCTTCAAGGTCGATTCGCACCGATGCCTCTTAAGTTCTTATCGTCTGACTTATAAATTGGAATTAAGCGAGTCTTTTTCCACATATCTGAAAAAACACTTTGTTTTAAACATAAGTTAAATATATGTTTTAAAGGTTCTGATAATAAGTTACGACAGTCTTTTAAGATGATTATCTGGTCCAGAGTACAATTTATTGCCCAATTTATTAAGGGCTTCTTCAATATCTGATTTATCGAAACCCAATATTTGTAAAGTATTGTTATGTATTGACTTTGTGTAAGATGAAGAAGAATCTGTAGATGACTAAAAGATTTTGAACAATTTACTGCAAAACTATTGACAATATCTTGAGCCGATGTTATGTCTTGGCCCTCAAAACTCATGGTCTGTGGTATTGCATAATTCTTATATTATATTGTACGTTGTCTTTAGAAAACAGCCATTGACCGTCAGTCTTTCTGTCTGAGGATCATTTTTTTGTATTTAAAACTGACCACATACCGTAACATTTCTCTCTCTTTCCTTTTTATATTTTTGTTCAGTATAAATTTTCAGGTGAATAATGGTCCGGGCGTGACACGCGTACTGAGCTCGCTTGAAATTTTGCACCAGACGTAAAAGTGCACGCTTTCCCGACACGGACAATGGAGGGGCGAAACGGAAAACCGAAAAAAAAAAAAGCGGGGGCGTTATTAATTCCGAAATTAGCTGCGACACGGACGGCGGGCCGCGCATTTCCGTTTTGTTTTTTCGACCGTATTTTCGTTTGTTTTAACGCCGGTGATAATTTTCGGCCGCTAAACACGTCTGCCTTTTTAATTGAAACGCGCAAAACTGTCACGTAAAATGTTACGTACATAAATTTCCATGCTACACGAATAATCAACTATGTAAAAAAATATATATTTATACACAAATAAATAGCTTCTAACATGTAATATGTATAAAGCTAGTGAGTCTAAAATACTCAAATAAATGATAAATTGACTAACATAAAATACCAATTAAATTTATGGATGTACACTAATTTCATTTTGTTTGTTTGTTTTGTATTAATTAGCCTGGCGCATTTGGGCTAAAATTGACAATTTAAACTTGTCAATTTCAACTTAAAAATCGCCTATTTCGGTTATGTTATGTTTAGTTTGAATTAAGTTGGGTTTAGGTTAGATTTCAACTTCTTTAAAATCAAAATTAGGCAAGAAAATACTTTGATATCTATTAAAGGATCGTTTCAGTAAGCAATAAAAATACGCAAAAAGGCCTTTTACTAATAGATTTATGTAGGAAAACTGTATATAAAGTCAGAGTTAGGCGATAAACGCGAATTTACAATCAGAATTAAGCAATGTCAAAATTGGATAAGAAAAAAACTTTTAAATAATCATTTAAGTAACACTGATAAAAGAAAATTCAAAATATCCAAACCGTTCGTCTCAATAACTCATAGTTTTAGATATATGGTTTACATATGTTTAACACTGGATAAAAAAAAACTGAAGTTTTATTAAAGCACTGTAGCTAAAAAAATAGTATAAATATGACACATGGCACATATACTATATAGTAACATTTAATTGACGTAATAAAACATGTAAAAACATTAGAATATACAGTATTTTCTTAATTTAAGGAATGTTTGGTCTGAATTTTTTGGCTCTAGCCTTACGATTGTGCTGAAATCTCCAACAGTAGTCAGCTTAATCAATTAGTTTCAAAGTTTACAAATAGTAAATAATATGGCCGTTAAAATTTCTCTTGAACTTGCCGATAGATTAAAAAAACATAAATAATTTAAATAACGAAAGATTAATTTCATCTGATGTGAATCCCTTTTCCTTGGTATTCACATTAGAGATATATTATCATTCCTTAAGAAAATATTATTTAAAAATGAAATTCCAGCTGAACATATTGAAGTATACACTTTAATAGTGTTTTAATCAAAGTGTATACTTCGATATGTTCAGCTGAAATTGGTTTGTTTGTTAGGTTTGTAAGTGACATTTAACGAATGTATTGATATTTATACAAATTTTACAGCCAATTTTAAGTAATAAGGGCCGTCACGATGGGGGAGTGCTAAATGTCTTCGATATTATTGAGCGTGGTTTTTCCATTTTTGTCGCTCTGTTTATTTCTTATCGCTCTCGGAGATTCAAGATTTCAAGTATTTCCTGAATACAAAATACTTAAATTACTGTTATTGAAAAAAAAAATGGTTATTTTCTATACAGTGTTGTGAAAGTCCAGTGGAAAATGTATTACTTAATATTGCGTTTTTATGTTCACTTAATCTAATTTTAAAAGTTCTTCCCGTTTGTCCTATAAACACATACTCACAATACGGGTGTGAAGTTACCAATAGATTTCGCCAATAGATCATAAAAACTTTAAAAATCAATATTTTGCATTCATTTCTTCACTCAGCATAATCTCTTCTAGAGGTTGGAATTAATAAACGCAATTTTCAACCCATTTCGACCCCCTAAACAACCCCTTTTCTCTCTATTTCTTAATTTTCTCAATGTGGTCCCTCCTCAAAAAACATTACTTTCACCTAGATATACTCCCCATATACCTTTTAATAACTTGAAAAAGAAAAAAACGTTCACACCTCACCCTCAATCCCAATAAAAAAATATAATAATAATTTTACTCCATTTTTTTTATTTGAAAAAAAGTCTTAATATTCCTTTAATTTACGCAAAATAACATGTAGAATAAAACAAAATATTCAAAATAAAAAACCACCCCTCCCCCATTCATTCAAAAATAAATTATAACATCATTCACAACAAAAAATAAATTTAAGTAATTGTTCCTTCTTTCACACGAAATATTTTTGTACAGTTGAATTCTCCATTCACTATTTGTTTATTGTTAACAAAAATATTTTTCACACCGGACTTCTCCCACCCCCTATAATTTAAAAATCGAAAAATAACATGTTTTCTATAAATAATTAATTATCGCCAATTGTTCCTTCCTCCATGGAAAATCTTTTTATAAAGTTCAATTCACCATACATTAGTTGTTTATTTTCAATAAAAATATTTTTCATACCGGACTTCCGAAATTTCTAAAAATCACATGGTATGGTAATATAATAACATTCGTTTTGACAAATCATTAGAAATGTGAAGTTTTATGCTAAAAACGTTTTTTTTTTTCAATCCATGTTACGATTATTTAATTTATTTATTTACGGCCCATTTGAAAGTCAACAATACGGACCGTAAATAAATTCATTCATAAGAGAATCGCTGACGAGAAGATTTTGAAACAAAAAAACAAATTCTATAAACCTCTTTATTTATTGGAAGATATTGCAAACAAATAGATTTGTATATCCATAAATTATAAAAAATGTGCTGAAATACAGTAGTAATATTTTAACGAATAAACTTCATTTAACAGTAGAACTGCTGTGTACGAAATTGGAAACAATTAAAAAACTGCAAACAACGGAATGGTTATTAATTTTTATTACAGATAAGAAACTGTATCCCTTTTCTTTCTATATATAAGTTTGTTAAAATATAGAATTAATAATGTAATTTAAAAACATTTTTTTTTACTTTTTCCTCAATAAAACAATCATTCAATATTCTAACTTATATTGTTATTATTATTTACAATTTATCTTCATTCGGTGTGAAAATTACTGAAAACTAATTATCAAGAAAAATCGAATGACAATAATAATATTTGCAATTATTTAGAGGTGGGAAAAGTTGGGTAGGGAAATATAGTTTATGAAATATGAACAAATGATGGATGAGGAATATAAATGTTTAAAAATACTTTCAAAATTAGAGGGAGCAATTACTGAAAAGTAATTAATTATAATAATCATCGGAATTTTCATTTGCAATTATTTGGGTGTGGGGGAAGTGTAGTGTGAAAAATATTTTTGTTGAAAATAATCACTTAATATATGGGGAATTCAACAGTATAAAAAGATTTTCAATGGAGAAAGGAACAATTGGTGAAAATTAATTATTTATCGAAAAACATGTGATTTTTCCATTTTTAATTTATAGGGGGTGGGGGATATCCGGTGTGAAAAATGTTTTTGTTGAAAATGATCAATTAATGTATGGGGAATTCAACTGTATAAAAATATTTGCTATGAAGGAGGGAACGATTGGTGAAAATTAATTATTTATCGAAAAACATGTGATTTTTCAATTTTTAATTTATAGGGGGTGGGGGAAGTCCGGTGTGAAAAATGTTTTTGTTGAAAATGATCAATTAATGTATGGGGAATTCAACTGTATAAAAAGATTTGCTATGAAGGAGGAAACGATTGGTGAAAATTAATTATTTATCGAAAAACATGTGATTTTTTTTTAGTTTTAATTTATAAGGGGCGGAGGATATCCGGTGTGAAAAATGTTTTTGTTGAAAATTATCAATTAATGTATGGGGAATTCAACTGTATAAAAAGATTTGCTATGAAGGAGGAAACGATTGGTGAAAATTAATTATTTATCGAAAAACATGTGATTTTTTTTTAGTTTTAATTTATAAGGGGCGGAGGATATCCGGTGTGAAAAATGTTTTTGTTGAAAATGATCAATTAATGTATGGGGAATTCAACTGTATAAAAAGATTTGCTATGAAGGAGGAAACGATTGGTGAAAATTAATTATTTATCGAAAAACATGTGATTTTTTTTTAGTTTTAATTTATAAGGGGCGGAGGATATCCGGTGTGAAAAATGTTTTTGTTGAAAATTATCAATTAATGTATGGGGAATTCAATTGTATAAAAACATTTGCTATGAAGGAGGAAACGATTGGTGAAAATTAATTATTTATCGAAAAACATGTGATTTTTTATTAGTTTTAATTTATAAGGGGCGGGGGATGTCCGGTGTGAAAAATGTTTTTGTTGAAAATTAGCAATTAATGTATGGGGAATTCAACTGTATGCAAAGATTTTCAATGAAGGAGGGAACAATTGGTTAAAATTAATTATTTATCGAAAAACATGTAATTTTTCTATTTTTAATTTATAGGGGGTGGGAGAAGTCCGGTGTGAAAAATATTTTTGTTAACAATAAACAAATAGTGTATGGAGAATTCAACTGTACAAAAATATTTCGTGTGAAAGAAGGAACAATTACATAAAATTTATTAATTGTTGTGAATGATGTTATAATTAATTTTTTGAATGAATAGGGGAGAGGTGGTTTTTTATTTTGAATATTTTGTTTTATTCTACATGTTGTTTTGCGTACATTAAGGGAATATTAAAACTTATTTTTTCAAATAAAAAAATGAAGCAAAATTATTATTATATTTTTTATGGGGGTTGGGGGTGAAGTGTGAAAGTTTTTTCTTTTTCAAGTTATTAAAAGGTATATGGGGAGTATATCTAGGTGAAAGTAATGTTTTTTGAGGAGGGAACACATAGAGAAAATTAAGAAATAGAGAGAAAAGGGGTTGTTTAGGGGGTCGAAAGGGGTTGAAAATTGCGTTTATTAATTCCAACCTCTTGAAGAGATTATGCTCAATGCTTTAGCGAAGAAATGAATGCAAAATATTGATTTTTAAAGCTTTTATGATCTATTGGCGAAATCTATGGTAACTTCACATCCGTACTCACAATCTCCGCACTTTATTTCGTATACGCCACTTTTTCAAAAGTGTCTATCTCGGGTTTATTACGCACTGAAAGTTTGTGTATATTAATTAGATTCGTCATTATCACATTAAATTCATACTATTTTCAATATTTTTTTACCTAACAAATTCCAGTTTGCACCACTTATTTTTATATCTGTGCATAAACATATATTTCAAGGCAGAAAGACCGATGGTCGATAGCCATTTTCTAAGGACAACGTATAACATAGTATAAAAATTATATTGTTAATTTATTGTATATAAAATTGTCTGCAGAAATAAAGATGTTATATATATATATATTTTTCAAGTTGTTTTCTTTTTTAACAAATCTATCTATTTATTGGGTACTGTAACCGTTATTAAATTCAATTGTTTTTAGTTCTTCTCTAAAATTATGTTGATTAAGGAAGATATGTATGTCTATGGATTAATTTTATGATTATGGTGGAATTAGGTATTATTGTATGGGTAAAGCTATTTTTTTCTATACATTTTAAAATCTAATTTATTGTCGATTCTGGATAATTCTAGATATAGTTAAGTCGAGGAAATTTAAACTATTGTTAACCTCCATTTCTGTAGTGAACTGAATATTATTATTAATGGAGTTGAGAAGATGCGTGAAAAGTTTAAGTTGACGAGTTGTTCCGTTTTCAAATACAAAAAATATAATCGACGTATCTAGTTCAATGAATTATGTCGGATGTTGCTGTTTATTGTTTAAATGAATAGTTTTCGAAATTGGCCATAAATATTTTTGTTAGGAGTGAAACAAACCAAGTGTTTTAAGAGACCCAATTTTATAATCCGCAAACAAGGCGTAAGTAACGTATTCGTCGAATAAAAGTTAATGTCTATGATTCTCTCCATTTGAGAGAAGTGAAGCGCTGCCAACCGAATGAAAAAATCAAGAGTAACGTTACTTGAGGTTTGTAAAATTGAGCCTTAATTAAATATGTTTAACCACGGGTTAAGTGAGAAATTAATTCATCATATTCAACTTACATAGCTTGTGATGGATTCGAGTTTAATCGCAAGTTCTACAAAGTAAAAAATATTTATGTTTTTTTAATCTATCGGCAAGTTCAAGAGAAATTTTAATCGTTATATTATTTTCTAGTTGTAAACCTTGAAACTAATTGATTAAACATTAAGCTATTTTATAAGTTGGGGAATTAATATTTAAGACAATAGATCTGAATTTGTTACCTTTTTGATGCGTTCTTGGGAGACAATATAATTGCGAAATTCTAGATTTGTAACTTTCCCCGGACCTCTGTCCAAGGGAAAGTATTGTGATCGGAGAAAATTTCTAATCGCCAATTTCAATGGAAATACACGTTTCGAGATCCCCTGAGTCCATTTCATCGAGTTTTGAAAAAATGTCTGTGTGTGTGTGCGTTTGTGTTTTTGCGATAGAGCAAACAATTCATATTTTCATTGAATAACTTTTCATTTTCTAAAATATTCATTCAAAAACATATCTAACAGAATTCACTGTGGAAAGAATCATGATGTATCACATCACTATTTTTCAAACGAAGTGTTTGAGTAATATTAAATCTAGATTTTTTTTAAATTTTTCCGCCGTCAAGAACCCCGAAAACTTTTAATCGCCGTTCGTGGCTCACCCTAATTCACTTATAACTTATAATATATATATATATATATATAAATTCACATTCAACGTTTGTACTATTTTATTTAACTCAAAATTCACTATTTTTGTTATCGTAAATATATTTTCATGAATTGTTTTCCAAACGCGCGCCATCAATTCATGAAAACACACACACACACACACACACACATTCAGTCACTGGTGGTGGAAATCCCGGGGAAACATAAACCCTTTACCTCCCTTCATCCAGAGCCCACCCCCTGCTCCCGCACTGACGTGAACGCTTTTCCCTACTTCATCCCTCTTCTCTGCATTTCACGAATATTGTTACCCCCAGCAACTAAGCTCATCTTGTGTTATGTTCCATCTTCACGACGACGCGACGGGGGAATATTACATCCACCCTAGTAAACTACATTTTCTCGCGTCTAGAATGCTCTGTGTTTATACGTAATACATGCACGTATTTATTTATATAGGATTTGCCTTTTTTCGGGGGAAATAAAAGGGAAAAAGACGAGTCAACTTGATTTATTATCAATTTACTGTTATTATTATTATACAGTGGTAATGTTATTTCATTGAATATTTCTGGTTTAGTTAGAATACATGCTTGCAATTAATTGATTTTTGACTTATTCAAAATTTAAACAAACAAATCAGCAGATCGGGAAGATTATTTCATTGATGTTTCTATATATATATATATATATATATATATACAGAGAGCTTTTTTATCAGTATACACTTCCCCTATGTATACCTGCAAAATAATAATAATAATATTTTATTGGTGTTGAAACTTGCGTTTATACAGGTCAAAATACAATAAGTAGTAGTAGGTACTAACCAATAATTTCTACAGCAGATATATCTGGCAATAAAAAATAAAAAATACTGCATATAATAAAACATGAGTAAATCACTAGAGACATAAACAAAAATCTTGCCGATATATAATAATTAGCAATAGATATAATTAAGAAAATAATATATACATAAATAAAAGCACAGAAGAATCATGACGCACAAACACTTTAAAAAGGATTAAATATAACATGTAGTAGAGCACTTTAAAAATAGAGATAAGAATATTTCATAAAATACAATATAATATGTAGTAAACACGACTAGAATAGACTAGATATTATTACATTAATGAAAGAACTCTTCAAAGGAGTAGAAGGCATTTTGCGTTAAAAATGTTTTACACCATATCATCAGATTTTTGGTTTTCATGCCTTGTATATTTGGAGGAAGGATGTTAAAAAATTTTGCGCCATAATATCGTAGGCCTGTTTTTGCTTTGGTTAGTCTAAATGCGTCAATCCTTATCTCATTTCTTTTCCTGGTGTCGTAATCATGATAAACATTATTCGACTTGTATTTTTGGATATTACTTTTTACGTATAAAATGCACTCCAATATAAAAATACTAGGTACTGTTAGGATTTCCAGATCTTTAAAGCATTGTTTACACTCTGCTCGGTAATCTATTCCTGCCAATACTCTAACAGCGCGTCGTTGTAGGCGGAAGATGTCTGGCATAATACTGGAATGTCCCCAAAGTATTATTCCAGAGATCACGTGTGAATGAAAATAAGCAAAATAAATATTTCGTAACATATGTGATGTTAATGATCTGGATAAATTTTTCAAGACATATACTTATTTGGAGAGTTTAGATTCAAGCAGTTTTCCATGCTGCGACCATGTTAATTTTGTATCAATATACAATCCAAGGAAATTTATATGTTTATTTTCATTTTCATATTTATTTTCAGATACACAATTCGGCAAGGAGAAATATATTGTTTGCGTTTTATTTTTATTTACTTTTAGCTTGTTGCTATCAAACCAGATGTTAATACAATCTATATCCTCTTGTCATTTAGTTTCGATATCACTTATGGTATTACCTTTAAATGATATCGTCGTATCATCGGCGTATAGTAGTGTAGAACCATGCTGTAGTTGGAAAGGCATGTCATTGACATATATTAAGAAGAGGAGGGATCCTAATATAGATCCCTGGGGAACCCCGTGTATAATATGTTTCTCTTCAGAATATATGTTGTTGAAAAACACCGTTCTCTTTCTATTCGTTAAGTATGTCGTTATTAGCTTACAGCTCTGAGGACTAAAGTTATAAAAATACAGTTTTTGTAAAAGTATTGTGTGACTTACACAATCGAAAACTTTGCTCAAATCGACCAAAGAACTTGCAGTTATCTGATTATTTTCAAAGCAGTCGATTGTGTAGTTTACAAATTCTATGACGGCTTTTACTGTAGACCTATTTCTTCTGAATCCAAACTGTGCTTCTGTCAATAGATTGTAGTGTTCCAGGTAGTTAGTCATCTGCTCACATAAAATATATTCAACAATTTTTGAGAGCACAATGCATATGGATCGGTAGATGTTAACATCTAATCTGTTTCCTTTTTTATATATTGGGACACATTTAGCAATTTTTAGACTATCGGGAAAAATTCCAGATTTTATTGATTTGTTAATTAAACTGGTAATTGGGTCTATCAGCAGATCCACAGCATTTTTTTTTAATTCCAAATTTAGGCCGTATATGTTCCTACTTGATTTATTTTTAAGTTTTGAGATTGTGTCACGCACTTTGATCGGAGATATCTCTTGGAAGTGGAAAATGCTACTTTTGGGTGATAAACAATTGATGTTTAACATGTAGCTCATCGGTTCATGATCAGGTGTATTTATAGAGTTTACTACCTCTTCGGCGACGCTAGCGAAAAAGTTGTTAAATTTATCAGAATTAATATCTACATGATTGTTTGCCTTTTAGCAATTGTGCATTTTTGACTTCACAATGTTCCAGATAGCTTTAGATTTATTGGTAGAGGATATTATATAAGTTTCATTTGCCATTTTTTTGGTGTTCTTTTATTTTATCTTTGTATATTCTATTAAGTGAGTTATATGCTGTGTTTGTAAATTCGTTATGATACATTTCACGAATGCAGTAGTACCTGTTCTCTTAATTTGACAAGTTCTGGTTCAAACCACTTTATGTTATTTTTATTTGGAGTGCATCTTATTTCACGTTCAGGGAATGCGGAGGTGTAGGAAGTACGGATTGTGCCTATTAACATATTCCATCCAGCATTAATCCGAGTTATAGTTGAAAAGTATTTTCTAATATTTTATAAAATAAAAATTTACCCGACTGTGTGATTGGTCTTATAATTTGTTCTTTTACAAGTTGGCTCTGGTCGATTTCAACATACATTCCGAGATGGTCAGAGATACCCACATCAATTAATTTTATCTTAGTTATATCATTTTCTCGGATAGTATTTGAGAATATATTATCAATACATGCATCTTTTCTTGTAGGTTGTTCAGTCAACTTGTACAATCCATATGAAGACAGAAGATTACATAATTGTAGGGCTCTGACGTCAGTTTTATTGAAATGTACGTTGAAATCGCCACATATGTAAATTTTATGCAAAATAAAATTTATGCAATTGAGCATTTTTTCTATTGTTGTTAGAAATTCTGGGCAAATACCACTAGGTGCTCGATATATTGCTATTATTACAGTATTCATTGAGTTTATAAATATTCCAGACATTTCACATGTAAATTCAACTGATAATTCTGTAGCAGAATTCAAGACATTATACCCAATACCTTCTTTTAACATTATTAGAGACCCGCCATGCTTTGACATATGTCTGCTGTAGCATGCTGCAACATGAAAATCATTTATAGTGTAGGCATACATTTCATTATGTGTAAGCCAATGTTCTGTTAATGCAATTACTGCTATGTTTTTATTAATAACAAATGCTTCTAGTTGATCTAACTTATTTCTAACATATTGTACATTCATGTAAAATAAGGCATTACTTGTTAGTGACGCATTGTTTACTCCATTGGAGGACGGGGCGTTCGTTTGAATAAAAAACGCCTTACTTCTATACCCTTTGACCATAAAGCGGGGTCTTCTACTGCCTGCAACATATCCATAGGAATTGAGATTTTGAAAGATGAGTAGTCTTCCGGTCTTCTTGATTGAAGTTTTTCACAGTTACTTATTGGGATGTTGTGATTCTTTAGGTGGTTATTGATGTCATCAGTTGTTGTGTCCGGGTGGGCTCGGTAAATTGGCAAAAAGGCGCACCTCTTTTTATGGAATTATGTTATTATTTTGAACGTTTGTTTCAATGAATTGGCATATTGAGTTTCAACCTGCATTGCACTGTTGGCTGACATGTTGCATACATTTATATTTCGATTTGTTTCAACCTGCTTTGCACCGCTGACTGGTAAGTTGCATACATTAATATTTGGATGTAGGTCAAGGAGAGTAGCGTCCTTGACACACATAGTTCCAATGGTTTGGCGGGAATTTCAGATTGGTTTATATTTACCTCTGGCAATGAATTTGTTTTACGTTCCAGAATTTCTAATTTTTTGTGTAACTCCTTATTTGCATCGCTGAGATGTGTTACCAGTTGTCGTAAGTAGAGATATGCATCCAAACGGAAATCAATATTGGTTGTAAATACATCATCAGGTTCCATTGGGTTATCGTCTGCATTCATTGATACATTTGAGGTTATTTTCTTACAACATTGGATTTTACCATCAACGGAGACACTCATTTCGCATATTTTAATGACACAGTTGGCATAGTAGTTGTTACTACAGATACTACATGTCACATATTTCTTCACTTGCACTGAACATAGTGCATACACAATGTTATCAAATGCGCGAGTCAACATATGACAAATAAATCAATCGTGTTAGACTTCAAATTATGTTCAATGCGTTTGACCCCCGTTTTTTTTTTGCAGGTATACACTTTCTTTAATGTATACTCATATATATATATGTATATACAGAGAGGTTATTTTATCAGTATACATTAGAGGTACATTAGAGTATACATTAGAGTGTATACCTGCAAAAAACGCGAGTCAAACGCATTGAACCAATTAATGTGTGTATGTTTAGTTGACTATTTGGCATATGTGTGTTCAATTGGGTGTTATAGGCAACTAAACACACATACATTAATGCATTTGACTCGCGTATTTTGCAGGTATACATAAGGGAAATGTATACTGATAAAAAAAGCTCTCTGTATATATATATATATATATATATATATATATATATATATATAAACATCTTTATTGTGACATTATATATTATATGGTACAATGTAATACATTTATGATTATTAATGGTAAAATGCCTTTCTTTTTTAGGTGTTTCTAAAATTTGTATTTTCATTTTTAACCAGAAACAGAGTCTGATCTCGACTTTTAAACGAGCAAAATTATATCCTTCGACCGTATCCGCGTTAAAGTTAACATTTAATTCTATGTTTAATCTGTATTTTTGTTTTCTGTTGTTATACTCCAAGGTAGTTGTGAAATAAATCTATATTTGGTATTATTAGTATCTGTAATTTTAATACCAAATCCTGCAAAACCCGTATTTTTTTATTGATTGTAATTGATTGTAGAAATGTGAAAAGAACGCGATTAACCCGAGATTAATTTAAGAAATATTAATATGCTTTCTCAAAAAAATATCATTGAATATATGTTGTATTGTATGCTATAGAGAAGCAAAGAGTTTGATGTGCAATACAACTGTTGTTTGACTAGTCTCTAATAGTTAATCAACGAATAGAGATATTTTCGCTAATTTTCTTGTTCTTCGCTTGTTTATGTCTTTCGGAAGGTCTAATTAATTTATCATTTAACACGCGGTGAAACTACTAATAAAAACGTTTGGAATTTGTTTCACTGATTTCTTCCTTGTTAATAACTTATAGTCGAAACTAGTCGGAAAATAAAATAAAAATCAGTGAATTAAAACAGTACATTATATTTCATGCTCAATGAAATAAAATCCTGGCTGTTTAATTGTTTATTTATAACATGGTTGTAATTAAATAATATGCTTTTTTGATTTAATGAAAAAAAAATAATAATGAAATTAATCTGTTTTTTTTTTTTCAGATTTTCAATAATTTTTTCATATTTTTTTTTCTCTTGAATTGAAGAAAAAAAAACGAAAGTGCGCTTAAGCATTATAAATTACAAAATGGACACAATCTTATTATTTGGAAACTCGCTACTTCTTTCCTAACTCATAACTCAGCGCGAGACGGAGGGGAATAAAGACTGCGAGCGGGGAGAATTATTAAAATCGCAGCCGGCCCTGTCAGCCACTCTCTCCGGCTGAGTTGTGTGTTGATAAAAATTTAATTAAGCCGTTGTCGGCACAAGAAAGATTTTTAATATGACAGGGAAAGCAAAATGAAAATGATTGTATAAAAACAACATAATGAAAGATAGTGTTTCCAGTTGCACTAGACAGTTTTTAAAGAATATTGAAATGAATTATTTGCTTGATGAATATTGGTCATGAATTAAGAGTGTTAATAACAGTTTGTCCTTGAAGCTCTCTTATGAGATTTTGTAACAACTGTTAACAGTTATTCGGAGTTGGCTTGTAATTTATACGTAAATTACTGCCTACGTGCTGATCTCCCCCAAAGACTATATTTTTATAAATATCTTTTGAATGTTGGCAGTACTTTTGCAGTCTGTAAACATAGATGTTAATATATACTAGATGGCTAACTAGGTTTTAAAAAATGTAACCTCAAGGCCAAACGACGGTCATTTGCAAATGAGTAATAAAGCAGAAAGAACCTTATATTATAATTATTTTTGTGATATATGTTAATGTAAATGTGTTTGTTACAACATATAAATAGTGTGTGGACTAAAATGTATTCAATCAGCAGTAATTTGATAAATTTGTGCCTTAAATAACTTTATGTCAGCTGATTTTCTAAAACACATAACTGTGTATATGTGTATTTTATTTATTCCTGAACTTTTCAAAATCCAATAAATACTCTCCAACAAATTTGGCGAAAGGCGTATCGTAAATAACATTTGTTCCCCCCTCTCTCTTTTCCCTTAGTTATCTCCAAAACAATCAATTCGATTAATATAAATCCCGTGGAAAGCGGCGCTCGAGCGGATTCTGAGAGACGAGACAATATTCTGTATGGGGAGGGGGCGGTGGAATCGAGTTTTCGGGAGTTTATGTTCCGGCAATAAAAACAAAACTTTCGGCATAAAAGCGGATTAGATTGGAAGTGCGTTATTAGGTCGGCCTCAAAACCGACGCCGCGCATCGATTCCTCCTGGAACGTAAATCACAGGTCCCCGGGAATTGTTGGTCAGATTAATCTTTCTGCTACACGTACACACGAGAGCGGACGCACAGCCTGGATGGGCGAAACAAATGATGAAATACGCCCACGCAATTCCCGATGAAGGTGCGATCAATCAAGGGTAGTGGTAAATAATTAAGGTTTCGCACGGAAGATGCTTCGGTTCTTTTTTATTTCCGAAGCTGTGAAGAAAAGGTATCATAAGGCAAGGGGTTTTTATCAGCGAGGAGTTAACAACTGACGAAGCCACTTATAAATTAGGCAAAAGATGGCGCTTGGTTATTTTATTTTGAAACTTATAAAGGAAATTGTTTATTATTATTATTATTATTATTATTATTATTATTATTATTATTATTAATAATAGTATTTATTCACATTTCACAAATATACCTAGAAAACATTAAAAGGGACAAAATTAACGCACCACTTTAATTAATCTAAATATTTACAATATAATCTCAAAATAAAATTAAGTAACATTGGAATAATAATGTGTACCTACAAATTAGTGAAAAACGACCTTAATTTGCTTTATTTTTTCTTTAAATAATAGTTTTTGCTGGAAATGCATAAATAAGCTAGCGTAACTTCAAATTAAAAAAAGAATCAGTAAAACAGAATAAATGCATTTAATACCGTGTAGCGCCTCCTCTGCTTCTTATAACTGCATTCATGCGTCGAGGCATGCTTGATATCAAATGTTCAACAGAAGCTTGCGGAATATTCTCCCATTCTTCAATAACGACCTCTATGAGTTGGTTGTGATTAGCAACAGGGGGTCTACGTCTTCTAATCTTCCTTTTGAGATAGTCCCATAGATGTTCTATAGGATTCAAGTCCGGTCTGACTACTCTAATGAAGAAATAGTAACATCATTTAGGTAGCCAATAACCTGTCTGCAGCAAACGGAGCAAAAGGCATTACATATTCGACAATAATGTTGTCTAAGTAATACCGACTCATTTATTAAAAAATAAACGAAGAACAAATAAATTAAAGTAATATTAAGCATTCATAGACTTCGTGCGTATAAGGACCAACTCCGTACGAGCATCGAAGCAAATTCCTCCCCAAAACATTTTAGATCCACCACCAAAAGGTACTTTAGGAAAGATTTTTAGAAAGATATTACAGCTGCCAAACTTTTCTCCTCGCCATCTGGAGCTTTAATGCTAACTCTAGTTTCATCGGAGAACAAAACCCGTTTCCAATCATTGATGGTTTAATTCTGATGTAGTCTTGCAAAATTTAATCTCTGCCCTCTGTGTTCTCTGGTAAGCAAGGATTTTTGGCTGGACTTCTGTTGCTCAATCCTGCTTCATGTAAACGTCTTCTAATCGTTCCGCACATGAATCCTATATCTGCTAATTCGTTTTTTAGCAGATTGCTGGTGACTCTTCTATCTTTGAGAGCACGTTGTCTCGAAAAACGATCATCAATTTGATTAGTACAACGTTTTCGGCCTTGTCCTGGTCTTCGATGGTACGAACCCGTTTCATTACATCGTCTCACTATGTGACTAATGCTCGAATGGTGTCTTCCTAACAAACCAGCAACATATCGCATTGAATATCCTTCATCCAGGAGAGTCGATGCTCGCACTGTTTCCTCCATTGACAAATTTCTTTCGCGGTTCATTTTTCTTACTTGATTTACTCGCAAATGAACTTCCAAACATGCATGCGATTGCTTCTCAGAGAAATGTTGCTTTAATCAGCACTTTTTAAGAAAATGTTTACACAGTTTTAGTCTAAAAGAGGTTTAATTTCTGTCAAAATAAGTTATTATGTGATACTAACCAGCTTAAATAACAAGCAATGCCCATGGCTTACGCGTCGTACAGTAAGTTATCAATAAATAAAGATTATCGAGAAAAATATGAGTGGTGTGTTAATTTTGTCCGGGAGTTTATATATATAAATAGAAAAGAGTATTATTCATTCACTTGGTCACAGTTATTTAAATATATTAAATAAACACGTGTCTGCAGATGGCCTTAAATTAAGTAACGTTCCTTTTGTTGTTTTTACATTATTTTTTTTTTTGTTTTAATGTGCATTTGTTTAACGTACTTACGTAACAGAGCTAAATGTGAAAATAATTTATTAATTATTTTCAAATCATTTTTATTTAATATGTTTATATATATGTAAATATCTTACATGGCTACTTGATTTTTTTTATATATGAAAACTTGAAACTCTTGATTGTTATAAGGTTTTTGGTTTTAAAACTTTAATAGCAATTATATGAAATATTTCAAAATACAGTATCATATATTTTAGGGTATTAGAATTTCATGCTTTGCGATCGAGATGTAAACACTCTCTAAATAGTGTTTTTTTTTTCTAATTTAAGCCATCCTGTATCTTTTACCGTTTTCAAGATTCCCATGCTGTGCATTCTTATCTAGGACATGGCCTGTAAATAAATATAATGTGTATCATTGCTTTTAAAATGGTATAAGAAATCGAAAGTAGCCAGGAATAAAGTTTTAACATTATGAAACAGTACCATGTATATATACCTCAATAAAGATGAATGTATATAATAAAATTAAAGGATACATTAAATAGAAAATATTAGTGGAACAAATTAATTGTTTTAATTTATCCTTAAAATATTATTACGATCTGTCAGTTTATGTAAAAATATTAAATATAAAAAAAACAGTTGGTACTGTTTCATAATATTAAAACTTTATTCCTAGCTACTTTCAGTTTCTTACACCATTTTTAAAGCAATTATACAAATATAAAATTTGTATATATACATGGTTAAATACAATAGAATTTATTTTATTATTTCTAAAATGGCTATAAACCATCGGTCTTTCAGCCATAATTTTATTAATAGTTCAAAATATTTCAACAAGTGATAAGTAAGAATGTTATTTAAGAAATATTGACAGGTTATATTGAAAAAGAAACAGTCTAGTTTGAATTAAATTTTAGTTAATGTTTCATTTAACATCACTCGATCGTTTTACTCGATGTACATTTTACAAATTGTTTTAATTATTGTTACAGTTATGTGTGTAAGTTGTTAACGACTTTGGGACAAGCGGTTAATTCTAATGTAACAGCCCCCCGCGTTCCGTGAACATAATGAAATTGAAACTGTCAAAACTGCGCGATGTTGCGAACTTTAGTTTGGACGTCCGATCGATCCCTTTTTAACACTTCCAAATCAGACGTTGATACAGTTACAACTTGCTACGAAATGTTTTATATATAAATATAACTAGAGTTTTTAAAAATGTATTTCATTTTATGGCAAATCGAAATAGTGTAGTCGTCTATATAAAAATAATTTCATTATTAAGAAAAATTTATCACCAAATTAATTTTTTATGTAGATTTTATAAGTTTTTCAAAATTCATAACTAACATTTTTCCGAACTGATTTTCGCTTTCTTTGAATTAATAGTTTATATATTGCTTATTGTTCACAAGAAAAATTAACTCTTTTTGAAATATTTCCCTTTCGCCAGCCAATATTTTCTTTAATAAATTAAAAAAATAATTCAATAGATTTCGATTTCTTCGAATTAATAGTCTATATATTGCTTATTGTTCACAAGAAAAATTAACTCTTTTTGAAATATTTCCCTTTCGCCAGCCAATATTTTCTTTAAGAAATTAAAAAAAAATAATTCAATAGATTTCGATTTCTTCGAATTAATAGTCTATATATTGCTTATTGTTCACAAGAAAAATTAACTCTTTTTGAAATATTTCCCTTTCGCCAGCCAATATTTTCTTTAAGAAATTAAAAAAAAAATAATTCAATAGATTTCGATTTCTTCGAATTAATAGTCTATATTTTGCTTATTGTCCACAAGAAAAAATAACTCTTTTTGAAATATTTCCCTTTCGCCAGCCAATATTTTCTTTAAGAAATTAAAAAAAAATAATTCAATAGATTTCGATTTCTTCGAATTAATAGTCTATATATTGCTTATTGTTTACAAGAAAAATTAACTCTTTTTGAAATATTTCCCTTTCGCCAGCCAATATTTTCTTTAAGAAATTAAAAAAAAAATAATTCAATAGATTTCGATTTCTTCGAATTAATAGTCTATATATTGCTTATTGTTCACAAGAAAAATTAACTCTTTTTGAAATATTTCCCTTTCGCCAGCCAATATTTTCTTTAAGAAATTAAAAAAAAATAATAATAATTCAATAGATTTCGATTTCTTCGAATTAATAGTCTATATATTGCTTATTGTTCACAAGAAAAATTAACTCTTTTTGAAATATTTCCCTTTCGCCAGCCAATATTTTCTTTAAGAAATTAAAAAAAATAATTCAATAGATTTCGATTTCTTCGAATTAATAGTCTATATATTGCTTATTGTTCACAAGAAAAATTAACTCTTTTTGAAATATTTCCCTTTCGCCAGCCAATATTTTCTTTAAGAAATTAAAAAAAAAATAATTCAATAGATTTCGATTTCTTCGAATTAATAGTCTATATTTTGCTTATTGTCCACAAGAAAAAATAACTCTTTTTGAAATATTTCCCTTTCGCCAGCCAATATTTTCTTTAAGAAATTAAAAAAAAATAATTCAATAGATTTCGATTTCTTCGAATTAATAGTCTATATATTGCTTATTGTTTACAAGAAAAATTAACTCTTTTTGAAATATTTCCCTTTCGCCAGCCAATATTTTCTTTAAGAAATTAAAAAAAAAATAATTCAATAGATTTCGATTTCTTCGAATTAATAGTCTATATATTGCTTATTGTTCACAAGAAAAATTAACTCTTTTTGAAATATTTCCCTTTCGCCAGCCAATATTTTCTTTAAGAAATTAAAAAAAAATAATAATAATTCAATAGATTTCGATTTCTTCGAATTAATAGTCTATATATTGCTTATTGTTTACAAGAAAAATTAACTCTTTTTGAAATATTTCCCTTTCGCCAGCCAATATTTTCTTTAAGAAATTAAAAAAAAATAATTCAATAGATTTCGATTTCTTCGAATTAATAGTCTATATTTTGCTTATTGTCCACAAGAAAAATTAACTCTTTTTGAAATATTTCCCTTTCGCCAGCCAATATTTTCTTTAAGAAATTAAAAAAAAATAATTCAATAGATTTCGATTTCTTCGAATTAATAGTCTATATATTGCTTATTGTTTACAAGAAAAATTAACTCTTTTTGAAATATTTCCCTTTCGCCAGCCAATATTTTCTTTAAGAAATTTAAAAAAAAAATAATTCAATAGATTTCGATTTCTTCGAATTAATAGTCTATATATTGCTTATTGTTTACAAGAAAAATTAACTCTTTTTGAAATATTTCCCTTTCGCCAGCCAATATTTTCTTTAAGAAATTAAAAAAATAATAATTCAATAGATTTCGATTTCTTCGAATTAATAGTCTATATATTGCTTATTGTTCACAAGAAAAAATAACTCTTTTTGAAATATTTCCCTTTCGCCAGCCAATATTTTCTTTAAGAAATTAAAAAAAAATAATTCAATAGATTTCGATTTCTTCGAATTAATAGTCTATATATTGCTTATTGTTCACAAGAAAAATTAACGCTTTTTGAAATATTTCCCTTTCGCCAGCCAATATTTTCTTTAAGAAATTAAAAAAATAATAATTCAATAGATTTCGATTTCTTCGAATTAATAGTCTATATATTGCTCATTGTTCACAAGAAAAATTAACTCTTTTTGAAATATTTCCCTTTCGCCAGCCAATATTTTCTTTAAGAAATTAAAAAAAAATAATTCAATAGATTTCGATTTCTTCGAATTAATAGTCTATATATTGCTTATTGTTCACAAGAAAAATTAACTCGTTTTGAAATATTTCCCTTTCGCCAGCCAATATTTTCTTTAAGAAATTAAAAAAAAAATAATTCAATAGATTTTCGATTTCTTTGTTTTAGTTATTTAAACAGAACATTGTTAACATTAATAAGCAATATTAAAAAAAAAACAATAACTTAAAAATTTGTTTAATTTGAGTTATGTGAAGAGATTTTAATCACAAAAGTGAAGTAAGGAATGAAAAGTGTTTTTAATTGTAATCTGAGAAAAGGCATTAATTATCTCATCCGCACCGATAATATTTGAACCACAAATAAGCCATTACTTCATTCAAAATCATCTAGCGTATGAATAACTGGTGAAGGATATTTTGATTTTTCGAATCTCATCAGGTCAGTATGTGCAATGCCTTGATTAAATATAAATTCAAATATTGTTCAGTTCAAAAGAGTTCAGCAAAAAAACAATTTGATGATTATGTGGAATCGCTCATGCCCAAAGTGAAAGTGATTCGTAGATTTTTGTTATACGCTCGATATATCAGGAAAGACTGTTTGTTTTAAATAGATTTTAGTAAAGCCTATTTTTTTTTCAATGTTATGCGTGCTTAATTAGATTTTAATACATTCTTATTAATATATTAAATAAAAATGATTTGAAAATAATTAATAAATTATTTCCACATTTAACTCTGTGACTTTTGACTTAAGTTACGTAAGTACGTTAAACAAATGCACATTAAAACAACTACTTCCCGGGCAAATACCCACGCCGGACATTGAATTACATAATGTACACCTGCTGTTGCACATCAATAAAATATTGCATAATGCAACAAATTTTGATCCGAGAAAAATTCAATGTAAAAACAACAAAAGGAACGTTACTTAATATAAGGCCATCTGCAGAAACGTGTTTCGGGATCTATCCCTCGTCAGTACAGCTATGCCTTATATAATTTAAAGATGTTAAAATAAATCAATTAAATTAATTCAAATACAATCAGCAAAATTAAATCAATTATATTAAATCAAATTAAACTAAATCAATTTAAATTAAATTAAACCAAATTAATTCAAATCAATTTTATTTAATATATTTAAATAACTGTGACCTAGTGAATGGATACTCTTTTCTATTTACATTATTATCATCCAAAAAAGTGTAGAAGAGATCAATATTACCTTTTTGTGTCATACATTCTCGGGGATTGAAAGAATACGCTTCTAAACAGCCAGACAATCGTTGTTGTCATACAATAAACAAAATCTTCTTTGAATTCATGTTAAGTTTTTTGAACAACTTAACATGAATTCAAAGAAGATTTTGTTTTGCCTCTCACAATCAAGTTAAGGGAATTAAAAGAAATAAGTACGTTTTCTAACCAAAGATACATTAATGAATCCAGAAGTCACGATACATCTCACAGATCAATATTTTATCCCTTATTTAAAATTAAATGTGATATTTGTATGTATTACTAATCCTAATCCTCTTTAGAGAGGACACTCGCTCGAGCATATGTCTTCTTCAAAGGTAATCAATTACGAACGTATCTACATCATCGATGAGTTGCATAATTAGTTATTTGATGTATAGGCTTAATATAGTCACGCCGGCGCAATTAATTTATACATAATATTACTATAGGAGCAGTCGTATTTGTTTAGATTGGCTTAATTGCGTATCGATTGAGTGTAATTCAATCCTATGCAAATGATATTAATACTGCCACTGGATCGACAGAGGAATTTATATAATTACATAAAGATGTTTGAGAAGGATGTCATAGAAATTAATGTATTAAAAATAATACAAAAAAACATTACCTAATGGATACATTCGAAAGAAGATTATTTTAAACCATACTGATTTCGTTTCGCGATTCACTACTATGTGTGAATCAAATAAAAAGAATTTCAAGATAATTAATTATTAATCAATTATTTTCCTTTTAGCTACTGCGCCTTTTTGACTTACTTACTTTAAACAACCACTTCTAGAGCAGATACCAATATTCTTAATAGTTACAGAGGTTTTTAACTCAATACTATGTAATAGAAAACTGCTACATTATATAATATATTATTTCTATGCAACAGAAAATCGAAATCCAATTCCAGACATTGGATTACATAATCGACATTTTCTGTTGCATAGAAATAATATATTATATAATGTAGCAGTTTTCTATTACACAGTAATGAGTTAAATA
This sequence comes from Philonthus spinipes, assembly GCA_963082785.1. Taxonomy (NCBI): domain Eukaryota; kingdom Metazoa; phylum Arthropoda; class Insecta; order Coleoptera; family Staphylinidae; genus Philonthus; species Philonthus spinipes. Next base: position 11,319,970 of record OY720311.1, read on the forward strand.
CCTCTGTAACTATTAAGAGCATTGTTGCGTGGACGAAATTTACGCTAGCTTTTCTTTCCCTTTCCCTACATTGCTACTAACACATGCACACGTGTGTTTTCGGTGAACGTCACGATGTCTGCACACAAGACATTTATCATAAAGCCAAATTGACCAAGAAGCTGAAACAAAACATTGTCGATCCCACAATGGGTCAGAATGAGGATAGGCAACACAATTAGATATAACGCTAAGAGGCGTCATTGGCCTAGGACCAAGCTAAAGTTGTAAGCTTCGACCTTTTCAACTGTATATATAACGAGACACAACATACGTTCGATGTATTGTTTGTTAAGATTAATAATAATAATAAAACCTTAGAAGAGTAAACGCTGTGTAGCATATGTGAATTCTTATAGCAATAACAAACCTAATAACCTCTGAACCACGCCTCCTTATGCGCGAGCATTGAACATTCGACCATTTCTCCGCGAGATGACAGATTAGTACGGGTAATAATTTTCTAAAATTTTAATCCCATTTTACTCGATAATTACGCATTTTATAAAATAAAGTAATAGAAAACTTATATTCAACAAAAAAGTAAAATTAGCGCTAAAGGCTTAATTTTTTATGTTTACGTTTGTTTCAGGACTTATTGTAACTTATTTATATATATAATCGATATCCTATTTTACCAATTGGTGTCGGGTTTTTTCTTCATTGTCTATTTATTAATGACTCTCCTCCAGTTGTTTCTGTCCTTAGCCATTTTTCTGCTTCTCTTGTGTTTATTCCTCTTTCTTGTAGTGCCTTTGTTACGCTGTTCTCCCAGTTTTCTATTGGTCTTCCTCTTCCTCTATTTGTAGTTGCTTCCCATATTTGCTTTACAGAAATTATTTTCTTCATCCTCTGTATATGTCCCCACCATCCCAGTTGCCTTTCTTCGACATATTTTTGTACATCCTTTGTATTCAGTTTTTTTCTTACAGCCACATTTCTTACTCTATCTCTTCTAGTTATGCCCTTTATTCCTCGTAGAAATTTTATTTCCGCTGCTTGGATTTTGCTTTCTGTCTTTTTATTGAGTGTCCAGGACTTATTTATTTAATATTAAATAAATGAGAAATGTAAATCTTGTAGGTCCTCCTTATAATCATTGGAATTACAGTAGTGACAACATACCGAGTGAATACTTTCATGCCGAATATTGGCAATTAATATGGAGAAACTTTTTTTGCAAATTGCAGCTCCCCATTTCAACGCAGAGGGTTTATAGTGACATAAATTAAAAGAAGATTTTATCCTCGCATAATGACACGAAAATGAATTAATTTTTTACTTGTATTTCTTTATTGGTTTACAATAACTTAACAAACATTGATTATGTATATCACACAAAAATTAATTAATTGGTAAATGGCTATCGACCTTTCTGCCTGTTTCTTTATTATTTTCTTGAAAATTCGAGATAAATTTGTTTTAAGACATCATTAAAAAATCACGATAAGCCTATCGTATTTCTGTCCTATCAGAAATAAATGTTTAATTAAGGTATATTTTAATTAAAACACTTGGTATTTTTTATATTTTTACTCCGACTAATTTCGACCTTTAGTCATCTTCAGGTCGAAACTAGTCGGAGTAAAAATATAAAAAAAAAACAGTGAAACAAACCAAGTGTTTTAATTAAAATATACTTTAATTAGTTCAAAAATGTTTCACCACGGGTTAAGTGAGAAATAAATGTTTAGTTCGAACAATGTTCTGTGGTGGAACAAAGATATAGTAAAAGCTACCAAAGAAATAAAAGAAGATGTTTGAAGATGTTTAGCAAGTATAAGTCCCAACCATCGACAGAAAAATCTAATAGATTTTAAAAAAGCAAGAGCCAAAAAAGAAAACTAAAAAGGCAATCGCAGAAAATAGCATGGGAAAAATACGTACAATCCATAAACGAGCAAACATCCATATATCTTACAAATCTTCACGAAACTCACATTTAATTAAGTATCCATAACCAAGGTACGGAAAAGTATAAAAGCATCTGTAGGTAAAAATTCGCCGACAATACTACCAACACTAAAAGTAAATGACATTAGTATTACGGATCCTGCTGATGTAGCTAATCTATTTGGAGAATATTTCGAAGACATAACGAGAATTCCTCGCCGAACTCAAAAAGCATGTCACTTCGACCCAGGAAACAACGAACCCTACATGATGATGAAATTACATATTTAATGCTGAGAAAGCTGACACCAGATACGAAAAAAAAAAACATATTTAATAAAATATTCAATAGCGGATCTTACCCACAGGCATCGAAGAAATTGATAATAATACAACTTCCAAAGCCCGGTAAAGACCCTAGTAACATACAAAATTACGGGCCAGTATCACTCATCTCATGTGAAGGAAAAGTCTATGAAAGAATAATTAGAAGATAGCTATACAGTAAAATGGAAAATAATTTATTAAAAAAAGCCAATCAGTAGGATACAAAAATATAAATATGTCATTCCATTTTTTTGTTTGCCGAATAGAAAAATAGTAGTCTAAATTTGAAAATTATGGCTATTTTTGCTTATTAAATCAATTCACTCAATGTCCCTTTCTCTTGTCTTTCCATTTGACATTCATTCAACATCCAAGCGGAATTCAACATTCGCAGCTAATTGACAGCTCTCAAGGTATACTCAATTAACAGATGTTATTTGAAAGACAAGTAAAAAGGTATACTCATTTGACAGCTGTCATTGGTCGAGTTCAACCTCGACTTTATTGGATCTATTTGGCTCGAAGGTGAACTCAATCAATGGCACTACCAAGTCTAATTAGTAACTGGAAGTTGAATTCAATCAATGACAGCTGTCAATTCTGCATACCTTTTTGCCTGTCTTTTAAAAGACAGCTAATTGACAGCTGTTTACAGATGTTATTTGAAAGACACGTAAAAAGGTAAACTCAATTGACAGCTGTCATTGGTTGAGTTCAACCTCAATTTTTTGGATCTAATTGGCTGGAGGTTGAACTCAATCGATGGCACTACAAAGTTTAATTAATAATTGAAAGTTGAATTCAATCAATGACAGCTGTCAATTATGTATACTTTTTGTAAGTCATTGCACAGCTGTCTATTATGTATATATTTTTCAAAAGAAAGCTGTTATTTGAGTCTACCTTTTTGTAAGCGATTAAAATCATTTGACATTGATTCAACCTTCAGAATAGAATTTTATTTCTGAATTTAACATAGTTTAGAATTTTTGTTTTTGTTTTAAATTATCTAAAGCGTTCCACGTTAATAGCTAATTTTAACAATTCACAAATACCGTAACATTTACATTTAACATGAATATTACCTCGGATGTAATGCTATAGTAGCCATTTTAAATATCCAAAAATATAACAAATAAGGAATACACACGCACTATTTTCAATTAACAACACCAACAAAAATCGACCGCGTGTCGTGTGCTCGGAAAATCTACTGAAATCTCCTGCGCCGCGTCCAAAACATCCATCATCACACACTGGACGTGATTCACGATTATTCGCAAAGGATCTCGCTGTGTGCCAAGAAAATTTTCATCCGTCGAGTGCCTGGAAGAGGAGGAAACTCCCCAGTACCTACTGTGCACATGCGAAGCCTACCAAAAACAACGCATGGAGCAATTTGGGGAGAATGTACTTCCAGAAATAGAGCTCAAAAACATCCCCTGGTCCAAACTCCTGGACACAGGAATATATAGGGAGTAAAGCATCCAGAAGCCCACAAAAGGACCACGGAGACCGAAGTGCAGGGACGCTAAGCGACACCACTTCAAGAGGGAAAAAATCACTAGTTCGTGTTAGAAAAGAAAATTGAAAAAAAAAAATATGAAATTGATAGGCAATGCATTTTTAGTTATTTGGATGAAGAATTTAGTGGAATGTTTGAAATTTTTATTGCACATGATTTGGTTACCAAAATTAATGATTAAAAATTGATACAAACATGACCAATTTTCATTGTTGTTCATAATTAATTTTCAGGAAAAAAAAAACAATTACTCAAATGATTTTTAATTTATCTGATGAAATTATTTAAATAAAAATACTTGTCCTTTCTCCTACTTATTTTTATTTCACTAGATATATTTCAGAAACTATGTTTCCATCTTCAGTAGTTGAAGAAATATAAGAAATATAGCTAGTGAAATAAAAATAACAAGGATAAAGGACAAGTATTTTTATTTAAATTATTAAAGTTTCCACAACCAACATAAAGAAGATTATCTGATGAAATACCTACATATTTTAAGATTACTTTAATATATAAAATAATATTGTCGATTCACCAGGAAATCGATGTAACATGAACTGGTGACTACTAATAACTATATAGTTTTCACTTTCTACAAAACCGTATATGAAAATGGTATGAAAATAAAATCAAAATTTACGTAGATTTGACTAAATTAGTTATGGAATGTAACACCTTCGAATTTAATGGCAATTTTTTTAAACAAATATTCGGAACAGCTATGGAAAAATTTATTTATGAATAATTTAGAAAATTTAGCAAAATCAAAAATTGTTGATTTCCCAAGAATATGGTACAGGTATGTAGACGATATTTTCGCTATCATTGACGAGAATTTTAAAATTGACCAATTTATTCACGAAATTAGTACTATTAATAAAAATATCAATTTTACATACGAACTTGAAATGAATGGAAAATTACCCTTTCTAGATCATTTAATTATTAGAAATTATACAGAAAACCAACTCACACTTTTAATTACATTGATTCAGATTCTAACACACATTATAAGCATAAATTAGCAGCATTTAATTCAATATAAATCTTTGAGCCATTTTTTTATCCAATCACAGAAGAAAATAGAAAAGCAGAAATTAATTTAATATATAATATAGCCAAAAAAATAAATTTTGAATCAAAAATAATAATAAAAATAATTAATAAATTTAAAAACAAATTTTTAATCAAAAATACTACAACTTTATGAACAAAATTCATGTAAAAATAATGCAAAAATTTTATATAATCCTTGTATAAATTTCAAATTAAATATTTAAAAAAAAATCAATTTAATACCTGCACCATATTCAAACACAAAATTAAAAATGTTATTAGGCAACACCTTTTTGAAAAATAATCCTTTAGAAAATTCTGGTATTTATTCAATAAAATGTAGCAATTGTGCAAAATTATATGTAGGTCAAACTACTGGAAGTGTTTTAACTAGATTTAAAGAACATAACTACCATATTAAAAACTTTAATTCTGAAAAATCTGCTGTAGCTTTTCATTCAATAAATACGGGACATAAATTTTCGATTGAAAATGTTAAACTTCTTAAATTTTCACGTGAATCAAAATTAAACATGTTGGAGTCTATTGAAATGAAAAAAAAAAAACACATAGATAATCTTTTAAATTTCGATACTAGTTCATTAAATAATCCCCTTTTAGATCTTATTAATTCATAAATTTTAGCACATTATATATAATTATATTTAGATTAGTTTATAATTAACATGATTTTTAAAAACTTTAATTTTATCAATATTGCGTTGTATACCATAACAACATATTTATATTTATAAAAACTTCAACTACTGAAGATGGAAACATAGTTTCCGAAATATTTTTAGTGAAATAAAAAATACGTAGGAAAAAGGACAAGTATTATTATTTAAATAATTAAAGTCTCCACAACCAACAGCCAACATAAAGAAGATTAAACAAATTCATAACGAATTATATGCGGAGAATCCTCGATAGTTGCAAACCTTATATAACAAGAACAAATTTTTCATTTTTAATCACGCATGAAGATTTCCTTTTAGATGGCATGCATTAAAAAAAAGAACAAAATATACACAAAACATATCTCCTTCTACGTTTCATTTATTTACGTTTGTGGCCATAAATAAATCGATGTCATGTCTCTATAGGCGGCAGGGTTTCTTTTTCCCGGGAGGGACGAAATGCAAAACCGCACCCTCGAAAACCTCGATGACAAACTGGGCGATATCGCTTATCGTCGAATGGATTGCCGGGGTCGGGGGAGGCTGAAAGTTTCTTTCCTCTGTTGGTGTTTGTGTGTGTGTGGGGGGGTTTGAAAAATGGAAATATCCCGGGCCTAGTGGACCGGAAAGTTTGCCTGCCATGTTCTCCGTGTCCTCTCACAAAAAAAAATAAAAATAAACCAGGGCCAATATTGAAATGTGAAAAGTAAATTGAGGCTCGCTATAAAGAAAATAAGGGGGATAAAGGAAAATGTTTAAATTATTTTTTGATCAATTTTATTATTCATCAGGTAAGAACGTGTAGCGTATTTACTCTTGACGATAACTCGTTATTGTTCTTTCTGATCCTTGATTGTGGGGAACTTATAGTCAACTACGCGATGAGTAAACTTAAGAGTAATAACAAATTATTAATTACACATACAGACTTAAATATCTGTCTTAAATATCCTGTGATAAAAATTGTGAATTGTGTATCTATCGAATCTAAAGTTATATATTTTTTGTGTGTATAGATCCCCTTCTGGGAACTGGAATGATTTTATAGGTACTCTGTCTTCTCTTTTAGAAGATATTGACTTGCTGAATAATTTTATTATTTTAGGAGGTGACTTCAACATAAATTTTAATATAGCTAATGATGCCAAAGTTATCGATTTGAAGGATTTATTCCAGTGTTATGGTTTGATCAACGTTGTTAATTTTAATACTAGTGGTGAAAACAGTATTGATAAAGTCTTCCTTAATTGTAATGACCTTTCCTCAAGATGTGAACCATTTCTATCAGATATCTCATATCACATTGGGATCGCGCCTCAAAATAAAAGTCATCTGAACCAAAGGAGAATTTACAGGCCAATCACACACACTGGTAAATCTGTGTCCTACAATATTCTATCTAACAGTGATTGGGGTTTTGTATGTTCCAATAAACCAGCTAATGATAAATTTACAATTTTTAACAATTATATTGTTCAAATTTATGAAGAAGCTTTTCCGCAAACTGTCACGCTACAGTCTCATCAAAGTTCAGGCCGTATTAAGTGGTTTAACACTGAATTGCGCAATATGCGTAGCACGCTACATTTCTTGAAAGAAATTTGTGATAAACAACCATCTGGTAAATAAGGAAATCAGAAATAATTTTATGTATAGGTATAAATTAGCCATTAGACATAACAAAATTGAATCTAATAATATGTACCTACAGAACTCAAGCAATTCTGTCCGAGCTAGCTGGAACCTAATAAACTCTGCTAGAAAAGTGTTTGTTGGCGATAAAAAATGTGATATTTCCTGTGATAAATTCAACGCACACTTTACAAGCGTAGCTAAAAATCTACTAGTCAATATTTTACCCTCAGAAAGGGATCCCATTAATTTTGAGCCGATAAACGTACCTTCGAAACATTTCCACTTTAAACAGGTTTCGATGATAATAGTTAGAGATGCCGTAAATAGTTTTAAAAAATCAAAAAGTAGAGATATTTTTGGATTATCAAACGACCTATTAAAATATATAAAATATGTTATACTGACAACTTTAACACGTTTGGTAAATGATGTACTTTCACAGGGGATTTTCCCTGACGAAATGAAAATGGCACGAGTCATTCCAATTTTAAAAAAAGGCGATCATTGTTCTATGGAGTTATTGAAATAATAATAAAGAACCAAATAACTGAATACTTAAATATTAATAAAATGTTAGGTAATTTCAAATTAAAACACTTGTTTGGTTTCATATTAATATATTCAGTTTCCTGACACGTGTTTCGGTTAATGACGACCATTCTCAAAGGTAATAAAAAGAAGGTATTACAATGTATATATACTATGGGGTTAATTGTGGGAAAGACCAGAGATTAAGAGATTCGAACTTGTTAATAGTTCGTTCTGGTTGTTTAGGAGATTATCACCATTCCTAATTGCTCTCTTAATCTCCAGACCTTCAAGGAGATTTAATTTTCGGCCTTTTTCAGCAAATCGGATTGGTTTGATGTCAGCTAATTGATGTCCCGCTGTGACGCAATGCTCGGATAATCCTGTTCCCGTGGTTTGTTTTTCTATTGCCCTCTTGTGTTCGTTGTACCTGATTTTAAAATTTCTTCCTGTCTGTCCTATATATTTTCCGTCGCAGTTCTCACATTCTATTTGATAAATACCGGATTTTTCTAGTGGATCTATTGTTTCTGTTTTATTATTGACTAAATGCTTCTTTAAATTTTCCCTGTTGACTTCTATTACTTTGACGTTGTGTTTGGTTATCTCTTTTGTAATCTTCTGGCGGACGTATGGGATATATGGAATGGCTGCGAACTTGCTGTCTTCTTTGGCTTCTTCTCCACTGAACAGGAGTTTTTGTAATGCTTTCCTTCTTTTTCGTTTCAGGATCCTGTCTATCTTATTTTTCTTGTATCCGTTGTTCGTGGCTATTTGGTAGATTGTATGCAGTTCTCGGTTGAAATTTTCTTCGCTGAGTGGGATATTGATCAGTCGATGAATGTACGAATTTAATGCGGAGGATTTGATTCGTTCTGATTGTAGTGATGTCGATGGGATAATTGTGTCTGTGGCAGTGGGTTTCCTATATATGGCATATTTTAATTTGTTATTTTCTATTGAAATACTCAAGTCTAAAAAGTTGAGCATGCCATTTCCTTGTTGTTCTATGGTGAATTGAATTTTTCTATTAATTGAATTTAGCGTTATTGAAAATGCATTCAACTGTCTATCTGTGCCATTCCATATACAGAAAATATTATCAACATATCTGCACCAGTGTTGTATGTTTCTTGTTGACGTGTTGTTCATAAATACTTGGCATTTATTAGACTGGTGACTTCTGTCGTGTTATATGTTGACGATTGTTCTTGGCACTTTTTATGTAAAATGTCTTTCAGCTCAGGGACAGGAATTGACGTGAAGACCGAAACACGTGTCAGGAAACTGAATATATTAATATGAAACCAAACAAGTGTTTTAATTTGAAATTATCTAATATTACAATTTTGTTTCATCAATAGTGGAGTGAACAAAGTATTTACCGTATTAATAAAATGTTCTCACCAAGTCAATTTAGTTTCAGGAAAAATCTCTCAACAACTGCTGCCATTCAAAGTTTTGTAAGTAAAACTGTTGAATGCTTTGAAGGTGGTAAATTCGGATTAGCTACATTTATAGACCTTAGTAAAGCATTCGATTGTGTCCCAAGTCATCTATTGATAGCGAAACTGGCAAAATACCATTTCAGCGAATCTAGTTGTAAATTCATGCAATCATATCTTAATAATAGAAAGCAAAAAGTTTGTATGCATGAGCATGAGTCAAATTACTTGCCTATTCGATATGGTGTACCACAAGGTTCCATCCTTGGCCCACTGCTGTTTTTACTTTACATTAACGATCTTCCACGATATTTAGAACTCTGCCAAACGGTACTATTTGCGGATGACACAACCTATATAAATTACTCCGGTAGTCTTAACGAAGCCATGTTATTTCACAACTTAACCGACAAGAAGGCATCCGATTGGTTTGCAAGTAACTGACTGTCTCTCAATAAAGCTAAAACGGTGACCATGCTATTTACATTAAATAGACACAATGTTCATTTGGAACCATCCACAAAATTCCTTGGATAGTTCCTTAAAATGGGATATGCATGGTGACAACATGGCAAATAAATTATCAAAAAATATCTATTGCCTTCGCAACTTGAACAGTTCAGTCTCGTTGCATGTACTACTTATGGCTTATTATGCGCTATGTCAAAGTCATCTATGCTATGGAATTTTATTATGGGGGCACTCTGCTTCTAGGCACAGAATTTTCGCACTGCAAAGAAAAGCTATCAAAATAGTCGCAGGTTTAAAATTCCGTGATGATTGCAGAGATAGCTTTCAAACTTTAAGTGTTCCATTATTTTATAATAAGTTAAGCTTAATAACTAGAACTAAGCCATACATGGAATACAGGGTGCATATAAAATCATTCCTCGTGAAAATAGTACCCTACAGCTTTAATGATTTTCTTGATTACCCTTTTACAATTTAACTTATTATAATTTGTTCTATTGTGTCCTATATACCGATTCTATTATTAATTGTTGTAAATTGTCCCTTATACAAACTTTGTTATTATTTGTTGTATATTGTTCTATATACCTACCGATTTTAATGGGTTATACTTTGTTTTGTATATTTTATTTATTTTTTACTCATTTTAATGCGTTGTGTTTATTGTCTTGCTTATTTTACCTTGTATACTTTCTTCTGACGTGTGTAAAGTATATATGTATGTACTATTTAGCACAAATAAATGATTTGATTTGATGTTGTAAAAATAGCGATAACTATTGCATTATACTAGGTGACTATAATCTGCCTAAAATAGAATGGGAATCTGATGATGATGTATCTGGCTTGTAGTAGTACATGTTCTAAAGGAAAAAAAAAAACAATTCTTTTGTGTGATACTCTATACCAACTTGGATTTACACAATATAACATCGCAGTGTTGCAAATCCAAGCACGAGCGCCAGAGGCGGTGGGGAAAGGAAAAAATGAAATTCAAAATTTGAAAAAACTAACAATTTCTATGGCCAGCTCTGTATATTTTTCGATTTTTTCTATGTATTTTTTTTGTAGTTTTGTTGTCTACCGGTATGGCAATATAATAATATATGTGATTTTGTGAGTTTTACCTTGGAATATGATGTCAGGTCTATTGCATATTATGGTTTTGTCAGTTTGTATAGATATATCATCACTGTCTTACAGTGGTCGGCACATAATTATAGTATGGTACCTTCTCGTCAATGAGGATATATTTCAGTATTATGGCGGTCCGTATAATGTGTTCCTGTTATTATTATTATTATAAATACAAAAATTATTTAAATATTTAATGTTCAAATAAAACAAGAAACATACGTGAAAATCTTCTTTTTCCATTTAAACTAACAATAAATTTAAACTGAATCAACTGTAAGTAGAAAGAAATAATAATAACAAACGTAAAATAATAACATAGCATTAACAACAATATATCTTTTAATCTGTACAACATAAGTGCGCCGTGTATAAACACGCAATGCAAAAATATACAAATCATTATTATGGGCTCGCGTTATGGCCCGACATTTCGAACAGATGTTGCTAGTTTGTAGTGTTTATTATCGTTTATACAACGTTGATGTTTATCCGGGAAAGCGGCGGTAATTCCAGGGGGCGCTCCCGCTTGTCTAATAAATATGTCATCTCCGAAGCGCACGGCCCCAACGATACGCTCTGGAGTTTATCTAAACAACTGCGGATTTACCGATAAGTAAGTCAATTAATAAAACACTCTTTATTTTAAATAATAATAAGAAAACACATAAAAATAGAAAAAATAAAAAAAGGAGGCAGAAAGACCGACGGTCAATAGCCATTTTCTGAGGTCTAACAATGTGTAAATGACTGTATTTATATGTATTAGATGGAGAATTACACTTGTTTTGTTCCATAATGTTTTTATTTTCAGTTTCCTGATACGTGTTTCGGTCTTCGCAGACCATTATCAAAGTTAAAACTTGAGAACTTTGGTCTGCGAATACCGAAACACGTGTCAGGAAACTGAAAATAAAAACATTATGGAACAAAACAAGTGTAATTCTCCATCTAATAGTAATATTTGTTTCCATCAAAAGTGTAGCGCAACAAGCATTAACTGTATTTATATGTTTTATAAAATGTAATACTCAGAAATAAAGATTTTCTATATATATAAAAAAGGCGGGAAGACCACAGGTCGTTAGCCAGTTTAGAAGACATGATGTAAATTTAGCTTAATTGTTAAATATATGTAATTGTTCTTTTATACATATTCTTCTAAATAAAGATGTTTGTATATATAAAAAAATAAATGTTTTTTTTGTAATGCTTCTGTTTGATGAAAACCCATTAAACATTTAAAAAAAAATCAATAAAACTAAGTAGCGAGAGAAAAAGCTTATAATTCTCATTCTGCATGTTAAATCCATTTCGACCACATATCCTCAATTAAATCACACGTGCGAGTTAAAAACGCCGCGCTTTATTAAAAACGAAAAAGCGCGCGGTTTTGAGCTGGAACGAAATCCATCCTCTCTATTTACGCATATACTTTTTTTCTGGTCCGTTTGAAGTGTGAATTATTCAAATTCAGCAATTAGGCCCTCACAAAAGGGGTCTGAAATCCGGGAAATTGGAATTTAAATCAGGAAAGACGAATTAAAAAAAAAACGCGCGGGCTTTCATAGAAGAGAAAAAAGTGGCAGGGAGGGGGAGAGAAGTCCCCTTGAAATTTAATTATGTCGGAGAGTATATTAGTGGGAGTTAAATTTAATATTTAAAAGGTTTTATTTGCGGAATTTTGTAAAAAAAGTTTGATTTATGTTATTTGTGGTTTTGGCCAGAATGACATGTCACCCCATCCTGTTGAAAAATGTAATTTTCCTCAACATTTAACTTGGAGATACTTGGTAGCAGACTGTTTTGCAGTATTTGTTGATAATTCGCAGTATTCACGACACCATCAATAAATTCAAAACATCGTAATCCTGACGCTGTCATGCAGCCTCAAATCATCACTCTTTTAGGAAATTTTACGGTACGTTTTAGGTAATCCTTGTGAAAAGCCTCATGTTTGAGCGAATCACGCGTTTGCGATAATCACCAACACATACGTCAAATTTTGATTCGTCACTAAAAATTACTCTGGACCATTCTGTAGCCGACCAAGATAATTTAGATTTTGCCCATGTGAGTCTGGCTTTCTTTTGTTTTTCCGTCAACAGTGGTTTTTCCTTTGCCTATAAGAAAATATGTTTTTTATATGTACTTTTAAATTGCTTGAAATTCAACCTTATAAAGCTCTAGTCCACATTTATGAATCCACCGGCGGCAGCATTCCTTTGACAGATTTAATCAAGCTTCGGTATTCCATTCAGAGGTAATTTGCCTCAAAGTATTTTTTCTGTGTAAAAAAGCACTGTTCTACTAATAATCTCTAGTTTCTACCATAAACTAATGTTGGATGACTCGAACTTTTGCCTTTTTTGTCTAGGATATTTCGAGGTTTCTCCACAATGCTTAATTATATTCCACACTGTTGTTTTGGGAATAATAAGTTCATCCGCCATTTCACGTATTGTTGAATTTCGGAAATAATTTTTAATCACTAACTCACGAATTTTTGAACTTGTAGAGATACCACGCACCATTTTGTTCAATAAACGCAGCGATTCACCCAATACGATAAGAAAGCAACTACCGATTAATCTGACGTTTCGTTTTGCATTGTTTTCACAGCTTATTTGTCTTATTTTGTTTCATTTTTAACACACATTAAAAATGTTAGTAGCCACATATTTAGTTGCCACACAAAATGAACATTTTTCTTGTTAATTAGAGATGATAGAATAGAAAAGAATAATAATTTTGTTTTTTGTGTTGCTGCTTGGCACTAATTATTGGTTATTAACTAATTACATAGAATTAAATTGAGAAAAAAAAAAAAAGAAATAAAGTGTCAAATACCTGAATTATACATGAATTCGATTTTGTCCCAATACATAGTTGTTAGGGTTCTTAATTAAACGTTTAAATTCAGTTAATAACTGTAGAATACGACATTTTTTTGTTCAGTTTATGGTCATCAATGACTGAGTTTTTTTTTTTGTTGAACCAATTAGTCCCAACGGTGAGACCGGTGGAGTCAGCTGAACACAATGACGAATGATGATTACAAACTAAAGGGTGTTAAATTATGAGTGAGCCCATTTGAATTATTTAGTACAAACATTTTAAACATCTAGTTGTAATGATTATAAATGTCAAATTTACTGTCATATCACAAGTTTTGTTAGATATGGAGCGCTGGTGGAATGCTCAAAAAAATATTCTATGTAGAGAATATTCAAACACAGCAAAAATTCCGGCAAGACTTTAATGCTGAAATGGCACCTTCTCGTAAGACAATTAGATGGGTCATAAACAATCACCATATGCGATTGGTTTCAACAAGACGGTGCAAGGCCTCATGTGTCAAATTTATCAATGGAAGTCCTGTGAGAGATATTTCCGAGTCGTCTGCTATCTTAGCGTGGAGATCTGATTTCTCGACTCCGAATTACTTTCCGTGGGGCTACGTGAAATCAAAAGTGTACCAGAACCGACCTCAAACTAGGAAAGACTTCAAAAATAACATAAAACAGGCTATTTCTGAGATTCCGGCTGAAATGTGTCAACGTGTAATGGGATCAATGTTACACTGCGCGCAAAGTAATGAAGTTCAAAATAATTAAGAATAAAACTTGGAGTATCCGGCTTTAATTTCCATCTTTAATTGAAAGAAAAACAAAACAATTTTGTTGCATAATTGTAGTGCCTATAAATGGATCACTTATAATTTGACACCCTTTATTGCAGTTTGATAATGACAAATGCTGATTATCAAACTCGTAGTAGTTTAATAATAACAATTAACAATTTGATAATTACAAATTATAATTGTGTGACTCTTAACTGTTTGGCAATTATGAATAATGACTATAAAATGTAAGTTTAATAATAAATTGTAGCGACTTTACCTGCGTTGTCGCAACCCCAAACCTCATTTACATATTTTGTGAATTTGTAACGCGGACTGGTCGTCCGCTCAAGATATTTACGACACGAATTAAGTGTAGCGTCAAGAGGGCGAACAATAGGCTGGGTTCTTCGAAGGGCTACGAAAAACATTCCCAAAAAAAACAACATCTGGCGTCCAAACCGCCAGTGCTTAAGACGCGGAGGTTGATAAGGGCGTTTTGGCAATAGTGTAATTGTAGTGGGTGAAAATAGCGACACCCACCAATTCTAAAACCCTTATCACCTGACCAATTAGACTCCGCCTACAACACCTAGGATAAAGTTAAGGGTGAAGAAAACAGAGACTTCTTCTCAAGACGCAATCTAGAAAACAACCAAGCGACGACACGAAAAAATTTGTAAAATTGTATAGTTTAATATTAAGTTTATTTTAATT
Organism: Philonthus spinipes; assembly: GCA_963082785.1. Classification (NCBI taxonomy): domain Eukaryota; kingdom Metazoa; phylum Arthropoda; class Insecta; order Coleoptera; family Staphylinidae; genus Philonthus; species Philonthus spinipes. The sequence continues at coordinate 11,335,045 of OY720311.1, forward strand.
TTTTATTAATGGTCCTTCGAACAACAGTCAAAATAAATAAATAATGAATTTATTACCCAACAGGAAACAGTAGCCGAATTACAGGATAATACAAAATAATTTTATATTATAGTAATAACAAGACAAACAAGAATGTAAATACCAGTAGAAATATAGATACGAAAGCAATAAAATATACAAATAAAGATTACAAATTGTTAAACGAATTAAAAGCGTAATAATATTGATGATGGTAATGATAAATAATAATTATAAGTTGTAACAGCTTGATAATGATTAATAATTATCGAACTGTAGTTTGATATTGACGAATTATTATTATCAAACTCTCAACAGCATGACAATTCGGAAACAGTTTGATAATAATGCGTAAATAAAACAGTATATGTCTGATGTTAGCGACTGCGTATTCTGAATATATTAATTAATTATATCTGTACTCACACTGCAATTTTGTATTTATAATTAATTGAATCGGCTGTTAATTGTTGAAAGTTCATATTCAATTTAAAAGTGAATTTGTATTTAGTTTATACATATTTCTCTGTATTTAGGCTCTACTTATTTAGAAATAAATTATTATCATAATTTTTTATTACTATTATATTTTAATGACATCGAAATTATAGTCAATTATAAATAAATGGTTCACTAAAAACTCGCACTTTATGGTTCGTAAAGGTTCACTCATACAAAGAAAAGTGATTAATTTTTGTGAATTACGATAAATGACAAAGTAAAAAACTGCAAAAATAACAAATTTTAGATCCACTACCATCCCGTTATCCATATTAACCTCCATATGTCATACAGCATGCCTCGAAGGAAACAAATCCGCCATTGTCTTTTTGTACATAAAAAAAGTATGGCATAAGGGCCTGCTGTTTAAATGTCATTCCTTCAAGATTCCTTTACACCTCATGATATCCTTGACAGCTTTCTCCACAACAGATCTCTCCAAATAAAAATCTGACATTCCTTCTCTGCTCATTTTTGCCTTGTTCCACAAGGCTCACCATTATAACCTATCTTTTACAACCTACTTTCTCACGACCTATATAACCCTGATTTTATTAATAAATCCGTCAATCCTATATGCCGACAATACGGCACTAACAGCACACTCCCCTACAATTCCCAAAGCACTAAGTACTCTGCAGGGCCTGATCGACTCGACACAATCTTGGTTTGCCAAACCGTATTTCTATAAACCCTATTAAATCCCAACTTTTCATTCCATTTCATCGTCCCAACACGTCTCCCTTTACAACCCTGATAAACAATTCGTCCCTCCACTTCCTGTAAATACTTAGGCATAACCTTTGACCCAAATCTCACATTCAAACCCTACTCCATGATCCTAAAAACAAAAGTCGAGCAGAGGGCTGTACATTTCAGAAGTTTAACGATTAAATATGAAAACTGCAGTAAACATCTATAAAATGATTTTTCGCCCCCTGCTTGATGATTGATGATTTCATAACCCTCACCCGCTGACCCTTCGAAATATACAAGTAGCGGAAAGATCAACCCTCAGAGTGCTAACAAAATTAAGACACTCCTAAAACCCACTCCATAACCCATCAAATACACTCCTATATGAACAAACAAATATCCTTCCCATTGAACAATGTATCAAAGTCCTCTCCCAAAAAGTTGCCCTAAATTCAACCACCCACGACGACCTTCTACACACTTCATGTATCCCACGTACCCCAAACACTAGATATCCGTAAAAATCCCTCCACAACAATATTTCAATTCATTCATTCTTTTCAAGACATAGACCCTGATCGATTCAATAGACAGTTTAACAATGATGATCAACGACAATTAATTGTACGACAGGCAGAAAGATCTCGGGTCGATAGTCGATTGACAAGAAACCTTTACATTTTTTAAATATTTTATATTGTTATTATTATTATTATTGTAAACTCAAAAAAACTTGTCAATAAAGATGTGACTAACAAATTTTAAAGATTACTATTATTAAAATATGATTTATCATATTAAATGCAACAGAAATTAATTCCCCCATGACTTGTTAGTCAAAACTAGTCAAAATAAATAAATATTAGCGAAACAAAATCATATGAATTATGAAGTATTTTAATTAATACACTTGGTTGTTTGTTTTACGAAACAAAACGAACAACCAAGTGTATTAATTAAAATACTTCATAATTATTACTTAAAAAATGTTTCACCACGGGTTAAGTGAGAATTTAATTAAAAAAAAAAAACATGTGATTTTATTAATATGAAATCATATTTTGCAAAGTGATTAATAAAAATCAAAAAAACAGAATTATTAACATACCGATATTTGTGAATCAAAATCGTCGAAAGCGTACACAAACTCACTTCTACCACACACTGATTAACACTTATGAATAAAAGTAAATATCGTGCTTAATAATAATTACAAATGTTAAAAATGTAAAAGGAATAGCGCGTCCCGACCAACTAAATTGAAATCTGCGAGCAAAAAAAGCAACAAAAAAAAACAATCGATCGCTCTGCGGGCGCATTCTTTAGATAAGAAGATAAGGCATATCTGGCGTAGGTTGCTACATACGTATTAAATTGTTTCGGTGTTTGCAATTAATTTTTGTTTTAGACAGTGATATTGCCGATTTTTTTTAAATAAGGATGGTTTTTCATCATTAAAAAAAATGACGAGCATTTTTAATATTTTCAATTCACATTTATATTCCATATTCTTTACTTTCCGGAATACCCTTCAATGTTCCTCAACAACCAACTAGATTCTCTTCATCATTTCGACTACCCATACCAAGGACATGTGTTCTACAGCGGTCACCGATCTTCACAATATGTCGTTGCGCAGAAAAGTTATTCGATGATTTATTTATATTTTATATAAAATTTAACTCAAATGCTGTTTCTACTATCAACACCTGTAATTTTTTGTTTCCTTGTAACACTTATTTTTTTTCTGCATTGTACCTTCTATTATATTGTCCTGTAGATAGGAAATCCTGTTGGACAATAAAGGCTATTTTATTATTATATTCTGTATCCAAACAATATTAAAATATGTTAAATGCGCCATTTTTCTATAATTAATATAATAATTATCAAATAGAAATTTATATTTACATCAGGAACGATGGATTGAAATTGATCGAAAAAAAACTGAGCCTAAAGATTTAATATTTAAACAAAGTATGAATCATGATGGATTAAATCAACATTATCATTTGAAATATTATTATATACAACTTTCTCTCTCTCGTTCTCGCTCTCTATCCTTTTTTTTTTTTCATTCTTTCCGGAAACTTCGGAAAGGGGGGTGTAATAAATCGAAAGACTGGAGGGTGGCGGGCGGAAACGGAGGGGCAGAGAGGGTTGCTATCGCACGAACCCCCGAGGCGGAAATATTAGGGAATATATCAATCGCGACATCAATTTTTCAATATACTCATACTTAATGCGTCCCTCGTAGGTGCGATCATCCATCCATCCATCCCTCACGCAAACAAGATTAATATCGACGATAAATGCCGAAATCGTTTTTGGATTTTTCACTCCGGATTTCTCTCAGATAATTATACTCTTATTATCTTCTTTTATCTTTTCTAATATTAATCTTCGTTTTAATAATTAACAATTGGATGGAAATTAATTATTATTTATTATTATTTATTTATTTATTTTATTAATTTATTTGTTTACGGACCGAATGACCTTTGTCGTCGAAGCGCCCTACAAACCTCAAATCCCCCCCCCCCCTGTTTACGGACCTCTTATTTATACAATAAGAAAATGAATATTATATAATCAAATATTTTAAATATTTATCACTTGGTTTTGTTTTACTTAATTGTATATTTGTTCGACTAGTTTCGGCTGAATGCCATTATCAAGAATGATGTACATTAGATTTTCTTAAGACTTTAATATTTTTTTATATATTCAGGTAATAAGGGCATTTAATATCAAGGAATTCCAAAGGACGTCGTTGTCATTGACCACGTTTTTTCCACTATTATTGCTTTAGTTATTCGACGCCTTCTCGGTAATTGAGTTTTAATCCCCTATTTCGTTAGAAGTAAAATTCTGATTAAATGCGACACAATATTTAGAAAAACCGGTGGTTTGTTTTTCATTTTCAATATAATTTTTATGTTTCTTAGTTCTTAATTCAAGGGACCTGCCGGTTTATGCTAAATATATTGCATCCCAATTATCGCATTTGATTTCGTATACACCACTGTGTTTTAATTTATGGTTCCCAGTTTTTAATTTATTATTTATTAACAATTTTCCAATATTGTTTGAGTTCTTTAACATTATGTTATTATACTTTCCTTTCAAAATATTTCTTATATGTAGAGACACAATTTGTTTTAGTTTATCAATTAGTTTTATTATATTTTTTTATTGAATAGTTTGATTTAGGAAATTATTTACATAATTTGTATGTCGGAGCGTGTAAATACGATACTACTGGACGAATCGGAATATTTTCTTTGTGAATCTTTTGTAATCCATAATTTGTCTTGTTCCAGAATTAAATATTTACAATATTTAATTACTTTTTTGGTGTCATTTTGAAATTTGTTGGTAGGGTCAGTTCTTAGAATACAAAAGTTATCTGTTTTTGGTATGACCTATATTTTATAATATACTCATTTTTATTCATTACTGTTATGGTATTACCTTTATCAGCCTTACATAAAATCAGGTTATTATTATTCAATTTATTTCTAATATTATTTATTGTTTTTCTATCTGAATTTTGTTTTTTATATTTTACTTACACCTAACGGTAGAAAGGAAAAAAAGATTTAAAAAAAATGTTTTAAATGTGATTGGTATTTTTTTATGAGTTCTGAAGTTTTATTTCATATATATAACATCTTTATTGAGGCTTTGATACAATTTAGTTATAATACAATATTTAATTTAATACAAACAAAATGGCTATCGACCATTTCAGCCGGAAATCCTTGTCTTTACGTTATGTCCGTATGTTAGTCGTTGATGTATGAATATATTGTGGATTTGGGATGTTGAAATTTAGGAGGATTTATTTTTTATTATCAATCGTTTTTCTTCACTGAACTTTTTATTGAAAATTATTTCAGAATCTATTCCTAGTGTTTATATGGCAAATTTGTTATTAATATGTGCATTATACTTTAAGTCTTTTTTAGTAAATTTGTCTCTATGTTATTAAATTCTGTTTATGTTGTGTGTTGTCATCACTAATTTTCACTTGCTCTTTTGTCACGCTGTTCACTTTTTCACGTCGTAATTTCGATATTTTAGTTTTTATATTTTGTAATGTTCGTAAGATAACTCCTTGGCTTCTTCTCTGAGTGTTGAGTCGATGACGTCAAATTCGACAGTATGTAGTTTCATGATTAGTTTTGTATGGATTAATTTTCTCAATTCGAATAGGAATGCACAATTACATTTTCACATAATAATACTACGTAGTTATTGAAAATATACAGAGTATAAAAAAAATATAAAACTAATCTATTTTTAATGGTTTTAATATTTAGACATTGGTAGTTCATATTGTATGAAATAAATATGAATAAATTATTAAAAATCAACCAATAAGACACAGATTAGATTGAATAACTTTAAATTCTCGACTAGTTTAGTTATTCAATCTAATCTGTGTTTTATTGGTTGATTTTTAATAATTTATTCATATTTATTTCATACGTAATCTATTTTATTTAATTTATTTTAAATAGGTGTGACCAAATGAATAACTTCTTTTTTTTAACTTATTTCACTAATTCAAAAGTAATAAAACTTTCTTAATTAATTGAATTCTAGAATCATTCGTGAAATAAATTAAAAAAAAGGAATTATTCATTTGGTCACACCCATTTAAAATAAATTAAATAAAAATAATTTGTAATAATATTTAATTATTAATCAATTAATTTTCAGTTTTATTATTCACCAATACGGTGGTCAACCAATAAAGCAAATAAACAAAATTTTGAAATCCCTTAAAAATGGACTGATAACCCAAAACTAGTTGAGAATTTAAAATTATTCAATTTAATCTATATTTTATTTTCTTTATTGGTTGATTTTTAATAATGCATATTTATTTTATACAATAAATTAAATTAATAATAATTTAACGAAAAACAACATCGCTATTGTGATTTTTAATTTGAATTGGTGGAATCGATTATATTCAATTCCGTGGCAACAGTGGATTTTAATTAGTACTTTGAACGCCATATTTTACAATAATTTCCCAACAACAAGATCAAAGATCTGTTTTCAATGAATTGCTGTACAAAATAAATCTGCTCAGCATAATTGATAAATATTCTCGTGTAAATAAATTATTAAATGTATGCACATATAAGGTAGGTCACGAATAACGGCCATTAAAAGGTTCCTGGCCGAAAAAAAAAAATGAAAAAATTCTGCAATGCATGGTTGAATGCGATCTCCTCGTGGAAAATATTTTCACTTCCTATATTTTAATTTTCTATTGGATTCCTCGTTTAATTGCCTACCCGCTCACATTGATTTATGTGCGTTATGTGCACATAAATCTTACAGTTTTTAAGTTAAACATTTATTTGTCAAATATCAACCTCAAATAGACGTTTTCTTGCTAGTAGGAACAAGATAGACAGACTAATAATTTAAAACTTGATATAACAAAATATAAGTCATTTTACCAAACATTGCATCATGTCATGTTCACATACGTACTGGATATTTTTCTTGAACATGTTAGTATGGGAATTATCTTTGATAAAGAACTCTCGCTTACACTCCATATTAACCAAATTTGTAAACAGGCTTTGAGAATATTGGGTTTCATCACACGCACAACCGAGACATTTACTTCCATAATAGCCATCCGTAAAATATTCATTTCATATGTTAAATCAAAATTGGAATATTGTGCTGCAGTGTGGTCTCCACGTACAATACGCATATAAATATGATCGAACGAGTTATTTGTAAAATATCTTTACTTCAAGCGCTATTCGTTATATCCAGATAATTTCATTGAATATAATCAACTTTTAAAAATGTTTAATTTTCAATCTTTAGCTGCCAGGAGAAATATACTATTGTTAAAATCGCTTTATAATCTATTTCACAAAGAAATAAAGGATCCAAATTTTCTTGCATTAATAAATATATGTATACCTAGTTATAGTAATAGAAATGCTTTAAGGGTGCGGTTTAAACGAAAGAGATATCTGTATAAATATTGGCAATCACTAATTCGAGTTAGATTGCTGATGTGAAAAATGAACAATATTGTATTATACATTAAATTAATCTTAAAATAAGCAGGAATTTCATTAGATGAATTAAAATTTATTTCAATGTTTAGTTTGTGTAAAAAAACAATTATGAAAAACAATGAAAATTGATCAAATTTATAGTAAATTTTAAATTATATTTTTGCTAATAAAAACTTGTGCAATGAAAATTTCAAGGATTTCACTGAATTCTGCATTCAAATAACTTAACAGCCATTCTTTATTAATTTCATTATATCTTACAATTTTCTTTTCTAACTTAAACTAGTAAATTGACGTAATACATGAAAATTAACGATTTATTTTTTATTTAAACTGATACTTCATATTTGGTAGATAAAAAATGTAAATTCATATCCATATTATTAAATTCAAAAGAATGGCTCTTTTTTCAAACGTTTATTTCTATTTTACTATATAGCTATCTCTTTCTACTAAACCGCAACCTTAACGTTCTTTTGTAATCGCAATCGTACAAATATTTGTTTCAATTCGCCTATGAATAAAATGATGCGCCTATACAACACTATTCGAAATAATGCAGATATTTTTGATTATAATATCTCCACATTTATAAGAGATATCACTGTTTGTTTATAAAATACTTATTAATTTTAATGTTTAGTTTAGTGATATTTTGTTGTATGTGAAATTGTTCCCTGTAATTAGATGTATTATACAAGGTGTCCCTGAAATGTCTGTACAAAATGATACCACATATTCCCGGTACCAAAATAATGCGATTTAACCAAATTTACTTCTATACCAAAATGCACGGTTACGGAGATATCGTTCTTCAAAAATGATTTTTTTTATTGAATTTTTTTAAATATCTCTCGATTGTCCTTTGGCAGCAAAGTGAAATTTGGCACACTTATTGGTATTAAGAAGGACAATCTTTTGGACCTTCTTTTGTTTTCCTAGATGCTACACAAGTGGTAAAAAGTTGATCCTCAACTTATAAATCAGTTCATAACTTTTCAACAGGTTGACCAATTTTTATTTTTTTCAATTCAAAATATAGGTATTTTTCTTTTAAAGTTTTTTTGTCTCTTGTTTCACTTTGGTATTTATCATGGTTTTACCAGAAAATTGATTTTAAAGTAAGTACATAGCATAGCTAGTGTTGATTAACAGTATTAATCAAGTATGTAATAAATGCCATATTAATGTCAGTTAATTTTCAAATTAAAAAAAAAAAACAGTTATTGAAAGTTTTTAATCGATACAATGGAATAGTTATCATTTTATGAATTAACTAACATAGTTCTGGTTTATTATTTTAATTTTTATTTATTCAAAATGTAGGTATTTTTGTTTTAATGTTTTTTTTCTGTTTCATTTTGTTATTTATCATGGTTTTCCCAGAAAATTGATATTAAAGTAAGTACCTACCAATCCTGGGACCAAAATTCGATTTAAGATAATTTACCTCTAAGGTTAGGATATCTTATACCAAAATGCACGGTTATGGAGATATCGGCCTCCAAAAATAGATTTTTTTTTTGAAACAAATATTAATAATTATCAATAAAAAAAAACAAGAATAAAATAAACAACATATGTTACAATAAATGCTCAAAAAGATTTCCATTTTTTCTGATACAAGTGTTTATTCTACGTAGTAAATTAAAATGTACTCTTTGCTGTATTCCTTAATTATTTTTTAAACAATTTGCAGCGTTTTCAATTTTTTGCCATAATTGTTCTTTTGACTCCACTAGTTTACTATAAACTTTTGACTTTAGGTAGCCCCATAAGAAGAAGTCCAGTGGAGTCAGATCAGGGGATCGGGGAGGCCATTTGACTGTAGTCTGTTTAAAATTGCCCATTTCCCGAAGACGTCTCTCCACTGCAGCAAACGTTTGGTTGTTTGGTATTCGTCGATTTGGAAATCTTTGTCTGTATTGTCTAACACTTGCTCTTCCATTTCCACTACAAAATCCATAAACCAGAACCATGTCAGTTAATTCATTAAATGAAAATTCTTTCATTTTATCAATTAAAAACTTTAATAACCTTGCTTATTTTTATTTGAAATGTTAACTGACATTAATATGACATTTATTACATACTTGATTAATACTGCTAATCAACACTAGCTATGCTGTGTACTTACTTTAAAATCAATTTTCTGGTAAAACCATGACAAATATCAAAATGAAACAAGAGACAGAAAAACTTTAAAATAAAATTACCTATATTTTTAATAAATAAAAATTAAAATTGGTCCATCTGTTAAAAAGTTATGAAGTTTTTTGTAAGTTGAGGATCAACTTTTTACCACTTCTGTAGCATTTAGAAAAACCAAAGAAGGTCAATAAGATATTCCTTCCTAGCATCAATAAGTATGCCAAATTTCATTTTGCTACCTAAAGCCCATCAGAAGATATTTAACAAATTTTAATAACAAAAATGATTTTTGAAGACCGATATCTCCATAACCGTTGATTTTGGTATAGAGGTAAATTTGGTTAAATCGCATTATTTTAGACCCAGGAATATGTGGTAACATTTTGTACAGACATTTCAGGGACACCTTGTATATCTGTTGGGAAATAAATTATTATTATTATTATTATAGTAAAAGCATATTCGTGAGTTGGACACCCCAAGGAGTTATATAGATGTATGAAAGTATTAGTTGAAAAATTATTTAAGAAACAACTAGTAAAACCTAACGTTTTCTTAGCTTTGAATGTAATAGAGGCGATATGTTCTTTTAACGTTTATTTTTCATCGAACAAATTACACAAATTATTAACAGTATTAACAATTGAGAGAATACTATTATTAATGCAATAGCTGTTAATAATATTCTTATATTTACTTTAAAGTTTACAATATTTATTCACATTTAGATCTAATTAGATCCAATGGTTTCAGACATGGTGTCTGGCGCACTTTGTTTTTTTTTTAATTTTATTATTTAAGGGTTGTGATAAAAAATATTAAGGGTTGAAAATTGGAGTGCTTGTATCACAATTTGTTAATTCAACGTTTTATTTACACCCTAAAGTAAAAACAATCTATTTATCTTGAATATGTATAGAAATAATGAAATTTGAAAATCTATGGCTGAAATCTATGGCTAACTTCACATCCGTTCAAGTCACAATCATTTATATTAGTAATTGATTTGACAAGTTTAAGATCATCTGCATAGATAAGAAATTTACAGGATCTGAAATTAACCGCAATGTTATTAATAAATAATAAAATAAGTTCCACAATGCGATCCTTGCGGTACACCAGAAGAGATAATGATGAAGTTTTGGAGAATATGTTATATACGCAATCATTTTTATTCCCTCTCTCAAAGGCATCCATAAGAATTGATTCTAATAGTAGCAAATTTTATAATATCGAGCGACCCTTAGAAAAAAACATGCTGTTTGGGAATATTGGCATATTACATATTCCCCAATAGCATGTTTTTTTTTCTAAGGGTCGCTCGATATTATAAAATTCTTAAAATAATGAAGGAGAATACTTTTCACATTTGCTAGAGATTTTATTCTTTATTTACTGTGAATTCTACTTGCTATTATAATTAAATTCATTATTACAATGAAATTAAAGAAGGAAAATTTCTGGCAATGATCAATAAAATTCGATCAACCCCTTTTTCCCAACTGAAAAAATTCTTTTTAAAGTAAAATTATATATATTCTCACACAATAAAACAAACTATAAAAAATAAATAATGTTAATGAAAAAGCAGATTAATTTAACAACATATTTGTTACTATTATAAATCAATAATGTTAAATATTTCTGTTAAGTGTGCATATAAATATTATATTTTGATTAATCAATTTATACAAATACAAGAACACTTTTTAAACATATGTAAATATAAAACAATTAAAAATACAGATGGGTTATTCCTTGTTTAATTTCATTGTAATTTAAATAACTGCAAATGTGTGAATCATATTTGTTTCATTTTATTTAATTTAAATTCATTATTGTTATTCTTCAATTTGTTAGAATACTATAACATATAGATTTTATTGCCGACATCATTTCTTTTATAAAAAAAATTGAAAGCATTCTAGAAGAAGCTCTCGATCATAATTCTATTCTAAATCATTTTAAAAATTCTTGAAGAAGCCTATACAAAAAAGTATTATCCGTATTTGCCTAAAAAAACACACTTACATTAGTTATATTAATTGGCATTTTCTATGTACATTCTATATACACTTTAATCGAACTATGTCTGGTTTACGTTCTACTATTGTGTCGAATTTTTAACGAACGGTTTTGTAATTGTGATATTTTCTGAGATATGCAAGCATCAATATTATTACACTACTAATACTTTTAACAAAATTGTAATTTTTGTTTGTATTATATATTGTATTGTTTTCGTGTGTATATTTATATTTACAATCGTTTTTTGTGTTATTAATTTGTATTATCCTGTAATTCGTCTTCAGTTTCCTGTTGGGTAATAAATTTATTATTATAATAATAAATAAATATAATCCTTTTTTTTTTCAGAATAACATAATCTATATTTTTCGGCGTTGTTTAATTCCCTAATTACCTGCATGGACGGGTTTAATTAGTTAATTAAGGGTAGGTGGTTTGAGCGGGGTGTTTTAAACTGATTAATGTGTTCGTGCGTACGTTTTGACGGAAGTAGATCTTCATTTGGGCGAATGACGCGGTTAATTGATCAGGAAATTGATGATCTAATCTCTTAGCGCGGGGCGCACTGTTCCATTAATTTGTCACCCCATAAGCCGGATTTACGAATTTACATACGGCGACCACACGGCGAGGTTTACCAAAGAATGCGTTACCGAAACAAGGAGTTTATTGAATTATAAATTGACATAAAATAATAATAATTAAAAATCAAATTTATTATTTATAATCACCTATTAAATCATTGTTTATTATGTAAAACACGTATTAGTTTGGAAAACCCGCTCTGTGAAGACAAGACCGACCTAATCTCTTCATTTATTTTCAATGTTGTTTTCTCTATCTCGTTTTTCTTAAATATACAAAATCTGTTAAATTGATGGGGTGAGTTACGTGAAGATCAAATGTAATTGATAAAAAAATAAAAGTGTGAACAAAGGTTATTAGTGCTTTTTTATCAATACAAAATCTTTTACAAATGAAATGAAACAAATGACACTAAAAATTACAAGCTTTTTTCTTAAATATACAAAATCTGGTATAAATAATGGTCTTGACAACAATCATTATACATGATTGTTGGGTGTTCTTGACAATAATCATTACATATGATTGTTGTCAAGACCATTATTTATACCAGATTTTGTATATTTAAGAAAAAAGCTTGTAATTTTTAGTGTCATTTGTTTCATAATTACAGGATAGGTCGAAACTAGTCACAATATACAAAAATACTTCATAAGTATTACATAAAAAATATTTCACCACGGGATAAGTGAGAATCTAGTATGTCAAGCTTTTTTTTTAATAGTCCCGATTAAATCTCTAACGCGATTTAACGCCGCGTTCTTTCCCCTGTTAAATATAGCCCTATAAAGACGTCTAATTTTGAAGAATGCCGGTGTAATTGCGCCCGAAAATAGAATACCTCCTGTTATACATATTTTTCTGTTTGTTTCGGTTTATTTGCGGAGAGCGCCGTGTCGGTCGCCTCTTCTCACCCACCCAGTTCCGTCGAAAATAGGCTTTCTGGAAATTCCTTTTGTACGAATTATAAGCGTCGGTTGGATAAAATTGCATCTTGAATATTTTACATTTTCTTACCAAAAACACTTAAAATATATGAAAATAATTTTTTAATAACTCTTTAAAAAAATGAGAATTTCAATAACTTTATTTTTATCTGTACTTATCACTTTGTATGAAATTTGCTTATACAGGTAGTTTTTTTTTTCGTGTTCTCTGTGGTATCTCGGAAACTATAAGAAAAAGTCAAGGGCTACTAGATATTTTGAAAAATGACATGTCGATTTTTTTAAATCGATTTTGCTCGGTTATTACTACAGATAGAAAAAAATGTAAAGGAGAATAGATAATTTTACGCTAAATAATAACATTTTATCAGATTGTTTGTAAAACATTGATAATAATCACATGGTGATCGAAATGTACATCTGTTAATAAATAAATAAGTCAAGAAAAGTGTTTTCATATATTTTATCAGATATTACTTTTTACATTAGTTTTCGAGATATAACACAAACTTACATTTTTTAAAAATAAAAACAGTTAATGGTTTTGTTATCATAAGAATTTTTTTGTATAATCTGATATACCACATGACATCGTTTTTTATAAAAAAAATAAAATTGTGCTTGTTTCTAATGTATAAATTTGTATATTTTTTGATAAGTAACCAAATAAAGTCAAAAACGTACAGCTAGGTTGATTTAAGTAGCTATAGAAATAGTGCATTTATTCCTACATATTAATTCGAAAAAAAAAATGTATTTAACAGAAATAAAACAATTTCATACATTAGAAACAACAACAATTGTTTTATAAATGTCATTGTTTCATGGTCTACTTTTTTAGTGTAAATAGAAAATTCTTAATAACTCGGCTATTTTAAAAATAAGTATGTCATGTGGCATATCAGATTAAACAGAAAATAAAAAAATCATTTCATAAGACAATGGACGACATTATCGATCAAAACCTTTTTGACACAGCAACTGACAAGGACAGACGCCTACAAAATCAGGCGGAAAGACCAATGGTCGATAGCCAATTGGCAGAAGAATTTATTTTTATGTTATTTATTGTATTTATTTATTATTATTACTTTGTTAAAAATAAAGATTTGTATATACAGGGTGGCGCAAGATTCCGATGAAGTCCAATATCTCACTTATTTAGAAATTTACAAAAAGATATTACTGACATAATTTGTAGCTACTGTAAAACTTCACATTTTAAAATTGGTTTCATATATACAGGGTGTCCAATAATCACGTGACGTATCAAACATATGATTTTTTAAATGGAATGCTATATTTTTAATGTCGATTTTAGATTCTACGCTTAAAATTAATCATTTTTGACATAAGGTTTATTAGGTCAGTTTTTAATATTTTAAAAGTTATAAACAATTTAAGGTTGAAATCAATGGAAGATTGGGGCCTTTTTTTTTCAAAAATGAAAAACGATGTAAACTTTCTGTTAACGCCATTTAATTGAAAAAATGCTTAATAATATAAGGAATAATCGTTTGTTACCATAAAGCAAATGTTGTGTACAGGGTGAAACAATACGCAAAATGATTTTTTTCTTTTTTCACTTAAATGGAACGCCCTATATTTTTTATACTATTTCGATAGAAAATTGATTGTTCTTTAATTTTTGTATAATAAACTATACCCCTATCTGTAACCATTTTTTAACAATTTCAATTCAAAATACAAAATTATAAGTTTCGCTTATAATCTATAATTTAAGTAGGCTATAATTAAAACAAATGCAATTCATAATCGTTTTCTGGTATTTAATAATATACTTACTCCCTAACCTAAAAGGATATTCAAATGACAATCGATATTTAAAGGCGCATGCAAAATATAATGAAAATAGTTGCTCAACGATTATTTAGCGAGTTGTAATGGTTGTTATTGGGACATATTATTTAAGAAAAAATTGTAAAATGTTTGAATGCTATTGAATTAAAAAAAATGTGAATGTGTGAAATAAATACATAAAAATGTTAACAAAATATAATGATATAAAAATTTTATTATTTCACTTAGTATCTATTTTCGGTTTTTCAGTCAACATGAATTGTTTAAATAAATCAATTTAAGAAGCATATAGGAATATTTTAAATATTTTTCGAATAATAACCAAAAAATATAGTTATTGTTAGTTTTTAACAATTAAATTAATCATTTATTGAAGAAGTATGTTTAAAAGCACCAGCGTTACAAAATATAACGTAAGATGTACTTTACTTACTAATTATAATATTAAGCGTTGGAAGTTACTAAATAAATTAGTTGTTCTGGCGCGGCCTACTTTGGTTAAAAATTCTATACCAAATTATTTAATCAAATGCAATTTTGGAGAATAAATTGATGATAATAATAGGAATCGTAAAATCTGTTTAAAAATAAATTATTAATATTAACATACCTTAATAGAAAAAAATAACTTCCAACCCATTCCTGGTGAATCGAAAACCAACTCACTTACCACTTGTTCATAAACAAAAATAAATCGCGTTTTTAATTATTAATAATTTCTAACGTTAAAAATTAAATCGGAATAGTGAATACTGCGCGTTTTCGGACGATTGAATCGAAATACAAGAGCGCAATTATCGCAAATCAAGAAGAAAAAAACGATCGACGACTCACTCCGAGAACGCATTCCTGAGATAAGAAGATTCGTTGTACCTGGATCCTGGCGCACAGCCAAGAACATACCTATTTAAATTGTTGTATTTTCAATATTATCGCGTATTAAAATAATTACAGCTTAATATTTATTTACTTTTTTTTATTAAATTCTCATTTATCCCGTGGTAAAAAAATGTATGAATGATGATGTATTTTAATTAATACACTTGATTATTCGTTTCACTAAATTATTTTATATTTTTGTATTCGCGTAACTTTCACAACTAAATAAATTAGTTGTTCTGGCACGGCCTACTTTGATTAAAAATTCTATACCAAATTTGTATTTGAGATTAAATATCTCAAAAACGGTAGACGGTAGCTATTTAATATGTTATATAAAAAATGAAGAGCGTTTAATTTTCTATTAAAATAGCATAAAAAATATAGGGTGTCCCATTTAAGTAAAAAGAGAAAAAAAACATTTTGCGTATTGCTTCACCTTGTATATAAAAAATTGTTTTAAGAGAAAAAAATAGTATTTCTTTTATTATTAAGTATTTTTGCATTTGTATGGCGTTGACTGAATGTTTATTTCATTTTTCATTATTGAAATATTAGGCTCTAAACATCTATCGATTTCAACATTCATTTGTTTATAACTTTTAAACTATGAAAAATTGACCTATTAAATCTTATACAAAAAATGATTATTTTTAAACGTAGAATCGATAATCTTCATAAAAAATATATCATTCCATTTAAAAAAACATATGTTTGATACTTTACGTGATTATTGGACACCTTGTATATATGACACTAATTTTAAAATGTGAATTTTGACAGTAACTACTAATAATGTAAGTAACATTTTTTTGTATATTTCTTTATAACTGAGATATTGGACTTCATCGTAATCTTGCGCCACCCTGTATATATAAAAAATCTCCGTTATTAATGGAGATAAAAAATGACAAAACCAATCATTATAAGAAGTTTTTTTTGTCTTTTCTTGCTATGATTTCCATTTAAAAAATGTAATTTTGTGTTATACCTCGAAAACTAATGACAGCAAAAAGTATCTAATAAAATTTTATTATTTGGTGTAAAACTATCTAAATCTTACTTTACATTTTTTTATCTGTATTAATAATGGAGAAAATCTATTTAAATAAATCGGCACTTTTAACATTTTTTAAAATATCTAGTTATCCTTGAATTTTTTTGAAAATCGTACAAGTGCCCCCTTATTAAGCTCGTAAACCTGCACTTTTTTTTGGCCATTTAACCGTTTCTCTATCTCTTATAGTTTCCGAGATCCCCATAAAGAACATGAAACAAAAAAAACTTACCCTGTATATAATTTCTTTTGGAATTCATAATTTCTTTAAAATAAATTTGACAAAAATGTTATTTTCTTCGTAACTCTTTTACGACAAATTCCGAAATATATGAAATAAATATGAATAAATTATTAAAAATCAACCAATAAAACACAGATTAGATTGAATAACTTTAAATTCTCAACTAATTTCGGGTTATTAGCCCATTTTCAGGGGAATTTAAAATTTATTTTCTCTTGAAAATAGGCTAATAACCCGAAACTAGTCGAGAATTTAAAGTTATTGAATCTAATCTGTGTTTTATTGGTTGATTTTTAATATTTTATTCATATTTATTTCATACAATATGAACTACCAATGTCTAAATATTAAAACTATTAATTATATCCGAAATATATATTTTTTTCGATTAGAGTAAGTGGCTTTGGTAACTTCAGAGATCTAAGACATTCCACCAACTTATGTATTCAGGGACCTTACCAGCCGATCCGACAACGGATCGGAAGCTTGCCAACCTTTCCGCTTTCCGCTGTTCCGCTGTGTATATGATAGACATTCAATAATGATTTCAACTTTAATTTGAAAAGCCCTCCCCGCTGACACGCGAGCACCGCTGCAGAAATTAATTTCAAACTCTCAATACCCTTATGAGCTCGAACATATCGACCAGGGTGCATCGCCCTCGTCGCCGCCCCAACATCTTCATACTCTCCCCACGGCGCGCGCTCCTGCAAACACGACTAAGACAAAAAAATCGCACTCCCTCGCGCTACATGCTTGAAAACCTTTAAAATTCAATAACGCGTCAAGGAATAAAAAGAATAAGATGAAGAGGAAGAAGAGTGTATTCATTCACGCGCAATTAATCAGCAGGGAGAATGTCAAAAGGCGGGGTTTAATAAAGGCGCCCCCTGAGGGGGGATAAGGGGGATTATTAACATCGTTATTCCGTTGTTTGTGCGTTTATTATTTGCGAACACCTTGGGTGGGAATTAATCAATACACCTTCACGCGTTTGTAGGGTGTTGGGAATGGATCAAATGGCTGCGCGCCGATAATCAAATTCGCAATTGAAAAAAGGAAAGCAAATAAATTAAAAAAAAAAAAACATACAACTCGCTTGGGTTAATTGGAAATTGGATAGAGATTCTAATTAATATTTATTGTTTGGTGTTACGGCGGACGGGGTGGTATCAGTGGGGACGGGCATAAATCAAGGTTTTCCCTTTAGATTAGGAAAAATGTGTTTCCGGGCGCTTTTCATCAAAACTCAATTAAGTAGGGAATAAATGGCCGTGTGTTTTTTTTTTTT
The DNA here is from genome assembly GCA_963082785.1 of Philonthus spinipes. NCBI lineage: Eukaryota > Metazoa > Arthropoda > Insecta > Coleoptera > Staphylinidae > Philonthus > Philonthus spinipes. The sequence continues at coordinate 11,353,328 of OY720311.1, forward strand.
TCATCGAAATATAAATTATATAGCGCAACTGAATACAGATTGAAAGATTTATTGCAAGTAAACTTTACTCTTAGTAAAGTCTGTTTTTTTTTAACATAACCCATCACAAGAATTTAACGTGCGTTTAATACAAGTTGTGTGATTTAAAGGCCAAGATTATTCTTGCAAAAAAATCGAACTTCTTCGCACCAAATCCTTGAAATCCTTTAAAATTCAATAATCATCATTCTTGATGCGAAAGAATTAATAAAAAACGACGAAAAGGGCGAGATTATAAGATCAAAGATTTTTTATAAGGAAGAGCTGTAATGACGAAAGATAAATCCCGAAACACATGTGTGTGGATAGCTTTATATTACATAAACATTTTTGTCTTATATAACATCGTTATATGTTCCTCTCTACTTCTCAGTGTAAGGTGATTGTTTGTCCTGTGTATGTTTTTCTCCATATTTTTCTGTTTTATGTGAGTTTTCTGGCTTCTTCCCATTTTATTCCTTTTTTCTCTAACTCTTCAACATTTTTTTTTTTCTTTGCATTAAATATCCGTTGCACATTTTAATGTCTGGCGGGTTATTTACCCGAGAAGTAGTTGTTTTAATTGATATTTGTTTTTAAAGTATGCAAAATCAAAAAGTTTCAGCACCAAGGCGAAAGTAATTAATTATTCAATTGTGTAAATTAATTGTATTAAAATTTCTTTGTATTTAATTTAATCCAAGATTTTAATAAAAAAAGTGTGTGCTGAAGAAAAAAATATAGGCATGGAAACTGCTGCACAATGGGGTAATTTGATTGTTTTGACATTTAAAAAAAAATCGAAATCGCATGCGATTAAAAAAAGCAAACTAATTGTTCAGAGCTTTATCATAGCTCTGGACTGGCTGAGCTTAAGTGTGAGAATTGCGAGTGAAACGAGCTCTATAGGGATTTAGGACTGGATATTCCTCGAAGTACACATTTTCTTTTCATTTTGGTGTTCCGCAAGGTTCGAATTTACTTTCTAACGACAATTTTCTTTTATTATTTAATAAATTCATTTAAAAAATCATAAAATGGAAACTTACTTCAGATCTTTAGTTTTTTATACCTCGAAAGTTTGAATTTACTTTACAACAATTGTTTCCTTTTATTATTTAAAGCAAATCACAAAAAAAATAGGATAAACCAGAGAGCATTGTTCATAAAATGGAAAATTACTTCATTTTTATTCTAAAATTCAGTTTGGTATACCCCAAGGTTCGAATTTACTTCCTAAGAATAGTTTTCTTTTATTATTTAATGAAGTCACTTAAAAAAAAAACTATTAAATTAGTTCATTTTAATTGAGATCTTCAGTTTGGTATACCTCAATTTTTGAATTTATTTTCCAACAATAGTTGTTGCGACTACCTTCTGTCCAGGGGCAAAAGTGCGGATAATTAAGTGTTCCGTTTGTGCGCGTTTCCGAAAATACGGCAATAAATCGTGCTAGCGGGCTTCGGCGAACGAAGAGAAAGCGTCCCGCAATTCCATCATCTGGCGGACAAACCACCGCTGCCCAGATATGGAACAATAGACAAGTGGAGGGTGTTTTTCCGCATTTCCGGCGAGCAACCCTCGGGAAGAAGGCGAAGAGGCAAGAAAATAACAGACGAACTCGAGACTTTGAAGAGTCAACATCGGCGACGATAAATTAAATAATGTACAAATTTTGTATATGTGTTGTAATCATTAATATAAATCTTTACGTTAATTATTTTGAATATTATTCAATGGTCCTTCGAAAGGTAAACAAGAAGTAACAATAGTTTTATTTTATTGTTTAAAACAAATCACTAAAAAGAATCGGGATAAACCGCAGAGCATAGTTCACAAAATGGAAAATTACTTTATTTTTATTCTAAACTTCAGTTTGGTATACCCCAAGGTTCGAATTTACTTCCTAAGAGCCATTTTACACACACAAGAATCCTCGCATAAATTCATAATATAATTCTATGTAGAAAAATATTATAAGTTTGCGCATGTGCAATACAGCTATTTTTATAATATATTTCTTGCGAGAATTCTGGCGAGAAATATATTGAACATGTTCAAAATAATCTAGAAAAGAATTATATAAAACAGTTTCCCAATAATGTTAAGCAATAGCATACTACACAATAGCGCATTTGTTTGTATTGGACGACTGTACAAACAATCTGCTCTGCTTATTTCCACAATAATTATTTGCTGTGTAAAACAGGAAAAATATTTTTATATATATAATTATAGCAAAACTTTTATATATAATTCTCGCACAACTTTCTGCGAGAATTCTTGTGTGTGTAAAACGGCCCTAAGAATGGTTTTCTTTTATTATTTAATACAATCACTTAAAATAAAATAGAATATTAGTTCACTTTAATTCTGATCTTTAGTTTGGTATACCCAAAGGTTCGAATTTACTTTCGAAAAATGGAAAATTATTTCATTTTTATTCTAAACTTCAGTTTTTTTTTTCTGTTATTATTTTTTAATACAATCACTTAAAAAACGAATAAAATAGAAAATTAGTTCATTTTAATTCAGATCTTCAGATATCTGAAGGTTCGAATTTACTTTTCAAGAATTGTTTTATTTTATTATTTAATACAAGCACTTAAGAAAAACGAATAAAATAGAATATTAATTCATTTTAATTCCGATCTTCAGTTTGGTATACCCCAAGGTTCGAATTTACTTTCCAACAATTGTTTTCTTTTATTATTTTAATACAAATCACTGCATAGAATCGGGATGAACGGCAGGGCATTGATCGGAACACCCGAAGGTCCGCGCGCCGTGGATGTTGTATTTATTATTGTTCAACAAGCGCGGACAAATAAGGTGTTATAAATGACGGCGTTTCATTAATAACACCTCGTTGGAAAACGACCGATGCCGCAAAATAACTTCCAGAAAGTTATTTATTATAAAGAATAATAAAAAAAGGAGTAACGCTTTAACTGTAAAAAATGCACAGATAAATTTTAATAAGCCATAAATATTAATATAATAATAATTTACCAAAGAGGATACTATGAAATTAAATGCGTAGCGAGCTCTATAAAAAAGTGGATCGGCTAAGCTTAAGTATCAAGGTTGCGAGCGAAGCGAGCTCTATAATTATTCAAGACTGGATGGGCTTAGGTGTCAAGTTCGAGACAAAGCTAGCTCTATTATGGCTCTGGACTGGCTAATCGCGATTCCAAACGAAGCGAGCTCTATAAGGATTCAGAACCAGCTGAACTTAGATGTCAGGATTTCATGCTCTATAAAGAATAAAACTAAACTGGGAAAGATTAAGTATCAAGGTTGCTAGAGAAACGAGATCTATAAGTATTCAGGAGTGGCAGAGCTCATTTCTTTGGATTTCGAGCGAAGCGGCTGGTTAAGGTTAAGTGCGAAGCGAGCTTTATATAACTTATTATATAAATGTGAAATTTATGTACTGGAAGAAAAATAAATATTATTATTATAGTGATTCTGGACTGGCTGAGTCTAGGTCTCTGGAACGCGAGCAAAGCAAGCTATATAAAAAATTAACTGACTAAGTTAAAGTGTCAATGTTGCGAGCGAAGCGAGCTCTAAAAAAACAGGACTGGCTAAGATAAAGTGTCGAGGATGTAAGCGAAGCGAGCTTTATTAAAAAAATGGATTGGCTAAGCTTCTGTCAAGGTTGCGAACGAAACGAGCTTTATAAAAAAAATATATGGACGATTTATCAAATGTTATAATCTCTCTTTCTCTCAATACAAACATTGTTACTTTTTCACAGAAAATATTTAACAGTGAGAAATGTTTCCTCTGAAAACCATAAAATTTATGTATTTTTTTTTTTAGATGAAGTGGCGTCCGAAACGTTTTTTTGACTTTTGATTATGAAAGTGTACTTATCAATGATAAGAATAAGCATTTTTATTTAGTTATGGCTCTTTGTGGAAATTGTGAAAACCCGACATTTATATTGATATGTATGGTGTCTGCGAGGCTCGAGAGAAATTAATTTTTTAGGGGATGAAGTGGCGTTCAAAACGTTTTTTTTTTTATTTTTGATTATGAAAGGATGCTTATTAATGATAAGAATGTGCATTTTTATTCAGTTATGGTAAATTGCAGAAACATTAATAAATACGGCTGCATTTAATTCGATAATTTATGGTTTATAGGGGTAGTTACTAGTTTTGGGGTTGGTTTTAACCAGATACTTATTTTATTATATATTTAAAGCTACTGTGACTAAATAATGATGTTAACAAACAGTTTTTAACAATATGCTGATAACTGAGGCCTCGGGGTAAAAAAAAATGTTTAAGGGGTGAACGAGTTGGCGAAACGTTTTTTATTTATTTCTGATATTGAAAGAGCGTGGGATGAAGATAATTTTGAGATAAAAAAGAACTTTATGGAAAATTGCGAACTTGGAGAAAAAACATAATCTTTTTTTGATGGGGATGAAAAAATATAAGGAGTGAAAATTAGGGGTTGATATTTTCTGTGGTGTTAATTTAGACCTTTCTTAATTGTATGTTTAAAATATTTTTCGATTTGTTTTTCTATTCTCTGAGATATTAATCTATTGCTTGATCTATTGCTAAGTTCACACCCTTACAACGTTTTCATTTTATTTCTTGAAATAGGATGGAGAATGTTATTGAAATAAATCATATGATTCAATGGTTGAGGCTGTCACTTGATGAAACTGTATATTCACAATTAACTAAATTAGTTTCACTGTATAAAATAAGAAAAAACAGTTAAACTAAAATACTATTGTGTTTTTATTTAATTGTAAAAATCATATGGGTGGAAATTGTAGTAAAAAACTAAGCCACCCGTTTAGTTGTTATGATTCGTAGCGCACTCTCCAAAGATCATTTTAAAAATCTGAAATGAATTTACGGTGCAATATTCTTTTTTTTTATTTCACATTCACAGAAAATTAAACTGAAATTCCTGTTGTTTTTTGTTAGAATGAAATCAAAAGCCCAATTCTGCGGTTGATTAGGCTTTTGATTTCTAAATAAACAAAAAAAAACTCTGTTTAATTTCCTGGCGATGATTTTGCACGGTAAATTCATGAAATTTTCATGGGATGTTTTTTGAACTTTCCAATTTCAAAATATGCAAAAAATACTCCATCTCCAGTTACCCGAAAAACAATATTATAAAAATATAATGAGTTTTTTTATTGTTTAAGCTAACATTAACATTGCGAACGTTAGCGAAATTTATAAGGTCTCAGGTCTAGTCATGCTTAATATCAAAATTGAGAGCGAAGCGAGTCCTTACACAAAATTGACTATGCTCATGCGTCAAGTTTGCGAGCAAAGCGAGCTCTATTTCAGTTCTGGACTGACTGAGCTTAAGAGTCAGGATTGCGAACGAAGTGAGTTCCATAATGATTCGAGACTGGTAGAGCTCATGTGTCAAGTTTAAGAGCGAAACGAGTTCTATTATAGCTGAGCTTAAGTCTGAAGATTGTGAGATGACAATCCGGGATTTCAAGCGAAGCGAGCTTTATAAAAAAATGTGGAGCTCTATAAGGACTCAAGAATGACTGGGCTTAGGTGTCAAATTTGTTTAGTTTTACCTTTCTTTCGTATAATAATAATAATAATAATTCTTTATTGTCCAACGGAAAAACCAAAACAGGATAAATTACAATGGTCAGTATAAATACAAAAAGTAAAGAAATTAATTATAAAAGTATGTAAGTTTGACAAAAGTAAACTAATTAAAGTAAACATGTAGTGCAAATATGAACTAATTAAACATATAAAATTTGAAAAGAAATGAAATATTATTTAATTAATACTATTCTAAATACCAGAGAAACAAAAATGCAATTATCTGTTACGAATTGAAAATGTCTTCAAAAAGGCGATTGGCATTACGGCACATGTGAGATAGCGGGGTTTTGGAAAGGATATTGGTTCTACACCTAGGAATTAAAAATGTATTACTGTATCGAGAAGATATTCGCGGCATATTAAAATTAACCTTAGCTAGTAGCCAATCACAATCTATGGTATTATTGATTAGTTTCTTTAAACAGATAGCACTACAAGAGTTTCTGCGGTCCGCAAGTGACATAACATTGTGTTACATCAGCAGGGTATTGTAGTCAATATTACGAGGTGGATAGATACCAGTGAATTTAAACGATACAAATTTTAAAAATCACGTTCTACTGCAAGAGACAGTTTCATGTAAAGCGGATACCATATAACCGATGCATATTCAAGTTTAGTGCGAACAGATGCATTATATAGTGACTTCAGAACGTTAATATCTGTAAAGTGATTAGAGGTTCGCATTATAAAGTCTAACATCTTCATTGCCGACGAGGTTATGTTGTACACGTGTTTAGAAAAGCTAAGTTGTTCATCAAACAGCACACCCAGATCCCCAAATTCGGACTTCCTTTCCAGAATTGTACCATTTATTGTATAGTTTGTACATATGGATTTGTTTTGCGATGAAAAGAAACAACATAGCATTTGTCTGCATTCAGTTTTAGGTTGTTCGCGTTGCACCAATTAAAAATTGAATTAATATTTGGCTGAAGTAGTTGAGAATCATCTGAGCAGTTAACATTAGTGTAAATTTTAAGATCATCAGCGAATGCTAAAACTGGACAAGAGATGGATCCAATTAAGTCGTCAATATATAAAACGAATAATAGAGGCCCTAGATTGGACCCTTGTGGGACACCTGATATTGAAACAAATTGCGATGATTTAAATCCATTGAAAAATACACAAATTGACCTATAATTCAAGTATGAAGATATAAACTCAAGTAGGTTGCTGGCAAAACCAAAGATACTCAATTTATCAATTAAGATGTGGTCTAGAGTGTCAAATGCACGCGAAAAGTCTGTATAAATTACATCAGTTTGGCCACGACAATCTAGGGACTCGGATATCATTTGTGTGATTATTGCTAAATTTGTAACTGTTGATCGACCCGATAAAAAGCCCTGCTGGTTAGGTGATAAGTATTTCTTTACATGATTATATATAACAGTAAATAGTATTTGTTCGAATATTTTAGAAAAATTTGATAAGATAGCTATGGGCCTGTAATTATCAATATTACCAGCATCGCATTTTTTTTAAATATAAATGCGCCTGTAGAGAGTGCTAAATTAAAAATAGCAATTAACGGTTTGACAAATACTAATTTACAATCTTTTATCAGGAAGCTAGGAATACGATCGTCACCACATGTAAATGTATTGTTCAATTTACAAATACTATCAAGAACCTGCGACTCAGCAATTGTGAATAGCTGAAGGCTACTCCCTGAGGGTAAACTCTTCAGTATCCTCTTTTACCCGTATTGGGTGTCGAGGTTTGGTTCTATTGTTTTATTTTTATAATTTATTTAATTTCACTGACCATAGTTGAATTAATTTAATTGATTTATTTTAGCGTCTTTAAATTATGTAAAGCAGAGCTGTACTGACGAGGCATAGATCCCGAAACACGTGTCTGCAGATGGCCTTATTTTAAGTAACGTTCCTTTTGTTTCTTTTTGCATTAAATTTTTCTCGGATCAAAAAAAATTGTTGCATTATGCAATATTTTATTGATGTGCATGTAATTCAATATCCGGCGTGGGTATTTGCCCGGGAAGTAGTTGTTTAACGTACTTACATAACGTAAGTCAAAAGTCGCAGAGCTAAATGTGAGAATAATTTATTATTTTCAAATCATTTTTATTTAATTTATTCATAAAATTATTTGTAATTGAAAGGATTTTAGCGCAACGTGTCAAAAACTCTATTGACTGATTTGATTCATATATCACTAGCTAAATAGAATCCGACTTTACTTAAAAATTGTTTATGCCGTGTGTAATTTGCCCAGCTATAAGTGATACGATCGTTTCGTGTTACGAACGTATCACTTATAGCTGGGCGGGCTAAATAAATAGTTGTTTGGTCAAAATTGTATGAGTTTTCTCTTCAAGGATACGTAAGTCGTACAAGAAATGTTCTTTAAATATAAAATCGTACTTCAGTTTAAATACGACAGTTTATATATATATAGAAAATTTTTATTTCTGAGAAATACGTTAAATTACATTACAATTTTTACATTACAATCATAAACCTCTAGTTAAGGTTGCGGTTTAGTGGAAAGAGATAGCTATATAGTAAAATGGAAATAATCGTTTGAAAATAGAGCTATTCTTTTGGATTTCATAATATGAATGTGTATTTACATTTTTTATCTACCTAATATAATGTATCAGTCTAAATAAAAAATAAATCGTTAATTTTCGTGTATTACGTCAATTTACTAGTTTAAGTTAGGAAAGAAAATTGTAAGATATAATGAAATTAATAGGTCATATCTGCTAAGTTATTTGAATGCAGAATTTAGTGAAATCCTTTAAATTTCCATTGCACAAGTTTTTATTAGCAAAAATTTAATTTAAAATTTGCTATAAATTTGATCAATTTTCATTGTTTCTCATAATTATTTTTCACAGAAACTAAACATTAAAATAATTCTTAATTTATCTGATGAAATTCCTGCTTATTTTAAGATTATTTTAATGTATAATACAATATTGTTCATTGATCACAACAACAATCTAACTCAAATTAGTGATTGCCCATATTTGTATAGCTATCTGTTTCTTCTAAACCGCACCCTTAAGCCTCAAAAAATGGCTATCGACCATTGATCTTTCTTCCCGACAGTTTTATTTTTATTAATATAACGTATTGTGAGGTGAACCATAATAATTGAGAGATAGCGCAAGCGCCATCTATTGCCTAATTTCATGTAACTTCGTCATTATAATTATTGCGAGGTATTCAACATTTGAAATTGCATCATTTTTTAATAAGATATTAAATTCAGGTAATGAGGGACGAAATTTAAATCTCAGAGAGGGCCTAGAAATAACTAGAGCCAATACCTACCTCGTCAACGACAACGAGGAGATTTGGAATTCCCCAATTTTAAAATCCCTTATTACCTGACTACATATAAGCCGGTCGCTTTCTTCTGTAATCCACTTTTGATAATGCTGTAAAAAGCGAATTAGTAAATAAAAAAATATTAAAACAAACCAAGTGTTTAATTTATGCTTTAAATATTATTATTGGATGTATAAGTATGTTTCCAGCGTTTGTCAAAAGATGGTGTCAGTGGATCACGAGCAGAAATGTCAGACCTCATGTATTATATTTGTAGGTTATGTATGTGTCAACAACTTTGCAACAATATATTTAAGCATTTCTTTCGGTGTCGTATATTTTATCGAGCAAAATCGTGGCAAGTTTCCAGCCAAATAAACGTCATTTGCGGGAAGCGCTGCTTCTATTCTTTAATATGAGGAAAAGTGCGGCTGAGGCCTATCGTTTGCTTTCGGAAACTTATGGGGCGGAATGTATTGGTGAATCGACGTGCCGCGACTGGTTCAAACGGTTCAAAAGTGGTGATTTTGAAGTTAAAGACAAGGATCGCTCCGGAAAGCCGAAAAGTTTTGAATACGAGGAATTAGACGCTTTGCTGGACGAGGATCCGTGTCAGATTCAAGAAGAACTTGCTGCATCATTGGGCGCCTAAAAGCATTGGGATTCATTCAAAAGGTTGGAAACTGGGTGCCGTACAAATTGAAGCCGAGAGACGTCGAACGGCGACTTTGCATGTCCAAAATGTTGCTGCAGCGGTATAAAAATAAATCATTTCTGCATCGTATTGTCACTGGTGATGAAAAATGGATTTATTATGATAACCCTAAACGCAGAAAATCGTATACAAAGCCCGGCGAGCCCGCCCAATCGACGTCGAAACGAAATATTCACGGAAATAAGGTCATGCTCTGCATATGGTGGGATCAAAAGGGTGTTGTATACTACGAACTGCTTCCGAGTGGTCAAACCATCAAAGCACCATTGTATCGAACCCAACTTATTCGTTTGAAGCGAGCATTACAGGAAAAAACGGCCAGAATATGAGACCAGGCATGAGTCCGTCATTTTTCATCACGATAACGCTCGGCCACATGTTGCGGCTTCGGTCAAAAACTATTTGGGAAATAGTGGATGGGAAATTCTGCCTCACCCGCCTTACAGTCCAGACTTGGCACCATCTGACTACCACTTGTTTCGATCAATGCAGAACGCTCTTACAGGAATACGCTTCAGTTCAGTAGCGGGAATCAAAAATTGGCTCGATACGTTCTTGGGCTCGAAAGACGAGAATTTTTTTGGTCCGGCATTCATAAATTGCCAGAACGATGGGAAAAAGTTATAGCTTCCGAAGGACGATACTTTGAATAAAGGATATGTCACCATGTTTTCATAATAAAACCTCACATTTTGGAAAAAAAAAACGCTAGAAACTTACTTGTACACCCAATAGTTCAAAATGTTTCACCAAGTGATAAATGAGAATGTTATTCAAGAAATAGTTGAGTTATTGCTTTAAATAAAAATAAAAAGAAATTGGAAAATAATTAATAAATTATTCCATAAAGGGCAGAAAGATCTATGGTCGACAGTCCATAACAGACTACTAACAGAATTTTACGTATTGTTATAATAAATTTTGTTAAATTTTTGTTGTTATATTGTCTAAATAATAAAAAAACATATTCTCTTTAATTATTATATTAATTTATTTTATGGAAATCTCCTTTCTACAAAATTATAAGCATTTATTAATTAATTATACGTTTTATTTAATTTATTTTAAATAACTGTGGCCATGTAAATAAATCCTTTGTTCCGAGTTATTGCTTTGTTTCTTTGTGAACCACAGGATTTTTCAATTGGGATATAACAATTTTATTTTTATTCAATGTTTCTTTTATTATAATAAAATTTATCAATTGCTGTAATTAATTAAAATACGATTTTTATTTATAATTTTATCTCAACATATACTAATTTCATCGTAAACCACCGAAAATCCCATTACGTTGTCGAATTTGCGTTTTAAACCAATAACCAATTTACGGAATCGGAATTCTGGAACGGAGGCAATTTCCTTTATATCTGCGAAATACCTAAACAAAGTCATATTTTGCTCGGGCGTCGGGAAGGAGGAGTAGAAGGAGAGGGACGTGGGGGACGAGGGAGGAAGACTGTAGTCTACCGCAGTAATTCAATAGCACATTACCCGGGATGCTGTTCGCTGCGAAAGCCAGCGAGCGAGCGAACGGGAGCGATATGCAAGATATTGACTTTGTCCAGATTCGATAAACTTTGCACATATTACCTACTCCACTAAAAATTTATAGATGCGTCTATATCTATAACGTCGATAATCATTGAATATTCTCGATGTTGTGGATGTGGATGCATAAAAATATAGGTCGAGTGAATGAATTACGCCCGAGGGAGTTTCGCTAATCAATTATTTTCGGAATAAACGTGAATATATTCGAAACTGTTTTGCAATTAATTTACAGAAATTGAAATAAGTGTTCACTTAATGTAAAATGTACGAGTGTTAAGTCAACACATTTAATTTTCCGTAAATTAATTGTAACACAGTTTCGAATATTATGATTATAATAATAGAAAATGAATATTTGTTAGCGTTTGGAAAAATCGAATAATATTAATTGTTTAAATTTGAGTTATGTGAAGTTAGTTAATCACAATTAAAACACTTTTTATTCCTTATTTCACTTTTATTTTTTATTTACGTTAGATGTACATTTCGAGTGCCAAGCACTCATTATCAATAACTAATATTGATATTAGTTATCAATATAATATAAAAAGTGTTTGAATAATATTAGTAATCGAGTATTTCTAAATGAGCAAATTAAAATAAATGGAACCGTTACTGATATTAATAGAATATGTTGCTTTAATTAAATTATAACATACCTAATTTTGCATTAACAAAAATGATCGAAAATAGTGACTTTGCCCATATCTAGTATTTATTCACTTCATCACAATTATTAAATTGTTGCATTATACAATTATTAGTTATGTAAAGCAAATGTTTACTGTGTACTTCAATACCTGGCGAAGTTTTTGCCTGAGAAGTAGTTTCTTCAATGGAAACAAAAATATTAGACTCAAACCTTCAAAAAGGTTTTGTTAGCTTAAGGTTAAGTCAGAAAAAATATTCTTACAAATAAGTCTTATGCCAGAGATATAGGCTATTTTTCGATGCAATAATACATATAAATACAAATATGTCTTATTAAATAATTATTACGGACTTATTGTTTACCATCAAGGCAAATTCTAGGCCAACCTTAAAAAAGAAATTTCTTAATCATAGTATTTGTTTCATTAATAAAATTGAATCACTAAGGCAGCCCTTAAAAAATACTTAATAAAATCAATATATGTTTTTGACTTTCATGAAGAGTATATTGACGAATAATTAACACTGTTGTATCCTTTCTTCGCACTTTATTTTCTAATAGTTAGAATATATATCTAAGCTAAGCACTTATTCAGAAGTTGTTATTGATAATGGGTGCTTAATACTTTAAATATACATCTAACCATTAGAAAATAAAGTGTGAAGAAAGGATACATCAGTGTTAATTATTCACTTAATAAAATGTTAAAAATATCTAGATCAGAGCAGTAGATCTTAAATAAATTGCACGATGATTTTGAAATTGATGATGATTTATGTTTGTCTACAAAGTGTAGAGATATAAAAGCTTTTATTCAGTCGAGAGCCAGTTCTAGGAACAAAAAAGTTAAGTCTATGTATTATAATAAATTCAAATCAATTATATCAAGGTTCATTAGCTTAATAATAAATAAAGTTTAATTATACGTCTTGATTCTGGTGATGACATTAAAAAGTGCTAGTAAATCACTGTAATAATACCCATGTTCAAGATAAAAACTTAAAATTTTGCATTTCTGTTGGTATATCTATTTTTGGCATATTTTAAAACACAGAAATATGGAATATGAATTCATTTAAGTAAGTAGTTATCTCGACAATAATTCGCAAAGTTGAACAATTTATACTAATGAGTTTGGTGAGAAAGGAGCGGTTTAATAATTTCTATATTACAGCCTTTCAAATAATTTCCAAATAGTTGTTTTTTTTTTCTGAATATAATATAAGTACGTCACTTTATGTAACCTTCACAAGTAAAAATATATTCGATTCTGGAAATAATAAAACTCAAAACTCTTTATGGCGGGGTTCATTGAGCCCTTTCTTCACATTTTTGAAGGCGTTTTCTAGTATTTTGGAAACAGATGTTCCTAATATGACAATAAAATACAGTTTTCTTAAGAACTGAAAACTTGTTCAGAAGTTAAATCGATTTCGCCCAGTGTAAATGTGTTTTCGTTCTTGAACCTATAAACTGAACTTATTTGTTATTATTAATGTTAGTGATATTCTTAATTTAATTTATAGTTAGTGACAATAGCTAGTGAGTAAATTTGTTTTATATATTAGTATTAATATTATTCGCTTAGTGCTAGTGTTCGCGTTAGTGATTTGAAATCATGGTGACTATTACAAATAGAACACTTTTTACTGCGTGGTATAATTTTAAACTCTCTAAATTATCCCTTGAAGACTCTGTTGTTCTCTTACAACAAGAAATTATAAAACAGGGATATGTTATAAGTGATTTAGATAAAAATATAAAATTTAGCAATTTTTGTCGAAGTGCAAGGACTAAATGGAAATGTGCACAGTATTCGTTAAATAATTTCAATAAGAAAAATGGTTAAATAAAATCTTTATTGAAAATAACGTTGAAACTGAAACACATTCAATCCCAGAAAATATTGAGTATATTGAAAATATCGAAAATATTCAAAATATGGAACCTACACCAGGACCTTCAACTTTAGGCGAATCCATTCAAATTAGTGAGAGAACAAAAAGAAGAAAAGTTAGCGCAATGATTGAAGAAAATCCTTTAGAAATAATTTTTTCGGCAGCCAGCAGTGTTGCGACAACAAAATAAAAGGTCAGCAGCTACTTTAATCCATGATTTCTCAAAAAAATCATCAGAAGAAACAGGCCAGATTTATAAAATATTAAAAAAATATCATCTAGTGAAAATCCTAAGCCTTTTACAGATGATGATGCTTTGTCGTTGATGGCATCGATGAAATTAAATGTGAAAAATTATAATACATTAAGGCATCAATTCCATTTACGTGGTTTTAAAAATATTTTGCCATCATATAAAACTGTTAAAGCAGCAAAAGAACATTACTATCCAAATGATATATATATTAATATAAAGTGTGCTTCAGTACCTTTACAAAATTTGTTGGAGCATAAATTTATAAAAATATTGAAGAATGTAAACATGTTAAATTTTAATAACACTACTACGATTTCTATGATTTGTAAAAACGGCTGTGATGGTAGTTCTGGGCACAGTGAATTCATGCAAACAAAATCAAGTGAAAGTAGCACTGAAGATGACGAGGACTATAGTGATAAAATCGTTTTTCTTTTCTCTTTAGTTCCTTTAAGAATGTTGGATAATGAAGAATCGATTTTATAGAAAAATAATAAACCATCGTCGACAAAGTTTTGTCATCCTATAAAATTTTTATATATGAAGGAAAGCATACAAAATATTAAGGATGAAGTGAGAAAAATAGAGTGCGAAGTGGAAAAATTACAACCTTTTACTTATGAAATTGACACTAAACAAATTATAGTTATATTCGAGTTACATTTCACAATGATTGATGGCAAAGTTGTTAATGCTTTGACAGGAACCTCGAGTTCAAATTGTTTTATCTGTATTTGTAAACCTACTCAGATGAATGATTTAGAAAATATCAGAAAACTTACACGAAAACTAAGCAATTTTAAATACGGAATATCGTTACTGCATGCCTGGATCAAATTTTTGGAATGTATATTGCACATTTCGTATAAACTAGAGTGGAAAAGACCTACAACACACAAAATGCCACAAGAGCAAAGAGAAGTTATGATCGCTAGAAAAGAAAATATTAAAAAAGAACTAAGAAAGGCCTTAGGAATTCGCGTCGATACTGTAACACAAGGTGCAGGGACATCAAACACTGGATATACAGCAAGGCGATTTTTTCACAATCCCGAAGTGGTAGCCAAGATCACACAAATCGACGAAAATTTGATAAAACGGTTTGGAAATATTTTAATTACATTGTCAAGTGGCTGTGATATCAATCTAGCAGCTTTTGACAAGTATACTTTTGAGACAGCAAAACTATTTGTTCATCTGTATGGCTGGTACCGTATGCCTGTAAGTGTTCACAAAATACTAATACATGGATCGCAATTTTTAAATGAGTTCTTGGTGCCCATTGGGGAATTAACAGAAGAAGCTCAAGAATCGAGTAACAAAATTCATAGAAGAATTCGAGAGCACTATACAAGAAAAACTTCACGGCAAAATACAATAAATGACTTATTTAAAATGTTATTGGTTTGGTCTGATCCGTATATATCTTCAATAATAAGTGCACCTATACCGAAGAAAAGAGAATTGCCTAGTGAGGTAATTGCATTAATTTCCCCGAATGTTGATGCAAGCGATTTAGAAGAAGATATTGATCCGGAAGAGGAATGTGAATGGCCGAATTTTTAGGTGAGTTTATACATACATATATGAGTTTGTTAACTTTAATGCCCAATAAAAATATGTTAAAACTAATAATCATTAAAATAAAATATTAATATTATAATACAATAACAGTTAAAACATGAAAATATTTATAAATAAACCTCTTGTAATTATATGCGTTGAGTATAGACTGGCGTTGGTGTGGCGCGACGCGCGACTTGTTTATTACGCGCTCCAATTTGTACAAAAATGTAATCCATCGGGGGAAAAAAATCATAACATCGGCGGATGGATCGACTTTTAAAAAAGGTTAACATGATCAGATAGCTGAATATTCACACAATACTATGATCTAAGCAGTATTATATTCCTATTTGATTAAAAGGACTGCGAGTCCATTAAAGTTGTAATTTTATTTTTTAAATTGATCATTTTTGAAAATTCATATCTAAGTTATTTTACTTCTTCTTGATAAAATTTCTGTTCGAGTGAAAAGTGCCATACTTATATTATATTCATAAAACAACAACTATTTGGAAATACAACTATTTTGGAAATAGTTGTAAGGCTTTAATATTGAAATTATTAGACCGCTCCTATCTTACCAAATTTATTAGTATAAATTGTTCAACTTTGCGAATTACTGTTGAGATAACTACTTACTTAAATGAATTCATTTTGCATATTTCTATGTTTTCAAGTATACCAAAAATAGATATACCAACAGAAATGCAAAATTTTAAGCCGATGCGAATCGGCGACAGTGTGCTTACCCCGCACACTGTCGCCGTGTATGTGAAATAGTACTGCTTTTTGCGGTAGTATTTGTAACTAATGTGAGCGTTGTTTACACAATGAAACATAACCTCATTTACATATTTGAATAGCGACAAGTGTAGTTAGCATGATAATAATAATGTTTATTAAAAAATATAAAAAAAAGTACGTTGCGGAAATAGAAAAGTGGATTTATAATAAACGAATAATCACTGAGGTGCAAGTACTAGTATATATTAAATATAATGAATACAAATTATAGAAAAATAATGGTTACAATAATGAATCAAACTTATTTAGACGTAACAACGTAATGATAAAAAACACACTTAACATTAATTGCACATTTTTTAAAGATTTTTTCTGGTCGATACACTTGTGAATTATAACGTGGTTTCATTCGATATTTTTTCAATTTACTCCCACTTTTGTGAAATCTTTCATGCGGAAACATAATAGAACATTTTATAAAATATATGTATTTCTTCTGAAATTTTCTCATTATTTTTTATTTTCTGATTTTTCTCTGAAACAGGTGGCACATAATGACATTAAACAAGAAATTAGATAATAACTGTATCACATAGAGAGTTTGAAGTTAAAATAAGAATATACATGTGAGATACAGTCGAAATCAGGCAATATTAGTGACAAATAATGACTCTAAAGACGAAATTAGGCAATAATTGAGCTACAAAGTGACTTTGAAGACGAAACTAAACAATCATTGACATTAGAGTCAAAATCAGACAATAAGACTGGTTCGTAAAGTCGAATATAGGTACCACAAAGTGACTGTAAAGTCGGAATTAGGTAATAACTGGAACATAAAGTGATTTTGAAATGAAAATTAGGTAATACAAGGGATAAATAGTGAGGTTAGTGACAAATAGAGATCGCAAAGTCGAATTTAAAAAATAACCGTGTCGTAAAGTCGAATATAGGCTATAACAAAGTCACTGCAAGATGGAAATTAGTCACTAAAAGTGGCATAAAGTGACTTTAATATCAAAATTAGGCAATACGAGGGATAAATAGTGACGTTAGAGTCAAACATGGGCAAAAAGAATGACAAATAGTAACCGTAAAGTCGAAATTAGGCAAGAGATGTGAAATACAGTGATTTTAAGTGTCAAAATTAGGCACTGAGAGTGGCAAATAGCGAATGTAAAGTGGAAATTAGGCAATAACTATATCACAAATGAAAATTAGTCAATAATAATTTCTCCAAACCAAGGCACTTTACGTCAGGGGGACTCATATTCTTAAGGTCCTGTACATACATTTTTACATACAGGGTGGAGCAAGATTCCGATGAAGTCCAATATCTCAATTATTTAGAAATTTACAAAAAAATATTACTAACATAATGTGTAGCTATTGTTAAACTTCACATTTTAAAATTAGTTTCATTTATACAGGGTGTCTAATAATCACGTGACGTATCAAACATATGATTTTTAAACGGAATGCTATATTTTTTATGTCGATTTTAGATTATACGTTAAAAATTAATCATTTTTGGCATAAGGTTTATTAAGTCAATTTTTAATATTTTAAAAGTTATAAACAATTAAATGTTGAAATCAATGGAAGTTTAGGGTCTTATTTTTCAAAATTGAAAAACGATGTAAACTTTCTGTCAAGGCAATTTAATTGAAGAAATGCTTAATAATATAAGGAATAATCGTTTGTTACCTTAAAGCAAATGTTGTGTACAGGGTGAAACAATACGGAAAATGATTTTTTTTTTCACTTAAATGAAACACCCTATATATTTTATACAATTTCAATAGAAAATGTTTTTTAACAATTTCAATTCAAAGTACAAAATTATAAGTTTCGCTTATAATCTATTATTTAAATAGGCTATAATTAAAACAAATGCAATTCATGATTGTTTTCTGACATTTAATAACATACTTACTTCCTAACCTAAAAGGATATTCAAATGACAATCGATATTTAAAGGCGCATGCAAAATATAAAGGAAATAGTTGCTCGACGATTATTTGGCGAGTTATAATGATTATTGTGACACATTTTTTTTAAGAAAAAAATTGTAGAATGTTAGAATTAAAAAAATATGTGAATGAGTGAAATAAATACATAAAAATGTTAATACTAACAAAATATAATGATATAAGTATTTTATTATTTCACTTAGTATCTATTTTCGGTTTTTCAGTCAACATGAATTGTTTACATAAATCAATTTAACAAGCATATAGGAATATTTTATATATTTTTCGAATAATAACCAAAAAACATAGTTGTTAGTTTTTAACAATTAAATTAATCATTTATTGAAGAAGTATGTTTAACTGCACCAGTGTTACAAAATATAACGTAAAATGTACTTTACTTACTAAATATGATATTAAGAGTAACTTTTACAACTAAATAAATTAGTTGTTCTGGCGCGGCCTACTTTGGTTAAAAATTCTATACCAAATTTGTAATTGAGATTAAATATCTCAAAAACGGTAAACGGTAGCTATTTAATATGTTATATAAAAAATTAAGTGTGATCAATTTTCTATTATAATGGCATAAAAAATATAGGGTGTCCCATTTAAGTAAAAAGAGAAAAATTTAATTTTGCGTATTGCTTCACCTTGTATATAAAAATTTGTTTTAAGATAAAAAAGAGTATTTCTTTTATTATTAAGTTTTTTGCATTTGTATGGCGTTGACAGAATGTTTATTTCATTTTTCATTATTGAAATATTAGGCTCTAAACATCTATCGATTTCAACAAACTATGAAAAATTAACTTATTAAATCTTATATAAAAATGATTATCTTTAAACGTAGAATCGAAAATCTTCATAAAAATATATCATTCCATTTAAAAAAACATATACGTCACGTGATTATTGACCACCCTGTACATATGAAACTAATTTTAAAATGTGAAGTTTGACTGTAGCTACTAATAATATAAGTAATTTTTTTTTGTATATTTCTTAAAATCTGAGATAATGGACTTCATCGGAATCTTGCGCCACCCTGTATATACAAATCATATTATTTTAAAAAATAATACTTTTTAGCGTTTTGAGCCCCTAACCAGGTGTAAATAGAAAAGAGTATTTATTCACGGGGTTGTCGTTATTTAAATAAATTAAATATAAATCGTTTGAAAAATATTAAATAAATTATTTCCACATTTAGCTCTGTGACTTTTGACTAACGTTATACAATAAATATACAAGTAAGTAAAAAGAAACAATCCATTTTTTTATATGTTCCGTAAATCTTATAATTTATTTAAACGCCATTTATCTTTTATTAATCTGGATTTTGTTAATTATTTTTTTTTATTTTTGCGCTTACAATTTGAATTGTTTAAGAATTGTTTGTTGTTATTTTTTTCTCACTCTATTCATTTAAATTAAATAAAAAAATTGAAAATAATTAATTAATATTTTTTTAAAGTAACAGATGTGACCAAGTGAATAAATCCTTTTACTCTGTTCATTTAGTTTATATTATGTTTATTTTAAGTTACTTTTGTATATTTATAATATTTTCTACAAAGGAGATTTCCGTTGATTAATAAATAAATAAACAAAATCAACTATTTTTTTTATTTAATTATTAAAAATATCATTTTTTCGAATGAAGAAGCCCCATAAGCGTGCGAAACAATTGTCGCGAATAACGAACAAATTTATATTTGAAATTGTTTAAACCCTAACATTTTACCAAGTGATCACTGCGAAAAAGGTAACTGAAGTTTTATTACATTTAAAGGTTTGGATTAGGGGTGCCTAATCTAAGAGATCCTTATCCCCTCTTACAACCGAAAAGACAAAATTCTTTCGACAACTCGATTTACCTACACAATTACGTATGTAACCCTCAGACTCCAACCCCCCACTCGATATGGGTCGTGACCTGAAAATTCGAGTGGGCCAAACGCCCAGCGGAATAATGCATGAGAAGGATTACACACAACAAAAAAAGCGTCCACAAACAATAGAGCAAGTTAATACATATTTTAAGCAAAACCTTGCGGGAAGAAGGAGAGGAGAGGAAAAAAGGCAACGCGGACAACAGGAAACGGACGATGAGTCGGTTGATAAATATTTATGTCCGTGACAAGGTTTTTGATAAGTGGACGTAAATAAGTCGGGATTTCGTTTTTGTGTGCGAGTGTGTTTTGTTTTGAGGGATAAAGAAAGGCACGTTTCTACGGCGGACGGAGATGGATTGAAGGGTTGAAGTGTGACGGGATTTCGTAAAGATGGAAATTTGATATGGAGATTGCATCTTTTTTTTAACGTTGAATGTTTTTCTCTTCTTAAACAAATATTCGTATTTATTTCATATAAAATTACTTCTTATAGTGATTTGTGTTTTGTAATATTGTTTTACTTTCCCTGAACTCATATGCAGGAGAAAGTATTGTGAACGTAAAAGTATCATCGATGAGATATATAATTAAAAAAGGGTCTACAGATATTGAATTATTTTATAAAATATTTAACAATAATAATTCATTATCTATACTTTCGAAATAGGTTTATCCCGACCCAAGGAGCAGTCGCTCAAATTTAGATTTATTCTCGCTTTGTAAGCCGATTAATACCAACAACGAACAGAAAATTTTAATTAGCTTACGTAAAATGTTAATTTCACGCTGGATTTCACAAACAATTTAATATTTCACGTGGGCTTCTGTAAACCAGTACGAAATTTTGCATGAATAGAATTTATCCCGTGTGTGTGAAGCGGGCAATATTTACAGCAATAACCCTGCGCCTCAACTATCGGACCAAATAATAAATTTTATTACATAATTAGAGCATTCACGAGTAAAAGTACATACTGTTTCAAATGTTTCTATTAGATAGATTGATAGTGATTAATATAAAACGGAAAAATCGTAGATTTTTTTTACTCCATACTTAAAATAAATTCAACGCTTCGGACACCGAATGATAAATTAAGATTTTCCGGCAAAACCGGGTGATACAATCCCCGTTTTTTTCAATTGTTTTTTGTAGCCAACTATCCACTGGTTAATATAGAGTAGAATTTGTCCATCTGGAATATGTAACTCTTGTCGATATTTGACTCGACACTTAGAATATTTCACGAATTAGATAACCAATAAGAAAATTCGATTTTGCGGGAAAACTAGGTTATGAAAACCCCGGTTTTCTCAACTGTTTTTTGTAGTCTAATGTCCACTGGTTAATAATGGGTTCAAAACCCATCAGAAATTCTTATTTTTATTGATTGAATATATTAATAATACAACATTCTACACCTTTGCTCCAATTTCATCTTCCTAAATAAACAAAAACAACGTGTTATTTTAAGAATAAAAAGTGTCTTTTTGATTTTTTTCCCTGCCATAATGGATGGCAAATTTGTGGGTAACTTTTATTTTTATTCCTCATTTTTTAAATTCCTTGCAAAATCCACAATTATTTAACGATGTTTCACATTTAAAAAGCGTCACGATTTACTTCTCCTTTCGCTAAAAACCGTGTGCCGTTTGATCGCCTGAAAACACACACACTTACGTTGATTCTCGATAAACGAGAACGGAAAAGTCGTCCTCCTGTGCGCTCTCGGGATGCACAAATATAGAAGCAACGAGCGAGAACGGGTCTCGCAAACGTGCATTACTATTTCACCGTATTTTTTCTGCTTTTTTTTTTCTATTTGTTTGTTTTGTTTTTGCTCTGCGCCATTCAATTGAAATACACGTTCACTTCTATAAAGGGAATCGCACGATTCCGATAAAGCTTCTGCAGGAACGTCCGTTTCTATGGCGAGGAAAACGATGGGAATTCTCGTTTGATAGCAGAATAAAACGGTAAAATAAATATAAAAAAATATAAATATTAAAAAAATAATGAAAATATATATATACAAACATATTTATTCAGACAATATGACAACAAAATTTTACAAAATTTATTATAACAATATGTACAATTGTGTTAGTATATTAAATAAAAATGATTTGAAAATAATTAATAAATTATTTCCACATTTAGCTCTGTGACTATACTTACTTACGTAAGTACGTTAAACAAATGCACATTAAAACAACTACTTCCCGGGTAAATACCCACGCCGGACATTGAATTACATAATGTACACCTGCTGCAGCAGTGGAAATAATTTATTAATTATTTTCAAATCATTTTTATTTAATATATTTAAATAACTGTGACCAAGTGGAATGAATACTGTTTTCTATTTATAATTGTGTTAGTAGTCTGTCATGGGCTATCGACCATAGGCCTTTCTGCCCTGTAGGTGATTTGCAAATTAAAACTATGCTAGCTAGCTGAACTGTCATGTATGCATGAGTTAATGAATTGGTGGATAGTGACCGAAGGGTTTAATGAAAATATTTTTTGTTTCATTTAATTTTTTTAATATTATTCTTTTACTCTGATAATATTAAAAAAGTTCTTTTAATTCTGCGATTTTACGCCTAATAAATACTACAAATAATTTTATCTGCATCACAAATAATATTAATATAAACTGTAATAATCGAATTATATATACTAAGTCGCTTAAAGAAAATGCCTCAAGCTAAGTGGTTTCATATTATGCTATGTCTAATGCGAGGGTAGTCAGAATTTTTATCAAAAGAAGCGCAATCTTTAATTGATAAAATAAAGATTCATAAAAGGTTTTAAAAGTTTGTGAAATGTAACTAAAGTTGTATAATAATCCTCCATGTTTAAACTAACAGGATCTGTTTCGCTTGTTTGCACTTTTGTGAGCTTTTTGAAAATATTTAACGTTTTTTAGATTCGTATCACGTGTTGCATCCAACACTTTATGATATTTGGAGAGAAGCAAAAAGTACAAAGAGTCGATCTAGTGAGGTAATGTCTTTTTTATGGAATAATGTGACAAAAGAGGGAACCACGCATAATTACAAAGCAACTATTTCTAAGAAAATTGATTTATTTTGCATCTACCTAAAAAAATGGGATAAATGTTATAGAAAACAAGGAAGGTTTGAAACTGAAAATTCTAACTGGCCATCAAAAGTGATGGTATTGAAAAATAAATTTTAAATAATCGTAAGCCGCCCTATCTTGGACGTCCTTGTCTTCCTTATGATCAAATGTCGCATCGAACAAAACGCCGAGTTGCATCGGTACTCTCCACTCAGCAAGATCATAACATAAAGTTATTTGCACAAACTCCATGTTACTCTGCAAGAATAGGAGGATAACCAGATCTTGCTACTGTCCTTAATAATAATAATATCTTTATTGTTCAACAGGTTAACCCAATTACAGAACAAATCAAATTAGAATATAAATTCATACAAACAAACAAATATATATATATATATATATATATATATATATATATAAATACAACAAAGGAAATTATTAAATATTAATAGATATAATACTAAAAAAATATAAAAGCAATGAGAAAATGAATGATTGTACTATAAAAAGATATCACTGAAAAATTTGTCGAAGCAGTTGCACATGATGAACACCGGAGAACGACGCAAGATATTCGAGTTGGCCTTAGGGATTCTAAAAATAGTGGAGAGCCTGATAATCCTTTGAGGAACATTCATTGGCATTTTAGCTAAAATTTCGGACAATCAATTATACCATGCAACAGGTTCCAAGTAAATTTCGCACAACGAAGGTCTCTTCTGTGAGCAAGAGAGTCAAAATCATGTCGTAGAAGCAGCTCTTCCTGGGAAATTCCAACCTCCGGGTATGATTGATCAATTTTAAATGAAAGAAACTTCAAAAATTTTCTATGAACTCTATCCAGCATGAGCGACTGATAGGTATAAATAGAAGACCAGATTATGCTATTATATTCAAGATTACTTAAAACAAATGTGAAATATAAAGCTTTTACACAATCAGTATTTTCAGAGTCCCGAGTAGCTCTCATTATAAAACCTAATGCCCTGGATGCGCTAGAAGTCACAGCTGCAAATTGATGCTTGAAAGTAAACTAAGAATCAAAGATTACTCCCAAATCAGTGAACGTATCTACTTTAGAGTGCATATTGTCCGTAATATAATAAAGAGAATTTATAGGCGCCCGAGTGCGAGAGTAACTCACAACACAGCACTTGCTTACATTGAGTGTAAGGTTTACTCGCGTGCAGCAGTCCACAAGGACATCTAAGTTATGCTGGAGAATACGGACATCATCAGTTGAGTTGATACTATGATAGATCTTCATGTCGTCAGCATAAGCGAGCACAGGGCAAGTAAATATATTTAAGAGATCATTAATAAAGATGTTAAAAAGTAAAGGGCCGGGACATGAACCTTGAGGCACACCAGAGGTTGTATTAAATTCGTAAAATTTAAATCCGTTATAGAACACGTAACATATTCGCTCGGATAGGTACGAGCGAATAAGGTTGGTGACAGACCTTAAGTTGATGAAGCAGAATTTCATGATCAATGACATCAAATGCACGTGAGAAATCTGTACATATCACATCGACTTGACCACGAGAGTCAAGAGTATCAGCTATATACTCAGTTACTGATGCTAAATTCGTCGTTGTAGACCTAATGGGCATAAAGCCATGCTGGAACGGTGAGATAAAGCTGCGCACGGAGTTAAATATATTTCTGTGTAATACAATCTCAAATATTAGTGCTTTATTTATCAATACAATCTCAAATACCTTAGCAAAATTGGGCAATATAGAAATAGGACGATAATTGTTAAATAGTGATTTATTACCCTTTTTGTGTACTGAACAGAGCCTAGCGCGCTTCCACAAAGTAGGGAAAATTGATGAAGAGATAGACTGATTAATAATAATGCTTAGTGATTTAGCCAAAATATATCTACAGTCACGAATTAAAAGGTTGGAATTTCATCATCCCCAGTGGTGAGCTTATTATTAAAAGAGGACATGATGGCAATCAATTCAGACTCAGTAACTCTATTTATTTTAAATGGTGGATGGACAACATTCCGAAATAGTGTTCCAATGGAATTGAAATTAAACTTAACATTGAATGTATCAGCAAGGCCATTGGCAATATCATGTGGATCGTTAAAATACTCCGAATCATTACCTACCACCGGTGGAATATGACTAGATCCTCGTTTACTATGTGTAAATTTTCGAAGATCACCCGAATTTTGTTTTAAATTAACTTCGGTAAAATTGATGTTTAATTAAAGTTCGCAGTCTCCGAAATTCTTGTAGGAAGAGAATGTTTTTAGTTCTAAGCCACTTTTTTCGGTAATATTTCTTTGTATTTAGGTTCCTTTTGATTTCAGGAGTAAACCAATATGGATAGTTATTTTTATTATTATTTGAAATGTAAGGAACATATTTGTGAAGAAGTAAAGTAACTTATAGAAATTGGAGACCGTATCATCAACTGTACTAAATTTGTCAAGAGTACTCCAATCAAGATTAAATAGGTCATTGTATAAAGAATTATAGTTAACTTTCCGGAAATTGAAACGTTTGTTATCATTGCTGGGAAATGAGAAATCTGTGTTATTGATTTGGATAGAGAATTGAATGTCAAATGTTGGATGATATTTATCCAACACTTGACAAGGGGACACTCCGCATGGGAAACAGATAAGTCAGCTTGACAGGCTTACGTATTATATTTATTATATATTGTATTAAACTGTATTAAATGAAGTACATTTAAAAATAATATAGACAGCCCTACACGACAAAGTAAAGTAAAAAGAGTACTTTACAAAGAAGATAAATATCCTATTCCACTTACATAGGAGGAAGCTTTAGCATTTATTAAAGATTAAAGATTGACCGACCAACATTAGGCTTCAAAAGAAAAAAAAAAAATGCCAATATATATCCTCTATATAATGAAATATTAAGAGCAAAATCTGAATGTTATGTAGAGCCTATAAATGTAACTGATATATATGGTTTTGTGCCGTTAAAGAACTTTCAATTAAGTTCTACAACGGCACAAAACCATATGTATCAGTTACATTTAAAGGCTCTACGTTACAACGCATAGTTTTGCTTCAAAATTAAATTATTTCCCTTTTTTTTAACGTACGACATTTATCTTCAGCCGAAGATAAATTTATCGTCAGTTATGATTTTGATGGAACAACAGGACAATCAAATTATAACCAAGAATTTAAAATTAATAGAGAAAATGTAAGAATCGATGATTCCAACTTCTTTGCGACCACAATGATTCCTTTAAGATTAGTAAGCAGTGATTGAATCGTTTTATGGAATAACAGTCCGCAATTAATTCGATTTTGTAGTCCTTTAAAGTTTGAATTTATTAAAGAATCCAGAAATTATGTTTTAAAAGAAAAAGCTAGTCTCGATGCAGAAATAGAGGATTTGTCGCCTATTAGTAGGTGATAAATCCCGTATAGTCCATCTGGCTTTATTTCTAACATTAATAGATGAGAAAATCCTATGTTACTGGGAGAAATTCTAATCAGTCATGTCCTATATGAGGTGCAAAGCCGAAAAAAATTAAAGACATTGATAATTTTAACTCAAATGTATTTGAACCAAAATTGAACAGGCTGCGATTTTCAATTAGTCCTTTGCATGCCTGGAAAGGGCTATTTAAATGTATCGTTCATATTTCATACAAAATTGGAGTTCATAAATGGATAATTAAATATGTACAAGAAGAAAAAGCAATAGTAGCAGCAAGGAAAAGAAAAAAGGAAAAGTTTTGTAAAAAGGTGATTCCGCAAATAAATATATTATTATTAAGTGCAAGAAATGTTTTGGAAAAACAACACATGTTGACAAGCCAATATCTGGTGATAGTGGGAATTCCAACAATAGAAAAACCATTTTCTCAAATGGAATTATTCGCAGATATTTCAAGAGTCGATTACCAACTGATTGAGCATTTTAAAATAATTTTAATCGCTCTTTCTTGCCAGTTAGAATTGGATGCAAAATTGTTTGGAAAATACTGTGTAGATATCAAAAATTGTACCCTATGTCAGCTACAGTACACATTTAGTTCATAGTAGATAAATTTTAGAGAACAGTATTTTACCAGTAATCAAGAAATAAATTTTATCGCAAGATAGAGAATCTCATGCTAAGAAGGATTCAAGAGTTCATACATTTATGGATGTTTTCAACAAAGCTTTAGCATCTTCAGATCCAGTTGTATCATCTCTAAATTTAAAACGTCGTTTACGAAAAAGAGATGTAGAGTCCTTGCCAACTGCGGTAATTCAATTGTTGAAATCTAAAAATCAAACGTTCTCGAATAATAATGAAAATGAAAAAAATAATGAAATGGAGGCCGAAGAACCAAATTTAAATGTGGATAAAGAATTGTCTATATAATTGTTAAATGATATCAAACTTTTCCTTTCAAATAATGTTAATTATACTTAATGTTATTATATACTTTAAACAAAATTAATCATTAATGTATAATTTGAATAAAGTGATTTTCTTATTGAGTTTTGAACTACCATGAAATGTGAGTTTAGTGATTTCATATATTTAAGTATTTACACATATTTAAATTGAATAGTTATGAATATTTTACTTATAACATGTATATATAGATTATTAACACTAGCAAAAAAAACAGAAATAAAACCATCATCGGATCAAACACTGCAGTTTTCAACATTAAAACTATTGCCAAACTAGGATATTTACATGTCTACGGACTCCACAATGAAACCACTCCTTCAGATCTGCAGTCCTTTATGCAGAAATCAGCACTACATATTAAATTTGATTGTGAACATCTGAATTCAAATGAAAAATCACGCTCCTTCAAAGTATCATTTCCTATCGAGCATGTAAAATCTGTTTACGACTCAAATATTTGGCCTTCTGGTGCAGCAGTTAACAGATTCCGCTTCCGTAGAGAAAATGAAAAACAAAATTTCACCAAAACAGCCTCCAGTCAACAGGAGACTTAGCATCCTATTCCGAATTATATTCACCGATGCACAGGGCAATATAATAGAAAACCTCCATAACATTTCTACCATTTTTAATGATCATTTTATAGGTTTAGTTGAAACTAACTAATAATATGAACAACATTAAACACTATCATTATCGGTATGTTCAAAACTTAATATTTCTATCGCCAATTACTATCGAAGAAATCTAAACCATTATAAAATCTGTACGAAGAGATCTTGTGGTCCAGATGATATACCATGTAATATATTATTATACATTATTGACTCAATCAAATTCCCCTTAACGTATTTAATAAATCTGAAGAAGACACATTTCCCAATGAATTAAAAAAATCCATCATTGTTCCGATTTATAAGAAAAATGATAAAAAAATGTATTACAAATTATAGGCCAGTAGAACTTTTATTGGTCTTTTCTAAAATTTATGAAAAATCATTATATAATAAATTAATTTCCTTCATGAACAAAGAGAATATTCTATCAAACAACCAATTCGGTTTTTAGAAAGGTCTTGCAACATCTGATGCAATCTTATCATTATATAATCATGTATTAGAAAATTTAGAGGCGAAAAGTAAGATAGCATGTGTCTACTTTGATTTAAGCCGAGCTTTTGATAATAAATCACCAGTTGCTCTTAGATAAATTATCTGACGAAGGCATAAGAGGTCCAGCGCATAACTGAATATCATCATATTTAAAAAATAGATCTCAAAAAGTGAAATGTAACATTAATGGAACTAGGTATTTATCTGACGGAAAACCTGTCACCACTGGTGTCCCCCAGGGAAGCACATTGGGCCCATTGTTGTTCATTTTATTTTTAAATAATATTAACTCATCAATTTCGAATTATATTACCTTATGTGCTGATGATGCAACCGCCTCAGTATCTGGTAAAAACAATATCGACCTAGTGCAAGCCACCAAGGAAGTTATAACAGATATGAAGAGTTACTGTGAAGAAAATGGGTTAGCTTTGAATCATACAAAAACCGATATGGTTATATTCTCAGCATCTCGCATGGACTATAGTTTATTAATTCACGCCAATGAAAAATCATTAAAGCAAAGTGCTTCCGTCAAGTTTTTGCGAGTTGAAATCGATTCAAATTTGAGATGGGATCCACAAATAGATAAAGTGTGCAAAAAAATGACGAGGCATTGTTTTGTCATTTGGCAAATGAGAAAATATATTTCACTTGACATTTTAAAAATATATTACTTCGCTCATGTTAACTCTTTATATAACTTGTTGGGGAAATTCTGTTTATATTAATGACATTTTAACTATTCAGAAAAAATTCTTGAGAACAATGAGAAATCAGAATCCCAAAACCTCGTGTAAAGATATTTTTAAACACTCGAAATTTTAACTGTTGTGTCTCTGTATATTTATAATTCCGTAAGTTATATCAAATGTAATATAAATAAATTTGATAAATGTAGATCTAAAGGCATGTATAACTTTAGACAAACATTTAATTTGTTAATTCCTAATCATGCTTTATCAATGACTGCAAGGGTTCCCACTATCATGGGAATTAAGCTATATAATAAATTACCAATTTCGTTAATATCGATTTCAAGTTCCAAACAATTTAATACAGAAGTTAAGTCTCTTTTATTACAATATTCATTCTATTCTTTAAATGAGTATTTTGATTGTGAATTTTGTAAAATAAGTGTAATCTTGTGTGATTTGTATTTTTTTGTATGTACTTGTAGTTAACGTTCCTACTATCTGACATATTTTCCATATTGTAAAATCTCGTGAAAATAAAGATATTATTATTATTAATAATAATATTCTAGAGATACCCTATATAAAGTATGTTGTTAAATCACTTAGGAACAGTTATCTTTTACCTTTTAAAGACATTTTGTTTATATTAAAAATTAGTTTTATAGAAATCTGAGTTTTGGCCAAACGAATTAGTTCTCAGACCACTGTGCAATGTAAATAAATAATTATCCGTAATTTTGATAAAAAAATCGCGCAAACCGCGTAGTTTACAATAATAATGGTCGACAATAATGAAAACTTGACTTTGTATAACTCTACTTTAGTTCACATTTAATGAAATTAGGCAAAAGGTGGCGTTTGTGTCGTCTTTAATTTATTATGTACTTTAGTTGTGAAACACAGTCAAGGTGTTGCGAATTACAATATTTAACAAAGTATTAAGAACAATTAACAAAATTAAAATTGTTATGTTATTTCATCAGATTCAATCATTAATTTTCGTGCAAATAAATTTTATTTTCTTTTAAACAGTTTTTATTTAAAAAAAGTACACACATTTTTTTTGCATTTCATACACAATCTTAAACGTAATCCGAATTTAATTACTCAATCGACTTTACCCGCACAACTTTAATTCAATCCCGAATCCCCTTTCTCCCTCCATTTCCTCGTGCACGCTTTTTTTTTGTTCATATTCGAAAAATGCGGAAGCCGGCCGAATGAGATTACGTCTCCTGCTGACGGGCGGAAATTTCATAGACGTGCCAGACTTTCCAATAACTAATAGTTCGGATCGATTCAGCGCCGTTGTTTTTCCCTTTTTTCTCCTTCTTCCGCGCTCAACTTTCTTTTATTATCTCGTCTATGGATTGCGATCAAAGATTACGCGTTGCCTTAAAAGTCTTTTGTTCGTATTGAAAACTTGGCGATTGAATTACGATGTGACTGGGCTTATTGAGATGATTGCAGTGACAGTTCTTGATTGGATTGTTAGGGAATGAAAACTTTTTGCTTATCGAGTAATTACAAAAAAAAAATAGCGCCTTTAAGTCCAACATCTCAGTTATTTGTAAATATATAAAAAAATAAATTAAATAAAAATGATTTGAAAATAATTAATAAATTATTTTCACATTTAGCTCTGTGATTTTTGACTTACGTTACGTAAGTACATTAAATGTTAATTTATTTAAATAACTGTGACCAAGGGAGTAAATACTCTTTTCTATTTATATAAACAATGTTAATTATTTAATTTATAGCCGGAGTTAGTCGTCGCATTTTCTTTTTTTGACTTTGTGTTCTCTAATTTAAACTGTACTGTTCATTCCTCCACCTCTCCCGTTGTAACTGAAGGCGTGTACTATCCAGCACTTAATATTGATGTTAAGATCCCACTGAAATCATTGACTGAACCAGGAATCAAAACCGTGCGGTATTTAATAATTAATTTCAAGAAAACTAATTTTCCAAAGTTATACGACTTAATAAGTTCTGCTAACTGGATGGAAGTATTAGCAATTGCTAGTGTTCGTGATGCATGTGCAACCTTTTACAACAAATTATTTCAATTATTTAACGAATACGTCCGTCGAAACCTATATTGAATAATAAATTTCCTAATGGTTCTT
The DNA here is from genome assembly GCA_963082785.1 of Philonthus spinipes. Lineage (NCBI taxonomy): Eukaryota > Metazoa > Arthropoda > Insecta > Coleoptera > Staphylinidae > Philonthus > Philonthus spinipes. Next base: position 11,384,979 of record OY720311.1, read on the forward strand.
CGCTGAGTTAAAAAAGATCTAATAGTCTTTTTTAACTCAAAAAGAAGAAGAAAAATGTTGATATAATGTAAGATATATCCTCTGTCAACGTACTTATTTGAACAAAGAATTTAGTGAATTCCTTGAGATATTCATTGCACACGTTTTACTACTAAAAACATAGATTAAAATTGATAAAAAATACGCAATATTTTTTCATAAATATATTTCACATTAAGGGTGCGGTTTAGACGAAAGAGATACATCAAAGTAATCTTAAAATAAGCAGGAATTTCATGAAATGAATTAAAAATTATTTTAATGTTTATTTTGTGTAAAAAACTATTATGAAAAACAATGAAAATTGATCAAATTTATAGAAAATTATAAATTTATTTTTTGCTGATAAAAACTTGTGCAATGAAAATTTAAAGGATTTCACTGAATTCTGCATTCAAACAACTTGGCAGACATGACCTATTGATTTCATTATATCTTAAAATTTTCATTTCTAACTTGAACTAGTAAATTGACGTAATTCATGAAAATTAACGATTTATTTTTTATTTGGACTGATACTTTATACTTGGTAGATAAAAAATGTAAATACATATTCATGTTATTAAATCGAAAAGAATGGCTCTTTTCTCAAACGATTATTTCCATTTTACTATATAGCTAAAGAGATAGCTATATAGTAAAATGGAAATAAATCTACTAAACCGCAACCTTAAAGTAATTATTAAAATGGTTTTTAATTTATCTGTTGAAATTTCTATATTTAAAGACCAATGTCTTGACCAATGGACAACATTAAATTATACATTAAAGTTGAAATTAATGACTAAATTATTACTTTAATATACAGGGTGAGTCACCGAAGTGCCCGTCTACGATACCTCCCTTGTCGTTGCAAATTCGGCATTAAGTTATTAACAAAACTTGCTTAATTTCTGAAGAGGCATAATATAAAATTATTTTCATATATACAGGGTGCAGGAGAAACTGGCGACGAAGTCGGCAAACCTTGATAAGTCAAGAGGGACGTAATTCCTCTTTCTTCCCGGTCTGGCCAGACTGAAGTGGACTGTATTTTGGATGCACTTGATTATTCTTAATTTCACACGCTGCTTAATATTCAAACAATAATTTGAAACGAAAACGTGACTGTCTCGGCGGACGTTTCGCGCAGAAGTCCGCGTTAAGTATCCCTACGAAAAATAAAAAGGTTTGCCAATATAATTCCGAAATTAACCATATATGGCGAGAAATTTAAACTATTTACGTACTTAAGATTCAATTTACGACACAATAAAATAAGTGATTTTAAATTCCCGAAATTAGATAAATACACAGCTTGTGTTGAATAAACAAATAAAATAAATTAATGAATTCTGAACACAGAGTAATCCATTTTCACGGAATTTATATCAACTTTGTTAGTTTAACACACCCTATATATTATTTTATTTAATTCTCATTTAAAATTATTAAATTCCCAATTAAAAAAAACCTTTACATCAATATCACGTAATCAGATATCCATGACGGGCACTGCGATGACTCACCCTGTATAATATAATGTTGTCCATTTGTCAGGACATTAATGTATTACAAATTGATTTTCAGAGCTATATCTTTCAACTAAACCCCAGCCTTGATGAAATCGGTGTACATCAACCACATCAGTTTGTATTATTCATTTATTCAAAATTTCTGATACAGTCTTAGCAATAATACAAAAATTAGTAGGTTTACTCGAAATGAAATCATGTTAAAACTATTTTTACTCATCTTACACTTGGTGAAACATGATTAGCAATGTATAAAGGTTTTTCTTTAAATAAAAACTCGGTTATTGTTTCACAATTTTTTGTATTTCTTTGAAAATATTTTGGTCATCTTGCCGAAACTAGTTAGAAAAAATAAATAAAAAATGTGAAACAATAACCAAGTGTTTATTTAAAGAAAAACCTTTACACATTAAAACCATGTTGTCTAAGCGTTTAATATTTATTAAGCGCGAGAAAATTATATTAAATAGCAAAGTTATCGAAAATAGGTCTACAGTTCTCGATGATTTTCCTAAGTGTTAGGAAAATATGCACTTTTCTATAGTGCTGGAAAATTATTCAAATATATTTTTTTCAAAAAATAAAAAAATATATTTACAGTTTCCGATGCTTTTCTAAGTGTTAGGAAAACATGCACTTTTCTATAGTAATGGAAGATTATTCCAATATAATTAAAAAAAATATATACACATATTTCCGAAACGAAATTTTCATCATCAGAAGTTATGAAGTTCACTAAACATCGTTTCCACAATGTAATATTAATTAATTCTTTATTCACCTTTTTACAATTAATGACAATCTGTAATTACAAAATACAACAATATATTCAATTGATTTGATAAAATTTAGACTAATAACTCCTTGATCAAGTATAACCATTGAGTTTTCCAATCAGATTCCATAAACACAATAACAATAATGATGCGCACCGTGAATAAATATATAAGTAAATCAAATACACATAAAATATTTTACAAAAAAATAGTTACAAACTGCAAAAATTGAATTAAAATCACCGCAAAAGCAATACATATAAATAAATAATGTATTTAGTTTAAATATATATAGGGCTTACAGGGCAGAGCTGCACTGATGAGGGATGAAATCCCGAAACACGCGTCGACAGATAGCCTTGTAACCATTATTTGCTGTTTCCTTTCATTAAATAATTTCAACCGTTGTAATTCGCAGTAATGCTGCTATGCAACAAACATGTGTAATCCAATGTCCGGCGGGGTAAATGCTCGGGAAGTAGTTGTTCGAGCATTGGATTTATTATCAAAATGTTTTACTAATTTATTAATATAAAAGAAGTAGTTGTTTCAATAGATGTTTGTAAAACTTATGGTGTAAGTATTTTTTTTTTTTTTTTGAAGTTGGAAAAAGGGATTGATCGAATTTTATTGATCATTGCCAGAATTTTTCCTTGTTTAATTTCATTGTAATAAATATATATATTTATTTGAATAGATATTGAATCTAAACGTTTTAACTATGATGTGATACTGGTATATAAACTCTTAAACGGCTTGTCCAGATTTCATCACGGTCTTTATGCAATAGTGTTATTTTTTCTTCCATGTACCATTTCATCGAACTGAATACGCTCAAAACTCTGCGGCAACTAGAGTTCTAAGAAATCCTAATAAATTATGTGACAATTTTGATTATTTTGTCGATTCCTTCAATAAGTTGCACAGAATAATAAATCAATACATTTTTTTTATATGTTGCGTTGTTTAGTTTTTTTTTATATTTGTACTGTATTTCCAGGGTAGTTTCTTTTAATTTTACCGTAAATGGATTCGATACATTCGGGGCTATTCTGTAGGGGACATGTCGAGTTTAACGTGTACGTTATTTTTTATCCTCTCAGTCGAAGCCAATTTTGTAATAGATATTTATTTATAAAATGTGAATTAATTAATTGACGTATACGTTAAATGTAACATTTCCTATTGGGAATAGCCCCGATTAACTATAAAAAAATAAAAATTAAATAAAAAAATAAACGATAAAAATAAAAGCTCCAACTCTTTTATTTTTTAATCGATGTTTTATTATAATATATTGTATTATTATAACAATTTTATTAATAATATATGGTTTGATTTGAATTCATATTGCTTTTAAGCAAGTACGGAAAGTAATAAAAAAATTAGGAAGAAAATATACCGAGTGTCTGGCATAAGGGGCGAACATAGGATTTTAATATGTAAAATTAAATTAATTCAGGATCATCCTGAATTAATTCAAAAATGTTTCACCACGAGTTAAGTGAGAAATTAATTAAACATAATGTAAAATTAAATATGTGTACTTATTAGCTCCCCTATTAATTTCAGAGAAAAATAGTAAATGAATATTTTTTAATTTACGTTTACACCAGAATTTATAAATAATGAAAAATAATTATAATGCATGCTTGTCGTTTGGGATAAATCATAATAATAATACGTAATTAGTAGAATAAAAATCATTTATTCATTATCAAGATAATTTATAGTGGTTTTCCATAAATTTAAAATGGCCCAATAAAAGTATTCTTAAAAATACCAGATCAAATATTTATTTTTTGCAGAAACTGAGATCATGGCATTTGCCAAAATCATGTCAAGGGTTTTTATTAAATAGTACATTCTTCAACTTATTATTATTATTTTTGAGGTGGATTATGGTAGAAACGTAAATTAAATGGATACATTTAATACAGCTTTTAATACTTTAAAGAAATATTCCTTTGCAATTTTTCTCTAAAATTAATAGGGGAGCTATTTTTTTAACATATTTAATTTTACATGTTATATTCCTATGTTCCCAGACACTCGGTATATTAATAGACTGAAAATTAAATGTTATGTTCGATACCCAGCTTAATTCATGTATATAAAAATGATACACCAACTAATTTCAATTCACTTCTATTTTTTCAATGTGAACGAAGCAAGACCAAGAACAGAGATACAAATCAAGATAGACGTTTCTAAAGAGGAATTTCCTGTGCTAGGTCTTTATATTATTTAACTTGTTTTTGTTTCTATTATAAAAAGTATTTATAAAAGTGAAGAGTGTATAATGAAAAGAATTAAAATGATATTAAATATTTGATTACATTTATTTAATGTTACAAAAATATTAAAAATAATAATTGCGGCAATTCCGTAAATTTGACGTGTAATAATTAATATGTATTTATTAAATAAGCTGCTTAAACTGTGATGATAAAAAATAACGTATACGTTAAACTTAACATTTCCCTTACAGAATAGCCCTGAATGACAATAAAATATTCTCGATTTTTAGACTCGGTTTTTTTCAATTGTTGTTGTAAACTCATGATATGAATATCTTACTCTATAGTTAAAGCAAAAATTAAATTAAAAAACAGCTATATAAAATCAGATAAAAAGAAATGTAAAAAAATTATATTCATTTATCTGAGCAAATCTTTTTGTTGTTGTAAATTTGAGATATTTATATTTTATTTTAAAATTAAAACGAAAATTAAATTAAAAACAGCCATATAAAATCATATAATAGAGATTATTTTTATATAAGAGATTCTTTTGTTGTTAAGATAAAAAAAAATGAAAATTAAATTAAATTAAAAACAGCCATATAAAATCATATAATAGAGATTATTTTTATATAAGAAATTATTTTGTTGTTAAGATAAAAAATGAAAATTAAATTAAAAACAGCCATATATATAAATAAAAAAATAAAAAATACAGATTGGTTTTATCTGTAAAATAAAAGTTTTACTCAGATAAAAATAATCCATATTTTTTTTTATTTTTTATATATTGCATTTTTAAATTTAATTTAATTTTCACTTTTAATCTGAACAACAAAAGATTTAATCATAATATACAGAGAGGTTTACTTATCAGTAGTGTTGGGCAAAATCGAGTGAATTTAGTAATCGAGTATTTCTGATTAACCAATTTTAAGTAGCTCAAGTTATTAAATAACAATAAAATTGAGTTTATTAATCAAAAGGTAAAACTTTCCAATATTAATATTATAAATAACATTAAAAAAATTGTCATAAACTTCATTTTGCAGTGACAAAAAAGATCGAAAAGATCGACTTTGCCCATCTCTACTTATCAGTAAACATTTCCCCTATATTAACTGCAAAAACCATAGGGGAAATGTATACTGTCAAAAAGACCTCTGTATATATTTTTTTTATAATCAGTGACCTTTCTACCAATAATCATAAAAATCAGGTCCAAGATCCGTTCAGCCGCCTTCATTAAGGCATTGCACATGGAACACACTAGTCCGATGTGGTTCGAAGAACCGAAATGGCCATCACTAGTTATCCATACGCAAGATGAATGCTGGCTGAACATTTTATTAAATAAAAGATTTGCTCAGATAAATGAATATATATTTCTTTTTATCTGATTTTATATAGCTGTTTTTAATTTAATTTAATTTTCAATTTTTATCTTAGTAACAAAAGATTTTCTTAGATAAAAATAATCTCTATTTATTATATGATTTTATATGGCTTTTTTAAATTTAATTTTCGTTTTAATTTTTAAATAAAATATAAATATCACGAATTTACATTGTAACATCTACATAAAAATTTAGATAAATTCATCTATATCATGTACCTGTTTACTAATATGAATAAAGTTTATTATTATTATTATCCAATGCTCTTTCTGTCTGTTTTAATTATAAAATAAATGAAATATTCGTTTTTTTACTTCACTTTTTATAATTTAAATTATATTTTTATGTAGAAAACGAATCAACAATTTTCATAAACAAAAATCTTACCTTGATTAAGTGCTTTAAATCGGAAGCCTTTTTTAATCGAGACGATCCTCTGTTTGTTTTGCGTCGGCGGCGAAAAAATGTACCGGCGGCGAGAAGGTGTCTAGAGGGGTGGCTGCTCCGGCACGAGGTTTTTCCAAACGCGTTTTCTTTTTACTCGCAAAAAAATAATAATTAAAAACTCCACCGAATTCACTCTTTAGCGTACGTTTCAATTAAAATTCAATTGAATTTTCTGTGAATAATCGCGCGGGATTTTACAAGGGCGATTTTCAAAAGTGGTGTTTGAGAGAGCAGAGAGAGGGATCTGAGCGCACCGAGAAGACTTCTATTGATCACTGGCACGGGCACGGGGCGAGAACAGCGCTCTCCGGATGTACGCTTCCAGCAGACGAAACATCTTTCCACGCGCAACCGGGCTTGCGCTTTAATATTCACATCTCGCTCGCGCAAACATTAATATGCACACATTCTATTTTCATATATACGTAATAATTATAGAGTCTCGTAACGATGATATCGAAAATGCTTTCAATATCAATTCTAAGTAATCGTTAAAATTTAACAATGTTGCGATTATTAAATATAAATGTCCTTTTTAGAAATGTTTAAATGTAAACTTCCTTTACAGAAAACTTCCAAACTTTTTCATAGCGATAATATCAAAATTTTCATTCAAGATAAATTCCGGGTAATCATAAAAATAATCCTGCAATTCTGAAATGTTTAAATATAAATGCCCTTTTCAGAAAATTTAAAATGTAATAATGGGTGAACATTATGTAATTCAATGGCTGACGGGGTATTTGCCCAAGAAGTAGTTGTTTTAATGTGCATTTGTTTAAAGTACTTACGTAACGTAAGTCAAAATGTCACAGATGTAAATGTGGAAATAATTTATTAATTATTTCAAAATAATTTGTATTTAATTTATTTAAATAACTGTGACCAAGTGAATAATAATATTAATTTTATTTTTGTTTATCTATGAATTGTATAAATTTCAATGTACAACATTGATGTATAATTTAAATTTAATTAAATATAAAATGGAAAAGAAACATCTCTGATGGGATTTGAACCCACGTCCCCCGATTTCTAGTCGAGTGAGTGAGTTTTTAGAAAATAAATAATCCCATTGAAACAAACTTAAACCATTGACTTTTACATAGACCGATTATCAAGATGGCCAAAAGGGAGACCTTTCTTCGATGTCTCCTCGACCGCTGATGAGTTCATACGCCCTTCGTCCACGGACTCACTGAAGATGCCGACCGCAGTTGTCAGCGGAACGTTTGGATTAAACGCCAACAGACCACGGACTAATAGCCCGGAAATCAAGAATTCTAATCGTGAAAGCCTACACAGTTTGTCCAGTAACTTTCTTCTCTATGCCAGATTCAGCGAGTCAGGATGGGAAGAACGGAGTCATAATCAATTGAAGAGTCGTAGAATGGATCGCACTATGCTATTCTTGCTCCTTATTAACGACATCGGATCGGTACAAAGCGAATATTTCTTCTTTCTTAAGTGCTTACGCTCTATAAATGCAGTAGTTGAAGAGAAAAACAATTCATTTTCTTTCAATTATTTACTTTCACACGTTTTTTTGTTTAATTTATTGGAATTAACTACGACCAAGTGAATACAATTATGTTTTTTATTATTCGAGACTATTGTGTACGAAAACATGTTAAAATTAACGTAAACCTTATTTTTAACCTCAAAATGTATAAGACATGATTACTACCCATGAGGATTAATGGGCTTTTGTTGGTTACAATGCGCTGAATTTTAATTTTAGATTAATATGTTGTACCCATTACCTCTAGTTTGTATCTATACTCTCGGGCATCTTCTTTTGAATATTCAATTAGAAAACTTGCTTAGATTTTGACGATAAAAAATAACGCGCACGTTAAATTTATCATTTCATGCACGGAATTAACTTAAATCAAACTATATGCTTTTCAACAACTAATTAAGACAATGAATTCTTTCACACCATATTAATTAATTAAATTAATTGCAATAAACAGTTATTATAATTATCATAGATAGAGCTGATTATCACGAACAAGAGCACTTACATTCCATTCTTCGTCGGGAGTTATAATTAGTTGCAAACTAATTTCTGCGGGTTTATTAATTATTTATAACCGGCAAGGGGGAAAGCCTACTGTGGTGGCCGCACGCGCGCATGAAAACTTCATAGCATAAACGATTCGAGTTGTTTCAGTACTGTAGCTTGAAACACACACACACACACACACACACACACACACATACATGCTTTTATATTGCAATTTTCAAATCAATTGTAATTTATGTTGATTTGTTTTACACTCGGGCTCAACGATGTTTACTTCTCGTTTATATTTTATTCGCGTCAGATTGATTCTAAAAGCAATAATAATAATTCACTTAATGTAAATAAAAAAATGGTGATGTGTCCATCATGGCACTTTCCCCGGTGAATACGGTCAAATAAGTTTCTGATAGAAAATTTAATTGGGAAGCAAAATGATTAATAGAAAAAGTGATTGTTATCTTTTAAAGTTAAAGCCGAGTATTTAGAAGAATATTGTAATTAATTGTGTTATTTCTTACCTTACAATAGGTTAAAATCATTCCTCCACACTCTTCTTCATTTTTGCAAACTGGAGGCGTTTGCGAATGATAAGTTGAATTTGACGTTACTTTGTCGTTTTATTTGTCATTAAAATAATTATTTCAATAATTAAAATCTCTAAGGGAATTTATCAGATAAATGCTTATAAAATGAAAACCGGAGGTCCTACAATAAAAGTTTTATAACAGAAATTATTTATTTTCCAAGATCTAGAACTTTTATTTGAAACATTTTTCTATCCGAATTAAAAAATGAAAAACTGCTAAGAGTACAGTTGCACTTAATGAATTTTAATTTTGACCAAAAGCTTTTCAGATCATTCCACTGTTATATAAAGCTTAGGTATAAAGTTTGGGCTTAATCCATTTAGCCGTTTAGGCGCTATCGCGGAAACACACAGACACACACACAGACATTTTTCAAAACTCGATGGAATGGACTCAGGGGACCTCAAAATGTGCATATTTGTTGAAATTGGCGGTTCGAAAATTTTCACGATCACAATACTTTCCCTTGGACAGGGGTCCGGGAAAAGTAAAAATAAATAATACAACTTAAACTAAAAATTCTCAATTCTCATAATAACAGTAATAAATAAAATTTAAGGCATTTCAACCGAAACAGCAATCCCCATTTATAAAATGATATATCGACCCCTGCTTGAATACGCAGCTATCCTACACTACAATCCTTGCCCTAATGTCCTAAGAAATCTCAAAGTCGGCAAACGAACAGCCCTTAGAGAGCTTACAAAAATTAGACACCCTAATAATCCTCTCCACAACCCTTCGAATGTATCCCTCTTCGAAATGTGTAAAATTACCCCCATTAAACAGAGACATGAAACCCTTTCCTTAAAATTCGCTATAAATCCCCACATAGCTCCCATTATCAATCACCTCTGCATCCCACGTAATCCGAATATTAATCCTAGATATACCCATCTCTCATTAACAATTCATTTCACTATATTCTGGGAACTTAGACAATGACGTTAGCAATCATGACGATTAACTAAAACGACAAGAACTGGACAGAGATAAGCAGAAAGACAAAGAATGTGTAAATGATTGTATTTATATGTATTATTAAATTATATAATGTAATACTCAGAAATAAAGATTTTCAGTATATGTAGTAATAAATTAATATATAGGGGGCTTTCCGAGGGCTCTGGTCTAAACATAGATGTTAATATATATATATATATACAGGGTGGCGCAAGATTCCGATGAAGTCCAATATTTCAGTTATTTAGAAATTTACAAAAAGATATTACTGACATAATTTGTAGCTACTGTAAAACTTCACATTTTAAAATTGGTTTCATATATACAGGGTGTCCAATAATCACGTGACGTATCAAACATATGATTTTTTAAATGGAATGCTATATTTTTAATGTCGATTTTAGATTCTACGCTTAAAATTAATCATTTTTGACATAAGGTTTATTAGGTCAGTTTTTAATATTTTAAAAGTTATAAACAATTTAAGGTTGAAATCAATGGAAGATTGGGGCCTTATTTTTCAAAAATGAAAAACGATGTAAACTTTCTGTTAACGCAATTTAATTGAAAAAATGCTTAATAACATAAGGAATAATCGTTTGTTACCATAAAGCAAATGTTGTGTACAGGGTGAAACAATACGCAAAATGATTTTTTTCTTTTTTCACTTAAATGGAACGCCCTATATTTTTTACACTATTTCGATAGAAAATTGATTGTTCTTTAATTTTTGTATAATAAAATATACCCCTATCTGTTACCATTTTTTCACAATTTCAATTCAAAGTACAAAATTATAAGTTTTGCTTATAATCTATAATTTAAGTAGGCTATAATTAAAACAAATGCAATTCATAATCGTTTTCTGGTATTTAATAACATACTTACTCCCTAATCTAAAAGGATATTCAAATGACAATCGATATTTAAAGGCGCATGCAAAATATAAAGAAAATAGTTGCTCAACGATTATTTAGCGAGTTATAATGGTTATTGTGACATATTTTTTAAGAAAAAAATTGTAAAATGTTTGAATGCTATTGAATTAAAAAAATGTGAATATGTGAAATAAATACATAAAAATGTTAACAAAATATAATGATATAAATATTTTATTATTTCACTTAGTATCTATTTTCGGTTTTTCAGTCAAAATGAATTGTTTAAATAAATCAATTTAAGAAGCATATAGGAATATTTTAAAAAATTTTCGAATAATAACCAAAAAATATAGTTGTTGTTAGTTTTTAACAATTAAATTAATCATTTATTGAAGAAGTATGTTTAACTGCACCAGTGTTACAAAATATAACGTAAAATGTACTTTACTTACTAATAATAATATTAAGCGTTGAAAGTTACTAAATAAATTAGTTGTTCTGGCGCTGCCTACTTTGGTTAAAAATTCTATACCGAATTATTTAATCAAATGCAATTTTGGAGAATAAATTGATGATAATAATAGGAATCGTAAAATCTGTTTACAAATAAATTATTAATATTAACATACATTAATAGAAAAAATAACTTCCAACCCATTCCTGGTGAATCGAAAACCAACTCACCTCCACCACTCACTAATTACCACTTGTTCATAACCAAAAATAAATCGCGTTTTTAATTATTAATAATTTCTAACGTTAAAAATTAAACCGGAATAGTGAACACTGCGCGTTTTCGGACGACTGAATCGAAATACAAGAGCACAATTATCGCAAATCAAGAAGAAAAAAAACGATCGATGACTCACTCCGAGAACGCATTCCTGAGATAAGAAGATTTGTTGTGCCTGGATCCTGGCGCACAGCCAAGAACATACCTATTTAAATTGTTGTATTTTCAATATTATCGTGTATTAAAATAATTACAGCTTAATATTTATTTACTTTTTTTATTAAATTCTCATTTATCCCGTGGTAAAAAAATATGTATGAATTATGATGTATTTTAATTAATACACTTGATTATTCGTTTCACTAAATTATTTTATATTTGTGTTCGCGTAACTTTCACAACTAAATAAATTAGTTGTTCTGGCACGGCCTACTTTGATTAAAAATTCTATACCAAATTTGTATTTGAGATTAAATATCTCAAAAACGGTAGACGGTAGCTATTTAATATGTTATATAAAAAATGAAGAGTGATCAATTTTCTATTAAAATAGCATAAAAAATATAGGGTGTCCCATTTAAGTAAAAAGAGAAACAAATCATTTTGCGTATTGCTTCACCTTGTATATAAAAATTTGTTTTAAGAGAAAAAAAGAGTACTTCTTTTATTATTAAGTATTTTTGCATTTGTATGGCGTTGACAGAATGTTTATTTCATTTTTCATTATTAAAATATTAGGCTCTAAACATCTATCGATTTCAACATTCATTTGTTTATAACTTTTAAACTATGAAAAATTGACCTATTAAATCTTATATAAAAAATGATTAATTTTATACGTAGAATCGAAAATCATCATAAAAAATATATCATTCTATTTAAAAAAAACATATGTTTGATACGTCACGTGATTATTGGACACCTTGTATATATGAAACTAATTTTAAAATGTGAATTTTGACAGTAGCTTCTAATAATGTAAGTAACATTTTTCTGTATATTTCTTTATAACTGAGGTTTTGGACTTCATCGGAATCTTGCGCCACCCTGTATATATACAGGGTGTCTCAGCGTGCGCGCCGAGTAGCTTTACGGCTAAATGGTTTATTTTTTTTCAAAATCGGCTTTCGCAGGCGTATGTAGGTCCATTAGGACCACATTTTAAAATTAGTTTCAAATATACAGGGTGTCCCATAAAAGCATGGCGTATCATAGTTATATTTTTTCAAATGGAATGACCAATATTTTATATTTTTTTCAGATTCTACATCAAAAATAAAGTAAACTTTTATAATATATTCATATGCCTAAACCTAATAACTTTTTAAATATTTAAATATTTTTGGAAAAATTGACGTTTCGAAAAAAAATCATAACTCTCAAATGGACGAATGAAAACAGATGAAATTTTGTAACAGTATATTAGACTAATGGGTAAATATTTTAGGCTATTTACAGGAATTTAAAATCTTAAGATGTTTTGATAATTTAACGTAACTCCAGAAACACATTCAAGGTCAAATTTCATGCTTATTTTAAATGGCACACCCTATATCTAATAGCCCTATCTTGTAGGAAATTGTATTGTCTTTCAAAAAGTATAAAGATATTTTTTACCTAAACCTAATAGTTTTCAAGATATATGCATTTTCGTTAACTTTTGACATAATATTTATTATTCATAACATGGAAAGTCGATACAAAGCGCCATCTATTGTTCAATATAATATTTATTATTATTATTATTCCATAAAGGCAAGAGTTTAGTTATTGATTATAAATAAAGTCAGTTGACCCAACAAATGATTTTCGAGATATTTCCTAAATTAATACACTAATTTTATTAATTGTGAATATATAATTGCATTATTTATTTACACATGTGTAAATTATTTGATAAAAACTTGTTAGAATTGTAAAACAAATATAACGAAATACATCAAATAAATTGACGAAATAGAATTAAAAGTAATTTATAATAAATTTTCAAAAATACTACCATCGAATACATAATTCAATTTTATTTTAAATGATATTTTGTCAGTTCTCAGCATATTAGGTATAATTGATCTAAATGTATTATTAATACTGCTTTCCATGTATTCTTCCAATTCATTGCTTATTAAACCACCTTTTTTGAAGAAAATTCAATGGAATTAAACTTGTAATTGTGTCTCCTCATTATTAGTTACTGTATTCAAGGTAGTTTTTTTTTTTCAAATACTTCATACTGCCTACAGTTTTGAATATATTTAAAACTTCCTCTACAGTCTTCTTATTAGGATGTCTTCCATCATAGAACATTTTGTACACTAAGAGACAATCTTAATAACATTACATTATTATTAGAATCATGTTAATTCTTTCATTTAAGGGAACATTATTTTTTCAATTGTTAGTAATAATACGAATGTGTCAATTAAATTTTGTTTATAAACAAAAGCTTATTGGAATAATTGGCAATAATAATTATTAAATTAATCAATAGATGGCGCTTTATGTTACATTGTCATATTAAAATAATAATGATAATGACGAAAATTAACAAAAATGGATATATCTTGAAAACTATTAGGTTTAGGTGTAGAATACCTTTATACTTTCTGAAAGACAATACAATTTCCTACAAGATAGGCCTATTAGATATAGGGTGTGCCATTTAAAATAAGCACGAAATTTAACCTTGAATGTGCTTCTGGAGATATGTTGAATTATCAAAACATCTTAAGATTTTAAATTCCTCTTAATAGTCTGAAATATTCACCCATTAGTCAGATATACTGGCACAAAATTTCATTTGTTTTCATTCATCCATTTGAAAGTTATGATTTTTTTTCGAAACGTCAATTTTTCCAAAAATATTTAAATATTTCAAAAGTTATTAGGTTTAGGCATATGAACATATTATGAAAGTTAACTTTATTTTTGATGTAGAATTTGAAAAAAATATAAAATATGTGTCATTCCATTAGAAAAAATATAACTATGATACGCCATGCTTTTATGGGACACCCTGTATATTTGAAACTAATTTTAAAATGTGGTCCTAATAGACCTACATACGCCTGCGAAAGCCGATTTTGAAAAAAATAAACCATTTTGCCGTAAAGCTACTCGGCGCGCACGCTGAGACACCCTGTATATTATACAAGGTGTGCAGAAAATGAGTGAAAACCTTCAGGTAACTCAATTCATTAATTAATTTTTAATAGAAAATCCAAATAAAAAAATGTTGTATGGTTCTTCATTGAGGCTCACGAGGTCTTCGGAATTTTAAATATGTGACTATAAATTAGTATTGTTTTTTAAATATTTTGTAAAAAATCAATAGCATTAACAATCAATTAGACACGTGTATAATTCCATTGATGTAAATGATTAATAAATCGGATATTTTTACAATTTTATAACTTCATCAGAAGCATTCTTTTAATGAAAATAGATCTGGCAACGACGCACACTCGTTTGTAAAAGAAAAGGTGTATGCAACAGCTCCAGCGGATGATGTAGCAGTTATAAACAGGATAAATGCACACTTGTTTGATCCAGCGTTGCCAAATGTATAGTTCTTTTAAGTGGCCCGTGAGGCTTAAGAAAGGACCGTGTGACTTATTTTCGTTAATATTTTTATCTAAAAATTAGTCAAAGAGTCACGCTACCTAAAGCTTTTCACTCATTTTCTGTACACCTTGTATATTAGCATCTATGGGGCTATACCATGACAAGGTACCAATCTTTCAATTGGGAATTCTAAATCTAAATTTAAAATATGAGACATTTAAGAAATTATAAGGAAAATTAATTAATTAAAAAAATAATAGCAACGTTTATAAAATATTAAAAAAAAACTTTATTAACTAATGATCCACTGAACACTTTTGAAACAAACAAAAACTAGTCGTTAAACGTGAATAAATAACGCTTAATCGTTTGCTTATTATCCTTAAGGGCACGTAAATAATCCTCGTAGACAATAAAGCACAGCCGCGTGCCGGGCGTGTACGAATATAAATTTTCGCGAAACGCCAAACGAGAACAGCAAGAGCGGGAGGAAAAAGAAAGGCCGGCCGTCTGCGGAGGAATACAATTAGCCCGACGACAACGAGAGAGGGCAGGACGGCTATTTTTAAAGCAGACACATTAAATATGAAACTGATTCCACGTGTGAGTGTGCGTGTCTCCGTTTTACCACCGCACGTTCCAAACAAAATCACAATTGAATCAAATGCTACTACTAAATCTTTATTATCTGAGAATGAAAAATTATAATACATTGTATATAATTATATATAAATAACATAATATAAAAAATAAATAATATAATTTTCATAATATATTCTCAAATAAGGGCTGTCGACCATAGGTCTTTCTGCCCTGAATCAAATATTTGATTTAATTTAAATAATCGTGACCAAATGAGTATATACTCTTTTCTATTATAATCATAGAAGTAATTTTATTAAATAATTCTCGTGTTAATAAATCAAAGATTGATTCAGAATTGAGTATTAAATTCCGGATCAAGTCAAAATGTATAAAATAGTCGAAATACCATCTTACAAAATATTGCATTCCTAGCAACCCTAATATTCCCCCGAAACATAACAACCCTTCGGTCACTATCCACCAATTCATTAACTCGTGCATACATGACAGTTCAGCTAGCATAGTTTTAATTTGCAAATTTTGTAAATATTTGTTGTCATATTATGTTTGTATATATAGTCGAAATAATTCTGGATAATATTCTAAACAATTATTGAATCCACGAATGATATTCGCGAATCCTGAATTTTTCAATACTGAATTGATTTTATGATTAAGCTGCGTCTATTAGTACGGTCATAATTGAGCCATTTTAAGTATTGGAACTAAATGTACATTAAATAGAAAAGCGAACAATAGCGAGCGTTTTAAGTGTCCTGGTTGGGCAAAATTTCGTATTAAGTTTGCGAGCGATAGCGAACTTAATAAGAACACTGGACTGGTATAGCCGTATTGTAAAGTCAGCGAGCGATAGCGAGCTTTATAAGGGTTTTGGACTGGCAAAGCCTAGTGTCAAGTTTTTAAGCGAGTTCGAGCTTTACAAGAGCTACAATTACGGTTTTGTGGGAGATGTGCATGTTGCGCAGGCACACATGGGCCTCGTTAGGCCCTTAATGCTTCCTTCTTTTAGGGTATGTAAGACCATGTATCAGCATATCCAATCTCCCTCATCAAGATATATCACACTAGCCGCAGCTAATCACTTTTGACTGCCTCTTCCTCATGTATTTTGTGATTTCGGTGGTAATATCATAGGGTGTGCTCGCTACATAGGTGGGTGCACTGGAATTACTGCCAGTTCTAGTTGAGGTATGTCTCTGCAGATATTAGGTGTGCAAGTTAATTTCCGCGTTTTTTTACGCATTTTCAACTGCTTGAAACTGTATAAATTTATTAACAGCATTTATTAAAAATAATTTCCATCGTTATTGACAACAGTTTCCCAAAGTTTGGGCAATTTATGGATTCCATCGTGAAAAAATTTGGTCGGTTTTGAAGCGATCCATTCATCGAGCCATTCTTGGACTTCTTGGCGATTTTGGAAGTGCTGCTCCGCCAGACCGTGAGCCATTGATCGGAAAAGGTGATAATCCGACGGGGCGATGTCTAGAGAGTACGGCGGGTGCGGTAAGACTTCCCATTTGAAATTCTTTAGGGCGTCTTTAATCGATTTTGCGACGTGAGGCCTTGCGTTGTCATGAAGCAATATGACTTTGTCGTGTCGATCCGCCCATTCTGGTCTCTTTTCTCCGATTTGATCGCGTAGCTGGACAAGCTGTTGTTCGTAGCGATTGGCAGTGACTGTCTCGCCGGGTTGGAGAAGCTCGTAGTACAGTATGCCGTGCTGGTCCCACCAAATGCAGAGCAAGACCTTCTTCCCGTGGATGTTCGGCTTTGAGGTCGATTTCACTGGCTCACCTGGGCTCACCCATGATCTTTTCCTCTTTGGATTGTCGAAGTAGATCCACTTCTCATCACCGGTCACAATACGATGAAGAAAAGATTTTTTTGAAAACGTTCAAGCAGGATCTCACACATCGTTTTTCGCTGCTCCTTGTTCCTTTCCGTCAGTTCATAAGGCACCCATTTTCCTTCCTTCTGGATCTTGCCGAGGGCGTGCAAACGAAGAGAAACAGCCTGTCGTGTGACGCCAAGTGATTCCGCGAGCTGTTCTTGCGTTTGAGCCGAGTCTTCGTCCAAAAGAGCTTCAAGTTCTTCGTCTTCAAACTTTTTTGGTTGTCCTGACCGGTCCTTGTCCTTGACGTCAAAATCACCCGATTTGAAACGCTGAAACCATTCTTGGAAGGTTCTCATGGATGGAGCAGCATCGCCGTAGGCTTGGGCGAGCATTTGGTTGGCGTCAGTAGCTTTCTTCTTAAGATGAAATAGGAAAAGAAGTGCTTCCCGCAAATGGCGTTTTTCCGGAACAAAAGTTGACATGTTAAAAGCTAAAATTAAATCGTTATATGGGATTATATGGGGACTATAATATATGTATAGAAAGCTGATAATACGGCGAAAATAATAGAATAATAAAATAAAAACAAAAATTTTATTTATTAAAACAAGGTAAAGCGCTAAACAAAAACGCGGAAATTAACTTGCACACCTAATATTTATCCAGAGATGACTTCTGATTTACCATACTGTATTGCTCTCCCAAAAGCCACTGCTACTAAGGCGAATAATAGTAGCTATGGCCTCCCTTTCCATGTGGAGATCCAGTGGTGGAAGGCACAGCATCACAAAGACAGGCGGTCCTTTGCAACTGTCACAGCCGCTTAGTGGTGGAGCCTATTTTAGTCCTAGGCCACCAAACCACTGTGCATTAAGTAAACATGGGTCTTATGACAGCTATATATGGCCATATCGTCGTGGGTGGGTTTAGACCCCACGTCTTCCTCACAGCACGCGGACATTTTCAAAAGGTCCTCAGTGCTCTTTAAGTTCGATGTGTTTTTTTTTTCAATTTAGTTTCTTGTCGACTCACAGATATTTCACATCCTCGCTAAATTTGTAAAATCGAATTCAATAACATTGATCTTTGACCTTTCCCTTCCTGGCGAAGAGAACCATCTACGTTTTGGAAGAATTAACCGAAAAGGAGTGATTCTCGCACCACCTGGGTAGTATACGTGAGTGGATCAAATATAAACTGGACTTTTGTGGTTACTGCTCTCTAGATAGGGTGAGTGACGTGCGCTGTGATATGTGTTGGATGGGGATGTCAGGAGGAGGGGAAACCACTACCCCGAGAATTGCCTGACTGCCGGGAGCATCATGTCGGAACAAGAAGTACACACGTTTGTTGAGCAACGCATTATTATTAGATTTCTATCTTGGGATAACGTAAAACCTGCCGCAATTTTGCATGGACTGACTGCACAGTTTGCTGCAAGAATGCTTTCAAGGACTCATGAGTCATGCACGTCGACCTCGGACAAGCACCATTCGTGCGATTCATGAGTTGATTGACGGTGACCGGCGCCCTACAGTATCGGACATTGTTGCAGAGGTCGGTATATCATACGAGAGAGCTCAAGAAATCATTGCGAATGACTTGGGTTACCGAAAAATTTCGGCAAGGTGGGTTCCTCGCTTACTAACGGATAATCAGAAAGCGAATCGTCTTGTAGTGTGTGAAAGGCTTTTGGCGCGATATCGAGCAGAGGTAAATGAATTTTTGAGTCACATTGTCACCTGTGATGAGACGTGGGTGCACCATTACACCCCGGAATCAAAAGCAAGTATGGAGTGGCGACAACATGTAGAAGTACCATCTCGGAAAGCCAAGACTCGTCTATCTGCAGCAAAAGTCCTTGCAACTGTTTTTTGGGATTGCAGAGGCGTACTGCTCGTTGATTTTCTTCCTGACCGGTGTACAATAAACAGTGCGTATTACTACTTGATAACACGAAACTGGCTTATCGGCGAAAAAGGCCGAAGTGTGATTCTTCTTCATGACAACGTTCGGCCCCACACATCTGCTTTAACCCGAGAAAATTGGTAATACTGTATTGGAAAACACTCGAACACTCGCCCTAGATTTGTCACCGTGTAACTACCAAATGTTTGGGCCACTCAAGGAAGCATTGGGAGGACACCGTTTTGACGACGATCACACTGTGGAATCGTTTGTTCACAAGTGGTTACAGACACGTCCAACTTCATTATTTGATGACGGAATTAAAAAACTTCCCATGCGGCGCGAAAAATGTATAAATAAACGTGGATATTATGTAGAAAAATAAGATGTATTCATAATTGGTTTTACTGTAACAATATTTTTTATAAACAAAAGTCCGGTTTATATTTGATCCACTCACTTACATTAAGGGCAATTTGCATCCTATCACAAATTCCACCTTAATGCTTACCGCTTACTACTATGGCTAAATCGTCAGCATACGCCGTTACGAAAAAGTTCCTCTTAAGCAGTTGTTGAAGAAGACTGTCTAGTACCATATTCCATAAATGTGAAGATAATAAACCACCTTGTATTATTTATTTATCACGCAGGTAATCGATTGATTCGCAAGAAAGGCTCTAGTGCTGTTATTAGGGCATTTAATTTTCTATCCTGTATGTTCTTTTGAAGCTAATGTATCCGTATTCCTAGGATCTCCAAAAACCTTGCAGAGACGATCTGCTAATTTTGACTGGAAAGTGATCCGACATTAAAACATTTTGGCTCACTTTCTAGTCGCTAATTTTAATTGAGATGCTGATGGTAGCCACTTTAATATCTATGACAGTTGGCTACGTGCGTTTACGAAAGTCGGTTAGTAAGTCTCTACTTACTAAAAAGTCAACCAAGGACTTACCTCTAGCATTGGTGGTCCTGCTATTCCACGGAATGTGGTGTGAGTTGGAGTCACATCCCGCTATGAGTGGCAGTCCTGCCTTCCATTATAAAAGCCAGCAGCAACAGCCGTATTTTGTAAGGGTTCTGTACTAATAAAGCTTACTGTGAAGTTTGCGAGCGAGCTTCATAAAGGCCCTGGACTGGAAAAGATAGTGCGAAGTTTGCGAGCGATAGCGAACTTTATAAGGACCATGGGCTGGCAAAGCTTAGAGCGAAGTTTGCGAGTGAAAGCAAGCTTTATAAAGGCCCTGGACTGGCAAAGCTTAGTGTCAAGTATGCGAGCGATGGCAAGCTTTTTAATTACTGGAGTGGCAAAGCTAAGAGCGAAGTTTGCGAGCGATAGCGAGCTTTATAAGATTACTGGACTGGCTAAGTGTGGTGTCAAGTTTATGAGCAAAACTTAATATCAAGTTTGCGAGTGATAGCCAGCTTTATTATGGCTCTGGACTAGGAAAGTCTGGTGTCAAGTTTGCATAGGTTAGTGCCAAGTTTATGAGCAATATTGAACTTAATAAGTGCCATTCAAGGCTAATGGGATTATGAAATTGAACAAACTATATTTTTGGTAAATTTTTAAATTATGAACACGTTTTAACTGTTGCAATTAATATCACAATTATATACTAATATCGAATGACCTACTGGTTTGTCCTATGTATATATGTAATGAATGTGAATATAGCACAAACCTGCCAATCATTCGATGTTAGTTCTGAATAAATTCATCACTTAAACCGCAATGCAATGCACTGTCTTTGGTTTCTTTTCTATTTTCGGTATCTCTTTTGTGTTCGAATAATGATAGAAAAACACTTGTTTTTTTATATTTCAGAGATTTTACTTTATTCTCGGACTAGTTTCTGTCAGTGAACATTATTAAGGTCACATTACTCGTTGATAATGGTCACTGACCGGAACTAGTCGGAGAATAAAGTAAAATCTGTGAAATGTAAAAAAACAAGTGTTTTAATTTTCTATCATTATTCGATATTAGGATAAAAGAGCACAAAATAGATACCGAAAATAGAAAAGAAACCGCAGATTTTTCTAGACATTGCATCACAACAAATCACCGCTTTTCTTCAAATGAAATAACAATTTTACACACAGGCAACAAGGGGTTATCATTAAATTGTTGCGAACGCTCGGAGATCGCAAACGCCATGAAAGGTAAAAAAAATAATGATGAAGATTGGAGTTCCCTGATACCCAATGCCTATATTGCCTAATAAAATATTTTCTAGTAGTAATAAACTGAATACCAATAAATTGCAAACTTCGCACTATCTTTTATAGAGTTATATATATATATATATATATAACTATATATATATATATATATATAACTATATATATATATATATATATATATATATAACTCTTGTAAAAGGTATATATTCACATAGATATCGATTTATACTTCATCCTTGATGATGGCATTAAGCCGAAACTAGTTGAAGTTAAAATAAACATAAAGAAAACTAAACCAAGTTTAATTTAATATAAATATGTTTTCCCTAAATAATGAGAAAAAAATGTCCGATATTTTTACTTTCTCCAGACCCTTGTCCAAGGAAAAGTATTGTGATCGTAAAAAAATCGAATCGCCAATTTCAACGAATATGTGTGTGTGTGAGAGAGTGTATGTTACAAAATTATAAAAACAAAGTAGAAAAGTGTACTATTTAATAAACTCAAAATGTATAATCAAGCGCAAGTCTTAACAATCAACAAAAATAATTATTTTTATTAAATAATGTCTGTGAACATCACTACTCATTTTTATGCAGTAATGGGCAAATTCGATATATTTTTTTGCTAGGCAACAAAACTGATGAAATAAGAACTAGGTAGAAGCGGTAGAAAAATAGATAGTCAATGACAATAGTCATTTTCTGAGGATAAACAATTTGTAAATGATTTTGTCATCTAATTTAATTGAATTCCCAGATTTTCTATTTGCTTTTTATTTCTATATCATTTAAAAACTTTAATTATTATAGAAAACAGAGAGAGAAAATGGAAATAGCTGATTCAAATTCCGTTCGCGTTGGGCGCGTGAAATATGTTCAGTTTCTCGATGCGCAATGATATCCATGTTGATGCGAGGAAGCATCATTCCTCTATTTCTGTGTGCGTTATTCATACACGTATTAGCCTAATAATGTATTTTTTCTTTCTGTTTATTTGTACCAGTGGATGTGTGCGCGCTGCGTGGCTATCGGGATGCGACAGATGTCGCGATTGATGTTTGTTATTCGGCGCACGCTTCTCTTCACCACAAAAAGTCCGCATCCACACAGCAAACAATGCCTCCCCGTCCTGGTCCGGTTTGTTGTGTTTTTAATAATGATCGAAATCGCCTTTTTGAGGGGCGGATAAAGCTTGTTTGTTCATGCCATCAAGTGTATATAAAAAAAAACATATCCAATAATAACATTATTTTTGTTGTATAAATCAAAACTTGAACGGCATTCCTGTATTTTAAACTTGATGTATATACGTGGGCTGCATTATACTTATTTTATGTAATTAATAGTTTTAATATTTAATCATTGGTAGTTCATATTGTATGAAATATATTAGAGATGGGTAAAGTCGATCTTTTCGATCTATTGTGTTACTGCAAAATTAAGTATATGCCAATTTTTATTAATGAAACATATTCGATTACTAACAGTAACTGTTCTATATTTATTTGAAAAATAAATAAATCTATTCTCATTTAATGATTTTATATACAATCATCTTTATTGTGGTATTTACATATACATATTTTATACAATATATTTGATCTAAACTTATAAATGGCTATCGACCTTAGGTCTTCCAGCCATTAATGATTATATTTATTTAAAATTGCTCATTTAGAAATACTCGATTACTAATATTACTCGATTTTGCCCAATACTAATATGAATAGATTATTAAAAATCAACCAATAAAACACAGATTAGATTTAATAACTTTAAATTCTCGGCTAGTTTCGGGTCCCAGACGCAAAAGAGGAAATAATTTATTAATTATTTTCAAATTCTTTTTATTTAATTTATTTAAATAACTCTGACTTAAAAGTTTGCCTCCAATATCCCAAATAATTAAACACCTTGGCATTTCCCGTAATCCTAATATTTCTCCTAAAGGTAAATTTCCCTCTAGAACCATCTACGAATTCATTAAAGCCAATAATCCTGAATTTGACAGAACATACATTTCATACATTTACGGACACTGACACGTAAATACAATAAATTAATACAAAAATTGGCATAAAGACCTCTGATCAATTGCCAGTTCTGGACTAGTATGTACTAATAATAATAATAATAATAATAATAATAATAATAATGTTTATTGACGGTAAATCACCATTTCATAAATACAGAATATAATTGTATACATAACAAATAAAATATAATATATGATATATAAAATATAGTATAAAATAGTATAAAAAAAATAATACAATACAATAAAACAATAACATGTATGGACAGAAAACAAATCACTGCACATCACATTTCACTTGAGTGTTAAATAAATGTTTATTTAGTGCTCGTTTGAACGATGTAATTGATCCGCCAAATAAGTCGAACCAAGGATAATTGCATTAGTCATTTGCGAGAGTCATTAGTCGGGAAACTGAATTGTTTAAGAATACATTTGCTCTGTGTAAGTCAACATAGAACAATCTATGAGTTCTTGTATGTTTATTGGACACATTTAATGTTAAACAATTGAGTAATGAAGAAGATTCTAAAGAACCGTTTAAAATAGTATAAAGAGTGCACAAATCAGCAATTGTTCTGCGGTCTTTAAGTTCTAATAGTTTGAGATCTGACAAAATATTATTATAGCGACCGCGACAATGTTGAATTCCTTTGCGATATTACATGCATCGCAAAAATTTTCTTTGTACACTCTCAATGCGCTCGATGTTTGCGGAAGTGTAGGGAGACCAAATAGTTGACGCATACTCAAGATGACTTCTAACAAGAGAGCAATACAGTATTCTTATACAATCAATATCAAGATCCTTGCTAATACTCCAAACAAAGCCCCAACATCGTAATGCCTTAAGACATATTTTTTCTATATGAGTATTGAATGACAGGTTATTATCAAAAACTACACCCAAATCCCTAATCGTTTCCACTTTTTGAAGTGTAGTAACCCCAATCGAATATATATAGTTTATACAACTCTTTGACCTTGATGAGGACATAGCGTAACACTTGTTTACATTTAATAGTAGATGATTCTCAGTGCACCAATTGTAAATTCTTGTTAGGTCATCTTGAATTTTTTGGCAATCGTTATGGTTTTGCACAATTCTGAAAATTTTGAGATCATCCGCATATAAGAGAAACTTGCAATTTTTAATACTATGTTGGATGTCGTTAATAAACAAATTAAATAATATTGGACCACAGTGGGACCCTTGGGGAACACCAGAAGTAACAGATATAGGATTTGAAATGAAGTTTCCGATTCGCATGAACTGCACCCTATCATATAAAAAGGAGGCTAACCATATCAATGTGTTATTGTGAAGGCCAAGGTAAGATAGCTTCCTTAATAATAGGTCACAATCGATTTTGTCGAATGCTTTAGAAAAATCAGTGTAGATTGTATCTACCTGATGCCGCTTTTCCAAAGCACTCGACACAAACTGTCTATACTCTAACAAGTTTGAAACCGTTGATCGGCCTGGTATGAAACCATGTTGATTATCAGAAATAATTTTACGTGCAAACCATTGCAAATGATTAGCCACCAATTTATCTAATATTTTAGGAATGACGGATTGAATGGCAATTCCACGGTAATTATCAATTTTGTGTCGAGGGCCTGATTTAAGGATGGGAATAACAAAAGAAGATTTCCAACCAGATGGAACTCGACCCATTTCGAATGACTTTTTGAAAATGCAATATATAGGTCGACTTAGGGAGTAAATACAATTCTGAATAAAGTAGCTGGATGGTCCGTCAGGACCAAATGAATGAGTTGGTTTTAGTTTTAGAATTTCATTAAATACATCATGTAACGATATGTTAATATTATCATCAAATATAGACAGTGTCTGAGTATTGTAAAGTGAATTGCAGCTGTTTGAAACACTAAACACAGAAGTAAAGAAACTAGAAAATAGATTTGCAATGTCTGAACCATTGTCTGCCACTGAATCATTATAGTACATTGTTTTAGGATAACCATTTTCATTCTTGATATCCTTGACATACTTCCAGAAATATCTGGGATTGGATTTCACAGTTGATTCGATACGGGATATGTAGTTACTGTAGCAAGTATTACTGTATGATATTGTATAATAGTTTTGTATTGTGTTGTATATATATTGCAAGCATTAGTCCTATATATATATATATATATATATAACTCTAAGTGAATGAATACTCTTTCCTGTTGATTCGATATTTCACATAAATCAAACTAAATGATTTTTGAGAATTTAAACACATACCGTCGATTCTGCATGGCCGCATTACTATTACACTGATCTTCGTCGAATGATCGAGCGCTTTGTTGTGTTGCGGTGGTGTTTATGCCGGGAAACGGCGATCCCGAAAGGCAACCGCCCGAATGTCAAATTAATTTTACTTAATTAAGTATTCCAACGGGGAAGGGGATTAATGGTGCCATTGCCGCTGAATTATTGATCACGAATTATGTGCGACTAAACAAGTCCGGTCCGTCCCCCGGTAAACTCGATTTGATGTATTCGCGAATGCGAATCGATTGAAATAGGTGGGTAATTCTTAATTTGTGGATGAAAACAATTTGCTTCGATATTCATCTTAAGATTATCTGCTTTAATAAGGAAGTACACACAATGATTTAGAATTAGATAACGCGTTGTTTTATTTCTACTGATTGCAAGGGTATAAAGTCGATCAGTCGGGGAAGAGAAATTTGGCTGAGACTGCAGAATCTTAGAGGCATTGGAGGAACAGAATTTATACATACAAACATAATCATCTTTACGAATTGTTAAGTAAGTTTGTTTTACACGCATTTTTTTTTTATTTTCGACTAGTTTCGGCACATTGCCGTTATCAAGAAATTCGAAACTAGTCGAAAATAAAAAAAAATTGCGTGTAAAACAAGTGAAACTTACTTAACAATTCCTAATATTACTAAAATGTTTTACTAAGTGATTAATGAGACTCTAATTGAAAATAATCATCTTTATTGAGATATTTGCAATTATATTAAGTTTACGAAACATTACATATTTATTTACAAAATGGCAATTGATCGTCGATCAAATTTATTTATTTTTATATTTTATTGTTTTCGTATCTATATTTATACTGGTATTTATATTCTTGCTTGTCTTACATACATATATAAAAATCTTTATTTCTGAGATTGGAATATACAATTACAATACAATATCTAACAATACACTAACTTTCACAACATATTTCCAACTCTGAAACTGGCTATCGACCAGTGGTCTTTCAGCCTGTTTGTCTTATTATTACTATAATGTAAAATTATTTTGTATTATCCTGTAATTGGGCTAATGTTTCCTGTTGGGTAATAAAATTATTATTACCATTATCAAAGCTTGATGGGTGCTTAGCGCTTTTGGGATCGAGGAAGCATGGTATATAAGTGCAGTATCGTCGACATATAGAAGAGGATATAAAGCGGGATTTACATATGAAGGATGTGACTTTTAAAGGTCATGAACAAATACATTATACAACGTAGAGAAAAGTGGGGAATCTTGAGGAAGGCCTTGCTGTGGGGTGAATGATTGGGAATATGAATATCGGATTTTGACACGTATGGATCGAAACTGTCTAGAATTATTATTAAATGAGAAGGAATGCCTAGGGAATTACATTTATACAACACACCTCGATGCCATACCGAATCATATGCCTTTTATATAACGAGAAACAAAACTTCTGATTTTCTTCCTTCGAAATGTATCGTATGGCAGTTTAATGTAAGTATAGCTAGGGTTTGAACCGATCTTTGAATTTGACAATTTTTATAAACAGACAGATGGATTACCAATGGGTTCTCCTCTGTCATCATATCAGAAATTTTCATGTCACACTTTGAACAAATATTGTTTACCAAATCAGAATGCAAAAATATAAAATTCTGGGCTCGTTATGTTGATGATATATTTTGTATTAGGTCGAGGCAATTGGATAATTTCTTCAAATTTATAAATACTATTAATAGAAACATTCAATTTACGATGGAGATTGAATCCAATAATAGTTTAAAGAGGAAAGAATAAGAGGGAAACAGGTACACGTATTCTATCAAAAAATGCGCGCAGGAAACGAATGGTAGGTTTGGGATAAAGAAACGGACACGCTAATAAAGGACGTTGAAGGACCAAAAAACGCATGGAAGAATGAGAGAAGAGGGGGTATATTGGGGGGAGGCGAGGGGAAAGGAAAATGGAGGGAATAACGATATCATTTTGGAATATTGCGGGTATGAAGAAAAAGCTTGAGGACAATATATGGAATAAAGAGCTAGAAAGCTGGGTAAGGGACAAAGATTTCGTCGGAATTACAGAAACGTGGGTAGAGTTAGAGGATTGGGAGACATTAAAACAGAAAATGCCAAATAATTTTATATGGAAGTGCGCGGGGGCGAGGCGGGAAAAGGCGAGAGGTAGGGCAAAAGGGGGAATTATCACAGGGCTTAGAAAAGGTTTGGAGGAAGGAGAAGAGTCAACGGAAAGGAAGATACAAGAGGGAGTGGTAAGCAGAGCATTTTGTGATGGGCCAAGGAAATGGAGGATAGTGACTGTTTACAACCAGCAAGCAGGGAGTGAAATTAAAGACCACATAACATGGCTACAACAGGAGGCGGAAAACCCAGGGAATATAATTGTAGGGGGGGACTGGAATGTCAGAACAGGAAATATGCAGACAAAGTGTATAAACGAAGAGGGAAAAGTAGTAAGAACAAGGAAATCAAAGGATTCGATAATAACAAAAGAGGGAGAGGAATGGATAGAATGGGCAGACGGGGAAATACTAAATGGGTGTACGGTAGGGGATTGGGAAGGTGAGGTGACATATATCGGGCCACGAGGAAAATCAGTAATTGATTATATCTTGGTGGGGGAGGAACTGCGGGATGAAGTAATACACTTTGCGGTTGAGGACTGGAGTGGGTCTGATCACTTTCCAGTAACGGTTAAACTTGGGGACAGGGGAAAGGAGGGGCAAGCAATAAAGAAGGAAGGGTGGTGCTGGTCAAGGTTGGCAAGAATTAATTACATAAAGAGAATTGAAGAGGTATGTTTCGAAGATATACACTCTTTGAATCAACTGAGAGCAGGAGTAAAGCTAGCAATGACGAGGCAGAAGAGGGGGAACGGGATACCAAGTAAGAGAGGGTGGTTTGATAGTGAGTGTCAGGGGGCGAAAAAGGCGTGGAGGAGTGCAACTAATAAATGGAGAAGAGCACAAAGGACAGAGGAGGAAATGAATGAGGCAAGGTACCACTGTGAGAGAGTGTGTAAGGGCAGAAAAGAGGAATGGATTAAAGAAGAAATGAAGGCGGTAGGCGAAATTGTAAGTGAGAAACAGCTATGGGCGTACGTAAAGAAGAATAATCCAAGCAGAAGAATAAGGGGAGAAAATATAGGTATGACAAAGTGGAAGATATATTTTGAAGATCTGTTAAGAGGAGGGTACGTGGAAGCAGAGGTGAACTTCGAGAGAAGGATATTCGATGGGGCAGAAGACTTTAGGGAGGAAGAGTTAGAAAGAGCCCTCAGAGGGATAAAGGAAAGGAAAGCAGCGGGGCCGGATGGAATCCAGGGGGAGGCTTGGAAATGGTGTAGTGTAGGAGGAAAACGGGCTATGCGGGACATTTTAAATAAGATATGGAGGGGGGAAGAGCAGTTCCCTGAGGAATGGAGGGAGGGAATAATTATACCAATTCATAAGGCGGGGGATGAAATGTGTCCAGCAAATTATAGGGGTATAACGCTAATGGACACTCTATATAAAGTTATGTTGGGAATGGTAAAGGAGCGGTTGGAGGAGGAAGTGGAAGAGAAGGGCCTATTACCGGAAGTGCAGGCAGGGTACAGGAAGGGAAGGTCGACAGTTGATCAGATAGCTACTCTGAACTGGCTGATTGAGAGAGAGATGGTGAGGAAAGGCAAGGTGTATTTGATGTTTGTGGATTTGAAAGCGGCATATGATTCGGTTGAGAGAAAGTTGCTGATAGAATGTTTGAAATGCAAGGGAGTGTCAGAGCAGATTGTAAATTGGGTGAGTGAGGTGTATAAGGAGACGAGGTGTAAGGTAAGAGTAGGTGAGTGTGTGTCGGAGAGAATCAAGGTAGTGCGTGGTGTAAGACAAGGGTGCCCTTTGAGCCCACTACTGTTCAACCTGTATATCGCGGATATGGAGAAGGTTCTAGCGATGGGGCAGGCAGGGGGAATAGTGGTGGGAAGAAGAAAAATATGGAGCCTGGCGTATGCGGACGATGTGGTAGTGATTGCAAGAACGATGAGTGAATTGAATGAGATGAAAGGAAGATTGGAGAGGTATTTTAATAAAAGGGAGTTGTTTGTGAGTGTCAAGAAAACTAAATGGATGGTTTGTAAGAATGCGGGAGGACGAGGAAGGGAGGAGGAATTGAGGTGGATGGGAGAGAGATTGGAGAGAGTGAGCGAGTTTAAATATTTAGGATATATGTTCTCCGCAAACGGAGGCAGAGCGAAGCATATAGAGTATGCATGTAAGAAGGTGAGAGTGGCAATGGGGAGGATGCGGAATGTATGGGAGGAGGTGTTAGGGGGAAATATGTACATGAAGCTAGTGTGGTGGGATGCCTGTATAAGAGCGATAATGATGTATGCATCGGAAGTATGGGGAGTGTCTGGACATGAGAGAGTGGAAAAGGTACACCTGCAATACTTAAAAAGTATATTAGGAGTGGAGCGCACAACGCCAAGTTATGTGGTATTGCAGGAGTGCCAAAGAATGTCTGTGGAATGGGAGTCAGCGAGGAGGGTAGTGAAGTATGAGAGAAAGATAAGTGGGTTAGGAGATCAAAGGTTAGTAAAAGAGGCATGGGGTGTTTGTTATAAGGAATGGCAGATGAATGCTAAGGGTGTAAGATGGATGAAAGAAAGAGAGTCTCTGTATAAAAAAGTGGGGTGGTCGTGCCAGTTAGTGGAACAGAAGATAGCGTTGGGGGAGAAGCTTGAGGTACAGTATGCGGTGAGGGCGAAAGATGTCGAGTTGCAGCTGCGACAGATAAGAATAGAGAAAAGCAGCTCTAACCCCAATTAAAAAATTGTCCAAGGAAGAAGCACGGCTACTCGCACGGTTCAGATGTGGGAATGAGGAAAGAGGAAGAAAGGTATGGATGGGAGAAGAGTACATGAAATGTATGTTTTGCGGGATTGGGAAGGATGTATGGGAGCACTGGACGGGGGAATGTATGGGATTGCAGGGATCACATGAGACAAATGTTAAAGATCGAAAGAAGAGTATGTGTGCGAGTGGAAGTGGGATTGAAGTATTGAAAGCGATTGTGAAACAAAGGCCAGGGAGGAGTAGCTAATACAGCGCAAAGAGAGAGAGGAAAGGAAAAAAAAATTGGAAGAAAATGTATATTATATTTGTTGTTATTATTTGGGAATAGTTTTGTGTTTTGTTTTGTTTTGTTTTATTAATTGTAAGGAATTGTGTAAAAATTATTGGATGCCAAATAAAGGTTATTTATATATAGTTTAAATTTTCTAGACCTCACAATTACAAAAACAAATAACAAAAGACTTAGATAAAAAATTTATAGGAAGGAAACTTTCACTGATTTAATTATACCAAATTCGTCAAACACAACGAATCAAATAAAACACTCCACTTTTCATGCATTTGTACATAGACTTACACAAATACCATTAGAAAAATCAGACTATGAACAGGAAATTAACATAATTAAAGAAATAGCGATTAATAATGGATGTGATAATAAATTAATAGATTCACTAATAAAGAGAAAAAACAAAAACAATTTTTGAAATACATATATAACGCTGACATAAAAGAAAAGAAAACAACTACAATATATTAATGGTTTATCACACAAAATTAAAAGAACCTTAAATGGGAAAGAATTTAATATTATTATGACGAATCCATACAATCTAAAAAGGATATTTGTTAATAATAAATCTATAATTAAGAAAGCGCAAAAATGTGGTGTTTATAAAATAAAATGTGGAGATTGCGACGCAATGTATATCGGACAAACTGGACGGAATTTCGGAAAACGAATAAAAGAACACAAAAAATCTATAATAGATAATAAAAAACAACGGGGTTCGCGAAACATTGTATCGAATCCAACCATTTTTTCAATCCGGAAGATTTTGAAATATTATATACGGGTAATAAAGGACAGGAATTGAATTTGAGAGAAGGCTTAGAAATCAGCAAGGCAATAAAACGGGGAAAACACCTAGTAAACGAATAAGGGACTCACCAATTCTTAAGTCCCTTATTACCTGAATAATAATAACACATAAAAAAATAATTGTATATATATTCATGTAAAATTAATTTTCTGTACACTCCTTGAGAATGACGTGAATCGAAACTAGTCGGAGGAAATAAAACAATTAGTGAAACAAATCAAGTGTATTTTTCAAACTATTAATATTGATAACTAGATATCTGTGTGGAGTCATTTCCGGCCTTATGAATACAGGTAATAATACCTTGCTTCCACTCACTCTTAAAGATTTGGGACTGGTAAAAGAAGTTGAATATACTTGTTGATACTTGTTGATAATTTCTGGTAGGAAAGGATAGATCTGGGAATACCATCATAACCAGGTGATGTGATTTGCCCTTAAGCAGCAATTCGAAATACTCTTCCTTTTTAATGTCGTCATTGAAATTTTAGGATGAGAATATATACATAAAGGAAGCATAGTAATTGTTAACTGTCCGCATGAAGTTAATGTCGAATGAATCGTTATTTGTCATCATGTATGTCCTTTTAAAGTAGTCTGCAAACTTGTCCGCTATCAGCTGGTCATTTGTAATTGTCATCGGGTCCTGTATATGTTAAAGGTAGTCAGTTTTGCTGTATTTGCTGAGTTGTCCCAAAACGTGTTTCCCTGTATGTCATTCAATTCGTGGCAGGTTTTAATCCATACGTCCGTTTTGTATTCTAGAATAAGTCTGTGTATGTCTTTATTGTTATATTCCGTTTCGTCTGTCAGTGTAATATCCCATTTTTATTGTCGATTATAATTTATTAGTCTGAGGATAAATTATGGCAGGGTATATTTGTAAGGAGTAGGTGGGTGTTTTTCTTTTTTTTTATAGAGTCTGCGAAAGTTTCAAGAAATGAGGATATGGAATGTGGAGAAATGTCTTGGTGGCGTTTATATCTTCTGCCACTGTTTAAATGTCGCAGTCTTTATATCCATATGTTATTTTAGTCGGCACAAGAATAAGACGAGTTAAGGCTAGGGAGAATTTGATCCTAGATTAGGTATTAACTCGAGATTGTGTATCAAATATTTTATATTGCTAGTGACAAGGATAGGATCTGGAGTGGAGGATTGATTCTCTGATATAATAAAAGTTGAATATGTGTGGATACGGACCATGTTTGAATTAGACTTAAAATAATAAAGTTGCCTAATTTTTGCTACATTTCCATTAAAATCCCCAATTATGATGGCATGGTCATATAGGGAGGCTTTGGTGAAAATGGTATCCTCGATAGCCGAGGAATGATGCACGTAAATTAGGAAGAAAAGGAAGAAAGCTTTATAGTACAGTGGATACATTCATTCTTGGAGGGTTGGCTTTTTCTAATTTAATTTCTGGTCTCACTACAATTATCGAGCTGCCGCTTTGGTTTTCAATCGGATTTGTCGAGGGAATTTGGTCAAAAGGGTTTAGCAACCAGAAGACCATTTATCATTAATTTATTTCCTTAACATTATCTCCCTTTCACCTCCTATCCTTTAAAAAAAGGGGGGAAATGGATCATTGGATTTTGTTTAAAAAAATAAGTTAACGTGTACACAGTTGTTACGGAGAAAATGGGAAACCAAATGGGATTTTTTAGGTAAGGAATTAATATTAGTACACAAAAAGGTTACACTACCCATTTCTGGTGACTTACGAATAGCCAGTGTGTATGCCAGAGCTGGGGAATACTAATATCGGGTGATTTCAAATCGAACATAACAATAAACTTTCGAAAACCAGAAAAGTTTACATGCTTATCGACACTGAAGGATTCGATGAATCATTCTTTTAGTTTTTTAATCAGTTCGTCTTATTGATTTTTATGCCAATGATAACATGGTGAAATTTGATATGAGTTAATTCGTGAATTTACTGTTAAGTCTTTATTAATATGGAAAAACACTTGTAAAAACTTTTCTTCGCAAATTATTATTTTTACCAAATACGTATTTCGACTACGATGTAGTCATCTTCAATAGTTTTACAATTAATGGTTACATCTAGTGGCAGTAATTATATATATAATAAGTGATAAGTGACAAGGGGATTAAGGTGTGTTTGCGCAAGGGGATTAACTATTTTTTTTCCTTTGGCGGATAAGCTTATCATTAAGAATCGATTAAAGGTAACAGCCGGTGTTCTAGCGGGCTCAGGTCAAAATTAAATAGGTAATTACTGTATTTTTTCATTTTAATTACTTCCAACATGTTTAGGTGATAATCCGCTGAGCTCTTAAGTAGTTTTACCTTATTTATTGAAAATGTGTGTCCTGCTTCAATGGCATAATGGGCGACTGCTGATTATATCTGATGTGAGCTGTGTGTTCTTTGTACCTGGTGTTCAGGTTTCGTTTTGTCTGTCCTACATATAAATTGGGGCAATTGTTACACTTAATAGAGTAGATGCCAGATTTGTCTAGATCATTTACTCTACTAAATGTGTTGCCTAACAAAGATCTTAGTTTCGTGTTAACGTAAAATGCTGGGGTTAGATCAATTTTTTTAAATATTATTAAAAGGGGGTGATAAATGCGGGAAGAATAAATGATTTTGGCATATTTAGTGTCTTTGTCTATTGAACTGGCTAATCGAGTGAAACTTAAGACATTTTGTTTAAATATGTATTTATTTATTAGTTTGTTAATTGTTCTGGTGTTGTAATTTAAATTGTTAGCAATTGTACGGATAAAGTCGAGTTCCTTTTTTCTGCTGAAAGTGAATCGCATTAAAACATTTTATGTTTAAACGGTGCAAAATAATCGTGATGGATGTAATTGAAAGTGTGAAATTTGCCATCAAACTCAAAAGTATTGCATTCCATGACAAGTTCTGATAGGGTTAGATTTTCTTGGATAAGATCATTTGGGATATTATTTTTGATTAGGATATGTGGTGTCAAGTATAGAAATACTTGGAAAAAGGGACTCGACATCAAAAGAAATAAGTTTTTCTTCAGACGAAATATTTACCTGCTCCAATCTCTTAGCCAGTTCAATTGATTTTTTTTATGGAACAATTATTCTGTATTTCTAGTATTTCAAAACGATTGACTAGCCATTTAGCTAATTTATATGTAGAAGAGCCAATATTGGAAACTATTGGTCTATATTTATTCCCCGGCTTATGTGTTTTTGGTAGGTAATATAGCCGGGGTAATTTTGGATTAGTGACCTTTTGTTTTGAGCTCAAGTTATTATCAGCTAAACATGTTGACTCTTTTAAAATATTGTTGATTTTTCGGATGTAACTATTGAGTGGATTTTTTGATTGTGTTATATAGGATCCTGAACCTAAAACTTCGTTGACGCTAGATTTATAATCTTCTTTCTTTACGATTACCACGCTGTTACCTTCATCCGACTTCAGGTAATAACAGTCCTTGTTTTTCAGCTCCTTGACGGTGTTGTTAATCTTGGGAGTCGTTTTTCGTTCTATTTTTGTCCTTTCCTTCAATTTTCCGAGGGTTTCCTGTGCGAGCGCAGTGAACTTAGCTGCTTGTGGGGGTGGCAATCTATTGGCGGCGATGTCTATAACGTTGATGATGTCCTGCATTGGTAATTTTCGTGGTGGAAGCGCGTGTTTCAGACCTTTCTGAAGTAAATCTTCTTCTTTGGTGAATTTTATGTCTGTTTTGTTAATAACCAGTTTGTGTGAGATTTCTGGTATGGATGTTTGGTTGGCTTTCGCGTTTTAACAACAAAAGATATTTCAATTTTCGGTAGAGTTTCTTCGATTTATTTTTGAGTTTCTTTGCGATAACTGAGTGCATTTTCATTTGAAATTCATCCCATGACTTTGGTGGAAGCTTTTTGCTTAAGGATAGATGTTGTTCATATGCTATAGTTTCTAGTTTTGTCCTTTTTCCGTACAGTACGCCGATTTCGATATGTTAAGTCTTTATCTATATCAACTGATTTCTTGTTATTGCTGATGATTTTAACGTTCAGAATCCCTTCTATAGGTTGTAGTGGTACAGCATCATACCATACTCCGTGATCCGCCCTTCTACAGGCTTGAAATTTAGGTGGCAAAGTGGTGTTACGCGTAATAGATGGATGAGAAATTCCACATTTTGCACATGTGATTGTTTCTTTAATCTCCGTTTCGACACCTTTTATTATTGAGCAATATGACAGCGCAGGTGCAATGTGGTAAGTAGGGGTGGTTGCGGCACTCCCACGTGCTGTGGCGGTCTAGTGTATTTTATCGGGACTCATGAATGACATGCTTCCCTTGCAGTTTCTTCAAACAGATAGGCACATCATCTGTTTGAAGAAACCACACTACCATCATTGCTCTTTAGCAAAAACCCATAGTCTTAATTATTAAGGCGTTAGGGTCATATCTATGGCCGATCCATGTTTGCACCACTTGTAGCCTTGTGATGTCATTGACGGTAATAAAATTAAATGTGTGTTTAAAAGATTCTCGTTTATTGTATTTTTTTAAGGGTGTAGTGTCTTGTTCTAAATGTGATGTAATTGTTGCTTGAGAGTGTGTGTTGTTTGTATTGCTACCGGATGGGTTGAAGTTTTTTGGTAGTGTCTGTGACTGTTGCGTGCCCTCTTTTGTGTTGAGGCTTGAGTGGTGAGAGTTTTTTGTATTATCTGATTTTCTGTTGCAATCGGATTTGTCGAGGGAATTTGTATAATATGTGCAATGAGGCTGGTCAAAAGGGTCGAGCAACCAGAAGACCATTTATCATTAATTTATTTCCTTAACCTTATCTTCCTTTCACCTCCTATCCTTTAAAAAAAGGGGGGAAATGGAACATTGGATTTTAACATTTCCTGTAATGTTTTATTTGATGTTACCCGTCTGAACCCTTTTTGCCGTTGGGTATTTCAGTGGCCGTCCTCGTTTTTTGGATCTCACTTCCTCAAACCCGGAAGTATCCATGTAATTATCATCTTCTTCACTCCTCATCCTGTCCAGGTAGCACCCAGCAGGATGAAACCCACGTTTTTCTTAAAATAAAAATTTAATTGCTCGCTCACACGTTTGTTAAGTGTGCCGGAATGCTAGCAAACGTAACAAAAATATTTTATCAACACTGTCTTTATTTATCAGAATAAAGATATGATATGCGGTATTATTATAATCAGAGAGAAGAAAAATGGAGGATTTGAATCGGATTCAAAGCCAATATATCCATTCTTCTGAGAAATGTATTTTGAGTAAATCTTTATTAATTTGTTCATTTCTCCACTTACCATGATATTAATAGAATTTTGTTTTAATCTATTATTACAATTATCTTCTTGTAACCTTATAATCTTCTAAAAAAAGGTATTCTGAGTTAATCTTCGCCAATTTGTTTTCTTTCCTTAATAATAATAATAATAATTAATAATAATAATTTCTTTATTTCCCAACGGAAGAACCAATACAGAGAAAAGATTTAAACAAGTAAACTTAAGATTAATAATAATAATAATAGAAAGAGGAAAAAAAAGTAATAACAACTAAAATATACTAAATTGCAAAATTCATAATAATGGAACATAACTCAGCGTTCTTTATGTATTACGTTTACCAATAAATATGTCACGAAAGTGCTTATTTGCATTGCGGCACATGTGACTTATAGGCGACTTACCTAAGACATTAGTTTTCGCAAATGGTAATTTAAATGTTGATATATTTCTGAAGGTTAGTGATGGAGCATAAAAATTCACATTACTTAGCATATAAGGACAATCAATAATATTGTGAATTAATTTGAACAAAAATTCGGCACTACATTCTTCGCGACGAGCCGACAAGGAGCAAATATCATGCCTTAATAACAATTGTTGATAGTCGGCGTTTCTTTCTGGGTATACGTGATCCATTTTACATGATAAATATTTCAAAAAATGTCTTTGTACACGCTCAACTTTAAGTTCACTATTCACATAACATGGATACCAAATAATCGAACCGTATTCAAGTTTACTGCGCACTAAGGAGAAATACAGAGTTTTTAAGAGCGAAGTATTACTAAAACTGATAGAGGTGCGCATTAAAAACCCTAACATTCTTATTGCGGATTGGGTAATATTATGAATATGATCTGTAAAATGTAATCGACGATCAAAAGTAACACCTAGATCCTTTATATATGAATTTCTTGGAATTGAAGAACCGTCGATATTATAATTAAAATTAGTAATTTGTTCCATGCGAGTATAAGAGACAACACTACATTTACTGACATTTAGACAAAGTCTGTTTGTATAACACCATTGCGATATCGTATTTAAATCTTCTTGTAATAGCATACAATCTTTGAAAGACCCTATCG
The DNA here is from genome assembly GCA_963082785.1 of Philonthus spinipes. Lineage (NCBI taxonomy): Eukaryota > Metazoa > Arthropoda > Insecta > Coleoptera > Staphylinidae > Philonthus > Philonthus spinipes. Next base: position 11,423,312 of record OY720311.1, read on the forward strand.
AAGCATAAATTTTAATATCGTCAGCGTACGCAAGTGTTGGAGACGATAGAGATGTAATTAAATCATTATTAAATGCTATAAAAAGCAGAGGGCCTAAGTTGGAACCTTGGGGAACACCTGAGGTCGAATTGTACTCGAAAGACTTAAATCCATTGAAATAAACATAGTTATTTCGTTGTTTTAGGTAGGATGACAAAAACGCTATGGTGTGTTCTGTAAGACCAAATTGACCAAGTTTGTTAAGTAAAATGTTATGATCAATCCTATCAAATGCACGGGATAAATCTGTATAGATAACATCAATTTGACCTCTGTTATCTAGACTTAGGCTAAGATAATGCGTAATTGAGACCAAATTAGTTAAGGTCGATCTCCCAGATATAAACCCATGTTGAAGTGGTGAAATATATTTCTGTACATGGTTATACAGGAAATAATATATTATTTGTTCAAATATCTTGGAAAAGTTTGATAGGATTGCTATTGGTCGGTAGTTTTGAAGGAGTGAGTGATCACCTTTTTTAAAGACAGGAGTAATTACAGCTGTTTTCCAAGTATTAGGAAAACATCCCGATATAATTAATTGATGCATTAAAAATTGTTAATAACGGCTTGAGTAGTATGTGTTTACAATCTTTGATAATAAAACATGGGACAATATCATCACCACGAATGGCTGATGTTTTCAGCTTGTTTATACTTTGAATGATGTGTTGCTCATTAATTGTTGGAATAGAGAAGTTTTCACAATTAGTGTGTACAGAATTGATTATCGTGACACTATTGTTGAGAAAATCTTCAGAAAACGTATCAGCAAAAACAATAGATGAGTATTGAATGAAACACAATAAAAAGGTTGACGAACGAAACATGTAATTATATATAAGAAAATAAGTACGTAATCAATTAGACCATAAAATTAAAAAAAAAACATAAAAAAAGCATGGAAACCATAAGAAGAATGATAAGTCACAGTTTCTCAGGCGACGACCACATGAAAAATATAGCCCTGACTGCGTTATAAAGACCATCAAGCATTTTGTGTCTGTCATGGTACGGTCTGTTATTTGTGGAATGGATCTGGGGCCTTTGAACGTGGTTGAGGGAACCATGCGGCAAGACCAATACAAGAAGGTATTGGAAACAAAACTGCTTCCACGGATGAAGGAATGGTTTGGTGATGGTAAAAAAGTATTTATACAGAATGGGACACCATGCCATACTGCAAAATCTATTAAAACATTTTTTAAGAAGAGGAAAATATTCCACTTTTACCATGGCCGAGCAACTCTCCGGATAAATCCTATCGAGAATGTTTAGGAATATTTGAAGAGAGAGCTGGCCAAAGAAAGGATAACAACGAAGGTTCAACTGATAGAACGCACTATACTGGGTGGGCCTGAAAGGCGTACGATTTTAAAAACACTCTTGCGTTTGAAGCTTCAGAGAGGGAACTGCGCGAGTGGTGGGGTTAAGTAGTTCGGTTCTCGGAAATTTAATCGCGATGGATCACTTCACCGGAGCGCAACGTGCATTCTGCGTTAAACATTATTACAAAAATGGCGATTCGTGCGTTATTGTTCGGCATTTATTTCGGCGTGAGTTCGGATTACATGACCTAAATCAGTGTCCGAACGAAAGTGTGATTCGATGGTGGGCCACAAAGTTCGAAGCTACTGGTTCGACTCTCAAACAGAAGCCTGCGGGACGTCCAAAGTCAACGAGAACAGAAGACGCAATTGAACAAGTTAGAGCTTCAGTTCAACATAATCCTGCTAAGTCAACTCGAAAGCGTTCAGCTGGTATCCAGAACATCCTTGCGTCGTATTTTGTTGAAAGATCTGAAATTGCACCCGTATAAAATTCAAGTTGTGCAGGAATTACAGCCAAATGATCCAATTTTACGACGAGCCTTTGTTCAAACAATGTTGGAACGCTTTCGGTGTGTCAACAATATTCTGTTCTCCGACGAAGCCCATTTTCACATAAATAGGCATGTGAATAAACAGAATTGCCGTTACTGGGCTGCAGAGAACCCACGTGCAAAACACCAAAAGCCTCTGCATTCGCCAAAAGTAACCGTTTGGGCGGCCATGTCAGCGCACGGAATTATCGGACCCTACTTCTTCGAAAATCGTCAAGGCCAATCTGTCACTGTAAATTCTGACCGATACATAGCCATGTTAAGGGATTTTTTCTTTCCACAACTGCAACAATTTGAAGCCTATAATCGTGCGACATGGTTTCAACAAGATGGCGCGACATGCCATACAGTTAATGCCTCTTTGACGGTCGTAAACGAGATTTTTTTTGGGAAACTGATATCGCACCGAGGTGACATTGCATGGCCTCCTAAAAGTCCAGATCTAACGCCACTGGACTTTTTTTGTGGGGATATCTAAAAAGTAGAGTCTACTCTAATAACCCAGCCACGATTAACCAGTTGAAGACCAATATCCGGGAAGAAATGGCAGCTATTCCCCGTGCAATGTTCCAGCGAGTTTTTACCAATTAGAGGTTCAGATTCGAAGAATGTTTGCAGCGCGATGGTGCACACCTGGATGATGTTATTTTTAAGAAATGAATTTCCCAGATGTAAATTTTTATAGAAATAAAAAATTTTATGTGAATTGTACTTAGTTTTTTTTTAAATGATTTTTTCAAATTCGTAATTATTTCTGGCCCACCTTGTATATCATTGGAACCACAACGAAAAATTAAAGCAAATTGCGTTAAATTGTGTTAACAGCATGCCACGAAGGATTGCTGCACTAGCCGCAGCGAGGGGTGGCTTAACAAAATATTAATTTCCTATTATTTGTGTGTGTATTTCTTAAATATTTTGATTATAAATATTCTACAATATAGCATCTATTTATTACTACCACTTACACTATGATTATCTTCCTAATAATAGATAAATCATCAAAAAAACATAGATTTGGCGGGTGAGTCTAATAATATGGCCAGGGACTATATATAATTTATTTATTTATTAAATTATTTATCAGTGTCAAATTTTATATCATTCAAGAATCAATCATTTTGGTGATGTATTTTTTTGGAAATGACAAATTATAAGTAATGGCTTTTAAGTTGAGACGCTTGCGAAACGAACATAGATTTCAGTGGAGTATGAAAATATTTAAGGGCATAAATTGTGTGTGTGTATAGCGGGGGCAGTGTATCCGCATCTGAAAAGTGTCTCCACGTAAGAAGCGTAATAAATTTATGGTCGACGCGATAGCGCGTGAAATTTATAGTAATTTGAATGTATCCGCCGGACAAGCTCTCTTTCGTTTCGCCCGATATGATTTACCGAAAGTTCCATAACTTAACCCTCTCCACACATATTTATTGTTTGCCCAAGGTGATTTATGAATTCGTTATCCTCTCCTCCCTTCTCCACCCTTGCTCGTCGCCGGCGTCGTAATTTAATGCATAATGCATCTCTTTTCGGTTTACAAGGGAGATTCTATTCCTCTCTTGATATTCAAGCGAAGAGTCAGGTGTAAACGCGAAATGGTGGATGTTTAGGATACACACACACACACAAATACGTAGATAGAGTAAAGTCCGTCACGTCCGTGAAAAGCTTCACGGAGCAGTTTCTGGGTCGACGACCTCAGCGAGCCGGGGGCGGCTGTTTGCGCGATAAGACCCCAGTAATCTCAATCCATCTGCGGACGCAACCTATCTCTACTAATGCAGCCATGGACACTGCTTACTTAACTCTAATTACGCCGATTGGACTCCGTCCTCGATACGAATATAAGAAGCACTTGCGTAACGATCGGAATCGCTGGAAGGAGGCGGGCGGGCGATTTCAATCAATGGCCGCCGCCCGCGCGCTGGCCCTTTTCTAATTTCCCACCCCGCCTGCCCTTTTACTTTATCGCGTTATAAAATTCGTGTTCCTCTCCCCCCGGCCGGCGAGGCGCGTTCCTCTCCTTGTAATTCCGGCCGCATTTTATTTCGCCACTCCGCGGATTTATGGGAGGCCGCCCCCGCGCGAAAAATAAAATTTATACCGCACACGCAGCCGGAATGTGAAATGCCCGCTCCGCGTCTTACCCTCTCAGAGCTCATCTGCCTGCGAACGTATCTTGTTTATATTTCTTATTTTATTCTATGTTTTCAAAATTATTCAACTGCAATGGTAATAGAATGAAATGAAAAAAAAAAAAACAGACATCTGACTATGATACGCATACAGTAGTGGCCATTAATATACGAAGGGTCGTTTTTATATTCCCGGACTCGGCTATTTTGAATTATGGTGCAATTTTCGATTATGTTGTTTTTTAATCACATATGCCTTGGTAACTTGTATGACAATTTACAAAATAATTGCAACATTATTAATTTTATTATCTGTCAGTTATAAGTCACGCATCGAAGCGACTAAATTCGAATACCGTGCTGTAATAAAATTCCTAAAATAAAAACTCCCAAAAAATATTCGTGAACAGATGTTGGCTGCATACCAAGTTAACTAATTGCGAGTGGTCAAAATTGTTTAAATATGGCCAACAATCACTGGTCCAGGGCATCCTGTTGACGTGATTCCTGCAGATGTTGTTGAAAAAACCAAGTGTTTAGTAAAAGGAGATAGCTATATAGTAAAATGGAAATAATCGTTTGAAAATGAGACATTCTTTTGGATTTAATAATATGAATATGTATTTACCTTTTTTATTTAGCAAGTATAAAGTATCGGTCTAACTAAAAAATAAATACTTTTCAGATGTAAAGAAATCTATCAATAATATGCTTAAATCTGAAAAAAACGGTCTTTCTCCCATTTGGTTCGTATATTAATTGCCTTCCTGCAACTAACAGTATTACATTTCATGAATCAAATTGTAATAGTCAAAATTGTAATTGTAGCATTAAAATAACTTCTGTAACGTCAACCAAATACTTGGGTGTAATCTTGGACTCACATATGAATTGGAATGATCATATTAATAGTGTTGTTTTTAAAATCAGAAAATTTGCTTATATGTTCAAAAAAATAAGATGTGTACTGAACAAAAAATCGTTATTGACGATTTATTACGGTTTTATCCAATCTGTCTTAAATTATGGTATACTGTTTTGGGGCTCCGCAAGTGAAGTGTATATGAAAAAAATAAATGCGGTTCAGAATATGATATTAAAAATTATGTTATCAAAAGAGATTCTGTATCCAACCACACAACTATATATAGATGCTAAGGTATTTAATATAAATCAGTTGTACTTTTTGAGTCTTTGTAAATACTTGCATACTCATAGATATGAACCTACAATTCTTCACCTACCAGAACACCATTACTCAACTCGAAACAAAGTGAATAATTTCTCAAATACCCTACTAACCAGAAAGGCTATTGGGCAACGAACATTTTTATACAATATACCACGCGTGTATAATTATTTGCTGGAGAGTAACCTATTACATTCTCACACTACTATCTCGATAAAGAATTTTATAAAAAATATTAAACGATTTCTGGCAAATTCAAACCATGATAATGTGTCATTTATCATTGGAAGATAGAATGTATGTCCTGATGGACATGACACATGAAGTGCAAATAAGTATAACGTTTAAAAATGTTTCATTTACGTATAATTGAATATAGTGTTTTTTTTTATTTATCAATTCTCTTTTTTTGTAATATTAAATTACTGCGAATTTGTCTACAAGCTATTAAGCTTCGACAAATTTGCAGATAATTATTGGGGATATATATTTTTATTTTTAAGTTGTACTTTATTTAATTCTCTATGTTTTTTCAAATACCTTATATATTATGTATTGTACTGATTTGTTACATTTTAATTGAGCAATTAAATAAAATAATAATAATAATAATAATAATAATAATAATAATAAAAATCGGTAGCTAAAGGGTTACAAATCGCTTCACATATTTCTGTACATTTAGAATGCTGTGTGTAACAAGTAGTATTGACATAAATAAAATAAAAATAATAAGTTGTCAAATTTAATAAACTTCAATATAATTTATATAATATAATAATTTATAATATATAATTTATTCCCAAAAATACACCAATATTTTATCAAAATCTTCCATTTTTTGTACAAATTCCTCCCATAGAACCATTAAGAATATCCAAGCCTCCTACTTAACTAATTCCACCAATACTTTGAATTATGTTCTCATTGTGCACTTGTTGAAACATGTTAATCTATGTAAGGATATTTTAAAGAAAAACACTTCGCACTGTTTCACGATATAACACTATATTCCTGACTAGTTTCGATTTCTTATACCATTTTCAAATGAGTGCTACAGATTACATTAATTGCAGGCCGATAAATCAAAAAATGGCATTAATCACGATATGCCAATTTTTTTTTAAATATCCTAACATAACACCATCAAATAAACAATTTAAATTTTAACAATATATATGGATGAATAAGACGGAAATCTTACTTAAATTTGGTAGAATCCCCCCCCCCCAAAAAAAAAAAAATGGATCAATATCGGGATAGTGAAAAATGAGAAATTATTAGTGATATATTTTTATTAATTTTATCCCACTTGAGATGGAATGAGTCATATAGGGAGATCAAAATTCATTGATGCAACTTGATGGATATTTCTGAGTCAGTCAACAAAAAATGATTAAATAAAAAATATAAGGTAAATGGCTATTATTATCGTATTTTCTTTTTTTATATATAAAAGATAATTTCAATGAAAGGAAACGAAATAATCATTCTCCTTTCATCCCGATATCTCTAAAAATAATCACACTTTCAATAACGCACTCACAAATTAGATAACCGCGCGCATTTATCGGCACGTTAACCGCGCTATTTTTTCCCCCCGATAACGACGAATAAATAACAATTTTTTTTAACACGGATCGCCGCGAACGGCGACAATACGCAATCATCGCTGTCATAAATTGTGGCTTTTTATATCGCGATAAGGAAGAGAGGCGCGTGAATACGATCGAAAAGAAGCGCGTCCTAAATAAACGTTTGTTTAAATTAGAGCGCGCTCCCTCGTCCCTTTGCCTTTAATGAAAACATCACCTGCAACCCAATACATCAAGCCACCCCCGCCCCGCCCCTATGGCCTGTGCACACACGCACCGGATATTTCAATAAGCTACCCCTCTACGCATTTACACAAATAGGTAACTTGATATGGGTGGAAATCGTTGGATGGGGGTTTTCGGCTGAAAAATTGCATGTGTGTGTGTATGGAAATGTTCATTAATTTAAGTTTGGGATGGGTTTTATTATAGTAATTAAAATTAAATAAACAAATTAAATCAACATAAATTCCATATTACACTTTTAATAAAAAAAAATCGCATAAATAAACATACATATTTATTCAACTTTTAATTCCAATCAAATTAATCAATAATTTTAATTTAGTGAAACGAATAACAAAGTGTATTAATTAAATTAATTATTAATTAATTTAAAATAAATAAATCAACTTCCCTCCAAAATTCAAACATAATCAATCGACTATTCATGAATTTGTATCATCACACATAAATGGCTAACAGATTTTGTCTTTGTCTTGCCGACTGAATAATCACTGGTCGATTGCCAAAATGTAATGTTTTATAAACTTAATGATTAAATAAATAAATAATAAAACACGAGGAAAGCTTATATGGAAAAATCCGCTAAAAAACAATCAAGAGGAGGTTAGAGAAAAACCAAAATATACGAAATAAAATAAATAATATATTTTTAAAACAAAAACCAACGTAATTTTGTCAGTCATAACATTTTCATTTTTAGAAAAAAATAAATTGTGAATGAAAATAAAATGAATAAAAAAAAATAATTTAAAAATAAAACATTTGTTTTTTTTTATTTTCATATATTCCGTCTACCGACTTAATTATTTATTTTTTTTTTGACGTAAAATAACAAATTATTATAAATAGTATGATATATTAACTTTTATCATACTATTAATTCATTATGTTGTTTGCAATTCGTAATAGAAAAATAAACGACTAATTAGAAATTTATGTAGATGACATTTTAATTCATGCAAAGACAAAGGAAGAACATGATAAGATTTTAGAACAAGTATTTAAAATAGCAAGAAAAGAAAATATAAAATTTAACATTAAAAAATGCAAATTTGGTTTAGAAGAAGTAAAATACTTAGGTCATAAATTCTCAAGTAAAGGTATATCAATGGACGAAGACAAAATTGAGGCGATAATTGAAATGCCCAAACCAAATAATAAAAAAGATGTACAGAGATTCCTTGGTCTCATAACTTATGTAGGAAAATTCATTCCAAATTTATCCCAAATAACACAAGCACTAAGAGATTTAATTAAAGAACAAAATGTATTTTCCTGGGAAAATAATCAAGAAAAAGCTTTTAATGAATTAAAACAGATAATATCACAAGAGCCAATTTCAAATTATTTTGATACTAGTAAATCAATAACAATTTCAGTAGATGCATCAAGTTTTGGTCTAGGAGCAGTACTTCTGCAAAATGATAAACCATGTGCTTATGCTTCTAGAGCCATGACCGATACTCAACAAAGATACGCTCAAATTGAGAAGGAGCTATTAGCAATTTGTTTCGGCGTACAAAAATTTTATCAATATGTTTATGGAAGAGAATTCACGGTAGAAACCGATCACAAACCACTGATACATATATTCAAGAAATCTTTAAATTCATGCCCAGCTAGATTACAAAGAGTGCTCTTAACATTGCAGAAATATAAAATAAATTTAGTATACAAACCAGGTAAATATTTTATAATAACCGATACACTATCAAGAGCAACAGTAAATAAAATATATGAAGATAACTTAGAATTAAACGCACAAGTATGCTTAATTGAAAAAAAAAATTATGATTGGTTAAAACAATTGCAAAAGGCAACTGAAGAAGATGAAGAATTAAAATTGACAAGTAAATTTATACAGAACAAATGGCCAAATAGCATAAATAAATTAAGTAGTAATTTAAAGCCTTATTACAAATTAAAATCAGAAATTACACAATGAACAAATAAACTAGTATACATGAATCAAAGAGTTATTATACCAAAATCATGGAGAAATAAGATTCTAGAAGACATACATACAGGACACTTAGGTATAAACAAATGCACATCAAGAGCAAAATTTTCAGTTTATTGGCCAGGTATGACGATACAAAGAGAAAATTTAATTTAAAGATGCTTCATATGTAATAAATACTCAAACTCAAATAAAAAAGAACCAATGATAAATCACAAAATAATTAAAAAAACATGGCAAAAAATAGGAATTGACTTTTTTGAAATTAAAGGTGAAACATTTCTAATTGCAGTAGATTATTACTCGAAGTATCCTGAAACTATGACACTAAACAAAAACTTAACCTCGATAAATGTAATTAACATATTAAAAGCAATATTTGCCAGACACGGAATTCCTAAAATTGTAGTATCCGATAGTGGAAGACAATTTATTAGCGAAGAATATGAACAGTTCTCTAAAGAATGGAATTTAAAACTTGCTTTATTTTTTTTATAATCTTCTTTATATTGGTTGTGGATACTTTTTTAAAGCAGACTTTTAACTCTGGTTTGGAATAACGTGCTGACTGAGTATTCAGAATAAATTCACTTTACTTATAACCTGACAAGACATATAAAGTATATCGCTACCAACTACTTAAAACTAAAAGTGTCTTCACATAGTTGAACATAAATGGCAGTACATATCACTGAGCTTAAATTTAATAATTTCAATTATTTAAATAAAAATAGTTATTCTTATAAGGGAAATAATAATGTATGCGTTGGAAGTATGGGGAGTAATTGGGTATGAAAGAGTAGAAAGGGTACACCTGCAGTACTTAAAAAGCATTATAGGAGTAGAGGTTACAGCATCAAACTATATAATATTGCAGGAGTGCCAAAGAATAACAGTAGAATGGGAGACAGCAAGGAGAGTGGTAAAACTTGATAGAAAGATAAGTATGTTAGGTTAAGAAAGATTGGTAAAAGAAGCATGGAGAGTATATTATAGGGAATGGCAGACGAAAGCTAGGTGTGTAAGGTGTGGTGAAAGGGAGGGCATGTACAAAAGAGTAGGGTAGTCGTGGTTGGTGGTGGAGCAGAAAATAGCAAGGGGTGAAAAGCTTGATTTAGAGTATGGGGTAAGAACTAGAGATGTTGAGCTGCAGGTACGACAAGATCAAATAGATATAACCCCCATTACATAGAATTACAGGTGTTGGTTGGGACCCCGCCCTATTTTCAAAGACTAAACAAGGAAGAAGAAGCACGACTACTGGCGCTATTTAGATGTGGGAATTGGGAAAGGGGAAGGAAATGGTGGATGGGTGAAGAATATATGAAGTGCGTGTTTTGTGGAACGGAAAAGGATGATTGGGAACACTGGACGAGAGAATGTATGGGTTTGCAAGTAACGAATGGAGTAAATGGTATGAGTCGATTTAAAAGTATGTGTGAGAGTGGACGGGGTGTGGGAGGGAGAATGGAAGTGATAAAACAAAGGTCAGAGAGGAGTAGTTAAGGAAATTATTATTAATTAAGAAATTATTGTTAATTTTAGGTAAAATAATTATAATTATGAATGGTAGGTGTTAATACCAAACAAAGGTTATTTATATTAGTTATTCTTTCTCAAACTTATTTTTTTTTATTGAATTAAATATATTTCGGAAACTATGTTTATAGAAATTTCAACTACTAAATATGGAAACATAGTTCGAAATATATTCAGTTCAATAAAAAATAAGTATGAGAGAAGATACAACCATTTTTATTTGATTTTTTTGTTTTTTAATCAACTAAAAACTTACCTTTATCCAATGAAATTTAATTTTTAAATATTTTCATCAATAAAATTCTGCAATTTACGTAATTTGTTTATTTAACTAGTTCATTTTTTTATCCCTGTTTGTAGCGGATATTTTTCAAACCCAGTGGTCTATAACCACATATGCATAATCATAATAGTATAAGCATAATACAATAGAAAAAAAGACCGCGAATACGTCAACGCATTACGTTTACACCATTCACTGAATTATTAATTTTTGTTTCCAGGTGTTCATTCAAATTGGACTCTAATATTCCTGCATCATGCCTTCTTACAGCAATTGCCCCATACAAATGTTTTTTTTTTTGTAAGCGCTCGGCTCTGACTGGCGAGGAGTGCCGATTTGGTTGGTGGTGGTGGCTAAAACCCTTCCCCCCTTTCTTCGCTCGATGTATTCATACCTGGCATCTCCATCAGGCATTCCATCAAATACGGAGCGGTATCTCATTGCTCAGCAGTTCTATTTTTCTCACCCTTCCTTGACAGGACTGTTCTACCAAAGCGGCATACCGCATCCCAATACTCTTCTGACCGTAGCATTCTTGGCACTTACGATAATTCGTTAAGGGTACCGTCATTATCTCTAAGCTCATGCCTCTCTTCTCCCGATTTACTGCACCCGAATAACTTGTGGCTCGCTGCAGGTATTTAGCACTGTCACTCTTCCTAATCCTCTGCAGATACTTTCAAAAGCAGCCGTGACCTGTCATTATCTGCGTCAGTTCTCTGTGAGTCCTCTTGATCCAATGTTTGATATCAGGGATCAGGGTCCTGGTCCAGCTAGACGACCTGTTCCACTTCCCCTGCCAACGTTCTAATGCCCTAGCTTCCGCACGCCTTTTTGTCTAAGCCTCCTTCAACGCAGATTGCCCCGATCCTGAAGTCTCCAGCACCTCCGCCGCTTCCTTGGAGACTGTCCGCTAGACCCTAATGGACCTTAGAGCCCCAGTTCTTATCGCTCCCCAGATCTTGCCTGCATTCTCGCCACGTTTATTGCATCACCCCCAGCTGGTGTCACGTACGATAGTCTAGCCTAGGCTATCGTAGCAAGAAGCCTTCTCCTGCCCTGTCCGGGGCCTCCCACTTTGGGTAATATGCGGAATATCGCAGCCTCCGTCCGCATGGCTGCATCTTGGGTTTGCTTCCATTATCACGCCTAGGTATTTTATGGTCTTCGTGATCGTCAGTTGTTGCCTTCTAATATGAAACACCTCACCTGTAATCTTTCCTACCCTTATAATCGACAGCTAGGTGGCCGCAGTCTTCTCAACCGCCACCTGCAGCCCGATATGTTCCATCTTGTCGATAACCGACCTTCGGTTGCTTTGTCAGCGTGGCATTAGTAGTGAGGTATTGCAGTATTACTGCCCTAATACTACAATGCCTCGCTAACAGAAGCAACCGAAGATCGGTTATCGAGAAGATGGAATACTGCAATGTCTCACTAGACAGAACCGCTAGGTTATCCGCAAAGGCCACTAGCTTCACCCCTTCTGGCATCCAGGACCTCTTCATAGACCAGGTTCCACAGGGTTGGTCTATATTGCATTTCTGGTATTGGAAAATGAATTCAGGAGAGGGGTTGTTGCGAGGTGGAGAAGTCAAATTTGATGGACAAATGGTCGGAGCAGAAATCAGGAATTAGTCGGAAGGAATGTATAAGGTGACAAATAATGGAGGTACATAAGAATATGTCTGGAGTGGTACATTGATTGTTACTCATAATGAAGGTGGGAGGAGTATTAATTTTTACAAAATTAGAATTTTCACAAAAGGATGCAATATTTATTAACATTAATATCGCCTATTATAATTGTATTATCATAAAGCGACGCTTTTATGAAAATTGTATCATCAATGGAGGCATGAGGATGAATATAAACAAGAAATATATGTAGCGTGGATTGATTATTGGATATATTGAAATGGAGGCACTCATTTAAGGGATTATTTATTCGGGGAGGGTTTGCTTTGTTATAGGATATAGAAGGATCGGATTTTGCAATTGATCCCCCTCTAATATTTTCGTTTACAACAGAGGCTGGTATTTGGATGGTTTTCCAGTTCTTGTATATAAAGGGTGATTTTGTTTTAGTTTCGACAAGGAGATTGACATGTATAGGGTTGGTCCTAGGACCGAACCCTGTGGGACCCATATGTTTATCGGTCTCGACTTCTCAGCATTCTGCGTGATGTAGATCAATCTCCCCTCACTGAAGTCGGCTAGATCGGGTGTTAATCTGCCCCTTGCTGCCACATTGATGTTATACCACGGGATGGAGTTGAATCCGTTCCTCTTCCTCACTGGTCCCGACTTCACCTTCGCTCTTACATCCATGATTGCTTGTGTGGTGCAACGCCCTTTCCGGAAGCCGTATTGTGTCTCCGAAAAAAAAACCGAGATTCCTCAATGCAAGACAGGATCCTATTAATTGTGATCATTTCCAACACATTCGACAGTACATTCAGAAAGCACACTGGCCTGTACCCAGAGGGCTTATCCACTGGTTTGAAGGAATGTTTTGGATCAAATATAATACCGAGGTATTTACATGGAGCGATTGAGGTGTTGTTGATGATTATTCCGAATGGAGATATGAGAGGATTATGATAAGGAATGAACAGTTAGGATTGACAGAGATTCTTCATTTGGCAAACTATTGGGATAGGTTGTCGATCAGCTCTGGTAAGGTGGAGAGGGCTTTGGGAAGAGTGGATTCGTGAAGTATTAAAGCAGTGTAGTTGAATTGAAATTTAAAAAATCAGAAGTTGTTTTTTTTTTTTGGATATATTAATGAAACTTTCTAAAATTATATATAGTTTTGTTTTAAAATATGCAAAAAAAATAATATTTTCGAGATATTTTCAGTTGAATGTGAAAAACATGGAATTCTATTCGGATTTAATTTTTGTAATTGAAATTAAAAAAAAGTTGATTCTTTTTTAGAATATTTTAATGAAACTTTCGGAGATTATTAAACACATGCTGCAACTTGCTTTTTCAGAATATAAAAAATACACCATCTACAGTTTTCGAAATATTTTCATTTGAGTGCCAAATTAGCATTTTCTGAAAATTGAAATTAAAAAAGATGATCATTTTTAGGGATATCTCAGTGATACTTTTTTGAGATTATTAAATAAATATTTATCTTTTAAAATATGTAAAAAAATACTCCAGCCATAGTTTTACAGATATTTTTAGTTGAATGTCGAAAGACGTGTTTTATTCTATTTTTTTTTTTCCTGAAAATTAAAATAAATAAAAAACAAAAGTTTATTAATATAATAATAATAATATTTATTAACAGATATATACAGCAAAAAATATTAAATAAATATTAAAAAATTACAAAATCAAATGTATATTTTATATCTGTTAATTGGCTATCAACCAAAAAAGTTTATTAATTTTATGGATATGTTAATGAACCTTTCTGAGATTATTAAATTAATATTTCTCCTTTAAAATATGTAAAAAAATAAAAAGTACCCCATACACAGTTTTCGAGTAAAAAAGCAGAATTTTATTTCGATTTTTCTGAAAATTGATATTTAAAAAAAATCACAAGATGATTAACTTCTGGGATATTTTAATTAAATATATTATGATGTTATTGCGTAACTATTATAATGATATATTCTGATTAAACAAATCTTGTTTTTTAGAATATGTAAAAATAAAAATTCCCATTTTTTTAGAAATATTCATTTTAATGTTAAAATGGAGCAATTTTAATCGAATTTTCGTAAAATTCAAATAAAAAAATATTATTTGTTTGGATATTTCTGAGATTATTAAACAATTCTTGCTCTTTCAAATATGTAAAAAAACAAAAATACTCCACCTACTCTTTTTTAAAGATATTTTCACTTGAATATCAAAAAGCAGGAAGTTTATTCGAATTTTATAAAAATTTTAAATTACATTTTTTATAAAATTCGAATAAAAAAATAATAAAAATAAAATCAAAAGTTGGTTACATTCTGGGATATTTTAATAACATTTTCTGAAATTATTACTTAATTAAAATTTAATTTAAATTATATTAAAAATACCCCATTCATTATTTTTGTGATATTTCCACTTGAGTGTGAAAAAAGAAGAATTTTATTCGAATTTTCTGATTATTAATATTAAAAAATGGTTATTTTTGGGACATGTTAATTAAACTTTCTGATATTATTAAACACACATTTTTCTTTTAAAATATGCAAAAAAATGCCCCATCTAGAGTTTTCGAAATATTTTCACTTGAATGTTAAAAAGAAGGATTTTTTGTTTGAATTTTCTAAAAATTGAATTTAAACAAAATAACAAAAGCTTCTAAAATTGGCCTATCAACGTTTCAAAATACCCTGATTTTAAATCTAAAATACGCAGTAAACTCTTCATCACTTAATCTACCTATGTTCAATCTACTATAAGTAATTGTTCTTGATCGAGGAGCTCTTCGAGGATTTAAAATATTGTGCAAGATCACGTCTTTAATTTCATCATCGCTTAGGTCACCAAACACGGCAATATTTAACGCATCTTCTATAATGTTTGACTGAAATTATCGAATTTATTTTGACGGACTTAAAAATGTTGTCTTGCTAAAACAATATTTTTAAATCGTACGTTAAAGGCACTACAAGTTTAATGTTAACGTTTCCGTTTAAACTATCACTCAATACTTCTATATTATTTTCTTTATTGAATCATTTACAAAATACTTTTATGTATTATTTTCAATCAATTTATCACATTGCTAATCATACTATTCTTACTTGTTTATTTCAATAGGGTTAATAATGCTTTTGAATTGTACTAATGTACAAGCACCCCCTTCAAGCTAATTTTAAGTATGTATTCGGGGCTATTCCCTATGAGAAATGTTACGTTTAACGTGTATGTTAAATAATTAATTCACATTCTATGAATAAATATCTATTACAAACGTTGCTTAAACTGTGAGGATAGAAAATAACGTACACGTTAGACTTAACATTTCCCTTATCTAACAAACTAATGTAACATAAGAGAATTAGTTTAAGATTTTATGTACCGAATAGTTGTATGACAGCATAGAGCAATCTATCTTGAAAATGTAATTTTACTTCGATTATCCCCGAATCCATAACAATATTTGAAAGTCACCGATTTTTGTGTGCAAAAAAGTGTTTTTTTTTTATCCGTTTTTAAGAAAATAATATTATGTGAGATAAAAAAGCTTTTAAATAAATATATTAAGTAAGTAAATGAAAAAATAAGACGTAACGTAATTTCTCGCATAGCCAAACTTTTGATAAATTACAAACATCAGATTACATTTCTATATCACCCTAATACGACATCCCCTTTTCCATATACACCGACACACACATAAAGCAAACAGGCAGACGCGCGCACACACACACACACGTGCACAGATCTAAGAAAGATCCCGTAATAATTCACCGGGATCAAAACCCGGTCCGACATATTTACACAAGCCCCTAAATAATTTATCTCATCCCGCCGGGGAGTAAATAAAAATCCACTTAAAAAAGCTTAAAAGCCCCCGTTGTTTATTGTCCACTTGTGCGACGAAATATCCGCCCTGTTCGGCGGGGGCCGGAAAAATGGACTACATTAACGGCGGATAATATTTTCGGGGCCCAACAATGAATTTCCACCCTTGTCAGACCGTGGATGGGAAAAAAAAAGAATGAAGAAAATGCCTATTCTGTGTGCGTTGGAAGGAAAACTTGCGCATTCATAAAGTTCGGCGTCCATTTTTTACGGGCCCAGACCGCGTAAACACAGCGCCCTAATTCCCGCAAAGAAAGTTGAAAAATAAAGTTTACATACGCGGTTTGCTTTTCACGGGTGATTGAATGCTTTCAGCGGATGGAAGGTTGTGTGTGTGTGGGAGGGAAAGAAGAAAAAAAGAAGGTTTTTCGATGAATATATAATAGATTAAATTACCCAGGGCGTAAGGATGAAATAAAAAAGGATTTTGTTTGTGTCTCATTTATTCAAAAAAAAAATTATCGCGAAACAAACCACGTCATTTTATTTCTATTTGTAAATAAAACAATGTTTTTTTTTTAATTTTAGAAAATTTATCGTCGAGACATTGCTATGGTGTTTCACCAACACAGTAGCATCATCAGGCATTAATCTAATTATGTTGACGAAACAAAATATAGCATTGTCTCTACAATACATTTTTTGAAACTTAAATTTTATTTACAAATAGAGTGTTATGGATTTTCATCAAGTAAAAGCCTAAACCATCGGTTATTGAATTTATTTCTAAAAAAAAAAACATTGTAAAATGTGTTGTTTTATATTAGCCATACATTTTGAATATAAAATAATGGACAATATATTTTTTTTTAATTTGAGGATAACCAAGGATTCTAACGAAGTAGACATTCAATAGAAAATAGTATTCATTAACTTAGTCACAGCTATTTAAATAAATTTGAAAATAATTAATGAATTATTTCCACTTTAGCCTCTGTGACATTTTGACTTGCGTTACGTAACTACCTCAAAACAAATGTGCATTAAAACAACCACTTCTAGGGCAAATACCCCGCCAGATATTGAATTACATAATGGACACTCGCTGTTTCATATCAATAACATATTGGATAATGCAACAATTTTTGATTTAAGAATATTTAATGTGAAGAGTAAAAAAACGCTACGAAATATAAGGCCATCTGCAGACACGTGTTTCGGCAACGTAAGTCAAAATGTCACAGATGCAAAAGATTAAATAATTTATTAATTATTTTCTATTTTTTTGTAATTAATAATAGTATATTAAGTTATTGAATTAATTTGAAATAGTTTTTTGTATTTTGCCCGCAGTGCCGGACGGATCAATCCGATCAATAAAGATATTAATTATTTTGCAAGTGTGACGTCTTATTTAAGTATATATGGATATCCTACTACCGGACACCACAGTGGCGACGAGAGCGATTCATAATAATCGGTACGTGAATTTAAATAAAATTCAGACACGTGTTTTTCCAAAATGGTGGACGAAGAAACGGCAATCGGAAATCAGTATTTAGTGGGACAGCTAAGAGAATTTGATACAACTGCAGATTGGGGAATTTACAAATTTACAAAAGAATATTAAATAATTATTTCTTGGCAAACTCCATTACCGCAATAGAGAAGAAAAGGGCTATAAGCATATAAATTAATCCTCCTCAATGCCTGAGTATTGCCCGTATTATAAATTAATAGAAAAGCTAGATGATCATTTCAAAACAAGTGTGGGTGCATTTGCAGGCAAATATCAATTTTACACTGCAACTCAAAAAGAAGGTGAAAATGCAAAACAATGGACAGCGCGTTTACTTAGCAGTAAACTGTAAATTTGAAAATGAGAGGATCGAAGAAGCTATGCGAGATCGATTCGTAATCGACTTTTTGAAGAAAAAAATGGAGGTGACTTTTAATCAATGTGTGGAAATTGCTAATTCAAAGATGGCGGCAAAATTTAACACGGACGTCAATTTAACCCCCGAAGTTAAAATGGAAATGGTTTACAGTCATGTGACTCGACATCAACCATCCAAGAAGCAGAGTTATGACGTCCAGAGGACATCATCAATGAATCACGAATAGCAAATAGTGCCGGTAATGCAGCGTTTTCGACTGATAAGTGCAGGTGTGTGCGGCAGGAAAAATCATAATACAAGAGAGTGTTATTTTCGTGACAGCATTTGTTCCAAATGTAATGGCAAGGGGCACCTAGCGAATGTATGTACCGGTAAGAAACAAGTAAATAAACCACGGAATTTAAAAAGATATTCTCACAATTTTATTGACAAAACCTCAAAATTAAATATAACGACGACACTTTGGAACTGATATCTATAAAAATTAATATAGGTACTGCTAAACTTATAATATGCTGCTGTTATATTCCGCCAAATTCTGCATTAAATGTATATGAAAATCACTGCATTATGTTTGATAAACTGGTGACGGATTATCCTGATTATAAATTTATTATCATTGGTGACTTTAATTTGTCAAATATCACTTGGATCAACGATGATGAGAACAGCGGCTTAATTCCAACGAATATAAGTTCATCTGCCGAAATGTTATTTTGTGACTGTCTTAGCTCCTCAGGCATGAATCAATTTAATGGCATTAAGAATGCGTTTGGAGGGACATTGGATTTATGTTTCTCTAATTATGATTATTTCTCAGTGAGTAATTGTCCTCCTATAATTCAAATTGATAGATATCACCCACCATTAAATGTTAATGTTATTGTAGATGAATGTGATGCTTTAGCTGATAGTACTAAACATAAACCTGATTTTAAACGTGCAAATTATCGGAGCATAAATAACTTCTTTTCATGTGTGGATTGGTCTTATTTAAATAAGTGCTCCGACATTAATACTGCTAGTCAGATTTTCTACGATATAATTTATTTTGCAATTGATCTGTATGTGCCAAAAAAACCTGTAAAGTTAGAATACTACCCTGCCTGGTTTTCGAAAAAGTTAATTGTTTTGATAAAATCTAAAAAGGAAGCTCACAAAAAATGGAAACTAACCTCAAATCCCGCTGACTACAATTTATTTAAGTGTATTAGAATGCAATGTAAAACTGAATCAATGTTGTGCTACAGACGTTATTTGGATAACATTGAACTTTCCATTCCGCATAACATTAAGTCTTTTTGGTCTTTTGTTCATAATAAGTATAAATCATCTGGCATCCCAATGAATATGACCTATAATGACGTTAGTGCTACAGCAGGTGACAACATATCAAATCTATTTGCGAAGTACTTTTCTTCTGTATACAATCCAGATACTGATGAAACACAATTAAATTTTACTCCTAATTTAACAACAAACTTAAACAGCTTGTATACAACTCCCGAGCAAGTTTTATTTGAACTGTCAAGGTTGAAAATTACTTCTGGTCCTGGTCCTGACAATATTCCTCCGACATTTCTTCGTAATTGTAGTACATCACTTTATAATCCACTATACAAACTGTTCTCTTTATCACTAACTTCCGGTTAGTGATACTGTCAGTTATATCCAAGGTGTTTGAGAAATTATTATATAATCAGTTGGCTCATGCTTTTCGCAATATTATCACCCAAAACCAACATGGTTTTTTTAGAAGTCGTTCCACACAAACGAATCTTCTTGTATTCACGGATTATATTGTCAAGGCTATCGAAAGTGGAGCTGAAGTGCATTCTATTTACACAGACTTCAGCAAAGCTTTTGATTGCGTAAGTCACTCTATCTTATTGAAAAAATTGCGTGGTTATGGTATAGGGGACCCTTTACTGAAATGGATAAAGTCATATTAAACTGACATGGCTCAATCTGTTAAGATAAACGACTCTATCTCAGATACATTTTACGCAACGTCCGGTGTACCCCAAGGTTCCCATCTGAGACCATTACTATTCATCATCTTTATTAATGACTTGTCTGAAGTACTTACCTGCCCGCATTTACTATTTGCAGACGATCTAAAGATATTTTTGAAAATCAGTGGATCAGATGATTGTTCTACTATCCAGAACAATTTGGCTTTAATTCACACTTGGTGCATATCTAACAATATGAAACTTAATATAAATAGGTGTCAGTTTATGCCTTTCTCACGTAGTAAAACGCCAGTAAATTTCATCTATAACTTGAATGGCATTCAACTTAGTAGGGTGAATTACATAAGGGATCTCGGTGTATTATTGGACCATAAACTGACCTATAATTTGCACATTGACCACACTATAAATAAGGCCAATAAAATGCTAGGGTTCGTTAAGCGGAGTACGAGTGATTTTAGCAACATACGTGCCCTGGTTATCTTGTACAACGCGTTGGTAAGATCGCATCTGGAGTATTGTTGCATCATATGGTCACCGATATATAAAACCCATGTGGACAGATTAGAAGCGGTACAAAACAAATTTGCTAAAGTTTTGTCATTCAAACTTAGCATTAGCAGTGCATACGATGGCCTCGCTTCGCTGAATACTCGGAGAAAGAGAATGGACCTCGCATTTACATTCAAATAACTGAATGGGCGAAATGAGTCTGAATATCTATTAAATATAGTCAGTATTAATGTACCAATCCGTGAATTGCGATGTAACAACTTTTTGTACGTGAATCACCACAGGACTAATTATGGAATGCATGGATCCATGACGCGGATCGCAAGAAACGTCAACAGTGCGGGTTCTTCAGTAGATGTTGTTGGGATCTCCTATTCGACTTTCAAGGCCCAGCTAAGACATATCGAATAACTGGTCACCTGTTATGTGTTATTTGTTTATCTTACTTTGTGCACTTTCAATAATTTATGTATATATTTATCATGTAAAAGCAGTTAGCGTTAAATAAAGTATTATTATAAAGTATTATTATTATAATTTCAATGGACAATAATAATAATGAGCCAGTAATGCTCAATGTAAACATTGAAAATATTGCATTTACTTGCCAGATCGACACAGGCTCAAGTATTACGGCTATTAATGAACATTTTTATAATTCATATTTTTATAAAATTAAATTATATCCGGCAGATAAAACTCTATTTTGCTATAATGGAAATAAAATTGTTCCATTGGGAATTTGTTCATTAAATTTTGTATATGATAATAAAAAGTTTACATTAAAAGTATATGTTATTAAAAACGGTGTCAATCCTTTACTAGGTAGAGATTTTTTAAATTTATTTAAATTAGGAATTGCGCCAATTAATTATATAAAGGAGTCAAATAATATTAATACTAACAAATTTAAAGATTTATTTAAGCCTGGACTTGGTACCTTTAACAAGGGTACTATTACCTTAGAAATCGATGAAATTGGTGAGTAGTTTTCATCGATTTTCATCCATCCAAGGCCGATACCATTTGCTCTCAAAAAGTTAGTGGAAGTAGAATTAATGAGACTAGAAGGTTTGGGAATCATTATTCCAGTGGATTTTAATAAATGGGGCACGCCTATCGTGCCAGTTTTAAAGAAAGACGGAACAATTAGAATATGTGGGGATTTTAAAGTCACCATAAATCCTGTTTTAAAGGTAGACAAGAAATAATTGTCCACCCCGTATAGAAGAATTGTTTACTAAATTACAAAGTGATAAACAATTTACCAAGTTAGATTTATCTCAGGCTTACCAACAATATATTAAATAAAAAATGATTTGAAAATAATTAATAAATTATTTCCACATTTAGCTTTGTGACCATTAACTTACTTACGTAAGTACGTTAAACAAATGCACATTAAAACAACTACTTCCCGGGCAAATACCCACGCCGGACATTGAATTTCATAATGTACACCTGCTGCTGCATATCAATAAAATATTGCATAATGCAACAAAATTTTGATCCGAGAAAAATTTCATGTAAAAACAACAAAATTAACGTTACTTAATATAAGGCCATCTGCAGACACGTGTTTCCGGATCTATCCCTCATCAGTACAGCTAAATGTGGAAATAATTTATTAATTATTTTCAAATCATTTTTTATTTAATATATTTAAATAATTGTGACCAAGTGGAATAAATACTGTTTTCTACTTACCAACAAGTTTGTTTGGATGAAAAGTCTAGAGAATATGTAACTATATCTACTCATAAGGATTTATTCCAATATACAAGAATGCCATTCGGAATTTCCTGTGCCCCAAGTAAATTTCAGAAGATTATGGATTCTCTTTTGCAAGGGGTGGATGGATGGAGTTGCATGTTTTCTGGATGATATTCTGATCACGGGAGTAGATAGAAAGCAACATTTAGAGAGACCGACCATGGTTTTAAATAGACTGCAATCGGCAGGTTTAAAAAATTCTTCAAATAAATGAAGTTATTTTCAGCCAGAAGTATCCTATTTAGGATACGTTATTGACAAAGTAGGATTACATTGTTTACAAGATAAAATTAAAGCGATGATGGATGCCCCCGTACCTATAAATGTAACTCAACTTAATAAGGGCATACCACTCGCTAGAAAAGAAGATAAAATAATGCTTTACGGCACACGCCGTTGTTACCACTAATAATAATACTGTTGTATTGAAATTTCAGTACGAGAAAGTTAAAGGATGAATCAGTGGTCGAATTAGTTTGGTTTTGAAAAAAAAACGTCATATATTATTTATAAAAATGCATTAAATATGCTCAATATTTATACAAATTTGATCGTCAATTTAACCATTTTTATATTTAATTTTGAAGTAATACGGGCCTAGAATCGACTTTTGTGTACAATAAAGGGTTTGCATCATAAAAATAAATTCATTAGTTTGCCCACAATGAGCGAATAATTATTGGACTGTTTTACATTTTCTTGCGAGAAATAAGCGAAGACCAATTTGTCTATCTCTCTTTCGCCGCGGATTCACGTGCGTAGCGATGCTCGACTGCATCGAGAAGAGAACGACCGCATATCCGATTACGCACTACTAATGGGCCAGTGTTACTTGATTTATGGTATTATTATAGCCAGAAACATCTTTTATGGGTTTTCGAGATGAGTGTGTTACAATATTATAAGAATCATCATATATATATAAGCTGTTTAATTATTCAATATTTTTATATTTTACATAAGTATGATCTTACAAAATATAAACTAAATATGAAATTCTACATAAAGAATAAGAAAAACATTTAAAAATGAAATAATAAAATCTATTAATGAATGAAATTTAAAGTTTTTGCGATAATTTTTGATTTTGAAACTCGTGGGGCACGGGTTAAAATTTACTAGTTGGTCCCAGATTTTACAAGAAATAATTATTTATATACATAAACAATTTTATGAGATCTTGTAAAGTTCAAAAATAATAACATCTTTTATAGAATGAAATTTAATGTTTTTACATGTATAATAATTTTGGATTTTAAGCCTCGTGGGGCCCGGGTTAAGATTAACTAATTGGTCCCAAATTTTACAGGAATTAATTAGTTATATAAAGAAACAATTTCATGGGGTCCCACATAATATTTTTTTTTCTGAACAATCCTTGCTTGTCTCCCTGTCAACATACCATGAAAATAATAATTAATAAAAAAAGTTCTGTAATATTTAAAACAAGTAATTATAATGACTGTTATTAAATGAAATGATAATAATATTGTTTTCTATGACAAATCTTTAACTTATGGTATAGTCTGATAAAATCACAACAAGAAATGTGGATACTTTGTTTCTAAAATTAGAATGAAACAAAAATAAAAATTGTCAATAAAAGTATAAAAAGATATTTTTTGTTTCTTATTATTTAGAGATACATTTTACGGACATTTCGACGTTTTTAATTTTTCTCATTATTTAGACATTGATCGAGATACGGACATTTTTCACAAATTTTCAGGTAATATTAGCATTATTCATAATTTCAACGTTTTTTTTTTTTTTTTTCACATAAAGGCAATAAGTCGGTTAAAGTTTAATTGTCAAATTTTAGATTACAATATTTTCTATAATATCTCGATAATTTTGTCACGTTTTAACTATTATGAATACATTAAATGATATTTTCCTGGTGCATTTTTTAACATAATGTCACAATAAAAAAATATATTTTTCAAATGTTCATTTTTTTTATAATTACGAAACTCAAAAAAAAACAATTTTATTTTTGACTGACTGATTTTTTAAATGTGTATCTGAACACATTTTGTACATACAGTATATATGTGCTCTTTACTTACTATTCTTTAATTTAGTGATTTAGACGTAGAGCGAAGGTTTCTGCTGTACAGGGTGGTGCATTTTGGTTGTGCCACATATGGACTTTTTTATTTATTTTAGGAAACAATAAAAAACCGTTTTCGTGTTTTATTAAATATTGAAGAGAAAATTGTTCTATCTCTAATCGTTTCCGGTTGATTTTCTAGCGGAAGTGCGGGAATGTTGAGAGAAAACTAACTATTAATTAATTTGACAGAAGCCAACAGAATACACCGCGCCATTTTTAAAATTTCATGGCAACCATTATTTTTGTGAAAATGATCATATTTGTTTTTTTTTTTTTTCGCATTTTTTATCAATGCAAAAAATAAATAATAGCAAGACTATGCAGGCATGTTTACTCTACAAAAAACTAATTTACATGTTTTCTCTAAAATTATCAGGGACTATAATATTCCAAAATAAAGAATTTTAAATTAAAAATGTTATGTTCCGTTTTATTCATATACGTCCTGTATGCATGTCATCGAAAACATTTTTTGTGTTTCAATGATTTTAACAATATATCACATGTATAGTTTTATAAAAAGTTTTTGTTATTTACAAGAAAAAAGATAATATATGTCAACAAAAATAATTTCTTTATAAAAGAAAAGATAACAGTCATATTTTCTTCGTTTGTAATTTGTAGTAAATTGAAAAAATCTAAGCCTCACACGGCATTCCTTGTCAAAGGGTTAATGCGTTTAATGTTTATAAATTGGTACTTTGATGATATAAATAAATTACAAATTATTACTAGCAAAACAGAATTATGATTATAGCATGGTAAATTTATATTATATTTATATTATTACTTGATAAAAATACATAGATAAAATATGAAAGTTCATAATCGAAAAGTGTTCATATATATGAACTGAAAGAAACGTTTTACGTATTTTAATATAAAATATAAAAAAGGTAGTCGCTGCGCGAGAGGCACACTTGAAGAGGATCATAAATTAGGATAAAATAAACATCCCGGCCGATAAGCTTCCAATAATACACGGAAAGCATGGATTGTTTGAATAGGGAGAGCGTTATGTATAAATAATTGATTAGAAAAGGATATATTTTGTGAAATAATGTATACACTACGTCGTCGTGCATCGTAAGACGACGTAAAGACTATTCACACATAAAATTAGAAACGTGGTTTGCCGAGAAAAAGTGGTAGGCCCGTCATTTCTTGGTCTAGTTAATTATTACAGTAAAATTAAAAAAATCAACGCTTTTATATCCATTTTATCAATTGTTAAAGAAGGATATAAGATTCGAGTGGAATAAATAAAGAGTGTGAATGGGCATTTACAGAGATAAAAAAATTATTGACAGAAACACAAGTACTAGTACATTACAACCCAAGTTTAAATTTAAAATTAACAGCAGATGCTAGTGCTTATGAGATCGGTGCTGTGTTATCTCATGTTATGGATGATGGCACAGAAAGGCCGGTTGCATATGCATCTAGAACTTTAATAGCAGCAGAAAACATTACTCTCAGATTGAGAAAGAGGTTTATCAATTGTTTTTGGATTAACTAAATTTTACCAATATTTATATGCTAGACATTTTATTCTAGTTACAGATCATAAGCTATTAGCAATTTTCAGCCCCGTAAAAGGAATTCCACAATACGCTGCAAATAGATTAAAAAGATGGGCTACAATTCTATCGATTTTTTAATACAAAATAGAATTTGTCAAATCAGAAAACAACGTTGCTGATTGTTTATCTCGTCGAAGTAGACATAATTAAATATTTTTTTTACTTTTTAATGTCATCCATATTTTATACAAATCCGTTTTCATCCTCACGAACTCATTCTTATCGCAAACACCATCGATCGAGCATTTCGGTTCGGCAAAAGCCGAGCCATCAACCAAGAAGCAGAGTAAAAAAAAAAAGAGAAACACCCGGAACTCCCTTTTTCCCAATACGCATTCAAGGGCCTGAATGGCGAACGTTTAATAGGCCATTAGCCGGCGCAGGGAAGAAAGGGTTGTTGTACGCCACCCCTCGAACAACAATTGATCCATCCCTTCAGGAATCATATCGGCGGAGGGGGCGCCGACATCTGGAACTCTCTCCTACAGATGTTCGGGGCCCCCGGGAAGATAAGCGAGCAGCCGTGCGGGGGAGGCCCGACTCCCGAAAGGGCCGATTTCCGAACGCGATTAATAACGAGTTAATTCGTTAGCACTGAACCGGATGTAAAGCATTAAGGGTTCGATGTAAGAGGCAAAAGTACGAAAAAGAAAAAAACGAAAATGAGTCGAGAGAAAATCGGAATGAGGAGAGAATGGAAATAAAACGGAAAAAATAAATTTCGTTTTGAATAATGTCGAATAATTCCAATAAAATCAATTAATAATTGAGAACATGAATTTATTTCTTTTGTACAGGCATAATAAAGCGTACATTACGAAATATGCAGATTGAAGCATATTTCCTAATGTGTATAAATTAAATGTATTTCTTTATTTTTACCACTATTAATAACAACCTGAGCTTCGACCTTTCTATAATTATCAAGTAATACTAAATATTTGAAAATAAATTAATTAAATATACCGTCTCTGCCGGATCTCAGGTGTAATGGCGACGGCCGTGAACAATGCTTGCGTTTTTTTACAACTTCAAAGTTTATTAGGTAATGACGAGAAATAAATCCCGAAACTCCTTCCCCTTACTAAATATACACATCACCACAATAATGTAATGGTGGGTTATGGATTTCTTATATAACAAATAAATACTTGTTTATTAACGGCAACGCCATTTGCATAATACAAAAATAATACAAAGAATAATATATACAACGATAGAGAAATAATTATAATAATAGCAGTATCTGCAGTATTCAATTATACATTATTAACATAAAAGCGCCAAATCAACAGTACATGATATCTTCAGTGAATGTGAACTTTTTACTTATTTTTGCGCTCGATACTCCAATATTTATCGATTTGCGTTAGTGATTCATCAGATGCAAAAACATTTGAGTTCAACGTCTCACATTTAGTGATTCATAGGGGATTCCATTTCTATTTATACGAAATTTATAAATTATTCTTCGAAATGACCTTAACGTGTACGTGTTGCAATACTATTACAGAAGCACATACGGCAGTCAATTGCTGTGTTTGCAAAAAAGTGTATAAGATTAATTGCGTTGATATCACTAAAAGTGAAGCGCGCAAAATCAATACAATGAGTGGACTATCCTGGTCTTGTAAAAAATACTCAGAACTTGGCGATGATCTTAACGCACTTAAGGCTGCAATTGTTGCATTGCAAAATGATATCCAAATATTAAAGTCATCTACTACAGCCAAACCTGCTCCAGCTACCTCGGGATCTATCGAGTCTGAACAGATCATTCAAGAAATATCCGAACGAGAGAAAAGGAAGTGCAACATAATTATTTACAAATTACCAGAAAGTTCTTCTCACTCTACCACCCACACAACTGATATTGGCCTTGTTAAGGAATTACCAACAATATTGAATGTGCAACAAGACGATCCAAAACCTCTTAGATTAGGAAAATTCGATCCCTCGAAAATTAATAATCGTCCACTGAGATTGTCATTGCCTAATCAATCTTGTGTCTACACGGTGTTCCGTAATATAAACAAACTACGAAACACAGACAAATTTAAAATGGTCAGCATATCCAGTGATCAAACACCAATGCAGTCGGCGTTTTATAAATCAGTTAAGGCGGATCTTCTGCAACGGTTATCCAACGGCGAATCAGATCTCATCAAGCATATCCGCGGCTTACCCACTATTATCAAGAAATCTTCGGAAAACTAATAGCGCCCGAAAGAAAACAATCTGAACTGTCCTTCTACTATCAAAACGCTCGTGGATTACGAACTAAAACTCAAACCTTTTATATTAATTCCTGTTGCTACACTTATGATATTATTTTCTTAAGCGAAACGTGGTTGAATGATTCTTTTAGGAGTTATGAATTGTTCCATAATAGTTATAAGGTTGTTCGAATGGACAGAAACTTTAATGCGACAGGTCGTACTACTGGCGGTGGAGTTTTAATAGTGTTTTCTGAAAGTATATCTTACAGTGTAGTAGATACAAGCCATATACAACAACTCACTCCTCTTATAGACTTTATTCTTTGTAAGTGTAAAATCGACTCATATTTATTTTATACCGCTATCGTCTACATACCTCCTGATGTGAATGGTGATATGCTTGATATATTCTTAGAAGCTGTAGAGGTGCTGCTCTTAGAAAAGCCAGTTCTTTTATTTGGTGATTTCAATATACCTGCATTTATTGAAGAAATAAACTATCCTAAATCGCGTAAAGTTTTATCCTTGTGCAATTTTCTAAACATCCTTCAACTAAATCAGCTTAACAATATCAAAAATTGTAATGATAAACTGTTAGATTTAGTATTTGGTAATTTTGAAGGTTGCCTGGACATGAACCATTCTGTGCATCCTCTGGTGACAGAAGATCTGTATCATCCTGCTCTAACTGGCACAGCGCAAATTGTCATTAATTGTAAGCAGTCTGTTTTTCCTCATAATATCTCTAACAAGCAATACAATTTTCGAAAGGCCAATTATCTTACTTTGTATAATGATTTAACTAATGTAGACTGGACTATTTTGGAATCTTACACTGACGTTAATGAAATGATCGATCAATTTTATAAGATTTTGTATAACCTTTTTGACAGATCTGTACCCATTTATAATTCTAAACAAAAATCAAATAAGTTCTCCACCTGGTTTTCTAATGAAATTATTAAAAATGTTAAATTAAAACACTACTATCATAAAAAGTGTAAATCTACTCAATCTTTGTTTTATCGCGTAGAGTTCGAAAGACTTAGAATTTTAACAAAATCACAAATTAATGCAGCATATAAATCATTCTTAAAAAACATTGAAAATAACCTTTCAACGCGACCGAAAGACCTGTGGAAATTTGTACACCAAAGAAATGGAACTTCAAGATTACCAAATGAATTAAATAATGAGTGTAAAATCTTTGATACTCCTCAAAGCATCGTAAATGCTTTTGCTGATACGTTTTCTGAAGATTTTCTCAACAATAGTGTCACGATAACCAATTCTGTACACACTAATTGTGAAAACTTCTCTATTCCAACAATTAATGAGCAACACATCATTCAAAGTATAAACAAGCTGAAAACATCAGCCATTCGTGGTGATGATATTGTCCCATGTTTTATTATCAAAGATTGTAAACACATACTACTCAAGCCATTATTAACAATTTTTAATGCATCAATTAATTATATCGGGATGTTTTCCTAATACTTGGAAAACAGCTGTAATTACTCCTGTCTTTAAAAAAGGTGATCACTCACTCCTTCAAAACTACCGACCGCATAGCAATCCTATCAAACTTTTCCAAGATATTTGAACAAATAATATATTATTTCCTGTATAACCATGTACAGAAATATATTTCACCACTTCAACATGGGTTTATATCTGGGAGATCGACCTTAACTAATTTGGCCTCAATTACGCAATATCTTAGCCTAAGTCTAGATAACAGAGGTCAAACTGATGTTATCTATACAGATTTATCCCGTGCATTTGATAGGATTGATCATAACATTTTACTTAACAAACTTGGTCAATTTGGTCTTACAGAACACACCATAGCGTTTTTGTCATCCTACCTAAAACAACGAAATAACTATGTTTATTTCAATGGATTTAAGTCTTTCGAGTACAATTCGACCTCAGGTGTTCCCCAAGGTTCCAACTTAGGCCCTCTGCTTTTTATAGCATTTATTAATGATTTAATTACATCTCTATCGTCTCCAACACTTGCGTACGCTGACGATATTAAAATTTATGCTTCGATAGGGTCTTTCGAAGATTGTATGCTATTACAAGAAGATTTAAATACGATATCGCAATGGTGTTATACAAACAGACTTTGTCTAAATGTCAGTAAATGTAGTGTTTTCTCTTATACTCGCATGGAACAAATTACTAATTTTAATTATAATATCGACGGTTCTTCAATTCCAAGAAATTCATATATAAAGGATCTAGGTGTTACTTTTGATCGTCGATTACATTTTACAGATCATATTCATAATATTACCCAATCCGCAATAAGAATGTTAGGGTTTTTAATGTATTTCTCCTTAGTGCGCAGTAAACTTGAATACGGTTCGATTATTTGGTGTCCATGTTATGTGAATAGTGAACTTAAAGTTGAGCGTGTACAAAGACGTTTTTTGAAATATTTATCATATAAAATGGATTACGTATACCCAGAAAGAAACGCCGACTATCAACAATTGTTATTAAGGCATGATATTTGCTCCTTGTCGGCTCGTCGCAAAGAATGTAGTGCCGAATTTTTGTTCAAATTAATTCACAATATTATTGATTGTCCTTATATGCTAAGTAATGTGAATTTTTATGGTCCATCACTAACCTTCAGATAAATATCAACATTTAAATTACCATTTGCGAAAACTAATGTCTTAGGTAAGTCGCCTATCAGTCACATGTGCCGCACTTTCGTGACATATTTATTGGTGAACGTAATACATAAAGAACGCTAAGTTATGTTCCATTATTATGAATTTTGCAATTTAGTATATTTTAGTTGTTATTACTTTTTTTTCTCTTTCTATTATTATTATTATTATTATTAATCTTAAGTTTACTTGTTTAAATCTTAGTTGTTATTACTTTTTTTTCTCTTTCTATTATTATTATTATTATTATTATTAATCTTAAGTTTACTTGTTTAAATCTTTCTTTTCCCTGTATTGGTCCTTCCGTTGGGAAATAAAGAAATTATTATTATTATTATTATTACATGATAAATTATACTACACTTTCGAGTAACACTTTAGTCTTAATTTAAATATGTTATATAATGTGCTAAACAGATCAAACCAATCAAATTTGTTAAACTCGTTACCAAGCTGCGTCAATCTAGTCATGGTGTTTATCGATCCTGATGCTGTGCGATGATAATCCAACTAGAATAAGGTGTTTGATCTGGTGTTCCTGATTCTGATAGTTTTGGATAATTAATGTGTCCGTTTAAAATAAAAGGCATAAATCAGCATTAACTCTGCGATTCTTTAAAGATGTCAAGTTGAGGGAATTCATTACTTGGGTGTATTCTCCCCGAGTGTCAGGCAGCCCCAATTTATACCCTATATATGGCAGAAATTTCCTCTGGAAGCTTCTAATCGATACACGTTGAAGTTAGAATTTGGAGTCCAGATAGGCGACGCGTATTCAAGATGGGATCTAACCAGTGAGCAATAGAGAGCCTTAATGCATTCTATGTCCAAGTTTCTGCTGACTCGCCAAACAAATCGCCACATAGCACTCAAGCAAATATTTGATATTAGTATTAAAGGAAAAAATCTATTAACGTCACCACAAGATCCTTAAAGGAGCTAACTTTCTCTAAATTTCTAGAATTAATATAGTAAGTATGTTTAATCTGATTTTTATTAATGCAGATTGATATAGAATAACATTTGGAAATATTTAGGTAAAGATGCTTACTATATAATTGTTAATAAATATTATAGAAAGAGTGGGGCCCAGAAATGAACCTTGGGGAACACCGAATCGTATAAAATCTATACTAATTAATAGATAATGAAAATAAATGTGACAAATTTGGATGCATCAAAATTCTGGTAATTAGATTCTAATTTTAAACAGAAACGACAAAATTTGCGACATTAATTAATCGTTTTGAAATATAAACGACGTATTCACGCAGCAAAACTCGTCAAAAACGACGCACACGTGTAAAACGCATAATTTATAGCTAGAAAATATTAAGGATTACGCCGACGTAAGTATGCTAATTAAGTGAAATTTCAATTTTAATAAAACAAAAGAGATTTTATGGGGGGCGTTATCGCGGCCATCTCGTTATCGCGAGAACGAGCGGCGGAGGAGGGGAAGGGCGACCGAAATCTCCTTCGCCGTCCCGTTAATTAAATATATTTTAATTTATATATGCGTTTTGGCCGTAAATCCTCTCCGGTTTTATTATTATGGTCCCGCGTTCGGGCTCATTAACGGTCGTTTCGCGTTTGTTGTGAAACCGGAAGGGCATTAACTGCCGCCCCCACTCAAAACCGGATCAAGAAAACACCCTCGCCGCCGCTACTCGGCTGGTCCACTTTTAGAGTGTCGTTATTTAATTAGCTGTAATAAAGCAGTTGGCCTAATACAATTTTGAAATAGTTAATTGCAATAAAATTACGATTGTTTGTTGTTAGCGTTATTTATAATTCTTTCAAGTTGTCATGTATAATAAATAAAAATGATTTGAAAATAATTAATAAATTATTTCCACATTTAGCTCTGTGACTTTTGACTTACGTTACGTAACAAATGCACATTAAAACAACTACTTTCCGGGCAAATACCCACGCCGGACATTGAATTACAATATAATATTAATTTATATATTTAAATAACTGTGACAAAGTGAATGAATACTGTTTTCTATTTAGATTAATTGTCATGAGTAATAATATTTGAGATTTACGATTAATAATAATAATACAGCAAAAAATATTAAAAATTACGAAATCAAATGTATATTTTATATCTGTTAATTGGTTATCGACCAATAGTCTTTCGACCTGGTTTTTCGTGTTTTTGTCTTTGTTTGTCGTGAAAAAGGTATGGTGATTTTTAACTGTCTATATAAGAAGTCATTGTCGGTTATGCGATTAATAATAATAAATATCAATAAGCGTGTTTTTATTCCCCGCAACCTGGCGATTGGTCCCAGATATGAAACCCCAAAATCAACCATCCATCAATGCATCGTATCTAATCATCCAGACATTGACTATGTCGTTAGAGATCTTGACTTTTAAAGAATTGACATAGTGTGGACAGCGAGTGGGCAGAAAGACCACTGGTCGATAGCCAATTTGTGAAATTTGTAATTATTAATGTAGCATAATGGCTTTCTATGAGCATTCTATGTTATAAGCAGTTCTGCTTATCTCTGTACCTTACTTAGTGCAGCCTGGTAAATTTTCTTGTCACTGCAGCACCGTAGAACAGAATGTGTCTTACCACAGTTGTGTACATCCAACGGAAAATGCTTAGTTTCAGTCTCCAGTTCTAGCTTACTGCTCTTTTACAGGAGTACAGCGCGACTAGCGCTTTCCGTACTCGCTCCTCAATATTGGGCTTCCAGCTTAACTTTTTATCAACTAAGATGCCCAGATATTTAGCTTGCTCTTTTACCACCAATCGCGTGCCGTTTAGGATGGGAGCATTGAAGTTTGGTATCTTATATATTCTGATGAAGAATGCAAGCTCAGTTTTGAGGGGATTTACCCCCAATCCACATTCCTCACACCAGCGGATTACCTTGCAGAGTGTCCGTTCCATGAGTTCAGATAGGTTGCCTAATTGTTTGCCAGAGACCGTGAGAGTCACGTCATCAGCATAGGCAATTGTTTTACATACCATGGCCTCTAGTCAAATCAGTAGTTCATTCATGAGTATGTTCCATAGCAGGTGGGAGAATAACTCCCTGAAGGGTACTTCTACTATCCTTTCTTTTTGAGCGTGAGCCACCTAGCTTAGAGACAATGCGTCTCTCCGCTAGCAGCTCTTGTATGAAGAGGCATATCGACTCATCCAAGTGTAGATTTCCCAGGGCCTACAAAATTGCACCTAGTCGCACAAAGTTTAAGACTCCTTCAATATTCACGAATACCGCCAAGCCTTTCATTCACATGGAGTTTTCAACCTGACTTAGAAGGGCGTGTAACGCTGTGTCTATTATCTGTCCTTAATGTAAGCATTTTGGCTAGTCGATCAGAGATCTTGATTTATGCGTTCTTTCATGAACGGTTCCCCCAACCTCTCTAGCGTCTTGAGTGGAAAGGATGATAGGCAGATCGGCCTGTAGTCCTTCAGTGTTGAGTTGGTTATTTTTTCTGCTTTGTGTATGAATACCAGTTTAGTCTCTTTTCACCTCCACGGGATATACGATGGAGTTAGGCAGGCCTCAAATATTATTTCAAACCAGAGATTGATAATTTCCGAAGCCGTTTGTAATTCCGCAAGAATGATCCCGTTTGTACCCGCGGTTTTGAAGGACTTCAAGCTTTTCACACTCCAAGCTAATTTATCCTTGGTTAAGATATTATCCCCTGTCGGGCAGCTCCTCCTGGGTGTCAGGCGAACCTTCTCCCGCTAAAATCGGAGGGAAAGTGAGTTCTCCATTAACACATCTAGGGTCTTCTTGCATGAAGTGGTCCAGTCACCACCCTGCTTCATGGGAAACCCAGGGATAGCTAGGTTCCTCGACAGTATTTTCCTGAGTTGGCTGGCCTCGGAGACTTCCTCAATTTGTTGCAGAAAGGACCTCTTTGCCTGCCTGAGAGCCTTGTTTAAAAAAAATCTTTAGTTGTCTACAAATATTTCTAATACAATACATACATGTATTGCTGCTTCTTTTGTAGGCAAGGCTCTGAGACTGTCCTTGTACAGGGACCATTCGCTGCTTCGTTTTTCCCTGTTTAATTGCTTATTTCACTTCTTTCTGAGAGAGGTTCCACCATTTAAGCTTCTTTTTTCTCTAGGAATTGTATTAGGGCAAGCTGCATCCATTACACTATTGCATGCACTTGTGAGGGTAGTTACCATGCCATCCATCTCCTCTTCAGTGAAAGGTTTGCGTGGTGTTTCGCTTGGTAGTACCTTAGTGAGGACAGTTCTATAGGTATCCCAGTTCGTTAGTCCTTTGTAATTATCTCTACAACCATCAACCAAACCACCCCCCCCCTACCCCACCCCCAAAGCGCCACTGTCAACTACGTCATTAAGTTTACTTAAAATAGTTATGTCTACATGGGTATATAGGTGGTAAGGAAATTTCAATACTCGTGCTTAAAGAAAAACAAAACAAACAAATATTTGTTGTTTTATCGAACCAGATGGCAATTACTTTAATATTTAGAAAATTAAAAATACAAAATCACTTGATTTCTTTCACTCACAACATTTATTCATTCCGACTAGTTTCGGCTACACGCCATTTTCAAGGAATGTGTAATTTTTAATTTTCTAAATTTCAGAACTGGATGGGTGATAATGTAATCCACAACTAAAATTAATTAACATTAAAGTCATTTTACATTAATATTTTGATTAGAAATTGACTTAAAGTCATTATACATCACAATTTTAATAATACTTTAAAGTCAAACTACGTCACTATTTTAGTCACAAATTACAACTTCATTATATTAATCATAAATTGAATTTAGCTTTATTATAGTTTAATATTTTAATCGAAAATTGACTTTAAAAGATTTGCACGTTATCATTTTAAAAATAAAGTCAGCTTTAAAGTCACTGTCCTTCACTATTTCAATCATAAATTGACTCGAAAATCATTGTAGGTACCTATTTTAGTAATAAATTGACTCTAAAGTCATTTTACGTTTTTATTTTAATTCTAACTTACTTAAATGTCATTGTATGTCTCTATATTAGTCATAAATTGACTTTGAAGTCATTGTACGTCATCATTTTAATCATAAATTGACTTAAAAGTAAGTTTACGCCAGTAAAATTGACTTTAGTCATTTAACATCACTATTTTAGTGATAAATTAACTTTAAAGTCATTGTACGTCACTATTTTAATCAGAAATGACTTTAAAGTCATTGTGTATCACTAATTTAGTTATAAATTAATTTTAAATACATTGTACGTCATTATTTTAATCATAAATTGACTTTAGAGTCATTTAATGTCACCATTTTAGTCATATATTGACATTAAAGTCATTGTATATCATTATTCAAATCATAAATTTACTTTAAAGTCTTTGTACGTCACTATTTTAATTCTAAATTGACTTTAAAGTTATTGTACATTACTATTTTAGTCATTAATTGACTTTAAAGTCATTATACTTTACTGTTTTAATCATTCATAAATTCACTTTCAAATCATTGTACGTCACTATATTAGCCAAAAATTGACTTTAAAGACATTGTAGTTACTATTTTAATCATAAATTGACTCTAAAGTCATTGTACGTCACCATGTTAGTCATAAATTAACTTTAAAGTCTTTGTACATCATTATTTTAATCATAAATTGACTTTAAAGTTAGTTTACGCCACTAAAGTTGACTTTAGAGTCATTTAACATCACTATATTAGTCATAAATTGACATTAAAGTCATTGTACGTCACTATTTTAGTCATAAATTTATTTTATAGCATTATACGTCATTATTTTAATTGTAAATTGACTTTAAAGTCATTGTACGTCACTATTTTAGTCATAAATTTATTTTATAGCATTATACGTCATTATTTTAATCATAAATTGACTTTAAAGTCATTGTACGTCATTATTTTAATTGTAAATTGACTTTAAAGTCATTGTACGTCACTATTTTAGTCATAAATTTATTTTATAGCATTATACGTCATTATTTTAATCATAAATTGACTTTAAAGTCATTGTACGTCATTATTTTAATTGTAAATTGACTTTAAAATCATCATATGTTACTATTTTAGTCATAAATTTACTTTAAAGTCATTGTACTTTATTATTGTAATCCTAATTGACCTTAAAATTAGTTTACGTCACTAAAGTTGACTGTAGAATAATTTAACATCACTGTTTTAATTGTAAATTGACTTATAAATTATTGTACGTCACTATTTTTATCCACAAATTGATTTTAAAATTATATAGAATTATTAAAATCATTGTAAATCACTATTTTAATCATAAATTGACTGTGAAGTTAGTTTACGCAACTAAAGTCAACTTTAGTCATTTAAACTCACTATATTAGTCATAAATTGACTTTAGAGCCATTGTACGTCATTACTTTAATTCTAAATTGACATTCAAGTCATTGGACGTCACAATTTTAATTCGAATTTGACTTTAAAATCATTGTACATAACTATCTCACAGTAGCTAAAGATTAGTTATTGTTTATATTTAATTCTCCTGTAGTGTCAATAAAAATGTGATATAAAAATATTACGTGTTTTTTCTTCTATCTACTACATTTAAAAAGTACCATCAGAATATTCAGAGGATCTACTTTAAGAGCTGTACTTTAACCTTACTTGAAAAACTACTAAACTAATTAAAAAGAACATGCATTTTCTACCGAGCTATTCTAAAAGGAAACTTACGCTTTTCGATTACTACTATTTGCTTTTATTAGTTTCTTTGTAATTTTTTTTCGTTACCTTTCGAAAGTACTAACCTAATGGCCTTGAAAAGGCATATCCTAAAAGAGTTAGTTTTTTTTAGAATAATTAGAATTTACTAACTTGTGAGAAGAAATCCTGCGCTACTTAAAAAAAAACTTACGCGTTTTGATTTATATTATGTATTTCCTTTTTTGTATTATTGATTTTTTTAAAAGAAAGAAAGCCATTTGGCTTTAGCGCAATTATGATTACGCCACTGCCGGGATTAAGCTGATTTATTAAACTTGCTTCAATTTGAAATATAGTTGTTGATTGTGAAGGCATTTCATTTAAAACGAAATATAGTTTTTTTTATGAGAACCTCATACTCAATGTTTTGTTATTATTACATTTCATAAAATGCTAAATAATTTGAGTTTTAGCTGTACGCAAAATACAACTTTATATTTATTAATGTTATATGGTCTACAATAAATGTGTAGAGATATTTATTTCTATACAAGTGGAATGAAATAAAAAATAATCGTATAATATTTCTATAAATTTCTATTCTTCTTCGAACGTTGAAAAGGTAACGGGAGGGAGCTCGCTGCGAGCAGTTCCGCACTTTCCAAAAAAATATACACACACACACACATATATAAAACGAAAAGAGGGGTGAAAAAAGTAGGGCGTCCTGCACTCGTTACGCGGGGGATGATTTATGCCGGCGCTCGTCCTCCCCTTTCACCCCGCTCTCGGCGCAGGCACAGTGGAAAAAAAATAATAACGAATCCGGCCCTGTGCCCCCCCTGTTCCACTAATGCTAGTGAAGATTGATGTGCCCATTCGACGACTTTAGAGCGCCTTAATTCCGACCTAATGGACGCTTCCTGCCGCGATATCGTGCAATTAGCGGCCCGAACTCCACCGACGATTCTTAAATTAAGTCGACGATTTTAATAAAATCGATCATTGTTATTTCAACGGAGGAATATTTTATATTTTAATACAGAAGAAAATTGTTGTTCTTGTAAAAGTTCTGAAATATCTGATGATGTGAAATGTAGTTTTAATAAAAATAATATTTGTCTTAGCTCGGAGTAGTGGATTGTGGAAAAACAGCGAGATGGTTCAATTAATAAAACTGTAGTCATTTCAACACGTAATTTACAAAAAAAAAATATATAAAATAAATAATAATAAAAGCAGTTATAAAAAAAGTCACCAAAACAGGATTCAATGTAAAATTTGGTTGGAAGGGACTAGGAAGCGTATGGAAGAATGGAGAAAGAATGGCGAATGGCGATAACGATAAGATTCTGGAATATAGCGGGAATAAAGTCGAAGGGGAAGGAGTGGAAGTGGAAAAAAGGCTTTGAGGAGTGGGTAATAGGTTTTTCCAGAATTTAATTCTGAGGGAGGAATTACCAAAATATGTGAGGGGCTTGTATAAGGGGGGTTTTGTTTGTTCAGGTTCTAGTCCGGCGTAGAGATATTTGATTACCTTTATATTTTTATATTGATTAATTAATTTGTCTATTAAAGATGTTGTGTAACCGTTTGAGAAGGCTATGGCTTTGATCGTATCAAATTCTTTATTTAGGGATTGTACTGAGAGGGGTATATTAAATGCTCTATAGATCATAGAATTAAATGCAGACATTTTCTGTGGATGTGGGTGATTTGAGGAATTCGGGATTCGGTCTGTGTAGGTTGGTTTCCGGTATATGTCAAAAGTTAGTAATTCGTTAGTTTTTGTAATTGAAAGGTCTAGGAATTTTATATTATTATTTGTTTCTACGGCGAATTTCATGTTTAGGATGGATTAGTAAAGAAAATAATTAATTATTCGATTTCAATTTCACTTTATTACATTTATAATTACATTAATTAATTATTCATTAAATTATTTAAACAAATCTTTTTATTTGATATAAAAGAATGGTATTTATCTCTGTAATAATGTCCATCAAGCATACTTTGCTAGATTTGTAGAAGAAATATTCTTTTATTTATATCTCACGATGTCTATTCCTTTCTGGTGAAATTTTACACTTTCCTATTTGAACAATCCGGATGTAGCCCCGGGGCTATTGTGCAAAAAAATGTTAAGCTTAACTTGTTGATGGTCTGTGGCGATAAAAAATAACATACACATTAAACTCAATATTTCCCTTGTAACTTTTGTAATAGATAAAGTATATAATCGAAAATCCCTTAGAATGCTTTAATTTTTTTACAGAAGTTTTATACAGGGTGAGACATTTATCTTGAGACACTCAAATATCTCAGCAAGTAATGATGTAATGAGAAAAAGTTTCAAATAAACCCTACATATTTTAGAGGGGTTTATTTGAAACTTTTTCTCATTGCATCATTACTTGCTGAGATATTTGAGTGTCTCTTTCTTATTAAATAATTTTAATTGATGATGCCACTGTGTTGTCGAAGGTCATCAAACTAGTGTGTTCCATATGAAATGCCTTGAAGGCGACTGAACGGATCTTGTATTGTTGCGTTATACCTTGTAAACTTGAATCGTTGAAGATGCCACATGAAATTAGGCGAAAGATGGCGCTTGCGATTATCGAATATAAACGATTGTTTCGATTATTGAAATAATAGATTTTACCCATCACTAATCACTAATAAACAACGTACACGTTAAACTGAACATTGTTCATACGGAATAGTAAAACATGAAAGGGTTTCGTATGCCTAAGCACTGCAGCCATTTGGCTTGTTGTACATCCTCTTTTCCCATGGTTATTCAAATTAGATGGAAGATGAAAGAGGCAACGAAATGTGCGAGGAAAGGAAGGGCGAGGGGGGAATGATTGTGGGATGGAGAGAAGACAAGAAAGGAAGCAAGGGGGGGATTATGGAGGGGTGCGAAGGATTGGTGTGGGTGAAATACCAGACGAATGTGGGGGTAGTATATATCAACAAAAACTGGGGGGGCATAAGGAAAGAGATTGATGAGAGAACTGGAGAAGGGGGAAGATGGATGGGGGGGGCGTCCAATGCGAGAATAGAAGAAGCGGTGGGAGGAATTAAGAAGGACGGTGCAATGACGAAAATAAGTTAACAGGATAAATGATGATCCGTTCATCAACGGATGACTACTGCATAGTCAATCACCAATGTCTCCTGGTGATTGACTATGCAGTGGTGAAGGGAATAACAAGACGATAGATAAGGAGATTGGAGGTAGAGGAGGTGTTGGGATCTGATGACCTACCGTTAAAGGTGGATATGTGGGTAGAGAAGGGACACTGGAGTGAAAGGGAGCAGGAAAACGAGGTTCTTGAATGCGTGGTAAAAGCGATGGAGGATATGAGGAGAAAGTTAATTGGTGGGGGGGGGGTGTTGGTTCAATGCGAGAATAGGAGAAGCGGGGGGAGGAATTAACCTGGACGGTGCAATGACGAAAGGATAAATATAAGAACGGGGAGGAAGGAGTGGGTGATGGAGAAAGGTTGGAAAATATTAAACTAGGGCACGGGGGTGGATTGAGAGGGAAAAAAAACGTACATATGGGCAAGAGGGGCATCGGTGATTCACTATGCAGTGGTGAAGGAAATAACAAGACGAGATATAAGGAGAATGGAGGTGATGAGGTGTTGGGATCGGATCACCTACCGTTAAAGGTAGATATGTGGGTAGAGAAGGGAGCAGGAAAGCGAGGTTCTTGAATGCTGGGTAAAGGTTATGGAGGATATGAGGAGAAAGTTGGAGAGGATTAAATGGGAGGATGTCAGTACGTTAGAGGAGATAGAGGGGATAATATTGGGATGTGGAAAGAAGAGAAATGGTGAGAGAAGTGATGGTGACAAGCAAAAAAGGATTTGAGGAAGGCAATGAGATAGTGTGTAGCAGGCGGAGAGGGAGCGAGGAGGGTGGCGGAAGTAAGGAGGAGGTATGAGGATATATGCGAGAAGAAAAAATCTGCAAGTAGTGGAAAAAGCGAGCCAGGAATTGAGGGGATGTAAAAACGAGACAGAAATGTGGAGGGTTCTGAAGAGAGGGAAAAGGAGGAGGCAAGTAGGGTCTCGCTGAAAGAATGGACAAGGAAATGCAGGGAAGGGAGCGGACTACCAGGAGGGATCGACGAAGACAGACGTGGAGACAGAGGGGAAGAGGAATGTGTGAATGTTAGCGTATGCGGATGACGTGGTATTAATGGCGAGAGTATGAAGGAATGAAAGAAATGTTGAAAAGAGCGCAGAAGTTCATGGATAAGAGGGGGATGAGTGTGAATGTGGAAGAAACGAAGTGGGTGAGGTTCAGAAACAAAGGGAGGGAGTGGAAGATGAATGAATTGGAGTGAAAAGGGGTAATTGAGAGGGTTAATAGTTTTAAGTACTTAGGGCTCATGTTCAAAGGGACGGGAGGGTATAAGAACCATGTGAGGTGGGTTCAGAGTAAGTCTAGGAAGGCGTGGGGGATGGCATGGAAGAAGAGAATAAGGAATGTGTGAGAATGGCATGTAAAATATGGGATGTGTGTGTGAGATCGGTGCTAATATATAAAGTGAAAGTGTGGGGGATGAGAGTTTATGAGTGCATGGAGAGGGAACTGATGTGGTTCCTGAAGCACATGTTGGGGATGAAAAGGTCCAACCTCCAGCTACATAGTGCTTCAGGAGACGAATAGAGAGAGGCTAGAGTGCGAGGCAATGGTGATAGTGGTGAGGTACGAGATGAGATTGTGGGAACTGGAGGAAAAAAAAATGGTGAAGGATATATGGGCGACGAGAGTGTGTTGGGGGAGGGGGGGGTGAGGGTAGATGGAGGGGTGAGAGGGTAGGGTTGTCGGAGGCGAAAGTAATGGAATGGCTAGGGAATATGCGTGGATGAAGGGGAAAGGGAAGGAGGTGGAAGGGCAGGAAAGGCAAGGGTGTATAGAGAGAAGTGAGTACAATGATATGCATGGGAAGTGACAGGTGCATGGAAGAGTGCCGAGATATTTTATAGAGAGGGAATGGAATAGAGAGGATAGGGAGATTGTGGCAAGGGGGAGGTGTGGATCGGATGGGGAGCGAAAGGAAGTAGGTGATGAAGTGCATGAGAGATGATTGGGTCGGGGTAAGGACGTTGGAGAAGCTGGGGAGGGAAAGGGAAAAGAAAAGGGAGGGTGGTATTAGATTTTAGAATTTGAGATTGTAAATGCAGAGTGTAAAGAAAGGATGCTAATAAAGGTCTCTTTTTAAAACTATAAATACAAATTCACAACGCGACTTTCCATGTGACATTAACTCTGCATTCACACGCTTCTGATTTCATGCAGAGATGGCACCAGCTAACCAATAATAGCGACACTTCTGTATATCATTAGCGAGTGTCATGTAAAAAGCAGTCATTCTTGAACTCGCAATTACTGGTACCGAAAATCGCATGTCCTGATTGACCAGATCAAACTAAGAATAATTGCTTATTGCATGGCACTCGCTAATGATACATAGAAGAGTCGCTATTATTGGTTAGCTGGTGCCATTTCTGCATGAAATCAGAAGCGTGTGGATACAGAGTAGGCCAAGATTTCCAAAAAT
Organism: Philonthus spinipes; assembly: GCA_963082785.1. Taxonomy (NCBI): domain Eukaryota; kingdom Metazoa; phylum Arthropoda; class Insecta; order Coleoptera; family Staphylinidae; genus Philonthus; species Philonthus spinipes. Next base: position 11,466,712 of record OY720311.1, read on the forward strand.
AAAAATATTCACACATTTTATTAGCATTACGACACACATACAGAGAGCTTTTATTATCTGTAAACGTTTCCCCTATGGATACCGATAAAAAATGCGAGTTAAACGCGTTGAACCGACTAATGTATGTTGTGTTATAGGCAACTAAACATACTTGTCAAACGCTAAACTTCAAATTATGTGAAATATTTGACCGAAAATATATGCAAATGAAGAAAAAGTCGATTTTTTCATAGGGAAATGTTTATTGATAAAAGAAACTCTGTGTATATGCGTTAAGGGGGCTTTACTCGGTGCTGGTGTAAAATTCACCACATTTATGGACTAGCGCCATCCCCGCCTAATCTTAGGTGGAGGGTTAGCCAGAGAGTAGGTAGCAAACGTCTTAACAATCTGTTTTTTTTTTTTTAATTAATTAAATTAATTAATCGCGGTAACGCTGGTGGCATGCACCACCATAGGATTAACTTCGACAAGTACCATCCGGGTTATTTCGGAAAGCTGAGTATGAGGAATTTCCACCTGTGCAAAAACACCAACCGTCTATCAATTTGGACAAGCTGTGGACCCTCGTCAGCGAACAGACCAGGTTGAAGCACATGGACCACCCGGAGAGCAAGGCCCCCGTCATTGACATTGTCAAAGCTGGTTATTATAAGTTATTAGGAATGGGCCGCATTTCCCAAGCATCCAGTTATCGTTAAGGCCAAGTTTTTCTCCTGCTCCGCCGAAGAGAAGATCAAGGCTGTTTGTGGTGCCTGTGTGCTGTCAGCGTGATGCTTTCCTCCAATATTCCTTCTAGACTTCACTCTTTTAAAGATTGTCCCATATTTATTATTGATTGTTTAAAACAAGATGATGCAATTATTAGTGGTACTGTTGATGTTCAAATTGAATTCGATTTCCAACAAAAACGGTTGCATACTCTTTGTATAAATAAAAAAAAACATTGTAATAAAAAAAATATTATTTCTTTTATTTATATCTATGAATTGTAGAAATTTTCAATGTACAACCTTGAGGTATAATTTAAATTTAATTAAATATAAAGTGGAAAAGAAATATCTCTGATGGGATTTGAATCCATGTCATCCGGCGTGGGTATTTGCCCGGGAAGTAGTTGTTTTAATGTGCATTTGTTAAACGTACTTACGTAACGTAAGTCAAGGGTCACACAGCTAAATGTGAAAATGATTTATTAATTATTTTCAAATCATTTTTATTTAATATATTTAAATAATTGTGACCAAGTGAATGAATAATACTCTTTTCTATTTATATAGTATTTATTAAATTTTGAAATAAAATCATGAAATCTATTCAAACATAATGAAATTCTTGGATATCATATTGATATAACTACTAATACGCGAAAATTTGCCATTTTTTGTCAACTAATTTTTTTTTTAAATTTCAAAGATTCTAAATACACAATAGTTTTATCTGTTACTACTATTAAACATTCAATGAAATTATTACTATGTTTTTTTTACTACTTTTAAGTATTAAAAAACAGTAATAATTCTCTAGAAAGATCAGAGAATCTATTAACCCAAACAAGTGTTTTAATTATAAAAATACCCAATATAGAAATCCCTATTTTTTTTTGCTTAAATAACTCATCTCAGCTTGTTTCTATCCCCTTCGGTGCGAATGTCGCGTGCGGAAACCGATTTCGGTCCGTTTGCTAGATAAAGGGGAGGAACGCCGTCGCGGATAACGCATTATCTCTGACAGATCGAGTTCGATCGAGAAACACACACCGACTCCATTCGCAGTCAGCCGGCGTTCGCGAAATTTGCTCCGCCGGCAGTTTGCGGTTTACATAACGCCTCGTCGGCGTCGCGAAGAAATAGAGGAGGTCTGAATAATGCGAAAATAGTAAATTACCCCGACGGGTCTACGACGGATGTGTAATATCATTTGAGGTACTGTTCACTTGGGCTCTACAAGTATTGTACGTAAAGGAACTGAGTTCCATATTTCGAAGAGAGGATGAAAGTATCTGTGTCAACGGGAGGGAAGGTACCTCACGCTGATTATCAACTAGCTCAGGTTGATTTAAAGACGAAGCAACTAACCTTTAAAACACAATTGGTTTTTAAATAATTTATTTACAAAAAAATTAGCAAAAAAAAAAAAAAAACCAAACAGAGAAACAGAGAGAGCAGTCACACAGTGTACATGTAGGTAGACCTGATGTAGCGTCGGCGTCTGAATGGAAGCGTCGTTCAGGCGGCAGTTTGGCGTCCTGTGATCGGCGTCGGAATTAGGCGTCGGAGTCCGTGGGTTAATGCGTCGGGGTTGGATCCAGGGGCAGGAACAAACACTACCCTCGTAGTGTTGACGTCGAAGCGGTTGTATTGGCAACCTAGGTGCTTGGCGTCGGTGTTGACTGCAGGAACGACGGCGGAACGGCTAACGTCGGCGTCGGGCTGAGTTTCCTGGAGTCGGCAGGTTCCTGGATTGGACTGGATCCGGCAACAGCATAAGACACTACACTAGTAGCGTCGGTGTGGCGTCGAGACGGTTACACCAGTAACCGTGAAGCTCGGCGTTGGTGGACTTCAGGAAGCACTGGTCCTGGAGTCGACTTCTTCTGGCAGGAACGACGTCTGGAACATCTGGCGTCTGCGTCGGTCAGAGTTTCCTGTCTCAGAGAGAAGGTTAATTTTCGAGGAACAAAAGTTCCTCATGAATCCACATGCTGCCCCCTGTACAGCACCAGAGTGGACTGAAGATCTGGGTGGATGCATCCCGTATTTAAACACCGAAAATCGTCTGGAGTAGGCATGATTTTCGAGGACCACGTGGCCGTTGGCAAAGAATTCACTAGAAAATAACTATTGTAAACAAGATAATTATTTCCAGCGAATTCTTAAATCCAACCGTTAAAATGCAATTTGAAAGAATTACGTTAATCTATAATCTTTCTCTTTCAAATTGCAACGGCGGCCCGTGTCCTCTCCCTGGGCGTCTTAATCTGCTGCTCGGGCCCTAATAGCTGCACGATAATCCGGAGGGCCGGGCGGTGATCTTCCAACCTCGGGTCAGGTAAATGTTGACCCGATGGTTAATCCGCGGCGGCCGGCAGGTAGAGAGCTGGCCAAAACTCATTTTATATTAAAAAAATTAAAATTGAAAATTTTAATTTCGTTGACGACGATTAAAATTAATCGCCGGTAACAAACGGCCCCGTAAAATGAGTTTTGCCAGCTGGATTTCGAGATGTTGTCTGCTACTGTCCTGTTTACGCGCACTAAGCGTCCGGGGGGTATCACTATCTATCTAACTATTATATTTACACTTCACTAATTTAACGTCCTTTCGCGGGGTAAATGCACTTTCACAGTGTCCTATCACTAAAATGTCCAGGGGGGCTTCCGTTGCGGTCGTGGGAGGCGGTGAAATCCAGGTCTCCTATCCAGGGAATATTCCGTTTTCCAGGGCGGTTTCCAGAGTCCTCTAGCAAAGTCGATATGTTGTCTGTTCCGGTTTCTAGGGCAAAGTTCGCGATAATGCCATTTCAGCGTTTTATTCTTGGGCGAAATTCTTCTCCAGGGCGGCTTTCGTCGAGGCCTTGAAATTAGCCGGGCAGCATCACGAGTTCTGGACCACGAAATCAACATATCACACTTCTCGGTTCTGGAGCAAGTGTGATTATATTGGGGGTTGGTGGATATCCCGAGTTGTTCACACCATCCTACGATAATGGATTGTTGTGAGCGATGTTCCCGGAATTTGTCAACGTCGGGATGGATATTTGCTTCCGTGTATTTCTCGGGCGTTACTATAACGACGGTGACGGCTTCGGAAACAACGGCAGGAATCGAGGCAGCTTCTTTCCAGGCCTCTTCTTTTAACTCGGATTCTTGCGCTATGTAGTGTGGGTACGCAACGCGGGTTTCCTCGGGCGTCAGGTCTTCTACTTCTTCCCATTCTGCTTCTTCCGTATGGATCTTCGCATAATTTATGCGCTCCCAAAGAGGACATGGTGAGACCACATATGTGCCCTTTTTATTGGCGAAGACATGTAGCAGCACTCGCCGAAGACTTTCCCACGTTGTGTAGCGCTCCTGCAGCGTCTTCTTCCACTTGATAATTCCCGGTCCGTCCAGTCCGCTCAGGGCGTAGTCCAGCTTAAACTTATTCGGCCATTTCCTGTGCCGCTCGAAGAAACCATCGAAGTACTCGAAGTAGAAATCCACACATTCTGCTTCAAATGGTAGTTTTCGGGACATGGTTTCGGCTGGCTGTCGGCCCCGTACGATCTGTGCTTCTCCTCCTCTTTGTGTTTTAATCCTTCAAAGGTTAGTTGCTCTCTCATGGGTGTGGGCTTTATTCGGCCACTAGGTTGGGCGCCATTTGTCAACGGGAGGGAAGGTACCTCACGCTGATTATCAACTAGCTCAGGTTGATTTAAAGACGAAGCAACTAACCTTTAAAACACAATTGGTTTTTAAATAATTTATTTACAAAAAAATTAGCAAAAAAAAAAAAAAAAAACCAAACAGAGAAACAGAGAGAGCAGTCACACAGTGTACATGTAGGTAGACCTGATGTAGCGTCGGCGTCTGAATGGAAGCGTCGTTCAGGCGGCAGTTTGGCGTCCTGTGATCGGCGTCGGAATTAGGCGTCGGAGTCCGTGGGTTAATGCGTCGGGGTTGGATCCAGGGGCAGGAACAAACACTACCCTCGTAGTGTTGACGTCGAAGCGGTTGTATTGGCAACCTAGGTGCTTGGCGTCGGTGTTGACTGCAGGAACGACGGCGGAACGGCTAACGTCGGCGTCGGGCTGAGTTTCCTGGAGTCGGCAGGTTCCTGGATTGGACTGGATCCGGCAACAGCATAAGACACTACACTAGTAGCGTCGGTGTGGCGTCGAGACGGTTACACCAGTAACCGTGAAGCTCGGCGTTGGTGGACTTCAGGAAGCACTGGTCCTGGAGTCGACTTCTTCTGGCAGGAACGACGTCTGGAACATCTGGCGTCTGCGTCGGTCAGAGTTTCCTGTCTCAGAGAGAAGGTTAATTTTCGAGGAACAAAAGTTCCTCATGAATCCACATGCTGCCCCCTGTACAGCACCAGAGTGGACTGAAGATCTGGGTGGATGCATCCCGTATTTAAACACCGAAAATCGTCTGGAGTAGGCATGATTTTCGAGGACCACGTGGCCGTTGGCAAAGAATTCACTAGAAAATAACTATTGTAAACAAGATAATTATTTCCAGCGAATTCTTAAATCCAACCGTTAAAATGCAATTTGAAAGAATTACGTTAATCTATAATCTTTCTCTTTCAAATTGCAACGGCGGCCCGTGTCCTCTCCCTGGGCGTCTTAATCTGCTGCTCGGGCCCTAATAGCTGCACGATAATCCGGAGGGCCGGGCGGTGATCTTCCAACCTCGGGTCAGGTAAATGTTGACCCGATGGTTAATCCGCGGCGGCCGGCAGGTAGAGAGCTGGCCAAAACTCATTTTATATTAAAAAAATTAAAATTGAAAATTTTAATTTCGTTGACGACGATTAAAATTAATCGCCGGTAACATCTGTTATTCATACATTAGACAGAAAATAAAAAGAATATTCTTGCTTTTTGATAAAATACTAATAGAGCTTATTTACCCAGAGAAATACCAAAATAGAGATCTTAAAAATTGAAGTACTAAAATGTTATATCATATTTTTTTTTAAAATAAAATTATTCACACATTTGCAGTTATTTAAATTACAATGAAATTAAACAAGGAAAATTTCTGGCAATGATCGATAATATTCGAACAATCCCGTTTTCCAACTGCAAAAAATTACTTACACTGTAAGTTTTACAAACATCTATTGCAACAACTACTTTTTTTATATTAACCCTTTAAGGCCCAACATTTTTTCACGTAATTTTCATGCACTAATAGGTAATTCTTGCTTAAAATGGCATTATATATTATATTAGGAGAAACAATTTAATTTTTTTTATTTTGGCAAATTTAAGGGATGTTAAAAATCTCAACTTATAAGTCTCGTCAGGAATTAAAGACCATATTTGAATAGTAATTTTTATTATATAATTTTATGCAATAAAATATGAATATGGATATAACATTTAAAAAATATATAAAATAAAAAATAATAAAATATGTAAATATGAAAGGAACCTTATTTTGGTAATATAATACGAAATTGTTTATAGTTTCGACAAAATTAGCATTATTACGCTAATTTTGTCGAAGCTATTTATCTATAATTCTTCGGTTCCTCGACTCGACACATTAGCGTGTTTTTAATAGACCATGTACAACCAAGTGAAAGCCTTAACAATTGACAAGTTAATTTAAATATAGCCCTGAAACCGCTCACAAAAAAAAAAACAGATTTTGCATTTTTAAATCAAAAAATAAAAAATCCGTTTAGTCACAGATCAGGGATATTTAAACTCGCATACCAAAATTGTAAAGGACAGTAATGTTGGTCAATCTGATCGAATTTTTAGAATAAGGCTTAGGGAACATCCTTGAACTTTTCGGCTTAATCAAACTAATAAATCATCCTTCGCTAAACATTTGATTGAGAATAGTCATTCTTTTGACGAAGATGTACTTTAGGTCTTGCATTTAGCCAAAAAAGATCGACGAATTGATATTATGGAGTTTAATTCCCTTTTATAACCATTTTTTTAAATACCATTCTTGTAGTTAGTTTAACACACCTTTAGTTTGATAATGAGATTTGTAATGTCGAAACTATATTGACAATAAATTAATAGTTACTTAATGAAAAATAAGTTTCGTGAAGATTTGAAAGATATATGAAAACTTTGTACACTTTTCTTCACTTATTTTTTTTTATTAACAGATGTACATTTCGATCACCATGTAATGATTATCAATGTTTTATAAATTAATAGTTATGCAAAAAAGTATCTGCCATCTCTCGTAGAAACAGTCGAACTTTCAATGTTCGCACATAAGGAAACAAGATTCAGTGGATATTAGGTTTGTTTATCCTTAACTGCCATATGCGAATTCGCATATGCTATACGGCATTTATTCTTCTGAGGTGTGCGTGGGTTGGACACCTAAGTAAGGGAAGAGAAAAGCGAGCGTGCAATTTCGTCTACGGTATCAGGTCCTCTTAATATGATGTAGAGATGTATGCTTTACTTTTAATAAATAATAAAATATGTTCCTATCTAATTCCATATTTGCTTATCGGAGATTGAATGAAAATAGTCCTCGTATATTTCCTCTTATCAATATTCCAATTTTGGTTATACAGAAAATTCAAACAACTTTTCATTTATCTCGCACACATCTTGTCAGGTACATCCCCAGACATTCCGCACGCAATTACAAGCTCGGTCCACCCCGTAAAACCGCCCGTTCCAATTGAATACTCGTTACCAAATCGGATAAAACGTTTCGGAAAAAAAGCGCAAGGGGAAGGAACAATACGTCCGTGGAGTGGATGACTAAAAAAAAACGTCCGTGTTTGTCGCAGCCGTGGAAAGTCCATTCCGGTGATTTTTCCCGGGTTTAGAAAAAAAAGAGAAATATATATATAGCGGGGGAGGTGGACGTAATTTATCTCGCTCGGATGTCCGTCGGTCCGGACGGACGGACACCGACGCCGACGACGCCCAACATCCTCGAAGTGGTCGGAACCGGATACCCCAGTAACGCGGCGTGACCCTTTCTCGTAATAGAAATTGGGGAGTGTTTATAAAGGACACCGTCGCCGGTTTTCCACTTAGATTACTCGATTGTCTTACCAAGAAGTGGATTAACTATGAAATTATTACAACTTAAATACCAATTGTACATTTCAATTTCAGCACTGAATAAATATACACGAGAAAATTCACATTAAATATTGTTAAAAAAATATATGATACATATATATTATATTCGAGAAGCATCTAGGCCCATTTAAAAAAACAAATTGAAGTGTATTTGTCTAAAATGTCTGATCAAATCGAGGAAATTCATAAGAAGATTAAATCAATTGAGTTAGAGAATCAACAACTTCGTGTTAACTTGAATAATGTCAAACCTAGTAATAACGCCAGCAATATTATCGAAGAAAATATTTTTAATGATATCTCTGAACGAAAACGTCGAAGCTGTAACGTAATGGTTTATAGTCTGAATCTACTAATCCTTTAGACAAGAAAAAATACGATATTTCACTGTTTAAAAATATAACCTCTACGATCTCGGCAGATATGAATCCTGTTAATGCTATTCGACTTGGGAAAGCTTCAACTAAGCCTAGACCACTTAAAATTACATTATCAGGTGTGATAATGTACTTACATTACTAAGAAATCGAACGAAAATTACAAAGGAAGATGTTAAAATCAACGCAGATTTGACAATTTATCAACGTAAGGAACTTAAGCAAATATATCAAGGGCTTGATTCCCGTTAAAATATGACACATGTAAATTGATAAATAAAGCACTAATAACCTTTCTTCATACTTTATTTGTTTTACCAAATGTACATTTCGGACACAAAATGGCCATTATCAATTGTATTATTAGTGCTTTATTTATCACTTTAATTTGATCTTCACATAACTCAACCAAATTTAAAAAATGACTTGTAAGTGTGCGGCACTAGCACACAGTAGACTTGTGAGGCTCGGAGGGGCAATGCAGAAAGTTATCGTGGGCTTCGCTCAATAGGTGGGATTTTTTTTGCAAATTAAAGACAGAAGGAATAGGAATCGAATAAAATAGAGATGTAGTTAATAATAATAACAATATTAAAAAATATTCGATTTTTGTTTTGAAAGATTGAGCAATATAATTTAATTCACATATAAAGTAATAATTACCCGACACACTGTGTGGTAGAAGAGTAATGATTATAATAAAAATTAAATAATAATAACTTCATTAACGAGAAAAACCTCTTTTTACAAATAATTAGTACACAAAAGTCTCAACTTACTGCGAACGCAAATGGCAAGTGCAAATTTACAGACAAAACATAGAAATATACAGAGAGGTTTTTTGAACAGTATACATATCCTCCATGTATCAAATATTTGACACAATTTAAAGTTTAGCGTTTGACGTTTAGTTGTGTGTTATATTAATCGGTTCAATGCGTTTGACTTGGTTTTTTTGCCTAATCTATAATGATAAAAAAACCTCTCTGTATAACCTACATATTACATACATATATATAATATTACAATAATTTATAAAATAATATTACGATCAATAACCAGATATATATTATAATAATGATAAAATAATAGAGGAAGAAATAAGGGCCAATTTTTAATTGTCGGGGAATGGAACCAGATTGTATACAGAATGTCCTTACGTTTACACATACATTCATCTCACGAATATTAATCCCGTCTACCTGGACTTGACCATGTGGTTTTGGCACATAACACCCCCACCATTTTTGTAAAATATGTTTTAGTATTAAGTGAATTCTTATTGTAATAGATGAACAGATTTTTATAAATATTCAATATATGTGTTAATATAGAGCTAAACTCAACTTTGTTGTTTTTATTAACACAAAAGTAAACGTAAAAGTCCACAGAAACAGGTGGTTTTATTACTACTAAAGGGAGGAATGGTTGTAGGAAGAATGAAAGTGTGAAGCCTGGCGTATGCGGATGATGTGATCTTAATAGCAAGTACGATAAAAGAACTGACAGAGATGAAGTGTACACTACAAAGATGCATGGGGATTTTACATATAAAAACAATTTCATGCAAATTCTTGCTTCTTGGTTCATTTCAGCCAAAAACTATAAGAATTGAAATGTATTCACAATTTAAAATTCAAGTTTCATTTTATATTATTCACCTTTGTTGAACCATATAAACAACGAAATATACCTTTCATCGTGGATCCTTATCCCTGGGATGTATCGTGTAGTGGGTCGTGATTTTCGGATATGCTTGACTGCAGAAGCATCTCGAGATTACATTTAATCGATTCACTAAAATAAATAAAAAACAATTAACTTTTTTAACAGCAATAATAAATACATCATTTTCTAATAATGATTTTATTTCAATTACATTTATAAAATTATTTATTGAAGTGCAGAAAAAACCTTTGGTCGATGTTCCAGACAGACTAATACCATTGAGTAAATATATATACATAGAGTGACAATCAGTAGGGATTTTGGTGTCATGTTCTTGCCGTATTTTTCAACTCGAGAGCTGCTGCCACAGAGGATCTACATAGATGTTAATATACAGAGAGCTTTTTTTAACAGTATACATTTCCCCTATATATACCTGCAAAATACGCGAGTCAAACGCATTGAGATGTGTGTGTTTAGTTGCCTATAACACGCAATTGAACGCACATATGCCAAATAAGCAACTAAACATACACACATTGCGTTTGACTCGCGTTTTTTGCAGGTATACACTTCCCATAATGTATACTGATTAAAAAAACCTCTCTGTATATTATTATATTCAAGGGAGCAACAAAAAAAGTTCACTTAGATAAAAATTAATGGAATTGCAATTAATCTAATTAAATATAAACCATAGGACAGAAAGAGTGTTGGTCGATAGCCCAGACAGACTAACACTAAATATTAATAATTAGTTGTAAATCTTTTAAAGAAAATTGTATAAAAAATTGTCTGAATAAAGAAATTATACATAATAAATTAAAGACGACGCATGCGCCACCTTTTGCCTAATTTCAAGTGGCATCGTCAACGATGGTAGACGACCGAGAATCATTGTTTCGTCCACTAAAGGAAGGCGAACTTGTCCTGTTTAAGCAAACAAACAAAAAAGAAATTATAGTTATATATAAATGATAAAAGTCAGAGATACCTCTGTTTGATAGCCCAGGACTTTTTTATGTCTTGCGTTATTAATTTATTGTGTATACTTGATCTTCCTAAAAATATATGTAATTATGTGAGTAAAGATATTTGTATTTAAACAATAAAAAAAAACACAGTTTCACAATTTAATAAGAACAAACAATTATAACAATTTTGTAATGGCAAATGTAAAATTTGTTGAAATTACAGCCATTAAATAAATAAATATTAAATTATGTTATAAAAGTTTAAACAAAGTGTTTTATTTAATCATACATCATAAAATATAAAAGTCTGTGATCAATCATTTAATTAAAAAAATATAACAATATTTTGACAAAATAAATCGAAATTAGGTGAAAATAGTAAGGAGTTAGCCGAATGCATTATTCTACATAAGGCACAATAATATTGATATTGTGTTCTATGAGTTTTTTTCTCGAAATTACATTTTTGATCGATTGAATGATTCACCGCATTTATACCAAAAATGCAGACTTTCTAAAAGAGAGGAAGAGTTAATTTTTCCGTTTAAGATTTTATATGAAAAGCACATATCAAATACGTTTTTGCGAGACAACAAGGTAGAATAATTTATCTTCATTTTAAAGCATATGATTCGTAGAAACTTATTTTGAACATTTTCAAGCGCATAAATTAAATATTGCTGGTGTGGGGACCATACATATTACATATTCAAGTTGTGAGCGGACGAATGCACAATATAAAATTCTTAAGGTATGAACTTTGAAGAGGCTTATGAAATGCTAGGTTTCATTGTACGCCTTGCACCTGACGTAAGGCGTACAATGAAACCTAGCATTTTTTAAGCCTTGTTGACGATTTATAATATATATATATTGTTTTGTTTTGTAATTTCCTTTGTAATTAGGCTTCGGCCTGTATTGGAAATAAAGTATTATTATATGTCTTAAATGAAAATGACTGTTCTAAGAGAACGCCAAGGTCTGTAATAGTAATAACACGTTCAAGGAAAACATTATTTATGTAGTAATAATTAAGGATGTTGCGTTTATTTCGACTAATTATAATTTTGCATTTATTATGATAAGCCTGTGTAAAAGGGCGTGGAATGTATTGAATTTAATTTGTCTATGGGTATTCGAATAGCAATTAATCGTGGTGATTAATTGGCATTCGAATACCCAAAACGATTTAAAAATGAAATACATAAAAGTGAAACAAAACCATACAAATTTAATTTACAAACAAATATATTTTTGAAAATGTTTTACCATTTACAATTTATTATTACTTCGCCAGAATTCGAAAAGAAAACGTGAAAATGCTATATCTTATAGCCGAATAATTATCTGTCGGATTAGTAATCGAAGAAAAAACAGTGACATTGTAAATCAAAATCGAATAACTTTTTGTTTACTTGCAATTAATGCAAAATCAAACAATGAAAAAACACGTTTATTATAATAGAATATGAACAGGCTCGCATGTTGCTTACCAAACACTAATCCATTACAAATTTACATATTGAAGTCTAAAACAACTTATTGATCAATCATTGCTTGTTTAACATCCATCTTAAATTCCTAATCACGAGGGATAAAACACTCGGGCTCAACCGGGATTTGAACCCGGGACCTCTCGCACCCAAAGCGAGAATCATACCCCTAGACCATTGAGCCGCTGTTTAAACAATTTTCGAATAAACTTTCACAAAATACAAGCATATCTAGATTTTTGGGTCACAGCACGCAGAGAAAGTCGCAAAGTGATGCAGTAAATAGAAAACGTTTTTTATCTACTATCACAGTCGTTCCTATGTTATTAATGTTTTTAAATATATTGCATGAGACCCGTTTCTTCTAAGAATCTCAGGCATTTCCTTGTTTCATTTTCATCATTGGTTAGTATATTTTCAATTTTGTTTTTTAACTTCAATCTATTTCACGCATCTGCATATACCACACAATCCTCCAGCAAATGCTAAAAATATCCCCACATCTAAATTATAAAATAGAAACACAATCAAATAATCAATAACAACGACTTGTAATATATTCAGTACACAAAAAAATTCATGAATATATTTTACATATTCAGTTTATTCTTTATTGGCACTTTTTATTATGATTTATTCGTAAACTATATATTATTTATAAATAGGCTAAAAGACCTATTCTGCATATGAATCGGCTATGGACCAGAGGTCTTTCATCCTATTATTTATAAATAGGCTGAAAGACCCCCGGTCGATAGCCGATTCATCTGCAGAATATAATTCTAATTTTATATATTATTTCACATACATATACACAATTAAATTAAGATGTTTAGTTAATTATAAATAATAATATTATAAGCGCATAAAAAATGTTTACATAAAATAATGTACTTTTTTTATACAAATATTTAACGTTTCAAAAATATCATTCCTCCAATAATACCCTCAAACATACCCGAGCGAACAATTCAAACTGTTGGGAACGGCGCTCTCTTGTTTTCATTCGGAAATACGGACGAAGTTTTATCGCAATTTTAACATTGTCCGTTTTATTATTATCATCATTTTTTTTAATAAAAAGATCCTCGGCCGGGCATTTATTTATATTGTCCGTCGTTGCGGCGTGTTTCGCGATATCGGGAAAGCGGAGAAAGAAATAACAATAACGCGGGACTCTCCGAACAATGACCGCACGAAATTAAAACCGGCGAAACGGGAAAGTTTTCCGCTTGAAAACAAAAAATAACAACAGAAAAGGACAGGGATTGTTTGAGTTTAATTTGTGGGGTTTATGATGGATGCGTGTGTTGTGTCGTTTGAGTGGTGTTTTGGGAGGTTTGGAGAAAAATGATGTTAGTTGTATTAAATACATCTCTGAATACCAATTTGGAATTCTATCAAAAAAAAATCAAGTACAGGCACTCACTCTATCGATTCTCGCGTCTAATGTACAAACCTAGAAAGCAACAAAATCCAACGTTTCTTTTTCTGGACAAGATTCACCGTTTGACTAGGTTTAGCTTGGAGCAAATTTCAGTGAAAATAAAGTACAAAGTTAAAATGTAAGAAAATAAAAGAATACATCACAATCATGAAAATTTGACAAAATGTTGTTCTTTTCGTATTAATTAATAAAATTACAATAAAAGGCAAATCCGGCTATCTGGTCGATAGCCCAGGACAAACCTTTATTTTAGTGTATATACTCAATGTTCTTAAAAAATGTAATTGTCTGAATAAAGAAATTTCTAGTTTAGAATAAAATGTAAGACAAGAAAATAAAATTATTCATCACAATCATGGAAAATTGTCAACTTTTGTTCTTTTGTGACTAATTGACTTGGAAAAAAAGAAAAGTACAAAAATTGCAAATTTTCATAATTATGATGTATAATTTTATTTTCTTGCCTTACATTTTATTCAACTTTTATCTGTTAATGCGAAAAGGACAACATTTTGACAAACTTCCATGATTGTGATGCATTTTTTTTGTTTTATATATATATATATATTCAGTGATCTACCCTTTCAGGTGTACCGTTTCTTGTTTTTTTTTTCAATAACCTAATAAATCCCTTTCATGTCTTTCGGTCTTTCGTTATTTTTATTTCTTCTTGTCTTGTGATTTCTCTCCTCTCTAATTATTCGTTTATCGTTCCTTCCCATGTTTTTCTTGGTCGGCCCCTTTTTTCTTTCCCTTGTACTCTTGCTTCCCATACTTTTTGACTTGATTGTTTTCATCCATTCTTTGTAAATGCCCCCACCATCCTAGTTGTCTGTCTTCTATGAATTGTCCTATTGTAATTGAAGAGAACAATTACACACTGTTTCGTTTTTTATTTTGTCCATTATTGTCCGCCATATACTCTTTTAAGATACCGCATTTCAACTGTTTTTACTTTCCCCGGACCCCTGTCCAAGGGAAAGTATTGTGATCGTGAAAATTTTCGAACCGCCAATTTCAACAAATATGCACGTTTTGAGGTCCCCTGAGTCCATTCCATCGAGTTTTGAAAAATGTCTGTGTGTGTGTCTGTGTGTGTGTCTGTGTGTCTGTGTGTCTGTGTGTCTGTGTGTCTGTGTGTTTCCGCGATAGCGCCTAAACGGCTAAATGGATTAAGACCAAACTTTATATCTAAGCTTTATATAACAGTGGAATGATCTGAAAAGCTTTTGGTTAGAATCAAAACTCATTAAGTGCAACTTTACTCTTAGCAATTTTTCATTTTTTAATTCGGATAGAAAAATGTTTCAAATAAAAGTTTTAGATCTTGGAAAATAAATAATTTCTGTTATAAAACTTTTATTGTAGGACCTCCGGTTTTCATTTTATAAGCTAAAGAATTTCGTTTACCTGATAAATTCCCTTAGAGATTTTAATTATTGAAATTATTATTTTAATGACAAATAAAACGTCAAAGTGCCGTCGTATTCAGCACATTCGCAAAGTTTTTAAAAATGAAAAAGAGTGTGGATAAAAGATTTCAACACATTGTAAGGTAAGAAATAACACACTTAATTATAATATTCTTCTAAATACTCGGTTTTAACTTTGAAAAACAACAATCAATTTTTTCTATTTATCATTTTGCTTTCCTATTAAATTTTCAATCAGAAACTTATTTGACCGTATTCACCGGGGAAAGTACCATGATGGACACATCACCATTTTTTTCATTTAATGTCCATGTTTCGCATTCAAATGAAAAAAATCGGTCTGTATATGGATTTGTATACTTTTATTTTTGTACTTGTTTTGATTTCTCGTCTTCCTGTTTTGTATTTTATTTGGTATAGTTTGTTTGCTGTTGTCCTGAATCCTGTATGATCACTCCTAGATATTTATATTGTTTTACTTATTCCATTCCCTTGTTTTCCACTTTACTGTTCATATCTGCGTTTTCTCCTGTTATTGCCATTACTTTGTCGGTATTATAAAATCGGGTTTAATCAGATTCGGAAATAAGTAACACAATGTCTATTTATGTATTTACAATACATTTAACTCATTTATTTACAACACACTGTCATTATTTATTTACAACGAGATTTTGAGAACTCGGACGTTCGTGATATACTGACTGACTGCAGCGCCAATCTTATATAGCGTGCTTGTTTCTCGCACTTTCCGGAACTTTCGATGTCACCGCGTTTACCGTAGCGCGCTCTGTTGAACATTCTAGAGTGATATTTCCAGTTTCTTCTTTCACTTTCGTTACAGTATTGTATTCCATATCATCAGTTAATTTGGAGTTTCTGTTGACTATTTTCAATTATGGCGATATCATCTACAAATGCGCATTGTTGGATTTCTACCTTTTTTTAACTTTTTGTATGCCACCTGTGCAGGTTTTGTATTCTTGTTTACTTCTGTCAATATTTTGTCCATGTATATAATGAATAATAACGGGCTTTGGCTTCCACATTGTCCCACACCTTGTTTGGTTATAAACTCCTTAGACTTTTCGTTCTTCGATATAATTATATTTCTAGTCTCATTGTATATATTCTGTGTCACCCTTATCAGTTTGTTTGTTATTAATTTTCATTTTCGTTAGCCCTTCCCAAATTCTTTCTCTTGGTTCTTTGTCGAATGCCTTTTCTATGTATAAGTATACTATATATAAATATATTGATTTTTTTCTCGAATCTCCTGTTTATCGTTTTCAGTGTAAAAATGTGATCTTGTGTACTTCGGTTCGGTCTGAATCCACTCTGGAATTGCGATATTTTCTCTTCAGCTATTTTCCGCATTCTTTTTTCTATGATATACCTGTTCCGATTAGTGTGATTCCTCTATAATTTTTACACTCTGTATTGTTGTTCTTTTGGATTTTTTTTTCTTCTTTCCATACTCTGTTTATTAATGCACATAGTTTAGTCTTTCCTTTTATCTGTTATTTTATCTATCACTGGTGTCCTGTTTTTTTAATGATTTTATTGCCTCTTCAACTTCTTCTTATGTTATTTCTTCTTGTGTTAATTCTGTGTCTTCTATTAATGTTTTATCTTTTTCTTGGTTTGACTCATAGTCATGATTTAGTAGTTTTTCGAAGTATGTCCACCACCTTTCCATTACTTCTTCTGTATACATTAATAATTTTCCCGTTTCATCTTATCCTGATATATTCATTTTTTGTCTTTTCTTATGTTCTTTAATGTCTTGTAGAATATCTTCTGTTTTCGTTTTGCACTCTCTACCATCTTGTTTCCAAACTCTTCTCATGTTCTCCGCTTTTCGGTCTGTATCATTTTCTTTGTTTTCCAGCTTATATCATCATATTCGAGATCTGTAATAAGAAAATGCACAACGGCATACGGCGGAGCAGCGATATATGCTCGAAACGGAGTAAGCTGCAAGGACCGCCAAAACATAGGAAGCTATCAATAGTGTTTTTGAGTGCGTAGCAATGGAATGGACACATCAAAGGACAACTTACATCTTTGTCATAGTGTATCGCGCGCCGGAATTGCAATTAATAAGTACATTCTTAAATAAGTTTGAAATATTCTTAATGAAACAGTGCGCCGAAAATATTAGATTTTTTTATTGCGGGAGATTACAATACAGATTTAAGCAATATTTCTAAAACATAATCTGTACAATTCATTAATTTAATAGTTTTTTAATACTTAAGCGGTAATAAACCAACCTACTCGTATAACACAGAATACAAGAACATTAATAGACAATTTCGTTACAAATAAAAACTGTAACTTACAATCTTCTGTGTTTGAAACTCACATTTCAGACTATCTTGCTCAAAAAGTATCCTGTAAGAATCACTTCCTAATAAAAATATGCATTCCAAGAACTGTATTATATTTCTCGTCTCTTCTTCCTACCCTTCTCTTATATTGTATTCTAACAGTGTAATTTACTTTTACTGGAATAGATGACATTATTATTGTTATATCTGAAAACTGTACATTTTTTGTGGTGTGGGATGGGAAAATCAATTTACGGACGGTGTGTCGGATTCCCTCCAGGTAGGAGGACTACCGACTCAATACCCCTCCCTGGCTTCGACTACAAAGTCATTAGCCGATTCACTCGTTGTACATCTATATAACACTGTAAATAGCTATTTATATAAAATAAATAAATAAAAAAGGGTACAGCAAATAAATAAATCTAAACTTAGTATCACAGAATCTGTGGCCCCAGTGTTGTAAAAGACCCTGGCACCAAGCTTACATAAAATATACAAACACATCTAGTCTAGTTAAAAACGACCAGATGTGTATGGCTCGGTCGCTGAGACAGTACAGAGATACACATTAAAAATTAATAAATATTGATAACAGGGGCAAAATTTCTGATGTAAAAGGTCAGATAACAAAACAAGGACGCTCACCACACCTAAATTTTCTTAAATAGACCTGTCTCCCTAAGAAACACAATGACGGTGTTACAGGAACCTCTGTTCTAATATCCTCGCTATATCATTTGAGAGCCTAAGACTATCGCGTTGATTTACTCAAACTCTACATTCCTCCAATATGAGGCATATATTGGTACCGTGAGATATGTCGCATGTTGGAGCAGGATCGCCAGTGAGATGTGAATGGGTGAAATTTGTATGACCCACCCTGAGATGGACAAGAGCCACCTCCTCTCTCCTCGTTAACGGATCAGCCGATTTCCATGCTGTTACAGAGAGCTTGACGTGACGAAGTTTGCTCTCCAGGCGTACCCAGTCTTGCTGTCATAAGCCTTTTACCGCTGACTTCACGTAATTTTTTATGTCGTCATGACGGCAGAATGCGAGGTCCGGATGATCCTCCTCAGACGCTAGACGGGCGACAACGTCTCCTAGCTCATTACTTTCGATCCCTCTATGTTTTTTTTAAGAGGGGACGTGAGCAGCTATGTTTTGAAGCTAAATTACGGTAACTTTTGGTATTCCTCAAGGAACCCATTTTAGCCCCTTGTTATTTCTATTGTTTATTAACGATATTACCACATACGTTGTTCATTTTTTTCCTCGTTTTTGTAATCAGGTTCAGCTTGTTAGGCTATGCCTGACTGGCTTTTGGCGGATCCGTTGCGTAAGGAATACGGAAGATAATATAAATCCTCCGTATTCCTTACGCAACGTGTCCGCCAAAAGCCAGTCTGTCCGTTGGGGGAGAGTTGGTGAATAATGCGGCTACTCATCAGCAGGCTGGATCCATCGTCTCACCGATTACGGCGATGTCTTTGTTTTCGTGTGTCTTCAGCCTTTCTATCATGTTGTTTTCTTTTCAGGGCGGTTACTATTATATCCCCGCAGTTGTACATTGAAATTTCTTCAATTCATAGATATAAATATAATTTAAAAGGAATATCAATTTAATTAATTAATTAATAATACGACATTTGCATTTCCATTACATTATTCAATTTTAGGTGGGAACAGGTTAGCGCTGTGTATCGTCCTTCACGAATGTCTGCAAAAATTGAATATAAGTGAACGTGAAGCACTGAATGGAGATTTGATATCACATGTCTCTGCAGTGTAGTTGGTAACATACTCAGCTAGAAATCGAAGGATTCAAATCTCATCGTAGAAGTTTCTTTTCCACTTCTATTTAATTAATTTTCATTTGAGCAAAAATGCTAATCCTTTGTTTGACGACCTATTTTTCTCTCCAGAAATGAGACAGTGATTTAGCATTGTCTGTGAAATTCATTATTTTTGTATGTTTTTTTTATTTTATACTGTATTATATAATTACTATTATTATTACTTATTATAACATGTTTTTTATATAACATTGTCCTGTAATTGGTTCAGCTGTTGGTCAATAAAGTTATTATTATTAAATTAATTAACAATTTTCAATGCAAACAAATACAAAATTACATATACGCCATCAGCCTAAACGCAGAAAAAAAGAACAAATCATTGAAAACTGTAACATTCTTTGGTACAATCAGTTCAAAAATCAAAAATTTCTTTAAAAAAAACGAGACATTGACATTATTTTTAGATCAAGTACAAAACTTTGTAACTCAATATTTAATTCTAATACTCCAATAAATAAGATGTATAAATCTGGAATTTACAAATTAACATGCCAAGATTGTAAAGGAGTGTACATCGGGCAATCAGGTCGTAATTTTCAAACAAGATTAAAAGAACATTACAGATCTTACAAATTAAAACATACATATTCAACATACGCAAATCACCTGACAGAAACAAAAAAATGGTTTTAATATTTAGACATTGGTAGTTCATATTGTATGAAATAAATATGAATAAATTATTAAAAATCAACCAATAAAACACAGATTAGATTGAATAACTTTAAATTCTCGACTAGTTTCGGGTTATTAGCCCATTTTCATTTTCTCTTGAAAATGGGCTAATAACCCGAAACTAAAAAAGTTAAATGTTGTCTTTATATCAAAATTGAAAATGTGACACGAAGTAAACGCCTCCAAGATTCATTAAAGGATGTTGTTCTTATAAATTCTATTAATAAATTTATAGAATTAATGGACGTAGCATTCAGTCTTTGAAAATATTTATTAAAGGATATAATTGTTGGTTTAAGTTATTTTTTTATTATTATTTGCTAGTAAAAATGTAGTTATTTTTTAAATTTTATGTAGTTTTGCACTCAACAAATGAAAAATATCTTGTATGCCAGGCATTAATTAGAATTATACTTTTTCCGCGCAGCCGTCATAATTAATTAACATTCCCACGTCGAGAGCATTACGTAGTTGAACCGACTAATTCAATAATGCATAAGGGAACAACATACCCTCTTACTCAACTCGCATCCCCGTTAATCACATAAGTTGAGCAAGAGAATTAATTCGCTCCTCCTTACAATATCCTCTTCCACCCACTGCATTAATTAAATAACAAAAAAAATCGGCCCACACATTCAGCTGAAAGAAACCGTAATGAACGTCCATTTAGCGAAGTTTCTTAACGCTGATGGCGTTTTCTTCCATTTAGAGTTAAGTGCACCTGGTGTGGGCTTAGTTTATGCAGCGGGTCTAAGTTGTTTTAAATGGAGGGTAAAGGCGGGGCTGAAATATCGCTGAATTATTGAGCGCGACTTGCACTTGTTGAATATTTCAGCCCGCTGGTGGTGGGAGACCGTAGTGCCGTCCAGGAGGGCGGAATATGGCGTCTCGTTGTAAATTTGCGGTTTTTATTATTTTTTTTTACTTTCCGCCTTTTTTATTATTTTCGTCCGGGAAAAAGGCGCACAATCAATCGCGCGTTCCGGGGTGGTTTTATGGCGGCTTTTCAGTGGGTTTAGAGGGATGCTAATGAGTGTGTCACGGGAGGGTTAATGGGTTTTATATGCGCTTCGAAAGGGGGATTATGTTTTATGTGTGTCTGGAGAGAAAATTAGAAAAGGAGAGGAAAAGGGAGACTTTAACCGGGTTGCGTTCATTCTGTCATGGCACGTTTCTCAATTCGTCACATTCAACTGTGGATACTTTATTGTTAACTATTAGCAAAATTATGTTGTTTATTTTTGTTGGAATAGTTAATATGCACGTACTTTATTAATGGTGAGGGCTATGGAACTCAATTACATAGTGCCAACCTACACAAAATATATTCTCTGGCAAGGGTTTATTTATTTGTTTTTTTGTATTATGTAGCGATGTGTAGGGTGCGTGTCTTTGAATTCAAGAATGGACCTTTCCAATTCCGCTTGCACTTTAGTATAGTAATAGAATATAGTGCGTACACAACCACTGATCAATAACGCAATGCAGATAGTACTAAAGATGCACTCAGAATAGAATAGTAATACAAACGTATTATTGTGTTTGTATTACTATTCTATTCTGGTTTTCCCCGTGTTCTTGTTCTATGAGTGCATCTGTAGTACTATCTGCACTGAGTTGTTGATCAGTGATTGTGTGCGCACTATATTCTTGTTCTAACTCACTATATTATTATTACTATTATTATTATTATTATTTATTTTGTCTCGCTTTACGCGGTGAGTGAAATACTCTACAAGATAACTTCCAATGTAGAGGTAAATGAACTATTGCTATTATTGCTATGGTATATCGCTATTTAGAAAGCGTCTTGTGCTCAGAATGACAGATTTTTGTAGTTCTATATATGTATTTTCGTCTATTTCCATTATTTTTAGTGTTTTGCTAAGGGCTTTGGGAATTACTCCAGTTGCAGATATTATCACTGGGACTATTATTACAAATTCTAACTGCCACATTTCTTTAATTTCGGCCAGTAAGTCAGAGTACTTTCTCATTTTCTCAGCGTGAGTTGATTCTAAATTTGTAGTAGATGGTATGGCTACATCTATCAGTAGCGCACTTAAATTGTTTATGTGCAAACGTAATTTAATTAATGATGGCGAAAACCTTTTAGGAAAATGAGATTTTATGTTTTTCTTAAATGGGACATATTTATATAAAATGGCCTTTAACTTCACATCATAATGTCTACTAAGTTTTTTGTTATTATGATTGGTTGAGAAAATTGTTTTATTAATTGTATGGGTTTATGTATTGGGTTTTGGATGCCAAATAAAGGTTATTTATATTTATATATAAAATGTTACATAAAACTTTATAGAAAATATCAACAGCATTTTCAATATCATAAGGCTCAAAGTGACTTGACTAATTCACGCTATTGATTTCGTCCCGAATAGCACCTAATAGCAAAGTCAAGATAGAATTCTTCGTCCTGAGCATCATTAGTAAAGAACACGCGCATTTTCACTATCGCTATAGTTTGACAAAAAACGACACAGTTCTCTTCAGGGGACCATTTGACGTTAAGTAAATTACAATTACTAGCAAAAAATAATGGATGATCGTTGAATTTTCGAATAATATATAATATACCCTAGTGGAAATTACATCTTGTAGCAATATTGGGATGTGAACACGACACTAGGTTGACACAATATTTAAATACAACTTGAAAATAAATATTTATGCAAGATTGACACATTATTGTGTCAAGTTGATACAATATTGTAGACACAATCTTGACTCAATAATGAATTTCTAGATTGACACAATCTTGCATTTCAAGCTTGATTCAAGTTGGTACAATAATGTTTCAATATTGATCTGTGTTTGGT
Organism: Philonthus spinipes; assembly: GCA_963082785.1. Lineage (NCBI taxonomy): Eukaryota > Metazoa > Arthropoda > Insecta > Coleoptera > Staphylinidae > Philonthus > Philonthus spinipes. Next base: position 11,489,609 of record OY720311.1, read on the forward strand.
TAAACTCGGCTATGGGGGCTTTTTCCCCGGAGACTGGGAGTCTGTTAAAGTTGTCAGTCCGCGCCTGTCGTATTCATTATAGTTGATTTTATATTGCAACAGAGTGTAATCTGAAAAATGATTGAATTTTAAGGTTATGATAGACCGTCATCGCTATTTTACACGATTGTCTTATTAACCATACTAACTAGCTTGTGCTTTAATGCTAATTTCTGGAAAATGACATTGTCGTGTCTCTGCTTATAATCCCTCTGCACAATTGTTTGGCACCCGCATATGATGTGGTTGATATTCTCCGTAACTAGTTTACATCGTCTACACTTATCGTCTTGCGTGCCATCTTTAATTATATACTTTCGTTAAGTTATACTTTCTGGTAAGTATAACTTGGTCCTGTATAGCACACATGAAGCCTTCAGTTTCAGGAAAGAGTGTACCTTTTACTAGCCATGCGCTTGACGCTTCTGTATCAACGTGCGGTTGTGTTAGATCGTGGGCATATTTTCCGTGCAGAGCTTTTTCCTTCCAAAGATCTACTTTTTGATCATCTGATGTTTCAGGGAAGGACACTTCACGGGATAGGTTTAGAGGAGTATAGTTGTCATCTGTTTGTACTATTGTCTTATGTAGTTTAAATATGTTTTGTTTTTGAAGAAAGTATTCTCGCAGCAGTGTTTTCTGTCTACTTAGTAAATTGTTCAAGTCTGCAAGCCCTCTTACTGCTTGACGCCTAGGCAGACTCAGTCTTTCAATTGCCGATCTAGGGTGGTGGAGTCTGGCCTTGGTAAGTATTTTATTAGTTTTTCTTGCAATACTATTTATGTCGGCATCTGTCCAGTGTACTACCCTGAAGGAAAAGATAAGTATTGGTGTAGCTTTTATTATATTTTTACTATTTCATTTTGTTTTAGCTATTGCATTTACTCTTTCTAGGTATTTATTCTCGAGTTCGCATTTAACTGTTGTTTTCTCAATTCTTCTAGCTTGCTGAAATCCTAAGTATTTATAGGTATCTCCATCTAGCATGCATCTGACTGTCTTTTCGTCCTGTGTTTCATAGTTTGCCATTTGTAGTTTTCTTTTCGCAATATTTTGTATTCGGCATTTGTCTATGCCGAATGTCATGCACACATCTCTACTGAATGTTTCGATGTTATGTAGTAGTGAATTCAGGTGCTCACGCTTACCGCTATATAGTTTTATATCATCCATATATATGAGATGGGATATACTGTATTGTGCATTTAATTTATAGCCTTTGTTAGATTCGTTTAAAATGTTAGATATGGGGTTAATTGAAAGGCAGAACCACAAAGCACTAAGAGAATCTCCTTGGAATATACCCCGTTCAATTCTGATGTTTTTTTGCGGTGATACATTTGTCTCCGTCGTACAAGTTGACATCTTTTTCCAGTTTTTCATGAATTTACTTAAGGCGTTTATTATTACGGGGCTAATTTTATACATCTTCAAGACATTAATCAGCCAGCTATGTGGGATTGAGTCAAATGCCTTTTTATAGTCAATAAACGCTGTGTAGATGTTTCGGATTTTCTCGAATACTTGGTTCATTATGGTTTGATCAATAATTAGTTGTTCTTTGGTCTTTTTTCTACAACCTTTTTGTTGTTCTGAGAGAATTCCATTACTCTCAGCATGGTCATATATGATGTCTGCTATGCATGATGTCGTGACCTTATAAATTGTTGGGAGGCATGTAATTGGTCTGTGGTTTTCTGGAGATTCGGTGTATTCATTTTTAGGGACTAGGTAACATTCCATGCGTGAAGAATTCTGGTAGTAAGTCCGGGTTGTTAATAAATAAGTTTATGTATTTAGCAATTTCACCGTGTACTGTTGTGAAACTTTTGTACCAATAATTATGCAGACCATCTATTCCAGGGGATTTCCAGTTGTGGGTGACAGCAATTATCTTTGTTACTTTTTTTTTCGGGAATGGAGCAGAGTTCATTTCGTTTACCTTGGCATACTTATTTGCTTCTTCCGTTATCCATTTGGCTTTTCGGTTATAATCAGTATCTTTAGACCATAGCTTAGACCAGAATGTTTCTATGTCGCTTACTGTTGGACATTCGGCGCTTTTAGTGTTTTTATCTTTGTTGCGTATATTTCTGTAGAAGGCACCTCTTTCATAAAACATTCTGTTTTCGATCTTGCGTCTATGGCTTTCTTTATATCTTCGTAGTCTCTTGGCTAACGCAGATAACTTTTGTTTAAGTGTGTCTAAAAATTCTTTCGGTTTGTTACCGGCGTTTCAGCGGAAACGCCGGAACTTTGATTTAATCAGTTTTGAATTATTTTCGGGCAACATAACTTTTATTTCTTTTTTTTACATCGGCACCCGCGTTCTTGTTTCTTTTTTAACTTATTAAATCAATTTAATTTTAAAATGACTTAAGTTCGTATTACATGCATTGATTGTTAAATTTGTAATTATGTACATATTTTAATTTAAGTTTAGGTAGGTTTTTTTAGGATTAGTGGGTATTTTCCCTTCATCAATTTGCACTCGCGTTAAGCACTACCAATCCCGAGTTACGCCCAGGAGAGCTGTACCAAACATCTTTTCCAGGTATTCGTTACGCCCCAAAATTGCGCTCGGGCAAATCTCTTAATCTCTTTTATGGCACCCGGCTATGCAAAAACGCTTGGGTTATTGTCCGACGTAATTTTGGGAAAGTACGGAAGAAATGTGTTGGTACAGCTGCGGCATTATTTTATTTTATATTTTTATTTACGTATTTTTTTTAATTAATCAAAGCAAATTAAAACCACATCACCACTCATTTTTATAATTCGTGTTTTTTTGTTCATCATTTTTAAACGTACATATATATATATATATATATATATATATCGACCATCGTCGATTGATTGAGCAACAAAAGGGAACATCGTCGATTAACTACCATAAATGGTAGAAGCCCTATCGTTGGTACGGTGGCTACAACTGCAACTTGTAAATATTAAAATTGTAAATATTATTTTTTTGTAATTGAAATTCAGTTACGCAGTTGTAGCTCCGTACTGGTTCCCGGCGATAGGCAATTTGAGGGGCGCATGCGCGCACCCTCGCGTTGGCTGAAGATGGATGCACGCGCAACCATCTCAACCAATGGGAGAAGGGCGATCCCACCCCGTACTCCCTGAAATAAAACTGCTTGAGGAGCCCTCAAGCAGACACAGTTGTTTCCCGATTTTTAAAGTTAGTGGTTTTCACGATTTTTAAAGTGAGTGGTTTCTTAATTTTCCAAGTGGTTTTACGTTTTACGTTAGTTATTTCATTTTTTTTTTTATAACAGTCTTTTGTTGTATTTATTTTTCCTCTTAATTTTTTTTAAGAGCGTTTAAATTTTAATTTGCTTTTATTTTGGTGCTCGCGAGTGCAAATCGTTAATTCAATTAATGTTTCGATTATATTTAGCCGTGTACTAGTTTTTGTATATATTCATATGTACATATTAGTCGATTCATCTTAAATAAATCATTTTTTTTATTGAATTAAATCTTGCACCGTCATACCCTCTAAATAAAAGTGCTAGTGATATCTGAGACGAGTCCACCCAAGGGTAAGAGAACACCAACTAAACCCAGAGCGAGTAAGGTAGGTGATTTTTTTTATATATATATTATTATTGAGCCAAGCCGGAGGCTAACAGGAAGCACCACATTTTAGTTTTATTTTAATATTTCGGCAAGCGTGGTGCCCCCCCTGTTACAGGTTCACTGTTCGTTTCGTCATATTTACTATGAATCTTATAATTTTTGAATATTTTGTCAACCTCTCTTATCAGTTTCGGTGTTCTTTTTCCATTTACGTACTGTGTTAATTGGTTTGTCATTCTCCTTATATTTTCAATTTTATTTTCCAGCCTTTTTTGCCATTGTGGCACGGTGATATCTGCGTGGCTTTTGTTGTTTTGATTATCAGAGATTTTTGCGCCATTTAGTTCACTGCATACGAATGCTGCACAGTAAATTAGTGTGTGCAGCTGGGCGAACGTATTAATATCCTGATTCATATTTGAAACTATTTTGTATAATTTTGGGTTTGTGGATTGTCTGGGCAGTTTAGGTCTCTTTGTTGGGTCTGTGCCTAAATATTTTATAACCATTTCTCTTAGCAGTTCATGCATTGTGTTCTGAATCGTATGTGGTGTTATTCTCAATGGGCATTTCCTTTTCTGTGTTGTCATTGTGTGTTTCATTTTCTGTGTTTTCTCCAATGTTTTCTGCTTCCACATTGTTTGTCCCCTCGTGCTGAATAGCAATTGTAACAGTATTTTTAATTTGCTCAATCTCTGTGTTTGTTAATAGTTGGTTTTTGAGAATTGTACTACGCTGATCTGCCACTCTTTGTTCTGTAATGTTTAGGCCGGGGTATTCTTCTATAAAAAGCCTATGCATTTCTTGCCTATAGAGTGTCATTTGTGTTTCTATCTTCGTGGCTTTGAAATAGCAACGCATGATACTTTCATTCATTTCGCGGGTCCATTTCATGCGTTGTCTAGGGTTTCCAGCTACAGTGGTAACTGAAGTGGTTTCAGTCACTAGTAGCAGGGTTAATTATTTGTCTGGCATTATTGTCGGCATAATCGAGCTGCTGTCCCGCGTCAGGTACAGCTCTACTCCCTGACTCATCCGAGGCTTGTCTACTTCTTGTTCGCACCATGGTTTGTGGGTTTGCGTTTTATACCTACTGTCAGGTGATTAAGGATAGAAGATACTCGGGACTGTTGGAAAACATGGAGTAGGGGTAAGGGGCATCGGGGACATGTGCTCCAGTTAGTCGCCTCTTACGACAGGCAGGACATTCCCTACGTCTATTCGTTTCCCCCGGACCTAGACAGGTTCTATTATTATTACTATTATTATTATTATTACTATTATTAAATAAATTTCAATATTTGTTTCTTAATATCTCCAGATAGAATTGCTATATCAGCATAAATTTCTTCTGCTGAACTCGAGGTGAGCAGCCACTGAACATCCTCCCTTTTCCCCGTTAAATTACTACCTGCCCTTCACCTCCCCTCAATTCCCCATTTCAAGCAAATTATTCTAACAAAACCTGAAGCATCCATTCATAAATCAAAACCAATTATTCCCAAGAAAAGCGATCGATTGCATCCGAGAGGCCGGTTTTTGGAATCAAACCCAATTGACGATCGATTGCAGTGGGGTGGGGTTTCAACGTTGGCGCAACGCCGTAACCGAATAAACTAAATTGTAATTAGCGAGCTGATTGTGTTGGGCGAACGCGCGCGAATTGTCGGATTAGGCTGGAATTACGGCCCGTTTTTAATGCTGCGCGCTCCGGAATTGTGTGAATTGTTTATGCGGCGCACACACGCCATATCCGTTACAGGTAACGCATTTGCAGTTTGCGTTTTCATTCGCAATTGCATTTTTTTATTATTATTTTGACGTGCAATAACGCTTTGGACGGATGATCAATATGCTGTCGTTATATTTACGCAATGGGGAATTTAATAATGTAAGAGTGATAAAATTACATTATTTATATATTTACAAATATATTTATTCCGAAAATTACATACAATTAAGAGGAATGGATAGCATGCCTAAATTTCAAACCCATTTTTTGTAGTAAATATTTAATATATTGAAAACAAAAAAATACTACTCTAATTCGAATGATTATATCGAGAATCTACAAGATTTATATTTTTTATTTATTTAATATTAAATAAATAAGTTAATATAAGTCGTAAAATAAACATAAACATGGCAAACTGAGCTAAGGAAGGCTAGCGTACAATTTCGTTCACGGCATCCAATCCTCTTAAGTATACATAATAAAATTAAATTGTTTGCCTGCTCTGGGCTATCGACCACAGATCTGTCTCCTGTCCAACATTTTTTTTTTTATTATTTGAACTTAATTAAAATTTAATTTGTTCAAACAAAGAAAATGTCTGGCAATGAGCAATAAAATTCGATAAATCCCTTTTTCTAACTATAAAAATTACTTACACTAGAAGTTATTGGCATCTACTTAAACAACTACTTCCGGAGTATAGCATTTATATAAGGGGATTTCTATTATATATATATATATAGGTTTGTTTGAGAACTGGTTTAAGGGCGAAATTTGTTTTATAAACCGAGATAGGTTAATTTAATGTTTATATATATATATATATATATATATATTACAATAAAAGTTTTATTTCAGGGCATTAAAGTGATTTAAATAATTTTTTAGTTTGAAGAAATTAGTTAGGAAAAGTCAAACAAATTTTCGTTAAGAGGATTTGGTTTAAAATTTTAGTTAGGGGTTTTTATTTATCGGTGTCTTCCTGTTCAACATTTTTTTTATTATTTGAACTTTATTAAAATTTAATTTGTCCAAACAAGGTACATTTCTTAATATTATTTCTTTTATATTATTGCAATTTAAATAACTGTAATTGTGTGAATCATCTCTGTTTTAATTTATATTGATTTGTTCAGATAAGAAATATATTTGGGCTTCAATTTGGAATCCATCCGCCTTTTTTAAAGATTATCTTAGTAATCCATCGCAAATAGTTTCAATAACAGTCAGCTAGAATCCACAAAGTCTCAGAATTGTTCTATAAGGTTCTATATTGGGGCCTTTATTGATTCCCTTTGTTTCAAGCCTCAACCTAAATAAATCGTCTTCTTTAACGGACGATCAATTTAGAAAAACAAGAGGTGAAATAATGTGTAACAATTACCAAGCGTGCAAATAGGGTTGCCTATGAAATTATGTATAGGATATGACACGCAATAAAAATAAATTTCCAAACATTATATGTGTTTACTCGCATACATATAATTGGAGATTTAGAAAAATATAAATATATTAAATGCAATTAACATTCTCTATTCATAAATTCATCTAAAAGTTAGGTTATTCTCTTTAAGCCAACAAATTTCTCGAAAAAATATAACCCATTCTTTCAATTAGCCTCAATTGGTTAACACCGGACAAATCAAAATAACTCGAAAACTGTAAAAACGTTACGAGACCAAAAATTAATGTATCCTAAGGGTAAAACATTCTGTTCTAAATTCAGCCCCCCTTACTGCACTCCCAGTTGGTGTAGCGGCGGGCAATTTTGTAATTTTAAATTAAAACCCCCATTTTTATCCATGGATCGTATTCTTGGGATAAAAATACGTAAGATTTTATTGAATCATTATTTTTGTTTCACATCTATTTTCAGACAACAGATACTACAAAACAATATTACATAAATAATTAGAGATACCAGAGGTCTTTTTGTCCTGTCGTAAATTTATGATGAAGTTAAAGAAAATAAAAATCTAGCTTGCTGAACTTTGCTAATGATTCGCATAGATGCATAGATATTGATTGGGAGGCCCTTTGGCCTGTACCACTGCGATCTTTTAAAATCTATTGTGGATACTCTATATCTAGATGATTAGTTCTAGCTTCGCCTCCTTGATTAGCCCTTGACTAACCTTGACAGTGATCCTTGCGTGTACCTTTCTGGGCTAGGTTTTGTATCCCCTATCTGTAGGTATCTAATCCTATGGCCTCACAGTATGTGAAGGGGATCTTCCTCTTCCTCTTCACAGAATCTGCAAATCGCATCTTCTGATAAGCCTAATTTGCACATATGCTTGTTTAGCCTACAGTATCCTATCAGTAGACCTACTATTGTTCTGACCAAGAAGGTCTGTTATCAGATTTACCGTTCGCCCGTTTTTTGCAATACCACAGGATTTCGTCGATAGCATTTATGCAGTCGCACGCTAGCTTTGAATTGATCTGTGTTTTACCCAATGCTCTCAGTAGCGCCTGGCTGTTCGAGAATATATATATATATATATATCGACTTTCATAGTCTTGTCTTGCTATTTCTCGAAGGCAATGGTGAAACACGATTGCCTCTGCCTGGAACGCTATGGTTTCTTTGGCTAGGCTTATCGTGATCCCTCTTCCAGTTCTTGTGCTATAGATTCTTTTAGTTGTTCCTATAGCCTTTAGTGCATTTTCCCGTGTAATTTGTTTATAGGCGCCTGTCCTTATATCACTTGTATTCTACTTATCTGGCTTCTCCCTGAATAAAGATATGAAGGTGTGGTACGCCAAGGTCTACCTGTAAGGCGGCGCGGGATAGTACTTAAGGCTCCCGTAGCACTATGCTATTTAGAAGCCTTATCGTCCCCTTTTGTTCTATCCTTGGTCACCACACTATTTCTCCGTAGGTTATCATAGATCTGATCACCATTATACACAAGGGTGATCAGATCATTCTAGGGTTTAATATTTTTCGACACCTTCCCAATGCTATTGAAGCTTTTTTTGGTGGTATTCGTGATGTGCGGTTTCCACAACATATTATTGTCGAAGATTACACCTAGACACTTCGTTTCCTTGACGAAGAAAATTACTTTATCTCCAAGTTATGGTGGCCCAAGCCTTTCCAACGCACTTCTTTGTATAGACGTATTTGTTTTGTTTTTTTCTGGATTTACCGACAATTGTTCTTGTCGGCACAAGATGTCGACTATATTTAAGGCCCTTTGTGTTCGCTGTGAAATGGTTCCTGCGAATCGTCTTTTAGCTATAAATGCTAGGAAGCCATCCCTTGTTTAGGGTATGCCCCTAAACAAGGGATGGCTTCCTCTGACAATTTCCTTAAAAGGTCGTCCACAGTAGTACACTTCCCAATTTCTCCCAGTTATTCAATGGAGTGCGATATGATTGTCTTTTTCTCTAGGCTGACCCTTATCCATCAGCAAAAGCTCAGTGGTACTCTTTCCTTGGCCTGTGCCGCTATTAAGGAGTCCGTTCCAATGTGCCCTCTATATCTAAGATGTAGATAGCTATGATAGCTATATCTTTGTCATCCATTGATTTTGAGATAAGCCTGTCTAGGTCATTCAACGCCGAATCCGTAGATACCAGATTGGTACGCGTATTGGCTTCATTTATCTGTTCCACTACCAGCTCTAGCCCATCCACATCTCTTACTGCTTCCATGAGTGATTCTTTATATCCTACCCAGTTTGTCTCACTTGGGTTTCTGTACATAGCATCTGTAAGACAAGTGTCCAGATCAAAGCGAATCTGCTGTGAATTATGCACGTCCTAGGCCTTACAGTATTTGGGTCATATCTTACCTGGGAATGTTGCGGCGTTAGGCCTGCTACCTTCCCTCGTAGTAACCAAGGTTCTTGCAGGATGGATATATCCAGGCCTTCTTTGTCAAGCCTCCTACACAGCGTTGCCTATGTGGCTTTTGCGTGCTGGAGGTTTATCTTCAGAACCCTAATTCCCCTCTTGTTATTGAAAAGAAACGTCTTCCGGCACCGCCTCTTTGGGCCCACTCTTCTACGTTTGTACCGCCAATTTCCTAGCCTTAGGCCTTAATAATAATAATATTTATTGCCCCACAGGAAACATTTTCCCAATTACATGACAATTATATAACAAACATAGAATAGATTAATACAAACAATATAAAATAATACAATATGTAAAGAGTAATGAACTTAAACTAACAGTAGGTAACAAGAGACGCTAGGGGATCAAAAAATATATCATAGTTTACAGGCATTTGATTATATATGTATCCCTACAGGGGATTTACAGCTGTATAGTCTTTTGTTGTGCGCAACACGAAAAGTTATCTTATTTCTACTATTAAAAGTTGGAACATACAAGTTAATATGTTTTAGGATATCCGGGCAGTCAATATGATTACTAAGAAGTTTATATAAAAATGAGATACTTGACTTTTTACGCCTATGTTCAAGCGATTCAACGTTAAATTTCTGCAACAATAATAAATGATTGAAACCGCGTTCGTGGTAAATGCCCTCCATTTTAAAATATAAATATTTCAGAAACTTGCATTGAACGCTCTCAATTAAATGTATTTGGTGTTGCGTCTGAGATTACCAAATTGAAGAAGCATATTCCAACTTTGAACGGACAAAAACGTTAAATAATGACTTCATCGCATTAGGATCATGAAAACTTAAAGAATTACGATGTATGAATCCCAACACCCTGAATGAATCACCTACAAGCGCTTGCACATGGGGATTAAATGTAAACTTATCATCAAATACAACGCCCAAATCTTTCAAAACACTAACACGTTCGATTGTGTTCGGAGACTTTATAATCAAAGATTATATTTAAGACTATTAAGAGTAAGATTATTAGTACTACACCAATCAGCAATTGTATCAATTTGATATTGTAAAAGTTGGCAATCGGCAATTGATGAAATTTTTGCATATAACTTGAAGTCATCCGCGTAGAGAAGGTGTCTACAAGTTAGAACATCGGATAAGTCATTAATAAACAAATTGAAAAACAATGGGCCAAGATTTGGGAACACTAGAGCTTGGAAAATAAGATTTAGATATGAAATTATTAACTGACACATATGTTTCACGTCCAATCAGATACGAAGCTATCAAAAGTAGAGAATTCGAAAAAAGCCAAAGTTACCCAATTTATGCAAAAGTAATTTGTGGTCGACCTTGTCAAACGCCTTTGTATAGATCACATCAATTTGTCTTGAAGAATCTAAAGTTTTGTTGATTTGTTGTAGTTTTGGGTATAGGACAAATTGATGCAATTTTTAGTTTATATGAAAATTTGGATGTTTTTATTGATAAATTATAAATTATTGATAATGGATAGAAGAGAACAGTTGCACAATCCTTTAATAAAAAGGCTGGTAAATTATCATGCCCTGATGAAAGTTTATTAGGAAGCGACTTTAAATATTTCAGGACAGTTTCAGTAGGAATTTCAGAGAAAGAAAAACAAGGATGGTTAGTAAAGATCTGAGGTAAGATGTTATCGGTTGTTGGTGAAAACACAGATTTAAAAAAAGTCTGAAAACAATTAGAAATATCACCTGGCGTACTAAATGTTTCGTCGCCAAAAACAACTTCAGCTGGAATTCTCGAAAAACTAGATATTTTAGAGTTTACATATGCCCAAAATCGCTTAGGATCCATGGCAAGCTAACGTTCTGTGGCAGAAATATAGTTACTATAAGCTGCTTTGATTTTAGATTTGATAAGCGATCTAAGTTTAAGAGCCGGCTGATACCGCTTAGGAAGGTCGGGTCCTCCAATAGTTCGTTCCTATTGCTCTTCCCACGCTTCCTCAGTGCCTTGGGATTCGGTTGACCTTGGGGTTGTGGCCTGAGTAGCCTTTTCCTCCTCCGTCTTTTTGTTTGCCTCCCTGATTCGGAGTCTTAATATGCCGTATCCAAAGAACGTTTTTTTTTTTCAGCCTTTCTAATTCTTTTTTGGATTGACTGTCTATGGAGAAGGTCCACAAAACTCCTTTTGTGTGCGGGATTGTCCACACCGTCCAGAGGCGGGCCATGTGGCCCCTGTTAGGGGGAAGACATTCCAAAGCCGTGGGTATGTACATCCTACGTCCCTGATGAAGGACAAGAACGGCTAGACCAGATAGGATCCTCAATCGGTTAAGGATACGACCGATTGAGGATTCTATCCGCCCCAGCCATTCTTGCCCTTCATTTGGGACGTAGGCTGTACATACCCACGGCTTTGGAATGTCTTCCCCCTAACAAGGGCCTCATGGCCCGCCTCTGGACAGTGTGGATAATGATCCCGCACGCCAAGGGAGTTTTGTGGACCTTCTCCATAGACAGTCAATTAGAACTGAAAGAATTATAAAGGCTGAAAAAAACCTACAATTCCTTCAGAGAGACTCCCTCCCAGGGTGTCAGGGTTTAGATCGTGTACCTCAGCCACTAGATGCTTTTCATATCTGCGCAAGTCACCAAAAGGTAGCCTGGTTTTTATGTGCATTTACTGAAGCGGACTTGTGTCCCTTTCTCCGGTATCTGCTCATATATCGACATGATCGAGTCTTGGAGTGCTTTTAGCTTCTCCTGCTATAGTTGGACTTTAGGAAAGTTCACACCCGCAATGGTGACCTTCACTGATGTTAGGAAATTCGTGAAAGTAGACCGGTCCGGTTTGGACTTTTTGGTCGCTAATCAGAGCCTCTTGTTTGTCGTGGAGGGCCTCTCAGGGCTTGTCATCGTTGGTTTAACATTCCTGGGTTTTGTCTGTTCTTGGGATACCTTTAGTTTTGGACGTACAGACCTTTGCTGTCCTTGAGCTGCCTTTGGTTTTAGACCTCCGGACCTCTGCTGTCCTTGAGAGTTCGTTTGTATGGGGTCCTGGCTATTTCTAGCTTGGCTGCTGATGAAATTGTAATTGATAACGGCCTCTATATAATTCCCGCTTAGCTACTTTCGCCTTAGCGGTCCACTACTGCCCTACGAATTTCTTCTTCGAAAATCAGATCCACTTCTTCCACAGCACTGATCCTCAGTGCTTTGCCTGGCCCTTGTGATTTTGAGGTGCCCGTCCTTTGGCTTTGATATCCTCTTTTATGGCCTTTGAAGACCTTGTCTCGTAGCCTTAAACGTTTCCTGGCCCTCTGGTTGTTATTGTTTTTGCTTATTCTGGTGCATTTTTCATACCACGAGTAGCTAATATACTGTCCACCTGATCAGAGCCCCGCATGATCCAGTAAGGCTAAATACTAGGCGATTTCGCTTGGTGCGCCCAAGGGATCTTTTGCGACATTAATGCTCTAGTGCCATGCAGCCCTCGACATGATGCCTTACACATTGGCTTAAGTTTCTGTTACTCCTTAGCTGGCTGCTGCGGTATAACAATACACGATGATTGACGATGATTCGTATAAATGAATAGTAATGGGAGGATGTTTGTATTCAGCAAGGTTATTATGGTTATAGAGAATACAGATTTTTGAAGAGGAGTCCTAGATGATATTTATCTATATAAAATTCTGTAATAAGATGGTTATACAGTGATTTTAGTGTGTAAAGAATAAAGAGATGATATTCGTTACACACAAAAAATCACTGGATTATTTTAGCACATACAATCATTCTAAAAAATGTTCAATTAAGAAATTCTTAAAAAAAAAAAAACGTAATCCCCTCATACCTACAAATCTCGCGCGTTAATTCCACTCCGCGTTTATGGAAAAACCTTCGTTTATTATTGACCGTTCGGGGCGGGCAAGGGCAATAACGGGCCCGGCTCGGCGTCGGGGTGGTATTCATATAACACGCCCGCGTGACAGTTCAATTATAAAACGGCGACTCCGGGAGGATGTAACAAAGAAAGGCACTTTCGCGTAATTAAGTATTCAGCGGGTCTCTCCCTCGCCCGATCGATCCGAACTTCGCGCGCGCGAGAATAGAAAAAGAGTGCACACATACACACACAAAAGGAAGAAGACGAGCTTCCACCCGGTTAATATCTTTCCTCTCCCGAGGAATGAATAAAATTTAATTAAGCGATTCCGTTTATTGGAGGAAAAAAATAAAGTTAGAGAAGCGATGAATAAAATTAAAATTTAAAAAAATATATCATAAAAAATGAAAGATGGCGCAAGCGCCATCTTTTGCCTAATTTCATGGGGCATCTTCAACACAAGATCCGTTCAACCGCCTTCATCAAGACTATTAATGTGGTTAATAAAAAACGAAACACTGCTTAAATTAATATCGTTTATTACAACTGAATGACTTTTTATATTATCAACAACTATTCACGATTTGGATGCGTTCACAGCCACCTTTAATCTTTACACGATTAATTATATATATATATATATATATATAACTAGGATAAAAACAAAATATTGTAACTGCTCACACGGCTTACGTGGCAACGGCTATTTTTGAGTGAGATAAAGGCCGGACACAGGAACTGAAACTAAATTAATGTTTTTCCTCAACAAAGACATTGCACATGGAATACATAAAATGGTCATCACTAGTTTTCCATACGCTAGATGAATGGCGGTTGAACATTTTAATAAATAAAAAATGTAATTATTTTTCTTTGATTGTTCGAAATTAATCCATTCTCCTGAAATAATCTATTCTGGCAAGTTCTGTACAAAAATTCGCACCCCATCGTGGTATTACATTTTTTTATGTCACTGAGAATATTTATCGGAATAATCTCAATTATTATTATTATTAAAGCAAAAACATTCTTTTAAAATCGTTTCAATCAAACATGTTGAATTATAACATTCCGAGAATCGCGACCCTTTATTTTATTTCAGGTCAACAAACGCGGGGGGAGGAGGGGGCATCGAAAATGAGCGATGATTTCAGGGGGTGGCCCTCATCCTGTTATCGAAGCCCGGTGATTCACGGCGTGCAATTTCCACCGTTTCCATACGAAATGGACGCATTAATTTCTCAAAAAAAAAAGAGAATAGAAAGAGAGAAAATTGAGAGTGAAAGAATTGGAAGATCGTTTGTTTTGAGGGATGTTGAAATCGTTAATTTTCGAATATTTTTGAGGGTTCGATAAGAAAAATTGATCCATATTTTAAAAGATATTTAAAATACGTGATGCAAAACTTCAATAACAATATACAGGGTGGGCTACAAATAACGGCCATTAAAAGTTTACGGGGTTCCTAACCGAGGAAGATTTTCAAAAAAATCTACATTGCATGGTTGACCGACCTAATGAAAAATATTTCGACTTTCTATCACTTCCGGTTGTAAAGGAAATTTCTACCAACTTTGTTATTTTAAATTTAACACTCTATATATACATTTATATATATACAGAGAGATTATTTTATCAGTATACATTAGGGGAAGTGTATACCTGCAGAAAACGCGAGTCAAACGCATTGAAGCGATTAATGTATGCATGTTTAGTTGACTATTTGGCATATGTGTGTTCAGTTGCGTGTTATAGGCAACTAAACATACATACATTAATGCATTTGACTCGCGTATTTTACAGGTATACATATATATATATATATATATATATATATATATATATATTTAATTCCTCGTTCAAAACATGTTTCAAATTTCATATTGATCCGATAAATAGTTCCAAATATATTTAACCGGTTCCATACTTATTGAACATCATCATATATTTATAGGGATATATTACTGATTATTATGGAATTAAATAACACGTTTATATATTTTTATAAATTCCTGATATATGAGACTAACACCTAACTAACATTTGAATTATAAGCACGTTAATTTCTCATTCCTCTTTATATACATTTTTTCTGTTCATTCCCTCCCTTTGTTCCTCTCTCTCGCTCATTCTCTCTCTTGAGATTAATCCCTCCTGATAAATTCGCGTCCGGTCCACGGGAAATCGGAATTCCCTGCGTGCCCGGGAGGCAAAGTGTGACCTTTGTCCCTGCCTTCCGCCCCGCGTCGCCCCGGCCCTCCACCTCCTCCTTTTTTTTTCGTTCTCTCCGCTCTTCCGGAACGGGAGAGCACGATTAGCTAATTGCAACCCCCTGGGGATGGCCCCGACGCGTGACTACCTACACAACATTCTTTTTTCTTTTCGCCCTCGCTTTTTGTTGTCTCCTCATCGATACACGGGATCGATGAATAAATAACACGGAGGCATTATAAATAAATCACGATTAATAATATACACTCAGATGCAAAAAAAGTGTCATTGTTTTTTTTAATACTACGAATAAAACTTTTAATATTTTACCATCAAAAATACCATCAGGATATAGAAAAAAAAAACAAGATATGGTACTTACTTGTTAATTTAATGAACATTAATTACCGAAAACGATAATCGCAGCTACTCTGTAAGTGAAAACGTAAAACTTAACGTAACTTATTATTGCATGGTTTGACGGATCTGACGAAAACTTAAATTCATTTTTAGAATATATCAATTCTTTAAACCAGCACATAAAATTTACTTTAGAAATTGAGTTAAATAAAAAGATGAACTTCTTAGATTTAACTATTATACACACAAACAATCAGATACAATTTGAGATTTATAGAAAACCAACCAGTAACAAAAATACTATCCCATTTGATTCATTTCACCCCCTTTGTCAAAAATTATCAACATATTATTCCATGATCAATAGAGCTTTCAAAATTCCACTATCAAAACAATCATTCAATAATGAATTAAATTTAATAAGAAATTTTGCTCCAAAAAATGGTTTTCCTTATCACACAATTCAAAAATTAATTAACAAAGAATTCAGAAAGAAAGCACTATTTCAAATTTATCCAAAAATTAAAGAAAATAATAAAAAATATTTAACTTTAACTTATTTTGGAGAAATTTCAGAAAGAATTGCAAATATATTTAGAAAAAATAATTACAAAATAGGATTTAGAAGTAAAAATAAATTAGGTAATATATTATACAATAGAATAGATAAAACAGAAAAATTTAACAAATCTAATAGTGTGTACATTGGAAAAACTAGCCGAAATTTTAATATAAGATATAATGAACACTTTAGAGCATTTAGATTAAATAAAGATTGTAGTACTTTTTCAAATCATATACTTACAAATAGTCACACTTTTCCAAATTTAAATAATACAAAAATCTTACATCATTGTGAAAAGGTCAAAAATTAGATATATTGGAAGCAATCGAAATTTATTTATACAATAAAGACACTATTCACTATTTGTTTTGAGTTATGTGAAGTAATAATCACTAATAAAACACTATTTTATTTCCTTTCTTCACTAATTTATTTTTCTGTTAGATGTACATTTCGAGCACCATGTGCTCATTTTCAATAACTGGATGCTTTAAAACTAATTACATTTGTTTATATACGGTAAAGGGATTAGTGGGAAAACCTAAGTCTAATTATGTCGGGTATCTATTGGTGGATGGGGATTAGTATTATTGGGAGAGGTGTCGGTAGGTTTACAATTCTTTTTCGGAATGAGATTTAACAGTGGGTTTTCCAGTGGACTTAAATCGAAATTTAATAATCGGTCTTTACATTTATACATTTCTATCGATTCTAACATGTTTAATCTGAAACTACTTGATTGTTTTAATAATTTTACATTGTGAAGTGAGAATTGATGTCCGGTTTGGAAATTGTGGAAAGCTATTGCTGATTTATCTGCGTTTTGACTTTTAATATGATAATTGTGTTCTTTGAACCTCTTAATTAAATTTCTTTGGGTTTGACCAATGTATACTTTATCGCAATTATTACAATTAATTGAATATATACCGGATTTGTGAAGATTATTAATTTTACTGAAGGTGTTATTTAAGTAAGATTTTAATTTTGATTCACTATAATACGCAGCTGTTAAATTGAATTTATTGAACACTTTATTTATTCTGTGGCAAATGGACGGATTGTATATTAATTTCACATATTTTCTGGTATTGGTTTCTTCTGACGTGTTGAGTTTCGTGCTAGATTTAAGTTTGTAATTCATTTTATGTCTATTAATAAGTTTATTTATTGTGTTTTTATTGTAACCTAGTGATTGTGCAATATTGTTTATGAAATTCAATTCTTTTGTCCTGTTTTCATTTGATAAAGGTAAGTTTATTGCTTTATAAATCATACTGTTAAATGCTGCTAGTTTATGTTTAATGGGTGATGTTGATGATGAATGAATGTAGTTGAATGTGTGTGTTGGTTTTCGGTATATGTTGAACTCTAATGTTTTGTTATTTGTATTTTTAATTATTTGCAAATCTAAAAAGGGGAGTTGATTATTATTTTCCATTTCATAAGTGAATGAGATGCTAGGGTACAAACCATTTAAACTCGACAACAAGCTCCCTATGTCAGTATTATTATTGAAACCAATAATTCATCCGGTTCAATAGTCGTGTTTTGTAGTTTTGTAGTTAATTCAATTGAATTTTTTATTGAACAATCGTTTTCAATGTTTAATGATTGGAACTGTTGTACTAGCCATTTTGCGATATTGTATGTTGGTGAATTTAAATTTGATACAATAGGTCTCCAATTATTCCCAGGTTTATGAATTTTTGGGAGGCAATATAATTTTGGAAGTGATGGGTTTTTTAATCTTAATCTGTATATAAGTTTTTTATCTGTTAAACTTGTTGGCTTTAATATAGAATTAATCTTATTTATATATGAGGTCAGTGGGTTTTTAACCTGTTCTTTATTTGGTCCGGTATCCAACATCCTTTTGACGCTACTGTAGTAATCCTCTTTGTTGACGATAACGACGGCGTTCCCTTTGTCTGATTTGAGGTACAAAACGTCTTTTTCTTTAAGCGACTTGACTGTTTGGAAATCGTTGTTTTCATCCTTGTTCATCCTTTTCGGCTTTCTGATGATTTTCTCCAATGATTCTTTTGCTGCTATCCGGAAAGCCGTGGCGTCTTCGGTTCCTAGGTGAGATGTTGCATTTTCTACGTCGTTGATGATGGTTTCTATGGGTATGTATGGTGTGGAAATTGAATGTTTAAAGCCTTTTTTTAAAAGCTCTATTTGTTTGTTATTGAATTTTTCCTTGGATCTGTTATGCACTAGTATTTGGGTTGGTTGTGCAATGTTGTTTTCTTCCCGGTGTTGTTCTTTTTGTAATGTTTCCAGCTTTTTTCTGAGTGTGGATGATTTTCTTCTCAGTTTTTCGTTTATCACTGTGTGGATTTTCTTTTGTGATTCCTCCCAGGTTATTGGTGATGAATTTTTTGCCAGTTTTAAGTGTAATTCGTATGCGGCAAGTTGTAAGTGATCTCGTTTTGAATGTAACTCTCCAATTTCAAATTTTCATATTAAAAGTCAAAACGCAGATAAATCAGCAATAGCTTTCCACAATTTCCAAACCGGACATCAATTCTCACTTCACAATGTAAAATTATTAAAACAATCAAGTAGTTTCAGATTAAACATGTTAGAATCGATAGAAATGTATAAATGTAAAGACCGATTATTAAATTTCGATTTAAGTCCACTGGAAAACCCACTGTTAAATCTTATTCCGAAAAAGAATTGTAAACCTACCGACACCTCTCCCAATAATACTAATCCCCATCCACCAATAGATACCCGACATAATTAGACTTAGGTTTTCCCACTAATCCCTTTACCGTATATAAACAAATGTAATTAGTTTTAAAGCATCCAGTTATTGAAAATGAGCACATGGTGCTCGAAATGTACATCTAACAGAAAAATAAATTAGTGAAGAAAGGAAATAAAATAGTGTTTTATTAATAAAGACACT
Organism: Philonthus spinipes; assembly: GCA_963082785.1. NCBI lineage: Eukaryota > Metazoa > Arthropoda > Insecta > Coleoptera > Staphylinidae > Philonthus > Philonthus spinipes. The sequence goes on from OY720311.1 coordinate 11,508,727, forward strand.
AATTCATCACTTCTAAATGAACAAGTGGATCTATTATATTCTTCACTTTATGATGTATTATAAATACTACTTTTCACTTTATTCTATTATTAAACCATATATATAATCTTTATATTTCTATTAATTTTAACAATCCAACTTATTTATAAATAACTAATTTTGTTTAATTTTAGCAAAATAATTCCATAACTTCACCCTATACTCAAACCAAATCCATTAAGGGGACATGGGTGAAAGTAAAAGTAGGAGATTATCTCTGAAAGGTTTTAGATTGTGAATGGGTCGCTAAGTGAATTAGAAAGGGTGTTAAGAAAATAGCAAGCTGATAATATGGTATTTTTGACGAGAGACGATGCAGGTATGAAATTGGTTCTGGTGAGGTATATGGATAGATTTAACATGAGTATACATGTTAAAAAACGAAGTGGATGAGATTCAGAAGCGAAAGGAGAGAGGGTAATGTCGATGAGTTGGAAAATTGAAAAAGTGATACAGTTTAAGTACTTAGGATTTATATTCAAAAACTCAGGTGGATATGTGGAGCATGTGACAAGGAAGGCATGGTGTATTGGGTGTAAGAGGTGAAGGAAATGTTTTAAGGGTAACATTCGTTACTCATGGGATACATGCGTGAAGCTATTCTGATGAATGGTGTGGAGACCTGGGTATGAAAGCGTATAAATATATAGTTGACTGGTCGATAGAAATTTTAGAAATAATAAAACAAATTATATTGTATTTTACCATGTATAAATACTTCAATAAAGATGATTGTATGAATGTATTAAAAGAGTGGAACTGTGGTTCCTGAAGCAAGCAATAGGGACGAAGAAATCGACTCCCAGATACTTCAGGAAACAAACATAATGTCAATGTGTGCAGAAACTTTAAGAAGGGTGGCGAAGTATAAAATGAATATGTGTGAATTGAAAGACGGAAGGTTGGTTATGGAAGCGTGGAAATTGTTTGTATGTATTAAGGTATGTAGGTGGAAGATAGAGCGGAAGAAAATGTATGAGAGAGCAGGAATGTAAAAGAAAATAGTGGATGTGTGGTTGAAGAGAGGGGTGAATGTGGAAGCGCGGATGGGACAAATCACAAGGAAAACATCGTCGGAAGCAGTAATCCGTTGTAGAATAGAGGGCAAGCATTTGAGAGATTTCCGGGATGTAGAAGCAGAGAGATGAATATATTTGAAAAGGTTACTTTTGCAAGGGCTAGGTGTTGTTCTAGAAAGAAAGCTAGGCATTTCTGGATGGAAGAAAGATATAATACTCTGTACGAGCTGAAAAAATACATGGAGAGGAGTACAAGGCAGTATGCGTAGAATAGGTGAATGGTAACAAGTATATAGAAGAATGAATAAAGTATGATGGAGCGGGTGTAAACATTTTAGTAAGGTTGTAGTGGGAAAGGTTAATAAGATGGAGGAAGGATATCTAATAAACAATAATAATAATAATAATAAATTATTTAGCACTTTTGCCATATATAAAAAAATCTTATAAAAAGTTAACAAGAAATGACGTGTACAGAATTGTTTCTGAGCTTGTTTTGTTTGTGTTTATATGCCTAATATTTTTTTATAAAAATATAAATATTTCTGCTCTCACAAAGATGTGCATCACCCCCTTTAGATTTTGAAACTAACCTGCATTTATTCCAATTAATTAATGACAGATATAAATGCTTTAATTTTAAAGCCAGTAATATTGCAAATTTATGAGGATATACTTACTACAGACTGGTCATCTGTTAATAATATTGAATGCATTGAAACTACCTGCATAGAATTTTATATTATATCTTCTGTAGATATTATTAATGAACAATACTGTACAACTTTAAGGAACCAGTTTCAGTTGTGTCAGAGGAGAGATATGCTGATGACACTAAGAACATAATATCTTGCAGCGTCGAAAAATTTCAGCTATGCCTCAAAAAATAATTAGGTTTAGATAACCCTATACTATTCGCAGATGATTTCAATTGTTCAATTCTATCAGAGGGCAATATGTCAGAAAAAGCGCTAATAATTTCAAACGCATGTACATTTCTCATTTTAAACCAATTCAACTGATTTCAAAATTGTTCTGGTAACATTTTGGATTTAATATACTCCAGCTTAGATTGCAGCATTACAAGAGAACCTGATCCCTTAGTAAACGAAGATCCTTATCATCCTGCATTAACATTATCTTTTCAATGTTCTTTCAATATGTCTCCTAGCAACATTAATATCACCAAACTTAACTTCAAAAGAGGCGATTATTTATCTTTGTATTCCTACTTAAGTTCTATCGATTGGAACTTCTTGCCGAGTTATTCCAACGTTGATTTAGCACTTGATGAGTTCTACAATGTGTTAAATAGTGCAGTTTTACAATTTATTCCGCGACATAAATTTAAACAAAATAGAAAATATCCCACCAGGTTTACTAATAATATTATACAACTTAATAAAGAAAAGAACTATTGCCGTAAAAATATCAAACGAGACGCGACGCTTGAAGCCGAATTCATGAAACTTAGATCTCTCATTAAAAAAAATTAATGTTGCACATAGTGACTATATCAAACATTGAATCACAGCTTATTAGTGATCCTAAACGGTTTTGGTCGTATATTAATTAAAAAAAATCTAACCCTTCTAGAATTCTTGCAGAATGATGATGAGATGTATCAAACTCCTGATGCAATTGCAAACGGCTTTCGTAAGTACTTCGAATCTGTTTTCATTTTACCATCTGCGTTATCTGCAACTGTGATCCTCAGCAATATACCTTTATTTTCTTTTGTGGAAGTATGTGATAGAATGATCCTTAAACATTTAAAGAAGCTCCCAAATAGATTTTCGTCAGGTCTCTGCTATCCCCTTGCACTTATTTTTAACCTGTCTCTAAAAACATCAATTTTCCCTAGTAAATTTAAAATTACATCAATTTGCCCTATACCGAAGACGTCGACTAATCATCGAAATATTACAAACTATCGACTAATAGCAAAACTTTCTCATATTGCTAAAATATTTGAGAAACCATTGTATGATCAAATTTATTTTCATACTTCTACATATTTATCCCATTATCAACACGGTTTCATTCCGAGACGTTCTACGGTAACTAACTTGACCATTATTACACATGATATTACTAAATCATTAGATTCATCCGGGCAGATTGATGTAATATATACTGACATGTCAAAAGTGTTTGACAGAGTTGATCACACATTGTTACTTGAAAAGCTTAATTACTTTGGTTTTTGTGATCATTCCACTTCACTCATTTCATCTTATCTTTCATTTCGTGAATCATATGTACTGATTAATAATTTTAAGTCTAATTCTTATTTTCCAAGTCCCTCAAGGCTCCATACTGGGCCCATTATTATTCAATATTTTCATTAACGATTTTTCCAATCTACTATAGTGCAAACATCTTTTATATGCTGATGATCTAAAGATTTTTTCAACAATTACGAATATAGATGATTGCATAAGTTTACAAAATTAACTTAATGTTATTTCGAATTGGTGCAGTACAAATAAACTTAATCTGAGCAGCAATAAGTGTAAATTTATCTTTTTTACCAAAAAATCCAAACCAATTACATTTAACTATGTAGTGAGTAACAATTCTATTGAGCAAGTCAATGTCTTTAAAGATCTTGGTGTTTGGTTTGATGATAAATTTATATTTAATCCTCACGTTCAATCTCCTGTTAAGGGTTCCTTTAAAGCATTAGGATTTATTCATCGTAATTCTGCGAACTTGCGGAATCCGAATGCTTTGAAATCTCTATTCAATGTTTATGTACGTTCAAAGTTGGAATATGCTTCATTAATTTGGTATCCACAATCTCAACTTCAGATTAATCTTTTGGAAAATGTTCAACGAAGATTTCTTAAATTTCTATACCTGAAGAATGAGGGGCATTATCCTGAGAGGGGATATGATCATTCTCGTTTGCTTGACAAATTTAATCGAATCTCTTGGATGCCGACGTTACAAGTCTAGTATCTCATTTATACATAAACTATTTAATAATCATATCGACAGCCCCGATATTTTACAACTAATTAGTTTGCATATTCCTACTTTCAACAGTAGATATAAGACTACATTTAATATCAATCATAATAGATTAAATTTCGGCGTTAAATCACCCATAAGCATAATTTGTAATAACTTTAATCAACTACCTCCAACTTGCGATATCATTTTTGAATCACTAAAATCCATAGTTGCTTTATGTCAATCAAATAATGAGGTTTTTATTATTTTCTTTATAATGTTAAAATACGCTATATTGTTGTTACCTTGTATATTGTCTTGTAATTGGGAAATCTTTGTTTCCTGTTAGCCAATAAATATTATTATTATTATCAAAATTTAAAAAAATGAGGTTTGTTTTTTCTATGTATATGAAACATGCAGAATCTAATATAGTAAATGTTCCGAAAGCATTCTGGACTTATATTAATAAAACTGAATAAAACAAGGATTCCATGATACATAAAAAATGGTAAGGTGAACTTAAGTTCTACTGAGAACATGCTTAAATAAATAAAGTAAATAGATTAAAATTTAGTTAAGTAACATCTGTAAAATAATTCAAATGGTTTATTATATCATTATTCTGACACTATTTTCATTATGTTACATGTTAATGATATTTTCAAAATAAAGATTATTAATAATAATAGATAAAAGGATTTATTCACTTGGTCAGCGTTATTTAAACGATTTAAATAAACGAACTCGAAAATAATTAATAAATTATCTCCTGTAAGTAAATAGGAAATCATTTATTAATTATTTTAGAGTTCTTTTTATTTAATTTGTATAAAGATTATTATTATTATTTAATTTAAAATATCTCAGCTCAAGCTGGTGTTACACTGCCTGGGGGAAAAGTTCATTTCAATCCATACAGTTTAAAAATTTCCTATGTGGCAGGTTTGTAGAATGGTTGCTTTTTAGATTTGTAAATATTTTCATGTAGTCCTATCGATTTCAGGTCTTGTAAAAAGCCTATGTTGCCTATTATGATTGTTTTTAGTTTGCAGTTGCGCTGCACCTCTATTGCCAGGTTTTCATATTTAGTTCTTTTCTCCCTTTCTGTTCTTGCAATATTGTGAGTAAGAGGTACAAAGTTACTTTTACTTTTATACAAAGTTACTTTTATTCGTCGCCAATATCTATAATAAGACCAGTAATATTTATTTTATCAATGTAGACGATGTCTGGTCTGTTGTAATCGACAATTTTGTCGGTGAGTATTGGTCTGTCTCAGTATAGTGTGTGCTCTTTTATATCAAGTACAGCTTCAGGCAAGTATTTGTAATAAGGTAGTGGATTACTTATGAGTCTATACTTTAGTGCATATTATTATTAAACAGAAGAATCCGATGGGTGCGTCTCTGCTAATCATTTGTGACGTAAGTGATTAGTAGACTAAATGTAATGGTTAGTTCCAAACACCTTCTGTGCAAATATTATTATTACTTTTAAACGGCTCCTCCCCTATTTTTTTTTTTTTTTTTGCACTAAAACAATCAAAGAAATTCGCGAGCGAGCTCCAATTAATTCCGGCTTATTCCTCTTCACCCCCGTCTCTAATATGAGGATATTTGTATTAATGCGGGTAGAGCGAGGAAAAGGATTTAGATTACGATTGCGGCCTTTAAATTGTTGAACAAGTTATAACATTTACGAGCAGTTTAGCGGCGAATCACTGTTCTTAATTAACTTGACAAAGCGGGCGATTAAACCGCTCGCCGGAACGTAAAGAGGACAAACAGACAAATGGCGAACGGTTTCAGCCCTAGCTCGAACAATACGTTTCCTTCCCCCGGCCGAAATAAAAAAAAAAAACAAGAGAGATAGAAAGGAGTGGATTTAATGGAGATAGTTTACCTTTGTATGGTAATTATTAAACTTTAATTGATTTCAGATTGTTGCTTTTTTTAATAAAAAAAGCGTTTTGACAGAATACCGATAAAACGGTTCCAAAGTCAATCTTTTTGTCACTGCAAAATGAAATATATGACAATATATACAAGTTTCTTTATTCAGAAAATTACATTTTTAAAAACATTGAGTATATACATTAAAATAAAGGTTTGTCTGCCCTAGACCATCAACCTGAGGTCTTTCTGCGTTGTATATAACAATTTTCTTAATGTTATTTATAATATTAATATTAGGAAGTGTTACTTATTTATTTTTAAATTCCAATGAGATAATCAATGTTCGGTGCTCTTAAAGTCAGTGGAAACAAAAACCCAAAAATCTCCCCCAAAAAATATGCTCACAATCTATAACACTATTCGGCAAAATCCACTTATTATAAGTGAAACAAACCAAGTGTTTTAATTTCAATTAAATCATCCTGAATTAATTCAAAAATGTTTCACCACAGGTTAAGTGAGAAATTAATTAAACAAAATCCAATTAGTTAGCTGTCGTTCGGTCAGTGGAAATAAGAATACGAAAATCCTCAAAAATTAAATAAAAATCTCTAGGTAAATGCGCGTAATCTATCATAGCGGACGAATAAGTTAATTCACGATCGGTGCAATCGAAAATGTCGGACTAGAATTAATCTTGATTTCTAATATGAGAATTTAATCGGAGAGAGTACATTAATGTGTTAAATATATTTTACTTATTAACAGTGGCGTAGATACGAGGGGTGGTTATAACACACCGTCATCCTACCCCCGAAACTTTAATGACTGATTTAAAAAAAAATAATAACTTTTTAGAAACACTATAACGACATTGAACGTTATTTCAAATTGATGAAACATCACTAAAATGTGTTCTCAATTTTATTTGTTTTTTTTATTATTATTATATTTCATTTGTATTACATTATTATCAGTAATAAGTCATAACACGCCGACAATTATTTATATCTACGCGCCTTCTTATTACACTACATTGGTTAAACGATAAATAAAATGAGTGCTAGAATATTTTTAAGTGTTAAAGTATATTTTGTCGACATCTATTGGCTAATAGAATAACTTGGGTGCAGAGAATCGATAAGTTTACAGAAATAATACAACTTTCAAACAACAATAAAAAATTATTAAAAAAAGCATAAACAATGAATTAGAAATACACATTATTTGTAAAATTAATGAAAATAAAGAATTATTTATAATTGTAGTTATTTGATTTAATTTAAATAAAAGAAATATTGTGAAAATAATTACCAATACTGGCTGAAAGACCGATGGTCGATAGCCATTTAGTAAGAAGACAATACATTTTATATAAATGTATTGTATTGTATTAAATTCTACAATAAAGATGATATATATTTATATATATATATACAGGGAGGTTTTTTTTATCAGTATACATTAGGGGAAGTATATACCTGCAAAAATGCTAGTCAAACGCATTGAACCGATTAATGTGTGTATGTTTTGTTGACAATTTCGCATATGTGTGTTCAGTTGCGTGTTATAGGCAACTAAACACACATACATCAATGCGTTTGACTCGCCTATTTTGCAGGTATACATAGGGGAAATGTATATCGATAAAAAAAGCTCTCTGTATATATATATATATATATATATATATATATATATATATATATACAGGGTGTCTCAGCGTTTTTTATAATTGTATTTATATTAGTTTATAGACAACGTGATTTTTTAAATATTTTAATATTATCACTATTGCATTGAGAATTCTATAACAAAGTATTATTTATTTAAACTTCATTACTGAAGGTGGAAACATAGTTTCCGAAATATATTTAGTTAAATAAAATATAAGTAGGAAAAAGGACATATATTTTTATTTAAATAATAATGATTATGACGAAAATTAACAGAACTGGATATATCTTGAAAACTATTACGTTTCATTTGCTTTCATTCACCCATTTGAAAATTATGATTTTTTTTTTCGAAACGTCAATTTTTCCAAAAATATTTAAATATTTCAAAAATTATTAGGTTTAAGTTTATGAACATATTATGAAAGAAATATGTAGCTTAATTTTGATGTAGAATCTGAAAAAAAAAATAACATATGGGGTATTCCATTAGAAAAAAACATAATTATGATACGCCATGCTTTTATGGGACACCCTGTATATTTGAAACTAATTTTAAAATGTGGTCCTAATAGACCTACATATGCCTGCGAAAGCCGATTTTGAAAAAAAAATAAACCGTTTAGCCGTTGTTCGGGTTTGGCATGTAATTTTACAAAAATTACTGCCTACGTGCCGATTCCTCGTTTGGGGAAATTTTAACGGTTGGTTCGCAGCCCATCGGAACGATCTTCGTGGAAATGCGGCCGGACAACGAGACCGAGGATGCTTGCGCCCTCTAACACGTTTTGCATGTTGGGTTGCCTACGTTTGTATTTTCCACGTGGTTTATCATAACCTTAAAATTGTGATGACTTGTACAGCCATGAAAAATAAAGAAGCTCTAACCAAAAAACTGTCCATCTTGTTATTTTCCAAAGTCGTAACAACTAAGTGCTCTTCCAAAGCACAAAATACAACAAGTTAAACACAAAAAATATTCAGCCGTAAAGCTACTCGGCGCGCACGCTGATACACCCTTTATAATTACCAATATTAATTATTTCGTTCTTTTGCTACTGTAATGAATGATTTATAAGAAGAATTATCTCTTGAAACAATTACAAAAAATACACAATTCTTTAACAAATTAACAAATAATACAAAACAATATAACTTAAATATTTATAATACATTTAGGTGTTATTCTATCTGAACTATAGATCAGAGTTAAGTCTTTCTGTAGTAATATTATTAGTTAACTATGTTACATAAAATGTTATTACATCGTGCTTACCAGAAACGATTAAATGATTTCGTGTACTAGTACATCTCTTTTCGAAAAGCGAATACAATTTTCTTCATTTACAAAATATATTTGCGATAATTTCCATCTGATATTCCGATGAAGTCGGTATGAAAAAATGGTACTTTCCCCGGTGAATTCGGTCAAATGAGTTTTTTTAATAGGAAAGGAAAAATTATTAATTGAAAAAAAAAAAAACATTGTTGTCTTTTAAAATTAAAGCCGAGTAGACCAATTAATGTTCTCTCAGGGGTGCCACAGGGATCTCATTGTGGACCAGTGCTTTTCCTATTATTTATCAACGATATTCATACGTATATAAAAAACTCAAAATTTCTATTATTTGCTGATGATCTTAAGATATTTCGTGTAATTAATTCTGTTTCCGACACCAATTATATACAAAATGATTTAGATAGCATTTTTCAATGGTGTTGCGATAATCAAGTATTTTTTAATTATAATAAGTGCATTTCTATCTCTTTTGGACGTAATCGTTATGCTGGGAATAAATACTTTATTAATAATAATGAAATTCCTATCGGCCAATTCGTAAAAGATCTTGGCGTGACTTTTGAGAAAAATATGTCCTTCTCAATGCATATTAATAATATTTGTTTGAAAGCCTATCAGACGTTGGGTTTTATCCAGCGTTTTGGAAGGGATTTCTCATTAACCACTCAAAAACTACTATTTATTTCATTAGTCAGGCCGCAACTGGAGTATGCATCCTGTATTTGGTCACCGTCTTGATTCAATGTGTACAAAATAGGTTTTTATTACAGTGTTCATTTCGTATGGGTATTGAGAGATCCAATTATAGCAGATCTACTATGTTAAGATCTATTAACTTAGTGCCTCTGAGATATAGACGAATTGAGGCTGACTTATGCTTTTTGTATAAAATAGTTAATGGTATTGTTCATTGCTGTGATTTATTATCATCATTAAATTTCAGTATTCCATCTATTACGAGAACAAGATCTATATTTAAAGAAACATTCCATAGATCTAATTACGGTCAAAATAAACCAATATGTCGAATGATCAAGTATGCAAATATTCTATGTACATCGCCTCATTTTGAATTCATTTATTTATTTTCTGATGAATCGTATTAATTGCCCCATAATAACTGTTGAAACCATTATAGTGCTAACAATTAAAAGATTTTAATTATCTTTCAATTAGAACATACAGCGAATTAGACGATTATTTAACGTATTAGTTGTCAACCAATAATAATTCCCATTTCAAATACTACTCCATCCCTTAATCGACGATTTAAAACTCTCTATTAATCCCTCATTCCATTACATCGAAACTGTCTAATAATTGAGCGAGCACATAATTACACGCGGACTCGTTAATATCTCGTTATTGAGGTCCAGTAATCGATCCTTGGGGTCGCCGTGCGGACGCGGGACGGGGGAGAGAAGTAAATGACATATACTGGGGCGTAATTAGTGAAGGTTGAATCACATTCAGGACCGCTGAATGGATTCAGATGAGGGACGATTAAACCGGGATAGGGGGGTTTCCACCGCCGGAGTTTCCATTTTGATGGAGTCGAATGCGAAATTACCATAAGCGCCCTTTAGAAAAAAAAAAATGGAAAACAATTTTGCGTGTTGTTAAATGTAAAGAGATGAGAAATGATTAATTAATCGTTACATTTTTGTTCGGTTTTCATAATGAATCTTATTCATACCTGAATACCTGTTTTTTTCTTAATAATTTTCTTAAAACGAACTAATTAAGTGTACACAATTTTTTCGATACTCTACAGTGGGGCAAAATCCGAAATAAAACCTTAATAAACCCTTAATTTGAATTTTGGCCAGCAAATTCAAATGAAGGTTTTATTTAAGTAAAAAGGATTATTTGTGTAAATAAATTGTGAGCGAAAGTCTAGTGGCTACACTAGTACAAGTATTAGAATGGTTAATAAAATAAAATTGCTACTAATAAAATAAATACAACTAAAAATATACAGTGATTTAGAAATTTACAAAAAAATATTACTGACATAATTTGTAGCTACTGTAAAACTTCACATTTTAAAATTAGTTTCATATATACAGGGTGTCCAAAAATAACGTGACGTATCAAACATATGATTTTTTAAATGAAATGCTATATTTTTTATGTCGATTTTAGATTCTACGCTTAAAATTAATCATTTCTGATATAAGGTTTATTAGGTCAATTTTTAATATTTTAAAAGTTATAAAAAATTTAATGTAGAAATCGATGAATGTTTAGAGCCTTATTTTTCAAAATTGAAAAACGATGTAAACTTTCAGTTAACGCAATTTAATTGAAAAAATGCTTAATAATATAAGGAATAATCGTTTGTTACCATGAAGCAAATGTTGTGTACAGGGTGAAACAATACGCAAAATGATTTTTTTCTTTTTTCACTTAAATGGAACACCCTATATTTTTTACACTATTTCGATAGAAAATTGGTTGTTCTTTAATTTTTGTATAATAATCTATCCCTATCTGTTACAGTGTTTTAACAATTTCAATTCAAAGTACAAAATTATGTTTCGCTTATAATCTATAATTTAAGTAGGCTATAAATAAAACAAATGCAATTCATAATCGTTTTCTGACATTTAATAACATACTTACTTCCTAACCTAAAAGGATAATCAAATGACAATCGATATTTAAAGGTGCATGCAAAATATAAAGAAAATAGTTGCTCGACGATTATTTAGCGAGTTATAATGGTTATTGGGACACATTTTTTAAAGAAAAAATTGTAAAATGTTTGAATTAAAAAAAAAATATGTAAATGCGTGAAATAAATATATAAAAATATTAATACTAACAAAATATAATGATATAAGATTTTATTATTTCACTTAGTATCTATTTTCGGTTTTTCAGTCAACATGAATTGTTTAAATAAATCAATTTAACAAGCATATTGGAATATTTTAAATATTTTTCGAATAATAACTAAAAAATATAGTTGTTGTTAGTTTTTAACAATTTAATTAATCATTTATTCAAGAATGTTTAACTGCACCAGTGTTACAAAATATAACGTAAAATGTACTTTACTTACTAAATATGATATTAAGCGTAACTTTCACAACCAAATAAATTAGTTGCTCTGGCACGGCCTACTTTGGTTAAAAATTCTATACCAAATTTGTATTTGAGATTAAATATCTCAAAAACGGTAAACGGTAGCTATTTAATATGTTATATAAAAAATGAAGAGTGATCAATTTTCTATTAAAATAGCATAAAAAATGTAGGGTGTCCCATTTAAGTAAAAATAGAAAAAAATCATTTTGCGTATTGTATATAAAAATTTGTTTTGAGAGAAAAAAAAAGAGTATTTCTTTTATTATTAAGTATTTTTGCATTTGTATGGCGTTGACAGAATGTTTATTTCATTTTTCAATATTGAAATATTAGGCTCTAAACATCTATCGATTTCAACATTCATTTGTTTATAACTTTTAAAATGTGAATTTTGACAGTAGCTACTAATAACGTAAGTAACATTTTTTGTATATTCCTTTATAACTGATATATTGGACTTCATCGGAATAAACAAAATAATATTTATTTTATTGATAACAATTGAATGCGTTATCCGATTTGAATGAAATTTACTATGGTTTAATATGATAATACAACACATCATCTGAGTTAATATGTCATTACTTGATGGTAAGTGTAAAATATAACATAACCTATAAATAAATACGTAAATATCTCTTTAGTTACAGAAGCAATATTTTTAAAAATATTATTTGAATGAATGGTCGATTTGGAGTATTTATTGTCTCTTAATAAATTTCGATAATTTGCACAGTTTGGTTGGAAATAAATAAAAAAGAAACAATTCCTTCTGTTTATTTGGTAAAATGCGAATCTAGTTAACCGGAAAGCGTAAAAAATGTGACTTTTTAGTAATTAATGTAATTATTACATTAAATATTTGGTATAAATTTAGTTTTTGAATCATTACTTATTTATTAACATGTTATTTTTAAATTTTATTCTCTTAGAAAATAAATGTGTCGAGAATGCCTTGCGTAAATAAGTAATGATTTAATAATTAAATTTATAGCAAATATTTAATGTAATAATTGTTTAATTACTAATAAGTCGCATTTTTTACGTTTTTCGGGTACTAGATTTGCATTTAACCAAATAATTAGAAGGGATTAATTTGAATTTTATTTTTTTACTACTAAACTGTGCAATTAATCGAAATTTATAAAGAGATAAAAAAACACTCCATTTAAATAATATTCTTAAAGATATTATTACTCGTCTTAATAAAAAGATATTTAAATATTTATTTATAGGTTATGTTATATTTCACACTTACCATCAAGTGATGGTACTCATATTAACTCAGATGATGTGATATATTATCATATTAAACCATAGTAAATTTCATTGACATTGGATAACGCATTAAATTGTTATCAATAAAATAAATATTATTTTGTTTAAGTTTGAAGATGAATTCCGGCTTAACGGTTAACTTATGTATATAAATAAGTTGGGTTGAATCGTCATATTTTGATCCCAGGAACCTTAAGCCATTTCCCATCATTAACGGGGCACCCAGTACATATATTTGAATAATTTTATTCTGAGGCTTCATCCTCGCCGGAGTCACTAGATGAATCGCCGTCATCTGAATCCTCTGAAGTAGTTGGCATTTCGGGATAAACTAACAAATTTATTACATTTGCACTAAATGATTTTGGTCTTTTTCTTGGAAATTTTCGCAAGCTTGAAATTGCAGGATCTGATGCCAGCAGAAGTCTGTTCATCTTATGTTTTCACTCGAACATTTTCATGCATAGTCTTCATGATTTTTTTTATTTCTTATTCAATACCTCTTGTGCTTCTTCTGATAGTTGACCAATCGGTAATTAAATTACTTCCGGGTCATGTATTAATATTTTATGTATAGTAGTTGGCATATTGTACCATGGATATTTTTGTACAAATAATCTGGCGGTTGCCATAATTTTCGTACATTTCTCTAATTACACTATAGCCACTACATATTGTTTCTAAAATAACTTTAAATCTCTCAATAATGTCTGCATCTATTTCTGTAATTGTGGACGAAATTCCTACATTTTCAAAAAATCCTCTGGCTGTGTTTCCATCATTGGAACTACCAAAACTAGGCTTGGGCCGATCTACGATAAGGCCCATCTTTGTTTTAATTTCCTGCTGATTTCTTCTCTTCCTTTCTGCAACTATTCTCTCATCTTCAATTTCCCTAGCTTGCCAATTTTTGATAGGTTTGACATGTAAAACGCACTCGAAGAATCTTATCCTCGTATAGAGTGGTGATAGCCCGAAGTTAAAGTTTATTGGATCGAATTTTGCTTATCGTTCTAACATGAGGTCGATTTTATTGAAGGATTTTGATGTTTATCCGCAAATATAACATTTTTGAGTAGAAGTCGTCGAGGATGCAGCGTTACAGACCTTGCCGTCAATTATTGTAAAGACTAGAGTGTGGGAAATATTAATAGATGTCTTCCATATTCACCGAAGACATATAAAGTTGTTTTATTTGACTTTCGACGTAGCTTTTCTCTGAAATTGTTATATCCGCTGTTTCGTGAATAAATTGAAGCCTAATAGGACGACAGAATCGTGGCGAAGAGGTTCGTCGATTTTGCCAGACTATTATTTTGTTGTCTGGATTTCGATAATTACACACTAATTGCAGTGGTACAAAAGTTGTATTAAAGTCTGCAAGGAGGTGATGTAACGTGAGTTTCATGGTTGGAAATGCTTCACTCGGACAATTTATTCTCTCCTTAAGATGTGTGTATAAATGCTCATATCTATTCTTAAGTTTTAACGAAGGCAATTGTTGAATTATATCCACTAAACCTCTTATATTTAGAACAATATTCTTGTTCTCCGATCCTATAATGAACGCAAGCGTTTAGAATTTTAAATCAATAGAAATATAGTGACCATACGATTTACATTTATATTAACAATAATAAGTGCCCTTAAGTTTTTGAAATACTGGGAAACGACATAAAAATTAAAAATCCATTTTACGTGAAAATTTAAAAAAAAATTCTTAAAAATGAAAATAGTGAAAAATGAAAAAAACAAAATTTGGGCTAAAGCCTAGTATAGCACCCACCTTTGCAGCGTGAAGTTGGCCGCGTAACGCCAGTCAAACTTGACGCTTTACGTAGAGTCGTAGAGCATGTACAATACGAAATACAGCTACGAGATGGCGATACAATTTTGGTTGTAGAAAATATGTCTGTAGAAATGGGGTTATTAGGTT
This sequence comes from Philonthus spinipes, assembly GCA_963082785.1. Taxonomy (NCBI): domain Eukaryota; kingdom Metazoa; phylum Arthropoda; class Insecta; order Coleoptera; family Staphylinidae; genus Philonthus; species Philonthus spinipes. The sequence goes on from OY720311.1 coordinate 11,523,921, forward strand.
AAGCACTGTCTAAGTTTTGCAAAGATAAAATAACATAAAAGAACGATTTCTTTAAAAAGGGTTCAGGTTAGGTTAGGTAATGTTTAGGTTTTGCATAGATAAAATTATATAAAAGAGTGATTCTTTTAAAAAGGGTATCAGGTTAGATTAGGTAATATTAAATAAAAAATGATTTGAAAATAATTAATAAATTATTTCCATATTTAACTCTGTGACTATTGACTTACCTACGTAAGTAAGTTAAACAAATGCACATTAAAACAACTACTTCCCGGGCAAATACCCACGCCGGACATTGAATTACATAATGTACACCTGCTGTTGCACATCAATAAAATATTGCATAATGCAACAAATTTTTGTTCCGAGAAAAATTAAATGTAAAAACAACAAAAGGAACGTTACATAATATAAGGCCATCTGCAGACACGTGTTTCGGGATCTATCCCTCGTCAGTACAGCTATGCCTTACATAATTTAAAGATGTTAAAATAAATCAATTAAATTAATTGAAATACAATCAGCAAAATTAAATCAATTATATTAAATCAAATTAAACTAAATCAATTTAAATTAAATTAAACCAAATTAATTCAATTTAAATCAAAACCGAAGGTAAATCAATAGTCACAGAGTTAAATGTGGAAATAATTTATTAATTATTTTCAAATCATTTTTATTTAATATATTTAAATAACTGTGACCAAGTGAATGAATACTGTTTTCTATTTAGATTAGGTAATGGCTAGGTTTTGCATAGAATAAATGAAAGAAAACAGGATTTTTCTCGATAAAAAGACCTTTATTTACTTAAGAGGAAGAAGTAAAACAAAATGTAGGAAACTGTACTTATCGTTGGCTATCTATCGTCAGTATTGAGAACTAACGGGATCATTCGCAGATGAAAACACAAGGAAACAATCTCACATATCGCTCAATGAATGACGTATTTTTGCAAAATATATTTTCGTTAATTTCTCAATTGATTGCTGTTTTAACCCAACAAAAGTATGATGCAGTGTAATGAAAGTGTAAATATGTGCGTTAAATAACAAAATAATGCTTTTTAGTGTGGCGGAAATACAAAAATTCAGTGACATAACCTCCCGACTTTCGAGCTAAATTGTGAGAAAAATATAAGTAAAAGCCCCATAAAACCACTAAAAATCCACTCCTACGTCTATCAGTTATCAGTTTTCGAATAAAAACTGAAATTTGAAGGGGAATGAGATACGACTACTTTTACATGCTTTTCTCAAAAGCTGTTGAAAGCTGTAAATGTTTTTATAATAACCAAATTTTTGGAAGGAAAGGCTCTGTAGAGGTTTTCGCCCGCTAATGCTGCAAAAGTTACTAAATATCCAATAAAATACAGATTTACTAGTATATCGTTGAATTTTGTTTATATGTCTAAAATAAATATAAAAGCTACTGATAAATTTCTACACAAAAGTGCAATAATAATATGTTGTACCTATCTCCCGGTTGCAAATCCATATTTTTAAACTACTTTAAACTGTATTATTTACACTCGCTAATTACACCGCGAATTCCTCGTTAAAATTTTCTACCGGACAATACGCAACTTCAGATTCTGCTAGATATAAGAGTAACAATTTCACCCCCTCTAAACTAACGGTTTACTCTGAGTAGTTACTCTGGCACTACAATTTATAGATTATAAATGTCAAAAGCAGATTTTAAAATTTAGGGTTTTGGTCAACTTTTCGTGAATTTGCCCCAATGTGCGCTCCCTTTAAAACCATCTAATTCAGTATATAATAAATCGGAAAATATACAAATTGAATTCTTCAATTTTATAGGCGTTAACTTAGAGGTACATTTTCAATATCGGATATAAAGGGAAAAAAAGAAAACTTTTTTATGTCACTTGGATGTTTTTATTATTTATTTTATTATATTTTTATTTATTATCCTATTACACGGTAATCATTCTCAAATATTACTATCGGGGCTATTCTGTAAAGGAAATGTTAAGTTTAACGTGTACGATATTTTTTATCATCACAGTCTAAGCAGCTGTATTAATAGATATATACATTGAATGTGAATAAAATGAATAACGTAAATATTAAACTTAAAATTTCTCGTACAAAATAGCCCCGTATATAACTATTATTTTTATAAATAGAAAAGAGTATTTATTCATTTGGTCACAGTTATTTAAATAAATCAAATAAAAATAATATTAAATAAAAATGATTTGAAAATAATTAATAAATTATTTTCACATTTAGCTCTGTGACTTTTGACTTACGTTACGTATGTACGCTAAACAAATGCACATTAAAACAACTACTTCCCGGGCAAATACCCACGCCGGATATTGAATTACATAGTGTACACCTGCTGTTGCATATGAATAAAATATTGCATCATGTAACAAATTTTTATCTGAGAAAAATTTAATGTAAAAACAACAAAAGGAACGTTACTTAATATAAGGCCATCTGTAGACACGTGATTCGGGATCTATCCCTCGTCAGTACAGCTATGCCTTACATAATTTAAAGATGTTAAAATAAATTAATTAAATTAATTAAAATACAATCAGCAAAATCAATTATATTAAATCAAATTAAACTAAATCAATTTAAATTAAATTAAACCAAATTAATTCAATTTAAATTAAAACCAAATAAAATTGAACGAAAATATAAATAATTTGAAAATATTCATTAAATTATTTCCACATTTAGCTCTGTGATATTTTGTCATCAAATCATTTTTATTTAATTTAAAGAATTAATTATTAAAATAAATGTATTATTCTCTAAATAGGCAGAAAGACCTCCGGTTAATAGTCCATGACAGACTACTAACCCATCAATATGTATTGTAAATATAAATGTTTGTAAAGAATTATAATTCTGCTCTCTAAATATTTTTTTATAAAATCAATAGAACTTTCAATCATTTAAACGCTTGTGAAATTAAATAATTAATAAGGCAAAACTAGAATACAATATTTATTATTAATTTAGTTTTGTAACTAATTATTACTTTTTACGCATTTTTTTTTTAATAATATTTAATTGTAATTTCAAACAACTCCCAACACTGCAGCCAACTTAACACACCTGAATAAGAAAGGCATCCTACCTGTAATACCACACCAACACCCAAACACACAAACTAGTTTGCTACGTCAGGTAAAACACACCTGTATTATTGTTTGTACGCCGCAACGAAACCCATTCATACCTGAATTCCTGTTTTATTTCTTCTTAATTATCAAATTGGATGGATTTAAAAGGAGCATTGGAAAAAGTGAGTACACATAATTAACGCCAGTTGTTCATGACTCAAGTTTAATGAGTGCTTGATTGAATTCCGACGAGTGAAACCACACCCACGGAGAGGGCATCGTGGTGGATTGATGTTGGGTCATTCGTGTTTGTGCGTCCGTTGTTTGTGTTTGTGTTTGTGCGGTTTTGGCTTTCGCTGATAAGGAGTAATCAGTATTCGTGTGGGAAAGAGGAATTATCGAGGTTCGTTTGTAATCGGCATTGTTTGATTGTGATTAAAAACAAACAAGAAATGTATGTTGTTATCGTGCTTGCAATGCAACGGTTTCTTGTTATTTACAGTTGAGAAATAAATTCAGATTAATTAAACCATGTCAAATATTTAAGGAATTCAATGGTTGGAATTGACTTGCTTGAAATGTCTATTGAACACGTTTTGGTACCAAAATATATTGATAATCTGAATTAGTCTTTCTACTAATTGACTATATATAAACAGAGACTGGTCGAATGGGCTCAGTAGCCAAGGCCATTAATCGATAAGAAGAAGAAGACTTTATATACTTCATCGATGGTTAATTTGAAACCAAATACTATTAATCATCAACATGATGATATCACTGTGTTGGCGAAACAATTTTAGCCGTGTCCCTACAATAAATTTTGTTAAATTAAAAAAAAAACAGTTGATTTATTTACAAATAGTGAAATACAATTTTAAATATTTAATCTTTATACAAATTGGTGGTTCTTGTCCAAATAATAAAACAAACACTTCAATATGTCTAGTATACCAACCTAATTGAAAATGCGCGCATTAAAAAAAAAACAGTTTTAAAATATACAAGGTGTTTCAAAATCTAGTCTCAGCATGGGAATCTCGATAGAGGATTTACTTCAAGTAACGAAAATATAAAAACAAAAAAAATCAGTTTTCTTCATTTTTCTTGAAAACAAAAAAAAACTTAGCTTAGTTTTCGCAAAGGGATACTAACCAGCATGAAATGTGAAGACAGAGGGACGGAATCAATACTATTTGCATTTGAATTATATTAAATGTAATATTTTGAATACAGAAATAAAAAATAATAATTAAAAAAAATCTATAAAAGTGCCTTCAATTATCAATTATCCCTCTGAACAGGTGTAGTATTCGGAGTGTAGTCGAAAAGCACGTAATTTTGTAACCTGCTATACGACAAAAACAGCATTTATTTTCAATCCATTTTCGACACACCGTGAAAATAAATTGAAAATAAATACCTCGAAATGCCATATTTTGTCGTATAGCGACAAATAACGTGCTTTTCGACTACATCCCGAATACTACACCTGTTCAGAGGGATAATTGTTTTAGAGATCTTGGTTATTGTCTGAAAAAAAATGTATATATATATAAATATATTTTGGATAGGTTTATAAGAAATATATTTGAAGAAATTTGGATGTTTCCATATTCAGTAGTTGAAGTTTTAATAAATATAAATAATGAGTTAAATTCATAAATTTCAGCACGTTATATATAATTATATTTATATTAGTTTATAGTTAACATGATTTGTAATTATATTAATTTTATCACTATTGCGTTGTAAACACTAACAACCCATTATTTATATTTATTAAAACTTTAAGTACTGAAGTTTTTCGGAAACAGTTTCCAAAATATAAATATTTAGTTCAATAACAAATAAGTTGAAGAAAGGACAACCATTTTAATTTAAATATTTAAAGTCTCCACAACCAACATAAATAATATTATATTGATAATTAACTACACTTAAGTATAGTTAATTATTAATTCCAAGTTGTTTAATCACAAGGATTTGTTGGCGACCATTACTTCATATTTACTTCATGCTAAGCAATTTATTCTTGGATTTTGTAGACATTCTCAATTTTTATATAAAGAACATTTATTTTTTTATACCACTTTTATTTTACTTTAGTGAATAGTTTCAATTAGACGGCAATCATTATCAAACTATGTGCTAATGAAGTATTCATTACTATATAATTCAAGATTGCAAGTACATATTTTCCAAACCATTAACTCTTTTTTTTAACTTGTCTGTAACAACTATGATATTTCCTTGTAAATAGAAAATATCGATGATATGTCTCATTTTCAAAACCGGAGAGAAATCTAATATTCGGAATTACAGACCTATTTCAATGCTCTGAAATTTCTCTAAGATATTTGAACACATTTTACACCACGTTATATATAAACACGTTATTAACTATTTATCATCTCAACATCATAAATTCTGCATTGGTAGATCCACTGTAACTAATTTAACTGTTATTACGCAACATATTTATGAGTCTTGTCAAGATGTACTGTATACACGTATACATGTATTTTGAGCGTTGTAATACCATATACGCGTAAATAAGCACATATAATTGGGGCTAAACTCTAAAGGAAAGTTTAACATGTACGTTATTTTGTATCATAATAATCTAAGCTGTATTTTAAATAGATATATACAGAGAATGTGAATTTATTTAATAATGTTCACGTTAAATTTAACTTTTACGGTGAGAAAATAAAATTAAAGGCCGAGGTCTTATTTAATTCTTGCTTATTATTCTCAAATTATATTCGCAACTCAGCTTATAAGCTATTGGGATATTTGAAGAGAACTTGCCTATGTTTTCAAGACATTAACTTAATAAAAATATTATATTTCTCACTTATTCGTAATAGAAGCGTAAGCCATTCTGTTATTTGGTACCCTTACTAAATATCTAACTCACGCTCATATATGTTCAGAAGCGATTCCTCAAATATATTTCCTATAAAGCTAGTGGAATTTATCCAAAGAGACGTGTCTAATTGATTGTTAATGCTATTGACTTTTTACAAAATATTTAAAAAACAATACTAATTTATAGTCACATATTTAAAATTCCGAAGACCTCGTGAGCCTCAATGAAGAACCATACAACATTTTTTTATTTGGATTTTCTATTAAAAATTAATTAATAAATTCAGTTACCTGAAGGTTTTCACTCATTTTCTGTACACCTTGTATATATGTGTGTGTGTTCGTGAAAGTTTACCATGAACAAAAACGTAAATAAATTATTATGGATTGCAGTTCCCGCTATTGTCACATTAATGAAATGCATAAAAAAGAAAAATGCAAGACGTATGTGGATTGAATTGGCTGTCAAGAAGAAATAAAGACATTGCGCATGCCCGCGTACTAGAAAATGTACAAAATAGAACAGGTCGTATTTCCATCATAGAAAATTGTACAAGATTCGCGTTTGGTCATATTTTGTGTATTACACCATGATAAAAAAAATAGTACGCTATTTTCTTGTACAAGAAAATAGTATCGTCTAATACAAGCTTAACATATGCCTTTTTATTGGAAAATAGCAGAGGTCATCGTCATCGTCACTGAGGTATCATCATTACTACTCAGTATATTAAAAAATACTCTTAAATAGACTAAAGCCCATTATTGAAGAAAGACGCATAATTCAGAGAAAGGCTCGCCATTAGAGACCGAGTTTATAGAAAACAGAAGAAGCACTAGAAGAATAAATAAATAAATTTTATTGCTTAACAGGAAACAAAAGACCCAATTACAAGACAATATAAATATAAAACATAAATTAACAATAGTAACAAGAAATAAAATATACAAATTAGATTACAAACGAAATTAACATACAGCGACAATTGACTAAAAGTTATCATTAAATACATCGCCGGTTAAATTTATTCCATTGAATACGTTACACATAACATTTATAGGTGATTTTAAACCCGACATTGTTCTATTGAGATTGACATGAGATGTTAATTTATTTCTGCTATTGAAAGAAGGAGGATGAAAATTAATCTGTTTCAAAATATCGGAGCAATTAATATGGTTGTGAAATAACTTATAAAAAAATGAAACACATGATTTATGTTGTATTTGTTGAAGTGATTCAATATTAAATTGACTAAGCAATAAATCATGGTCATAACCACGTACTAGATAATTTCCAGAAAAGAAAGACAAGTTCAGCAGTGTTCCTGGACGTGATAAAAGTCTGACACCAAGGACTTGAACGTAAGCTTAAACAATTTCTGCCGAAACAATACAGCTTGCTGTTAAAGTCGTGTAGTAATGGAAGAATATTTCGCATTAGATACAAAGATAAATATTCATTAATAATAAGACCGATAAAGCCTGGTGTACCACAGGGTAGTGTTATGGGCCCATTGTTGTATCTACTATATACCTCCGATATATCAGTAGCAGATCAAACTGCAGTAGCCAGATTTGCACATGTGTACTGGCAGTTGGCAAAACTGAACAGAAGTCTAATGAAATACTCAAAGTCGCACTAAATCAAGCAAATGCATGGATGTCTTAACGAAAATAAATCAGTGAGTTTCACCCTTCCTGGGTGGAGCCAAACAAACAGTAAGTTTTATCAGTGTCGGCTGTTTATATGCAAGAAGAAAGGGCCCAATTCACAGATGTCATAGATTCATCTGATTATTATAAAACCATACACACACGTATAGTAATTGAAAATAAGACAATTGAACAAGTAGACACATCCAAATACCTAGGAATAATAATACACAATAAAGAAAACATTGAAGCAGAAATTAACAGCAGAATTACGACCACGTCAACAGCAAATTAATATATACAACAGATATATAGCAAAGAACATTAAAATGGTATTGTTTAAGGCCTTGTTTATAGTGGAGAGTCAAGAGCCTAGAGCCTAGATGCTTTTGAGTGCGCACGCATACGCGATGTTTAGTACTGTTGATAATTTAACAATCATTATAAAGCGGTAAAGCGCGTTCAAAATGAGCGCGCCGAAAAGTCACTCCGCTGTTAGAGAGAGAGCAACGACATTTCATTTCTGAAGATGACATCGAGCCGAGCGGACGGTGATCGTTCGATCATACCAAAAATGTGGATTAAGTGATGTGTGTGTAATTAGAATTTCGTTTACATTAATGATTAATCATAAAATTATTATGGTAAGTCAGTTTAAAATACAATATTAATTTAATTGTAATTTTTCTATGGTGTGTCTCTTGTCAAGTGTTTTTATTACTATCATTATCAGTGGAAGTAATGTAATTACAATTACTTAATCAATCATCATCACATGCTGTTATATTATCGAATTATATTTATACGAATAAAACTCCGAATCTCCCTCTCAATTTTTAATATTTATTGAATTATTAAATATTAATTATTATTGTATCACTTTAAATTAAAATGTACTTGACACAACATGCGTAGAAAATTAGAATTAAATTAGTTATGTATTATAAATTGACTTATTATATTATAATGAAATTCTAATTATAGACAATTTCATACAAAGTATTTAAAGTGAAAATTTTATTTTATTATTTAATTTTGTAAATGATTTTAATCAAATATTTTTTCTCCTAAAAATGCAGCTTATGAATTATCTCTTTCGTGAAGTACTGCCAACGATCGTAAACAAAAAACCCAATGCGTAATATAAACACACTCGACAGACGTGATTTATTTTTTCTAAATGGAAAATGTATCGTTGCATGGCCTACCACGAACTAGACATTTTTGAAGGGTCAATAAACCCACTACGACATATATATTATCGGTTAATAAAATAAATGATTTAATAAACGACCTTGAAGTTCATTAACATCTGGAATTTCTAATGTGCGAGAATGTAATAGATAAAAGAACAGAAATGCAACTTTTATTATTGTTATTAATGCCATGCAACATCACAATTCATATTTAAAAAAATTTATCTGAGGTTTTGTTTATTATCAATGTCAGCATTTCACCAAAAAAGATAATAACGTTATTGTAAAACAATAAGTCAATTTAAAATATATAATTAATTTAATTCTAACTCCTTATGTATGTTTTGTCGGGTATTTATTATTAATATAAATGTAATTGCATAAAATAGTAAATAATTTTATTATGATTAATTAATTTAAAAAAAAAAAACTAGTAAGAAAATAACAATAAAAGTACTTGACAAAAGACATACATAAAAAAATAGATTTAAACTAATAATGTATTTTAAATTGACTTACCGTAATAATTTCATGATTAATTATTAATTTAAACGAAATTCACATCACGTAATCCACATGTTTTGGGTTGATCAGCGTCTGCTCGGCTCGATGTCATCTTGAGAAATGAAATATCATTGCTCTCTCTCCAACAGCGGAGTGACTTTTCGACGCGTTCATTTTTAACGCGCTTTACCGCTCTATAATGATTGTTAAATTATCAACAGTACTAACCATCGCGTATGCGTGCGCACTCAAAAGCATCTAGGCTCTAGGCTCTTGACTCTCCACTATAAACAAGGCCTAAGACAGTGTATAGACCAATATTACTACATGGATGCGAAACATGGACGCTGAACGAAAGAATTAAAAGTAACATTTAGGCAGCATAAATTATATACGTAAGAAATGTAAGAGGAGTTGCCTTCTACTTTTCTTAAGTATTTAATTTTCTTCTTAAGTATTTAATTTTCTTATTTTTCATACCATCCTAGCTTTTTCTTGTCTATAGCCCCTTGTGTACTTTCTATTTGTAAGGATGATCTGATTTCTTCATTTCTGATTCTGTCCTGATTCTGAAAAGTAGAAGGTAACTCCTTCTACTTTTCTTAAGTAGATGGACAGAATCAAAAAAGAAATCAGAGCATCCTTACAAATAGACAGTACACAAGTGGCCATAGACAAGAAACAACTAGGATTTTATGGACACTTAATAAGAATGCTCGAAGAAAGACAGACAAAAAGAATGTGTATAGGAAAGATAAAAACAAGATTAAGGCATTAGTAAAATACTAGAGAGATACAATATCCAACTCCAGGAAGCAAGATGAATAGCTAGACATAGGAAAAAGTGGAAGGAGTTAATGTTCAACATGAAATAATAAACCATAATCTCAACACCCAAAAGGGTATCAACTGAGATCTAAATTATTATAAATATATATAGAAGGTGTACAGAAAATGAGTGAAAAGCTTTAGGTAGCGTGACTCTTTGACTAATTTTTAGATAAAAATATTAACTAAAATAAGTCACATGGTCCTTCCTTAAGCCTCACGGGCCACTTAAAAGAACTATACATTTGGCAACGCTGGATCAAACAAGTGTGCATTTATCATGTTTATAACTGCTACATCATCCGCTGGAGGTGTTGCATACACCTTTTCTTTTACAAACGAGCGTGCGTCGTTGCCAGATCTATTTTCATTAAAAGAATGCTTCTGATGAAGTTATAAAATTGTAAAAATATCCGATTTATTAATCATTTACATCAATGGAATTATACACGTCTAATTGATTGTTAATGCTATTGATTTTTTACAAAATATTTAAAAAACAATACTAATTTATAGTCACATATTTAAAATTCCGAAGACCTCGTGAGCCTCAATGAAGAACCATACAACATTTTTTATTTGGATTTTCTATTAAAAATTAATTAATGAATTGAGTTACCTGAAGGTTTTCACTCATTTTATGTACACCTTGTTGTATATATATTATAAAACCATACCAAAATAGATAATTGCAGTTAACTTCAACAGATGTGATGTAGGAAAAGGCAGTCAGAGTAACAGGAGAAATTGAAGAACAGTTGGAAGAATTCTGAATTAACCCAAGCTAATTTAACAAATTAGGAAAGAAATTTAATATGCAGAAGAGGAGAAATTAAAAATCAGTTGGAAGAATCCTGAATTAACTCAAGCTAATAATGCTATTATGAGAAGATTGATGAGTTCTGGATTTACTTTCAAGAAAATGTTATTTTAAAAGAAAAGAAGGAAGATAATAAAAATAATTATAACATTTTTATAAAAATCAATTTAAAACAACAAAATTCAGGAGGAGAACGAGGATCACCCGTCCTTAAATTAGATCTTCTTCGGCAAGACGATTGTTAATCTTTATCTTGTCGCCAGTAAACATAGACTTCTTTTACGAGGAAACTTATTTCTATATACATTCAACATCTTTATTAACACACAGATACATACATATATATTTGTTGTTATTATAATATTTAAACTTAAAAAAGGAAAACATGAAATAAGGTGATGTAACTGTTACTATCAAATGGCTATCGACCAGAGGTCTTTCTGTCAAGGTTTGTCATTTCTGTCTAGTGTCAGTCATCAATGAGTGAAATGATAAAATATATTCGAAAATTGTGTTTGGTGGGGATTCATTTCTATTAAAATTGATATTCCTGAAATATTTGCAATGGTACTTTTTCAAGTGGCTCGTTTTGCATTGCGTCATTACTGTATGTTCTATTTGTCTACTGCGTGTACTAATATTCTATTAAAAGCCCCTCTTAGTCATCTTTGTCATCTCAGTCGCAATAGTAATAAGTTATAAGAAAACTTTTTCTTCATTTTTTTACCATTTTACAATAAAAATTTAGCTTGTCATTATTATGTTTGATAATGACAAACTAAATTTGTCAATCCGTTTGTACGACTCATTTGTTACAAGTAAACTAATGTATTTTATTGCTATTTGGTCACCAGGCTATAATAAATACATCGAGATGTTGGAGAAAGTGCAGCGGCAATTTTGAGATATTTGTATTTATGTATATTACACTTTTATCCCGATCATACAATATCGTATGAATATTTATTGCGGGAATTTGATATGCTGTCAATACAAAATAGACATAAATACATTTTAATCTATAAACTATACTTACTAATTCACTATAACACTGATAATTGTGAATGTTTGCATCTTGTGAATATTTCAGTTCGTAGATTATCAAGTCGAAATAAAGTAACTTTTAGTTACTGTACAGCTCGAATCACGCATCATTCTTATTCCCCATTGCAATGTATATACAGAGAGCTTTTTTTATTAGTATACATTTCTCCTATGTATACCTGCAAAATACGCGAGTCAAATGCATCAATATATGTATGTTTAGTTGCCTATAACACGCAACTGAACACACATATGCCAAATAGGCAACTAAACATACACACATTAATAATTCAATGCGGCTTGCTCGCATTTTTTGCAGGTATACACTTCGCCTAATGTATACTTATAAAAAAATCTCTCTGTATATTTATTTATTTGTAATACAACCACAGAAATGTATTTTACATAATTAGGAAGTAACATGAGCTACAACATACTGTTGACATTTTTAATCAAGATCTAAATGCATTTTTGTTATCTTTTAAATCATCGCTATGTTTATTAATTTCTATAATTTTGTCATTACTTTATTTATTGTTAGTTAAAAATTCTCGCTATTTCTACATAGTTTGTGTGCATATGTGTAAATTAAGAGATAAACATTTAATTTATTGCAAGTTCCCTATGTGTACATATACAAGGTGGGCCACTAATAACAGCCAGCTTGTTCTTACTAGAAGTTATAGGCATTTCTCGAAACGTCAATTTAAGGTTAAAATTTTACAAATAATTTTTTATCTCGAAAACTGTAAGAGTTATATAGATATAAATCTATATGAATGGGTAGGTAATTGAACGGAGGGAAGTCCAAAAAATATATAAAATACAGGGTGTTCCATTTAAAATAACAAAGTTGGTAGCCATTTTCGGTATAATCGGAAGTGAAAGAAACCAAAAATATTTTCCACGAGGAGGCCGCATTCAACCATGCGAAGTAGATTATTTTCAAAATTTTCCGCGGTCAGGAACTCTGAAAACGATATTCGTGGCCCACCCTGTATATTTTTATTTTATGCATGAATTTATTGTTAAAAAGTCAATTTAATTTAGTTTTGTGTATGAAATGTTTCCTTGTAATTAAGCTACGGCCTGTGATGGAAATAAATAAAAAAATAAAAATACATGTAGGTGTCAGTCAGTTAGGGCTATCGATCAGAGGTCTTTCTGTCCATTTTTAAATACTTTATTAGACTTTTTGTAGATTATTTAGCAGTTTAAAATAAATTGGTTACGAAAACCCATTACTTATATTTCATGTATTATGAAATATTTTTTTTTATCAATAGCATTTATAGTTTTCTAATCAAAAAATCAACAGTGTAAAATAATTTAGTTACGAAAGCCTAAATTACATAGCTATAGTTTTAGCTATAGCAGCTATAGTTTTGTAATTGTTTTTTTTTATGAATTACTGGACATGAGTGTCCCATTTTAGTAGGTTGTTATGTATTTTAAACTCAATATATTTTATTGTTTTTATTTCCTCACTTTGTGCGTTTTTTATGTTTATTTTCAGGATTTTTTTGTTTTGTTTAAATGAATACATTTTTCATCTTAAACAGTCCGACAAAAATTTTATAAAATATTTAAAACTGTTATTTTCCTGAATATATGAATTGAATTTTCGATTAGGCCTTCTTATTCAATTTAATTTAAATTGATAAATTTTAGTTTCAAACTAGCGATTGATAATAAATATTTCATAAAACATAAAATACACGTAAGATTTGATATTAATAATAAGAACACTTAATTTTAAATAAACGTATTTTATAATCAACTTAATATTTGAGATAGTACTGAATTCAAATTCAGCGTTTATTAAATAACAATAATAATATCTTTATTGTCCAACACTTTATCCAATTTAGGATATAAAAATATAATGAAATAAAAAAAAACTTAATTACAAAAAAATAATAATTTTACAGAAAAGGCAATCAACTCAATTTCTTATAATAGTCATTAATTACATAATAAGTTCTTAAAAAAAACGATTTATTGAACAAGTTATAAATTAAACGTGATGTTGAGAATGGTTCTGAAATTCGGTGATATTATTTTTGATGCGAGATACATGATTGATGATTTAATAATAGATCAATATTATACTTACTGAATTCTAAATTGATTAAAGAAAACACTTTACACCACTTTTAATTTATTTTAGTCACACTTACTTTTATAATGATTACAGTATAATTCAAACTAATCACTAAAGTAAAAAATGTAAATTTGTGTCATATTAAAAAAAATCAAATTTAATAAATTATAATTATAATATCAATGGTGAGCTTCTAGAACGTGTTACGGTATCCAAAGATTTAGGAATATATTTTGGTCAGACTTTTAGAAGCATAATAAGCTCACATATTCAAGTCCGATTTTCATTTGTTTCAGAGATAAGGTTTTTCTTTTTAAAAAGTTAATCAAGTTAAATTTGACAACGTTGTCCTAAATACCAACAAAATATTAATTAGGTAAATGTCATAAAAAAGTGACAGTTGTAGTTGTTTTACGAGATCATATTTTCAGTCATACAGATTTTGTAATAGTAATTCTGTACGTTCAGTAGAATATCGACGTCGTTTTCCGAACCGAAGAATTCCTAAGTGTTTCAAACTGTTTTTACGCGTGCACGTATTAATTCGGAAAAACAGCAAGGGCTTGCTTTGGAAATTGAAGAAGATGTTCTGAATGTTGTAGAAAATAATCCAAGGATAAGTACAACGCGCAATACATTCCAATTTGAAATTCCACAACATTAAAACGGCAAGGTTTATTTTCTGCAGATAAAAAGCGTTTCATCTGCAGAAAGTACAAAATCTCCAAGAAGGCGAATATTATTACTATTAAATTAATTAGCATGAAGTGAATGAAGTAATGGTCGTCAATAGATCTTTGTGATTTAATAATGAGAAAATAATAATTAACTATACTTAAATTATTAATGAATTAACAATTTTTAATTTATTAAAAATCCCTTGCTGTTGAAGCAGGCTTACAACTACGTTCTACCAAAAAAAATGTACTCTACCTTTATTTCTTGTGTACGTTTAACTCCAAAATCATCTAACAAGTATCCTATTTGATATTCGCATAATTCGAAAACATTAGTAAATGACAAAAAGGAAAGAAGAAAAAAATGTTTAAAGTAAAAATACCCTAAATTTACTCATATTAAAAAATAAACACAGTGTATTTCATTCGTTTTTTTGTTTGTTTATTTATTATAGGTTTTAAATATATCAATCCGTCAAATGTATTGCAATGTCTGTGTTGGACACCGATGAGAGGAGAGCCTATCTCCAGAGCCCTTATTTTAAAAAGTCAGACAACGGAGACTTCACCCCGTTCTACATCACGGTGACGATCTGCACGATCGTCGTTGCTGTAATTTTCGTCATCAACATCGTCCTCGGCTGTTGCTCCAGATATTCCACTTATTGGAACGATAGACACACAGGTAATGCACTTTACTCGATTCGAAAGTAATTTCTGTTATGAGTATAAAATTAAATTACTGTTAATATTTTTAATAAATAGAAAACAGTATTAATTCACTTGGTCACAGTTATTTAAATATATTAAATAAAAATGATTTGAAAATAATTAATAAATTATTTCCACATTTAGCTTTGTGACTATTGACTTACCTACGTAAGTACGTTAAACAAATGCACATTAAAACAACTACTCCCCGGGCAAATACCCACGCCGGACATTGAATTACATAATGTACACCTGCTGTTGCATCTTTAAATTATGTAAGGCATAGCTGTACTGACGAGGGATAGATCCCGAAACACGTGTCTGCAGATGGCCTTATATTGAGTAACGTTCCTTTTGTTGTTTTTACATAAAAATTTTCTCGGATCAAAATTTTGTTGCATTATACAATATTTTATTGATGTGCAACAGCAGGTGTACATTATGTAATTCAATGTCCGGCGTGGGTATTTGCCCGGTAAGTAGTTGTTTTAATGTGCATTTGTTTAACGTACTTACGTAGGTAAGTCAAAAGTCACAGAGCTAAATGTGGAAATAATTTATTAATTATTTTCAAATCATTTTTATTTAATAAATATTTTTAATATTTAAACATTGGTAGATCATATTATGATAATAAATATGAATAAATTATTTAAAGTTAAAATAAAACAATGATTATGAAGTGTTTTAATTAAAACACTTGTTTGTTTGTTTCACTAAACTTTTATATTTGTGTTCCGACTAGTTTCGACCAGTAGTCATTTTCAAGTAACTAATAAAAGTTTAGTGCAACGAACAACCAAGTGTATTAATTAAAATACTTCATAATTATTACATAAAAATTATTTCACCACGGGATAAGTGAGAATTTAATTCAAAATATGCTGGTACAGCAGATCTAAACTTAGAGTACAAGAGGAATCTTATCAAATTCGCCAAATTTAACAACCACATTTGGTTCATTGTTACATGCCGAAAATAAAAGTTAACTCCTAGATTCATGAAGATATACATCAACCATTCTTCAAAAGAAGCTGAGAAGGTAATCAATTATGGATACAACTAGAATTGAAAAAAATGGTACAACAAGAGAGACAGAACGTCACACATTCTAAAACTACTTCACACAAGAGTTATCGTGCAGCTTCACCCAATTGAATTTGACATCTGTTAGCGCTTGTGTGCATCCCCCGCCTCCGCTTATCGGAGGTTTCTTCAAGGGTGGTTACACCCTAAGAAGGGAAACCGATTAGTGCCACGGTACCATTAAGTTGTCTGTAAATACGTCTGTAAATAAATGTTATCTGTTGAACATCGCTGGAATTTTCCTTGGACCCGACACTGAGTTAAAGAATAAGCCGTACACTGCTTAACAAATCCTTCATATGAAAACTAAGAGAGGAAGCGAATTTCATTGGACATCAACAATATACCAAACAGAAAGAAAAAGTAATATATCTTCGAAAAGAAAAAGTAAAAACTGCCACACAAACAACTGAACGTAAGATTGAAAATCGTAATATCAAGTTCTACCCAATACTCGTAAATTTAAACAATATACAATTAAATTCAAATGAAAAATCACTCCCAGAAAAAGGTCTAAAATACAGTCCTTTTATAAATGATAAAAAAGATTTAGATTCAGTTGGAATTAGTGCTGAATTTATTTGTAACAAAATTGTTCCAAACAAATTTTAACAAAAAAATAAAATAGTAAAAGTTATAAATAAATACAAAATCACAGAAAACGAAAACAATAAATAGCACAAAATAATTATAACTCTAAACATTGAACACATCATAATTAGTAAAGCAGACAAAGGCAATACCATAACATTATTAAACAAAAAAGAATGTGTAGAAAAAGTAGAACAATTATTAAATACAAATAATTTCAAATGTTTAAAAGCTGATCCAACAATGAAATACCAACAAGAATTAAAATCAATTTTAAAGAATAGTTACCTAAAAAATAGACTTTTAAGTTTTTTAAAATGACTCCTAAAGCACCGACCTTGTATAGCTTAACGAAATTACACAAAGATAGGACACCTATGAGACCCGTAGTTTCATATTTGTATGCACCTACCTACAAATTATGCAAATAATTAAATAAAATATTACCAGAATTCATTGAATTCAAGTCTACCTATTCAATTATAAACTCCATTGATTTAGTTAAGAAATTAAAATCTTTAATTATCCCAGAAAATGCAAAACTTATTTCATTTGATGTAAAAAGCCTGTTTACTTCAATTCCAACCCAAGAATTAAAACATTTTTTAAATAATTTAATTGATAACACATGTCACCCAGAGTCACACAAATTAGAGATCAAAAAACTGCTTAATATCTGTATATATTATTTATATTATTTTCCTGTAATTGGTTGTACCGTTGGAAATAAAGATTATTATTATTATAATTATTATATCAAAATTATTTTGAATTCAACAATAATATATACCAACAGATGGTTTACCGATGGGTTCCCCATCATCTCCACTTTCATCAGAGATATTCATGAATAATTTTGAATAACAATTATTTAATCAAAGAATAACAGACGACATCTTTTTCTAGGCTAGATATGTCGATGACATATTCTGCATCTGGAAAAGAACAATGCGGCAACTAGAAATTTTCACAAAATATCTTAATTCAATAAACAATAATATCCAATTCACAGTAGAAATAGAGGACAACAATAGTTTATTTTTTAGATTTAACAATAACAAATAAAAATAAATAATAAAATAGACTTTTTAGAAAAAGTAGCTTTTCAGATATAATTATACTTAATTCATAACATACACATCATAAAATTAAATATAGCACATTTCATTCTTATATACATAGCTAATACACATACCTCTTACTGAAAAACGTTTCAAAGAAGAATTAAATATAATAAAATGTATTGCAATTAATAATGGCAATAAGCCAGAAATTATAGATAAATTTTAAATAAAAAGAAAATAAAACAATTTAACAAATATTTTTATGCAGTTTATAAAGAAATAATTGGTGTAGACTTGAATATGTTCATCCCTAATATTACTAAAATGTTTTACCAAGTGATTAATGAGACTCAAATTGAAAATGTTCATATTCTCTCAAATAACATAAAAAAATATCTAAAAGGGTACGAATTTAATATTACAATGATCAATCCAACAAACCTACAGAAACTTTTAGTAAATAATAAATATTTTAGAGAAAAGTGGCGTTTATGAAATAATGTGTGGTAATTGTGATAGTTCTTATATAGGACAAACAGGAAGAACTTTCAATAAGAGGTTAAAAGAACACAGAAAAGCAATAGAAAATAAAACAAATTCTATAGGACTAGCTAAACACTGCATAGAAAATAATCATTTTTTCGATAACAGTCAAATTAAAATAGAGAAGGCCTAGAAATAAATAGAGTTATAAAAGAAGAAAAAAACAATTCTTAACAACATCGAAGAAATTTGGAGCTCCCCTATCACGACTTCCCTTGTGACCTGACACTACTTGTCATTGTCAATCTTTTCAATTTTATACCGACATGTTTGTACATGTCATTTTATTAGTTCCTTGAAAACGACCACTGGTCGAAACTAGTCGAAACACAAATATAAAAGATTAGTGAAACGAACCACCAAGTGTATTAATTAAAACACTTCATAATGATTGCACAAAAAATGTTTCACTACGGGATAAGTGAGAATTTAATTCAAAATATATTAAAATCTAATCTTTCATAATAATAATAATAATAATAATAATAATAATAATAATAATAATAATAATAATAATAATAATAATAATAATAATAATAATAATAATAATAATAATAATAATAATAATTTGCCGACAACACAGTCCGCAACCACTAAGGCTGGCAAAATAAGACAACGCATGACATGGAACCAAGAAATGAACAAACACATCATGCGATGTTATTATCAATGCTCAAAACTAGAAACACAGCCACTAATAAGATCCGAGATGAGACGCCTATTTCTTGATAAATTCCCAGAATATCCAAATATTACTGAACAACGTCTAATGGACCAAAAAAGGGTCATAATCAACAACAACAGACTAACAGAAATGAAAAGAGAGCTAATTAAGGAAAATGTAGCAGATGAATTAGCTAAAGATTATGAGGAGATGCAGCAAAATACATTACTAACGATAGAACAATTGTCTAACGTACAGATAGACCAAGAAGCAAATCTACACCTTAGGACTCAAGCAAACCAGGAAATAACGAATATAAGCAAAATACTCCGAGGCGGCACGGGTTCCCAGACCAGGCCCGTCCGGAACCGTCATGATATTCTGTCTGGCTTTGAGGAACGTGGAGCGAGTAGTACACCTCAAATGAGTGGAATAACAAGACAGCAAAGTCAACCGGAAATTTCAAATACGCAGCATGCTGCTATAAATGCTGCAGTACCATAGGTACTGACCACAAAAGCAGGTATACCCAGAAAGCGCATGAAGTGGACAATAGAAATGAACACGTTTATAATGCATACCTACTACAACTTAACCCAGAACGAAACTAACACCACAAACTACAGACAAAACCTTTATTCCGCCTTTTGTCAAAAATACCCTGAAATTAATGTGAGTGAGCAGAGGGTAGCGGACCAACGGAGAGCAATAGTCAAAGAAATCTGATACCGCTATCAATACTAGACGAACTACAAGCAGAAGCAACCCAAGATTGCCAAATGAACGCTCCAAACACTATTCTGAAGTCAGATGAAGAAACAACACAAATGCTCAACACGACACAATACGACAGGTTCCCGAACACGATGCAAAACACGGAGAACGAAGATATACAACACACACTACCTACAATTTTGAAAACACATGATCAAATCAAACGTGATCTACAGAACGAGTTCCAGCGAGCCCTGATTGAGTTCACACACACTGACCCATTATCACGACCTCGTATTCCTAAGCAACATAATTCCAGAATACTCGCCATAAGCCTTAAATTAATGAATGAAAATATACTCCCTGAACAATTAGCAGTAAATGAAGATTTTATGGACCTACATACAAAAATCTACGCTGCTGCAATTGCTGTTGCACGAAGAAACGGAACGAGAATCATAAATATCGAAAGTAGACCATATAAAAAGAACTGCAAACAACCTTGGGAACAACCTCTAGAAAAAGACATAGCATCTCTACGGGACCACATTGCTGCGGCCTACCAATATAACTATGGAAATCGTAGTAATAAAATAATAAAGAAAATAAACAAAATCAAACTAAACACAATAATACATGCAGGGAGAAATCCAGAAAACACAACAATAACCGAAATGCTGGATACACTTAAACAAAAGCTTAAAGCTAAAGCGAGTAGACTGAGAAGATACCGGGAATCTTATCAAAGAAAGACACAAAATAAGCTGTTTAACACCAACCAAAAGCGTTACTATCGCGCCATTAGGGCAAACCAAACAACACATGCAATAGAACAAATACCAAGCAAAGAAAACATAGAGAAATTTTGGTCAACAATCTGGTCACAGCCCGTCCAGCATAACCACAAAACACCTTGGATCTCTAGAATTGAAAATCAAATGGCCGAAATCCCGGAGATGACACCCTGTAAAATAACTATCCAAATGGTCACGCAAGCAACAATACACAAAACTGGAAAGCAGCCGGTCCGGACCAAATCCACAACTTTTGGCTGAAGAAATTATCATGTACCCACTCTTATATCGCACGATACTTTGAACAATTTCTTAATGACCCAATAACTATGCCGAGTTTCCTAAGTAGAGGACTGACGTATTTACTACCAAAAGGAAATAATCTATCTGATCCAAGCCAGTACAGACCAATAACCTGCCTATGCACCCTATATAAAATACTAACGTCATGTATATCCGGAGCAATCTATGTACACCTCGACGCATCCCATATACTGGCAGAGGAACAAGAAGGCTGCATTAAAAAGTCGCAAGGATGCAAGGAACAGATTGTAATTGACTCCGTTGTTATGGAACAAGCTGCAAACAAACGAAGAAACATATACAGTGCCTTCATAGATTATAAAAAGGCGTTTGATTCTGTTCCGCACTCATGGCTTCTGTATGTCTTAAAGCTGTATAAGGTGGACAATACGATTACTACATTCCTCTCACATATAATGTCAATGTGGAACGTCGTACTACAAATCAACCAAAATGGGAAAGGCACAACATCGCAACCTATTAAAATAAAGAGAGGTATATTTCAGGGGGACAACCTAAGTCCATTATGGTTTTGCTTAGCATTGAACCCATTGTCTGCGTTACTCAACTGCTCAGGCTATGGATTTCAAATAAAGCAGGGACTGAGAACCAAGTATGTTATTAGTCACCTGCTTTATATGGATGATATCAAACTATATGCCTCAAATGAAATGCAATTGAACCAACTTCTTAAAATCACAGAAGACTTCTCCCGCGATATTCAGATAAGTTTTGGTCTGGATAAATGTAAAACTCTTAATATCAACCAGGGACAAACAACTCGAAATGATTTTGAAACAAAGGATGGAGGAACAATTGAATCAATGGAAAACACCGATGTCTACAAGTACCTTGGCGTTTTACAGGCGGCACGTATTCAACATAAAACAATTAAAGAAAATGTAACAAAAGAATACATAAAGCGACTAGCCGAAATTTTGAAATCGAAACTTAATGGGAAAAACACATGTAAAGCCATTAACACATACGCGGTACCATTCTTAACGTATACCTTCGGAACTGTTAAGTGAACAAAAACTGACCTTGAAAATATACAAACAAAAACACGAAAAACTTTAACTAAATTTCGCGCCCACCACCCAAAGGCAGCAATAGAACGGATTAATTTACCACGTGAAATAGGAGGTCGGGGTCTTATTGATGTTGATAGACTGAATAAAAAGCAGATTGCAAATCTACAATGCTATTTTCTCAATAAACAAACACCACTACATGAAGCTGTCCGTCTATCAGACAACAACTACACGCCATTGGACCTATTACACGCCAACGAACAACCATTGCAATCGAATGCAGAATATGAAGGGGAGAAAAAGCAAGCTTGGATTGGAAAAGCACTACATGGACGACACCCAAATGATCTCAGCCATAACTTTGTCGATCGTAAAGCGTCGAACAAATGGCTGACTCAGGCGGACTTGTTCATTGAGACGGAGGGCTTTATGATCGCGATCCAAGACCAAGTCATAGCTACCAAGAACTACCGCAAATTTATCTTAAAGGAGGCTAATATTGTAGACAGCTGCAGGCGATGTCAGAACGCATCAGAAACCATCCAACACATCACTGCTGCATGTGCAATATTGGCACCCACAAGCTACCTTCAAAGACACGACCAGGTCGCTAGCATAATACATCAGAAACTAGCCACATTACACACCTTAATTTCTGAAACATCTCCATATTACGAGTACCAACCGGCCAATGTCCTCGAAAATGGCACACATAAATTATACTGGAACCGAAGCATACTAACCGATAAGACCATACCTTGCAATAGACCAGACATCACCCTAACAGATAAACGGACAGACATAACATTCCTTATAGATATTGCCATACCTAATACACACAATATGCAGGCCACTTGGCAAGAAAAAATGGATAAATATAAACCCCTGGCAGACGAAATTAGAAATATGTGGAAACAAAAAGAAGTATACATCTTACCTATTGTAATATCGTCAACAGTAGTAATACCAAAAAAAAACTGCACGACAGCCTCCAAAAAATTAACCTACCTCCTCTTACCTACATCCAGCTCCAAAAGTCTGTAATACTAAACACCACAGCAATAGTTCCTTCCCACCTCAATCTTCCTCCATAATGATGATGGACACTTGTTTTATAAACCGTGACCATTTACTCACCGTCAGTCGAGGACGTGCTAAACTGAATAATAATAATAATAATAATAATAAATATGAATAAATTGTTACAAATCTACAGAGAAAATAAATATAAACACAGATCAGAGAATTCTCTCTGTAAATTAATTAACAAGAAAAGAGGCTAATGGTAATGGATGATGGTCTGTTTTTTTAATGATGTGTTATCTTCAATTGACTTTATTTAATATTTTTAATTTAGTTTTCTATTTTAAATTTAAGTGTGTTATTTTGTTTTATAGATAGTTGTTGATTTGTATGCATTTTTGTAAATAGAAAAGACTTGGTCACAGTTATTTCAATAAATTAAATAAAATTGATTTGAAAATAATTAATAAATTATTTCCACATTTAGCTCTGCGACATTTTGACGTACGTTACGTACAACTATTTCTCGAGCAAATACCCCGTCAGACATTGAATTACATAATGTACACCTGCTGCTGCATACCAATAATATATTTCATAATGCAACATTATTTTTTTATCACAGAAAAATTCAATGCAACGAGCAAAATAAGTACGTTACTTAATATAAAGCCATCTGCAGACACGTGTTTCTGGATCTATCGCTTATCAATACAGCAGGCAGAGCTAGCTGTATTGATGAGCGATAGATACACAATTTACAGATGTTAAATGAAATGAAATTAAATCAATCATATTTAATCAAATTAAATCAATCACATTAAATTGACTTTGATTAAAACACTTAGATCCTTTCTTCAATAATTTATTTGTAACCAAATGTACATTTCGGACACAAAGTGTCCATTATCAATGGTTTGATACTAATTATTGAAGAAAGGATCTAAGTGTTTTAATCAAAGTATAATTATCTTCAAGTAACTCAATCAATCCAAACATTAAATTGAATTAAACTCTGTAAATTGCCAGAGCTGTACTGACGAGGGATAAATGCCGAAACTCGTGTAAATAAATTATTTATTCAATACACGGCTGACCATTTACAATTTGCAAACAAAGTTAAAAAGTCTTTTCATTAATCGACAACGATATATAACAAAATTAAAGCCTTAACAATTAATAAATATAAAATCAACATTTCCCGCGCCGGAAGTTACCGTATTAATGAAGGTGACTAGATTGGAATCAAGAAGAGAATGGTTTCTTGAAAACAGAGAAAGAATGACTAAAATCGATTACTGAAGTTAATGAAAGGAACTAAACGTAATTCCAGTGGCGTAACTATAATGGCGCCAGAGCCCGCAATGTGGCTAGAAAGCCAAAGAGCCCATCTGGAGCGGCAAAAAAGTGAAGCCGCCATAAATTATTTATGAATGACTAAGGCCTAGAGGAGGGCCTCAAAACTCATGTCTTAAAAGTACTTAGACAAAACTTAAATGTTTGCTTAATAATAATTATTTTGCGGGAGTCCCACACTACTTAAAGGTAGTTACGCTTCTGAGTAATTCCATATTTATTTACGGAATTCACATATTTTTACAAATGTAAGAAAACACAATTATCTATACATACACATATGTAATTTATGCTCATTAAATTACTTAAAAGAACACAAATGAAGGCATTAAACAACATTCTCATGGGATAATCTGAATCTTAAACAATATCCCCCTACGGTTCAATATCTGAGATTAATGTTCCTGAAACAATGAATACGGAGAGTGATGATAAAAAATATCAAAAAAGTTAATTCATATTATAGCTATTAGATGTCAGAACCATAAAAGAATCTATATAATGTTTCTGAATCAATGAATTCAGAGAATTATGATAAAAACGTCAAAAATGTTAATTCACATTCTGCCCAATAGATGTCACCTCAAAAATAAAAACAACGTAATTCTATATAATGTTCTTGAATCAATGAATTCGGAGAGCATGATAAAAAACATCAAAAATGTTAATTCATATTCCACCAAATACCCACTGAACAAAATGTTCACAAATAACGTTGCATCAATATTAAAAACAACATTAAACGTTAATGTAACATTGGTGCAACATTATTATGTCCGTTTTGCTCAGTGGGTAGATGCCACCACTAAAAAAAAAGAACGTAATTCTTAACATTATCCTGAATCAATGAATTTTGAGAATGATGGTAAGAAAACATCAAAAATTTTAATTCATATTCCACCCAATAGATGTCATCACTAAAAAAAACAACGTAATTCTATATAATATTCTAAAATCAATGAATTCGGAGAGCGATGATAAAAAAACATCAAAAATAGATGCCAGCGCCACAAAACGCATTGTTTTTTTTTTCGTATAGTTGTTTCTCTTATTCAATACTACAATAAACGGTTTATATTAGTCAAATTCAAATTATTAAGTAATTCAATATCATTTCTATTTAGGAAATCGTTGGTTAGTGTCCCTTTGGACAGCAACACCACACAACCAGCCGGCTCTAGACTACACGGAGATCGATCCGAATTTCGTCCCCGAAAAAGTCGTCTGCGAAATCCCGAGGAGTACGACCGAGTACACGGACGTCGAATTCGCCCCGAGTCCCACTCCACAGCACTACGAGCCCAGAGCGGCCAAGACTGAATATTTCGAATTACAACACCAGAAGAGTAGAGAGAGCGATATATAAATTGTGAATATTTTGAAAATTTTATATTATTTAACGTGAGGATTCAATCATGTTGCACATTTATTGGCCAGTGACTGCTTGCGTGACCCTCTTCCTCATCGTCGGCGTGATCATGGTGATGCTGAAATGGGGCCCGAAACTGTGCAAGCTCAGACACACGGCGCTCCCGAATGACACCGATTGGGAGGAGAAGGCTTACGAGCAAAAAGTCTCCTACGGATAGAACTAACCGTTTTATGTTGTAGAAATTAAATAGATTATTAAAAATCAACCAATAAAACACAGATTAAATTGAATAACTTTAAATTCTCGAATTATTAGCCCATTAGAAAATTTAAAATTATTTTTTAAATTCTCTTGAAAATGAGCTAATAACCCGAAAGTAGTCGAGAATTTAAAGTTATTCAATCTAATCTGTGTTTTATTTGTTTCATTGATTGATTTTTAATAACCTATTCACATTTAATTTATACAATATGAACTACCAATGTTTTTTTTAATATTTAAACATTAGTAATTCATATTGTATTAACTATTAATTGTTTTATGTTGTATAAGCAATATTTCTTCAAGTTCAAAAAATGTATTATAATTATTTTTTTAACCAAATTTTAAATAGTTTAGCTTATGTTTAGTATATAGGGTTTTTCAGACCATTCGATTGAAAAAACAACCATGAAAAACTTAATGGGCTTTGGTGATTACATTTTTAATTAATTCCTCGATTGTAATGGTTACACTCTATTTTATTTTAAGCTCTATTACCTCGCATTTTCGACAAAAATAATGTTTTTTTTTTTCGAAAACTTGAGGCAATTGAGCTTAGAAGAAAACAAAATGTAACCGTCAAAGCTTTTCATGGATGTTTTTTTAAATTTTAATTGAAAAGGTGCGACAATGTTTTTCATTGAAAATAAGAACATTAAATGCAGTTTCGCCCTCTTGTGGTAAATTCTGAAAGTTGAAACCATCGCCATGAAAAACTTCATGATTAGTTTTATGTTATTTCTAACAAGAGGACAAGCATTGTTGAAATCGTGGAAGGCGAGAATCAATCACGACTGGTGATTTTTTTTATATCATGAAATTTATTTTATTTAAGCCATCAGAAATTTCACTGATTGTTATTGGATAACCATGCAGCAAAAGAGTAAGCATTGTGTATATTGTAATTGTTAATATTACATTAAATTTGTAAATTAAATTGGTTTTTACTTGTTAGTAAAACTAAATCAAGTAAATTGAATTCACGAGTTTAATTTAATATTAACCATGTTCTCAGAGGCGTAACTACCTTTCGTGAACATCGTTCGTGTCAAGAAGAGGGTTCCAAATTTTGCCACCAGATATAGTGCGCTTATTGTTTACGTCACGTTTTCGAAAACAAAAATTTGGCACGGGTGGTCTGAATCACTCCTTTCACTGAAATTATAACTTGACTAATCATTAACAGGCAACAAAACAAATAGTTGAATTGTTTTAAATGCTTTTCATACTATAAATCTAAAATTATGTAAGTGATATACCTTTCTTTGCTATTTTATTGAAGACCCAGATATATTCCGCATTATCTTTATGCCATTCAAAATGCATGAAATATATATATTTGTTTTAAGTTTTAATATATTAATTTATAGTATTTTGTTTTTAATGGCCGCCATCAATACAGTATTATTATTATATCTGGTTACTCAATAAAATAACATAGAAACGAATATAATGTACAACACTTTATATTCCACCACAAGAAGAAATCAAGCTTTCCATATTGTTGAATTTTCTATTCTAAACAGAATTTAAAATCAGTGTGTTTGTTAGTAGTGAAAATTTTAAACATTTTAATCACTCTTAAAATATATGTTTGATTAGCCAAAATTTTAAACATTTTAATCAACTTTAAAATATATGTTTGGTTGGATATAAAACAAACATTGGTTAGATATAAAAAAAACATATACTTTAAGCGTGATTAAAATGTTTACAATTTTGACAAAACTACACAATATTTTCTTAATAATTGATTGAAATGATTCTTCGCATTAATTTTTGTAGATAAAAAGAAAAGAATATTAATAATTGAGACTTTTTCTGACAAAATGTTCATAATAATTTTAGTAGATATATTTAACACGTTGGCCGCTTTGTCAGTGACATTGAAATATTCCAATATTTCAGCCACCGATGTCTGACGGTGACTACCTACTTTAAACTTACTGTTCGTCTATAAAATGCACCAAAAAATTATTTAAATAAGCATATTCTTACTCATTTTATAAAATAACACTTAAAAACAAAGAAAGCTTTTATTGACATGTTATAAAAAAAACACTTGTTGGCAGCCAATGTGTTAATAACTTTTTCGTATATTATAATTAAACAGTTTATATCTACTAAAATTAAAATTTTCATAACCCATCATTTATAAAACAAATAAAATTGATAAACACGCATTCAAAAGCGAGAAATAATTCAACTTAGTGATGAGCAAAATCGATTTGAATAATTAACACCGTTGTATTCTTTCTACACACTTTATTTTCCAATGGTTAGATATATATTTCAAGTGCTAAGCACTCATCAATAACAACTAACTTTAAGGCTGCAATCCCCAATACGTTTCCGTTTTAAGGGATTAACAATTTTATACAGTCATAAAAAAATAAACTTTAAATACAGGCAGATAGCATATTTACTAGTGAACGACATCAGATAATTTTTATTTTTTTAGAAACAAAAAAGTGAAAAAAATATTTTTTCAAAAAAATATTTAATTTACAAAAATACATTTAATCTATATTAAATATATCTGATTATATGTGGAAAGTCTTCCTCTTAATATCCATATTTAATTCAATGGTAATATTATTATTTGTATACTCCTTAATCCTATAAAATAATCAATGGGAACAAATTTCGTTCGACGCCATCATTTTTATTGTGGAACAGTATCTAGTAATTCAGATGTTTGCCGCTAGGTTGAAAAAAAAAGTCACACATTTTGTAAAAAAACAATGCACGCTCTGTCGTTAATCGCACCGTTTATTAGGCGTAAAATCGCAGCCTTAACAACTGCGGTGAGGCTTACTTATACCGTAAAAATCGAAGACAATGAAAATTGAATTTAAAAGTGCGTCAACTAGTTGTAAAAATAGTGACATATAATTTTCAATTTTTAATCATACACCTCACAGAAATTCAATTCATTTATTTACGGTAAATCACCTTTATACAGAATAATAACAATATTCAAAATGTTTAGATAAATAGCAAGACTGTAAATCACATATAAACAGAATAATACAATTTACATATATAACATATTTTAATATCAATAGCGGAAACTGCAAAATAGAAATGAAATGATTAAATCAACATTTTATTGTTGAAATTAATCGATTATTTTGTATTCGATTACTAAGATAACCGATTTTGCCAGTCACTAATTTAACTTATTAAGCTTATTAAAGTCTACTTTAAAATTGCATTTACTGAAAATTATTTTATTGTTCAGATTGTTTTTTTTTTTTTTAATTTAGAATAGAAATTAAACAAATTCCAGCTACTTCTATAAATTGACTAGTTATTTACTTTATTCAGTGAGGTTTAGTTAATTATTCTTAATTAAGAAATTAATTGTTTTATTTCTTTTTACACTTTTTTATCTTTTTTTTATAAAAGAAGCGTATAAAACGTTTATATGAATCTGATCTGAGAGATCTGTATGTACTTTGTAAATTATAACCGTCCATAATAATTTTTATATACAAACTGTTTTTTTTTATATGCATATATGAAATAAAGATTTTATAGAAAGAAAATATAGTCTGTTTTTTTTAATTCGACCAGTGACGGCTCGCGGGCTAACTTCACGTGAAGCTCCACAGATAAGCTAATACACAATTCCAAAAAAGTCATGTGTAGCGACATGTTATTAATACTAGTTAGTTAGATAGTATACTAGTTAATAATAGTTATACAATTTTAAACATTTTAGCCGTGGAGCTTCATGTGAAGTTAACAAAGTAGAGTAGCTTAATAAGTTTTGTTGAACAATATAATATTTTTCGAAAATTTTAGATATAGTTGGCAATATGTCAGTAATTATTAATATCATTAAAAGACCTTTTTATGAAATGGAATAACATTAGCTGTTTTGGGACAGTCCGAAAATATCTGATATCGTATGCACCTATAAATAAACCGAGTAAATTGGATTACAATGGTGTCTTTAACCACCACTCGTTATTCCATAAACGTCACAAGCGTTCGAGTTTTTTCAGAGAAGATATTGTTTCGCGGACTTCAGTTACACTCACGTTTTTAAATAAAAAATAATTAAAATTACAGTGTACGTTATTAATTAAGAGAAGTGGATCTGTATCAATTTGTGGTAGATCAGAAATGATCTTAGAGGTTATTGTTGAAAAAATGCATTAAAATCATTCGATAACTTGGAAATTAAAGCAACCACACAATCACAGACGAGATGGTTCGGGCATATGAAAAGGATGGTAGAGGAAATAGATAAATAGATACTTTATTGATGCAAAAATTTAGAATTTGTAAACATTACATATGTCAACAATTGAATTAAATATAATAATTATAAAATAGATATAAAGCTATGAACACATACATACACATAATAGAGTAAAACCCAGGAGGGGTTGGATAATATTTAAAATTGGGAAACACGGCTATAGATGTCCACTTAAGCACTGGAGGCGCTGAAGTCTCAAGTGGAAAATTTAAAATACTTTATTGTTGGGTTTTTACAATGATTTATTTATTATTGGTGACTTTTGTCGCCCTAAAAGGTATATTTCTTAAACAATTATTCTTTTAATTAAACATTAAAGGTGTTCTAAATAAGGATCAGTTTGCCATATTTCAATTTGATTGATGTAAATCATTTGAATTGTTTTTTTTTTGTATTCGTCAGAATTTTCTTCACTTTTTCTTATAAAATTACAACTGGGAAGTTATTATTTGTAGTTTAAAATACGTTTGCTTATTAATTTCTATGAATTGTATATTTCTGAAAGAATATACATAACTTAAAATTATAAACCAATCGTGCAATAATTAATTATTAATAAAAATAATTTATTTCCCACATTCTCAAAATAGGTGTTCGGTCTATAAATCTTCAATTTTTATTATATAGTTTATGCTTTTTACAATATTTTCCATTAGAAAAAATGTATTTAACGTAGACGTTTTTGAAGTAATATTTATATCCATATTCTTCTAGATTCTTTAAGGAAAGGAGTTCATAAAATTATCCAGCTGGGAGATATTAATTAATTCAAATTATAACTGTTGTTAATATGTTTTAATTAATGTATGAATGTAATAACAGGTTAAATGATACTTTTATAAGTTTAATATATTTTACTTAAAAATATTGTTGTTTTTATATGTTATTTTTTTATGTATTTTTTCAGATAATTTTATTAATTGCAATTTCTTATTTCCATTACCTACTGATATTTTTTTCTGTAAAATAGCACATTTATAAAAAAAGTTTTATATAAATAATTTGAAGTAAAATAGTGAACAAAAAATTATTAATAGAAAAATGTTCAAAAGTCCCGCCATTAGTTATATTATAGTGTGTATATGAACCTAACCCCAAAAACCTTATTAAGGTTTGAAACTCGGGAAATAGTTGTCCACTTGAGCACTGGATGGCGCTGCGCCTGTTTTCCGCTAAATACATAGATCTGGCCCAACGACGCTTGAGTATATGTATAAAGGATAGATGGAATAGAAAATTTGAGAGTGGGGGGAATTTAATGAGGGATCTCATGACGTCACAGTAACTTACTGCGCACGCGTTAAATATGATTAAAATAGCTATCGAATAATAAATTAAACGATATCGAAACGGAGTTTTCTCTCTATCAACCATTGTTTGGAATCGCTCCATCTTCGTTTTGAGTCGCTATCGACTAAACTAAAATACGGCCTTAGGTTATATTAATATAATTAATTTTCGTTTTATTTTATTATATTTATTACTAAAATAAAAATACTAATATTAATTAAATTGTTTAATATTTGTATCGTAATAAAATTATAATAAACAATAACCTCAAAAGTCGATATTTAAGTTGTATTTATTGCGTACAAATAAAAGTGTACTAGTAAATTAAAGATTGAGTCTTCTTCCTTCATAAAATTTATTGATTGCAAATGTATATGTCAGTCACGATGTGACCATTCGAATGCTTAAAAAATGTATTATTTTTTTATAATAATACAGTGTAGTAATGAATTTAGCTATTACCATTTTTACTCAGTTACCATAGTATGCATTTGTTTGTGTAAAAACCTAAAGAGTGCAACATTTTAAAATATTGTGGATCAAAGTAATAAAATAATACAAAAATATGTAATGTCCCGCAGACAAACAAATTAATGTATTACGCCCGGTGATAACAATTATCAAATTTACTTTTCGCATGGTCGCTGAAAGACCAAAGTATAACTAAATAATGAAACAATGAACGAGCATAAACAAAGAAGTAGAAAGCACGCAATGTGAAAATAGGTTATGCTTGTTTTCGCCCGTGTACGCGCGAAAATATTCGAATTCGTCTACGTCACGAGGTCTGAATGACCGAAAGGGAGGTGAGAAGCAAGGGGGGCGTTGAAACTATGCGAGGCGCTAGTTCAGCATACCTTTACACATATGTATATATGTGTCACTCGATCTACCTTGGATCTGGCCCTCTTATACTTTATCTCTATGAGTATAGCTAATGACATAAAGCCAGAAATAAAAAAGTTACTTGAAAGTTATCATAAATAGACTTTTTATTTATTTCATGTGAAATACACATAAAAAATTTCCTTTAGTGAACTGTTTTGTCGACATTTTATTATTAGAGTTAATTCAAGTTTCATTTAAAATCCTGCGAGCCGGATTTTCATTTCCTTTTCATATTAGATTAATTAATGATTGCCGACTTTTATAGAAACTGAGTATTAATACAAGATTCCGAATTAATCCCCAATTATTAGTACTGGCATCAGTTTGTCTTTATTTTTTTAGTAAAAATAATTTTTAAACTCACCTGTTCAAATAAACTATTTTCTGATTATTCAGGAAGCACATAACGGTTCATGTTTGGAATATTCCGCTGAATCTTCTATAAAGGATTTTAATACGATATAAGTTTTATATCGTATTAAAAGGAGAATAAGGTGTATTTGAATTGACACAATTTTTAAGTGACAGCTCATGACTTCCGATACATTATCTATGGATTTGAAACAGAAAAACAATAATTTATTCGATTTAAAAAATGATATACAATTCTTGGGCGTTAATATTGTTACCACATTCATGTTAGAAGCGGAATGCAGTTCCCTCACTCGTATTGAGAATATCTGTAGATGTTTTTAATGTTGAAAATGAAATATTTTACAGAGAGCTGTTTTATCGACACTAATTATAAAATCCATAGAGTTAGAATATGTAATCTAAGTCTATGATAAAATCCGATAATCGGAACTATTCCGTGTTACGTTCAACGTCTATGTTATTAATAAACTTCACATTATATATGTATATAATCTATAACAAAAGCTGTTTAGACTGTGATGATAAAAAAAAAATAATCTACACTTAAAATTAAATATTTCCCTTACAGAATAGCCACGAATATCATTGCTTTGATCGAGACTATTTCTGTAGAGAAAATGTTGAGAAGAGTAAGATAACTTACTCTTCTCAACATTTTATTATTACTATTTTTTTATTATCACAGTCTAAGCAACTTTTTTAATAGGTATAAAAGTACATAGAATGTGAAGGTAATAATATACACGGTAAACTTAACATTTCCCATATGGAATAGCCTCGATTAACTTTTATTGTAAACTACTACAAAGCATTCTAATTATTTATAATTTGCTGTTTTTTTAATAACATCATCTGCTAGTGCCCCTCCATCTCCGCTTATCGTAGGAGAGACCGATTGGAGCCACAAAACTAGTAACTTTTTTGTATATAACAAAATTACATTTATTTACAAATGTAATTTTCTTCAACATTGCTGGATTTTCTTCAAACCAAACACTGCTTACATTAATATCATCACTATTTACAGAAATCACCATAATATCGCTAGTAAACACAGTTTGCTAGTTATCTTGCATTTTGTTTAAAATACCTATTTACAGGATACATAAAAAAGCATATTTTGTAATTATATAAAAAAATAATTTATTTGAAATGAGCATCTGTGATAAAAAAACGACATCTTAAACCATTACATACATACAATACAAATACATACATACAGTACAAAATAATATCAACAAATCAATTTTTTTTGGCAACAATCTTGTTGAAAATATCTGCTGTTTCGCTCAACAGTAACTTCAAAATATCATTGGTTACCTTATTCCTCACGCACAACTCGTCCTGGTTATAATTGGTCCATTCCGCTTCTTCCGCGAGCGACTCGACCACCAGCAATTCATCCACATGATCCCGCTTCTTTCGGCTCCATTTTATAATCATGCTCTCCTTCGTCTCAACTTTCTCGAACTCGAAAACCTGTCTGAGCCGTCGGTCTAGGTAATCCTTAAGTGCCAGCTGGTTCATTTCCTTCCTAAAGCCCAGTCGGCGATCCGCAGAGACCATCCAGGAAACCGTTGAGATCTCCTCGAATTGTTTGTAGTGTTCCAATGCGTACTCTTTGCAGAGGTCGAAGAGGAACTCCCAGCAGTCGTTGTCAATGTTTTCCACGGGGGGGATGATGGAGGGGAGGGTGGCGTCGACTAGGGAGTTTGCTTTGTGCGCTTTGTAGAGGATTTTTGAGATGAGTGGGGTCGTTGAGGAGATTTGTTCGACGGTCATGGGTAGGACTGTCGGGGGAAGGATGGGGGCTGTTTGGACTGGGGGGGTGTACGGGGGCGGGGGTTTGTTCGGAATCTCTCGCATGTATAAATACGGCAGCTGTTGCTGTTGTTCTAATTGTTTGATCTGAAAAATTTCAATTACAAATATTAATTAACGTAACATAAAAACATAATTGTAAAATTTACATAGTAATTATTACAAATAATTGCTTTTATGGCAAAGAAAACATTTAGATGGATGTTTTCTTGCCACAAGAGCAAGTAGTGTTTAATCTTCTGTGATAATAATAATTAAGACTTGAAATTTACATATTTTGCCCATAATAAAAATATATAAATTTAAAGTCTTAATTTTTCAGCTAAAAAGAGACAAAACTAGAAACAACATGATTGGGACAACAAATACAATGAGAATAGCTTTCGGGATAGGAATAAAAAATGTGTATTGAAATTTTCTTAAGAAATTAATACTTATGATTTGCAAACAAAAATCATCCCTTGAATTAAATATAAATTAGACTCCCAAAAATAATGGATTTTAAGGGTCTAATATATATTTAATTAGAGATGATGGTGATGAAAACTTCAATACACATTTTTTATTCCTATCCCAAAAGATATTCTCATTATTTTTTTGTAAATAAAACTAGAGATTTTTAAGCTTTACAAAAATGATTAATCATATGCCTGATGATGCCACTGTGTTTGAAAAACAATTGTGGCAGTGTTTGTAAAAAATATTGTTTTATTTACAAATAGTGTATCTTGGAGTGTCACATAGTAAAAACCTCAACCATCAATTATGATTTTTCGTCATGGAATTATTTAAATGTAATGAAATTATCATTGCAAATGTTGAATATAAAATAAAATGATTTAAAATAAGCATTAAAAAAATTAATCATTGTTTTATCCATATCTAACAAATATAGAGTAATTTCTAAAAATATAACAATTGAAATAAGGTTTGATGTGTTCATTGAATAAATTAAAGCGATCTGAAAGTACTTCTTGCGTTGTAATTGATATTTTTCCAAATGCATTTTTTTTATCTAGTAGTTATTAAAATAACAGCATTATCATACTTTTTGAACTCACTGCCTTGAAAACACTGTTTTTCTGGGTTGACAGAACAACCGGAAACCCTCATTTCCTAGTTGAGGTGATCGAATATATGGAGAAGGGAAACAAGAAGCAGATATATTTAAAATTCGTAACATAATCTGATTTTCCATCATCTTGTGTTTCTATCTGCGCGTAGGATGCATAAGATGGTGGAAAATCAGATTATGTTACGAATTTTGAATATATCTACTTCTTGTTTCCCTTCTCCGATTAGAGTCCACATCCATTATAGCTCTATTGTACCTCTATTAAAAAGGGAACTGGTAGAATAGATAGATCGATGTTTTATTGAGCATATTTTTAAATCTATATGATTTTTAAGTATTATCAATTTACTAAATTCTATGTGCTTTTATTCGTTATTTAGGTTATCTCTGTTTTTGGTGCTAGAGAAGCAGAAAATCCATTAATGGACGTAACTTCAGACTTCTAGGAGGTTTTGGCAGACTATCGACTCAAAATCACTCCCACTTTATCAGCGTTAACTTCCAATGACATTTGTCAGTCACTTGTTAAATCTGACCTGGTTAAAATAACTAAAGTTTGAGACTCTGGTTTTATATTTACTATTAGATGTTTTATTTGCACTTGCCCTAATATCATATTTTTATCTTTTTTTCTTTTGGATGATTAATTCTGGCATAGGTTTGCATGACAGCTATAACTCATTATTAATATATACAGGGTGTCCCCGAATGGTTTGTACAACGCTCTACCACATATTCTCTGAAACAAAATAAGACGATTTAACTAAACTTATCTCTATCCAAAAGTGGTTCCTAAGCCATCTA
Source organism: Philonthus spinipes (assembly GCA_963082785.1). Taxonomy (NCBI): domain Eukaryota; kingdom Metazoa; phylum Arthropoda; class Insecta; order Coleoptera; family Staphylinidae; genus Philonthus; species Philonthus spinipes. The sequence continues at coordinate 11,560,775 of OY720311.1, forward strand.
CAAGGCCGCAAAGATATTATTTTTTTTTATTATTATTTTTCAAATATATTTATTTTGGACTTAGGCAAGAAAACCTAATTTGGCAAATTTAATTACATTGATACCATGCACTTTTTGCGATATGTTTCTTTATCCTACTTTTAAAGTAAGTGGTCAAACTAGGACCATCGACTTCTTAAGATACCTAAATCTTTTTATTCATAAGGAATACTGCTTCCGTAGAAAGGCGACTTCGAGAAACTGGCCGCTTAGAATACTCTGCGAGGGATTGTGGTAAAAAACGCACTGTACGAACTGTGGATGTTGAAGAAGAGATTTTAGAATGGATATATGAAGATCCATCTAAAAGTACCCAGCGTTTAGGTGCTGAACTAGGCGTATTTAAAAATGTTGTGTGTTTAAAGAGAAAAGTTCAAGAGCTAATGCCTCAGGATCACGATGAGCGACTTCAGTTTTGCCAATTTATTGTTAATAACCAAATTGACAATTTGAATTTTGCCAAGACAATTTTGTTTACAGACGAAGCGTGTTTTACCTGTAGAGGTATAACAAATCTTAAAAATGAGCATGTTTATTCCGAAGATAATACACATGCAACTAAAACCATGCATTTCCAACAGCAATTTAAAATAAATGTTTGGGCTGGTATAGTAAATGATATTGTAGAACCAGTAATTTTACCACAAAATTTAAACGCAGAACACTACTTACAACATATTTAGAAATTGTCAGTCTTACTGGAGGTTGTGCCGCTTTTACTTAGGCGTGATATGTGGTTTATGCATGATGGGGCTCCACCTCAGTTCACTTTACCAGTGCATACTTTTTTAAACCAAAAGTATCCCGGTAAATGGATTGGGAGAGGCAATGACGCACAAGTGCCTTGGCCTCCACATTCCCCAGATATCACCCCAATGGACTTTTTTTTTTGAGGGGAACTATTAAATCTATTGTTTATGGTAAGCCCATAAATACACACGACGAATTATGGGTGCGAACACAGAATGCGTTACAAACAGTTAAAAACGATGTTGGTGTTTTACAACGTGTTCATTTTAATTTTTTGCGACGTGTAAATTGTTGTATTGCTGAAAATGGCAATCAGTTTGAACATTTGTTGTGAAACTAATAAATTTGTGTTTATTGTTAGGTACCTATCTTTATTTCTACTTTGTTAATTGTTTTGAGGAGCAAAATATTGTTCATAATTTTATTACTTTTTTTTGACAAATAAAAATATTTTTTTGTGGGGAAAATAGCAAAATTTTATAAGAGACAAAAATTCGTAAAATTGAATGATCTTGCAGAAAAAAGGTATTCCTTATGATTTGACCTGTTGAATAAAAAGATTTAGGTATCTTAAGAAGTCGATGGTTCGATTTGACCACTTACTTTAAACGTAGGATAAATAAACATTTTGCAAAAAGTGCATGGTATCAATGTAATTAAATGTGCCAAGTTATGTTTCCTTAACTAAGTCCAAAATAAAAATATTTGAAAAATAATGAAAAAAATAATATCTTTGAGGCCTCGTAGATGGCTTAGGAACCACTTTTGAATAGAAATAAGTTTAGTTAAATCGTCTTATTTTGTTTCAGAGAATATGTGGTGGAGCGTTGTACAAACCATTCGGGGACACCCTGTATATTGACAAACGTTGATAGAGAGCATCATTAACCAGAGAGTGCCATCATTACATTTATTGTTAGATGTACAGGAGTAATAATGTTCTTTATACGGGTCCTGATACAGAAGCCCCTGATCAGTAGTATATACAGCCAGTCCCTCTTGGGAAATATAATACTGAATAGTTGAAACCCACCAATAAAAAACATAATGGCCAACAAAAAAAAGCCCCCATCATCTCTTGAACAAGTTGTGAAATGCGAAAAGGAGGATAATTGCCTGATTCTATATTCAAATTTAGAAAATCCCTGGCTGCTGCAACAAGTGCCGCTAAGAAATCAGCAGTCTCTGCAGGAACATATTATCCCGGGATTAGAGCTACAATAGATGTGGTCTAAGTATTATCCATTGTAGCTAAATAAAACATAAACTTAAAACAAAGATTTAAAACTGATATTTACAGAGGACATGCACAAACAAAATCCTATAAATAAATGTGAAATGTGCTAAGTTAATATCGATTTTTATTTTTATTTTACGATTTCAATAAAATGGGTGTAGTTTTTAGTCGGTAAACAGATTTTTCCCCTTCCACAACTCAAAAAGATATATTTGTTTATTATCCAACAGATTTCTTAATCCATTTAACTAATTACCCTTTAACTTACCTCTTGTTCTATAGCCAGTTGTTTTCTTAGTAATTCTTCCGCTTCATTTCCGTAAATGTCTTTCGGTGAAAATAGCTTATTTTCCACTGGAGAACCTATTTCATAACAGAAACATTTCATTACAAAAATTGACTTACTAAACGAAAAAAAAAAAAAAACGTGAATTATGAAATAAACTTAAAATTTGATCATAATAAATTAAAAACGACGCAAGCGCCATCTTTGCCTAATTGCAAGTGGCATCATCAACGATTTGAGTCTATAATGATGTGGTTCGAAAAACCGAAATGGCCATCACTAGTTATCCACTAGATGACTGGTGGTTGAATATTTTATTAAATGTTAAATTTTGAATTAATATTTTCTTATTTTTGTAGAAAAATGTAATAATTTCAATCAGAAAAAAACACAGTGTAGAAACAATTGCAGTGTTTTATAAAACTAAAAACTTGTTAAATCAAGCCAGTTATGCGCAAAATCGAAAAATGGAAAAGGTAATAAATGTAGACTTTCACAGCCGGTATGACTCATGTGTAAAAAAGATACCCTTTCACTGAAAGAAGATTCGGAAGTGAATGTTGTTATCAACAATGATGAAGAAAATATAAACTCTGCATCCATTTTGAATAAAAATAAAGTTTGCAGTGTACAAAAAAAATAATTATCTTCATTGACTCGTGAGTCATAGTGTTACGACTTGTATCCCTCGCAACCCACATAATATACATAAAATGTTATTATTTTCGTGAGTTATAGTGAACATAAAAAAGAATTATCTTCATTGACTCATGAGTCATAGTATGCATAAAAAGAATTATCCTCTTTGACTCACGAGTCATAGTATTATAAATGAAGTTTACAAAAAATGAAAGCATGAGTCATAATGTACATAAAAAAGAATTATCTTCATTGACTCATGAGTCATAGTATTATAAATGAAGTTTACAAAAAATGAAAGCATGAATCATAATGTACATAAAAAAGAATTATCTTAATTGACTCATGAGTCATAGTATACATCAAAATTAATTGTATTTATTGACTAGTGAGTCATATTGAACATAAAAAGAATTATCCTCATTGACTCACGAGTCATAGTATTATAAATGAAGTTTACAAAAAATGAAAGCATGAGTTATAGTGAACATAAAAAAGAATTATCTTCATTGACTCATGAGTCATAGTTTACATAAAAAGAATTATCCTCATTGACTCACGAGTCATAATATTATAAATGAAGTTTACAAAAAATGAAAGCCATGAGCATCGAATAAAAAAAACTCCTTACCTAATTCCGGAGAACCCTCAGGTGTAATAACATCGTAGGTCGTCACGTATAAATCCTGCAGCCTCGGACTCTTATCCCCGAGTGAATCATTCATGTGAGCATCGGCCATGATTTCAGACACTCTCTGCTTGACGCTGAGCTTGGATTTTTCCGAACCGCTATCACTCGCTTCTTCCACATCTTTTTCCTTTCTGCGACCTTCAATCATTATCTCGATTATCGGCGCTCCACTTAAATCACCAGTGGAAACTTCGACATCACTCGAAATCGAAGAGGAGTTATCATCGATGGAGTTGACACTGTTTTCTGCGAGCAAGTCTTTTTTAAGATTAGTATTATTCAGAATTAAAGAAGAAGAATTCGTGCTGTTCGCAGAAATATGCATTTCTGTAGATTTTGGATGATCACTTGTAATCGGAATTGAAGAACTCGTGTTATCCACAGGAATACGTGTTTCTGTAGATTTTTCACAATCACTTTTAGTCGGAATTGAAGAATTTATATCACCAATAGAATCTTTCAATGAAGGTAATTCTTTTTTACAATCACTACAAACTTCATTTTTATTGAAAATGGAAGTCGAGTTCGGATTTTCTTCATCGTTGCTGAAAACATTCACTTCCGAGTCTTCTTTCAGTGAAGGCGAATCTTTTTTCGCATCACCAGTATTATCTGAATCGTTTATAAGTGAAGATAAATCTTTTTTGTGATCATCGGAAAACTCAATTATATCCGATTTCGATGAACTTCCATTGTTAATTTCCATGTCTTTTAGTGAAAGTGAATCTATTTTATGTTCGCAAGAAACATCGGTTCTATCCGAAATTGAAGACGTTTTCGTATCGCCACCATCAATCCTCGTTTCGAGATCTTTAAATGAAGATGAATTTGCTTTATGATCGGCTGACTTCACATCAACATAACTGTCTTTTAATGAATATGAATTTTTATAACTATTCAATTTAACATCAACATCACTGTCTTTTACAGAATGTGATTTTTTATTACTATTCAATTTAACCTCAACATCACTGGTTTTCATTGAAGGTGAATCCTCTTTATGACTATTTAATCTAACATCAACATCGCTGTCTTTTATTGAAGGTGAATCTTCTTTGCAACTACTCGATTTAACATCAACATCACTTCCTTTCAACGAAGCTGAATCTTCTATATAACTATTAGATTTAGCATCGCTTCCTTTGAGTGAAGTCGAATCTTCTTTGTAACTACTCGATGTAACATCAACATTACATTCTTTCGGTGAAGTGGAATCCTCTTTGTAGCTACTTGATTTAACATCAAATTCGCTTCTTTTCAGTGAAGGTGAATCATCCTTGTAACTATTTGATCTAACATCATTGTCTTTTATTGAAGGTGAATCTTCTTTATAACTATTAGATTTAACATCGCTTCCTTTAAGTGAAGTCGAATCTTCTTTGTGACTACTTGATTTAACATCAACATCGCTTCTTTTTAATGAATGCGAATCTTCTTTGTAAATACTTGATGCAACATTAACCTCACTTCCTTTCAGTGAAGTTGAATCTTCCTTTGATTTAATTTCTCTGTAACAGCTCGATGTAACATCACTGCCCTTCAACGACGCTGAATTCGATTTAGCATCACTTCCTTTCAGTGAAATTGAATCCCCTTTACACCTACTCGATTTAACGTCAACTTCATTTCTCCTTAGTGAAGATGAATCTTCTTTGTAGCTATTTGATGTAACATCACTTTCTTTCAGTGAAGGTGAATCTTCTTTGTAGCTATTTGACGTAACATCAACATCACTTCCTTTTAAAGAAGATGATGATTTTACCTTAACATCAGAGGCTTTTAATGAAGATAAGTCTTCACCATCAGTGTGTTTTAATGAAGATAAGCCTTCGATTGATCTTACATTAATATCAGAGGCTTTTGATGAAGACAAGTCTTTAACATCAGAGTGTTTTAATGAAGATAAGCTCTCAATTGATTTCACATTAAAATCAGAGGCTTTAAATGAAGATAAGTCTTCGATACCAGAATGTTTTAATGAAGATAATCCTTTATTTGATTTAATACTAACATCAGAAGCTTTTAATGAAGATGTGTCTTCAATACCAGAGTGTTTTAATGATGATAAGTCTTCAACATCAGAGTGTTTTAATGAAGATAACCCTTCATTTGATTTTATTATAACATGAGAGACTTTTAATGAAGACAAGTCATCAATATCAGAATGTTTTATTGAAGACAAGCCTTCGTTTGATTTTTCTTTAACATCAGATGATAAATCTTCATTTGTTTTAATAATAAAAACAGAGTTTTTCGAAGAAGATAAGCCGTTACTTGATTTTGTATTAACTTCGGTGTCTTTCAGTGGAGATGAATTGTCTTTACTGTCAGAGTCGATGATTGAAGGTGATTCTTCTTTACGTATACTCGATTTGATATTAATATCAGAAACTTCAACTTCCGATAAATCTTTGTTATTACTTGATGTTTCGGTTTTAATAAGTGATTGTGAATCGTTTTTGCTCCCCATTGATAAAATATCAACTTCATTGTCTTTTAGTGAATCTTTCTTATTGCTCGTTTTCTTATCATCTCTTTCAATTACCCTAATGGAAGCGTTAATATCCAAAAATTCGACATCATTCAAACTCGAGATTTTTTCTGAAACGATCTCCTCGAATTTTTTCGCTCTGGAATTATCATCTTCGTTTTCAATTTCGCAGAGACGAGACATTGTTTTTGTTAATGAATTATTATCTTCCTGTTGAATTTTGCGAAGCTGGGATTTCGCTCTTGCTGTCGAATTATTATCGTCCGGTTCGACTTCGCAGAGATGAGATTTTGCGCTTATGGAATTATTATCGTCGCCTTTGACTTCGCGGAGTTGAGACTTTGTTCTTGCTGTGGAATTATTATCATCTCGTTCAACTTCATGGACAAGAGACTTTGATCTAGCTGTTGAATTATCTTCCAGTCCAATTTCACTAAGACGTGGCTTCACTTTTGCTGTGGAATTATTATTGTCCTGTTCAACTTCGCTGATTCGAGACTTTGCTTTTGTTGTGGAATCATCATCTTCCTGTTTAACTTCACGAAGCTGGGACTTTGCTCTTACTATGGAATTATTTTCCCCCTGTTTAATTTCCTTAAAATAAGATTTTGTACGATTACTATCATTTTCTTCGATTTCACTGAAATGAGACTTTGTTCGATTATCATCATCCTCTTCAATTTCACTGATTTGAGACTTTGGCGGATTATTATCATCCTCTTCGATTTCGCCGAGATGATCGGTAACGCGGCTGCTGTCCTCGTCATGATCGCTCTCGATTTCAATCACCTTATCCGCCGGCACCACGATGCTCTGCTTGACGGAAGCGTTCTGGCTATTCTTGGCGTCTTTCTCCAGGCTCGGATTCCTTCCTAGAGGCTTCACCTCCGGTGAAACTTCCGAAGGAACTTCTGATGGAATCCCGTCTTCCTTTGTTTCTAATACTGAATCGGCGGCTTCGCGGATGCTTGAAGATTTCAAGGATTCCGAAGGTTGTCCTTGGAGGGAATTTGAAATGACTTCGCTTCCGTCAGTCTTAATAATAGCGTCAGTGGAATTATGAACATCACTGTCAGTTCTTAGAGTTATTATATCTTTATCGTTTTCTGTTGCGACATCACTGATACTTCGCTGTTTATCAGTTATTTCACTGATACTGCGACGATTATCAGTTGTTTTATTGATACTACACTGATTATCAGTTACTTCACTGATGCTTTGACGATTATCAGTTACTTCATTGATACTACGCTGATTATCAATGACTTCATTTATACTTCGTTGATTATTAGTCACTTTACTGATATCTCCGTGATTATCATTATCAGTTACTTCATTGACACTACTGTGATTATCAGTAACTTCACAGATACTACTTTGATGATCAGTTGCTTCACTAGTAATTTCACTGATACTCCGACGATTATCACTTATTTTATTGATAGTTCGCTGATTATCAGTTGCATCACTGATACTACGACGGTTATCAGTTAATTCATTGAAACTACTCTGATTATCAGTTACTTCATTGATACTTCTTTGATGATCAGTAGCACTACATTGATTATCACTTACTTCGCTGATACTACGTTGATTATCAATGACTTCATTGATACTCCGACGATTATCACTTACTTTACTGATAGTTCGCTGATTATCAGTTACTTCACTAATACTACGACGATTATCAGTTACTTCATTGAAACTATTCTGATTATCGGTTACTTCATTGATGCTACTTTGATTATCAGTAGCACTACGTTGATTATCACTTACTTCACTGATACTACGTTGATTATCAATTACTTCTTTGATGCTACATCGATTATCGCTTACGTCACTGATGCTCTGTTGATCATCGATAACATCACTAATACTAAGTTGATTATCGATAACTTCGCTTCTCTCAGTCTGAACTTCGCTCGCGCTGTCTTCAAAATTTTGAATAATTTCAGCATCTTTACAAGATTGAATGATTTTTTCATCACTGCCAGTCTTAATCACATTAACATTAAAGCTATTTCCAGTGTTTTGGTTGATTCTATTGCGGTTTTGAGGCTCGTTGTCTTTAAGATGTTTAAGGCTAATTCTACTGCTTTGAAAGTGACTGCTCTTCTGTGGATCATCGCTGATTTTCCTGATGTTCCTCTGCATTAACTTGAGCCTTCTATTATCATTTTGGTTTTCAATGAATCGAGGATTTTGACTCTCCTCTTTCCCCGCTTCATTCTTCACAGAGGACAGCTTGCACAGCTCCGAAATCTCATCGGTGATGCAGCTGATGTTCTGCACGATTTCATGCACGGAAGAATCCGAAGCGGCGTTTCCCAACTCGACGCTCTTCCTCGCGGAATACTTCTTGGCGTCCTTGCAGAAGCGCTCGAGGGCGACCTGGGTGAGGTTGTAGGTCTCGGCGTCCTTGAACTTCTTCTCCGAGAGGCCCGTCATGTTCTCCCAGAGGACGTTCAGCTGCGAGCCGAGGAACTTGTAGGTGCTCTGAGCCGGCGCCGCCGACGAGCTGTCGACGGTCAGGCTGGGCACCTGGCTGATTATGTTACTGGCGGCCATCTCCAGCTCGGCGATTTTCCGTTCCTCGTCGAGCAGTTTCTGGTGCCATTGCAGGAGCTCCTCGACGGCTTTCCGGCGCTTCTGCAGCGCCTCCTCGCGCATCACAAGGGATCTAGTTTTGAAAACAAAAAATTCATTACTGCAAAAAATATTGCCGAGAAGCTTAAAGATAAACAACACTTAGAAAAAAATGTCACTAATGTATTTCAGATTATTATAAAGAGGACCTACAATGTTTCCCTCGTTTGTTTATTTAATATTAATTTAGAATAAGTCATTAAATAATAATAATAATAAATGCAAACATGAAAAATTAATCCCACAATACCGCAGCACTGGTTGATGATGTGTAATTAATGGACGAATAAGGCGTTTAATTGGTTACCAAGGAAGCAACACCTCGAAAAAGATGTTCAAACAATCCGGTCCCAAACGATAGCCTGATTTGTGACCTCACTAACACAGGAGGAAAAAAACTACACTAATATCTGAAACAAATCCAAAGTTTGAAATGTTGGGAACCACGACAATTAATGCAGACAAGAAGGTTCTTACCGTATGAGCAACCCGGTGAACATAAAGACAGTCGATAAACTGAACTCAGACCACTACCCGATTACAGTAGACTGGGGGTGTCAACCGTTCAACCAACTGCTTGACATTCCATTACAAGAGCGAAAAAATAAGAAGGAAGAATGAATTGATTAATTAATCCAACGTGGAGGAAAAAGCAAGGAAAACAAGAAGGACATACAAAACCGTCTAGAGGTGTGTAGTACAGAGCGGACAATCGTTAAGGCCTTAATCATGAAATTGGTGCAGGAAAAGAACAAAAAAAGAAACAAATTCAGGAAGCTTAAACAACAAAAGAAGAAATTCAAGCTTCTTCATGTAAAGGTCGACAAATTGGTGTCCGACAGAAAAGAGAAACGGTGGAACGAGGCGATCACCGACACCGGAGAAAATATCCATCAACTATTACTGTGGTAACACAATGGGCCTTAATTGGCCTATGTAAGCCAATGGCTGCCACTAGAACCTAATCTATAGTCCCTTTTGAGGTGGTGCAGTAAGAGAACAAATCCTAACAGGCCGATTGAAAAAGATGGATACATCATCTACAAAGACATTTAAAGGGCCGAGACACTCGCTGATTAAGGATTTTGGAATAGGGGGCACCTCATGTACCGCCAAACTTTAGGCCCATTGTGGTGCTTCCCTCCCAGTAGTTAAACCCATTCTGCATATCTGGCAACATCCAGCATCTCTTCGTGGATCATTTTCAACTGGCTCCCTTTTATGACACATCCTTCACGAATGTCCAGCACCAAAACCCAAACTGTTCTCTCCCTGTCCATTGGACGTCTTATCTTTGACAGCGCTGGACATTCGTGAAGGAAGTGTCCTGCCGTCTCCTCTTCTTCATTACACCCTCTGTATACCTATGTATACCTAGTCTTGAGAGGTGTTTCCGGAAGCTGTAGTGACTAGTAATACATCCAAATAATATTCTTGTGTGGGCTCTTCAATGTCTCAGGAGCATTCCTGTCTGTTTAGAGCCTGGTTTGGTTGAAACACAATTTTCAAACAACGACCCATCCTCCATCACGGGAACGGAAGTTCGTCAATCAATTATTAGCACCAGGAGAACAACGAAACTGCTGCTCATTTAACTGCAAGAGGTATAAAAACTAATCACAGAATTATCACTGAAAAAATCTCCAGGAGTCGACCACATACCGAATCAGGTGTGCAATTACAAAACTCTGCAACATTTTCAACAGAACGAGAGAGTTCAAAATCTTCCCCAAAATGTAGCAAAAAGCAGAGGAAATAACAATAGCGAGCGTGTCAGCAACTCAACAGGAAAAGCAAAGGTCGATGCACCTCCTTCTGGTACTAAGCAAACTGACTGAAAAAATAATCCTCAAAGACCTCAACTGAATATTAACAAAAGACAAAAATAATCAATTTGGATTCTGGCAGTAGACATCGAGAAGATGTACGATCGTGTATGGAAGGATGGCCTAATTCAACAGATGTGTATAATAAACTTCCTGTTTTGGCTTATTAAGATAGTGAGCAATTGGATGAGAGAAAGGATGTTCAGGAGCTGCACTACTCCTCCTGGATAAGAGCTAAAGAAGCCCTCCCACAAGGATCAGTAATCTGATCATGCCTCTACAACTTCTTTGTAGTAGACGTCCCGACCTTCAAAGACGTTAAAAACCTTTGCAGGTTGGCAGGAAGTCAAGTTAGTGTGATCATTAGTGGTGGTGTAACTTGTAGATGCTTGCAGCACTGCTACATCTTCGTAGACATGGTTAACCATAAGAAGAAGGTTTTTCCTCGACAAGATCAGGAAATAAAAAACAGTCTTTTTGAATGTTGTTCATTATGTACCACGGGGTGACTACTTCCCGCCCGACTAGGACATTCTACGTTGTCCTCGCTGTTAAGAATGTTTCATTTTGCCCTATAATTGCCTTTGTTGGAAGAATCGATGTTAGAATATGGTGCTTTAGTATTGTGCTCAACTTTTTGTTGTTCCAAAAAAAATAAAAAAACGGAGTTTGCAAGAAAGTGAACCTAAGTACTGCAACCAAGTACTTGAGAATCCAAACTGAAGGACCATTCAAGACTCATGTGAAGGTTTTCTTTTGGGAAAAAAAAGGGCGAACCAACTTTTCTTTTGTTACAAGGGAGGTTCGTACTTTCACATGAGGCCTGAGTGACAGGAGTCTGTCATATTAATGGGTGGAGATTGTTAATAAAGGATAAGATGATGAGATGCAAGGCAAAAATATTTACGGGTGTAAACATACGTGTGTCTCGTCGAAAAAGTACACATCAGAGAAAACACGAATATTTCCATTTTATGGTTACTTAATTGTCCTCTAATACATATATACAATTGCATCGTCTCGAATATCATGAATAATTAAAATTAATCCCATGTGGAGTGGGTTGTTGGTCCTTTCTGACCTGGGCGATTTATTGCATATTTAAGCACAACACAGTCTATAATATAAATATCCATTTATTAATGTGGAATTTCAATGTTTTACTTTATTACAGTCTATTTCAACTTATTTCATCAATCATAAAATTCCATACAGTTTGATTTTATTGTATGTGTGTTTTTTTGGCAAACCGTGACGATTTTTAAACTTTAGTATAAGCTCTGATTATTGAGTAATGTTGGAGCTTTACCTTTTATTATATATAATAATAATTAACCTTTACATTTATATTTTGTAAATTATTTGTTAAAATTTTGTTTGTTTATCCACCACATTTTGTAATGATTATTGTAAAAGGTGATTTCCATAAAATAAATATATTATTTAAATATGTGTGCTGATTGTATTATAAATATATTTAATGTTTGGAATGAAAGATTATACATACATACATATAATTTAAATCAGAATAATGTCAATGTAATTTAATATTTTCAAGCCAAAGATGATTGGTCATCTTTCAGAGGCAGTATTTTTCAATAATATTAATCGATAATTTATTAACCACAATACAAATTTCTGGTTAATCAATAATCGGTTAAATCAACGTGACTCATAAAATAATATTAAAACATAAAGAATTAGGTTTAATAATCTATTTTATATAGATTGTAAAGATTACTAACAACTAGAAACAGTTTATTTTTAAAATCATTGAATCATTTTTTTTTTAATTTCCAATGTGTTGATCCCTTTCATTACAATTAAAAACACAGTTGAAGGGATACCGAAACAATGGTCGTTAAAAGTGTTTTTTCAATCACTGTTGCAATCGTGTTTCATTTGGAATCCCATAGTTGTTCAAAACTTTAGTATAAACAATTCAACTTTTGCTAGGGAGGATACAACAGTTCATGTAATCTCAAAGTCACCATTACTAACGTAATATGAAATTTAATTCATACTAATTCTTAAATTGAATTCGAATTAGTTTGCATAACTAATATAAGTTAATGTAAGGTCATGGCAGTCTTAAAGATTTTATTGGAATTAATTATGGGAAAATAATGATTTAAAATTAATGGTTCGTTAGAAGTAATAATTTACTTCGTAACAAAAGAGAAAATATCAATTAAATAATAATAGACAAAGAGTATTTTTTCATTTGGTCATAGTTTTTTAAATTAAATAAAAAGAAATTTAAAAATAATTCAATTAAAATTGAGTGTTCCATTCCTTAATAATAATCCATGACCTAAAACCAATTATAAAATAAAATATATATTTGAATTATTGTCTATTTAATAATTAGGAGGAGTGTTTTAAATTTCACGTGCTAAAACTTTTAACTCTAATTGGCCAAGAGTAAGGACTTTTTACACTATGCTTATTAAGCTATTTTTTGACACAACTTAAAATGTCACCGAGTTTAAAATTAGTGCGTTTCGTATTCTCCATCCGCGTCGGGTTTCTTTAGTGTTGTTTTATTTATATTGTTCTGATGGATTATGAACCCCGTACAAACTTGGCGATGGGATCACATTCGTCTCCAAGAAAACATACGAGATTGGATTTGGAGCATTTATCTTTGTTTGAAAAAAACAGTGACTGACTGTTATGAAAGTGACCAATTTGAAAGTGACTCATAGGTAATCGGCGCTATTCCCTATCAAAAATGTTATGTTTGACAGGACGCTATTCTTTAAGGTTACGTTATATGGCGCTTTTGTATTCCGTATTGTGCTAAACCTTTATCTCTATCAACGTTCAGCGCCATGCAAGCCGCTAAAATCGATGGAAATAGCAGGCACCGAAATAGTACAAGTTATCATAGCGTTTAACCGCTTTTTGAGGTTATTTTCAAGTGAAATTGCTTTTTAGCAGTGGTTTAATAAATATTGTTGTTTTTTAAACTTATTCTCTCGTAAAATTGAATATAAACTATCAAAAAAGGTCATTTCTATAAATCAATCCTTCAGGTTATCCATAGAGTGTGAATAAAATTGCGGAACGAGTGTACATTAAAGACGTAATTTTTAATGTATTTTTTTAATGAGGACACTGTAGGGATTCAGAAAACATGGTGATTATTGTTTTATGTAGAAAAAGATCAAACTCCTTTACTAATGACTTGAATAGTGAAATTTACATATGAAAACAGTGCAATGAAACATTACTTTAATTTATTACAATCATATAACAATTTACAAACGTTAAATCAGACAAAAACTAAAGCACAGATTGATTTTTTTTTAATATGGAATTATGCAGAAACGTTGCCGCACACGCTATAATAGACTGCTATCCTAAGATAACTGTCACTGACCGAAGATAGCAAAAACGAAAAGTATCAAGTATTTATGATACACGTGTTAAAGTAGAATTTTATTAATGATTTTAACTCGAATGTATTTATCTTTTGCAATAAATAAAATTAAAAAAAGTACGTAGTTTTAGTTTTTTTTAATTTAATTATTAATATGTAATCTATAATTTAGTTATTTGTTCAATAAATTTAAATATTATATAACAATAATTATTTATTATTCATTTTTAAACATTATTTATTTAAATAAAATCGAATAAATAATGTAAATATATTTGATTACATTTAAATAATAATTCTGAAATTATTTCAAATTGCCGCCAAAAGTATCTGTTGACGTTTTGTAGAGTAAATCGGGCTTTGGCACTTACTTTTCATCGTTATAAAACAAAGTATAGTCAAATACATGTTTATAACAATAACTCAATACTTACATTAATTCTGATGCAATGCACTTAACTCAACAAGTGTCCTATAAGTAAGTGAAATTCCTAGAATTTGTATAGCAGTAAATTAATGAAAATAAAGAAATGAGCTTTAGCCCAGGAAGTGATTTACATGCCATTAAAATCTATATATTTCTATTGTAACTTAATGATCGTTAAATCTTTAATGACTGGCATGATTCATTGAGTGTAAAGGAAGTGATTTACAATCTTGGCATAACATAAGCACGTTTCACGAAATTACATGACTTTTCCGTAGGCGATAACAATCAGATAAAAGGATGATTCGAGCCAGCTTTTTATACTCGACTCATATTTTTATTTAAGCGAGTCACTTTTGGAAAATTCATGTGAGTTAGATCACTTTGCTGTAGATGATAACAATCGGATAAGAGGATGATTCAAGATTCAAGTCAGTGTTTTAAAAGTATAATCTGGAGTATATGAACATACAGCGAATCCATCTCATGTGACAAAAAAAAAGTAATATAATTCACTTGAATGTGTTTTTTAGTAATTATAATTAATTGACTTTAGTATTTAATATGAATCGACAGTGGCGTAGATTGGGAGGGGACCCCCCCAAAAAAAAAAATGTTAATGAATGTTTTTTTTTTGATAAAAAAAAACGTTTTAGCAATGCTTAAACAATTTAAATTAATTGTTAGATATTAGACATTGTAGAGTTATTACACATATTTAAATATAATTTATAGGTTAAGTAAGATAAAATGTTTTAGTTTTTATAAATACATATATAGTCTATTTGAGGTTCAGGTCCGATCGTTCGAGTAATGTAAGCCTTACACCGAAAGGTAGATAGGCAAAGGATTAAATAAATAAATAAAATATAGTCTATTTTATCATATAGCAAGATGCTAAATAAAGATTATTATTATTTTCATGTTAATGAAACATTACTAAAATGTGTATTACATTATTAACAGTAAGAAGTCATATACACCCCCCTCCAAAAAGTCTGTGAATGGGTACAGTTAACCAAGTCGTATTGCACTTACTTATCATGAATTTGTTGTGACTACCTAGCTAGTTGAAAAAAATCATAAATACATGTTATTGCTGTAGACTCAAACCGGGCAAAGGTGTAGGTAACAAAAAGTGTTCCTTTTTCGAAGATTTGTGCGTGTTTTTCCAAAAATATAAATCTATCTAGCCAGTTTAGGCCAATGAAGTGACTGCTGCCGCCCAGATATGGAACAATAGATAAGTGGAGTGTGTTTTTCCACTTTTTTTTTTAAGATGACCGAAGATGATTAACATCGGAGATGAAAAAAATAATTGTGTTCACTTGTACATATATATATGTGTGTTGTGTTGTTGTGAGTTTTGTGAAGAGATTCGAACAATTAAAAATAAAACACTTTGTATTCCTTTCTTCACTTGTTGTGAAGTGAAGAGAGGAATACAAAGTGTTTTATTTTTAATTATGTAGCTTTTGTTTTTTAACAATATACATATTCTAAATATTGAATATTATTCAATGGTCCTTCAAAAGTTAATAAATAGTAACAAAATTCAAGTGAGTTACATGACTTTACGGGAGACGATAATCATCAGATAAGACATGATGATTGATTTACCTGTCAATAATCATAGTTAATTTTCTCCGTATATATGACGGATATATATATGTTTTTTAATTAGTTTCTTGATAATGACTACTCATCGAAACTAGTCAGAACTTAAATATAATAATAGTGAAACGAATAACCCATTGTGTTAATTAAAATATATTTTAAATGTTTTACGTTCGTCTCATTATTTCAATCGAGTGATATTCCAATTACACAGAAACACATCCAAGTGAGTCAGTTTAAACGATTCACGGAGATGATTATAGATTCGGATTGAGGCGCCAGTGTTTTGCGACAATAACAGGAAATAAACGGCGCCAAATTGCCCAATTACAAAACTCGACAACATTATGACACACACGAAATATAACGACAGAAATACACATCAAAAGACAATTCAAACATTTATTTATATTCCCCGAGGCGGGCACGCACACGCAGACACACCTGTGTTAAACTCACCGCTGAAATAACGAGCTGGATTATATAACGAGGCCGAGCTCTCCCCCGTTTTAAGCCCGCGCATAATCCTAATTATCAATATCGACAATTACAAACAAACAAAACAGCCGGATTGGATCGTATTCGAGTGAACGAAAAAAAACACAATTTTAATTAAAAATCACTCCTTAACTCGATTTGAAACAAGAAACGAGCATGAATGGGAGGGTGATGCGCGCGTGTGACAACTGTTTTCCGTGTGCACTCTCCTCCGTAATAATAACAACAACAACACGCGACTGGACGACGACGAGTCGGGCTTGAATGAAACGTTCGGACTAATTTTAACAGGAGTGAGTCTTAGTATAGAAAACAGACGTTTGGCTCGGCGCCAAGTTTGGTGTCTAATATTAGGCGGTGGTTTGTGTGAGTGTGTTTTTTATTTTGCTCCGCTTCCTCTCTGTTTTGATCTCTAATTATAAACACCTATACTTATTAATTAATACACGAAAGAAAAACGAAAAAAAAAAAAAAAAAAAAACGAAGAAATCATCGTTTCGGGTAATTTTTTAATAATAAATTTGAAAACATAATACAGATTCTACTTATAAACACCTATGCTTATTAATTATATATATATATATATATATATATATATATATATATATATATATATTATCATATAACCCTTATAGCCTTTCGAGTCTTATTAATTATAATATGCAAAAAAAGAAAAAAAAAATTATCATTTCAGTGTTACGACTATCGTCTTAGAAAGAAGAACTTCTGAAAGAACCCCTAAACATTGTTCTTCTCAGATTTTATACTTGTGTTAGTTGAGTTACGTGAAGATGATAAATATAAAGAAAGACATGTTGTATTCACTATTTCTTCACTTACATTCACTAAATGTAGATTTCAGATGCTCAGTAACCATTATCAATATTACAAACAAACGTTTAGTTAGTAAGAAATCTAAATAGAGAGTAAAGAAATAGTGAATAAAATGTGTCTTTCTTTATATTTATCATCTTTGCGTAGGTTAGGTTAGGTTCGAGTGGCAGCAGCCCTAGGACTGCTCACTTAGGCACATTGTGTTACCACAAGTAGAAGATTTTTTCTCCTAAACAACCCAATTTGAGCACCTGATGAACCTGTTCAGATCGTTCACCCTTATAGGTGAAAGATCCGCCAGCTCATTTGCATAGGCAGACCGAGGTACTTGAGTCTTTTCCCCTCGAGGACAGGACATTGTCCTAGATAGTGGAGTACTGTTTCTTCCTCCTCCTCATCTAGGCATTCTCTGCAAAAATCATTATGTTTGAGACTGATCATCTTTGCGTAACTCAACCAACATAAATATTAAATCCGAAATGATGATTTTTTTTTTTTTCGGATTTTGTTTTTTCATAATCCAGTCTAAAATACAATATTTATTTCAATCTAAACGATGCATCTTTTGAAAATAATAACTAATGCAGCATATGCCATACGGAATGGCAGTTTGCACTGGCCCCATTGCATTTTTATAAGTCATGAGTAGGTGGCAGCATGTGCTATTGTAACGCAGATGAGACCAGAATATTTCTGCAATCTGTTGTATTATATAAATAAATATTTTATTTTGTCTTATCTTTATCGTTTTATATGTGCCTCTCTACTTCTCAGTGTGAGGTGATGTAAATAAATAAATAATTATAAAATATACATTTATTGTAAATATTGAGATGTAAATTAATTTTTATTATGATATAAAGAAAACACTTAACTTTATACCACTTTTATATAAGTGGTATAAAAAAGTTAAGTGTTTTCTTTATATCAAAATTGAAAATGTACCACGAAGTGAACGCCTCCAAGATCCAAGAATTTTTATTATACTTATATGAAACCACTTCAGTTCCATATGCATCTAGAATAATGGAATTGTCACCTTTTCAGGCTACCGCACGGAAAAACTTTATTTGTGAGCTCTTTCCGTGCGCTAACCAGATAACTCCATAGCAACAGCAGTGTTTGAAATTTCATTTCAGTTGAGGAAGTTCGTTCAAAATGTACAAAAATCCTGATATTCTGGAAGAGATATTAACTCCAGTGGCAGAAGTGAGCGCAAATTTGCTAACTTTAAAATAAAAATACTCGACACCCAATACAGGTAAAAGAGGATAAGATTAAGAAAGAAAATAAAAATAATAATTTAGGTACAAGAAAGGATATCAAGAATTTAATAAATGGCAGACACCAAAGAATATAAAAAATTTAAGTGATAAAGTACTTTTAGTAAATTTTTCTGAGAATACAACTTCCAGAACGAATTTTCAACCAATGAGATGCAAAGAAAGCAGTAGCTACACCACCCGGTGATAAAAAACAAACACAGCAGTGATAATTTGGGTGATTCAGTCCTTAGAAATGTCAAAATGGATGTAAATGAAAGTCATTGGGGAAAAGTTTCATTGAGTGAAATAAATGAAGTAGTGAAAAGTGAGATGCCAAAAAAAACACCATAAGAAATGGCGACAGTTTACAAACTTTTGTGAACCACTGGAAAAAAAAAATCACAATAAATGAGGAAGCAACAATTAGGGCTATTTTGTAGGGGAAATGTTAAGTTTAACGTGCATGCTACTATTAAATTCATATTCTATGAATACATATCTATTACATAAGCTGCTTAGACTGTAAGGATAAAAATTCACGTACACGTTAAACTTAACATTTCTCTGTTAGAATAGCCCCAAATATCACAGCTATCATTGACCTTGAGAGACTGTGCATTTAATATGGGCAAGAAGGATTACAAGGAGTCTGTAATCAAAACGTTATTTAACATTATTGTGCCAAAATATTGCAAGTAAAATTCTAAAACAAATACAATATAACATTTAATCCATTCAAAGATCCACAATTTAAGGAAGTGTGAAAGGCGTGCAAGGAATCAGAGAAAAGAGAAAACTTAGTGCTTCAACATTCACAATTGACGAAGCAGTAAGCTACAAAAGGTAAAGAACTAGCCTGGAGAGGTAATCGTACCTAGGTTTTTCACTTTCATATTGAAACCGATAATTGTAAGGGTTAGAGTATGAACTCTGTCAGAGGTATGTGTGAAACACAGTCAACATAAAATAATATTTATAAATAGATATGCAACAGCAGGTATAAATTATGTAATTCAATGTCCGGTGTGGGTATTTGCCCGGGAAGTAGTTGTTCTAATGTGCATTTGTTTAACGTACTTACGTAATGTAAGTCAAAAGTAACAGAGCTAAATATGGAAATAATTTTTTAATTATTTTCAAATCATTTTTATTTAATATAAAATAATATTAATTTGGAATGGGTTTTCCATACATAGAGATGGTAATTAGGATGCTGGTAGGAAATGAGGAGCCAGGATTTGTTTGAGTATTTCTCCATTTGATAAACCACAGTTTGAGAGAATCTATAAGCAAGTCACTGCAGGTTTTGTAGGCGGGATTAGAATATGTAGAATTTTGGTTATATAAATCAGAACAGAAGATATAGGAGAGGAGATAGATCATGGACCCTTGGAGCACACCTTTTTCACGGTTTAATATTCAGGTTTTCTATATGAAGCCACCTATTTTAAAGGAAGTGTTTGATTGCAGAGGTCTCGTTGGTTACGAAAATACGTTTTTAGGTTTTTGTGTGGTTTCATTAAACTCTCGAGGAACACTACTTACAAAAATATTTACAAGTATGCATTTCACCTCCTCATGTAGGAGGGGTAAAAATGGGGGTGCACAAATCCACCAATAATAAATTGACCTGGATGGAAAAGTACACCAGCAATAAAAAAAAATAACAGTGGTATAATTCTTACAAAAAATACATTGTAATGCAGATGTTAACACAAATCTAAAAATCCGAGAATAGTTTCAATAGAGGAATAAAACACTTTGTGATATTTCTGGTCTATTCGTGAATGTTCATTGTTCAGGCACGTAGCAACGATTGAGGGCAGCCCGGAAGGGTCCCATCCCCGCTGCGCGGGTACGCTGGCGGTCTATTACCTACACTTTCAAGAAATCGCGAGTTACATCGCGACAGGAAGTTATTTTATTTTGTCCTACCAAGTCAAACACCTTTGACTTGTACGTATAAAAATAAGGAAGCAGATGAGTGGCTTTCGAGATGTGATGTTTGTATGTTAGAGGTAAGGATCGAGAGAGTTCATATTTGAAGGAGAAATCTAAATTGGTAGTTTGGAAGATGTGATATATGGGACACGACTTTTTTGTTAAGGAGGGATTCTAAAATTTTGCCGATGACTGGAAGGAGGATGATAGTTCTGTAGCTAGATGTGAGGAAGAGATCATGGTCTTCTTTGGGCATACAAATGATTACACCATTTTTCCATTCTGGGGAGAAGTATTGGGATATATACAGCAGAAATTTAGAATTTCCAGGATGTATTGATAGATTTCAAGTGGAAAGGATTTGAGGATGTTTTGTCTTATATTGTCGTGTCCTGGGTAATATTTTTTCCTGCTTGTTATTAATAACTTTTTATGTTCTTCCAGTCGTGTATGAAATGATCTTCATGTCTGAACTATATAAATCACGTCGCACTCACTACACTTTATTTCGTACACACCACACTTTGTTGTTTTGTTTTTTGATTTATTGTTTACCAGTAATTTCCCTAAATTAGTTCGGTTAGTGCATTATGTGTGCGAAGCTGGCAATGAATCCAGCAATGAACCCGGCGCATCCACACTGAGACTTTTTTTTTAAAAAATATTTATTTAAAGGAAAAGAACACTTGTTTAATTGTTTATTCATAATTATAACTAAATGCAAGGTCAAGTGAATGCAACAGAATCAAATTTATTCCTATAAATTCTAAAATATTCATAATACATATACTTTAAAAATCGGAAAATAACGATTTTTTTATAAACAATATTTCCCAAACGGCGCACTTTTTTCGCAATTTTCTTTCAGAAATAGTTTAAACAATGTGTATTACTTCATTATTGTAACCATATTTCCGGCTATTGTTTTTATTAATGTATTTATTTATTTGTGTATTTATTATCCAACAGATTCATAAGATCTAATTACAAGATAAACTAGACAAATAAATGAATTAAATATAATACATGCACTATCATGTGCATATATTATATTTAATTCATTATCGAATGCCTAGCTATTTAATAGAAAATTTAATAGTCTGTTAATGTATGAATTAAAAGTGCTATATTTAATTTGTGTTTTTATATATCCTTTAAATATTATTACTTCAAAATGTTTCACTAAGTGATAAGTGAGAATGTTATTCAAGTAATATTGCTTATATTTGTTTACGTACTTTTTAGCAATTTTCGTCCGGCTGTTTTCCATCAAACTCTCCTTCGCCTCTTCGTCTGAATCGATGAAATTCCTCCCTCGAACGACCTCTTCTGATTTCGAAGTATAAACCAGTTCCCCGGCGACGGAGCTCACAGAAACACTCCTCTCCGCCTTAACAGTCGTCTCCCTGTGATAGTTGTAGACTTTCAGGGGTCCGGAGGAGCGTCTCTCTTTGGAGGCCGTGTGTTTCATTTTTGTGACATTGTTGTTCACGCGAAGTTGAGCTTTTATCAAGTTCTGCTGCTCCTTCAGGATGGTTTTGCGCTCTTTGGAGGCGGCCTTTTGCAACTGCTTCAACCTAAATAAATTACGACTTATTTATTTCTTTGTAATAAAACTTAAAAAAATTATTACACTTCCTTTTTATAATTAGTTGTACAATAATAGAAAACGCAAATATAAACAGAATAAAAAATATTACTTAAAACAACTTAATAAGAATAACTTAGCTATAAAGTGCTTTAGTTGAATAATAACTTTTAACCATTTATGCATGCAAATTCACAATATGTCCCCAAATAACCCTACGACAATTTTTAATTGACAACTCATTTTATAGGAACGAATGTTTTTCTAAATTTTTTAATCGTGTTAAGTTTCTTATTTTATTATAATTTTTTACCATTTAATTTATATCCTATGTAATCTATAAATGTCATATTAATTATAATAACTATTTAAATCTGTATTATCTGCCTTGTTTAAAACATTGGTCGCGTTCAGGGAATTATAGCACTTAAGTGCTTTACAAAAGCTTGTCTCGGCTCGCCTCTGATGCAAGCGGATTAAAATTTAACAATTATTTTCAGAATGCAATTGTAATGATAAATATTTTATTATGCAAAAATATATTCTAAAAATTAATATTTAAATCATTGTATTGAAAAAAAAATATTAACTATAAAATTTGGTATAATTCCAAATAAAGCATTTAATTGAAATCGAGCGAGTGATGTTTCCGTTACGACGGTCTGCAGCCGACTGAATTCAACCGAATTCGGAGTCCCCAGACTCCGAGTTTGGAAATTTCCCCACTCCGACATTACGGCCTGTGTTTTCAGTAGGCACTGTTAAAGGTAACTTGAAATTTCAAATGGGAACCCCATAATTTTATTGCAGATTAGGATTATATGTTAACAATTTTCAAACGAATTACAGAAAAGTTACTTTTGACGAAAGCAAGCAGCAAAATCATACATAAAGTGTGAAATTTGAAGATATCTCTAAATGTATTCAAAATCTGTAAAAATTCTATAAATAAAGCTGTATTATAATCGGGGCTATTTAAAACGGGAGATGTTAAGTTTAACATGTGCGTTATTATTTAACTTCATATTATATGCATTACATATCTATTATAGCGGTTGCTTAGACAAATTCCTAATAACATTATGAACATCTTGTTAAACATTTGTTAATAATAATGTGACAGACACACCGTTTCTCTTATCTAATATTAATATTAATGTGCCGCAATCAACTGCTAGACATAGTGATTCGTTCTAAGTTATCGGAGAGCGAACCGACTGTATGAGTCTGTACCAGTCATGTGTCGAAGTGGAACGAGACATTTTTTGATAAATTGTATTATTTAGTGAAGCGTATATTTGTGATTGTACTATATGTTCATGATATGTAATACTATTATTATTATTATTTTGTAAAATTGTCTTGCAAGTGGGTTTCCTATTAAGCAATAAATGTTATTATTATTGATGATTTCGATTAAAAGTTGTGTTTCCAATTTTAATACAGGTATTAGTTATGCTTGAGAGTGATTCTTGCTTTGTTTGTTTCTTCGATAGTATTAGAAGAAAAGATGTGTGGGCTGAACTAGAAAAAAGAAGAGTTAAGAAGAAAATGATTAGAATAATCAAGGCCATGTACAAAAATATAGTGAGAACTAACAATGAAGAATCAGAGGAATATGAAACAACAACAGGATTAAAACAGGGAAGCATACTAAGTCCATTATTACTCACGGTTACACTAGATAGAGCAATAAAAGAAGCAAAGAAACACATGAAACCACTGAACATAGGATATTGGAAAATGAAAGAAACAAAAATAGTAGAAATGATATTTGCAGACGACATGGCTATAATAGCAGAATCGGAAGAAGGCTTACAACATAACATGGACATACTCTATAGAGAACTAAATAAAATTAATATGAGGAAAAATCATAACACAACAAAGACTATGATAGTAGCAAGAGATAGAAGAACACATCAAATAAGAATACAAGGAAAAGAAATAGAACAAGTGGACCAGTTTAAATACCTGGGGTCATATATTGTGAGTAACAGAAAAATAGATAAAGAAATCGAAGAAAGAGTACGTAATACAAATAAAATATTTCAAATGATGAAAAATACATTCCTAAGCAGAAAAGAGATATCAAAAAAGAAAAAAACAGAAATTGTGAAAAAAGTAGTAAGACCAACACTGATGTACAGCTGCGAAACATGGACGACAACAGAAAAACATCGAATGAAAATAAACGCAGCAGAAATGAAATTTCTACGGAAAATAGATAATAAAATAATAACAGATCGAGTAAGAAACGAGATAATTAGAGAGAACCTGGAAATAGAACCAATAGACAAAAAAATAAAAGAAAACCAAATGAGATGGTATGGTCATTTATGTAGAATGGGAGAAGAAAGAAACGTAAGAAGAATATATGAATTAAGAACTCCAGGCAAAAATCAAAAAGGTAGACCAAGAAAGGAATGGAATGACGAAATAAGAGAAAAGTTAGAGAAAAAGGAATAAAATGGGAAGAAGCCAGAAAACTCACACAAAACAGAAAAATATGGAGAAAATCCTAACGTTATTAGGTTTTGGAGTAGGGAAAATCCACATCACCGAATGGATTTCCGAACTCAATACCCACAAAAATTGAATGTATGGGCTGGTGTCATCGGAAATCATATTGTTGGACCCTTCTTCATTGAGGGTAATTTGAATGGAGTTAAGTATTTGAATCTTCTCCGTGATCAAATAATTCCAGCAATGAGGCAACTTCCAGGAGTAGAATTTAACCAAATATGGTATCAGCAGGATGGATGTTCTGCACACGACATGTTTAATGTGCGTGAATTTCTAAACACTACTTTTCCTAATCGTTTAATTGGCAGAAGAGGTGATATCAGGTGGGCAGCCAGGTCTCCCGATTTAGCTGTAATTGACTTTTTCGTTTGGCCATACGTGAAGCAGAATGTGTATAATCATGTAAGACCTGCAAATTTAGAACAGTTTCGCCAAAGGATTATCAATGTGTTTGGAACCATTACACCTCTAAGGCTTCATAACATGAGAAGGAACTTCTATGACAGATTAGGGCACTGTTTAGCGGTGCAAAGATCTGTATTTGAACATTTATTGTAAATTAACTTATCCATGTATTCATTTGTATTGTTTGTTGGTTCAAAAACCAATTATTATATAATATGTGAATTTTACTCATGCTAGTTCCGAATGTGCTGTTGAAATCTTGCAATAATTATTTGTAAATTTATTTGCAGTAAATCAATTTCTTAAACAATTAATCGAAATGTCAAGATGTCTGTCATTCGCAATTAATAGCTGAAAGCATTACAAGTAACCATGGAATCAATTTGTTGTTTATTATCTATCCCGCTTCCTCCTATTGTTTGTGTAAGTAATACTCTCCAACACATAAAAGCTATGTTGCAAGAATTTATTGTAGATCGGTATATTTATTAATATTTAAATCTCTATTATATCCTCTGGGGTGTAGAGATTATTGATTTTAAAAATAAGGAAGTGAAAATATTCAAATTTTGTGGTTTTACAGCATACTTCAGTACTCACTTTTGCATTTCGTGCTTTTCATGTTGCAATTTTATCAGAATCCCCCTTTGTTTCTTCTTCAACAGTGATGCCTCATCCAGCTTTCCAGTTTCCAACAGTTGCCTAGAAAAAGTAAACAATATACTTATATTATTGCATTTATATAATTGAATTGAGACAGAAAAAAGGAATCAGATCTTTCTGTATTTTGTTGGACTAAATACCTGTGACAACTAAAAAATGCGAAGATGATTAATTCAATTCAGATTTTATATAATAGTCAGCGAGGCTTTATTTAAAAAAAAATGAATTTCAAGAAATCACATTTTAAATTTGTCTGATTAAATATTAGATAAAGACAGAAAGACCTATGGTCGATCGCCACTTAACAATTAATTAATCTGTGTGTGATATGCTTAATACAATTATTGATATGTTCTTGTCAACTTAATTGTAAGTAAAGTTTGTTATACATATATTAGACAAAGGCAGAAAGGCCTTTGGTTAATAGCCCAGGACAGACAAACCTTTATTTTAATATACAGAGAGTTTTATGTAACACCGAACATACTAGAATGTACTCAATGTAAATTTCCCTATGTTCGATTTGTTCAGGAACGCATCAAAGCATTGAGTGCGATGTGATTGGCTACTGTTTCTAAAAATAATATAGTCAACCCAAACTACACCCATCTCCGTCAAAAATGACGGATTTCATAATGTCAGTTATCGCAAAGCAAGCGATATTTACTGTTCTGGCTCTAAAAGTAGACGAATAGTTGGACATCTTTACGTATCAATAATGTGTACAAACGAGGATAAGATTGTTATGGTATGCATTGCGGTTAAGTATAATATTTATAATTATACATGTTGCACTTGACATAATAGTTGACATTAGAAATCGTAGCCAATCACATCGCACCCAATGCTTTGATGCGTTCCTGAACAAATCGAACATAGGAAAATTTACATTGAGTACATTCTAGTATGTTCGGTGTTACATAAAACTCTCTGTATATACTCAATGTTTATAAAAATGTAATTGTCTGAATAAAGATATTTATATATATTAGACAAAACATTAATATTAATAAGTTGAAAAATACGACTAGTTTCGACTCTCGTCATTATCAAGGAGACGAGAGTCGAAACTAGTCAGAGGAAATAAATTAAGCAGTGAAATCAAATCAAAAATAAATACACTTAATTTGTTTCACTACTTAATTTATTTCCTCCAACTAGTTTTGACTCTTGTCATTATCAAGAAGACAAGAGTCGAAACTAGTTGGAGGAAATAAATTAAGTAGTGAAACAAATCAAGTGTATTTATTTTTCAACCTATTAATACTGTGATCACGTTTCATCAAGTGATTAATGAGAACCAGATTAAAAACATTAATAACTCAGAAGAAGTATTTACTAGGTAGATATTAAACTAGTAAAGAAAAATTAATACTTTATAATAGGTTATTGTTATCATCTTCATGTAACTCAGTTAAGGAAACGTTGGTTGCATTAATTAATTCAAAATAGATTCAACATACTTTTTCTGTATTTCCAACCAAGCCAGTTCTCCCTTGGTCCTATCTAAAAGCGCCTTCTCGCGGATTTTCAAGATCGTCTTTAAATTCTCGATGCGGGCGTCTTCGTCCTTGATCAACTGTTCAAACTAAAGCATAAAAATATTATCATTAGGAAAGTTTCAAATTTAAGAAAACTCGTATGGAATAACATATTATATACATTCTTCTTTTTAGTCGGTAAACTCTAGCTACTGAAGATTGTATGCAATGGCTAGTAGGTGTTCGATACACCGATCTTAAAGATTTTTCTATAAAAAAAATCATAGCTAGAGGATTTTGAATGACACATCATCTTTTTCTATTAACTGTGAATCAGCATCTCTCTAACTTCGTTTTTATACGAAACAGCCTCCGATTGCTTCCCAGACAGACCCAACAGAACTGTCAGGGAAGTGGTAAAACAAAACCAAGTGATTTCATTATAACAAACGGTGGTTAATAACGTTTTCATATACGAGGCGGTATATATCAACTCATTTTAATCATTTAAAACTTTAGGAGTTGACGAGATTTTTCCAGCACTACTCTAAAGAGGGCTGGCTCGAGGCAGTTATTTTACAACTAATCAAAGTATTCAGTTTACTATTGATAATGAATACTTACTGTTCGAAAAGTATATTTAGTGCCTAAATAAAAAACAGTGAAGAAAGGAATTTAAGTAAGTTTTATTTGCAGAGTATTCAGAGTTAGTATAGTCAGGAACTATATACTAAGGTGATCCCATTTTGAGCTAGAAACTAAATCTTTTTTTATTAAATAATATTACAATCTTAGAATCAAATAAAAAAAGTAATATTGCTAACATGTAAGTAATTGGAGTATGGTAACAGCCACATCACTATCTAAGTATTATACTGTTGTAAAGTTATAATAATACAAGATCTGTTGGTACTGCCTGGCATTGGTCACAGCGGGATTTATCTAGCCTGGATTTTCTCTTGGTTTTATTTGCCAGATTGGTATGTTCATATTGGCACCTCCAATATAAGTCTAATTGAGAGTGTCATCCAATTAATCAGTGGAGTTGACGGCTTTTGAACGTCACTTGTCTCTTATCTGAAGAAGATGATCAACAAAGTCCAGACATCCCTTTATATATATATATATATATATATATAATCTAAAAAAACAGACATCCCTTTATACATATCAAAAAGCCTGCGGCAAAAACTGGTGGATAGCATCCAGATATATCCACTGCCTGTACACAACAGTCGTTAGGCCAATCATCATGTATGGATGCCACTGAATTTATAGGGGTGAGGAAAAAAACAGGATGGTCTACAGACACTAGCTACTGTCATCTCAGGAGCCATAAGTACCACCCCAAAGTTGGCACTGGAGGTTCTGCTGGATCGTATTCTACTGCTCATAATCACAGAAGGGGAGTCTAGGTGGATGTGATACTTAGCACGAGGTCAGATAGCATAACATCAAAACTGCACACCAAACAGTGCTTTGGGGTACTCTATCAAGACAGAAGCGAATGAATCAGGAAAAAATTACCAACGATGGTGAATGGTACATTATACTATTTCATTAATGGATCCAAAACTACTGAAGGCATAGGTGCAGCATTTGACTGGAACGAAGCTACAGTTTAGGTGTGCATGCCACGATTCTTCAGGCTGAAATATTCACCATTGAACACAACTTTTTGCGAGAGTTCTTGTGTGTGTAAAACAGACCTTACTAATCACCACTATAAATATGCCTTTTGGTAACAAATTTAATAATACTTCATTAAGTAGCAATTAGCTGCATATTTATTTTTTAATAACACCCTTACTTACCATCCCCAAAGAAAGTCCAGCGCAAACCTTATCATCGACATTCCTCGTGAACATCTTAGAAACATCGAAACTCTCATCATTCCGCGTGCTGGCTTCGCGCACATCCGTGATTTCCAAAGCAGTATTTTCTGACAAAACACTGCTGTGCGTGGTGTTCAAGCTCAAATCCACGAGTACACTTTCCTCTTTCGAGAAATCTGAACCGCGCGAATAATTGAGTGTTGCTACAGTCGGAGAAGACTTCTCTGTCCGACGAGTTGTGCTTCCCTCGGTAATGGACCTTGCCGAGAAAGATGTTTGGGTGTCTCGGGTTTCACGTTTGACGTTTTGCAGATCGAGGAGGGACTGAAATTTTGAAATGGAATTTGTAAAAAAATCAATACTTTCTGAATTGAGACAAAATTAATGAAAAACAATTAAACGATTAATAATTTGTTGATTTAGTTTGATAGTGACACTCTGTGATTAGAAATTATATATATTAAAATATTAAAAGGCAAGTGGTTCAGGTAAAAAGAGACAAAAGTGGAAACAATCAACCTGATTGGGACAACAAACAAAATGAGAAATACAAAGTTAAAAAAGAATTTTATTTAAAAATCAACAATTAAATTGTCTGCGTATCGAGAGTTTCTTGTTTGTCATTCTGCAAATTGAGGGGTGACTAGAATTTTGATAAAATGAATTCTTAAAAAAAATTAAACTATCATATCAGCACGTGCTATTGTAACGCGGATGACACCAGAATATTTTTCTGCAATCCGTTGTAATATGTAAATATATTAAAAAAAAAAGTAATAGTAATATCTTTGGATAAAAGTATTGCAACAAAGCACAAGAAGCAGCAGAGTATATGCTTTGTGAATACTCTGCCCTGTCCCTTCAAAGAGGGAACTACCTGTCATAGGCCACTTAAAAACCCAATGAATACAATCCTCAAGTTATTGTAGACTATGCAAGAGGTTTAAACATTGAGGGTCTCAAATAGGTCAGGGACAATTACAAAAGATCTTTTGGGTCAAAGTAATTTCGAAAGGCCATATGACCCTCCGACCCTCATTAATAACATAAATTGGATAAAATTAAAATAAAATCAATTTATTGCAACTTTACCTGAGTTGTCGCAATCCCAACCCCTTTTAACATTTTTTATAAGCTTACAACGCAAACTGGTCATCCGCTCAAGCTGTATATAACAATGAATTCTAGAGTATCGAGAGTGTGAACAATAGACTTATTGCATTAAACAAACGTTATGTGGGTTCTTCAAGAGCAAGGAAAAGCACTCCCAAAAACCACCAACTGGCACCCAGACCGCCAGTGCTGAAGATGCCGAGGTTCAAGGTGTTTGGCAATAGTGCAATTGTAGTGGCTAAAATAAGGACAAATAATTAACACACCTTTATCAACGTGAACAATTAAGCTCCTCTCACAACTCTGGGGAAAAAATGTAACTTCTCAAGATGTGAACGAGAAAGGAACCAAGCAATGACACGTCAATTTGTAAATATTTGCATATTTTTAAAGTGTAATTTTCAATTTATTTAAATTGTTTATTTAATTTGAAGCCCTTACCTTTTCAACAGCCATGAATTGTCGCAGCGATTCGTTGAAGTCGTTGAGCAGATGCAGTTCAGCTTCGAACTTAAGGTGGATTTCATTCGTGTTGGTCGCCTGCAAAAATACTCAACTCTTCAATTTTCTTTACTCAAAGATTACTCACCCCAACAACTTATGGTAAAAGGGGAAATCAATTGTAGATAAAGATTTCTTAATATTTTTATGATCATCTCAATCTTATATTTGTAAAAGGTGTTTACTGTTAATAAATAAAATATAATTGAATTGTAATCTAATTTTTTTAGTAAAATCTAAAATATAATTTTTTAGTAATGCAAATGAAATTTGAAATTAAACGGAAATAAAAGCAAAACTAACCACAGCGCTTTTCTCTCCGGGTTTCAACTTAATCTCGACACGATTCTCTTTATCCGAATCGTGATTGCTGTGCAGGGAAACTTCCGGCGCAACCAAAGGCGGAGGGACGATCTCGCTGGAAAGGCGCTCGTCGATCGTGGTGGAATCGGAAGAGCGTCTGGCGGTTCGAACACTCTCAGTAGAAGCAGAACACATCGTCCTAAAACTCAACTCGAGCTCGCCTTTCCTCGATAAAAGCGTTCGAATCCTTTCAGATTCGATAACTTGAGTGGAAGATTTTTTGGAATCACTATAAGAATTTAATGAATGGCTCCTTTCCGACGAAGAAATGCTTTTACTTGATCGCAAGTCTTTCTTCGAGGCATCCGAGGAATTTATTCGGATTCTTTCAGAAGATCCGCTTAAAGATTTCTTAAATTCATCCAATGAATCCTTTCGGTTTCTTTCAGGGGAAAGATGATTTTCTCTTGCAAATCCACTCAAATCCCTTGAAGAAGATTTCTTCGATTCATCAGAAGAATTTTTTCGATTCCTCTCAGATGAAGATATCGAACTACCCTGATTTTCTCTTACAGATCCAATGAAATCCCTCGAAGAAGATTTCTTCAATTCATCCGAAGAATTTCTTCTAATTCTTTCCAATGTTCTATCTTGATTGTCTCCACTCAAATCCCTCGAAGATTTCTTCAATTCCTCCAATGAGTCCTTTTGATTTCTTTCAGGGAAAACATGATTTTCTCTTTCATATCCACTCAAATCCCTTGAAGAATACTTCTTCGATTCATCGGAAGATTTTTTTCGATTGCTTTCGGATGAAGATATTGAACTACCCTGATTTTCTCTTACTGATCCGCTGAAATCCCTCGAGGAAGATTGTTTCAATTCATCCAAAGAATTTCTTTGGATCCTTTCAGATGTTTTATCTCTACTGAAATCCCTCGAAGAAGATTTCTTCAATTCATCCGATGAATTTTTTCGGATTCCTTCAGACGTTCTATTCCGATTTTCTCCACTCAAATCCCTCGAAGAAATTTTCTTTAATTCATCTGAAGAATTCATTCGGATTCTTTCTCCACTGAAATCCCTTGAAGAAGATTTCTTCAATTCATTTAGGGAAATCAATCTGTTTCTTTCAGACGAAGAATTTTCCTTCAACTCGCTCGAAGAAGACTTTCTCAATTCATTCAATTCGAATGAAGAACTGTACTCATTTTCGTTTACAGGAGGCTTCTTCAATTCATCCAATGAATTCAGTCGATTTTTTTCAGACAAAATTTCGATTTCCTTCGAAGATTCCGTTTCTTTTGAAAATCTCGTTTCCCGATTCGAAATATTTTGGTGCAATTTCTTGAACTCGTTAGTTTTTTGATTATGCGATGATTTCTTGAGCTCATTCCCTTTCGAAGCTTCTTCGAACTCATCGGGTTTCACAGCTTTGTTCGCCTTATTCGTTCTTAAAGATTTTGAAGTCCCCTCGGGTTCATTGGACTTCAGCGGGTCGTTTGTTTTATTCTTCGCTTCTAGAGATTTTGAAATCTCTTCAAAGTGATCACACTTTGTTCTGTTTTTTCTTACAGACGCATTCTCTTTTGAAGTCTTTTCGAAGTCATCATGCTTCAAAGGTTGGTATTTGTTTCTTCTTACAGACGCATTTTCTTTTGAAGCTTCCTCAAGGTCATCATGCTTCAAAGGTTGGTTTTTGTTTCTTCTTACAGACGCATTTTCTTTTGAAGCTTCCTGCACATCACGTTTCGTTTTATCATTTCTTATGCGCGCATCCTCCTTTGAAGATTCTACAAATTCATAAGGCGTTAATCGGGTTGTTTTTGCTTCATTAAATGCAATCTCAGTTGAAGATTTTGAATTATCATAGGGTGAAATTGCTCGGGTTTTAGACTTCAACTCTTCAGAAATTGTTTCCGTTTTCTCAAGCGAAGATTTCAACTTATCCTTTGGAGCGATTAATAAATTCTCCCCTGAAGAGAATTGATTTTTTGAACTTTCTCGTTTTAGCTCGTCCTTGCTGTACAGTTTTCGCTTAGCTTCCTTTAAGCCCACCGTCTGCCATTCCAGACCCTTTTTGAAGCCCTTCATGTATTCCCTGAAACTTGCTAAGGCATCCTCGCTTTGCTCCAGCTTTTTTCTATCATCGTAAGTCGGCGAGGTTAGTGCGCAATTCGAGGAGATTATGCTTATGCGGCGTTGCCTCTTTCCCTCGTCGGAATCAACGTGCGCACCCGGATCACTAA
The DNA here is from genome assembly GCA_963082785.1 of Philonthus spinipes. Classification (NCBI taxonomy): domain Eukaryota; kingdom Metazoa; phylum Arthropoda; class Insecta; order Coleoptera; family Staphylinidae; genus Philonthus; species Philonthus spinipes. Next base: position 11,594,011 of record OY720311.1, read on the forward strand.
ATCTGGATTTAGAAGAAAAACCATCGGGAATGTCGGAAAATTGTTTGTGCGAATTTTTGGTACTCGAGTGAGTGCTAATTTCAGATTTTGTACCTGGATGACCGGATTTAATATAAGAATTGGTTTCAATTGAATTTCCATTTTTCTCAAGTTTGTTCGAAGGTAAGGTTTCTCCAGTTTTTTCAGAAGATAAGGTATCAATAGCAGAATTTCTAATTTTGTTGGAAGATAAGGTTTCAATATGGCTTCCAGAATTTACATTCTTTCCCGATTTTAGGTAGGAATAGGTTTCAACAAGACTTTCTGAATGCTCTTTATTGTTAGAAATTATTCCACCAGCGCTTGCAGAATTTTCATTCTTCCCCGATTCATAAGAATCAATTTTACTGAAATTCCTATTACTTACATCCGACTCGCTGCCGATGTCGTGATTAAAAGAAATCTCGAAATCTTTCCGATTGCTGAAAGCACGAATGGCATCCATCGTATTATCGAATTCATCCCTTCTCCCCCTCCTTCGCCTCGCCATTCTCAACCTCCTCTGCTTCTCCGCGTTGATCTCCAGCTTGAAATCCCCATCGGAATCAGAAGTGCCCTCCGATTTTAAATCATAACTAGAAACGATCGAATCCACTTCAGAAGCAGAATGTGGAACAGTGTTTTCTTTATTAGAAATTTTGCTCTTCTTCGAGAAACCCTGAGGTTTTTTAAACACATCCCCGCTTTTGACAACATCCTGTGGTTTCTTGAACACATCTTCGGTTTTGTTGATCACCTCCTGATTTTTCTCCAGTGAAGTTAAATTATGGGATCGGTCCGACAATTCCGTAAGGAAATTCTGCAAATAGCTCTCGCTCGATTTTTTGTCGAGCCAAGTTTCGGGATCGAAAGTCGCACTGTATTCCAAATCAGCCTGCCTGTTTTTATCAAATAGAAAATCTGGTTTGAAGGAATTCGAAGCGTCAATTAATTGCGGTTTTTCTAATCCATCTGCGGAATTAATTTCGACATGATTTCCACTGAGATTGGATTCGTCATTTATTCCTTTTTTCTTTTGTTTGTGTTTTGATTTCATGATTGCCTCAACATTCATTTCTGAGGATTTCGATCTTGATTTTAAATAATTATCTTCATTTTTCGATTTTAATTTTCCTAAACAATAATTATCTTCATTTTTTGATGTTAAATTTTTTTCTAAATCTGCATTTTTTGATATTAAATTTTCTGAAGAATAATTACCATCAGTTTTTGATTTTAATTTATCCACATAATAATTATCTTCATTAATCGATTTCCCCCTCGCAGGTTTCAATAAATCAAACCTCGGAGACGAAACAATTTCCCCCTTTACCGGCTTCAATATATCGAACTCCTCTTTCGCACTTTGCGATTCCAAAGAACCGGCTGTGGAAATCAACGAACTCCTCACGGAATCATCAATTCCTTCCGCGATCGAAGACGTCATCTCCAAATTAGACCCACCCCTCTCGGATAGCAAATCGGGGACGTTATTCGAAGTATCCGAATTCGAGCTCCGCAACCTGAGACCCTCCACTGTTTTAAGATTCAATTTAAATTCCTCATCATTCCTCCGCAAATTCCTCTCGATAAACTCCTTGAAATCGACGTTTTCGTAATCGTAGTTATTATCTCGGCGCGTAATGCTCCGCTCGATCCTCTCCTTTAATTCTTTCGATGTGAGATTTCTCTCTGGTTTACGTTCTAAATCTTCGATGCTTTTTTCGATTTTCTCTTTCAGCTCCTCAAGGCTCGATTTTTCCTTTTTCTCCTTTAGCTCCGCGAGGCTCGATTTTCCCTTTTTCTCCTTCTCCTTCAGCTCCTCGAGGCTCGATTTTCCCTTTTTTTCCTTCTCCTTCAGCTCCTCGAGGCTCAATTTTCCTTTTACTTCCTTCTCCGCTTCAGGAATTTCGTTTTTCTTCACCGGCAAATTCAAAGCCAGGTTGAGTTTCTGTTTAACGGCGCTAATGAAGTTATAAGGGTAGCTTTCCTTCGCCTGCAACCAATCAGGGAAGTTTTCATTCTCTAATTGATTAATCGATTCGGTTACGATAAATTGTTTTTGCTTCGGATTTTGATCGGGTTCACATTTTTGCTCGTCGTGTGAATTTAACACTACATTCTGCTTCAACTCCTCTATCACCACATTAGGATCACATTTATATCTCCTTCCTTCTTCAACAGCTTCTTCAAATTCATCCCGTTTACTCGCTGCGAGCATTTCTTTATAAATCCGTCGTTGTTTGTAGCCGCGGAAATGTGATTGAATAACAACAGCGGCTTTCGTTTTCGATTTATTCTCCTCGAGTCGGTACGTTAGTTGAGTATTGGAAGGTTTGTTCGTGTCGATGTTTTGGAGCGGGCGGTGGGGATCTTTCGAGCGGGATCGAGAACGTTCTCGGTTTTTCGTAACCTAAAAAAAAAACACGATTGAAAACAAACTTTTGCAGTTATTGAAATTAAAATTGAACAAAAAAAAAACACTAGAATTGTTGATTTTAGAGCTTATCCACGGCCTATAACGTTTCGCTGATAACTGCAGTCGGCATCTTCAGAGGCTCCATGGATGAAGGAGGTATGAAAACTCGTGAAAACCTACACATTTTGATAAGGAAAACATTGCAGCTTGAATAAATGGAATGATCAAATTTTAGTAATCATTGCCAGTAAAATTTCCTTGTTTTGTGATGAATGATTTTTTGTGATACATTTAAACAATTTAAATTAATAATTCTCGAACCATTATCAAACAAAGTACTTGGTTTGATAACAGCTTGTTAATGAGTCAGAACTAGTCACCATATAAATTTAAAAATCAATAAAAAAAGGTTTTCCTTGTTTAATTTCAATTTTTAAACATGAATAAAGTATAAATGCAAGCAAAAAAAAACATTTTTTTTGCACCACTCACACATGGGTTTAACCATATGACCCAGTAACCTTTGCATATTTGTAATTTCCAATTTGGGGGACAATCACACCATTCATACAACGACCAGCCCAATCGTGGAATCGAACCAGGGACCTTTGGCTTACTAGCTTGACGCTTAACCTGTGTGCCACCGAGGCGGACAAAACAAATTAACTAAGTTAAGAATCAAATAATGAACAGAAGGGAAATCACTACAACCTAACCTAACTTAAGAAAGAAGCAAATAATGAAGATATTTTTTTATTACAAGTATGTGAAGTTGGCAATATTTCTAGCAATAATCCAGAGCCGCCACAATGAACAAAAATTCCTAGATATCGAAAACGTTATGTATGAGAGCACGATATTATGTTATACATCACAATTGATACTAACCAAAAGTATTCATTTCCAAATGGTTACAAATTGATTTTCATACGTTTTACAAGAGTTTTCCACAATATAATCAATATAATTTACTTACAAGTTATAATAAACGTGATTCGTGATCCTCTCTATTTCTCGGTGTGAGGTGTCTACTTCAATAAACCATTTAAATTCTTGAAATATCAAATTAAAAAAAAAACATTTTTCTAAATTCAAACACCAGAAGTTTGGTAGGCTACTAGGTGCGGCAAAAGTCAGTTAACACTCTCACAAATAATCACATGCGACTGTTTTAGTATACTCTTTTTGTTCATCCGGGTCATACCGCGATGGCGCTGCAACTTTGTATAAAGTACACGACAGCCGAAAGCGTGTGCCTGTTGTCAGGGTACCTATGTTACAAGGCCAACTACATACAATACAATTTTCTTGCGGCGCAGCATCATGGTAGACCTGTCCTACGAGACAAATGGTGTATACCTAGTATTATAATTTTTAAAACCTTATTATAGTTCTGATCATGACCCACAAGATGGCACTGGTGAGCGAAATTAATTCCACAAAGTGTTACTTGTTTTTTTTTTATGAAAACTTAAAATTTTGCAATAAGAATTTCTATCTAGTGTTTTGTGTATGATTGATGCCCTTAAAGACAAATAAAGTTATTATTATTTTTTTTTTTTGATGTTTAGGAATAATTTTAAAAGATGAAAATCTGACAAATCGACAATTCAGTCAAAAAATTCCTTTCATATTTCATATTAAAAATGCTATGTTATGGCGCTCGTGCAAAAATTGCAACAAAAATAATTGCATGTATAGGTTTTCTCAATAAAAGAGGATAAGTATTTTTCAAAGTTGATTTGAAAATTACACCCAAACAGTGATTATTGACAATGATCAATAATCACTGTTTGGGTGTAATTTTCAAATCAACTTTGAAAAATACTTATCCTCTTTTATACGTAAAATGTACATAGAATAATTAGTTTAGATAGTTTAACAAGGGCCAAAGAACAAATTCTTCTGAAATGAACATGCCTTAAACAATCCATTTAAAATCAATTAAATTTACTTTGAGTCATTATAAAGTGAAATTTTTAAATAAAAAAAACAATATTATTATTATTGTCTTTATTTACGGAATTCACATATTTTTACAAATGTAAGAAAACACAATTATCTATACATACACATGTATGTAATTTATGCTCATTAAATTACTTAAAAGAACACAAATGAAGGCATTAAACAACATTCTCATGGGATAATCTGAATCTTAAACAATATCCCCCTACGGTTCAATATCTGAGATTAATGTTCCTGAATCAATGAATACGAAGAGTGATGATAAAAAATATCAAAAAAGTTAATTCATATTATAGCTATTAGATGTCAGAACCATAAAAGAATCTATATAATGTTTCTGAATCAATGAATTCAGAGAATTATGATAAAAACGTCAAAAATGTTAATTCACATTCTGCCCAATAGATGTCACCTCAAAAATAAAAACAACGTAATTCTATATAATGTTCTTGAATCAATGAATTCGGAGAGCATGATAAAAAATATCAAAAATGTTAATTCATATTCCACCAAATACCCATTGAACAAAATGTTCACAAATAACGTGAACATTAAAAACAACATTAAACGTTAATGTAACATTGGTGCAACATTATTATGTCCGTTTTGCTCAGTGGGTAGATGCCACCACTAAAAAAAAAAACAACGTAATTTTTAACATTATCTTGAATCAATGAATTTTGAGAGTGATGGTAAGAAAACATCAAAAATTTTAATTCACATTCCACCCAATAGATGTCATCACTAAAAAAAAAACAACGTAATTCTATATAATGTTCTAAAATCAATGAATTCGGAGAGTGATGATAAAAAAACATCTGATGACAAAATGCATTGGTGCTGAGAATAGGCCCCCTGGTGGGTCACTGTAGAACTATTTTAATACCTTTCAAATTTCGTGCTTTTATATAGACTATCCTATCTACATAAGCGAGCTATATGAAACACTTACAATTTGCAAACACTTCTGCCTCAACTCGTTCAACTTCTTCTTCTTCTCCTCGACCGTATTCTCAGATTCCTTGAGCTTCATCTGCACCTCCATCAGCCTTTTCTCCTTCTGCTTCCGCATGAACTCCCTAGTCTCTTCAACGTTGTAATTTTTCTTGTGCTTCGTGGGACAAACGATGTTTTCCGCTGACGCCCTCGAAACGATGCTCCTCGCGCTCGTCTTCGGCTTGAGTTTCCTACCCGCTCTGCTCTTATCAGACTCTAAAACATTAATCGGCTTAGATTGGAATGAAATTATCGATTCGTCATCGGGTTTCGTCGATCGAGTATTCAGTTTCGGCGCGAAATCATCAACAGCAGATTTTTTCTCGTTTCTAGAACTCGACTTACTGTGGAAATCCGCAGAATAATTCTCGCTGTTTTCTTTTAAATCAATACTGATATTTTTCGAATCGTTACACTTTGAATTTTTTTTCAAATCACTTTTACTGAAAGTATTACTATTTTTAGAATCGTTTTGACTCGGTTTACTTCGGCTCGGCGAGGAGACGTTTTTTAAACTTTCCTGCTTTACAGGCGAATTACTTTTTAAAACTCCTCGACTCCCCAACGAAACATTATCATCGGTCTTTATATTGCTCTGTGCGGATGAATGATCACTATTTTTGCTCCCGTAATCACTGTGTTTAATTGAGGAATACGATGGACTTTTAGCCGATTTTAAATCACTTTGAATTAACGAAAAATCACTACCTTTATTTATTTCATCTGTATGTATTAGAGAATTACTAACTTTATTCTTCGCATCCGTATAATTGCACGAAGGATCACTCTTTGAAACTTTACTCTTCGTTTCAGTATAATTGTACGAAGGATTGCTCTTTAAATCTTCACTTTTCATCTCGGTATAATTGTACGAAGGATCACTTTTTAAAACTTTATTCTTTGTTTTGGAATGATTCGATGAAAAATCACTGTTTAAAACTTTGTCTTTTGTTTCTGTATGATTGTATGAAAAATCACTCTTTAAAACTTTATTTTTTGTTTCGGAATGATTAGATAAAAAATCACTGTTTAAAACTTTATTCTTAGTCTCTGTATAATTGTGTGAAAAATCACTATTTAAAACTTTACTCTTTGTCTCTGTATAATTGCGTGAAAAGTCACTGTTTTTAGTTTTTATTTCTGTACCCACTGAAGACGCAGAATTATTTTTGTTTTTCGTCTCGAAACCCGACGATGAAAAATCGGTGGCTTTGCTTTTAATATCATTATTTCCAGAGTTGGAATTGCGTCTACTTAAACGCGAATTCCGGCTTATTACTTCCTCATTTTTAACAGTCGAATCGCTGAAAACACCATCGCTAACAGTTGTCCGACTGTTGGTGATTGCAGCGGATTTCGAATTACTATTATTGTTTGATTTTGCCTCCGATTCCACATCACTATTACCGATTGATTTTGCAACTGATTCAATGTCAGTATTAACGATTGATTTCAAATCAGCATCAGCGATTGATTTCGCCACCGATTCCAAATCAGTATTCACAATTGATTTCAAACCAGTATTCGCACCTAATTCTCTTGCCGATTCCAACTCACCATCAGCGGTCGATTTTAAATAACCGTTACCTCTGTCCGACTGGGATTTCGAGTTACCCTCCGAAGCCAAATCCGAATCACTCCTCACGGAGAGCGGCGCTCTCCGGTTGAGCTGCTCGTACTTCGCCTTGAGCCTCTCCACCTCCATTCTCGACTTCTCCACCCGCCTGCTGATTAAATCCGAATCGATATTCTTCCATTGTCTCGAAGACATCTTCTTTTTTAAACTAGGACTAGATTTTTGGTGTTAGAAACGTGTGATTGAGCAAATCGTTACATCTGAAACAACAGAAACACGCTTTTATATATATATATTCATAATCTTTTTAACAAACGTAAAACAATTGCTATGTATAACATAAAATACTACAATCTATATTGTAAATCCACCAATTGGCTATCAAACATGCATTTACTACTAATGTAATATCTTTATTGAAAAAAGGAATACATTATATAAACTTAATATATTCTATAACAAAATCAGTAAAAATGTTTCCATAAAATAAATATATATATAATCAGTATCTGGCGGAAAGACCATAGGTCGATAGCCTGTTCAAGCAAGCAAGAAAGGAACAAATATACCATAATATATTCTAAATATATGTAAAACAAATAACTTTGAATAAAGACATTGTAGTAGTAACTAGTATCCCCTTTACCATATGGTGTCGGGTTATAAAATAAATAAAAAGAAATGTATTTAAATAACTGTGACCCGAGTGTTTTCTATTACTAAAAACATTTCCTTTTCACAAGGGCTATCGACCATAAGTCTTTCCGCCCTGGATTAGATGTAGAACTACGATTGTTTCAATATCAAGTTGTGAAAGGAGGATATGTATTCGTAAAGGGTTATCGGTATTCAAGATTTATGTAAATTAGACATTTTATAACCTTCTCAATTCCTTTTGTATTTACTGTTTAAAAATAACGCCTGTAATCATAAATAAAGCGCTCGGCTTAATTGGTAATTATATATCCTTAAATTACCGCATATTCACTAAAGAAACTAATTGAAAATTCCGATTAATTGAAACGAATTAGGTTAATTAGATTAAACAGTTCTCACGGTTCAGTTTTTATTTCACTCACGGTTTTCTGAATAAAATTAATCATTTTAAGGGTGCAAGGGCGATCCTTACCTTCACATCTCGCGCTGCTACATTTTTGAGGCGTTTTTTAAGAGCTTTCCGTTACCAGCGTTTATTTTTCGCGAGACTTTTTAACGGAAACCACTCTTTTTAATTTTTCAGGTAGACAGCTGAGGGCACGCATGTCGGGTTGCCTACTTTAATTATTCATAGAAAGAAATTTGTCAAGATTAAAATTAAATAACTTTGTACGATTAATATTACTAAAATTTAAATATTGATAATATTTATTTAGAGCTTTTCCTTGAGGAAAATATTAAGTTTTACGCGTGTTTTATATTTTATCAAGACAGTTAAGTTTTTTATTTCACTCACGGTTCTCTGATTAAAATAAATCATATTGAGGGTGAAAAAGCGTTCCTTACATTTATATTTTGCGATTTTACCATTTTGCAAGTGTTTTTAATGAACTTTCCGCTGCCAGCATTTCCTTTTCTCGACATTTTTTTTTTTTTAGGAATGTAATTGAAAACGAGCATGTTGGGTTGCCTACATCAATTGTACATAGAAAAGATATATCTAGATTAAAATTTAATAATTTTGAATGATTATTATTACTAAAAGTTAAGCATTGGTAGTTTTTAATCGAAGCTATGATTCAAGAAAAATGTTAAATTTAACGTGTGATTTATTTTTTATCATTATAGTTTAGTTTTTATTTAACTCATGGTTTTCTGAATAAAATTAATCATATTAAGGGTGAAAAAACGTTCCTTACGTTTATATTTTACGTTACCATCATTTTGCAAGTGTTTTTGAAGAACTTTTCGCTGCCAGCATTTACTGTTCTCGAGATTTTTTAAAATTTTCAGAAATACAGTTGAAATCGAGCATGTTGGGTTGCTCAATCAATTGTTCATAGAAAAAGATTTCACTAGATTAAAATTAAATAATTTTGAATGATTATTTTTACTAAAAGTTATGCATTGGTAGTTTTTATTCGAAGCTATGATGTAAAAAAAATGTTAATTTTAACGCGTGCTTTATTTTTTATCATCGCAGTTCAGTTTTTATTTCACTCATGGTTTTCTTAATAAAAGTAAATAATATTAAAGGTGAAAGGGCATTTCTTAGCTTCACATCTCGCGCTCATACATTTTAAAGGTGTTTAGAAGAGATTTTCGTTGCCAGTGTTTACTTTTCCCAGACATTTTAAACGGAAATAATATTTTCAAGTAGATAACATAGTTTCAGTATGTTGGGTTGTCTGTATTAATTTTCCATAGAAAGAAACATAATACAAAAATAATTAATATTATATTATATTATTAATAATGGTAAATTTAATGTGTATTTTAATATTTTCATAAAGACAGTCTAAACAGGTTATGTAGTAATAAGCAAAAATTTTCTAGCAAAACTTAAATTTATTAAATCCACTCAAATACACGACACAATACAAAAGGCCCGTGTTTTTTGATCACAATCAGAAAAAAATATACAGTAATTAAGATTATAATAATATTCTGCACTTTTCCATACGTGAAATTTTAAATTTAACGTATATGTTATAAATAAATTCATAATCTATGAATTTACTTTAATAATAGAGGGAGAATTTATTATACTTGTCTATGATAGTGGTTATAAAACACGCTTAGATTGTGATAACTATTATAATAATCGGGACTATTCGTGAAATGTTAAATTTAACTTATATTTTATAAATTAACTTCACAATCCAATAATTCGCACTAAACATAGAATTAAATTTAACATTTACATCAATGATATTATTTATAAAATACGCTTAGATTGTGATAACTATAATAACAATCGAGGCTATTCCATTCATTAAATGTTATATTTAACGTATATTTAATAAAATAAAATTACAATCTAAGAATTCACATTAATTATAGAGAGAGAAAATATATAATCTAAATCAGTGATATTATACATAAAAAACGTGTGATAACTGTAACAATAATCGGGGCTATTAAATTAAATGTTAAATTTAACGTATATTTTATAAAATAACCTTAGAATCTAAGAATTCACATTAATCATAGAGTTAATACTATTTCCTAAATAATCTGTATCAATGATATTAGTTATAAAACACGTCTAGATTGTGATAACTATAATAATAATCGGGGTTGGAATAACCCCGATTATTTAATAAGTGGAATATTGGTTAAATGTTAAATTTAACGTATATCTTATTAAAATATATCACAAGCTATGAATTTACATTAATCATAGAATGATAACATTTGTAATCCATGTCTATGGCATTAATTATAAAACTTGAATTGATTGAGATGGTACATTAAATTAATCATTTTACATACGTAATACTCTCGTATAAATATGAAGAAATGATTAAAAATATATTTGAAAATATTTGTTTAACTCCGAAACATAAATAATCGATTCTATAATGAAAAATCAAATGTGTTTACTTGTAATAAATTAAAGACGACGCAAGCGCCACCTTTTGCCTAATTTCAAGTGGCATCGTCAACGATTTCATTAAATGTGTTTACTTGTGTTTATTATTCTCTACTTTTCCTTAATAGGAAAATTGTATAACTGAAAGAAAACGTTCCAGGAAGATTATAAATTAGTTTAATCATCAATTACATCGAATTTGAAATTAATAATAAATATGTATCTATTATAACAAGTTATAATGAGAAAAAAAAATGTACAGAACTATTCTGTAAGAAAAATGTTAACTTCAACGTGTACGTTATTTTTATTACCACAGTCTAAGCAGCGTTTGTAGTAGATATATTAATACAAAAGTGTGATTTTTATAACAACAAATTTGAATGATACTATTGCTATATTTTAGATTACTTTTTAAATGATAAAAACATAGTTAAGCACAGACAAGCATATTTTGTATATGGTAATAGTTTTATACGGATTTGATATGGATTACCAAGTAATAACGGTCAAAATATCCTGTCTTTAATTACTTTAAACCATACATTTCACATACATTATTTAACGTATACGTTATTTTTTAATATCGCAATAGTATCAATTTTAAACTCGCTTCCATTGCAACAATAAGGAATAACGTGTGTGTTAAATTCAACATTTCACGCATGGAATAGCCTCAAATAATAATATATATCTATGATTTCTAACGTAACATTTTTATTGTTTAGAGTTTGGCGACATTGCTTCGTAGTTCACAGTTTCGCCACAGTGACGCCATGGCGCTTTTCAGCGGCCAAAGTTTCACTTTTAATTGTTATCAAAAACTCTTTTAATTTATTAACCGCTAATTTACATCCAATTCAACATAAATTGTTTGTTGAAAGATATCGTCTTTTCGTCGTCCAGTCTGGTAAGTAAACAAACCTTATATTTGCTATTGAAAAGAAATAATTTGAATGCCTTCCGCCAAAGTTCCATTTAAATTTTATTATTGAAACTCTTTTAAATTCTCAACCACTAATTTATCCTTAATTGAATATTGAGTATTTCTGTGTAAAAAATAATTATTAGAATGATTAATTTTTAAAAGAGTTCTGAATAATAAATATAATTAAAAAAAGTGAGAATAATAAACAACTTTCATAAGTTTGTTTACAAATGACAATTGCTTTCTGAAAGTTAGCGTCTTTTCGTCGTCCAGTTTGGTGAATAAAAATTTATTCTTTATTATCTTCTGAATATTTCTGTGTGAAATGTTATTCTATAAAATGACAACCCCATTCTGAAAAATAATTGAAGCTTTAAGACCGATTCAAATTTGCCCGGGAACGAGAACGGAATGGAAACGGGAAAAGACCGATTCACAATCGCCCGGGAATGGACAAATGGATCGTGTACAGAGACTTCGTAAGGCCCCTTCTTGGGCGATTGTGTATCGATACATCTAATTCCTAATATTCATCTTTCCCGTTTCCGTTCCGTACTCATTCCTGGGTCATTATGAATCGGCCAAAAATGAATGATATGATTTACGTGTATCGATTCACAATTTCCCAGGGAGGGGCTTACGGTTTTTCTGTATACGATCCGTCTCCGTTCCGGGCGATTGTGAATAGAACCTTATTCTTCAGACATTCCATTCCGTCAGTATAATTTTATTAAAAGCACAATTTATAACAGCAATTAGATTTGCTTATGAAAATACTAGAATTTCCATGATTGCGAAAATTAACTATTTAAAATTAGAATAATTTGATTATTCGAATAATTTCAGTCCATTTATTAAGAATACCATTGCAGACATAATTAATAAAATAATAAATAAATAATAAAATAAATATTAATAATAACCTCGGAAAACGTTTGTAATATTTTGTTTTTTATTATTTTCATTACATCGACATTGCCATTTGACAGTATTTGAAATTAAAATTATAAAAATAAATATCTATGATATCTGAATGGTCATTTTATGGTAATCCATGATATATTAAATATATTGTGTTTTTACCGCGATTTATTAATTTAATTACGACACGACTTTTGATAAATAAATCTACACTAAAGAGCTGTATATCCTGAATTCTTTTAATGATTTCATTAAATTGAAATAAAACTACATTTCTTTTCCATTTCTATTACATCGAATTATTTATCCATTTGAGAGTATTTGAACGTATTACTAATTGAAATGATAATAAATAAATATCTATGACTTATATTGTGAAAAGTTACTTATTTACGGGTTGGCGACATTGTTTCATAGTTCGTAGTTTTACCATAGTGACGCCATGGCGCTGTTCTGCTACCAAAGTTTCACTTTAAAATTTCTTATCAAAACTCTTTTAAATTCTCCACCACTAATTTATACTTAATTAAACATTGAATAGTTCTTTAAAAAAAATAAATATTTGGATGTTCAGAAGATTTCGTAATAATAAATATTTATAAATGTAAAAAAAAGTGATAATATCAAAAAAATGTAGAAAAGTTTGTGTACTAATAACAATTGCTTGCTGAAAAATAGCGTCTTTTCGTCGTCCAGTTTGGTGAGTAAACTTAATTTATTCCTTATTATCTTCTGGGTATTTCTTTGCAAAAGATTCTATCAATTGATAATTCCACTCTGAAAATAAATAAATAATGCTTTGAAGCATAAGGGCCGATTCACAATTGCCGAGAACGAGAACGGAATGGAAACGGGAAAGATGAATCGTATCCATTCTCAATCGCTCGGATAGAGGCTCCACGAACTTTCTGTATACTATCCGGATAGTATACAAAAACAGCCGTTTCCGTTCCGTTCCCGGGTGATTGTGTCAATTATTCTTCAACATTTCATTCTGTTATATCAAAAAAGAACACTTATTAACAATTGTTGTTAATTAATTATAGTTGCTGTGTTGTTAATTAATTATATTTAATGTTGAAAAGAAATAACTCGAATTCATGTAATTAAAGTGATTGATTTTTATAATTAATTGCAAAAATCAACAACTTTAATACCACTTCAAGGAAATCAACACTGGAACAATTAGATTAATCTAATAATTTCATCGCATTTACTAAGAATATTGTATATTATCAAAAGAATTAAGGAAAGTTGGAATATCGTGGTAAAAATTTGAAACGTATTGTTTCGTTTTTTTTTAAGTATTTGAGTCTTATTGAATACACATTATTCAGATATAATTTAAAATACGTATTTTTAAATTATATCTAAATAATAAATTCGACTTTTAATTAAATTCACTTGGCTTAATAAAAAAAAAAATAAGTGAAATAAACCAAATGATTAATGAGAAAAGAAGTGTTCGATATATATTTGGATGGTATCAATCGTTACTTTGTGACAATCCATTATAACCAATTAAACTTTTATAAATATAGTTGTATTTATAGAAACTCGAGTCGTAATTAAATTAAAAAAAAAATAGTGCAAACGCATTAAGTGTTTTTACTATTTTTTTTTTTTATTTAATTACGACTCGAGTTTCGATAAATACAACTATATTTATATCTACACGTAAGTACCTGCCCAACAATTTATTAATGATTTCATTAAATTAAAACATGTATAAAGTAAAATACATCATCCGCCTGATGATGGTACTGTGTACCGAAACAATTGTAGCGGTGTTTCTACGATAAAGTTGTGAAACTTATTAAAAACTTGTTTTACTTCATAAATGTTTAAATTGGAGTCTCACCAAGTAACAGCGTCCTCATTCGAAACATTAAGTTTAAATAAAACTGAATTTATTTTTCCATTATTATTCCCATTGCATCTTTTTTTCTTCATTTGACAGTATTTTAAATTAACAATAATGATTTATAACATAATAATTTGATTATTTAGAAGTTAGCGACAACAGATTAACCAGATAGCAAGGTTAATGTAAATTTATTGCCGCTTCAGATAAATCTTTCTCTTCTCTACTTGAATATTATCATATATATTTATTTCACTATAAATGTTTGATGATGTTAAAGGGCAGTGCTATACAGGGTCCTGCAACTTTTCCTAGCGCTTTTCCCGTGAAAAAAAATGTTTCGTACAAAAAGTTATTGATTTCAAAATCTTTATGGCGTAAAATTATTTTCAAACATACAGGGTGTCTCAATTTTGCGGTATAACAAAAATATTTGTTTTTTAATGGAACACCCTGTATTTAATCAACTTTTCTAATGAAAATTTTCAACCTCTACATTGCTGTCCATTTAGTTTTTTATTATGTTACAGTGTTGCCAATTTACAATTTTTTTCTCCAAGTATCATGCATAAGCAAGCTCAACTTTAAAAAATCGTAGCGACCTCGTTTTTTGAAGGTAAGAATAACTTTTAGCAAATATCTCAGTGTAGTTAATAAGCAACGTTTTATTAATGAGCAACTTAAATTTAGTAGTACAGAGTGTTCAGAGAAACATGCCAAACTTTGCAAATTTCAAAGCGGTATAACCCATTTTTTTTTTAAATGGAATGCTCCCTATTTTATGTCATTATTCGATAGGTCTTTTTCTTTTCTTCAATTTGATGGGGCATATCTTATGTCTAAACCCCATAGTTGTTGAGATATTCAATATTTTTCACAAAAGTATCCATTTAATTACATTTCCTTGCACTCTAGTAAGCCATGCTGAGACGAAACAAGTGTCAAAATGTAAGTAAAAGTCCTTGTGAGATGAATAAATACAGATAATACTTCATAATTATTAATACAAAAGATAAACTATACTACAGTAAATGTTCAAAATGTTTTCCATTTTCATTTAGGCACAAATTAATTGCAAAAGCATTAACAATTCGTTGCTGCATATTCATTGGGGTTGTTGGTGCTTCCTTATAAACAATTTATTTTACATATCCCCACAAGAAAAAAATCATTTTTTGTTAGATCCGGAGATCTAGCAGGTCCTCGTTCATCAAAATGAAAATTAAAAACTCGTTTGCGTCGGAAAATACAAAAAAAAATCCACGCTAAGTTCACTAAGTTCACTTTCTGATCAGAAATGTATGAGCTTTTTCACTTCCACGTCGTCTTCTTCACAAATTTAACAATTTAAAGCAATATTTACATTGAAATATCATCTTTTTCACACAACAGAATGCACGAAGTAAAATGGCCGACAATTTTTATTTTAGTTGTAAAAATTAGTTGTAAACAGATAATAAAAAAAACAACAACTTATAGATCTATTAACGTATTGAATTTCTAGAAAATAATATATCTATTACATTTTACTCTATAATATATGATGTCTATAACGTCGATGACGAGCGGCGCCACCTGAATTAGAAAGGGAAAATGTAGCGGCAAGTTGACGTATGAAGTTGGCCATCTGTTTTGGTGCTTCATAGTTCGCAATTTTGCCACAGTGACGCGTAGGCGCTTTTCCGCCGTCAAAGTTCGATATAAATTTTCCTAACAAAATTCTTTTATATTCTTAATAACGAATTTGTACTTAATTGAACATTAATTGCTTGTTTATGGCTTATTTTCGTCGTCTAGTTTGGTAAGTAAATAACAATTATATTTTGTAATCTTCTATTAGTGGGTTGTGGAGACTTTTAATTTATGGAAATAAAAATGGTTGTATTTTCTCCTATTTATTTTTAATTGAAATAAATATATTTCGGAAACTATGTTTCATCTTTAGTAGTTGAAGTTTTTTTTTGATAACAAAGACTTCTGAAAACCAGTCACGCAGAAGAGAATAAGTTAAAAATCACCTTCATCGCTCAAGGAGGAGGAGCTTTTCTATGCATGGGAACTCGTCTACGTAAGGCTGTCTCCCCGGAAAAGAAAATTCTCTTTTATTCATTTAAAAATGGGACACACACATCCAGAAACTTATAAAAAACCAACTGTAAACTATAGCTGCAATTAGAAAAATCAACAATTATTTAGCAAAAAGAACAAGGAAACAAATTTACAATATAAATAGAAAAGAGTATTCTTTCACTTCGTCACAGTTATTTAAATATATTAAATAAAAATGATTATTTCCAAATTTAGCTCTATGAATATTGACTTACGTTACGTAAGTACTTTAAACAAATGCATATTAAAACAACTACTTCCCGGGCAAATACCCACGCCGGACATTGAATTACATAATGTACACCTGCTGTTGCATATCAATAAAATATTGCATAATGCAACAAATTTCGATCCGAGAAAAATTTAATATAAAAACAACAAAAGAAACGTTACTTGTTTCGGGATCTATCCTCTTTTCTATTTAAAATATTTAACAAAAAGAACAAGAAAACAACTCTACAATAGCTTATTTGTTGCTAAAAACATATATCTAATAACTATATGGGGAAATACAAAAAAATGCTGCAACGGTTACAAATACAACAGAACAAAATACTAATTCTTAATAAACTAAATAAACGAACACCAACGGAAAAAGTATACGAACAAACAGGCGAATTAAACATAAAAAAAACTATTTACTCTAAATAATATATTATTATTATATAAAATAAAAAACAAATACATTAAAACAAACATAAAATTGATAATAAAAAAATAGATACATAGCCACCAAACAAGAAGAAAATCAATGCTAAGAACCAGAAATACGCAATACAAAAATACGCACAATATCTAACAACGACCACGATAAATCAATCAATACAATGCACTACCAACATATATAAAAAAACTTAAAATTGATTCCCTTTAAATTGAAAATAAAAAACTTAATTAAACAAATGAAATTAGGTAATTTGAACATGACACATCATTAAACAATCTAACAGACCATCCCCCAATAATAATCTATAATAATTAATCTAGGAACTCGAGGTGAAGAAAGAGGGATGGAACCCTTGTAAATAGTCGTAAATGTTCTATGTATATGTATTATATTATATGGATACGCCAGATTTGTTACGGGAATGTTAAACCACAGACAAAATATTGTGTTTGTCTATAGGAAAACATTCCCCAAAAAATTCTCCGGGCATTCTTAATTTTAGAATTAGAAGAAAGGATTACTATTAATATGGTCTAGGGCTAAGATTATTTTATCCTAACAAATTTAAGAATTTGATTTCATTGATAAAATCACATGTGACGTTTTATTTGCATTTTGATATAATGAAAACACTTAACTTTTTTATACCACTTTATAATAAAAGTGGTATAAAAAAGTTAAATGTTTTCATTATATATCAAAATTGAAAATGGTACGATGTGAACGCCTCCAAGATCCAAGAATTATTTTCATATATATATATATATATATATATATATATATATATAAACGATGTCCCCTTTTACCAATTGGTGTCGGGGTTCATTTATTCATTGGTGCCAATAAAATGTAAAATAAAGAAAAAAAAATCAAAACGCTCTAGAGGGATAAAAGTTCTCGATCATATGGTATAATAAATCTTCCTATTATACGGATGCGTCCATTTAAAGAAGAATTATCATATAATCGCCGCTGTTTCGTAACAACCCGTAGATCGGATCTGGCAGAAGAAACAAGTATTGTTGTGTTCGGAGGTTCGTTCCTTGTTCTTTCCATTATTTTTTTTTTCACAACAAAAGAGGAAATATTTTTCCATTCAATTAACATACAAACGGACGACCGATTTGTCGCCTTTTCAAAATATTCACACGTTCCAGATTCGTTTCATTGTGCACACACGCACCTATCAGTGACATCTTACGGCTGTGAACAAATTGTTTCGAGAGGGAAATGCACACACTCGGGATTTACTCTATTATCTTCCCACAAAGAGTGAGAAAAATAGAAAGAAGAATGCATACGCAAAAGGATTTAATGTATTCTTTTTATTATAGCGTTATTATGTACATTTGCAATAATATACACGAAAATATTATTGTAAATGTGCATTGAAAGATTGATTAACTAATTCATAATAAATTAAAGACGACGCAAGCGCCACCTTTTGCCTAATTTCAAGTGGCATCGTCAACGATTTGGGTCTTTGGGTCAGTCGCCTTCATCAAGGCATTGCACATGGAACACACTAGTCTGATGAGTTTCAAAAAACCGAAATGGCCAACACTAGTTATCCATACGCTAGATGAATGGTGACTGAACGTTTCATTAAATGTGATTAACTAATTGTTATATACTTGTTTTTATTATTTTCAACTTTGTTGATAAAAATATGTGCTGGCGAGGTTCTACTGAAAATTCATTATATACAGGGTGGCGCAAGATTCCGATGAAGTCCAATATCTCAGTTATTAAAAAATATACAAAAAAATGTTACTTACATTATTAGTAGCTACTGTCAAACTTCACATTTTAAAATTAGTATCATATGTACAGGGTGTTCAATAATCACGTGACGTATCAAACATATGTTTTTTTTAAATGGAATGATATATTTTTTATGAATATTTTCGATTCTACGTTTAAAAATAATCATTTTTTATATAAGATTTAATAGGTTAATTTTTTATATTTTAAAAGTTATAAACAAATGAATGTTGAAATCGATAGATGTTTAGAGCCTAATATTTCAATAATGAAAAATGAAATAAACATTCTTTCAACGCCATACAAATGCAAAAATACTTAATAACAAAAAAAAAATACTCTTTTTTCTCTTAAAACAAATTTTTATATACAAGGTGAAGCAATGCGCAAAATTATTTTTTTCTCTTTTTACTTAAATGGACACCCTATATTTTTATGCTATTTTAATAGAAAATTGATCACTCTTCATTTTTTATATAACATATTAAATAGCTACCGTTTACCGTTTTTGAGATATTTAGTCTCAAATACAAATTGGGTATAGATTTTTTAACCAAAGAAGGCCGCGCCAGAACAACTAATTTATTTGGTTGTGAAAGTTACGCTTAATATCATATTTAGTAAGTAAAGTACATTTTACGTTATATTTTATAACACTGATGCAGTTAAACACACTTCTTCAATAAATGATTAATTTAATTGTTAAACTAACAATTATATTTTTTGGTTATTATTCGAAAAATATTTAAAATTTAATATTTCTATATGCTTGTTAAATTGAATTATTTAAACAATTTATGTTGACTGAAAAAAAAATGAAAATAGATACTAAATGAAATAATAAAATACTTATATTGTTATATGTTGTTAGTATTAACATTTTTATGTATTTATTTCACTCATTCACATCATTTTTTTTTAATTCAATACCATTCTAACATTTTACAATTTATTTCTTAAAAAAAATGTGTCCCAATAACCATTATAAGTCGCTAAATAATCGTCGAGCAACTATTTTCTTTATATTATGCATGCGCCTTTAAATATCGATTGTCATTTGAATATCCTTTTAGGTTAGGAAGTAAGTATGTTATTAAATGTCAGAAAACGATTATGAATTGCATTTGTTTTAATTATAGCCTACTTAAATTATAGATTATAAGCGAAACTTATAATTTTGTACTTTGAATTGAAATTGCTAAAAAAACTGTAACACATAGGGGTATAGTTTACTATATAAAAATTAAAGATCAACCAATTTTCTATCGAAATAGTGTAAAAAATATAGGGTGTTCTATTTAAGTGAAAAAGGAAAAAAATCATTTTGCGCATTGTTTCACCCTGTACACAAAATTTGCTTTATGGTAACAAACAATTATTCCTAATATTATTAAGCATTTCTTTCAATTAAACTGCGTTAACAGAAAGTTTACAACGTTTTTAAAATTTGAAAAATAAGGCTCTAAACTTCTACTGATTTCAACATTAAATTGTTTATAACTTTTAAAATATTAAAAATTGACCTAATAAAGCGTATATCAAAATGATTCATTTCAAGCGTAGAATCTAAAATAGACATAAAAAATATAGCATTCCATTTAAAATATCATATGTTTGATACGTCACGTGATAATTGGACATCCTGTATATATGAAACTAATTTTAAAATGTGAAGTTTTACAGTAGCTATTAGAAACCACGAAGGGAAGTAACGGTCGTACTTGTTGGCAAACACAAGCAACTTCGTAATGGGGAAATCGACCACTAATGATAGGCTGTATTTTTATTCAATTAATTTATTAATTTCCAAGCTTTCGGAGCTATTTTGCTCCTTCTTCAGGGAGTTCACTACAAAAATAATAATAATGCTAATAATAATAACAGTATGCGACTTAAGGTCAAAAAGTAAAAAATCTTTTGTTAAGTGAAAATGTACTAAGTGCAAATAACAAAAGGTGGAATGATAAAAAGTGAAAGTATGAAGAGTTACAATGAAGTTAATTTGAAAATTCATGAATGTGAAAATATAATTACATTTTTAATTCTTGGCTCCAGGTAAACATAAAGCGCGAAATCGCAAGATTCTTCCCGCACATGTACAGGATTAAGTTCCCAGCTACATATTATTATTATGTCAATAATATTTTTTTATAAATTTCTAAATAACTGAGATATTAGACTTCATCGGAATCTTGCGCCACCCTGTATACAGGGTGAGTTTTTTTCGATGTTCTCTATGGGGATCTCGGAAACTATAAGAGATAGAAAAACGGTTAAATGGGGAAAGAAGTGTAGTTTTATAAGACGAATAAAATGACACTTTCAAATTATTTGAAAAAGTCAAGGGTAACTAGATATTTTGAAAAAAGTAAAATGTGTCAATTTTTTGAAATCAATATATCTCTATTATTATCACAGATAGAAAAAAACTGTAAAGGACAAAGTTGTAGAAAATTTTACACAGATTAATAAAAAAAAAATTTTTTTTTCGCCCATATTTTGGGAGATATGACACAAACTTACTTTTTTTAAATGGAAACAATAGTTGGCTATGACTTTATTAAAAGTGCTATTTTTTTCTCTTTAATCCAATATAACATATGCCATAGTTATTTTTAAAATAAAATAAGTTACAGTCGTTTTTAATTTTACCATACACCAAAAAATAGTTAGCCAAGAAAAAGACAAAAGTAAAACAATTGCGGTTGTTTATAGCAACAAAATCAATATTTAATTTATTATATTTCTTTAGATTTGTCAAAAGCAACATAAAGTAAAATAATTCCGAAATTGTCAAAATAATAATAGAAGAAAATTTTAAATATTACATAAGATGCTCAAAAAGTCCACCATTATTATTATGGCATAAAGTACATCTTTTTAAAATCAAATTTGTGGCTTTTTTGACTTTTCTTCTGTCAATAGAATAACATGTTTCAAGTACAGCTAGTCTAAGATCCTCCACGGATTGATATGATTGTTGATACACTTTGTTCTTCACATAACACCACAGAAAAAAGTCTAAAACGGATAGGTCGCGTTTCATCTGTCCAAATTATTTTTGTAGGGAACGTATTATCCTCTTGGCACATGTTTTTGTATCACATACAGAAGACCATTCTTTTATTGGTATCACCGTCATGTAAATTTTGTGAAATTGATACCTTATATGGGTGATATTTATGTTTTTTCAAAACTCGTACTAGAGTCCGTTGAGATATGCTTGCTTCTGTTGCAATTTGTCTGGTCGATGTGGATGGATCTATCATCGCCAATGCTAATACGTTTATTTCCGAAACATCATTAATTTAGTTTTTTTTTTTTTTCAAGTTTCGGCTTTTTAAAGGATCCGTACTCACCCAAATTGTGGTAAATTCTTCTGAATGTTGGTAAAGATGGCTGCCGATGATCGATATATTGATTATAATATTGTTCTGCAGCATCCGCAGCGTTTTTATTACACTGAATGTAACAAACAAGCATATCAAGCTTTTCTTCGTTGGAAAAATTCATTATCACTTTAAAAAACTTACAACACCAAAAAAATATAAACCAAATATGGAAATGAATTAATGTGTGTTTAGAATAAACAACTGCATTTGTTTTACTTTTGTCTTTTTCATGGCTAACTATTTTTTGGTGTATGGCAAAATTAAAAACGACTGTAACTTATTTTATTTGAAAAATAACTATGACATATGTTATATCGGATTAAAGGGAAAAAAATAGCCCTTTTAATAAAGTCATAGCCAACTATTGTTTCCATTTAAAAAAAGGTAAGTTTGAGTCATATCTCCCAAAATATGGGCGAAATTTTTTTTTTGATTTTTTATTATTAATCTGTGTAAAATTTTCTACAACTTTGTCCTTTACAGTTTTTTTCTATCTATGATAATAATAGAGATATATTGATTTCAAAAAATTGACATATTTTACTTTTTTTAAAATATCTAGTTACCCTTGACTTTTTCAAATATTTTGAAAGTGTCATTTTATTCGTCTTATAAAACTACACTTCTTTCCCCATTTAACCGTTTTTCTATCTCTTATAGTTTCCGAGATCCCCATAGAGAACATCGAAAAAAACTCACCCTGTATATATATATAACATCATTATTTCTGCAGACAATTTTATATACAATAAATCGACCATTGGTCTTTCTGCCTAATTCTTTATATTTTCTAGTATATTCATTATATCTATCACTATCTATCGATTTTAACTCATTTAAGCCTAGTAGCATATACGTATATCAAACAACAATAATTTTATTATTCACAATAATTAAGGATATTAATTATTGTAAATAATAAAGTTATTAACAATAGCAAATTTTAATATATATTTAATCCCTCTGTATGTTGTAAACCTGAATGGTTAGAAGGATTTGGTTTAAATATTTTTAGGTAGTATGTAAGCAGTTTTTACATTATTTACAAAAAATCTACGGTGGTAAATGGGTTAATGCTGTGAAAATTTTGTGAATTATTCACATATTCCAAGGCCAGAATAGAATAATTTCAGAAGAATATAGTTTGGCAGCAATGAAGCTTAAAAAAATAAATAAAATAAAACGCTTGAGTTTGAAATACAAAAAAATCATTTATAATCTATATTCATAGATTAATCAATTGAAGTAATAAAAATAAAACTAAATTTTAGTTGTCAATAAAAGCTATTGATATAAAACACGTTGTACTTGAAAAAAAAAAAAAAACTGAAGAAAGGAATAAAAAAGATAATAAATATCTTCGAATTGAAGTAATTACGAGGGACGATGAGGTTTGAGTTAGTTTTGATTAAATGAACGATTTTATTATACACACTGATAAATGATTCATTTCTCTGCTACTTTTGGCTTTTTATTATTTAAAAGCTAATAAAAGAGATAACATTAAATCGAGATAAACAATTTAATTCTTTTTTGTTTTTTTACATTGACTTTTTCTTGGATCTAGAATTTGTTGCATTATGCAATATTTTATTGATGTGCAGGTGTACATTTTATATATTTTTTATATTATAATAACCTTTATTCATAAAAAAACACACACATAAATATAGGGTTGTAGATTATAGAGAATAACGTCAGGAAAGCGAGAAATAAAATGTAAAAAGCTGCAACCTAACTGTATCGACTTTGCACATTTGTAGAGGACTATAGCTACTGAATTTTGTACATATTACTCTAAATTAAATGTGTGTTTAATTTGATCAAAATCCATACCATGGAAAAACCATTAACACGACGAAAAGATTTTCCTATGTAAATCCCTATGAGGCCTAAATAAAAAAATGCACGGTATAAACCTGGTATTGTTAATATACCCATTTTTTTAAATTGACCTTTGAATGTCTCATTGTATTTTAATCCCATTAAGATTCTAACGGCACGCTTTTGTGTAATAAATAAATTATTTGCCATGGTACTATTCCCATAAAAAAATGATGCCGTATCTTAGGATGGACTCTATGCTGGATTTATAAACCATAAATAGTGTTCTCGAATTTACCAGAGGTAACACAAAGATGTAAGTTTAGAATTTAATTCTACAGAATGGCCTTTCCAATTAAAAGGTGCTGATAATATAATTTACTTTAATGAACACCTCACAAGCTACTTAAGCAAATTGTTTTACAATGCAAGAAACTATAAAAAGGATGGCTATAAGTATGTCTGGGTAAAACAAGGAAAAATATTTGTACGACAGGGGGAAAACACAAAAATAATTCATATTAAGAGTCAAGAGGACCTAAATAAATTATAAATTAATACCTACCGCTCACTTATAAAACTAAAATATATAAATCAATCCATTAAAAACGGACAGATATTTTTTGCTTAACATCCGGAGTATTAGAAATAAATTTGATGAAATTAAAATTCTCGATAAAGTATACAATAACTTGCAGGTAATTGCACTTACAGAAACCTGGCTGTATCAAAACGAAACTGATTACTATCAAATAAAAGGCTTTAATTCAGTTCATAATTGCAGACATTCTAGAGGTGGGGGAATTTCAATTTACATAAAAAATGGGTTAAATTATAAAACTGTCCAGAATAAAACGGTCCATGAAATTCAATTTATTCAATTATACATAAAAAACAAACGCCAATATATTTCTATAATATATAAGCCGCCTCACGTCGAAAATACACACCTGCTTTCTTTGCTAGAAGACACATTAATGACACAAAACACAAACCAAATAATTATGGGGGATTTAAATATTAACCTACTTCAACAAAATAGAATAACACAACTCTATACACATATAATCACCGAAAACGGCTATAAGATTATTAATAAAATAGATGGAAACAGTGCTACCCGAGAATCTGCAATTCTTGACCATGTTATCACAAATAGTAATGACTTATTTGATATATCGATCCATACAGTTCCATTTTCAGACCATTCGGCTGTAATAACCACTCATAAAACAAAGAAATCGAAAAGTGAAATATATGAAAGTGTACAAAAAGTTAAAATAAATTACGAAAAAATAAAAAGTAACTTCAATAGAGCTGATAAAGCATGCATCCAATCTTTCAAGGATCTAATTAAATTGATTACCTCCCTTTTGGAAAGCGAAACTAAAATAACTACTTTTAAGAGAAAGCAATGTAATGAATGGGTAAATATTGAAATTGTTAATAGTATTAAAAAAAAGGAATAAATATTATGTAAGATATAAAAACAATCCTCAAAATAATTATATTAAACAAATGTACCTTGACCAAAAAAAAGCTACTTCTGTAGCAATCAGTAAAAGGAAAAAACAATATTACGATAAAAAATTTGAGCATGCTGAGGGTAACTCTAAAAAAACATGGTATGAAATCAATAACATTATGAACAAAAACAAAAGAAATTGTACAAAAACCATCACTCAGATAAAAGACAGCACTGGAAAAATGATCCATAATGAAAAGCAGATAGCAGACGAGATAAATCATTATTATGCAACAATAGGAAAAAAATTAGCGAAAATTCAAAAACAAAAAAAGCAAAATAAATTAACAAATACTCTAACCAAGAATATAGACACAAATATGGAATTTGATCCAACCACAGACGAAGAAGTTAAACAAATAATACAAGATTTAAAAGAATACTCAGCACCTGGAAAAGATCGCATAACTAATAAATTATTAAAAGAGCTAGGGGAGGAAATCGTACCTATAATAACAAAACTTGTAAATGAAGCCATCACCACATCAACGTTTCCGGATATTTTAAAAGAGGTCACAGTACTCCCAATATATAAAAACGGCGACGACACCATGCCAGAAAATTACAGGCCAATTGCACTCTCGTCTTGCTTTTCGAAAATAATGGAAAAAATTATACTTTCTAGATTACACGAACATATCTATAACAACAACATAATAAATAAACATCAATACGCCTATCAAAAACAATCTGGAACTACCACAGCCTGTATGGACGTTGCTTGCCACATTCAACAAGAACTAGACAATCACAATTTCGTTATATTAGTGTTAATTGATTTAAAAAAAGCATTCGATACAATATGTAAAGAAACGCTACTAGGAAAACTTAAGAAACTGGGTATCAGGGGTAAAACTGGGCTTTTAATGAAAAGTTACTTAACAAATAGGAGGCAACAAACTAAAGTAAACAATACTTACAGTGATGAACTTTTCACTGAATACAGCTTACCACAGGGGGGAGTTCTACCACCGACCCTTTTTATAACCTATATAAACGACATTTTTGAATTAGAATTAAAAGGCAAACTGTACATTTACGCAGACGATACGTGTATAATATATAGTGGAAAAAATCTAAATGACATGCAAATTTCAATAAACCTAGATCTTCAATCAATTTCAACTTGGTTTTCCAATAACTCCCTTACAATAAACGAATCCAAAACAAACTATATGGTAATCACTCAAAAAAATAAAAATAAAATAGATATAGAATTAAAAATTAACAACAAAATTATAAATAAAGTAACAGAATCAGTATATTTGGGGTTAACTATTACAGACAATTTTAAATGGACTAAACATATAGACAAATTGAAACAAAAAACTAGTGCTGCCACAGGACTTCTCTATAGAATAAAAAAATACCTGCCACATGCTGCTCAAAAAAGCATTTACAATACGCTATTCACTTCAAAAATAAACTATTTATGTGCAGTATGGGGAGGGACTTCTGATCAAAACATAAATACAATGCAAAGACAGCAAAATAAATGTATTAAATTAATCTATAATTTGGATAAGCAAACACCAACAAAAACACTATATACACTAGTAACAGAATTGAACATCAAACAAAAAATCGCTTTTGAAAGAATTAAATTTATACATGAGATATTGATGGGTGGGAGTAAATCTAACGTCAAACTGGAAAAAAATAAAGAAGTACACAAATATAAGACGAGAAGAAAAAGCGATGTACATTTAATACAAAATAAAACAAACGCGCTCAACCAATGGATAGTAGTGGAGGGAGTTATTCAATACAATAAACTGCCGGCTAATTTGAAGAATGAAGTTGATAACAAAAAATTCAATTTTTTATAGATTCTAATTCACGAATTCGTTAAATGTTATCCCATACAAACTTTCATTTCATTATAGCATATGGTATCATTTTCATTTCAATCATTACTTCATAAGCAAATTTTAATAATATAAAAAAAAAGGAAAAGTCTCCATCACCATGTCAAGGAATATTTCTTGACATGAAGGAGACAAATTCAAAAATTAAAATCGGTGAAAGGATCTTCCCTTATAGTACGACATAACTATAAAAAGAAGCCCAAAACCGAACAAGTAAAAAAAAAAAAAAAAAAAAAAACAGTCCATCGTCCATGATGATACCCAGAACTCTGCAGCTAGAATCATACGTAAGATCAAAACTTCCAAGATTTAAGTTATTTAGTATTGTATTTGAACGTTTAGTATGAAACTGTATCGCTTTAGTTTTGTTTTCATTTAAAATTAATTTATTTTGCGTCATCCAGTTTTGGGTGATGGCGAACATTCTAGCTGCCTTATTAGGTAAATCGTTAATATTTTTACTGATAACTAATAAATTAATATCATCCGCATACATTTCGATCATACCATTATTTTCTGGGACCAGATTGGGAAGGTCATTAGTATAAATAATAAATAACAAGGGGCCTAATATGGTTAGAAGGATTTGGTTTAAATATTTTTAGGTAGTATGTAAGCAGTTTTTACATTATTTACAAAAAATCTACGGTGGCAAATGGGTTAATGCTGTGAAAATTTTGTACCCTGAGGTACCCCTATATTTGTTGTTCCAATAAAAGAGTACATATTATTGCATCCGGTTTTTTGGCGCCGATTTTTAAGGAATGAATTTATCAGGTTTAAACTAACTCCCCTTACTCCATATAATTCCAATTTAGTTAGCAATATTTCCATTATTATTATGTAATTCAATGTCCGGCGGGGTATTTGTCCGGGAAGTAGTTGTTTTAATGTGAATTTGTTTAAAGTACTTACATAACGTAAGTCAAAAATGCCACAGAGCTAAGTATGCAAATAATTTATAATTTTTTTTTCAAATAATTTTTATTTAACTTAATTCTCTTTGTAACTCTTCATTGCCCTTCAAATAGATCATTATTAATCAGCCTGTATATAATAAAATCTATCATTTTTACACTCCAATTTCACATTTACAAATCACATTATAAATCACCCACCTATCAAAACCCATTTCGCTCAATAATGCTTCGACCGCAAAAAAGCGCCAAATTCTCCCCCGGGGGGCAGAAATCGACAGAAAAAAAAAAACGACGGCGTGATTTATCGCGCAACACCGATCGCGCACCAACAAAGTATCAATTTGAGTCGCCAATGCGCACACATTAACTACTAATTTCGACCGCAATTATCGGTTGGGCAATTATTTTTTTCTTCGCTTTTTCAAATCGTAATTTCTGGTTTTACCGAATCGGCTCTTACAAATGTTAAAGTGCCCCGAAATTGTGTCAACGAGACGTCGTTATTAATTCGGAGTGTAATTATTGTTTGTGTGTGCATTGGGAATTGAAAGTACCTGCAGACAAACAAAAAATGAATAAATAAATAAATAAATGGTGTGAATATGATATTAACATAAAAGCGTGATTAATTTCACTGCTGAATGTATATTTTGTGCTAGATTTTATGTGTGTGTTTTTTTATATATTATAAAAGGTTTTCTTTATTACATATAATTTGTTTAATGTAGTAAAAGTAAGAATGTAAAACTAGGTTAGATATAATTTGTAATTATTGAAGTCAAAATGAAAAAAAAAAAAAAATAGTAATCATTACCTGTAGTTTTTCATTATTTAATTTGAATTTAAATAATTGCAAAAGTTTATCTTCGTTTTAATAATTAAAAGAAGAAATAAAATAAGTAATGTTTTCCATATTTTTGTTTCATTATTATTCAGTTGATATAATTTTATTTTTATTTTAATTGTTTTGAGGAAAAACATTCATTTAGTTTCAGTTCCTGTGTCCCGCCTTTAGTTCACTCAAAAATTGCCGTTATCACGTAGGCTATGTGAGCAGTTGCAATATTTTGTTTTTGTTGTTGATAAATTGCACTCTGTATATGCTGTAAAAAATATAACCTATCCTGCAGGTCTTTTCTCCTGCATTGATTATAATAATAAATAAGATAGAAAATAGAAATATAAATTCACCAATTCATCACTCATTTACATGACAGTTAAGCTAGCTAGCAAAGTTCTCATTTGCAAATCACCATAAATTCATAACAGGGCAGAAAGACCTCCGGTCGATAGCCCATGACAGACTACCAACCCATCAATATGTATTGTAAATATAAATGTTTGTAAAGAATTGTAATTCTGCTGTCTCAATAAAGATGTTTGTATATATAGAAATATAATAATACACTTTTTCTTTGTTTGTAAAACAATGACACTAATTCGTCGTCACTAGTCATTTTGATAATAACGAGCTAATGTCGTTAAAACTATAGTCAATAATAATTGGTTTAGTTTTATAAACAATATAAATGCGAAATAAACAAATGAAAATAGTTAATTTACACAATTGAATAACAAATTATTTTCCCTTTTGTTACTGCAACTTTTTGACTTAAATAACGTATGTACATTAAAAAAAGAACAAGTATTCATTGAAACAATTACTTCCCAGGGAAATACCCAACTAGAAGTACACATTGGATTGCTACTATACCACAAATAATAGCAAAATGCAATAATTATTTATTTTGTCAAAAAAATATTTCATATTTCTTGCTTAAATATGTTTATTACGGTAATAAATATTTTTGTAACAACCGAAAAAAAAAGAAACATTTCTGCACTCTCCATTTATTCGACATTGGCGCACGACTATATCAATCCATCTCTCCATACATTTATATATATTTTTTTGCTGTATAGCGAGCGATATCGATAAATTACTCAAACATTCCAACTCTCTAAAATATCCAACGACCGATAATAATTAATTAAGATTAATAAAGCCACGCTTTATTTATATACTTTTTGTGTGTGTACGCGAGATTTATAGATAGTTTTAGGTCGAAATTCTTGCACTCATTTTTTAATTTTTTGTGTGTGTGCTATAAAGCAAAGCATTTTTATTAATTGCCATTTTTTTCCGTTCAATCCTTGAGCTGTCGTTATTTAGTTCGAGTCGGTTTAAATTTACAAAATAAATTACTGTTTTGTTATTTTTTAAAAAAAAACTTTACATATCGAAGCGTCCTAAAATTATAAGGGAACCTGTTGTATATTGGACCTGTATGTATGGTCCTATGATGTTTTTTGACGACGTCTGTTGTTTTTCGTTTAAATTTTCGGAGTGAGTCGTTCACATACCGATAGAAGTGAACAAAACATAACATATCATCTTCAAAATTTCATCGTAACACAAAGTAAGTAAATTAAATAAAAATTATTTGAAAATAATTAATAAATTATTTCCACATTTAGCTCTATGACATTTTGACTTACGTTAAACAAATGCACATTAAAACAACTACTTCCCGGGCAAATATCCACGTCGTATATTGAATTACATAATGTTCACCTGCTGTTAACAAATTTTTATCCGAGAAAAATTTAATGCAAAAACAAAGAAAAGGAACGTTACTTAATATTCTATTTTTACAAAGTAAGTATTTTAATTGTATATATTTTTTTTCTTCTGCGACTAATAATTTTTCAACACTAATTGAAGTATATGTAAAAATCAAATAAAATTTTTAATTATATTACCCCCTACAATTATTGTATTAACCTCGCCTTCAGATACGTGTAAATAATAATTGTTCGGGCATTCATCTGTAACAACATGTTCGTTGTAACTTGACTCTAGGTCCATCGTAGAACAATTTTCAATTTATATTTTTGTTTGATATTTTGAATGTAAGTTCACTCTGTGAGTATTTTAGGCCCTGTTACACCAGCTTCAGTTCAAGTTGTCAGGTCCTATTGTTCTAATGTCACTTTGAACCGGTTCAGCTCGAACTTTTTTTGGTGTAATTAGTACTTATTTTTGACATTTGTTAAAAAATCATGCCTCGCAGCCCATCAGGGATTAAACGGAAGCCGATCGACGAGGATGACATCACCGAAGCTCTGGAGATGGTCACCACCATGTATGCTGCTTCAACACAATGTAACATTTAGAAAGTAAGGCTACTAAGGGAAATAAATAATAAATATAATAATAAACTTTATTACCCAACAGGCAAAAAACCCAATTACAAAGCAATAAGTACAAACTTAATATAATGTGCTATTAAATAAGACGTATATAAAAATATAAAGAATGACATATTTAAATAAAAATAAAATAAGAATTAGAATACAATTGTGACACAAACGTTTTAAATAATAATGTATCTACAACCTTATAAGTTAAATTCAACTACAGGAAGGAATGCCTTGAACTCACTCAGACTAAAGTTAAATATGTCACAATTAAAATAATTATGAGTTTGGCAGATGCGACGCAATGGAGAGAATTCAAGTATATTAGAGCGTGCATTAGTTATATAGAAGGACGTGCAACATCTACTAGATAATCTAGGTACATTAAAGTTAATTTTATATAATAGATCGGAACAATCTATCATATTATGGAGGATTTTGAATAGAAATACTTGGTCTAGTGTATTTCTCCGTGTTAGTAGTGAGACAGCATCAAACTCATTCGAAAGCAAGTCATTGTTAAAACCCTGCGGAGGATATATTCCATGCCATGCTTTTTATACCACAGGTACTTGTAGAATTTACGTTGAATGTTCTCAAGTGATTGCTTATGAGTGTGATATATTGGATTCCAGATAATCGAACCGTATTCCAGTATAGATCGTACATATGAATTTTTTTTAGAGCTTCAATATTTTTAAAAGACCTAGTGTTACGAATGATAAACCCGAGAGTTCTGTTGGCTTTGCAAATTATTGAATTATAGTGATTTTTGAAATTAAAGTGAGAATCAAAAGTGACACCAAGGTCTTTAAAAGTTGTTAGTTTTTCTAAAGGCTGATTTCCAATATTATATGTGAATAATATTGGTTCAATTTTGCGTGAATAAGTAACTACTTTACATTTAGCTTTGTTTAGAGTTAAATAATTAACACAACACCATTCAGTAATTAAATCAAGCATATTTTGTAAATGTAGACAACAAGAAACTGTGTCAACATTAGAAAATATTTTAAGATCATCGGCAAACAGTAAATGGTTACAATCTAGTAAAGCACTGTAACGTACACGTTTCGCTATCTTTTGTTTTTCAATTAAAATATATAATAGTTAGTAGTGTTAGTTGAAAAATTAAGAATAAGTCAAATTAAATTAGAAAACCAGTTTTTAATGTAGGCAACCCAAAAAATCATACGGCAATTAATGATCAATTTTTATTAATTAATATACTAGCTGTCAAATGTTTGTTGTTATTGTCAATAGATCGAAGATGCCAATCGATTTATTAGTCCAAGTGGGGGGGGGGGGGGGGTGTAGGCGTTGATGGTGGAAGGTAGATTGCTGGAGCCTGGATATTTTTTTTAAAACGTGAAGGACTGAGTTTGAAAACAGAATATTAAAGATAAGTCCATCGAGAATTTTTTATTAATATTTTTTTTGTGAGTGAATAAAGCCGAACAGACATTTTAGAATTAGGGAGTTTAACTTAAAGTTGTTTTTTTAAAGAGTGTAAAGGTTTATTATACAGGGTTAATATAATTATTTTTTTAGAACAAAACAAGTTATTGAAATTTAGTGTTTTATAAAATTGTAAAGAAGGTGACGTCATTTTCTGAGGGGTTTATTTGTATGAACATTGAATATGATTTTTTTGCTTATCTTAAGTTTGTGGTCTCATTACTATTTTTTTACAATTCTCTAGATAAAATATTTTCTTCGTTTTTATATAATTCAAATTTAAACATAATTGTTTTTGGTTTATGTAATATTTTTCATATTTAAATTTACTAATATATATTTTTTTAATTTGAAATTTTTTATTAAGATCTTATTATTTTGCCTCCCTGTAATTTCTTGATTTTATCCAAGGGTAAGCATCATCAATACTTTGTTCAAATCAAGTGGTGCTCAACATTTTTTTGTTTATTTTAATTTTTTTGAATCACGACTCAGCCTACCGAGATCGAGTGGCCGTTCACGGGTAACAGCACTTAGGTCATTAACAAAGAGAAGGAACAATAATGGGCCCAAATTGGATCCTTGAGGTACCCCCGAACGAGCAATAAACATTTTAGATGAGAAACCATTGATTGAAACATAGAGATGGCGGTTAGATAAATAAGATTTGAATAAGTTAATTAAGTTGACATGAAATCCAAAATTATCAAGCTTTTTTAATAGTATAGTGTGATCAACACGGTCGAAAGCCTTATCAACATCCGTATAAATACAGTCAACCTAACCCTTACGGTCGAGTTCACTGCAGACATATTCACTAAAGCAACACAAATTGCTCGTCGTAGATCTACTTTCCATGAAACCATGTTGATTTGTGGAGATATAGTGTTTAACCTTTCGATAAATTTTATTATAAATAACTATTTTAAAAACTTTTGCGAAATTTGACAACAATGCAATGAGTTTATAGTTACCGACATCCCTAGAATCACCAGACCTAAGCACTGGGCATATTTTTGATACTTTCCAAGCTGACGGAAATGTAGAGGATTTTAGAATGAGACTGAAAATTATGAAAATTGATTTTTACAGTATGGAAAAGTAACGTTTTCATACTCCCAAAATAATAATGTAAAACAAGCTTTTACGGACGAAGAGAAGTTACTGATCCGCTATATAAAAGAGGTAGGACAACTTCATTTTGGGTTGACATTAATACGAATTCATCAATTGGCGTATCAATTAGTCAGGAGCAAAAAATAAAACGTTCGATGAATCTTGGAATTGATATGATATCAGCGCTAGAGCATATTGGCTTGTTTAGATCAAAATATGAGGATGCGATATCTTTGAGGAAACCAGAGACCACTAGCTTGGCTAGATCAACGGCTCGAATAGGATAACCGTGGAAATCTTTTTTAAAAACCTAAAATGGATTAAAAAAATTTCGCCTTTCAATATTTGGAATAGTGACGAAAATGGAATTTTAGCCGCCCACGTAAGACTAAAAATTATGTATTCAAAAGGACTTAAATAAGTTTGATGCTACTTATTTAAGTCTTTCGAGCGCCGAAAAAAAAAACATAATGATGGTGCTATAAATTCCGAGGGTGTGTTTATACCACCAAAGCTTATCTTTCCACGAGTCAATTTCAAACATTTTATGTTAAAAGAAGCCCTACCCAGCACCATAGTATAACGAAAACCTTTTTTTGACATTTTTTCAACATGTTTTTTCTGTATACCGGAAATCAATTATTTTGATGGATAACCATAAAAGCCATATTTGTATTTCTGCAATTCAGATGGCAAACGATTACGGTACAACATTGCTAACGTTCCATCCCCATACAAGTCATACGATGCAGCCACTAGACCGAACAGTTTTTTTCCTTTTAATAATAATAATAATAATAATAATAACGAGCCCATTGGGGTGTGGTTGTTTTTATTAACGATAGTGTCCAATACAAGGAAATCCAGCTGAATACGGATGTTCAAGCTTTGGCTGTAAATTTAA
Source organism: Philonthus spinipes (assembly GCA_963082785.1). Lineage (NCBI taxonomy): Eukaryota > Metazoa > Arthropoda > Insecta > Coleoptera > Staphylinidae > Philonthus > Philonthus spinipes. The sequence goes on from OY720311.1 coordinate 11,628,981, forward strand.
CTCACCCGATATTATTACTCTGTAATTTATTCTTGAGTGATGGGAATTGGACAGTTGATAACCTTAAGGTTGCGGTTTAGCAGAAAGAGATAGAAGTACACTAAAGTGTAAATAATCATCGATAAAAAAAGGATCGGGCTCCAGAATTAATAACCTGAATATGCACTTGCATTTTAAGTAGAAAAATATCGGCCAAATTAAAAAAAAAACAGTCAATTATTACATATCACCCAAATTCACTAGTTCTTGTTAAAAAAAGGAAGATATAATGATATTAATAGGTAATGAGTATAAAGCTATTTTAATGAAGAATTTGGTGATATTATTAAAATTTGCATTAAACACGTTTTGTTGCTAAAACTATACATTAAAAATTGACATAAAACTGACATTATTTGTTTCATAATTGTTTTCTATCAAATCTAATTATAACAATACATTTTAATTTATCTGGTGAAAATCCTGCATGTTTTAAGATTACTTTAATGTATAATACAATATTGTTCATTGATCACAACGGCAATGTAACTAGAATTACTAACTGCAAATAATTTTATAGCCATTTCTTTCTACTAAACCACACCCTTGAATCGAAATGCAATTACCTCATATAAGACTCATCTAGAAGATTTTAAGTCCTACAGTTCGTTATGGGGATCCAGAGCACTGGTCAGGAGAGGAAGGAGGGTAGAGGCATTCTTGACAGTACGAACTTATTCGTAATGAACGAGGGATCCAATTCCCATCTCTGTTCAAGAACATGACAGTTCTCGGCAATTGACTTGTTCATTTGATCGCCCTCATTGGCGCTGGGATTTGCTTACACCATAGTGGACATTTTCCAATAGTAATAACAACCGATGTAAAGCAGCTTCAGGACCACAGTGAGTATTAAAACGAGCTGACTGGGGACACGTTTTCAGTCCCTACAGAAACAGCTGATCCTGAGCAGATGGCTGATATCACAGCATAGAGGCAATGATTCCACAAAAATCGGGAAAATTGCGTAGGACTCCAGTCCTCTGGTGGAACAACGATGTGAAGGAAATCATTTGAAGTAAAAAGCTTGCCCTGAGAAAATATCAACGATAACTCACAAACGAAAATTTGATCAACTTAAAAAAAATAAGAGTAAGCTTTAGGAGATTATTGTTGAAAAAAAGAGAGACTCTTGGGAACAGTATGTGAAATACCTTAATCCACACACTCTCAACTCTGAACTATGGAGAAAGATATGTGCGTGGTAAAACCAATCCAATACCCCACATCTCCTCAAGTGATAAAACCATTGAAGATATTAAAAAAATACAGTAATATTTGCCCAACACTTTGGTGGAATCTCCAGCAATAGCAGTTATTGTGATGATTTCCGCAGGGCTACGGTGGAACAGGAAATCCGCATCGATTTCTCCACGAAGAAAAGGTGGGACTATAATGGCTTTCTCAAGGAAAGAAATAAAGACGGCTATTAAATTTATGGAAAATAGCTCACCTGGCTATGGCAACATACTGTACGAGCTTATAAGGCAAATGTCTGAAGCCGGCATGCAATATCTCTTGGACTTATTTAACGAAATTTGGATAAAGGCCTTACACCCGAGGAAGTGGAAGGAGTCGATTGTTTTGATGGAAAGGGGTATTCCTTGGTGGAAAGTTACCGCCCCATTTTGTTAACTAGCTGCATTAATAAAATCGTTGAGAAAATTGTAAACGTTCGGTTAATGTAGACATTAGAAGCTAGGCGGTTGCTACGTCCTTTTCAGGTAAGTTTCCGCGGAAATTATTTAACCACAGACCAATTAGTACACATAGAAAATGCTATTCTAAATAGCTTCGCCAAAAGAGAAAATTTCTTTGATATTGAAAAAGTACTACCTGGAGATATGAAATCATTAAAACATTGTTCGACTGGGGTTTTAGAGGGAATCTACCGACGTTCATTAACTTTTTTGAATGAGAAATCATTTAGAGTGAGGGTCGGTAATAGGTTATCGTCATGATATATACAAGGAACAGGCATCCCGCAAGGATCGGTGCTTAGTTTAGAATAGCTGTAGACAAGATTCTGTCTGGTATCCATCACTCGATTAAACGATCCCTGTACGAAGATGAAATAGCTATATTTCTTAGTACACCTTTGTCTAATACTCTCATGCAGCAAGCCATAATAAATTGAAGACGACGCAAGCGCCACCTTTTGCCTAATTTCATAAACTGCATATCTTTTAACGCACGTGTTATTGGGTACAAGTTCTCACGAAGAAAAACAGTTTGCGTCCATTTCTGTGGGAAACGGATCCCTCACCAGATGCCGAGATTAAATCTTGATTGTGCCCCTATAGTTATTAAAGAGGAGGTTAGATTTCTGGGTTTTCTTTTTGACCACCAACTCCGTTTTAACAAGCATATAGAAATCCTGAGAGACAATATTCAACTAAAACTAATCATGCTGAAATGTATATCGGGAGTTAGGTGGAGAGCTAACCGCGAGATCCTCCTCATTTATAAAACATTCATTACTTACTTAAATCTATAAAATATAAATAACAAGATAACAAAATTATACATGTGTAAATATTAAGACGCATGCAGTATCTCCATAAAACGATTAAAACAAGATTTACTATTAGATATGTTGAAAATATCCAGTGAAGGATCGACAGATAGCAAATTATTGTATATATCGCACATAGTAAATATTGGTGACTTAAAAATGATATTCGTTTTGGGAATTGGAGTATGGAAAAATCTATTTTGTCTAAGAGCCTGGGGGATATGAAAAGTAATTAAGTCTACAGCCTCGGGACAATCGATTAAATAGTGTGGTAATTTAAATAGGACAGTAATGAGGTGTGATTTTCGTCTATTTTCTAGGGATTCTAAACCAAATTCACTTAAAAGTGTGCCGTAATCTATATTATAATCCGGATACCTACCATATTTCTTTAGATATAGGTATTTAGTTAAACGTTTTTGTACAGATTTAATTAAACTAGAGTATTTTATATAATACGGATTCCAAACGCAACAACAAAATTCTAGTCGAGAGCGGACATAGGCAAAATATAATGAAAGAATAGCATCTGTACCTGTGAAATGTCTAGAGTTTACGAACAATAAACAAACGATTGAGAAAAAACTATTACTAATTGTAAAATTATTTTATTACGTGTTGAACTTTCCTTGTTGTTGGAAAATATTCAATTCGGCATTCGCTTGGCAATTAATTTTTGATTTTAACCATAATTAGAAAATCGTTATTGATTGATATCCATTACAAAACATAACGATATTCCTATTTAATAAACAATTTCCTGTTGCAATTTCTCGCCGGTTCCCTCTTTTAATTAGCGAAAACGTTTCCCCGCACAAAATAATTGCAAAAGAATTTAACCGAAAAAAAAAACGCACGCCATTTTTTTCTTTTTCTCTCTCTTGAATCATAAATATAAAAAATTGCGTCGTTTCATTCCTTCGCGCATTGCGTAATGGCAGAATTATTATTTGATCTTATTTCTGAGGCGAGTGAGTATCCGCTATTTAAGAGTGTGTATAATATAAAGTTGTGTAATTGTTATAGCAAAATCGGCCGGAGGCTGAAGTAGAAGAAAAAAAAATACAAATTGGGATTGTAAAATTATGGCGTTGGATTATTATAATGGAAGTTACTAATCATTGTGATTAAATGTTAGATACGCTTTTTTGTGTGATGGTTTTTTTATATAAGTGTGTGTGGATTTAGAAAAAAAAGTAACACAGATTAAAGACATTCTTGTTTTTTTTTTGTATTAATAAATAATAAAAAATGCCACATATGTATCATTTCTGTTGAAACATTTTTTGCGGGGCATTCATTGTGAAAAATATAAATAAAATATAAAAGTGCCAAAAGTCATCGATTTTATTGGTTATAAATGTTTGGCGAGCCTTTATTTATAATAACCAATAATAAAAATACGTTAAGCATAAGTTTTCAATAAATATAATCTTAATGCAGCTTGAGATTTAAGATCGCAAAAGTTATTTGTGTGAGTTAGCGTGGAATTGTTGAAGCTTAAAGTTGTGAATTGTTTTTCAATTCGATTAAAAAAATGTGTCTGGATTTAGAAAAAGTAACACAGATTAATGACATTGTTGTTTTTTTTTTTGGAAGAAAATTCGAATTTTGAAATAATAAGTAAATTAAATTGATATTCTTTTTAAATTATATTTATATCTATGAATAGTAGAAATTTTCAATATACAACATTGAGGTATAATTTAAATTTAATTAAAGTGAAAAAAAAAAAAATATATATATATCTGATGGAATTTGAACCCGATTATTGTTATTGATAATGAATGGTTAGCACTTGAAATATACAGAGAGGTATGCATTAGGGGAAGTGTATACCTGTAAAAAAAAACGCGAGTCAAACGCATTAAACCGATTAATGTGTGTATGTTTAGTTGCTTATTTGGCATATGTGTGTTCAGTTGCGTGTTATAGGCAACTAAACACACATACATTAATGCGTTTGACTCGCGTATTTTGCAGGTATACATAGGGGAAATGTACACTGATAATAAAATCTCTCTGTATACAGGGTGAGTTTTTTTCGATGTTCTCTATGGGGATCTCGGAAACTATAAGAGATAGAAAAACGGTTAAATGGAGAAAGAAGTGTAGTTTTATAAGACGAATAAAATGACACTTTCAAAATATTTGAAAAAGTCAAGGGTAACTAGATATTTTGAAAAAAGTAAAATGTGTCAATTTTTTGAAATCAATATATCTCCATTATTATCATAGATAGACAAAAACTGTAAAGGACAAAGTTGTAGAAAATTTTACACAGATTAATAACAAAAAATCAAAAAAAATTTTCGCCCTTATTTTGGGAGATATGACACAAACTTACCTTTTTTTAAATGGAAACAATAGTTGGCTATGACTTTATTAAAAGGGCTATTTTTTTTCCTTTAATCCGATATAACATATGCCATAGTTATTTTTAAAATAAAATAAGTTACAGTCGTTTTTAATTTTACCATACACCAAAAAATAGTTAGCCATGAAAAAGACAAAAGTAAAACAATTGCAGTTGTTTATTCCAAACACACATTAATTCATTTCCATATTTGGTTTGAGTACGGATCCTTTACAAAGCCTAAACTATATTACCATTAGAAATTGTAGCCAATCACATCGCACCCAATGCTTTGATGCGTTCCTGAACAAATCGAACATAGGAAAATTTACATTGAGTACATTCTAGCATGTTCGGTGTTACATAAAACTCTGTATATATATATATATATATATATATATATAATAATATTTATTTTTCTTCTAGTACATATTACATATTATTAGGTTTTTAGTGAACGTTTGAATTCTCTAAAAACCTAATTTTCGAACAAATCTGCAACAATCAATTACTTAATTATAATTATTACACGTTTTCCAATCAACCATTTAGTTTGTGCGGAATGAAGCAATAATCTAAGCGGTTTTCGCAATTTTGCTGCGGGTTTTTTTTTTATCTCTCTTCATTTCAATATTTGTACAGGCCGATCATAATTACAGACATAATGCACACCATGTGGGGAAATTCAATAAAAGCGCATTCCGGAGCGGTTTTTTCTTTGCGCTCGGTGGGCTGGTCGGGTCATTTTTTCTCTATCCGTTGCCGCAATCTTAATATGGGGTTCCAGAGCGACAGGTAATTATCCGAATGTGTGGATACGGAATGGGCGTAAATTGCGCGTTTGTTCAAAATGGAAATCTCAGAATTAATAAAAAAAAACTAAACTAGTGCAGTTTTTTTTAGATTTAATTTACGCCTTCATATTATTCTATACATTTTATTCTTGACAAGAATAAATATCAAATTTATAACGTTTTGATTTCACATCCTACACTCATATCTAACAAACAGTCTAAAAAAAACTGCACTAGTTTATTTATTTTAATTAACTCCGAGATTTCCATTTGCCATGATGAATTCCTTGACAAAAAGTGTAACTCCGTTTGTTAGATATGAGTGTGAAATCAAAACGTTATAAATTTGATATTTATGTCGGATATATAAAATTTAGGGTTATTTATTTATTTATTTATTTATTTATTTAATCAATTGCATACAGTAACATACATACATGATAAAATAGAATATTACAATAATGAAATAATAGAATTAACATGTCAAACAGCATGTCTCGAAGGCCAAAAGTCCGCAATAATTTTTTTAGACATCAGACAAGCTTTTGACTCGGTTTGGCACAGAGGCTTGCTATATTCCTCTACATTAACATTAACCTTCTAGACAGTTTCCTACTTAAAAGATCTTTACAAATAAAACTCCATGATTCCATATCCTATTCCTTCACTCCCGAACAAGGTTTGCCACAAGGTTCCCCATTATCGCCGCTACTGTGTAACTTCCTAGTCCATGACATTTACAATCCTAACCCAAATTATGTAAATAAATCCGCATATCCTCTCCTTTACGCCGACGATACTGCCCTTATTGCTCATGCTTCCACCCTACCTAAAGCCCTCAGCACTCTACAGGGACTAATTGATACAATACAAACGTGGTTCGCCAAATGGCGCATTTCTATAAATCCTAACAAATCACAACTCCTTATTCCTTTCCATCGTTCATCTAATTCATCCTTTTCTGTCTCCATCAATAACCACACTATCTATCCGTCAGATCTTTGTAAATATCCATTTTGATCCCAAATTCACATTTAAAGCTCACTCTACGATCCTAAAAACTAAAGTCAAGAAAAGGACGGCATTTTTCAGAAGCCTGACATTTAAAAGCAAAGGTATTAACACGCAGACTGCTGTACATATTTATAAAATGATCTGTCGTCCTTTGCTTGACTACGCATCAGTTCTTTTTCATAATCCCCACCCTACAACTCTATCTAATTTAGAAATAGCAGAAAAATCGGCGCTAACAGTGCTTACTAAAATCCGTCACCCGCAAAACCCTCTACACAACCCGTTAAACATCCGGTTATATCATCTCACCTAAATCACTCCTATCCAACTCCGTTTACAATCCCTTGCTACAAAATTCGCCTCTAATCCTATCCACTTTGACCTATTACAGCCTCTCTGTATTCCCCGAAATAAGAACATAATCTCTCATCGCAAATTTCCGTCTTTCTCAATTCATGAATTCATTAAATCATTTCATAACAGTAGCATTCATAACAATTGAATCACCCCTTCATATGGACTTATAGGACAACATTATCAATTATGACCCGTTTTTTCACATATTAAGACAAAGACAGTTTATTTAAAACTCAGGCAGAAAGACCTCTGGTCGATAGCCATTTAACAATTAATTAATTTTTGTGTGATATACATAATCAATGTTTGTTACCTTATTGTAAACTTAATTGTTAATAAAGATTGTTATATATATATAGAATTAACAAAACACATTTTAAAAAACCATTTTATCCGTTATGAAAAAAATCTTGACTCCAATCTTATACAAGGTGTTGCCAAAATAGTTGGTCAAATTCTGTGAACACGTAGAGAATGGCAAATTATCAAGAACATCTTAATACAATGGCCGTCGAATATATCTCCAAAAAGTGGTACAGTCTTTCAAAGATTGGGACTCGACATAGGTTTTTATTATTTTTTTTATAAACCATTAAAGAGAAAATTATGAAATTTGGTACACGGGCACATCTATTAAAACCTAAAAAGATGACACATAATCAAAATTCAATTCATTAGCACCCTAATGAGGGGGTTAAGGTATTAAAACCTATCTATTTTTATTACATGTCACATTTTGAACGTTGCAAATTAAAATTGTGAATTTTTTTGTAAGATTATCACTCTTGTTAAATTACTGATCACTGAGGCTTCTACTTCGTTATACATTGTGTAAGATTATAATAAAACACTTTTGTCATTAAAAGTTTAGTTTGATAATGACAAGTGTAAATTGTTGAAACTATAGTCACTAAATATAAAATTCTGTTATACAAACAAAGTTAAAAAAGTGTTTTATTATACTCTTGTTAAAGATTGATGGGACGCACTATTTTCAAGTAAAACTGATTTAAACATTTAATTACATATGTATAATATTCGAATACATTAATGCGAGAATAAACAGTTTGAATATGAAATTAAATATCCTCCTCAGAGATAATATCGAGCGTATAACAAAAATCGACTTCGAACTTGGCATTGGAGATCTAAAGTCATGTCTGAACCAAAATCACACGCGCACGCGTAAAGTACTGGTTGTCACGTTGACCGCAACCAGCATTTCACGCATGTGATGTTAGTACAGACATGACTCGAAACTTCCAACGCCAACTTCGTCGTCGATTTTTGTTATACGCTCGATATTATTTCTTTCGGTTTTATGTTATTGAAGGCTCCTTTTATATCCAGGAATACCGCCAACGTTGTATGACCAATTATGTATGACCAAGTTTGGGCAGTTCTGTGTCGGTAGGCTGAGCCGTGAGTCAAATTTTAATCAAAATAACCAATTCAAAACAAAAAAAATATTAATGTTGAGCGCCACTTGGTTTATAAAAAAAATATAAGTTACTGCCCCTTTGTAACCAAGAAATCGAGGAGTTATGCTAACAATAGAATAATACAAATAAAAAAATTAGAAATACATTTAATAAACAAAATTACAAAAAAATTAACAAAATGAGAACTCCACAATAATAAATCGACAATAAAATAATATCAAACTAACAAAATTAACCAAAATGAAGATAACCGTTTTATATCTTTGAAAACATAATAGTATATATATTTTTTTTAACAAGTCAACTAACACCCCATACCCAACTTAAATAAAAATAATAAATTCCACTTGAATCTATTGAAATTTAACTCATAATAAGAACAATAAAATTAATGCCCCAATTTATCTAACACATGCTTAGATTATTTTATAACTATTGCTGAATAGAATGACGTCACCCTTTACATTTGTTTACAACTGTTTTTTTATATTAAATATCTTAGTCACCTAAATATCCCGTTTTAAATTCAACCAGCAATTATTTAAATAGCTCTTGAACTAATTTTTAAATTTACCAATCATTTCTTTTACTAATCAATCAAATCGATAATACCCTATTTTCAATCACTCTCCTACTTTTTCAATTAATCAAGTAACTCATGAATTAAACAATAAATCACAATAAATTCTTTAAATATTGAAATTAACTAAGTGACTTTCAAATTAGTCTGTTTTAATTATTTAAAAATCTGCCCTTACTTTCCGTAATGTTTTTTTTTTTTAAATTAAATATGGCCGTTTCTTTTCACACTAATAACAAAAAATAGCGCTGGTTAAATAAGTTCAATTTGCGATCAAGAAAATTATCACTTATTTTTCACACTTATCTGAGATTTTTTTTTCCTCGCACGTTCCACCACCCTCTCCTACTCCCTTATCACCGATGGAAGTAGATACGATTAATTAAATTGATTTAATTCTTTTCGTTTAATTTTGTTCGGTTTTGATTTAAATTTAATTAATTTGGTTTAATATAATTTAAATTGATTTAGTTTAATTCGATTTAATATAACTGATTTAATTTTGCTGATTGTATTTGAATTAATTTAATTGATTTTTTTAACATCTTTAAATTATGTAAGGCATAGCTGTACTGACGAGGGTACCGAAACACGTGTCTGCAGATGGCCTTATATTAAGTAACGTTAATTTTGTTGTTTTTACATGAAATTTTTCTCGGATCAAAAATTTTGTTGCATTATGCAATATTTTATTGATATGCAGCAGCAGGTGTACATTATGTAATTCAATGTCCGGCGTGGGTATTTGCCCGGGAAGTAGTTGTTTTAATGTGCATTTGTTTAACGTACTTACGTAAGTAAGTCAATAGTCACAAAGCTAAATGTGGAAATGATTTATTAATTATTTTCAAATCATTTTTTATTTAGATACGAATCCTTTTTAACTCTGTACATCGACCCCAAGAATTCGCCGTTGTAGAAAAATCGAAATGAACCGGACACAGGAAGCAGCAAACTCCAACCGGAGATAGATTTGAATTATTCTTGGTTAAATCTTTTGTTAAATTCAACCCTAATAACGAGGCCTAAAATAGAATTCGAATTTTAGTCTACGACTCCAAACTTTAAATCAACACGAAAGACAAACACGGAAGAATAGAAAAATATTACAATTTACCTTTAGCTATTGGTCGGCCTCGCTTAATTTAAATTTGATTTAGAAAACTTTCCAAGAGATCACAGAGATTCTCACAGATAATACTTAAAACGACGACACACAGCACGTGTTTTTTTATCTAACGTACAACCTGTCCAGCAAACAGCTCGACAATTACTAATTGGAATTTCGAGTAAAATCTAATTTCCCCTAAACAACATTAGGTGAGTGCCACCTATTTAAACAATTAATAGTTTGGTATTTTCGATTTATCGAAAATAAAGCAGCGGCTACACAAACCCACTGATGCTAACATTACATGTTGCTTAACTCTAGCAGAAGAATTTGAAATCACTACCAAAAACCATAATTCGATTTATAATAGCGAGAAATTAATAAACGCGATAAGATAAAATATGCGGCGAATAAATTCGACTTGACAAAGAAATGCACGTGTGATTCCTCCTCAACGTGACCTATGTTTGACCTCTTTTCGAAATGATGAATTAAATTGTAAACAAACCGAAAGAAGGCCGTCTCGTCATTTTGCGATCAAAATTAAAATTTTCAATTTGTTTATTGCTTTGCTCTATTTGGCTTCTCAGGGTGTGCAGTGCAGTGTTTACTGATCTACTCTTTGTGTACACATATTGTGCGACTGATAGAAGGCTGGGATTGATGGTCTCCCTTGGGTATGTTTCTATCAGTCTTTCTAGGGTTTTTGGTAAGGAGGAGGTCTATAATCCTTTGGTTCGGAATGCACTATTTTTCTTGCCTTTGGAATAAACCACATTTGTCTCGCTCCATTGTTTTGGCATAAAGGGAATATTTAAGCAGGCATGATTTCCAAACAAGGAGTTATTATGTCCTCAGCCTTATGTAGTTCGGGAGGAATGATACCACCTGGTCCTGTCGATTTAAAGGGTTTTTAGCTTCTCAAGCTCTATGCTGTTCTGTCCGAGCCTAGGACTTTTCCTATCCATCGGCTATTTTGGTTTAAGTTGATGTAACATCATTACTTGGGAAGTGGGTGTCCATCACTGCCTGGGATTGCTGTATTACCCGTTAGTACCTTCCTGAGTATGTTCACTTCTGATGTGGTTTCTATTTCGCCGCAGAATTTTCTCCAAGAGGTTCTTTTCGCTTTCCCGATCGCTTTCTTGAAACTACGAAGACCGTTCTTGTATGGCTCCCAGTGACTTTCGCCAGGTTGCCTGTTTGATTTTGGTTTTGTTTTCGGCCTTTTTAGGGTTGTCTGAGCATGTCGCCTTGGAGGCTTTGTTGCATTCATTTGTGAAGATGTCTACTAAGCGGTCTAATCCCTTTTTTGAGTATGGTATGCCAGGTCTTCTCCCAGGGTTTCTCTATACAGGTTCCAGTTAGTATTTCTTTTCTTTAGCGGTTTAGGAATTGATGGAGCTATTGTATCCATGTCAAATTCCAAATACCTGTGTTCTGAAAAAGAGTGTCCATTGCTAATTTTTCAGTTCTTAATATTGTGCGTTTCAGGTTTCGAGAGTGAATGTTGGTGCATCACCTTTATTACATAAAGAGAGGTTAGTTTCAAGTATGAAGTTTAAGAGTGACTCACCTCTGCCATTGGTGTCCGAGTTTCCTCATAGATGGTCGTGGGCGTTTGCATCAGCACCAATAACGATGCTCACCCATTTCCGGTTGGCGGCATCTACCAGTTCCCTTGCCCCCTCAAGGGTTAACTCAAGATCATGCGTTATGTAGGAAGAGAGCATCCACCAGGTTCTGGTGTGGTACTCCATGCACATGGCTACCGTGTCATTGTCGCTGAAATTTGAGAGAAGTTAAACTTTGAGTTTCTTATTTATTAGCACACATGCTCTGGGTTTACCTTGTCTCTTCTTGTAATAAGCGTATACTCACCGTCATTCAGTCCATAGATCCGGTTGCCCACGACCCATGGCTCCTGGATAACCGCTACGTCCTTGCTGCCCATCCTCGTGTGAATTAAAAACGTAGCCGTTGCCGCTTCTGAATGATGCAGGTTCACCTGAATAACCTGCAATATTACCCCTTAGGGAATTTTTCGATGATCGTTTTTTTACGGTCAGGAGAAAGGGTAAGATCAGAGTCTAGGTCACTCCTCTCTACGACTGTTTACATGAAGACGGACGAATGAGCTCTTAGCTTTCCCATCTTCTCTGTTACTGATAGATGATCGCTGTCAGGGTGTCAGCCGATTTTGCTCCTCTTGGTTCCGTCTCCTTCTCTGATTTATCCACCTTTTTGGTGTGTGTTGTGTATAGTTTAATGGTGATCGAGCCGAATCCATGGCCGATCACCCCTCCACGTTCTTCAAAGGAAGGCTCAATCGGTAATGGTGATATGTATCTGCCTCGAGTTACTCTCTCTCTCTTCCCTATCTTGGCAATGTTCCACTCGTCGGCTGGCAGTGATGGGTTACTCATCCTGATGCGCTCATGGATGGTGTCTAGGTCCTCGGGCTCAGTATGGATCCGAGTAATGAATTTCGGTCTGTTGGGGATTTTGTCCATCATAGCAGCCTCGGTAGAGGCTCCTGGTCATACCTTACCCATCTTCCTAATTGCCAGCTTGTACAGGTCAGCGGATCTCTGATCTGCATAAGCCATCAACTTGACGTACCTTTGATGCCTGCCGGCTTCTCTGCATTTTGGTGTTGTCCTTCTAATATTATCGTCAGACGTGCAAATAATACACGAAGAAACGGTTTAATTGTTCTTTATTCTACCTCGGTTTTGTACACACTGACTTTCGATAAATCATCTGGTCTCAATAGACAAAAAATACATACGAACAAAAACTATAAAATAAATTGAACCCTTGTAAGATGCATCACAGTTTTCCTTAAGCACCTCTTTATACCTCTTTATCTTTTGGGGAGTCCGATGTGGTCCAGGAAATCTTCAATGAAATCCAATTGTCGTATAATACGAAAATGATACACTTTAGCAGTGCCAACTCCACTTTTTTTCCAATTTGCCTTTTTGTGGTTTTTATCGATGGCCGCACAGACAGTATGATCCTTAACGATGTCACTGAATGAGCGGCTAGGGATGGCTTTCGGTGGGCTTTTGGAGACAGGAGGTTCGCCTTGTGACCGTTGCCTTTTAGACTTTACGGACTTGGGAGACCCGTCCCCCTATTCTTTAATAATTTTCTGAGCCTATCTCAGAGACTCATGTCCTCCTCGGTCAGATCAGCCTCCGAGATGATCTTGAATCTTCGCCATAGCAGAAGATCCCTGTAGACCCTCGTAGAAGGCCTTACAGCCTTCTTGGGGTGTTTTACTGTACTTTTGCTCGATCCAGGTTTTGAATCTTCAATATTTTTACGACTGCGCCCTTTAAGGGTGTTCTTCTAGATCCGCTGAGGGATTGGGAGTTAAAAATATGTTTGGGTTCTCAGCCACGATTTGCTTGTTTGATTGAGAACTCGAAAGAAGAGAGATCCAGTTCAAAGAATGAAGTGATTCTTTGAACAAGGCAGTTACTGCTAAGAAAAATTTGTGACAGCCTCCGAACGCTTGGCGTTACCTTACAGCTTAACTATGGTCTGGGGTAGTTATGGGGTGCCCCAGATCTTGACTCACCATTCATCGGATGGCTACCCTTTCCTGCCCGTACACCACGACAAGCTTTGCTAGTCTTGTGGAGGATTTTTATCACATAGTACTGACATTTCTATATTTTTAAAATAAATTTAAAAAAGTAGAAATTTCAGTACTAAGTGATAACAATATTAAAAAAAAGAATTGTATATTAAATGTAAGTCTAAGTTTCTACGGTGTAAAATAATGTAATTAATATTGAAATATGCGGGCGAGGAATGAGAAATTTAAATTTATGTAAAGCGCGCGTCGATGGAATGTCGCCCATCGAAAGATCTCTCGCTTCCGAGGGGAAAATCCTGTCAAATTAGCGGTCTGCTTAGTCCGAAAAACTTATTAATTAGCCGCGTATAATCCGGTATGATAGATTTATTTTGACTCGAGTGTGAATGTGAAATGGTGTTTTTTTTACATAAGGATACACATATGGCAGAAAAAGAAGAAATCACGAATTGGTAATGATTGTTTATTTTTGAAATTGAATTTATTTTTAGATTATATATAGAAATCATTAAATTGGTTACACAAGAATTAAAGAGTATTCCGACCGCTATTTCTTTCACTATTTGTAAATAAAACGACAGTTTTTTTTAAGTTTAACAAAATTTATTGTTACAATTATTTCGCCAGCACAGTAGCATCATCCGGGAGATGATTAATTTTATTTCATTTTATTTTTTTCGTGATTGTATCTATGCTTTTACAGAGCCATTGGGTCACATATTCAATCTAATTTTCGAATTATCTTGCTTCCCAACACGCTGGAAAACTGCTCGTGTCACACTAGTACATAAGAAAGGTAACAAGCATGAAATTAGAAACAACCGCCCAATCTCAATAATTGACAACTTTGCTAAAATCATAGAAACAATAATTGCTAGTAAACTTTATAATCATGTAGAATCTCACATCACTACTCGATAGCACGCTTTCGTGAAAAAGAGATCAACCGCATCTAACTTGCTCAATTTTGTTGAATACACATCATATCATTTAGATCGACGTGAGCAAGTTGATCCTATCCACACCGATTTTAGCAAAGCGTTCGACTCCATAAATCACAATATTCTTGTAGATAAATTGAAATTCTGGGGTCTCAGTGATAAGTTGCTACGTTTGATTTCATGTTATGTTAGAAATAGACAGCAGTACGTTGAATATGTGAATCACCGGTCCAAATATTTCCATCCCTCCAGCGGGGTGCCACAAGGTTCCAACCTAGGGCCCTTGTTATTTCTTCTTTTTGTAAACGATATTGTGGATAATATAGATTCTCGTATACTCATCTATGCTGATGATGTAAAAAATTTCCATAATATAAAAACTGTAAATGATTGTTTAGTGCTTCAGAATGATCTAAATAAAATAAAATCTTGGAGTCTTGTTAATGATATTGATTTAAATATTTAAAAATGTAAATGTATGTCGTTCTATCGTATAGCACAGCCAATTATGTTCGACTACTCTATAGATGGTATATCTATAGAAAAAGTTAACGAGATCCGCGATTTGGGTGTGCTGTTCGGCAGAGAACTAACTTTTATTCCACATTATAATACGATTACAAATGAGGCTTACAGAATGCTCGGTTTTATACGTCGCATTACAGAGTCTTTCAAAGATCCACGCACAATTTTAAAATTGTATTATGCCTACGTTCGCTCCAAAATGAAGTACTGCGCAATTGTATGGTCACCATTATATAACGTCCACTCCAACATTTTGGAAAGTATACAAACGAAGTTTGTACATTTTCTTTATTACAAATCATTCGCAACTTGTCCGGATGATTCGGTAACGTACGGACATATTTTATCAATGTTTAATTTATGGTTATATGGTTATAATGATGGTTATATCAAGTACTGCATGAGGAAATTGACGACTCTAATATTCTCTCTCTGATAAATATATATGTACCGCGGTGTGGTAGTAGAAATACTAGTACTTTCATACGTAAGCGCAGTTTCACTAACCTATATTTTAACTCGCCAATAAATAAAATGCTTCGAACTCATACTATTATACAGGAATCCATAGATATATTTAATTGCACCAGTCGCCACTTCACAATTACTATAATAAATCTGTTTTAGAACCCATAAGCTACCAAAAATCTCGCACAATTAACTTTACACATTTGTTTCGTTGTATGTAAGCCAACTTTATTTTATGTGATTAAGTTTTATGTATACTTTATTTTACTTTATGTTATTATTATTTAATATTTCTATGTTTGATAAATTTTCCATGTTATTAGATCTATATATATCTGTTGGGAAATAAATGAATTATTATTATTATTATTACACTTCTTACCGGCCTCAAAAATAAAATGTTCAAGTTTATTTTTCAAAATAACTTTATAGTAATTTTTGTAATTAATTTTTACTTGAAAATGTGATATTAGTGCCAATATAGTATCGGTAATATCATCGTACCTACATATGAGACAACAATTTGTTTCCTACGTGGGAGTAAAATCAAAAATATATTTAGCCAGCAGTGGGGTGCCGCAGGGTTCCAATCTAGGTCCTTTGATGTTTTTAATTTACATGAACAGCGTATGTGATGTGTTAATTTGTGAATTTTTGCTATATGCTGATGACATTAAACTTTTCTCAGTAGTAAATAGTACCCAGGATACAATTCATTTGCAAAATAATTTAATGAAGCTAGATCAATGGTGTTTGTTATATGTGTGTTAGTTAAACAACGGTTAGATGGAAACTGGTCTTTATTTCATGTCGTGTATTGTACATCATCTAGTAGGCAACCCTATTAGCACGCTTGCTAATTGTTATGCATATGTTACATCTCCCTTATTTATCTTTGAGCGTAATTACAGTACATAGTCATTTAGTTTTCTAGGTCTTTTAGACACTCTTTTGTTAGTGATGTTTCGATCATTTTTTTGTTTACAATATTGTCACTCACATTGTTATCATTTACATTATTGTCGCTTACATTGCTATCGTTTACATTGTTATCATTTTCGCTTACATGGCTATCACTTACATTGCTAAGGTTTACATCAGTTTCGCATACTATGTTATCAGGCTTATAAACAAAGTTTGAAAGTTGCACCTTTGCATCTTTATTACCTCTAAACCTGGAAAGTAGGAAAAATAAAAAAAACAAAATTAGGGTTTTTTTATTTTTCCTACTTTCCAGGTGCGTTTAGGTTTTTCTTGGTACCACACTTTTATTCCATTGGTAAAATCTAAATGTGTACGTACGAGTTATTAAAATGTTGTTTTGATTGCATTTGTTTTGTATCAATTTTATTGTTGAATTTTGTTCTGTTTATAATTTGCGGGTTTAATTTATTGCCTTTAATTGGAAGGTTGTCTCTTAAGTATCGTGACATTAATATTTGTGACGGTGTATAAGTATCGTAGACAGGGGTATTTCGGTAAGTTAATAAAGCTAAATATATGTCTTCATTATTTTCTACTGTCTTTTTGATTAATTTTTAAAAGTTTGAATCGATCTCTCCGCTAGACCGTTTGATTGTTGGTGATACGGGGATGATTTGATTATTTGAAAGTTCCATTCTTTAGAGAACTGTTCATGTTCTTCGCCAATAAATTGTCTTCCACTATCGGATACTACAATTTTAGGAATTCCGTGTCTGGCAAATATTGCTTTTGATTTGTTAATTACATTTATCGAGGTTAAGTTTTTGTTTAGTGTCATAATTTCAGGATACTTTGAGTAATAATCTACTGCAATTAGGAATATTTCACCTTTAATTTCAAATAAGTCAATTCCTATTTTTTGCTATGGTTTTTTAATTATTTTGTGATTTATTACTGGTTTTGCTTCATTTTCTATTTCAATGTGATATTTTTTATTTATTTTGCCTATACCTTCAAAGACATCTTTATATTTATTTTTATTTACTACATCTATGAATTTAATATCTTTGTTTTTGCCAAATGTTATTATTTCTAAGTGAATACATGTTTTTAAACCTAAGGTTGATCTATTGTTACTTTTGTCAACAAAAAATTCTATTTTATTATACCATTGTCTTTTATACATTATGTCTGAATAACATTTTCCAAGTATTGGAATTTTTTCACCTCTGTAAGTTACGACAGTTTCATTATTATTTATTACATTTGTTAATTTACCACATTTCATTTCATTATAAGAAATTATATTAACACTTGCGCCTGTATCTATTTTAAATGTGATTTTGTTATCTGAATGTTTATTTATGCCTAATTTTACTATGCATTGATTAAACTTATTCTTATTTATATTATTAATTGTATCTACGCACAGATTTTCATAATTTTTTGTATTAGTTTATTCAATTTAATTTACTGATTTATTTTTACATTTTATTGCAAAGTGATTATTTCTTTTACATTTTAAACATTGCTTGCCGTACGCTGGGCATTTATTTATTGGATGTGATTTACCACACCTTGAACGATCTTTAATTTCTTTTTGTACCTGATTATAATTTTTATTTATCTTTGAGTAGGAAGCGTTTTCTCGAAATTTCTGCACATATTTCTTGTTGTTTATTTGGTCCACTTCTTTATTAAATCTTGAGTCTCCCACTGTTGTTTTTTTTTTCATTTCTTGTAGTTGTTGTCTGGATGTCTCCGTCAGCATACATGTTTCCATCGCCTTCTCCAGGGTGTACTCCTGATGTTGAAGTAGGTGTTCTCGTACTTTCTCGTCTCTAATTCCAATGATCAGCATTGTTTTGATTAGTTCTAATTTAAAGTCGTCTTTGAATTCACATTGTCCTGCTTGGTTTTTCAAGGTTGTGACGTATTGCTCTGTGCTGTCTTCATTTGGGCGGGACGTGAAGAATTTATATCTCTCATAGGTTATATTCTGTTTCGGGATAAAGTAATTATCAAATTTATTTTTTAAAACGTCGATTTTGTCCTTTTCCTCTTCTTCGAATGCGAAACTATTATAAATTGTGATGGCTTCTTCACCCATTAAATGCAATAAATGAGCACATTGTGTTTTTTCAGGCTTGGCGTCTAACTCGACGGCGGTGGAGTAGATTTCGTACCTCTGTTTCCAGTTCCTCCAATGTTCACTTGCATTGCCGGTTAGTTTAATTGGTTGAATTCCTCTGTTCTCTATTTTCACTTAATTATTTATTTTTCACTTCAATTTTTCTATCATTTATTTTATTTTCTTAGCTGCGCCATGTTATATGTATGTTAGTCAAACAACGGTTAGATGGAAACTGGTCTTTATTGCATGTCGTGTATTGTACATCATGCAATTGTGAATTTTTGCTATATGCTGATGACATTAAACTTTTCTCAGTAGTAAATAGTACCCAGGATACAATTCATTTGCAAAATAATTTATTGAAGCTAGATCAATGGTGTTTGTTATATGTGTGTTAGTCAAACAACGGTTAGATGGAAACTGGTCTTTATTTCATGTCGTGTATTGTATATCATCTAGTAGGCAACCCTATTAGCACGCTTGCTAATTGTTATACATATGTTACAGTGTTCATCTAATAATTTAATGCTAAATGTAGCTAAGTGTAACGTTATGTCTTACTCGCGTTCACATAGTCCAATCACATATGACTGTCAATTAAATAATACTTCATTAACCCGTGTGAATTGTCTAAAAGATCTTGGGATATATTTTGATGATAAACTAACGTTTAACACGCATGTACTGTAATTAACAACGCAGTGCTACAAATTACTAGGCTTCTTAAAACGTAACTATAACGACTTCAAATCTATAAACATCGCAATATATATATATATATATATATATATATATATATCAATCATTCATACTGTCGAAAATATCGTACTGTGCTACTTTGTGGTCTCCTGGCTATTTACAATATATTAATAATCTTGAGAAAATTAACAAACGGTTCCTAAAGCATCTGTATCTCATAAAACATAATGCCTATCCCGACTTCAATATAAGCTATCAAGCACTCTTGCAGGAATTTAATTTCAAGACAATACAGAACAAATATTGTTACTTATCTATTAGTGAATTGTATAAATTAATACTTAACTACAGTGATAACACTGAATTATTAACAGAAATTAATTTCAATGTAACGAGACTGCACTCCTGGTATAAGGAAACGTTCAATTATAAAACAGCCCGCATTGTCCATTACACGTTTTCGCCATTGTGCAGGATGATTCGTCATTATCTTGATGTCCAGTATTTTGTTGACATATTTTCGCCAAAAGCAGAGCAATTTATGTCTGAACTTATAGAATGTTTGCACTAATGGTTATTCTTTTGCTTTTACGTATAAATTCTAATTTTGTTTCTTAACTATGCTAATTTTAAGTTTAAATTATATTCATATTAATGGTAATTTAGTTTCTTAAGTATTTCTCCGTAATTTGGCTTTTTTTGTACCTGTTGAGAAATAAATATTATTATATCGTTTATTATTTGGATCAGTTTAATTGGGTCAGTTGCATCCCGTGCTTCTTGAGCTAGAGTCGTTGAAAGGACGGCCTTCCTTGCTTTAACTCATTAATTTTCAGGTATTGCGAGTATGGTTTAAAGCATAGCTTATATTATTAAAATACGAAAGGTAAATGTTATTTTTTTAAGATATTCATTTGGAGAATGTTGTGTATAAAACACGTATGCAGCAATTAACATTATCTAATAAAATCTTATTAAAACACCATCGATCAAATTGCGGATTGTGCAACAGTCGCGTGTTGTACCGGCGGAACGTAACGGCGAAATTAATAGGAAAACTTTCTTTGGAGCTTCTGCAAAAATCCCGCGTGCGCGCAAAAAAAAAAAATAAATGAGAGAGTTTATTAAAACGCCCAGTAATTGCGAGTTACATAAAGGCACGAGTGTGTCGCGAAGGCACGCGGCTGTAATTTCGCGAAACGACATTATCTTGGGGCAGGCGTTGTTTTTTTTCTCTTTATTCCCCTACGAACGTATGTATGAGTTTTCCCACAGTTTTCTCGAGCGGACAGGAAATGCCCGCTTTAATAGGTATGCTAATATTTTACGGCTTTTGCCGGAATGTATTTCAGTTCTTTTTGTTGGCCGGTACTTTAACAAATTGCTTTAAGAGAAACGATTTATAATTATTATTTTCTAGCAACGGACATCACTTTTTATCCGTATGAGGGTCTTTTTTTAAGCCCGATAGAACTTGAAATTGTTAAAAACAACAAACAATTATTCGAAAGATCAATACATGTCATTTAAAAATGATTTCGAGCATATGACCGGGCTCATCAACTTGGCCCCCCATTTTCGATTTTTTTTATTTTTCTTTGTTTCGCCGGATTGTGCCAAGCTAGCGCCAGCAAGCGCTACAAATTTTAAAGCTAGCGCATATAAGGGTTGCAAATGTGGGGGTCAAGTTGATGCTAGTCCCCCACTTTTGATTTTTTTTCGATTTCTTTCAAGATTCAAGTTCCTTAGAGCTAGCGCCAGCAAACGCCACCAATTTTAAAGTAGAGCCACCCCAACAACCCTTTAAATGTGAAAATTATTTATTCTCCGAAAGCCGCCACTTTAAATGTATTAAGTTATTTTTAATTAAAAATGTAGCTAGAATATCACATCCGTTACATAAACAAATATTTTATTGCTATTACATAATTTTGATAAAATAACGAATCCATAAAACTGGCATTACAAAGATAATAACGTTATTAATTAATAATTTTTCAACCCCCAAAAATGATTAATTTGTAATTTCACTTAACATACTCAAACTTTAAATTTTGTTGCGAATTTTAATACTTCACTAAAGTCTTAGTAAACAAACGCATAGAGCTAGCGCCGGAAAGACAGTGGCGTAACAAATTATTCTATTTTATACCAAAAAAAAAAAAAAAAAAAAAAAACAATCCCTTATAACTTTCCCAAATCAACTCCGAAATAAAATTTTCTGACAGATATCGATTCTCCACTAATATCTAAATAAATGTACATACGTACAGAGCTAGCGCCAGAAAGACAGTAGTGTAACAAATTATTCTATTTTATACCTCCAAAAAAAAAAAAACAATCCCTTATAACTTTCCCAAATCATCTCCGAAATCAATTTTTCTGACAGAAAATTTTGATATTTCACAATTTGTCACTATTCAAGACATGGATTAAAAAAGAATGTAACGAGACTATGGACATTATTTAATATGGTCAGAACTTATTTTTTTTATTAAAATCTTGAAAATCAAAAAATAAATTAATACGAAATGCTTATCGGTAACCCTACAGAATAGAAGTTTTGTGTCAGAGCATGTCAATATATTCCCTAAATTCGACGTTTTATTTCAAACCCTCTATATTATATTTTAAGATTTGTATCGTATCAATGTCGATCCCAGGCATGATACCGTAATATACTAAATGGCAACTCTTGAAATGTATTCTCTCTCAATATATATTTTTTAAATGTATCACTAAAAATGTAATAATTTTTATAAATATTAAAATATTATAAAAAAAGTTAACATTAAGTTAAACGGTGCTTTTTAATTATCGCCATAGAATCACATCAAGAATCCAAATTAATAATAAAAAACTTTAAAAGAAAGAATGTTAGTATTGACTTCCAATAATTTCATTAAAGGGCAACTAATCAATTAATTGGCAATCCATAATCTTTTAAGGGATGATTTCTCTTGCCCACCCTGTAAGTAAGGTTCTCTTTAATGCAAGACGATTTACTTACAATACAATTTATTTAGGTTTAAACATTTTATTGATTAAATAAAGAATGTGTATGTTATGTGAACACTTTTGAATATTTGTTTGTGAAGATCTCTGTATTAAATAGAAAAAAAATTCATTCACTTGGTCACAGTTATTTAAATATATTAAAGCTTTAAAATTATGCGCTTCCTGGCGCTAGCTCTAAGGAACTAGAATCTTGAAAGAAATCGAAAAAAAATCAAAAGTGGGGGGCTAGCATTAACTTGGCCCCCCACATTTGCAACCCTTATAATTTTCCATCCCTATAAGCACTAGCTTTAAAATTTGTGGCGCTAGCTTGGCGCAATCCGGCGCAACAAAGAACAATAAAAAAATCCATAGTATGGGGTCCATCCATATAATCACCGCGGCTTTTCTTGACGAAGGGTATTTTGAAGGTCAAATTTTGGGCAAATTTGTCCAGCACTGCTGGCCATATGTCATGAATAACTCGAACAATGTTGACATCCAAGGCATCAATTGTTGCTGGTTCATTAGCATAAACCAGTGACTTCATGTCAGGTAATAATCTAGAAGTGTCAGGACTTTGGAGTCCAATTGACAGGTTTATTATTTGAAACTTGCTGTCGCTGTATGGCACGTAGCGCCATCCTGTTGAAACCATATCTCGTTCGGATCAATGTCATCCATATTTAAAACAAATAATCATTGATCTCCATTGACCGTAACGCGAGTTACGGCTCCAGTTCTGCAGAAATAAGATCCGGTGATCCGGTTACGAATAAACTGCACCAAACGGTGCATTTTTTTCTGGATGTAATTGAGTCTGTAAGGTCTTTTTTGGATTGATCTCACACCATATATTTCAATTTTGGTGATTGAATGTAAATTTGTTAAAATCTAAAAAAAAAAATATTTTCATTTCTGTCATTATTTTTAATTCGAGGATTGGATAGGCAAAGCAAGAATTTCATATTTCATTCTTATCTTAAAGAATTCATAATTAAAAAAGCTTTTAAATTTAATTCGACGCGAGGTTTACTCCATATAATTTTTCTTCCTTTAGTTACTTTTTTCGATTAAGGCTTCCCAAGCAGAAAAAAAACAAACATTTAAATTCTACACGCTTTTTCAAACACGCACATAAAAACCGCATCACCCGCCGCATAAAATCCCGAAAATTAAACCTTTCTTTGTGCGACCGCGCGGAAAACACCTAATTTTATCAACAAAACTCATTCTACAAAAGCAAGAAGAGAAAAAACCGCGGCGATCGCAATCACATTTCTCTACTTCAAATTACGCAACTGTAAAGCCGCGGAAAACATTCACTCGACATGATCGCTGTTGTGTTTTAATTATTATTACGTTTTTTTTTTCTCGGTTGCTGTACACATTTTTCGTGGTTCGTTCACATCGGAAATACTCCCTGGTGGTTGCGCAAGTGTACTTCCGAAACGGGCGCTCGTGAGTCCTTTTTTTTGCTTTCTCTGGCCGGCGCGCGCTCGATTTTTATAATGAGATTTATTGTGATATTTTCGGCATGGATTAATTCGTTTATTCAGGGCGAGAAGAATCGATTTCGTCGCGGTTTTGTAAATTCCAATATTGCGATTTTGCAAAAATTTGATTTCTCAATGATCTAAGTGGGGCGCACACTAATTTCAAATTGGGAACAATTAATACGTTGTGTTTAGTAATATACTAAAATTGTTTGTCACGTAGTTAAAGGGTGCCCTCGAAATTTAAATAAGATTTTAATTATGCAGGGTTAGTTCACATTACCGGAACACCTAAATAATTCTCCAAACGTAAGAATTTTTTAATAAAAGTTCCAAATAAAATATTAAAAAAAAACAATATACTACGAGATTAATAATTATAATTCTGGATTATACAAAAAATCTGAATTTTATTATTATGGAAGATGACACATTTCAAAATCTACATGCTTTATAGAAAATATGCTGCCTTGTGTCCAGTCGCTATGCAAAATCAACTTGTATTTGTAGATTATAGAAAAGGTAAATTTACCAAGCAATTAGTAGGAATTAATAAAATCAGAGGTAATCCTAAAAAATTGCATAGCTTTTAAAATTAGAGAATTGTGGAAGCTATTACTTCAGGTGGTTAGCAGTCACATTGTTGACAGAAAATGGAAGGGATTTGCTTACCTTAAAACCATTTGGTGGTTGAAAGTCTGGAGAAGCAGTTGAACAATATATAGAGGAATGCTTTAACAAAAAGATTAAAATATCAAAACAACTTTTTATTCAAACGGATAGTCAAGATAACCGAGGAGAGAATTCACAAATCAACTTTCTAATTTTGAGAATCCATTAAATATTTATTTATTTATTTGACGGATAAACCATTTTACAAATCAAAAACAATTTAAAATATACATACACGTGTGCACATATATACATACAAGCATAAACAAAACAAACACAATAATTTGAAACAACATACTAAATTTAAAAAGTTTAAAATACAGATTTCAAATTATACATGGTAAATTACAATTTACAGATATTGATACGTTTAAGTTTTTTAATTGAGAGGATGAAGATGATCTGTTGTCAAATTAAGGACAAACAAATATAAAGAACTTTCTTCTCTATATTTGTTTGTTACGCCAATTTATGGAAACAATAAGTGTTTGTTTAATTTTTATAGTTATTCCCAAACAAACAAAAGAATTCTGTATTATGGAGGCTTCTACTTCGTTATTCATGTTTGATAATGACAAGCTAAATGTGCGCAAACTGCAGTCGCATAAAATAAACAAGTGTTATACAAACAAAGTAATAAGTGTTTTATTGTGAAACAAAAGAATGTTATTATTAGAATTGTATTTAGTAGATTAATTTCGTTATTAAAATTAATGTCTGTTTCCTAATTTGTGTTAATACATAATATCATAAGGTTTTATGAAAAATATAAAAAAATTTACGGCCGATAAATCGTGTAACAGTTTCAGATAATACACTCGACTGTTAAACGCTTAATATCGACCTAGAATCGTTATATACTATAGCTGCTCCTGTAATTTTGTTGATGGAGACCTCTGACATGAAATAACTAAGAAATCAAATAAATTACATAATCGGGGAGCTAACAAAAACAAAAATCAAGAATTATCATGCAATATTTGGATTGCATCACATGTCTCCCCATCCTGTTGAAAGCACAAGTCCTTCCTTTACATTAATTTCATTTATTTTATGTATTAACAACTCGTTTTTATTGATATTGCAGTCTCATTAACTGCTTGACTAGTAATATTTTCAAAAAAAATGTACGCCTTCTACCCAAAAATTCGCACCAAACTCTAACATCATGTGGATTCATTTGTTTTCCGACACACATTTTGATTCGACTGTTATTCGAATTAATTGAAATTTTAGATTCATTGCCGAAACATGAGATTACATAACAATAACAAGTAGATTGCTACAAAATTCGCCTCTAATCCTATCCACTTTGACCTGTTACAGCCTCTCTGTATTCCCCGAAATAAGAACATAATCTCTCATCGCAAATTTCCGTCTTTCACAATTCATGAATTTATTACATCATTTTATAACAGCAGCGTTCATAACAAATCACCCCTTCATACGGACTTATAGGACGACATTATCAATCATGACCCGTTTTTTCACATACTAAGACAAAGACAGTTTATTTAAAACTCAAGCAGAAAGACCTTTGGTCGATAGCTATTTTTAACAATTAATTAATTTTTGTGTGATATACATAATCAATGTTTGTTACGTTATTGTAAACTTAATTGTTAATAAAAATTGTTATATATAAAACAAGTAGAGGACAAACGTATTCCCGGCGCATTCACCATTTCTACGTTTGTGTCAGAAGTTACAATATGTTGAATTAATATTTGTTTTAAATATTCGAATAATAAAAGTAAATAATATTAAAATCATACATTAAGATGATACATTTGCTGTGTTTCCAATAGTTAAAATTTGTACAGGGTGAGTCATGTCATAAAAATGCCCGTCTTCGATATTTCCCTTATCTGTAGAAATTCAGCAAAGTTTTATTAATAGAATTTATTTGCATAATTAAGAAGAATAATGTAATAGTATATTTCATTAGGAGCCCAGAAAAAAGGATTTTTCCGTGCGCGCTGACCATTCCCGGGAAGTCATGCAAGCACGGAAAAATCCATTTCTGGACGTGTAATGAACGCTATTTTTTATTATACTTATCTGAAAACAACAATATAAAACTAAATATTTAAATTATTTGATTTATTTTCAAACCAGTAACATCTATGGCAGTGAATAATTACACTAATTCTAAAGAAATTTAAATGCAATACCTGTTTTTCGGAATTTGATCTGGTAAGCACTTTATTTCAAAATACAATATCAGTATATTCTAAGTCTGTGTACATTTGAACAAATTTACGAATTTCACAGACGGAAAATAAAACGTCAGTGAAACACAGAAGTGAAAAATACATCGTTGCTATGGAAATCGGTTAGTGCACGGAATGATCGCACAAACAAACTTTTTCTGTGCGGTCGCCTGAAAAAGTGACGATTCCATCATTCTAGAGGCACATGGAATCAACGTGTTTTCAGATAAGTATAATAAAAAAATATTTTTACATATACTGTATTTCCCGTTTTCCCGGATTATTACTTAACATTTATTTAAATCATCTTTATTTGCTTAAAATGTCTCAGCGTGTGTTCTTTAATGCAGTACTTATCCGAAGTTCCATAGGAAGGAGATTTCAAATCAACTGAAATATCGTATCATACATTATGTTTTATCTTTATTACATTTATTACAAATAAAAGAAGCAGTCTCCAAAAAGAAACATGTCAAGAAATATTTCTTGACATGAAGGAGGCAAATTCAAAAATTAAAATCGGAGGAGTGTGCTCCCTCTGCAGAAATAAGCATAAACTATGGAAAAACTTAATACCGAACAAAAAAATGGTGATGTGTGATGTGTTATTTCTTACCTTACAATGACTTGATAAAATGTCTCCACATCCTTATTAAATATTTTTAAACTGGAGGCGTTTGACGGCTCTTTGACGTTTTATTTGTCATTAAAATAATTATTTCAATAATTAAAGTGTCCACTGCCAACATAAAAAAAATGGTGATGTGTCCATCATGGTACTTTCCCCGGTGAATACGGTCAAATAAGTTTCTGATTGAAAATTTAATAGGGAAGCAAAATGATTAATAGAAAAAAATGATTGTTATCTTTTAAAGTTAAAGCCGAGTATTTGGAAGAATATTATAGTTAAGTGTGTTATTTCTTATCTTACAATGTGTTGAAATTTGTTTCTCCACACTCTTCTTCATTTTAAAAAAACTTTGCGAATGTGCTGAATACGGCACTTTGACGTTTTATTTGTCATTAAAATAATTATTTCAATAATTAAAATCTCTAAGGGAATTTATCATGTAAACGAAATTCTTCCGCTTATAAAATGAAAACCGGAGGTCCTACAATAAAAGTTTTATAATATAAATTATTTATTTTCCAAGATCTAAAACTTTTATTTGAAACATTTTTCTATCCGAATTAAAAAATGAAAAATTGCTTACAGTAAAGTTGCACTTAATGAGTTTTGATTCTAACCAAAAGCTTTTCAGATCATTCCACTGTTATATAAAGCTTAGATATAAAGTTTGGTCTTAATCCATTTAGCCGATTAGGCGCTATCGCGGAAACACACAGACACACACACAGACATTTTTCAAAACTCGATGGAATAGACTCAGGGGACCTCAAAACGTGCATATTTGTTGAAATTGGCTGTTCGAAAATTTTCACGATCACAATACTTTCACTTGGACAGGGGTCCGGGGAAAGTAAAATATTGAATTCGAAATTAAAGGCACTTCGTTTGAAACAAATCCAGTGCCTTTAATTTCGAATTCAATATTAATAAAATGTTTCATCAACTGATTAATGAGAACCAAATCAAAGTCATAAAAAAAAGTTATAAAAAATTGTTAAATAATTAAAGATTATAAAAGAATTATTTATTTATAATGGAATTTATTAGGTAGATATTTTATTTATTTATACAAAAACCCAACAGACAATGTCCATATTTCATTGTATGATAAGAAATAACAAACTAAATTGTAATATTTTTCCAAATACTCGGCTTAAACTTTAAAAGACAACCATCCATTTTTATAGTTAATATATTTTCCTTTACTATTAAATGTTTACCGGTGAAATCATGATGGACACATCACCATTTTATAATAAGTCGACATAACAACATACTACGATATATACCCTGCTCGGATCGATGATAATATCAACATATCAATGATTTGGGTCTACAAGGCAGACTCAAATCTTGACATGAAATGAGGCAATAGATGGGGCTTGTGTTATTTTCCATTTATATCAAGTATATATATACAGAGAGATTTTTTTATAAGTATACATTAGGGGAAGTGTATACCTGCAAAAAACGCGAGCCAACCGCATTGAATAAATAATGTGTGTATGTTAAGTTGACTATTTGGCATATATGTGTTCAGTTGCGTGTTATAGGCAACTAAACACACATACATTAATGCATTTGACTCGCGTATTTTGCAGGTATACATAGGGGAAATGTATACTGATAAAAAAAGCTCTCTGTAGATATATATATACAAATCTTTATTCAAGACTAATATTTACAATATGCATACAATACAATACAAACTATTATAAAATATCATACAGTACATACCAGTCCTGAACTGGCTATCGACCAGTGGTCTTTCTGCCATGTATCAGGTTTTTAATCACAACACAAGATCCGTTCAAGCGCCTTCGTCATGGCATTGCACATTGAACTCACTAATCTTATTAGGTTC
This sequence comes from Philonthus spinipes, assembly GCA_963082785.1. Lineage (NCBI taxonomy): Eukaryota > Metazoa > Arthropoda > Insecta > Coleoptera > Staphylinidae > Philonthus > Philonthus spinipes. Next base: position 11,658,363 of record OY720311.1, read on the forward strand.
GAAACACCGAAATGGCTAACATTAGTTATGTATACGGAAGATGAATGGTGGTTAAACATTTTAATATAATGTATTTTATTAAAAAAATACAATAATATTATCGCACTTATTCGCTACGTAAATACGTCAAAAGGAACTTTCAAAATATAATCAATAATAACAAGAAGTAAGTCGACATTTGCTTATTAAATACAATCGATTAATTAAAAACTCTTCAAAGCAAACACACCCTGAATTAAGAAATATTTAATTATGATATAAAAAGTGTTTCCTTAAATTTCTTGTAAATTTAATATCATAAATAATTACAATGCTTAAAAAATAATTAAGCGAAACGAAATAGAAAAAATTATAAAATCATCACTTCTGTTTTCACATCTAATTAAGAAACCGCGCTCTGATTCACAACGGGCTCATTTCCCAATCCTCCGTCTTCGAAAAACTTAAAACCACCTTATCTGTCTTTCTTCCTCGCAAAATTAATCCCATTTCTAATTCACGCCTTCTGGTTTTGATACACGCCCATAAAAAAAACGCAGTGTGTCAGTTAATTCTCCAAAACGAATTAAGTTTTAAAAATTATAAATAAAAACTTGGTTTGTTTCACTAAAGTGTTTTTTTTTTAATTTATTTGTTTCAAATGCGAGGAAATATATTTTGCGAGACTCATCTTGCAATAATTTCGGAATAATTAAGCAACATTTTTTTAATAATAATAAAAAAAAACGATTTATTGATTTAGTCATAGTTATATAAATAAATTAAATAAAAAGAATTTGAAAATGATTAATAAATTATTTCCTCTTTAGCTACTCTGACATTTTGACTTATGTTAAATAAGTGCCAAGCATGGACAGTACCTTATTTACAATTCCGGGATATGTGTTCGCTCGTAAAGATAGAATTAGTAATCGCGGAGGTGGGGTAGGTCTGTATATTAGGAATAGTATACATTTTGAAACTAACGCCTAATATTCTAAAAAATCTAGAGCAGTTATGGATTTATTGCAGATTCAAAAATTCTGTTTTATCTATTGGAGTTATATATAGACCTCCCGAAAACAATGTAAATACGTTTCTAGGAACTTTCGTGGATACAAATAAAGGGAAGTCCGTAGTGGTTCAGGTAAAAAGAGACAAAAGTGGAAACAATCAACCTGATTGGGACAACAAACAAAATGAGAATATCTTTCAGGATAGGAGTAAATAAGTTATATTTTGCCCCAATGCAATGATTTGATTTTTTTAGGAGATGTTAATATTAATATGATTAATATTCATTGCAACAATGCGTGCAAATTTTTGGATTTTCTGAATACATATAAACTTACTCAAATAATTTCTAAACCTACACGTACTTGTCTTAACAGTGAAACTCTAATTAACGTAATTGTAACATCTAATACGGGCATATATTATGAGTCCGATGTTATAGATATTCATAATATTGCGGATCATGATTTAATATCATGTAAGCTTAAAATTGTACATAGAAAAGAAACTAAATTCATTACATATCGTAAAATAAATCATATATGCAGAGATGAATTCATTAGAGACCTAGAAACATCTAGTCTGAAAGATATGATCTATGAGAATGATAGCGAACAAAAAGTTCTCCTGTTTGATCATTGCATAATCACTATTTTTAACAAATTTGCTCCTTTGGTAAGGCGAAGAACTACAAAGCAGCCGGCTCCGTGGCTTACGTATACTTTAAAACTGATGATGCGTTCCAGAGATGCTGCTTACAATAAATTTAAGCAGACTAAAAATCCAGAGAACTTTTCTATATACAAACAGTGGCGTAACATGGTGAATTCTGCCGTAACCAAGGAAAAGAAAGCATTTATTGAATTCTCTATTAAAAATAACCCATTTTTTACTTGGAAATGCTTAAAAAATAATGGAATAATAGCCTGTAAACCTAAAACAATTTTACCTAATTGCATTAAGAATGTTAATGCTATTAATGAATACTTTTGCAATTCCTTTAACAGCTCAACAGACCCAGTACTTAATAATTTTTACTTAAACAATATTCACCAAAATGTTAATGAAAACTCATTTGAATTTAAATTAACTACGACTGAACAAATATCTCTTATTATCAATAATATTAAAACTAACGCTGTTGGAACTGATGACATCAGTATTTCCATGAGCAAATTTTGTGGTCTTTTTTAATTCCTTATTTAACACACATCATAAATTGTTGTATTGTACAATCTTATTTTCCGAATGCATGGAAACTTGCAAATAACGTGTCTATTACAAAAAACAACTCACCGTCAAACTTTAATGATCTTAGACCCATAAGTGTTTTACCTATTGTATCTAAAACATTAGAGAGGGTATTATATAATCAAATTGTAGAATATGTTGAAACTAGTTGCTTACTGCCCCCTACTCAATCTGGGTTTAGGGCAAACTACAGCTGCACTACTGCTTTATCTAATGATATTATAGCTGCAACTGACAAAGGTAATGTTACATGCTTCATTTTACTAGACTATAGTAAAGCCTTTGATACAATCAGTTACAATTTGATGGTTTCTATATTACATTACTTTGGCTTTTCCATTTCAGCGTCTAATTTAATAAATGTTTATCTATATAGATATCAACGAGTTACTTTAGAGGGTATTTTATCTAACTTTATTATGGTAAAATCTGTGGTTCCTCAAGGCTCAATATTAGGACCTTTACTGTTCTAAATTTATACTTCATGCATTACAAAGGTTTTAACAAACTGCTCTGCAACTCTTTATGTCGACGACACACAGTTATTATTTTCTTTTAAACCGGATGATGTTATTTTGGCAAATGTTAAAATTAACTCAGATCTTTCAAACATCCTAGAACAATCGCGTAAACACTCACTCAATTTAAATCCCAATAAATCGACTCTAATGTTAATTGGACCACGTAATTCTTTACAATATGTGAAAGATCAACTAAAAGTAAATATAAATGGTGTCACGCTCCCATTTGCTGATTCCGCTCGAAATTTGGAACTAATCATAGATAATGATTTGGGTTTCAAATCTCATATTAATAAATGCATTTCCAGATCCTTTTTAAATTTAAAATTAATCTATTCCAGCCGACATTATTTAAATATCAAATTAAGAATATTACTTTGTGAAACCCTTGTATTAAGCCATTTTAATTTTGGTGATGTAATATACAATGCCTGTCTGGATAATGTAACCAAGCGTCGTATTCAGAAAGTCCAAAACTCTTGCATTCGCTTCATTTTTTGCATTTGAACTTGTGTTTTAAATTGGGCTTAAACTCTTAACAGTATTAAATTCCGAGGATTTTCATTTCGGGGCATTACTAGGATTTCTGGGAATGCACATTTTTTGGTAAATTTTGAAATTAAATTAATAAAGAAGTAAAAGGTTCGACAATTCATAAATCATATTAATATACAAATAGCTATTGCCTTTTTATATATATATATATTAAAGTGAAATTTTTTTCTTTTTTTTACAGTAATTCTAACACAAGATCAATCCTAACGAAATGATAAAACACTCAATCTTTATATAATTCGGTTCGCGCGAGACACGCGTATAAATAACTTCCAGTGTCGAATTATTGGAATGCATTTTAAAATCGATCAATCAACTCGCTCGCAGCCTCTTACTGGCCATTCTCTCCGTCCATGAATTTCCTGGGCATTATAGCGCAAGCATCCGCTTTCTTTCGGTAATACCCGTTAAATTGTCAATCGCTTAATTGTACGCCCAACATTATAAATCACTTTTATTACTGCGCGATCTGGCGCGGGCAAGTGTTCCGAATTGCCCGTTAATCGCGAAACAATTGGCACTAATACGCTAAAAGGTGAATGGCAATGTGTATTATAAAAAAAATGAACGAGTGATATAACGAATTTATTTTTTGACGTAAATGATTTGAGTTACTTAAAGGTATGAAATTCCAAAGAAATTATTGATATATCCGGTGTATCATATAACCTGACAAATTAAAATAACTCTCCCACCATACCAATTTGGTTTCCTAGAAAAAAAGATCCACAACTCACCCACTTTCAATCCTAACAAACCTCCCACCTTGAAAACAAAAAATCCGCAATCATTTTCCTCGAAATCCAAAAAGCCTTTAATAGCATAAAGGACTTCTCTATAAATGTCATTCCCTAAACATTGTCATATCACGGACGCCGGTATTATAGAAATTAACAAATTCAACAAAATTCACATTGTGTTTCGTAGTAATCCAGTAATTAATTTATTATCCAGGTTCATTGTTTGTGTTAATAGGTATTATGAGTACTTACCGTGTCTTGCTTTCATTTATGTTAGGATATTTGAATGGACAAGAAAAATAACTCGAAAATTGGGTTCAACGTATGCATTGTTTATTGTATTGATTTATGACATTAAAATAAAATCAATGAACATATACTTCTCTTTAATCTATTTTTTTTATTATTAAATATTTTTCAATAAGCCATATGAATATTCGTTAAACTCAACAAAAAAAAAAACTGTGTGGGGGACTGTGCTAGGGAGCTATTTCCAATTATTATGATTTTGTCTGTTTAAAGTATACTGAATGTATCTATTTGAATTTATTGAAATTATTATCTTTTAATTATTGAATTTATATATTAAATTCTACTGAATAGCCCATTTTAAAATTTATTGAATTTACCTCTTGGAAAATATTTATATGTTGCAATCACCCACATAAGAATTATTTTGAACACAGTGACATACAGATTAAATTAAGTACTGAAATCTGCACCCCACATATGCTCGAATAATTACATGAAAGTGACCACGATATATCTGTTAGGGCATCCGATTTATTAAATGAGTTGGTGTGGCGAGATAAATCTACAGCCCTATAACATTTAATATCATTTTTCCCCACAGACTTTTCTTCACCCCAAAAAAATACAAAGGTCTTGAAACTAAACTAACAACTCGCGACACGACAAATTCCCGGTCTTCGTCTCAGAAGGAAAGCTCATTTCAACATTAATTTTATTATCTATAATAGTCCACGGTCTTTTTCTGTTTCGATTATTACCCAAATCTCAATACTAAGTTTTAACCCCGATTAAAATTACGAATTATTTTTCCCTACTCTACTTTCCACGACCAGCGTTCAGAACCGAATCAATCTTCTTTCCCTTCCAACTTCTTTCCCGATCAACTCTTTTCTTCCCCCACCCATCACTTTTATAAGAATTTCCTCAAAATATGACCATATATGGTAACACCCGTTGATTTCACATTCTTTCCCACACATTGGCTTTTTTGTTTACATTTTTTTTGTGGCGCGCTCGTTAAAACGAACCTCTTTAGATTGAGACCTTATCTCCAGACAAAAATAAACTATAATGTTTCCGTTTTATTTGTATTATCTTAAAATTAGGCATTCCCGTTTAAATTTAATTTAATAATTTTAGAAAAATTAAAATTATAATATGGACTCTAGTTAGATATTACAATATTCCTTACCACTTAATCGTACTCATTGATAGTTTCCTTAAAAACAGATCCCTGAAAAGACGCATCCAAAATACTCTTTCTCAACCCTTTTCTCCTCAACAAGGATCTTCTCTCTCCCTTCTCCTATTTAACATCTACGTCCACGACATTTATCATCCTAATCCACAATACCTAAACCCATCCGCCTATCTTCTGCAGTTTGCTTTTAACACGTCCCTAATTGCTCACCATTCTAATCTCCCGAAAGCCCTTTTCACCCTACAAGAGCTGATCGATTCACTAGCGCGCTATGGTTCGCAAAATGGAGAATCTCTATTTATCCCCCTTACTGCAAACCTCTCACCTCCCCATTCAAAGTTAATATCAACAACACCTTTTTCTCCCCTTCTCTCACCTGCAAATATCTCGGAATTATCTTTGACCATAAATTCCCAATCAATTAGAACCAAAGTCCAGAATAGGGTACGACATTTTAGATCATTAACATACGCCAATAGAGGCATTTCCACAAAAACAGCGACGCATATATATATAAATGATCTGTCTGTCGGAAACACGGCAATAGTTGTCCACTTGAGCACTGGAGGCGCTGAAGTCTCAAGTGGAAAATTTAAAATACTTTATTTTTTGGTTTTTACAATGATTTATTTATTAATGGTGACTTTTGTCGCCCTATAAGGTATATTTTTTAAACATTTATACTTTTAATTAAACATTAAAGATGTTCTAAATAAGGATCAGTTTGCCATATTTCAATTTGATTGATGTAAATCATATGAATTGTTTTTGACAGTTTTATTTGTATTCGTCAGAAGTTTCTTCACTTTTTCTTATAAAACTACAACTGGTAAGTTATTATTTGTAGTTTAAAATACGTTTGCTTATTAATTTCTATGAATTGTATATTTTTGAAAGAATATACATAACTTAAAATTATGAACCAATCAAGCAATAATTAATTATTAATAAATATAATTTATTTCCCATATTCTCAAAATATGTTTTCGGTCTATAAATCTTCATTTTTTATTATATAGTTTATGCATTTTACAATATTTTCTATCAGAAAAAAATGTATTTAACATACACGTTTTTGAAGTAATATTTATATCCATATTTTTCTAGATTCTTTAAGGAAAGGAGTTCATAAAATTATCCAGCTGAGAGATATCAATTAATTCAAATTATAACTGTTGTTATTATGTTTTAACTAATATATGAATGTAATAACAGGTTAAATGATACTTTTATAAGTTTAATATATTTTACTTAAAAATATTGTTGTTTTTATGTTATTTTTTATGTATTTTTTCAGATAATTTTATTAATTGCAATTTCTTATTTGCATGATCTACTGATATTTTTTCTGTAAAATAGCACATTTATAAAAAAACTTTTATATCAATAATTTGAAGTAAAATAGTGAACAATAAATTATAAATAAAAAAAATTTCAAAAGTCCCGCCATTGGTTATATTATAGTGTGTATATGAACCTAACCTCAAAAACCTTATAAAGGTTTGAAACTTGGGAAATAGTTGTCCACTTGAGCACTGGATGGCGTTGCGGGCGTTTCCCGCTAAATACATGGATCTGGCCCTCTTATACTTTATCTCTATGACTACGGCTCAATCCTTTTCCACAATCCTACTTAGGGGACTAGAAAATTCAATTGGGAATGTGAAACGCAAAGTCCGATAAAAATCATATGTGTCGTTATAAAGTTATGCCGGCCACCGATTTTAAAAACACTGTTTCGTGAAAAAACGCGTTTGAAGTTTCGTATTACATTTTTTGCAGTTAGTTCAACATACCTAAGTTAGTGATTCCTGGTACATACAGCATCCCTTCCAGGTAGACGTGGAGGGCATCGTCCCTCTTCTTTACTGCCATGGACGACCGGCGGGCGTCTTTGGCAGCTTGGGATCGATCTCGAGTTGGACGATACGGAGCAATCACTATACTTATAACTGACCGAAACCTTAATACTTCATTTTTCGATCTTGCATATTGTGTTTTGTTGTGAATGACCACGATAGACTGTTAAAAATATGAAGGGAACATTTTAGTCAACTCTATGCTATCTGACAGCATCCTGAACTACAAATCCCGCCAGAACGACAGAACGGTAAGTGAGGTAACCTTCGAGTGCGCTCGGAAGCGCGCCAGTGCACATCTTTGCATATAATAATAATAATAATCTTTATTCACAAGTTTTCATTACAAATTGAATACATATTATTATGAGGAGGAAATACACAACAAAACAAGTGAATCATTAGGTGGGATTCAGTTAAGCTTACGCTCACTGTTCTTCCATCCAAACCTAATTATTAAAATTACACGATTTATAGTTATAAAGAACATAATTCATAGTTATAAACAACATAATCTAAAGTATTAAAAAAAACATAAGATAAAATTATATAGGTTATATAAAATTATATGAAATGTTTTCAGTTTTTTTTTTTAATTTAATTTTGAAACAAAACAAAAACCTGGAAACATTGACATTAACATATCGCCTCAACTTAACACCAGATCATTTGCTAACACCGACTTTTTTAATTTGTCTTTGAATTCAAGTAGAGAGAGACTCCTGAATGCTTGTGGTATATCATTATAAAGTCGATATATATTATAAGAGAATGAGCGTTCAAAAATTGTAGACCCATGTTTAGGTGGTGATAACCTGCCTTTATAACGGGTGTTGATGTTATGAACGTCCTCTCGAAAAGAAATTTTATTATATAGATATGGCGGGTGTTTAGTTAATATAATTTTATGATATAAGCATGCAACCTGTATTGTTCGACGCTCTTGCATGGACAACCAACCAGAATCTCTAATTTTATAGGGTATTCTATCAAACTTTCGTAATCCATAAATATATCTCAGGCAAGCATTTTGTACTTTCTGAATTCGTTTGTTTGTTACACTATCAATAGCCGCGTTCCACAAGGTGGAACAATATGTAAACTTTGACAATACTAGAGCATTACATAGTGAAATTTTCGTCTCAATAGCTAGACTATGTCTATGAGAATATAGTTTTTTAAGATTTAAGTAAGCAGCTGCTAAAGATTTATTTATGTGTGCTCTGTACCTAAACGCATTATCCAAGATCACCCCTAAGTTATTACCATTATTACTAAGTGTAATATTTGCACCTTCAATTTTTACGTTAATTTTATTTGAGATATCCCTACATGCTTTCTTCGGACCAAATAATAACACTTGAGATTATTTGATTTATATTTAAATTCAATAGTTTAGAGAAATCACAAATTTTATGAAGATCTGAATTTATATGGGTACTAGCCGTATCGCATAATTGAGGTGAGAATGAATAGTATATTTGGGTATCATCTGCATACATATGCCCTTTGCAGTAATCTAGTGTATTTTAAATCAAGGAGGTATAGAGAGTAAATAGAAGAGGACCAAGGATTGACCCTTGAGGAACCCCTTGATTAATATTAAGTAATTCTGAAGTTTTGGATTCTATTTTAACACACTGCTTCCTATAATAATGATGTATTAGTGATATCGCAGAATGCCCAAATCCATTGTGTTCGAGGATAGCTAATAGAGTCGCATGATTAACTGTATCAAATGCTTTAGAGTAATCTAATAAGATTAAAGTAGTTATATTACCCTTATCAGTAGCAATTAATATGTCATCTGTAATATTTAATAAGGCAGTCTCACAGCTGTATCCCTGTCTAAAACCCGATTGATACATGGGAAGAATGTTGTTATCATTAATAAATTTTGACAGTTGCATATTCAGAATTTTCTCAAGTATTTTGGACATTGTGGATAGTATACTAATAGGCCGTAAACGGTTAAGATTTAAAGGATTGTTGTTTTTTGGAATAGGTGTTATAATGGCTATTTTCCAAAGGTCGGGGAATGACATATCAAAAATACACGTGTTATAAATATGTGTCAGTACTAGTAGAATGGTAGGGCAACACATACGTAGCATGGTTATATTTATTCCATCATATCCTGTGCTAGAAGAACACATACTTAATAGTAAATCATGAATGAGGGTTTCCTCAATGAGTTTAAATGTAAATGTAGGTATTTCACATTTTGGACTTAATTTCGATAGTAAATGTTTAATTAGTGGAGTATGAATATTAACAGGTCCAGTGGTGTACTTTAAAAAGTGTGCGTTTATAGAGTCTACATTTTTAAAGTATCCGGAATATTAATATGAGCTTTTTGAATATCTAGGTGTTTCAGCTGATCCCATAATTGTCTATTATTAAAGGTACGAGATGCATATTCGAAGAAAGCACGTTTTTCGTTCCTAATTGCCGAATTAGTGTAGCTACGTAGGCTTTTATAATATTGCCAGTGTTCTGGTTTTTTAGTTTTTCTAAACTTAGCTTTGGCTTTATCCCGAATTTTCATTAAATATTTAATATTCTCTGTAAACCACGGTGGTGCTGGTTTAATTGGTGCAAATAAGTCAAATAAATTTAAAATATAATTATTAAACATTAATATTTTATTGTTAATATCGTGGATATAGAATATATTTTCAAATGGTATTTTATTAAGTTCATTTTTGAAATTTTCTATATTGATGTTTCGTAGATTTCGCGAGATGCATAATTAAGGTTCGGTCCGGTTACATTTAAAATCTATAGAACAGTATATCACATCATGATCTGAAAAATGGGAATCTATTACTCCGAAACTTTTAATAGGTAATTCGCGTTCAACAATGATTAAATCAATTAGCGATGCTGTTGTAACGGTCAATAATCTGTTTTAGGCTGTGTGATTCCATTAAATCAATAAGAAGAAGCGACGGAGGTAATGCAGGCTGCATGAGGTCAATATTGAAATACCCCGTAAAAATAATATTATTCGTATGTGCATAACAAGTAGTGATTGAAGTTTCTAATTCATCTAGAAATTGACTATAATTAAGGGTTGGGGGCCTATAAGCTACCCCAACAGCAAGTATATTTGTATGAGATTTGATTAGTAACCAAATTAATTCAATATTTATGTTTGTATCTAAGATAGTAATGTTTAATTTTTTCCTGACATAAATTGCAACACCGCCTATCCTAGAAACACGATCATTCCTTATAAGGTAGTGTCCGTCAATATTCAAATAATCATTAGAAATGTGATCATTAAGCCAAGTTTCGGTTAATGTTAGTATGTCAATATTTTATTCAATATAAGTTCTTTAATTTCATTCAATTTAACAATAAGCGATCTGACATTGACATGTGCTACAATAATATTTAATTGATGCATTCGATTGAAATCGAGATTTAAAAAAAATACAATTTTTTTAATAATTTGCGTTAGGGGGGGGGGGGGGGCAAGGTTATTCACTAAATAGGTGAAGTCTGTCGCACGTCATAAAATTCCTATTTCTCCGTTCTATTAGCTAAGTCACCAGTTGAGTGAATTTTCCTAATTCCTTCAGGCAATTTTAGAAATATGGTACCATGGTTAGTAAACACGTTTTTATTCGAGTACATTTTCGTTGCTTCTTTTATAAGTGCCAGGCGAAACGGTGTAAGATCTTCTCTTATTTATAACTACCCTAGTTCCTCGAAGAAGACGTTTGGCTGCAAATACTTTGTTTCTGAGTTGCTTGTTATAGAAAGAAACAAATACTGATGATGAATCACCTTTGATATTAAAACATTGCTCAATATCTGATTCAACTACCGTCATGTTCAATTTACTTTTGCAAAGGGTGTTTACACGTTCAAAAGGTGTTTCTTGATTGCTCGTAGGTAGGCCAAAAAAACGAAGATTATTGCTTCTTAATTTCTGATCCATGCGTTCAAGAGTTGTTTCCAAGGACCCACATTTATTTTCAATAGAGCTCACCTGTGCCGTTAACACGTTGACATTCGCAGTTACTTCCTTTTGAATTTTATCGACAAGTTTATCGATGAAATTTTGACTGTGGAGTATTCTTTCGACGACGCGTTGAATGAGTGACTCATCCTTATCGATATTTTGTCGTGTGATAACTCCAGATGGTATTTTAACTTTTAATATCAAAGAAATATGAGGTGACAGAATACACGTTCACTCTACTCGACGGCACATCGATATGTCGCCTCATAACTGACAAACGAAGTTTCCGGCGAGGATGGGATGAAGCCTATACTAAAGTATACATCGCAAAGAACATTTTAAACAAAAAAAAAAAAAAAATAGAACACTCGAATGGAGAAAGATGAGAGAATTTATTTATGATTTTTTTGTCAATTACGCTATCTGTTGCGATTAAAAATACTCTTTCAATAAAATCGTATGTATTTTTATCCCTAGATTCCGATTTTTGAATAAAAAATGGGGGTTCAAATTTAAAATTTCAAAGTTGCCCTCCACTGATGGTGCAGCAGGGGGCTGCATTTAGAACAGGATGATGTCGTCTTAGGAACCATTATTTTTTCGTCTTGTAACATTTTTTTCGTACGATGCGTATTTTTTCAAGTTATTTTGATTTTTCAGGTTAAATGGTACACCCGGTATGTTAAGTCTTTTGTTTTTATTTAATTTTAATAAAAAAATCACTTTTTAAATCCTATTTCTATAAGTTTATGCAACGAGTTATTTTATGTTACTTAAAGGATTAAAATTCCAAAGAAAGTAATGTTTAACAAATGTAAAAGCTTTTATCTTTTAAAATTTTAACAAGAAATCACTTTTAGGCCGTATTTAGGCATGAAATTCCTCTTATTGGATTCCATGTCTAAATTGCAAACCCATTATTTTGGTAAATATTTCATAAATTGAAAATATGTTTCGACTACTGTAATGATTAATGATTTTATGAAATTAAACAACGACAATTTCTGGCAATAATCAATAAAATTCGATCAATCCCTTTTTCCAACTGCAAAAAATTACTTACACTGTAAGTTTTACAAACATCTATTGTCCGGCGGGGTAAATGCTCGGGAAGTAGTTGTTTCAATAGATGTTTTTAAAACTTACAGTGTAAGTAATTTTTTGCAGTGGGAAAAAAGGATTGATCGAATTTTATTGATCATTGCCAGAAATTTTCCTTGTTTACTTTCATTGTAATTTAAATAACTGCAAATGTGTGAATCATCTTTGTTCTGTTTTATTTGATTCTATGAAAGACCTAAGGTTTAGATTTTTTTATTAATATAATATTAAATAAATAAGTTACAATAAGTCGTAATCTAAGTTAAAGTCTTAGTTTTTCATTTTTCTTTGGTGTTAAGGAATTATAAAGAAATAACAATATGGATAATAATCTCATTGGATAAAACTCTTTCCCATTTAAAAAAATCTATGTTATTATTTTATATTCACTTATTATTATTTTAATGCATAAACCTTAACCTATTCATTCCTGAAGGAAAGTGTAAATTTGTGAAGCGTAATTTATATCGAAAAAAAAAAGAAGAAAACAAAAACCGTACGCTGTGCATGTCTTGTCAAAAGTGTTCTTCAATTTCCCAACATTCCATCACGCCACGAGCGCAATTACGTAAAACGTTTTCCAAATGCCTCTCAATTTCACCCTCAATCCTGATATTTACGGCAGGAAGGAGAGGAGTACAAAAAATGAATAAGAGTGTGTAAACCAAATCCATGCTGTGCCTAATCCACACGTGAAATGTCATTTCCTCGTATCGAAAACGTTTGCAGATTAAATGTGCTCAATTAGTCTGAATATTATTTATTTCATAACAATAACAATTATTATTATATTTAGCATAACAACTATGCTAAATATAATAATAATAACAATTATTATTATATTTAGCATAAAAACTATGCTAACTATAATAATAATTGTTATTGTTATGATGTTGAGGAATACTGTAATTTTATTTAAACTAAAACACAATGCTATTATTTTTTATGCCAATCGGCGATTTGAGTTTAAAAATTATTTAGACACATAATATTAAAAATATTGGCACTAAACAATGGAAAGAAAAAAACAGGAGACAGATATTTATGGAGGAAAATAAGCAATAGAATGTAAGATATGGGGACTGATCCCCCTGTAAGTAAGGATTTAGAAAGCTCCTAAAGGAGCGGCGAAACCTCTTTAAGGGGTAAAGCCACTATATATATAATAATAAAATAAAATAAATTTATAACTGTATATTTTCGAGTTTACGTGAAGTGATTGAAAAGTCGAAAATATACAGTTATTAATAATGGCTTCCTGGTCAACAGAGTTTAATAAATAAATTTATTATTAACAACGTGCATCATTGAATAAAAATGAAATAAATAATTCACTATTTGGTTTTGACTTATGCTTTATAGCGGTATTATTATAGTCAGCCACTTTTATTAATGATGTGTATTTCCATAGTAATTCATTCGGCGATAAGCCATACGTTTCGGATATACATGTTGGTGTATAAACTTGATCAACTTTAAAATTTATCAAGAAGCAATACCAAATTCCAACCAGATCCATGAGAAAGAATTTGGACTGCACTACTAATTCAACTAATTGATGAGATGGCAGAAGATGTGAAATCCTTACCATATCATTTTTATTCTGACAAATTATTTACTTCTGTAAAATTGTTGGTATTTTTGAAGAAACGGGGATAAAGCGGTATCGGCACGGTTTTGGAAAATATAATTGCTCGAAATAGTGAAATAACTGAGGTCAAGGTATTGAGAAAAGCAATACGTGGTGAATTTGATTTACGCTATGAAAATTAAGATGGATAGACAATGCAGTCGCGACAGTTGCATCAACCATACACCCCGTATTGCCTGTATACAGCGCACAGCGATATTCAGCCTAAACTCCCAGAATAACGTCAAATTATAATTTCTATAAATTGTGGAAAGTCTATTATATTTATTACTGTTTTGATGTAATATTTATCGAATAGTTATAAATTAATAGACTTCAAATAAAACGCCAAAAGACCTTTCTGGTTATTTTTTCCATATCATTAGAAATTCGTACTAACTAGGAAAATGTAAATTAAATAAAAATGATTTGAAAATAAATACTCTTTTCTATTTATAAAAAAATATAACTTGGAATGGAAAAAAATCCACATCTTAACAACTCGGAAAATATTCTTCCATCGTTCCAGAATTTTATTACGCTAACTAAAATATAACACCCTGAGATATTCCCGCTGAAAACTTTTTTAATAGTTTCCCGAAGCGCCTCGTTAAAACGTCCCCCCGCCAAGCAGATGGGGGGGAGCAATTCGCTTTTGTGTCCCGCCTGGAGGGGGGGGGGGCGATAAATTGGCGTGAACCGTGGGGAGGGCGCGGGCTTTTGATCGAAACTGAAACGTCACGAACGACGGATCCCCGAAAACTGAAAGTTGGTAATTGAATGTCCCGTTGTTTCAGGTAATTACACAAAAACTGTTTTTAGATGAGAAAGGATGTTCAAGAAGAACAAGGAGGGATTTTAAGCGGGCGCTTAATTTCACACCATAAACGCCGATCTTATATTTAAATGAAACACTTGATTTATTTCATTTATTTGTTGTAACATATTGCGGCTAGAGGTATTTCAGCCTCATAACATATTTTTATACAAATTTCTACTTTCTCTCCCTTTTTTTTTTCTTCAAAACTCCCCCCAATCGATCGCGATACTCATTCTCCCTCTCTCTCATTTTTTCCCCTTTTCTTTGTATCATTATCCCGCAATAGACTTAGATTAATGCCCATAATTCCGACGACTTTAACCCTCATTCTATCGCAGTTGCCGAAGAGAAAAGCGCGACTTTTCGAGTGGATGATTTCGAACGTTCGTTCGAACTCCTCTTTCAGTTTTTTTTTTCTTTCTTTTTTATTTATTCTCTCTTTTAGTGCCACTCGAAAATTTTTCCCCACTCTTACATACACGCACGCGAGAAGAAATTGTCGTTGAGTAAAATGCGATACAATAGGGGGGGAGGCTTATAAAAATATAAATTAATACTTGTACAAAATAAATATTTCACGCTCTTTCTAACATCATCAAGTGTTTTTGATTTTTTTGTCAGAATTTTTCGGAAGAAGAAATAAACATCGAAATTTCAATATTTTCTAACATCAATTAAAAATGCCTTAATGAACCGGAAATTATTTTTTTAGTACAAAATAAATATTGCAGACTTCTTCTTACATCTTTAAGAGTTTTTCAGATTTTTTCTGAAGAAAAAAAATGTCATCGAAATTTGAATAATTTCTAAGGAAAAAAAAGTGGATTTTCGTGAAAAATTCGAATCTCGCAGAATAACTTCAAATTATAGCAAAATGTTCACAATGAATGGAAGTACCAACTTTGTAAATTTAACTATTGTAGAGCAAATAGTTTTCATACAGCAGAAGTGTAAATTAGGACTTTGAAAAATGAATGAAAAATTTGTCCAAATTTGGTTTTTTTTTTAGACGAACGCAAAACTGTAATTTAAATGATTTTAACGTTGCACATAGATACATTCTTCCTGAATTTTATACTTCAAGTCCCAATATTCTATCTTATTTGTGAACAAAGTTATCTTAGTTTAATTGACGTTGCGTCCAAAAGCGTCGATCGGCACGGCTCGCTTAAACCGTTCCCATAACACTCCATGTAAATGGGAGTCACCAATTAAAAATGCCTTAATGAACCGGATATTATTTATTTTGGTACAAAATAAATATCCTACACTTCTTCTAACATCCTTAAGAATCTTTCAGAATTTTTTGGAAGAAAAAAAATTTCATCGAAATTTGAATATTTTCTAAGGGGTAATCCTTAGAAAAAAGTGGATTTTGGCGAAAAAGTCGAAACTCGCGGAATAACTTCAAATTATACCAGAATGTTTCCAATAAATGGGAGAATAAATTGTGTAAATTTAAGGAATGTAGAGCAAGTAGTTTTTGCACAGCAGGCGTGTAAATTAAGCCTTTGAAAAATGAGCGAAAAAGTTGTCCAACTTTGGAAATTTTTGTAGGAAATTAAAACAGACTCATTTTAATGATTTTAGCTGGAAAATATAGATGAATCCTTTCTGAATGCAATACTTTAAGCTTTAATACTTTATCTTGTTTATGAACGAAATTATCTTAGTTTAATCAATGTCGCGTCGAAAAATACCGATCGACGCCGTTTCCTTAAACCGTTCCCATAAGACTACATGTAAATAGGACTTCGCCAATTCAAACGGCCTTAATGAATCGGAAATATTTTTTCTGGTACAAAATAAATATTCCACGCTCTTTATAATACCTTCAAGAGTATTTTAGAATTTTTTCAGATTTTTTCAGAAGAAAAAAAATTCATCGAAATTTGAATATTTTCTTAGAAAAAAAGTGTATTTTTTCTATAAATCTGAATCTCGCGGAATAACTTCAAACTATACAAAAATGTTCCTAATGAATGGGTGCACCAGCTTCGTAAATTTAAGAAACATCACACAAATAGTTTTCGTACAGCAGGAGTGTAAATTAGGCCTTCGAAAAATAATTCCGGTTGTCGTGGAGAAAGGTTAGCATCGTAAAGCCAATTAAACCGAAACACCCTTCCACCATTCACGCCAATATTCCCCTTCGTTAAAAAATCCAAGTCGAAAAAAAAAAAAAACAAGAAAGAGAATCAGAAGGAGTTATGTTTGGCGAGTAAGCTGTTTATTACAAAACTTCCCATTCCAGATGCAACAATATATCATTCGCTACTATTGCAACGTGTGGCTAAACGTTGCTATTCAAACAATTTTCTGTATGTTGCTCGCTATTTTTGTTTTTTTTTTTGTAACAAAACAACATTAAATTTTTTCAATTGATATTGGTAGTAATAGTTTTATTAGATTTTAGCAGCTCTACCTTACTGATCTCATCATTTGCGTAGTGAGATTTAATATCCATGAATATTTTGTTTCGAGATCGACGTAAATGGCTCTCCTGAACTAACCCATGAAATTTTGCA
Source organism: Philonthus spinipes (assembly GCA_963082785.1). Classification (NCBI taxonomy): domain Eukaryota; kingdom Metazoa; phylum Arthropoda; class Insecta; order Coleoptera; family Staphylinidae; genus Philonthus; species Philonthus spinipes. Next base: position 11,675,787 of record OY720311.1, read on the forward strand.
CTTGGGGTTATAGTAATAGATTCACTTTTCATCACCAGCCATAATACACTACAGAAAACTCTTCTTTTTTGCCTTGCAAGCAATAAATCCACTATGTTGAATCGGTTCGAAAATAAATTTTCAGTCAATTCGTGTAGTAGCCATTTTCCCTCCTTTATGATCTTTCCCACTGCTTATAAATGTCAGGAAATAGTTTATTCATATACTAAGTTTGAGCTGAGTTTTCATCTAAAAAGTCTTGCAATTCATTGTCTTCCAATTTGTTTGGTTCTTCAGGCCGTTTTTTATTAACATCAAAATCACAACATTAAAATTATTGAAACCAAATCCAATAATTGAAATATGACGGAGCAGCATAATCATAAGTTTCTAAAAGTGTTCGATATAGTTCGACAGCAGATTTCTTCAAATCTAACAACAAAAGTAATTAATGTCGAAAATGCAATTTTGAGAGTCCCATGATAAACACTGAATAGCTCAATAATACTAAATGGAAAACTGTTATTTTACAGATATATTAGGTTGTCTAAATTTCTACTTCGCATTTTCACCAATAAAATTCACTGATTCAAAATTAATCTAATACTATTCTTACCATACTACTCAAAAAGGTGTACCACAAATATTGTTAAGGTAATTGTGACGCCGTTAAGCATCTCACTGGTAAGATGACGTCACTATTTTTGATGCGGGTGAATTAAGTGATGAAATAAAAAATAAATCAAAAACTATATATATTCACCGTAAATAGTAACACTTTACAATTTGTACAATTGAGTATAAGTTTAAGTTTACTGTTTAAATTTAAATGTGTAAGCTTTGATGTGCATCGGTTGAAGTTATAATTACTAATGTTCCTTTTTTGATTTCCAAAGAGCAAAAATGTTTAAATGCGTGGGGGAATTTTTGGGGTGGTGCGCAAGAAGCGGTGGTTGCGTCTTCTCCGAAATTGACCTGAACCCAACCGTCGAGCAAAACGTGACATAACAATAGCGTATCGGATAATTGCTTTCTAGAAATTTTTAGTTAATGGCTCACGACCCCATGGAGTTCTACAAGTCCGAGTAATACCCACGGATTTACGAATTTTAAGCTCTTTTGTTATTAATATAATTTTTTTATTACTCGTTTTCTGGAAATCTGAACGGTTCGTAACAAATATCTTCTCTAACACTTCTCCTACATAATATATTTTATAAGTATAATCATAATCTACATTATAAATTACATTACTTTAATGCTAATGCCTATTTACTTCTTCTTGCCGATGGCATTGCTCTACCCAAAGCCCTTTCCACACTACAAACATTGATGGAAGCCTCAGCCTTTTGGTTCAGTACCATAAGCCACACAAATTTTCAATCAGTATAACCGTACATGACGAATTATATCGGTAATTCGTGACATTTCAACCGCAAGTTATCATTTAAACTCCACTCGCGAATTCACAATACTAAAATCCAGAATATCCACAAACAGCAGCTTAGTTAAAATTATCGGCACGTCTAAATAATACTCTGACCGTACGCATTTTCAAAAAAAGTTTCAATTAAATGCAAAAAAGATATCATTCGAATACATTTTTAATTTACAGGGTATTCAACTTACTAAGATAATTAGGTTTTTTAAATGGAACTTTCAATTTATTTTCATATTCTAAGATTAATTTTAATAAATGTTTATAGAAATCATTTTCGTATAAAATGCATTATTTCTAAATTATAAGCAATTCATAAATGCATAATATTGCATACTTTAATTCTGTTTAATTGTTTTCTAATTTTATTTTATGTTGTTCATTTTTTAGTTATTTGGTTGAGACATATAACGTTAATGTTGGGAAATTAACTTACGACGGTACTGAAACCAAAATATGATGATTTGTTTAAATCATCACTTATTTATACACAAAAGATAACCGTTAAGCCAGAAATCATTTTCAAACTTAAACAAAATATTATTTGTTTTATTAATAACTACTTAATGTTACATTCGATTTCTATAAAATTTATTATGGTTTAATATATTAGAAATATACAGCATTTGTGATAATAATTATCACCATCAATCAATATTAATAATAATAACTCTTTATTGAACGGACCAGCCAGTTACAATTTGACTAAAAACATAAACATAAATTACACAAATATGCATATATATATGTATGTGGGCAAGCTAATATCTAGTGTACAATATCCGCGAGACTCCTCCTAAGTAACCTAATCGACGTGTTTAAGAAATCAATTCTGCCACAAATGTTATTAGCCGTGCGCGTTAAACGAGTCATAGGACAGTTTAGACCGCAAGTCGTCCTACAAAATGCATTATGCAGTAGGATGTGGCTGCGCGCATGTCTAGGTGGTACATGATACTTAATCATACTGACAATAAAGTTTGAATCTATTTTGCAGTTAATAATTTTGTAAAGAAAACACATATCTAATTCCATGCCACGATGTTGTAATGTTGTAAGTCCTAAGTAGGCCATTGTTTCCTCGGATGTTAAGTGAATATTTTTTTGGGCCAATCTATATGACATGAATTTGATAAACTTAGTTTGCACATTTTCCATCCTATTAACGTAAGTAACATATGTAGGTGACCATATTGTTCTGCAATAATCAAAATGTGATCGAACTAGGGAATTGTAGAGGATATTAAAAGTGCGTACATCTATTAGATCTTTGGTAACACGCTTGATGAATCCTAGCGACTTATTAGCTTTGTTGACTACAAAATCGAGGTGGCACTTGAATTTGAATCAAGGATGATCTCGAGATCTTTCACTAAGTAAACTTTGCTCAATGTTAAGTTATTTAATTTGTAATCATATGTTACTCCCTGTCTCTTGCGTGAAAAACAAATAAAACCACATTTGTCAATATTGAGCTGCATATCATTCAGTGCACACCATTTGTAAATTGAGTCAATATCCTCTTGAATTCTGAAACAGTCTTCAGCGTTCTTCACGGTGTAATACACTTTTAAATCATGGGCAAAAAGCAAATGAGGACACCTTAGTGATTCCGACAAGTCATTTATAAAAAGAATGAATAATAACGGTCCTAAGTTGGATCCTTGTGGAATACCAGATGTTAAAACATATGGTTCTGAGAGAAAGGATTTAATTTTCACAAATTGTCTCCTTCCAGACAAATATGATACAAGCCACTTCAATAACGGATCACATAGACCATCGCTTGCAATTTTTTAGTGAGAATAACGTGATTGACAGAGTCAAATGCTTTGCTGAAGTCCGTGTAAATTGCATGGACTTCAGAATTAACATCTAGAGCTCTATGTATGTAATCCGTATATATGAATAAGTTGGTTAGTGTAGATCTGCTTGCATAAAAACCATGCTGGTGTTCCACAATGACAGATTTAAAGGTATCATAGAATGGCCTGTATACTACTTTCTCAAATATTTTCGCCATAGTTTAAATAAAGGAATAAGTATAAAATACAGTAGTACCACTACATAAAAATTTAAATATATTTTTATTCGGTCACACAATTGAATTTAAAAAAATGCTTGAAAGACTGGTTAATTTGAAACATTTTTTGTATCTTTATAATTTTCGAGATATTTCACAGTATCCGTAAAAAAATAAAATTCAAATAAATTGCATTAATTATTTGGTATAAAACTTAGTTTTAAATTAAATATTATACGTTTTATAAAATTTATTTTTTACAAAGTGTTTTTAGAAGTAAATTGTACCATATGATCGAAAACGTTTCTCCTCTAGAGTACTTTTTTGTAGGTATATTTTGTAGACAGCTATCAATAAAAACAAATAAAACGTCACATTTGTCATTATATATCAACTAAAATTCTTCAATTTATTAGAATACAAAAATCAAAGTAGTCTGGAGGAGAAAAAGTTCACGATCCGTCATTAAATTAATAAATTTTGGAACATTCTGTTATTGAAAATGAGTACCTAGTAACCGAAATGTATATCTGACATTTAAAAATAAAATATTGAAGAAAGGGATAAATAAGTGTTTTAATTTAAGAAATAAATAAATAAAGAAAAAACAATTACAAAACTCTGTATTATTGCAAACATCGATATATATATATGTATAAAGAATCTTTATTGTCAGTACATTATATATTACATATAAATGTGAAAGAAATTAACAATAAATATTATTATTTATTGTTAATTTTTTTTACTTTCTGCCAAAGTTCGCGCATTTTATGGGTGTGTCTTATTGCCGGTTAAGGGAGGTGATGAATTGGAATAGGGTTTGTGAAGGATTTTTGAATTTAGGAATTATATTATCGTGTCGAGTATACAGGATATTGTTTTTTTTTAATTGAAGTGTTATTTTTTTCTTCCAAGGCAGGTAATTAAAATAAAAATGCGTCGGCTTTATTTCCGAGCAGTTAGTTCATTTGTAATAAAAGAGAGTCCGGTGCGAACGGGTTTTCGGGAAAAATAATAAATTAACTGGTAGCGCGGAGGAAATGAGAAATACGCACACTCTCACTCGAAAGATTAATGGATGGACGGAGGAGATAATAACGATACGTGTAATTAAAAAGAAAAATGTTTCCATGTGTAAAGTTGCACTCGTTCGATTAACATATATGCGTATTGATTTCGCAATTATTAGTAATTTAAAATCAAAACAAAACAAACATAACGATATTCAGAGCTATTCCGTATATGAAATGTAAAATATAATGTGTACTTTATTATTTTTCTTCACTATTTAAGTATATGAATAAAAAAAACTCACTTACATTGTGGCGATCAAAAATAACAATATATATTTTTAACAGGTATACCGGGTGTTGATGCGATCAGGTATAATGTGGATTTTAGGAGAAGTTGTTTCAATGTACAAGATGTGTGATAAATAAAGGCATTATTATTATTTGTTTAAAGTACTTACGTAACGTAAGTCAAAATATCACAGAGCTAAATGTGGAAATAACTTATTATTTTCAAATAATTTTTATTTAATTTATTTAAATTCTGATATTAATTTTGCCTGTTATTAAACAATCTTCAAGCAAACGCGTGAAAGCACACTCATACAAAAAAATCTTTCAATTATCCCCATCGCGGGAATCAGATTTTAAAGCTCAATTAAAACGTGCAACTCTCGTTCGTTATTGGATAATATGTAAATACCCGGGCATTTAGTGCCGCAATTACTGTTACAGGAAAGTAATTCCCGCTTGATTCATTTTTTCTTCTGCTTCACCTTCTCTAAAAAAAAAAAAGAATCGAAAACGTCCAATAATGTCCGTATAAACACGTAAGCAACACACACACAATTACCTCTCACAATTTTAATTATTTAATTGTAAGACGGGGAGCGATTTGCGCGTTTATTAAAATTTAATCGCGCTTTCTTCAAAGTTCAGGAACCGCGAAGAGGAAGTTGGAGAAAGATGGTTTTTGTTTATGCATGTGTTTTACATTTTTAGAAATATTCATCTCATTTTACATAATTAATTATTATTTATTAAATATATATACAGGATTAGCAAACATAACCGGAGCACTAAATATTTCTTAGTATCCAGTTCTAAAAAAATGTTCAAATAAAAGTGTCTTCTATATAAGCAAGCTTGTATCCATATTATGTTTATTTATTATTTTACTATTTTTGCTATACATTTGCATCTCACCAAATATGCATTATTATATTTGAAAATAATTAAATTGAATTGAATTGAATACCATTTAAATATAATATTTTAAATTTACAGAGTGTTTAATTTATGTAGATAATTGGCTGAACTTGTGCTTTTTTTAAAAATGTAATTCTAAAAATATTTCAACTACGCACTAAAAAATAAATAACTAAACAGTACTTTAAAATAACTAACTATACAATAACTAATTAAATAACTAAACAGTACTTTACTTCTGTTTAACTATTTTCTCATAAATTGATAAAACAATTGTAATCGTATGCATTTATGAATTACTTATAACCTTAAAACCATGCATTTTCTAGAAAAATAATTCATAGTGATTTAATCTTAGAATTAAAAATATGTGAAACTATATAATGTGTTATTTGAAAAACCGGAAGTTAATCCAATTATCCGAGTAAATTGATCACTCTGTATATTAAAAATATCTTTAAATGATAAGTTGTTTATGTCTTAGAAGCTTTTATTTGAAACTTTTTTTGAAAATCCTTACGTTTTGAGAATTATTTAGATGTTCCGGTAATTTTAACTAACCCACTATATAGGAAATATTTATTTCTGAGAGTTAAATTAAATTACATGACACTCTTTACATCATCACAATTAGTTAATCCTCAGAAATTGGCTATCGATTATCGGTCTTTCTGACGATCATTATTTTCTGTTGATTCCAGCACTTGATTTCATTTTTTTCCATTATTTTTAATTCCCTACTTTCGAGGTGAATAACTCTAGAACCGGAAGTAGTAGCAGCTTGTATTCTTTACGTTTGTTTTGGAAAGTGCTCATCAAATTCTTTCAAAACGCATAAAATATTTAATCGAATAAACGTCGCGGAATAATTAATTACTCAATCCTCGCGCTGAAAAATTGTTTATTAATTAACGGGAGATCATAAAACATTCGAGTTTTCTATTCTCTCTCGTTTTCGCTCAATTTCCATCGGCTATTTAAGCGGAACGCGTCCGTACGTTCAATTAACATATAACGGCTAATTATTTTGAATTGAATTAGTGCTTTTGAAGATACCAGGACGCCGAGAGCGTGACGACCGGATCGATATTAATTAGGGATTGCCGAGACCTCACAACAAATGCACAAAGTAGAATTAAAAATAAAAAGTTTTTTTATTAATAAAACAATTATAATAAATAAATAAAATAAAAGTAGAAATATTAATTTAAATACATAAAATAATGTAGCATTACATCGCTATTATAATTTTTGTATTTTTGTGAAATATGGTAGTGTATCTGGACAAGGTTTTCATAGTGCAATGTACAATTTAATAAAATATGTAGATGGCCATCTTTAAAAAAATATAAAAAAATGTTTAGGCAAACCATAAACATGAAGATTAATTTAATCTCTACAAACTAAACTTTAGTAGCGAAAGAAAGAAATTATAAAATAATTAATTATTGTCTTTCTAATTGCTCTTAAATTAAAGACTTATGAAGTAAGTACAATACAAAATACAAATATCTTTTGGAATAATTACTTCCCGGCCAAATACCCAAGCTGGATATTGAATTACACAATAGATATTTGCCGTTGCATCTCAGCAATGCTAACAAAGCAACGTTTTTTTAATAAAAAATATTTGACACTATGCGAGCTTCCCTTTCAATTTTATCACAATAAATTATTAATAATAATAACTTTGCATTACAAAGCATAATATAGTTTTACAATAATAGTAAAAATGTAACCAATAATTTAATTGAGGATGTTTTTCATTGACATTAATTAATTATGTCATTCCCGTAACGCCCGAAATCATGAAGAAAACGGTACGTTATTGAATATTTTAATAATAATTTTCTAATTAATTTTGTTTTATTTCAATTAAAACTTCAATGTGAAATATTTCAACAATCTTTATAATAAATTTTAGTGCATTATTTTATCAACGAATGCTGATTCTGTATTTAGACAAATTATTTTAATACGTTTTAATGCGGGCATTTGAATGCATTGCTTAGCGCTCACTTGCCACGCTCGTTTTTTGCATAGAAAATAATCAATAATTTATAATAACATGTGGGGCAACGAGGATCATCAGTGATTGATTATATTATAACGAAGGGAATACATAGGGGTATGGTGAGAAGAATGGAAGTGGAAGAGGTATTAGGGTCAGATCATTTACCTATATCGGTAGAAATAGAGATAGGGAAGCAGAAGAACCAACAATGGGAGGAAGAAGAACAAAAATTAGCGAGTGGAAAAAGAGATATGGAAGAGATGGCTCAGCGTTTGGAGAAAGTCAGGTGGAACGAAGTGGAAAGCATGGAGAAAATGGAGAAGGTCATAGTAGAGTGTGGCAGAATAGTGAGAAAGTCGGTTAAAGAGGAGGGCAAATGGTTTGATGAAGAGTGTAGAAAGGCGAAACAAAAAGTAAGAAGGGCCCTAAGTGAATGGAGGAGTGGAAGAGGTGAGAAGAAGGAGGTGGCAGGGGCAAGAGCAAAATACAAAAGGATATGCGAAGAAAAAAAGGCACAGTATATCATGAATAACATGGAAGCCTTAAGAGCGTGCCAAAACGAAAGGGAAATGTGGGATATTTTGAGGAAAGGAAATACAAAAGAGCGGTTTCAATTATCATTGAAGGATTGGGAAGTGAAATGTCAGAAAAAGAGCGGAAGGCCGGAGAAAGTGGGCAGAAGAGAAGCAATAGGGATGGTGGAGGAATTTACGGAAGAGGAGGTAGAAAAAGTCTTCGAAGAGATAAAAGCAACAGGAAGGGATGGATTGAAAGCGGAAATGTGGAAGAAAATTGGTGTTGAGGGCAGGCGAAGATATAGGGAGTTGCTTAATGAGATGTGGAGAGGGGAAACACAGATTCCGGGATCATGGCGGAAGGGAATAGTGTGCCCTATACATAAGGTTCGGAATGCGGACAATTATAGGGGCATTACCATGATGACGGTGGGATACAAGATTGCCATGACAGTAGTGAAGAACCGGCTAGAAAGGGAAGTGGAAGAAAAGGGACTATTGCCGGAAACGCAGGGAGGTTTTAGAAGGGGAAGGGGAACCCGAGATCAAATCTTCACGCTTGTAAGAATGAGTGAAAGAGTGTTAGAGGAAAAACAAAGCATGTATGCGGTATTCCTGGACTTGAAAGCGGCGTATGATTCGATACCGAGAGAAAGGTTGATGGAGTGTATGAGGAGACGGGGAGTGAGTGAGGTAATGGTAGAATGGGTGAGAGGAATATATGAGGAAACATGGGCGCGAGCGAAGGTGGGTGGAAAAGTGTCTGATAAGTTTAGAGTGAGGACGGGTGTAAGACAGGGATGCCCGCTGAGCCCTTTACTATTCAACCTATATATAAGTGAGATGGAGGAGGTGTTGAGGAAAGGGCAGGCGGGGGGAGTTGTGGTAGGAAGAAAGAAGGTATGGATGTTGGCGTATGCGGATGATGTGGTGTTGCTTGCGAAAGAATGGGGAGAAATGAATGAGATGGTACAAAGAATGGAGAAGTACATGGATAAAAGAGGACTGTGTGTGAACGTGGAGAAAACAAAGTGGATGAGATTTAGGAATAGGGGAAGAGAGGAAAAAAACAAAAGAATTGAGGTGGAAGGGAGAAGTGATTGAAAAAGTGAAGGAATTTAAATATTTGGGTTTCGTGTTCAAGGCGAGTGGTGGATATAAGGAGCATGCGAGTTGGGTGAAAGGTAAGGCAAGGAAAGCGTGGGAAATGGTTAAAGAGAAATGGGGAAAAGTCGATACGCTCTTGTTCGCCTGTTTTTGTTTTTTTGAGGATCTCAGTTGTTTCTGGTTTGTGGCAATTACTTAGAACTAAGATCTCTTTTGTGTCTTGCCATTTAGCTAACAGGAGTCCCGTTTCATTACTTCTAAACATTGATTCTCCTCGTTTCAATTTTCCTTGTACATTGGGCAAGTTTTTGCGATTACTCATACACGTACCCAATGCGGCATAACCACATGTTTCTGAGTCGCAATGGCACCATAACTTTATGCCTCGTTTCACCGGTTTGAGAAGCATATATTGTTTAAGAGAAGAACGCCCTTTGAATTTTTTCATGGATTCGTCGATGCTCTGAAAAGGGCTATCCTGGCGATATTTTCTAAATGTGTGTTTCAAACAAGAATGTAATTCATCAACATAGTATGGCTTTGTTGCGTCTGGTGGCTTTTCAGGAAGAGAAAAATACAGTTTCGATGTTACAACCATGTATCTGTCGCGAGAAATTATTCTCCCAACCAGTCTGTTTCCCATGGATTCTTTGTTACTCCAATAATTTTTGAGAGATGGCAAATAATTATAGGACATTACCATCATAACTGCTAGAATTTTCTGTAATTCACCCTTGTCAGTAGGCTTGTGTTTTTGTTTTTTTACATTATTCAAAATCTTTATTCGTTAATTTGTACAATTAACAATTTGAAGATATAGTGAATGTGGAAACATTTTATGAAACACTTGAATTGGACGAGAATTACTATTAATGTCATAAATTTTACAAGGTCTTGAAGAAGGAATAGATTTTGCAGGTACAAATGTATTGCTTGGAACAATCCATTCAGGTAGTCGATTTGTATGCTCCTTAACGCAAGTTTCTGATTCTACCTCAATATTTGTATCATCATTGTCCGAATCATCTTCACTACTTGATTCTTTGTCTTCAGTACTTTCATCATTTTTAGGACCTTTTCTTTCTTTCCATGGTATCTGTATTGTTTTTCTTTTCATAGTCATCTGAAGAATCAGATTCACTAGTACTTGGTTTATATACATCTGAAGACCTAGAGGAAAAGTCTGTCAGATTTTCAGCTATATCTTCTAACTCTTTTTGGCTCAAATATTTCTTGTTCATTGTTGTCCTAAAAAAATACTTTTTGTACATAAAGAACTGATGGTACATATGTGTACCACTGAAAAACCCGGCTGGTACATATATGTACTATATAAAAAAATATCCACCCAAAAAATTAATTACTAACTATTTTGATCACTTACTTGTAATTTACTCTCTGGTGATTTACTCTAATAATATTCAATAATAATAGTGTATTACAACAACTTTTAAACACGTTTTAACACTAAAATTGCACAAAACCACGTACAGACAATGGAAATTAGCGCTAAACTAGCTAGAGGCGTGCGATTTTTGTACATAACCTCAGAGCCAAACGCATAAACAACGGCCTGGTACAATTTCCACTGAAAACGAGCGATCATTTTAGGTTCCAGGGGTTTTCACACATTTGTGGTACACATATGTACCATCCAGGACGAAAGGGTTAAAGAAAACATATTTACACAATTTTATAAGCCAAGGGCTTTACCGTTTTCACTTAAAGATAAAGTAGATGCGGAATTTGATCGGCTCAAGTCAAATATAATTACTCCATTTGAAATTTGTGAATAGGGAACCTCCATAGTGTTGATTTTGAAGGGGGGTGGTACCGTAAGGATGTGTGGCGATTATAAGGCAACCCATTTTTAAAAACAGATAGGTACCCCTTGGCCCGGAATGAAGAGTTATTTGCGAAGTTAGACGGAGAAGTGCAATTCTCTAAAATCGATTTAACTCACGCGCATCAACAAGTTTTATTAGATGAAGACTCGCGAAAGTTTACTGCAATATCGACAAATAAGGGTAAATGTACCCTTATTTGTCGATATTTATATTTGGCATTTTTCAGCGCTGGCGCAATTTCAGCTGTTTATTAAGTAAATTCGAAGGTGTGTGTACATTTTCAGATGACATTTTAGTTACAAGACAACCTTTTGAGGAGCACATGTCTAGATTAGAATGAGTTTTAAAAATATTACAAAACTCGGGTTTTTATTTAAAAGAAATCAATTTTATACTTAGGACATATTATTTAATAAAAATGGACTTCATAAATCACCCAGTATGTTAAAATCTCTAGAGAAAACGCCCGTGCCTAAAAATGTTTCAAAACTACATTCATTTTTGAGCATGGTAAATTATTATCACAGATTTATACCAAATATGCCTACAATAGTACACCTCCTGTATCAATTAATTAAAAAAATATACACCGTGTATTTGGAATGTGAAATTGCATTTAAATAAATTAAATCTATCATAATGTCAAAAGAATTTTTAGTACATTATAATAAAAAAGTAGAATTAAATGTAACCGTGGATGCGCCCCAAGTCGGACTTTTAGCTGTATTATCATATATATACGAACCAGGCATAGAGAGGCCGATACACTTTCAAAAGCTGAAAGAAATTATTCATAATATAAATAGAAAATGGTATTTATTCACTTCGTCATAGTTATTTAAATTAATTAAATAAAAAATATTTCAAAGTAATGTGTATAAATTTTATGATAAATTTCATGTTTTAGTATTCCGGGACGAAAGGGTTAACACTTAATTTTATTTTATAACCTTTGAATGTACCAAATAGCCTTGGGAATTGATTTTCTATATCATTTTAACAAACACAATTCTAATGTAACGAGTAACAAATAATTAAAATGTCTTGTAAAGTAGTAGGAGTAATATTTTGAGTGTCTTGAAGAATTTTTAATCTGGGGTCATCGACATTGTTAGCTTTTTGATGCTGGTGGGTATAAATGGTTTGCTTTATATGGCCCCAAAGAAACAAATCATTTTGGGACAAATCAGGAAATCTTTATGGCCATTTTATGTCTTTTTTGATGCTAATAACGCGACGGGAAATTATTTAATAATAATTCATTTATTTACGGAATTTCCTTTATAGAAAACTTGCAATAAATATAGATATTACAAATATATATATAAATAATATTCTGATACATAATTACATTTTATTTAAATATTCCCTAGCTCCATTATGATCAGGACCGTCGTGCTGTTACCAGATGCGGGCCATATCCATATTCTGTAAGCCTTGTACTGCTGGTTTCACTTGGTTCTCATGCAGTTCCAAATACTTTTGGTCTCTTAGATTCCCTCCAATACAAAAATGGTCCTACAATTTTGTCCTCCCGAATGCCGGTCCAAACGTTAAGTTTTTGGGGTACAGAGTTCTTAAATTTATTCTTCGGTGCTTGTTTTCTTGGGACCAGTATCTTACTACCGAAGGATAATGACGACCATGTAACGCGCCACTAAACAGAATATTTCGAATAAATTCATAATTATTGATTACTCTACCCATCACATCTTCACAAAATTCCATTCGACGACCATGGCCATCCGCGAAAACCTCTTGTGTTGTTTTAACTTTCAAACACTAAAAAAACATTTCTTTTAAGTAGCCTATGCACTTCTGATTTTCTAGGATTAATTTCTGTAATTTTTGCAAGAGCTATTGTTGATAACGTGTCATTTTCAGTTCTCACTTTATAAACTATAACTTCCCGCACTTCAGTTACATCATTTTGAGGCCTTCGTTCCTCAGAGCATTTACATGGTGGATTTACACAACCCGTTTCCTCAAATAAATGTGTAACATGGATGACCGAACTGGCGGTTACTGTTACATCGTATGCCAAAAACAAAACAAAAATATTTGCAATTTCATTAATGGAATGATCTCCATGAAATCATTTCCTTTTTTTTTCTGTTCACTTGTTAACATTTCGAAGCTATATAAATCAAATTGAAATGCATATTGCAGAAACAACCATTGCGTTCAATAATAATAATCGAGATACAATACAAACACATTATATTACATTTCTTATATTCAAAATTTTAAGGGACAACATTTATGTTATGTGTCAGACCAGGGACTTATTGAGTGACATGCCACAAGGAATAATAATTTCACAATTGCTCCGTTTTTACATTCTTATCTCCCATTCCAAACTAAACTTTAATTAAAACCCAATCAACGGGCGAACAATTAAAAATTATCTCACACTCGTTCCGAATTCTTTCGTTCGTTCCTTTCGCGCCGCGTATTTATATTTATTAAATATTTTTTGTTGTTACCGCTTGACCGACGGCGATGGAAAAAGGGGGCCATTCCCAGCGCGGATTTATGTAATCTATTTTTTTCCCATTTTGTGTTATCACTATCGTGCATGATCGCGCGGATTAAGTAATTGCGAAAGCGCGGCCCGCAAGGTGAGCTTCCATATTTTCCACGATTGGCACACACTCGCGTGCGATTCTCGTTCCGTTTATCGATAGAAAAATCTTAATTGTTTTTGTTGCTTTTTTGCAAATGTGTATAGCGGCTATTTGCTTGATTTATTAAGGTTACGTGAAGTAAATGTAAGTAATTGTACAAATGTAATATCACTTAGAATCGACATGAAATCATGTTTAAGGCTAAATGTGTTTTAGATTATATTAAATAAAAAAAATTGCCAGGGAAGTAGTTGTTTTAATGTGCATTTGTTTAACGTACTTACGTAACGTAAGTTAAAAGTCACAGAGCTAAATGTGGAAATGATTTATTAAGTATTTTCAAATCATTTTTATTTAATATACTGAAAGAGTTTGACAATAGAAGCGCCCAAAGAGACAATTTGTTTGACAGCGATCTGCTGTTATGGTGAGCGATACTGACTTATTGTTATTTTTTTAACTAATAATAATAAAAAAAACGTAATTAATCTTCTCTTCATTATAAACTACTGATTATAATCAGTGAAATAATAATAAAAAAAATCATTTTTGTAAATAATAATAAAAAAAAACGTAATTAATCTTCTCTTCATTATAAACCACTGATTATAATCAGTGAAAAAAAAAACCACTTGTTTTAATTAGTAGTTTATATTTCATGTTGTTTCTCCACGTGTTATGTGAGAAATTAATTAAAGATATTCTGTTCATTAAATTCTAAACTAAATTTTAATGAAATAATCACCCGAACAGTCTCAACTATTGCTTTTATTAGTAAAATACGTTGTAAAAGTAATTTTGATTTGCTCATCACTGGTCCTTACCGGTAACTGGTCCGTAATAGTGTAGTTCAATTTTTCAGCGGAAAATTTGAAGTTATTCACAAATAAATATTTATATTTTTATTGTTCACTGGTTGGCCGCTAAGAATACCGTCTACCAGTATATATAATTTTACAACACACTTTTATTTAAACAAAATGCGTGCTCGTGTACTGTAATGCTATTACATTATTATTTTTCGAAAGTATCGCGCCGTCAAAATTACTTTTGATGCCTGCGTTGATAACATTTAGACGGTGTATTTTAAATGTTCAAATTGCTCGGGTTCGTAGGCTCTTACTTTCACGAAGGAAGGCGAAAGAAAGCAATTGTTGGTAGATTAAAACACGATTCTTTACTTCGCTTTAATCACAAACACCGATAACGGAATAACTCGCATTTTTCTTTTCATCATCTTCGTGTTTTCAATATAGAATACTTTGATAAAAATCTACCGAATATGGTTGTTTCTTCTTTTTTATACATTACCAATAAATAAAACGAGACTTTTTTGCATTATTTAATTATATAAATTTTTTCATAATTATTGCCTTATGGTTAAATAATTTCTTACTGTTCACATACTGATCTAACAAGGTCCGAAAGACCGAAATGGCCATCATCAGTTATCTATACCCTAGATGAATGGATATTTTATCAACTTTTATTACTTTTCAAATTCGGGGCTATT
The DNA here is from genome assembly GCA_963082785.1 of Philonthus spinipes. NCBI lineage: Eukaryota > Metazoa > Arthropoda > Insecta > Coleoptera > Staphylinidae > Philonthus > Philonthus spinipes. The sequence continues at coordinate 11,691,072 of OY720311.1, forward strand.
CCGTACGGAATATTAACATTAATTTTAACGTATACTGATTAAATTCACATTTTCTTCATTTATATTTATTACAAAAGTTGCTTAGACATGGGTAAAAATAACGTATACTTAAACTTAACATTTCTCTAGCCCCAATACTTTATCTTCTTGTCACATGAAAACACATTTGGCTGTGCGTCCCTGCACTACGGTCTCTGTGGTCCTTTTGCGGATAATTTACTTCCTGTATACTTCTGCCTCTTCAATGAAGTTACATTTCAGAAAGCACAAGCTTGCCAAATTTCTCCATGCGTCGCATTTGTAGGCTTCGCCTGTATACAGTATGTGTTGGGGCATTTATTCCTTTTTCAGATATCCACGACTTAGAAGGCCTTTTCACAAAGACGCAAATACATTTCACATATTTCACAAATCTGTTCTTTGAGATTAGTAATTAAGCGCTACTAATCTCGAAGAATAGATTTCAACTAACTAAAGTAAATTATATCCCACACAACCCCCCCAATGTATCAGCAAATTCAGGATATTTAATTGAAATAAACTACGTGTTTTATTTTTTATTAAATATCCTGAATTTGCTGACACTTTACAATAACATTTGATGAATAAATTTAATTCAATAATCCATTCTACATAATTAACTCGTATTTTCATTTTGTTTGTCGTTTGAAACAATTACCGCAACAATATTTGCTTGTCATACATTGCCCAATCAGTACACCCAGGCGGACGCACATGCACACAGACAGACGGATACAATTTATTTATAATCGATCTAGTTAAACACACTTTCACCGCAAACAGTGTTTATTCAAACTAGTTCGACGTTACCGCTAACTAGACTTTAGTACATTACGGCCCGAACAATACACCTTCCGCATCATTAATTTCGCTTTTATCTCGATACGACCGAACCTTAATAAAAGAAAAGCATAACCGTCGTTTGTTGTTTGGTTTTTGTGTATTGATTTTTATTTATTCCAAACAAGCATTATGTAATTACAAAAGTTGCGGTTAGAGTGAATTTATCTGGGACTAAAAGAGTTGGATTTGTAATAGTGGAATAGAAGAAATTGATTCAATTTAATGATGGATTTTCTCTTCTATTATACTTTTACAAATCCAACTCTTCGATGGATTTTTGTTTCTATTCTACTTTTACAAATTCAATCTTCCAATGGATTCTGCTTCTACAAAGCCAACTCTCCGATGAATTTTTCTTCCATTCTAATTTTTACAAATCAAACTCTCTTCTAATCTACTTTTACAAATTCTTCAATTGATTTTGCTTTAACAAATCCAACTCTACAGTGGATTCTTGTTCTATTCTGCTTTTACAAAACCAACTGTCAAGTGGATCTTTTTTCTATTCTGCTTTTAAAATTCGAACTATCCAACGGATATATATTTTATATATTGGAAAGTTGACGCTTTTACAAATTCAACTTTCCAATGGATATTTCTTCTAGTCTACTTTTACAAATTCAATTATCTAATAGATTCTGCGTTAACAAATCCAACTCTTCAATGGATTGTTTTTTTTAAATAGAAAAGAGTATTATTTATTCACTTGGTCACAGTTATTTAAATATAGTAAATAAAAAAATTATTTGAAAATAATTAATAAATTATTTTCACATTTAGCTCTGTGACTTTTGACTTACGTTACGTAAGTACGTTAAACAAATGCACATTAAAACAACTACTTCCCGGGCAAATACCCACGCCGGACACTTTATTCTGTTTTTACAAAGCCAACTTTCCGATGGATTTTTCCTCCATTATGCATTTTACAAATCAACCTCTCCAATGGATATATATCCAAGTCTACTTTTAAAAATTCTTTACTTGATTCTGCTTTAACAAATCCAACTCTTCGGTGGATTATTGTTCTATTCTGTTTTTACAAATTCAACTCTCAAGTAAATTTTTCTTCTATTCTGTTTTTACAAAGCCAACTCTTCCACAGATATTTCTTCTATTACGCTTTTACAAATTCAACTCTCCAATGGATATTTCTTCTAGTCTACTTTTACAAATTCAATTCTATAATGGATTCTGCGTTAACAAATACAACTCTTCAGTGGATTTTTATTCTGCTTTTAAAAAGCCAATTTTGCAATGGATTTTTCCTCAATTCTGCTTTTTACAAATCAACCTCTCCGATGGATATATCTTCTAGTCTACTTTTACAAATTCTTCAATTGATTCTGCTTTAAAAAATCCAACTCTTCAGTGGATTCTTGTTCTATTTTGCTTTTACAAATCCAACTCTCAAGTGGATTTTTCTTCTATTCTGCTTTTACAAAGCCAACTCTCCCACAGATATTTCTTCTAGTCTACTGTTACAAATTCAATTCTATAATGGATTCTGCCTTAACAAATCCAACTCTTCAGTGGATTTTTTATTCTGCTTTTAAAAAGCCAACTTTACAATGGATTTTTCTTCCATTCTGCTTTTTACAAATCAACCTCTCCGATGGATATATCTTTTAATCTACTTTTACAAATTCTTCAATTGATTCTGCTTTAAAAAATCAAACTGTTCAGTGGATTCTTCCTCCATTTTGCTTTTACAAATTCAACTCTCAATTGGATTTTTCTTCTATTCTTCTTATATAAATCCAACTCCAGTAGTTTTTGCTTTTATTCTACTTATGCAAATACAATTCTCTAAAGGATTTATCTTCTATTTATCACGTTGGCATATTACTTAGTTCTGCTAGTTGTAATTCAATGATCGCCAGGAGACATGCTTAATGAATATGGCGTGGATCATTTTAGTTATATTAATTTTGGGCGTTGCGTGAAATTAAGAATATGACAATCAATAGAACTTACCGAAAAAATCTCGAAAACCACCAATAAATTCAAAACCCATGGGTCTTACAATCATAAAAATACAATACTTATTTAAAAAAATAAATAAATATTATAATAATTATTTAGGGCAAAAAGACCTCCGATCAATAGTCCAGGACAGACAAACCTTTATTTTAGTGTATATACTCATTGTTTGTAGAATATAATTGTCTGAATAAAGATATTTGTATATATAATAATTATTTTCCTCGTAATAAATTACACAAAACATATTCAAAAAAGAACAATTGTTTATAATATCAATAAAATAGAATCAAAATACATCAATAACTCTTTAAACGAATGCCTTCATTTTCCCTCTTAATAATAAATCCCTTCATGTGTTCCTTGCCTACATCCACCCCAAATCCCATATTTACAAAAGCTTCCCTTTTCGATTACGCCATAATAATAGGCGACTTTAATGTAAACAATAAGAAATCCCGTCACATCCTCAACTTTTGCTCCAATTCTAAAATCCCCACACCTCCGACATTCATAATGAATCAAAACCAGTCCACCACTCCCGATATTATCCTATGCACATCAAATATCCGCCCTCTTATTCACTCTGTTATGTTAATCCCAGATCTTTGTTCAGATCACCTTTCAATTCAATTTGGCCTCGACATAAACTCACTCCTCGCACCTTCCCCTCCAGAATACTTCTTTTCCTACCAAAGATGTGAAATCGAAAAAGTCACTCATGACATACTGATGTCATTCAATCAAGATAATGACATAAATATCGAGACAATACACATTTCAATGATATCTTATTCCAATCCATTGCACGCTACACACTAAAGATATTAAACAATTCTACAAGAATCCCCTCTCAAAATGTTGTTGTATCTTAACAGTCCTTAGACTTTTAAGATACAAAGGGCAAATCTACAGAGACATTCAATTCAACGACGATAGACCAATCAGACAAACATTTAATAAATTGAGCAAAGGCATAAGGAATTTAATACAAGAAGACCAAATGGGCTGAGACATGTAATAAAATTAACGATATGCAAGGAAAGACATATTGGACAGAAATAAAAAAAACTCTCCCGTTATAAAGAGACAGACACATTAAATAAAATAATTGATTCAACGACCCGTACTCCACTGACAGACAATTTTCTAATTTCACAGACATTTGCAAGACATTAATACTAATAGTTGGGGATTGATCTGGGATTGAGTATTAATTCTCGGATCGAGTAAAAACGTATAAAATAGTCGAAATAATTATGGATTAATTTGTAAATAATCCTCTCTCAAATAATCCTCTCCGAATCAAGATTAATCTGAGATTATTCACGAATTGACAGTTGTCAAATTATTATTTTTTTGGTGTTAAAACGGATGAAGCCGCATTTCGCGACGAATATTTTGATTATATTAATGAATTGATAAATGATCGATTGAACAAAAGGTATTATATATCTAACCTACAAATTCACAAAAAAATAAACAATAATCGTGCCCAAAAATTTAGGTACATCAGAGATGCTGAAAATCCATTAGAATTCTTTGATGGAGAAGAATTTAAGAGAAGATACAGATTTTCCAAAGACATTACTGTACAGGTTTTATTACCATTAGCAGCAGAACGGTTACAAAAGGTAAACAATCGTGGTCTTCCGTTTAAACCGATTGATTATATATTAAACTTAATATTAGTATTCTTATAAATTAATAAAAAAACCATTATTGGTATTTTTATGTATTTTCTTTTAATTTTTGTAATCTTTTAAAATTAATCGAGACAATTCCTCCTCATACTGCGCTTTTTTTAATTGGGATAATGCCCTTTGCTTTTCAAGCTCAGCTATTCCCATCCGTATATCGTGCAGTTCTTCATCTGAAGCTGACATACATCGAATCCTTTTTGCTCTCAAATTGCCTGCGGCAATAGCACTTCTTTTTCGAAAATTATCTAAAAATAAACATACCACAAAGACACTGAATAGACTTACTTTTGTTGGGTGCTGGCACAGATATCCGAAGATGTAGGAACAACTAAAAGAAAATAATATACTCATTATTTAGTATTTTTACATTATACAAATTATAAACTTACTTGTGTTTTGTGCTGATAAACTGGACTGACCCGTATTTTCTTTATTATCTAGAGATACTAAAAAAATTAAAATTAATTTGTTTTATTGTACATTAAATGCATGTTCTTACTATCGTCCACATCTTCCTGTTCAATTCTAGAAATATCACCCACTGTTCCTATTAAAAACAGAAAAATATACAATTCTAATGTAATGTTTTTATTATTATAAAATATATACTTTTGTTTTTTTGTAATGTGGGCTGTCTCATTTCAAAAGCCGCAGTACTATCAATTGAGTTATTTAATGAAACATCAATAAATGGGGAAGCCTCCTCTACAAGTGACATCACAGGATCATCATTCTTTTTTGCTGGAGGTCCTCCTCCAGTTAGTAAGGCTTGATACCTTTCCTGGGTGGCTTGTTTCCTTTTTCTAAAATGCGTTTAATAAATTATCATTAAATTTAAAAAAATATCACTAAAATATGAGTGTAATATTATATTTTGTTATGTTTTATAATAAATTGAAATATCTATTATTTACAATCGAATCTCGATTTTTATAAATGTTGGTTTATTTTATTTATTTAAATAAATATTTTATTGTCGAATAGATAAATATAATTAAATTTCATGACATTTACTTACTTTTGTTTTAAATTTTTCCACAAAGTTTTCAATTGTGTACAATTCCTAGTACAATCAACATTTGGTTGTGCATTATATTGTATTGTTAACAATTCCCAGGTCTTCTGTTTTTCTTGCACGGTTGCATTATTCGTTTCTTTATTTTCTAGTATAGGGAACTCCTTTACTAGCGTCGCCAATAATATTTTTTCGTGTTCACTATAATGTTTATTGTACTTTTCCATTATATATAAACGAAAACAATTCTAAACACACAAAGTAGATTAATCATAGAAAACACTAGCTGACAGAAGCCAACATAAATTTAGTAATATCCAAAAGTCCCTAGATTCGAGGGATTAAATCGAGGCTTCGCCGAAACCACCCGAATCCGTGACTATTTGATACATCAATAAATATCCATTGATCCAGGATTCATCAATCCTAGATTAATCCGAGAATTGATCTTTGTCTATTAGTACGGCCGTTAGAAAACACATTCAGGCCAACAAACAATAATGACCATGACGATAACTTTTTTAATATCGTTCAATTCTTTCAACAAAATCCCCATTCCTCCTCCAAATAACGATTTAATAGACGAAACTGATTACTTTACGACACTACATACTGGTAAGAATTCTTCTCCAGGATATGACAACATCCCCAGATCCATTCTTAAAAAACTTCCTGTTCAAATCCATTTCCTAATAATGTTTAATTATTGTTACTCCCATCAATATTTCCCACCCTAATGGCAAAAAGACATAATTGTTTGTATTAAAAAAAACCGAAACTGATCCCACCCTTGTTTGTAATTATCGCCACATCGCTTTCCTTCTAGTAATAGGAAAGCTCTTCGAATCCCTAATCAAAAAAAAAAAAAAAAATCCTGAACGCATCCAAACAATCCATGCCAGATTATCAATTAGGTTTCTTGCCCAAAAAATCAACCACACTTCCTATTTTCATTCTCACTTCCAATATCCAAACCAAACACTTAGAAGGACACAAATCAATGGTACTTTTTTAGAAATGGAAAAAGCATTAGATTCAGTATGGCATGTTGGCCTCCTATATAAATGTTTCCATTTGAATATTCCACGTCATTTAATCATCCTTATTTATAAATTCCTCTCCAATAGATACTGCCAGGTACGAATCCGCCAAACTCTTTCCAACTCATTTCCAATCCAACAAGGTGTCCCTCAAGGTTCTCCCTTATCACCACTCCTTTACAATATCTATTATTACGATATTCATTATCCCGATCCAACACATTTTAATCCCTCTCAATATGCTCTCCTCTTTGCAGATGATACCGCCTTAATCGCACATGCCAAATCCCTTCAAACCGCCCAACGATCCCTCCAAGCTTATTTTGACGCAATCCAGTCTTGGTGTTCCTAATTGCGTATCAAACTAAACCCCTCCAAATCGAAACTCTTTATCCCTTTCCACAGAAGTAAACCACATTCCTCAAATATTATCATTCATAATAGCACAATCCCCCCATCTCACAATTGTAAATACTTAGGCATCCTTTTTGATACGAAACTCTCCTTCAAACCACAAATCCTTTCCATTAAATCGAAAATCCTAAACAGAGCCAAACATTTCAGATCCCTTACATATAAGCAAGAAGGGATATTAATTAACACTGCAACTCACATTTATAAATCGATATGTCGACCTCTGTTAGATTAAAATATGGAAAACAGTTTTAACTTAATCATTAAGTGTCAAATAAAATTATATGGTGCCATTAAAAAATCAACTTAGACTTGAGTAAAAAAAAATGAACTTCAACTCATTATTCCACAGCCACCTAACTCAATTCTGAACAAAAAACTCCATCTTATTTCGTTTCTGAGATATTTTACGTTAATAAAACGAACACAAACATCAATTTGTAAATAATATGACCCCTCTAAAATAAACAAGTAGCATCAACTACTGTCTTTATTATGCACACTATACAGGGTGACCCATTAGTGCGTTCTCGGGAGTTAACTCAGCTCTTGTTGAAGATAGAAAAAAAGTGCTGCACCAATGATGGTCGACTTTAAAAGCTACATGAACTAAAAACATTTCCAAGTATAACTAACTTATTTTAAATGCATCAACCCGAGTAATATTTGTTTCTTATTCCTCATGAACATTGAGTGTCCTTTTATTAAAATTATTCAGTCTTGGTTGTACCATTTCGACATTTATGGATAAAAAATAACGTTTGCAGTGGTTTCGTAAACCTAAAATATCTACGAAAATAATTCGTAAATAAGATACATAGTTGCGGTGTTTCCATTTTCTTGAGAATAGAGGACGCTATCGGCCGCACTATAAAGTTGTTCCACTTATGTTATTTGGCTACGAAATAAAAAATAGTTGAATTTGTACATTTTTTAATCATTTAAATGAAATCATATATTTTTCCACACCAATCGACTCAAAATTCAATTTTCTTTCGATTATGTTTATCATTTTTATCAGTAATTTTAAAGTTTTTAGATGATTATGTTACATGTACAGGGTGGCCCAAATTCGATGTTTTTATCAGGTATCTCGATAATTAAAAGAGTTAGTAAAACTCGGATATATCATGGGAAAACTAGTAGCATATTTTATTTTAAGATTACTCTAATATTTAGCCGGGAACCATGGCTTACTTTGTTTGCGTATGGACGCTATTTTGGTTTTTCACATTTTTAGAAAGGATTTTTTTTCCGATGTATCACAATTATAATTTATATTATATTTGATATGCAAAATTATAACTTTTTGATATTTGTTAAGAGTGCCTTGAAACAGTTAGGTAAATTCACTAAATTGACAACTTCTAGGGCCCATTGTTTGTTTACCGAAGAACAAAAGAAAACTGCGCGAAAGTTCTTCGAATTGAACATAAAAACTAAAGTTCCACCTGAGAAGCGAGAGTGCGATAAGCTAAAAGAAACTAATGGAGCCCTATTTGAAAATAAAGATTGGTTAAAAATAAAGGTATTTATTCAAAATGAATACTCGAAGAAATTTAAATAAAAGTGTATTTTATATGTTTTATGATAATATATCTAATGCACATTAATATGCCGATTTTAATTTTCGATTGTCTACTGTTTTCGAGAAATGGCATTTTTTAACAATAACCCTATAATTTAAATTTCATTGTTATTAATCTTCCATTCCTCCTAATTATAATGTTTTACCACCATACATAATAAATTTTAGAGTCAAGCGTAAGTTCTGCTAATTGCTACACTTCATTTTTATTTGCATTAAAAAATAAAACATCAACACTGTCGCTAAACAAATACATTTTCTGATCTAAGTGGAATAAAAATCCTATAAAATTAAATATAAAATAGGAGGTTGTTAAAATTTATATCATTACTCGTCTAAAAATTGACAGCAAAAATTAAAATTAGCATATGCATGTCTTTTAATAAGTAATTAATAAGTCAGAATCAACATGGCCAAGGCAGTTATATTTAATGCGTATTTGTTTATTTTATAATTATACCTGTTAGATTAAATATGATTATATCGTTCATTTAAATAAAAGAAAATAATAAACCAACTTATTTTTTAATATTCCTTCTTTGAGTCCCATCCTTGTTGTCGAGCGTTGGAATACATTTGAAATATTCATTTAATTCTTAAAAGTAGCCCTCTTTTCTTTAACATAGTTTAAATCATAATTTTACGACGCTGCCAATTTTGTGGACGACTTAAACGCGATTATTTATATGCATGAAAATAACTTCGGCGGCGCCTCTGGTGAGAGAAGCTACGAACTAAAAATATACGGAAAGTGGTTATAAATTTTGAAACGGCGTCCTCCAAGATTTTCTAATTAGACTGCTTTCATCTTCTTAAAGTTCCTATAAAATTTATACATGGAGTATGTTTGTAGCGTTCGTATACGGACGCTATGTACACCCGGACGCTTTATGCAATGCAAATTGCTAATGTATGGGCGCTTGATTGATAGATGGATATATATATATATATATATATATATATATATATATAAGGTGTGTGCATTTATCCTGTTTATAACTGCTACATCATCCGCTGGAGGTGTTGCATACACCTTTTCTTTTACAAACGAGCGTGCGTCGTTGCCAGATCTATTTTCATTAAAAGAATGCTTCTGATGAAGTTATAAAATTGTAAAAATATCCGATTTATTAATCATTTACATCAATGGAATTATACACGTGTCTAATTGTTTGTTAATGCTATTGATTTTTTACAAAATATTTAAAAAACAATACTAATTTATAGTCACATATTTAAAATTCCAAAGACATCGTGAGCCTCAATGAAGAACCATACAACATTTTTTTATTTGGATTTTCTATTAAAAATTAATTAATGAATTGAGTTACCTGAAGGTTTTCGCTTATTTTATGTACACCTTGTATATATATATATATAACTAAATTATTCAACAATCAACAAAGTTCTTGCTTTATTTTATTTTCCTTAACTTGTCTAAGAGGCATAATACATTTATTATAGTAAAATTTACCATTTTATCTTTTTTAAGCCCTAGACTTAAAAAAAACAATTCTTAAATTACAGACCATTACCGCTAATGGTAAACCATTTTATATTGAACATCAATATCAATTTAACCTGTTTAGTCAAATAGAAATTTAAATTATATTAGTATATATAAAAAAACACTTTATAAGTACAGCCTTTTAAACTATGTAATTCATACACCACTGCGTTCATGAAAATAGAATATAGACAGTGTTTTTTAAGTCGCTGTTTTTTTTTAATTAAAGAAAACGTAGAAAATTTGTAAAAGTTTATGATATATTTATTTAGATATAGGCTCGCAACAATTCGCACCAAAAAAAAAAAAAAACGCTATAATTTTGCTAGTTAAAAAAAGAATTAAATAAATTGATAACAATATTTTAAATTTATTACTTCTCAAAATCATCTAAATCTGTGAACTGATATCCTAAAGTAAAATCATCAACTAATTGTAATCTGATCCTAATTCGTAAGTAAGAAATTTATGTAGGAACATACAGGACGCGTATAAATAATTTTGGAAAGTTTCCTTGAATTACAAAGTCGAAGACGCTGACGATATTTCACTGGATAACGCCTGATTAAATCTACTTATTCCGCTTCTTACGACCACGAGGTTTTATATAAATCCTAATAAATTAGACGTGAAATAAAAACGTTAATCTTGAGTGATTTATAAATATTTATTGCAAGTGTGTAATTGTCAAATATTTTTTTCTTTATACTTCCTTTTATTTAATTCATTACTGTGAAAGCTTAAACATGAAGTATTTTAATTGCTGGTTAGATAGAGTGATGATCAAGGCGAATAAGGTGTTATCAGCGAGCTATGTCAAGATTGTTAATGCAAGCCGCAGAAATGTTTATTTGGTAAAAATAAAAATGGATAAAAAAGAATAAAATAGTTTTTACTTTCCCCGGACCCCTGTCCAAGGGAAAGTATTGTGATCGTGAAAATTTTCGAACCGCCAATTTCAACAAATATGCACGTTTTGAGGTCCCCTGAGTCCATTCCATCGAGTTTTGAAAAATGTCTGTGTGTGTGTCTGTGTGTTTCCGCGATAGCGCCTAAACGGCTAAATGGATTAAGCCCAAACTTTATATCTAAGCTTTATATAACAGTGGAATGATCTGAAAAGCTTTTGGTTAGAATCAAAACGCATTAAGTGCAACTTTACTCTTAGCAATTTTTCATTTTTTAATTCGGATAGAAAAATGTTTCAAATAAAAGTTTTAGATCTTGGAAAATAAATAATTTCTGTTATAAAACTTTTATTGTAGGACCTCCGGTTTTCATTTTATAAGCGTTTACCTGATAAATTCCCTTAGCGATTTTAATTATTAAAATAATTATTTTAATGACAAATAAAACGTCAAAGTGCCGTCGTATTCAGCACATTCGCAAAGTTTTTAAAAATGAAGAAGAGTGTGGATAAAAGATTTCAACACATTGTAAGGTAAGAAATAACACACTTAATTATAATATTTTTCTAAATACTCGGTTTTAACTTTGAAAGACAACAATCAATTTTTTCTATTAATCATTTTGCTTTCCTATTAAATTTTCAATCAGAAACTTATTTGACCGTATTCACCGGGGAAAGTACCATGATGGACACATCACCATTTTTTAGTATTGCAATGAAATTAAACAAGGAAAATTTCTGGCAATGATCAATAAAATTCGATCAATCCCTTTTTCCAACTGCAAAAAGTTGATCTAATTTTATTGATCATTACAAGAAATGTTCCTTGTTTTATTTCATTTTATTTAATTTTTTTGCTATTACCACTACCAAAGTAAAATGAGCATTAAAGGTTACGTTTTTCATGTTCACGTTTATTTTATGACTTAATGTAACTTATTTAATTAATATTAAATAGATTTAAAAAAAAACCTCTAGGTCCTCCTTGTAATCAATCGAAGGATAGTAATAACATTTTTTCAATATATTAAATATTTATCCCGAAAATCGATTTTTATTTGTGTCATTTACTCGTTACAGATTTCACCCGATAGCGACTTGCAATATGGCGGTGATCGATGACTCAATGTCGAGGTAAGTGGATATTATAGTTATATTCATCTATTCTATATGTTTCCAATGAAACAAATAAGAATGTATGACAAATATCTTCTGAAACAAGGGTATTATTTTCACGAGCGACTTAAAATTACACAAAATCAAGAATTACCTAAGCTATTTATGAGATATTATACTTAAATAAGTTTCAAGATGTTAATAAAATGATTTACTTTAGAACAAACAATATTATTAGAAATCTGAGTATCTTTTGGAGTATTAGTCACCAAATTTTAAAAATGATTTATCTAAAACAATTAATTTTAGCATTTCAAAAAACAAAATTAAGAATGCCACTTAACATATGTATAATACAATACTTGTAATTTTAGAAATCTCTTTGAATTTCATTGTGATTCAAACCAATTCTTAAAATTACATGCACATACAATAAGATCAATCAGTGGTATTTCGTTAGCGACATGGCTAGTATCAATGCGATGGAAAGTGATATTACAATGAAATTAAACGATGATCAATAAAATTCGATAAATAAACTGCAAAAAAATACTTACATTGTAAGTTTTACAAACATCTATTGAAACAACTACTTTCCGAGCATATACTCCGTCGAAGGTTGGATTACACAATAGATATTTGTTTGTTGCATGTCAGTACTTCTGTGCATTGGAACGGTTTGAATCGAAATTATTTAATGAAAGGATATTATTAGAAAAGGCGACCAATACTTCGCAATCAGTGGAACGCTGTACAAATTGGTGATCACGGTCCTGGCGGATGACACTGGATGATTCTTAAAGAAGTTCATTGTTCCTAAATGAGTCGCTGAGCCAAGTGTCCTTATTAAAATTATGTCATGAGTGCAATTTAAGCTATTTTTGTTAAATAAATGAGTTTTAGATCTTTTTAGATATTAATCCTCTTGTATTTTGATAATAGTGTTACGAAATCGGGTTTAATTAGACTCAGTAATAAGTAAAAATAATGTATATTTATTTATTTCCAGTACACTTAACACATTTATTTATATCGCACTGTCATTATATTTTTATTAAGCAATGTTGAGCACTCTGATGTTCGTGATAGACTGAATGCCTGCAGCGCCACTAGCGCGCGCTTATATAGCGTGCTTGTTTCTTGAACTTTTCGGAATTTTTGATGACACCACGTTGCCTATTTTGATTTTTCCTGTGTGGTTATGTTTGCCAATACTTATAAATTTTGACTTGTCTTCATTTATTTTCAAGCCCATTTTGCTCCCTTCCTCTGTTACCTCTTTTAGAATACTTTCCATTAATGTTCGTTGCTTTGTTAGTATTACAAGATCATCCGCATATGCTATGATTTGGCTACTTTTTGTTCTTAGTGTGCCCCTTTTATTGATGTTTCTGAGGATGTACAATATTGAACAGTGTGGCGGACAGTGAATCACCTTGCCCAAATCCCTTATTTATACCAAATAAATTTGTGTTTCCCTGATTTGTTCGCACTGTTGCATCTGAATACATTAATGTTCCGATTTATTATATAGTTTTTATAATAGTCTTTCACCTTCGGAACATTTTCAATTTTAAAGTATTTTGTAACGTACGCCTTGTATATTGTTTCTCTCGGTACGCTTTATGATCCATAAGATATAAGTCTATAATAATGTTGCTAAGAGACAGTAAAAAGTTGAGTTTTCATTATTGTTAACTGTGTCAAGTATTTCTTTCGAATTCACAAGAAAGGATCCCACAAAAACATTATAACAGAGCTAAAACCTGTTACAATTTTTAATTTCCTTGTAATATTCGATCTGCATCCGAGCTTGGTCACGAAATATTCTTACTGATTTATAATAATAATTATCAGCTAATGTCCCTGGCAGTCGATGACGGTAAAGTGGGAGGGGACTTTTAGTCGGTAGTTTCCCCGACAAAATCTGGATTTTTTTAAATGGATTTTCCCCTTCCACAGCACAAAACAAATAATTATCATGTCGTTTAATCTTTCATATATTTTTGAAAGCTTTCTAGATCTGACAATCTAACTTTAATAGGTCCGACACTGATGGTTAGGGTAGTGTCAAATTTACTTAATCTGATTGGTTTTAAGTTGGTTTGGTTTAATCCAAGAATAGAACGGGTATCGTTTCCAATTTGAACTTGGCAGATTTAAGCAAACCACAAACTATTAGGTTTTGTTTCCTTTTATCTCCCACAGATATCTCCTGAATAATTTTATCAGTAATATTGAAACCCAAAGCGGTATATTGCGGTTGAGAATTGTATCTATTTTTTAACTTATATACCTCATACTTCAAGTTATTGATCATATAAATTAGTTTCGGACAGCCTGTTTACTCGATCAAGTAAATTATGCGTTGTTGAGAATTTGATCGAGGTTCTGACCATTTCAGTAGTTTGAGACTAGTTTGAATTTGGAATGTGTATAGCTTACATTTAATTTTTCATTAGTAGAATCAATAGCAAACCGTACACCCATATGGGTAGAAAGGGTCATTGAATATATATATATATATATATATATATATATAAAATCAATAGCAGCTGCACACGGCATTAAAATTTAATAGTGTCTAGATGATATAAAGATAAACACAGGGATGGACACACATTTGACTTCTCCCGGTTTGTTGTGAAGACTTTCTAAAGACAAGACAGTGTCGATCACGGAGGGGTAAACACAAAAAAAGAAAACAGGAAAATTGGAAAAAATAGTATTACATATTAAAAACATATTCGGTTTTAGTTTTTTTTACTTATTCCTTTTATGTTGTTTCCCGTGTCAATAGAAGAGTTTTGTTGTAGAATTTTTCAATGTACAACATTACATTTAATTAAAGTGGAAAAGAAACATCTCTGATGGGATTTGAACTCATATTCGTCGATTTATAATTGAGTTCCTTACTAACTATTGGGTGTACAAATAAGTTTCTAGCGTTTTTTTTTTTCAAAATGTGAGGTTTTATTATGAAAACATGGTTACATATCCTTTATTCAAAGTATCGTCCTTCGGAAGCTATAACTTTTTCCCATCTTTCTGGCAAATTATGAATGCCGGACCAAAAACATTTCTCGTCTTTCGAGCCTAAGAACGTATCGAGCCAATTTTTGATTCCCGCTACTGAACTGAAGCGTATTCCCGTAAGAGCGTTCTGCATTGATCGCAACAAGTAGTAGTTAGATAGTGCCAAGTCTGGATTGTAAGGCGGGTGAGGCAGAATTTCCCATCCACTATTTTCCAAATAGTTTTTGACCGAAGCTGCAACATGTGGCCGAGCGTTATCGTGATGAAAAATGACGGACTCATGCCTGGTCTCATATTCTGGCCGTTTTTCCTGTAATGCTCGCTTCAAACGAATAAGTTGGGTTCGATACAATGGTGCTTTGGTGGTTTGACCACTCGGAAGCAGTTCGTAGTATACGACACCCTTTTGATCCGACCATATGCAGAGCATGACCTTATTTCTGTGAATATTTCGTTTCGGCGTCGATTGGGCGGGCTCGCCGGGCTTTGTATACGATTTTCTGCGTTTAGGGTTATCATAATAAATCCATTTTTCACCACCAGTGACAATACGATGCAAAAAATTATTTATTTTTATACCGCTGCAGCAACATTTCGCCGTTCGACGTCTCTCGGCTTCAATTTGTACGGCACCCAGTTTCCAACCTTTTGAATGAATCCCAATGCTTTTATGCGCAGGGAAATGGCATGTTGCGTGATGCCCAATGATGCAGCAAGTTCTTCTTGAATCTGACACGGATCCTCATCCAGCAAAGCGTCTAATTCCTCGTCTTCAAAACTTTTCGGCTTTCCGGAGTGATCCTTGTCTTCAACTTCAAAATCACCACTTTTGTACCGTTTGAACCAGTCGCTGCACGTCAATTCGCCAATACATTCCGCCCCATAAGTTTCCGAAAGCAAACGATAGGCCTCAGCCGCACTTTTCCTCATATTAAAGAATAGAAGCAGCGTTTTCCGCAAATGACGTTTATTTGGCTGGAAACTTGCCATGATTTTGCTCGATAAAATATACGACACCGTAAGAAATGCTTAAATATATTGTTGCAAAGTTGTTGACACATACATAACCTACAAATATAATACATGAGGTCTGACATTTCTGCCCGGGATCCACTGGTGAGTGACACCATCTTTTGACAAACGCTGGAAACTTGTACATCCAATACACCACAGAGACCTGTGATAACAAATCTCATACAGTGCTTCAAACCTACCTATATTCAATTTATACAGACATTCGTGGAGAGTTTTGTGTAAATGGAATGTTAGCGCCTTAAAAGTATGATTTTATTGGTTGTATTTAAATTTAAACTCGTTATAAATTTCCTTTAAAGTTCAAAATATCGCAATTGAATTTAATTGCAATAATATGTTCCGATCCATTGCTAATCCGCTCGATAACCATTGCCCAACAGCGCACAACAATTTTTCCGATTATTAATTTATCAACTCTCCATCCACTCGGCGGCCACAAATAAAATTTCTATACCTACATATATTTCGACCTGAATACCGGGCAATGATAACCTGTCGCAATCTGTTCTCTCTTATTCCGATTTATCATTCAAGTGTGAATTCCTTTCAAATCGCGCGCTCTTTTCAGGACGGCTAATTGTTCGTAATTGGCGGGTCCGCGGGGAACGCAATTACGGAAAGCGAGCGACAGAGTGTTCAGGCGTTTTCAGAGCGAGGTTGATGAAATTAACGCGAACGAACCGGCAGAAATTGAAAATTATAAATTATTGCGAGAAGGTCGTTCCGTGTTACTGCTGTATCTGTTTGAGGGCACGATTATTGCGCTTTTTTTCCTGATTGCAGAATTCATTAATAATTAGGCTTCCTGTTACTAATTAATCACAAATAAAAAAAAATTGTGTTTGATTATCAAATATTAGTTTCTTTTATAGAATTTTCATAGAAATATATTTATTCAGATAATTAGACGCATTTTTGCAAACAAATAAAAATTTATAGAATATTATGAACGTTTTTGTCCGTTCTAGGCTATCAACCAGAGTTAAGTCTTTTTGCACTGTCTTGAATTTAGGGTGATGTACAATAAAAAAAATGTCTGTGAACTGTCTTGAAGCGTATTAGTGATTTCATGAATAGTGCTTTTGCCACTATTTATTAATTTTAACATTCTGTTCTGAACAGGGTGTACCTCAAGGCTCCCCTCTATCTCCTTTGTTATACAATATTTATTGTCATGATTTATATTATCCTAATTCGAACTTTACAAATCCAACATGATAACGTTATTAAACTTCACTACTGAAGATGGAAACATAGTTTTTTTTTGTTCGGTGTTAGGTTTTTCTATAGTTTATGCTTATTTCTACAGAGGAAGCACCTTCCTCCGATTTTAATTTTTGAATTTGCCTCCTTCGTGTCAAGAAATATTTCTTGACATGGTTTTGGAGACTGATTCTTTTTTTGTAATAAATATAATAAAGATAAAATGTAATGTATGATATGATGTTTCAATTGATTTGAAGTGAAAATGTAGTTGTAATGAATGATATGAATAAACTAATGAAGACATATAGGAACATTCACACACATACGTAGCTCACAAGCATGCATACATCAAATTAACGATACATTTTTTTTCTATATACTCTTTGGCATTAATTTTAAATTTTTGTATATCTGCCTTGTTCCTCAAATCTTTTGGCAACTTATTATATTTTATAACTCCTACTCCTTGCTTCAGCATATTGGTTGTATTTTGCACTACATGTATATCGCTTTTCCTTCTAGTCAGATATTTATGTATATCTTTATTTTTCTCCAGTCTTACATTAGATTTACTTGCACCTATCATAATCGCATGTATGCATTTTATTCTTTTGAAGGTATTTTTTTGTCTAATATTAAGTTCATTTATCAATTTATATAGCGCACTCGTTTGTTGTTTTTCTTCCTAAATTGTAAATTAGTTTAATGCACTTATTTTGATGCCTTTGAATCGTATTGATATTTTCATTGGATGTTCCACCCCATATTGCACATAGGTAATTAATTTTTGAAGTGAACAATGTATTATATATGCATCTTCGAGCACTTTTAGGCAGATATATTCTTGATCTGCAGCCTGTCGCAGTACTGGTTTTTTGTTTTAGTTTTTCAATGTGTTTATCCTATTTGAAATTGTCCGTAATTGTTAGTCCCAGATTGTGTGATATACATAATCAATGTTTGTTACCATATTGTAAACTTAATTGTTAATAAAGATTGTTATATATATATAGATATATTGTTATTTATTTTTAGTTCTATTTCAATTTGCTTTTTTTTGTGAGATTACCAAATCGTTTGTTTTTCACATTTAATGAATCGTTTTCATAAACAGGACAAGTTCGCCTTCCTTTGGTGGACAAAACAATGATTCTCGGTCGTCTAACTTGTAGACCCAAATCGTTGACGATGTCACTTAAAATTAGGCAAAAGGTGGCGCTTGCGTCGTCTTTAATTTATTATAGTTTGTTTTTGTTTCATTGATGGTTAGGGAATTATTAAAAAAAAAAACAAGTTGAGAGCGTTTGAAGATCAACGTTAATGGTTTTTTCTAACTGCTTTAGATTTTTGCCGCTATATATTATATAGTTGTCGTCAGCGTATATGTATAGTTCGCCTTATAAATCTAGTTCAAATATATCGTTGATATAAGTTATGAAAAGAGTCGGCGGTAGAACTCCTTCTTGCGGTGAACCATATTCTGTTTGAAGATTGTCACTATATGAATTGTTCACTCTAATTTCTTGTTTTCTATTTTCTAGATAGCGTTTCATTAAAAGACCCGCTTTTCCTCTGATACCCAGTTTTTCGAGTTTTTCTATTAGAGTTTTATTTGCATATTGTGTCAAATGCCTTTTTCAAATCAACTAGCACTAATATGACATAATTGTGTTCATCGAGTTTTTGTTGAATATCGCAGACAACGTCCATGCAGGCTGTGGTAGTTCCCGATTGTTTTTGATATGCATACTGTAGGAGAATACACGTAAGTAGGAGAAAGGATAACTATTTTTATTTAAATAATTAAAGTCTCCACAACCAACATAAAGAAGATTATTTATAAAGTTCGAGTTAATGTTCGTGGTATAATCCACCTTAATTATTTATCATTTTTCCCTTAATTTCATCCAAATTTGGTATAAATCAATCCGCTGTTTGATTTAACGGAATTTAATATATAGACTTTAAATCTCTTGAAGTCTTGTAACGTATTTCATGAATAGTGAGAGTGTGGTATACGTATTTTGGAAGCTTATTTGGATTTCGGAGGATACAGAATTTTATAGAAGAGGTTGATTGTAGAGGTTTTTTGCAATTTTTTTTAAAAGATTTGAGAAACATTTGGATTTATTTAATTAATTACTACGAAAGCTTAAACATCAAATATTTTAAACACTTGGTATGGTTAAAAGGACTAATAATAATAAATATTAAATCCCATCAGAGATGATTATTTTCCACTTATATTTAATTAATTTAAATTATATCTCAATGTTGTCCACTGAAATTTCTTCAACTTCATAGAAATAATAAATATGAATAAATCGAATAATATTATCTAAATAAACTTAAATCTTACGGTAAAACAATCTGAATATTCCTATAAACAAACATAATACTTTCTACCAGTACTTTTTTTCTACAGGATGAAATTAGTAACACGATGATTACGTTTTAGCGAATCATTGCCCGTGGCGTAATCACGCCATAATCCCGCGAAGACACCATCAGCTCAACAGCCTTCGGTATTTAATTATTTTTTGCTTTCCGACCGCACGCGTTGCTCCGGCCTCCGGAAATTGCTATTATTTTATTCACTCGTGTGTTCTACCATCGAGAAGAAAGCCAATTAACAAAAAAAAAAAACGCACACACAAATTGAAAGGAAAATCTTAGTCACTTTTATTCCTCTTAATTTCTCTAATTATTACGTCAAGAAAAAGGTATAGTAGTTGTATTAAGCTACCTGTGTACTTATTTACGCGGTTTACGTAATTTTGTTTTCAAAATTACTTAGATACGATAATTTATTAAGAAAACAAATACCATACATTAAAAATATATAATTAAAATATTAAAATAATAATAATAAAACAAAAATTAAATATTGCTTCATAAAAAATTACAAATTGAAATGTACAAATATAAGATGAATAATATGTAAGCAGTAGAAATGTTAATATATAAACTACACGAATATCATATTTTCTTATATTTATTTCATTTGTCTTATCCGTTACCATGTTAACTGTTTTTGTAACATAACAGAAGTCCAGTTTATTAAAAGCTATATCTTTGCTACTTTAAATTTTCTTGTGATGGTTTAAGTTGAGCAGCACGAACGAAGAACTGAACGTTCGTGCTGCTCAACTTAAACCATCACAAGAAAATTTAAAGTAGCAAAGATATAGCATAGAATGTAGTTTCGCATAGAGAGCTTAAAGAAGGGAACTTACTTGTGTATTATTCAGAAGAAGACCGGAAGGTTGTTGCAAAATGTTTTTGAAAGAGGGCACAGAGTTGAATAGTAAAAGAAAGTTAAACAATTCTGAATCCTGACTGTGTTGATAGTAGTAATTCTTTTTCTCAACAATATTGTTTTCTGAATAAGGTTTACCTCAAGGCTCCCTCTATCTGTTATTCTTAACAATATTTTATTCTGAACAAGGTATACCACAAGGCTCTGTTCTGTTTGATACTAATTAGTTCTGAATCCTAACTGTACAGGTGGTGCAATCCATTATTCTAAACAACATTCTATTCTGAACAAGGCGTGGTTATCTCCTCTGTTATACAACACTTAATTCTGACTGTGTTATTGGTAGAAATCTATTGTTCTCAATGATATTTTATTCTGAACAAAATCTACCCCAAGGCTCTCTTTTATATCCTATGTTATACAATAATACTATATGAAGAAGATTCAAGAAAGAATACTGAAACTGGATAACTTTATGAATGTGTTCAGTGTGAATAAAAAATCACACAGCTTAAACTCACCAAAATACGAAGGCCTCTCTCAGCCAACTAAAAACTTCATTTCAAGACTGATTTTTGGATGAATTTAAAAAATCAATTCAAAATCTTATCTGAGAAAGTAAAATTAACAATCAGCACCATTCAAACTTTAAAATAAGCCTCTACATCAGACTTTTTTCATTATTCAACGAATCCTGTTAGTTTTCTGAATCCCTATAACACGTAACAACGCAAAGTAACTAGACAAACAAATGCATACATTCCATCGACCCGAAATAAACCAAAAGCTCCGAATGCAATTCCAGTTTCTCGCCGTTAATAGCAATAATAGCCGTCCAGATACGTGATCCAGTTTTCACAGACAATTTACTCGGCCGACTTGATCGAAAAGAAAAAAAATCAATGCGGAATGCCACTTAACGTTCTCCGCACCATTTGCGAAATCCTCCGCAGGGGGCGGAATTCAGTCTCGCCTTTATATACACACACAATTTGTTAAAAAAACAACATTCGTTTGTTCTCTCTCTCCTACATCAAATCACAAAAAAGTAATAAAATAGAACGAACGAAAGTAATCAAGCACACACACACACTCATACTGAAATAAGCACGTACGCACACAGAGCTAGTAAATTAATGATCTTTTGTGGATTGCACAATTTCGTCGGTCGCGATGAATGGGCAGAATTTTTTCGAGTGAGTTTTCGCGCTGAAGTTTCAGAAAGTGAGCGCATTATGTAAGTTTTTAAAGACGACAACAAAAAATGATCTCGATTTTTATGTAATTGTTTGGGTTGTTTTCTTTAGCTTTAAGGTTAGATTGGGTTTGGCGGGCTTCGCTTTTGAGCGTTGATGTTATCGAGTGTTTTAGGTGTAAAGACAGAAAGAAAGGGAATTAAAAGACGGTGATTGATTGACAGAGCTAGTAGTGAAATGTTGATTAATGCGAATTATATTATAATTCATAATATATAATTATTTCTGTATTAAAAAATGTATTATATAAAATCTTTATTAAACAAGATATTAAGATTCACACATAAAAATAATGTTATATTTTATGTATACCCCATTAAGTTCTTCTTCTTCTGCTAGATTTATGGCCGTAGCATTAAAGTCCTATCGATCAACCACTGCTTCAAAAAGTTACACATATTAATAAATAGAGAATGTGATGTGGAGTTATAATTAAAATCATAAATTAAGAATATTACTTTATGGCAAAATTAAAATTCTTTTTGTTCGCCTCGCAGGTCCGAGCGCAGTGTAAGCGTGAGGCTAATCAGCGTTCCCTGGTTCAGGACCTTCGTAGACGGGCCAAGGACCTTACAATTTCGTCCAAACGGCTTTTACAAAGAAATCCTCCCTTAAGTGTTTAATGAAATTGTATAGTCTCACGGGTCACAGCAAAAAAAAAACTGTCATCGCGAACCAAGTCTGCGAAATTTATGACTTTCAGAATAAACCGCTACTAGGTACCTGCGTTCGACCCTTTTGAGTTTGCTTTCGTCCCTTGAATTAAAAGTGTAAATTTTTTTAATTATACGCATTTATATTTGCAGCATTTAAAACATAAATATTTATTTCGAAAGGTTAATATTTAATTGAATTATATACTTTTTGATATTCTTACAATTGCAATACTTTACTTTGGCTAGGATGCGGGGAACGTAAAATTATTTCTAATGATCTCTTTAAAATATTAATTAAAGGTATAATTTTAAATTAAATTAAATACAAAGCTGATTCACACATTTGCAGTTAGTTAAATTACAATGAAATCAAACAAGAAAAATTTCTGGCAATGATCAATAAAATTCGTTCGACCTATAGTTTGTTTAATAACTAGGAGGAGTAAATGCTGAAGCCCGATTTATACTATAAAAAGTCACCAGAAAAATCATCAGATACTTTTGGCGGCAAATTGAAATAATTTCGAAATTTCTATTTAAATAAAATGGAATATTTAATGTAAATAATATTAAAAATCAATAATAAATAATTATTTTTATATAATATTTACATTTATCGAACAAATAACTGAATTATAGACTAAATATTAATAATTAAAGAATTAAAACTATGCACTTTTTCATTGTATTTATTGCAAAAAATAAATACATGTGAGTTAAAATCATTCATCTCCACTCACAAAATAAAATTCTGCTTTATCACATGTATCATAAATGTTTGATTTTTTTTTTCCATATTATCTATGACTCAATTTCAGATGAGTCACTTTCATTATGAACAAAAATTAAGAATGGTTCTTTTGAATTATCTATTATTCCATCCAATTTGGACATTTTTAATTTCTCTTTGATAAAATGTTAAACACAATTTTATTATTTTCCACTTGTTACATCCGATAATATATTTTTCATCTCCCAATTTAAATGTTTGGTTTTCAGATTTTAAATTCACAATGATACGGTGGCAACAATTTTCTTATGAACCTTGTTTGATACTATAGCAGTCATTTTCTTACGTGAATCATCTTTCATCATCTGAAACAAGAAATTCTCGATAACCAAAAATGATAAGAAAAGATACTAAAACACTTACAATAATAAATTATAATATTCAATCAATTAACACTTCGATTGATATCCTGAATAAATTAATGACCGATAATAAGGAGTGTCAAATCTTAACACTAACAGAGCATTGGAAAACGACTGAACAATTAATCAAAGTTTTAAAAAAAATAAAGATTTAAAACGACGAACTGTAAATTTTATTTTATGTTGTTATTATTTATAAATATTAACGGAACTCATTTTTAGCACAAACTAATTAATTTAAACTCTTAATAATTAGAAAATTAAAAAAAAGCATGAAAGAAAATATTTAGTTAATCACATGACAAATTTTGGAAAAGAGAAATAGCATTAATACATTATTTGAAAAGTTTAGCAAAAAACAGCATTTTGCTCATATTAGTATATGTAAAATAAATGCGAAAAACAACTCACAACTTATTTACAACTAATTTATGACAAATTCTAAAATATACATTCTTTTTTTTTTACTGTGCACCTTCTTCACTAAAAATTGTATATATATATATATATATATATTTATTTTATTTTTATTCCTATCCCGAAAGATATTCTCATTTTGTTTGTTGTCCCAATCAGGTTGATTGTTTCCACTTTTGTCTCTTTTTACCTGAACCACTACGGACTTCCCTTAATATACATCTTTATTCAGACACCATTACATAAGCTTATATATACATTTATATTTACTTAACAAGAGTAAATATTGTGTTAGTCTGTTCGGGCTATCGACCTGGGGTCTTTATGCCCTTAAAAAAGTATTTTATTTAAGTATATATTTTTTAAATGGAACACCCTATATATTATTTAATTTTTAGATTCCTTCGATGGATTTTAAATATATGTTATTTATGTAAATAGTTTTGTTTAGTTTATATTTATCTTTTTTTTTTCAGGAAAAAATACCATTGAGGTTAATTTTTAATATTTAAAAAAAAAATAGTATCCAATGACTATTTTTTTTAAATATTATTTATTATTTTTTATTTAGACTTAAAATGTTCATATAGCTTCTATTTAATTTTACTTACTTTTCACAATTATTTGTTATATTATGACTTATTAAGTATAAAAACAAAAGAATAATATACAGGTTACTCTAAATTAATTAAGAGATTTTATAATGAGAAAATTTCTGGCGAGCCTTGTACTTACTCAATTTATTAGTATAATACATCAATAAAAAAAGATTTGTATCGATTAATTAACTGACATTAGAGAAAATAAATTTTCATTATTTTTCGTATTTTTGTATAGTAACTGGATTATATTCAAAAGTAAATATTTACATGCGAATAATTTTTTTATTTGTATTATTTATCATAGCGTATAATAACTTTTTTCTTAAAAATTATCTTCTCTATCAAATTGCGATAGAATATATAGGGTGTTTCAATTAAAATGTGATTGTTATTATAATATTTCGTGCATTTCAAAGGAACAAAAATATATCTTCTGTTAATACTCATTCGTAAGTGTTTTTTTAAAGAAATAATTTAATTCGATATTCTCTTATCTTGCTTAAATAAATTCCAGTTAAAATGCAATAAAATTAATATTTTGCAGGTTGGGTTATCGGAAGCTTTTCATATAAAATATTTTAAATTGAGTCGGGTATAATTTTTTGTTTAAAATATATAAATTGTTCCTTTTAAAAAGAAAATTAACTATATCGAGATTTAAGAAAATCTCAATCAATTAATATTTCACAATTAATTTTATATCTCTGAGTATCATTAATTTAATAATATTAAACACAAACCCACTTAATATATTTTTACATCATTTACAATTGAATGTTTGTTTTAATTGCAAACATATTCCATTATGTTATATTTATTTGTATGCGGAATAATGTAAGTGCACTACAATTAATATTTCATAATTTAATTGTAAATACACAACCAAAATAAAATTTCAAAAATGCAAACAGACGGAAAAGGCAAGAGGTATTGTAATAAAAACATGTGGCATTAGGGAGATAGCATTGATGACATCTGGTTTATTTCTGACCATTTCGGAAAGCCATAAATCTTTTCTAAATTGAGTGTAAACTATTTATTTTGACGTGTTTGCATGTCCCGTCGATGTTCTTTTTTTCCGGTTTTTCCTTTGTGGCCTACGATTCCAGGCTAGTCATAGTATGAATGATTGAATGGTGTGATGTCGCCCAATTTAATATTAAATTATTACAAAGGTTACTTGGTGAAATGGTTACAATATGTCTGGATAAATTGGTTCTTAATTATACAAATGTGTGATAATCTTTTATGCAGTGAACTTGATTCCAGTCCACTATCAGAATTGTATTACTTAAATAATATTAATGATAAAGTTAACTTACTCAACAACACCCTCTTACATGTCTTTAACTGATTAGCTCCATTTAAAACCATATACGTAAAAAAGGAAATTGACCAGGTTAACTAAAAATATTGAATTCTTAATCACTCTAAAAAATAAAGCCAAAATTAAATTTCGCAAAACTAAAAATCCTTGAGATTAGGATGACTATAAGAGTATACTAAATTACACAAACTTAGCGATAAAAAATGTAAAGAAATCGTATATACAGTAGAAGATAGATAATACACAACCTGGGCAAATGTGGAATCAACTCAGAGATCTCAATATTATATCTAATAAATCATATGTAAACATCTCGGATATCGGCACTGCCAGTGATATCAATAACTACTTCATTGATTCAATACCCAAACTTGATACAGACTTTACTAATACCATACAAGAATATAATAGAAATTATAAATGTGATTTTCGCGAGTTGTTTAATTTCAAACTAGCCGATATTGAAGACGTTAACAAGATATTTAAAGAAATTAAAACAAACGCAAAGGGATCTGACGGTTTAGATCTTATTGCAATTGAGTTGGCCATACATATCTCCATATGTTACAAATATAATAAATACTTGTTTCTTAGAAGGCGTTTTCCCAAACAGCTGGAAAATGGCTCTGATCATTCCACTGCCGAAAATTAAAAATGTCACGGAGTTACACCACCTGCGGCCTGTTAGTATTTTACTAACACTCTCTAAGAAGAAAAACTAATAAATTATTAAATTAAGCTACCTACGACGTTTTTCCTAAGTTACAGTCGGGATTTAGGGAAGAGTATAGCTGTGATACTGCACTTTCAAAAGTAACTGATGACAGTTGTGATTAGGGTAAAATAACTGCACTGACTACAGCAAAGCTTTTGACACTCTGAGCCATCCTGTTTTATTTGCAATTTTAAAATGTATAGGCTTTGATCAACCCGCGATACTTCTTTTAAAAAGCTAATTATAGGAAGTGTTTACATTCCGCCTAGCCCTTCTACCGATATATATGGAAAGCACTGTCGAGTCGTTGAAAATCTCTATATAATGCATTGTAATTGTAAATTTGTTATTTATGGAGACTTCAATTTACTTGATTTAATATGGAAGCCTGATAGTTATACATACATTCCGGACGGGCGCTTTAATGAAAGTAGTGAAACATTAATTAACACTTATAATCTCTTAAATTTAAATCAAATCAATAGTATTCCTAATTCTAATGGGAAATTCTTGGATCTAATATTTACAGATTTCAATAATTTTAATGTTTGTTTATCTGAATACCCTCTTAGCAAACGGTCAATACATCATAATCCAACTAATGTCTCCTTAAGGATTAGAGACACCTTTTCCACTCTAAATACTTACGAAGAAGTTCCTGATTTTATTAGAGCTGATTATAAAGCCATTAACAATTTTGTTGCTACTATTCAGTGGGATGACATTTTATCAAGCATAAGCATTAATGATGTGGTTACCACTCCGTACATACTTATTGATGAGGCCATTCGTTTATTTGTACCTACTAAAAAAATATTTTGTTCTAAGTATCCAGTCTGGTTTAACAAAAATCTAATAAAATTAATAAAAGAAAAGAAAATGTCTCACGCTAAATTTAAGAGGTCAGGTCCTTCAGATTATGATGATTTTGTATTTTTACGCGAGGAATGCAAAAAAAGAAGTTCAGAACTTTACAACTCGTACATGGACAGAATTGAGAAAGACATGTATTTAAATCCAAGATATTTTTGGAACCATATGTCTAAACTAAAAAAAAGTAACAGTTTTCCAAACAGAATGATAAATAAAGGCGAGATTCTCAATAGTGGTGAACAAATTTCAAATGGATTTGCATCCTATTTTTCCAAAATCTATAAAGTCTCGAATACCATGTTGTATGATTTTACTGTTAGTAAACAAATAAATAATTCAAAATTCTCGATTTATTTAAGTGAAGCTTTTAATGAGATAAATTCACTCGGCAGTGGTACATCTTATATATATATTTTTATTGATATCTCGTATTGTTCTGTAATTAGGTTTCCTGTTGAACAATAAAGCTTATATTATATTATTATTATTATATTCACGTAGATTAATTTATTTTATTTTCTATTGTCAACACCATTCAGACTTTAAAATAAGCCTCACTATCAGGCATTATTCATTATTCAACAAATCCTGTTGAATCTGTATAACACTGAACAACGCAAAGTAACTAGACAAAAAATGCATACATACATACAACTCATATAAATTATTATAATTTTTTGTAGATAATGAAAACACTTATATTTTTTTTGTATAAAACTTTATAACACTGTATAGCAATAAAGCGTTATACAAAACAAAGTTTAGAAGTAATATTAAAACACTTAATTTTGTTTTACCACTTTTATTTTTAACTTTTACAGTAGTCGAAACTATAATAAGTTAAAAATAAAAGTGGTAAAACAAAGTTAAGTGTTTTAATATTATTTTATCAAGATGTACCACAAAGTTAATGCCAACCAAATCAAAGATTTAAAGTTTAGAAGTGTTTTTTCTATTATCATATTTAAACGTATATAGCTAAGTAGGAGCCTCCACAATAGAAAATACAAGAAATTAATCTACCGGAATATTATCACACATTTGTATAATTAAGAACCACTTTATCTAGAGATCAAAATTATCCAATTGAATTCAAAACGATTTCTTTTAAACGATTGTCTTCTTAATGGCCAAATCGTTTCTAATTACGTCGCATACCCGAAACAAAGATACAATCTGCTCCAGATTTATTGATAGCCATCAATAATTTATTTAATTATCCGAATCGTTCTTGTCTTTATTGAAATCTCTATTGTCGATGGTATCTCTTTTTATATTCAATTTATTTTCAAGCGACAATTAAATTGCGGAAACTCTCACGATTTTCTATCTTTCGTTAGCAATACAAATAAATAATTTCGTAAAATGCGATGGTGAGGAAATAAAAGATGGGATTTTATGGAGTTGATTTTAAGTGCTGAACCAAATGGTGGATTGATTTATGAAATCTTGGAAGGAATTAAGGAAAGTGGAGTGATTCCTTAAGGTTGAATCGTCCGTAAACTGTAAAGGATAACAGATTGGACTTATAAAGTTCTGATTAGGATAAGATAAATTGTGGTAATATAATATAAGTATACCAAGGGCAGAAAATAGGCTTTAAGGTTCCGATTTAGTGGAAAGAGATAGCTATATAGTAAAATGGAAATAATGGTTTGAAAATAGAGCTATTCTTTTGGATTTCATAATATGAATATGTATTTACATTTTTTATCTACCAAGTATAAAGTATCAGTCTAAATAAAAAATAAATCGTTAATTTTCGTGTATTACGCCAATTTACTAGTTTGAGTTAGAAAAGAAAATTATAAGATATAATGAAATTAATAGGTCATGTCTGCTAAGTTATTTGAATGCAGAATTTAGTGAAATCCTTTGAATTTTCATTGCACAAGTTTTTATTAGCAAAAATTTAATTTAAAATTTGCCATAAATTTGATCAATTTTCCTTGTTTTTCATAATTATTTTTCGCAGAGACTAAACATTAAAATAATTTTTAATTTATCTGATGAAATTCCTGCTTATTTTATGATTATTTTAATGTATAATACAATATTGTTCATTGATCACAACAACAATCTAACTGAAATTAGTGATTGCCCATATTTATATAGCTATCTCTTTCTTCTAAACCGCACCCTTAACAGCTTCGCTCGTGCTGCTAACATCGAGTTAGTTTATCAAGTTACACTCAAGCAAAATCTGAATAATCAATCCTTGTTCCAATATAATTATTAAACATTCTGCGAAACCAATTTAAACAAAATTAAGCACATAAACCTCTCCGGCGCAACAATGCGAAAAACGCACGCAACCTGTCACAGCTCGACAATTCGCAATAATGACATTATTCGCAATAATGACACTGGGCCGGCGTTGCGAAAAGGGGGAAGCGATTCCAGCGGAAACGAAGACAATCGCAATGCGCGGCCGATATTTCCAATCGTGGTCGCATTTTCATTAGTTGTATAATGGTTTTTAATTTCGGGGTCCGATTTCCTGGCA
Source organism: Philonthus spinipes (assembly GCA_963082785.1). Classification (NCBI taxonomy): domain Eukaryota; kingdom Metazoa; phylum Arthropoda; class Insecta; order Coleoptera; family Staphylinidae; genus Philonthus; species Philonthus spinipes. The sequence continues at coordinate 11,721,252 of OY720311.1, forward strand.
GGAAAAAAAAAATACAAGCACCGTTTGAATTGCCATTGAATGAAGTCGAGTAAAAGTGTTTTTAGAGATTAAGTGAAAGAAGTTAAAAAAAAATTTGATATATATAGAAAGGTGACTTCCGTAAAATTATTTTATTTCCATTATCGCTTTTGTTGATTGGCTAATAATCGATGGAATTAATTGATTTCGGATAATTTGTATATAGGTTAAAATATATTCTATTATTTAAAAAAATCAAATATTATTACAATAAAGTAAACAAATTCAGTCCTTATTGTATTAAAACAACTTTACATATCTCAAATTATAACCTAATCAAATATTATCTGATTTTTGATAAATTAAAATTTTGTACTCGACAAAACACAAATAACAAAAAAAAAAAAAAATAGAGACATACATTAAACTAAGTTAATAATGGATTGAAATATACTTGAATTCAAGGACAATTATTATAAACGAACATTTGGTACCACCATGGGCAACCCTTTCTCTCCATTTCTTGCCAACAGGTTAAGTGGAAATCCTGGGGGATTTTTTTTTACTACTGAAGCTACTATTTTTAAAATTGAAAGCTAAATTTACTTCAGGGATCGACCTTGTATCTTCTTTTCTTTTAAAGGATTGTTCTTTAACGCTCGCTAAACCGTTAACTTTCATTTACAACTTAATTTTACGTTTAGGGATTTTTCCAAATGTCTGAAAAAATGTTAGAATGTCTTTAAATCAGGCAATAAAATGAATATTGAGAATTATAGATCAATATCGATATTTCCCAATTTTTCGAAAGTATTTTGTCTGAATATATCACTTGGAATGTACGTAACAAATTGTCACAACACCAACTTGGATTTTTGTCAAAAAGATCTACTGCGTGCAACCTGTTGAACATCATTCAGTATATATCGACTAACTTAGATGATGGTTGCCAAACTGATGTTATTTACACAGATAGAATCATAATATACTAATTAATAAACTGTGTGAATATAATATTAATATCAACATAATTGATGTAATTTCATCTTATTTGGTTGATAGATCGCAAATAGTAGAGTATGAGGGTGTTAAATCTGAATAGTTTTGTGTTTAACTCGTTGTTTTTTTGTGCTTTGTAAGAGCACTTAGTTGTTACGACTTTATAAGTAACAAGATGGACAGTTTTAATTAGAGCTTTTATATTTCACAATGGCTGAACAAGTAATCACAAATTTAAGGTTATGATAAACCATAGAGATAAAGTATAAGAGGGTCAGATCCATGTATTTAGCGGAAAACGCGCGCAACGCCATCCAGTACTCAAGTGGACGACTATTTCCCAAGTTTCAAACCTTTATAAGGTTTTTGAGGTTAGGTTCATATACACACTATAATATAAGTAATGGCGGGACTTTTGAACATTTTTCTATTTATATTTTTTTTCACTATTATTGATATAAAAGTTTTTTTCTTATAAATGTGCTATTTTATAGAAAAGTACCAGTAGATAATGCAAATAAGAAATTGCAATTAATAAAATTATCTGAAAAAATACATAAAAAATAACATAAAAACAACAATATTTTTAAATAAAATATATTAAACTTATGAAAGTATCATTTAACCTATTGTTACATTCATATATTAATTAAAACATATTAACAACAGTTAATATGTTTTAATTAATTGATATCTCTCAGCTGGATAATTTTATGAACTCCTTTCCTTAAAGAATCTAGAAAAATATGGATATAAATATTACTTCAAAACGTCTATGTTAAATACATTTTTTCTGATAGAAAATATTGTAAAAAGCATAAACTTTATAATAAAAAATGAAGATTTATAGACCGAAAACATATTTTGAGAATGTGGAAAATAAATCATATTTATTAATAATTAATTATTGCTCGATTGGTCATTAATTTTAAGTTATGTATATTCTTTAAAAAATATACAATTCATAGAAATTAATAAGCAAACGTATTTTAAACTACAAATAATAACTTACCAGTTGTAGTTTTATAAGAAAAAGTTAAGGAACTTTTGACGAATACAAAAAAACTGTCAAAAACAATTCATATGATTTACATCAATCAAATTGAAATATGGCAAACTGATCCTTATTTAGAACATCTTTAATGTTTAAGTAAAATTATAAATGTTTAAGAAAAATACCTTATAGGGTGATAAAAATCACCAATAATAAATAAATCATTGTAAAAACCGAAAAATAAAGTATTTTAAAATTTCCACTTGAGATTTCAGCGCCTCCAGTGCTCAAGTGGACAACTATAGCCGTGTTTCCCAATTTAAAATATTATCCGAACCCCCCCCCTCCCCCGGTATTTATTCACTTGGTTACAGTTATTTAAATATATTAAATAAAAATGATTTGAAAATAATTAATAAATTATTTCCACATTTAGCTCTCTGACTAAAATAAAAGTTGTAACATTCACACACACTCATTATTGATGTAATTGAGAAGACAAAAAATCCACCCATATTTTATTATAAGTTAAAGTGTTTTGTTCATGAATTTTATGTACAATCTATAAATATTTTTTTAATAACTATGGCGTACTTTTCCAATCGTGGCTTCTTTATTATCTACAATAGAAAAACTGAATGCAAATTCCCCTATAGTTAGATACTAGATCTCTAGGTCGATATGTGTGAAGTGGAATCACGAAACTTAATAAATTATTTCCACATTTAGCTCTCTGACATTTTTGACTTACGCTACGTAAGTAGCAAATGCACATTAAAAACTATCAACTCACCAATTTTCTCGCGTAATAAAAGTAATCAGAAAATAAGTTGGCAATATCGTCACCTTTATTTGCAGAAATATCATAAAACATTTCATTTGGATATCCACTATTTATTTAGATCCGTAGGTTTAAAAAAAAGATCACTTTTTAAAGACGATTCTAGTTTACTTATATAGTTATTATAACAAATAATTAAAAGGCTCTTGCATTCAGTTCTAATTTGAGGAAATATTCTATAATCAACTTGTAAGTCGAATTCCTTTTATGTTGCATGTACCCTATTCTTATATTTAATTAAAGAAATTAGTTAATTATTCATCCATTTAGGATAGCGCGTATTACTCGATTTTATATAAATATAAGGAATAAAAGTATGTACTACATAATAAAATATCGTAAAATCTGTTGACAACTCTTTCGATATCCAAGTCAAATTAAATAAAATCGCAGTTTATGTTATTAAAATACATATTTACAGCATTATTGTCTACTTGATTAAACATATATTTCTTCACAGAAGTGACCGTATTGTACATAATTTCATCTGAAACCTGCAGGTTATATGCGTAGTGGTGAATGCTAGTAGGAAGCAAATTATGAGATGCCAAAGAAAACGATGATATGTTAGAAATTGTACTGAAACACAAATCCAGATATACACGACGCGAGTTTGGAATATTGTTTTTTTTTAAAGCATTTAAAAAAATTGTAGCAATCAGTAATTATTATCAAGATGTGTAAATTTAGAAACATCGTCCCATTGTATACTCGGTATATTGAAATTACTAAAAATAATTAAATTGTAACAATTATAACGAAATTCACATTTAATGAATGCGTCGTCTTTAATTTATTACAATTATAACGTTCGACTATTTATTCAAGGCTATTACGGTGGAGGTTCCAGGGGGTATATAAACTCCACCTATTATATAGGAAACTTTGTCGATCTTTAACAACACAAAGATGTGTTCAATTGCATTATTTGATAAAATGAGCGATGAGTTTAAATTATTTTTTACAGCAATTTTGATACCTCCATCCCGGACATGACCATCTACAGTTCTGTTTGATCTGTAAACATCATAATTAAATAATTGTAATTTATTATTATTTATTGCATCATATAGTTGTTTATATTAACCGATAATAAAAAATCTGTAATTTTAGTTCGCAAGCCACCACAGTTCTGATATATATATATTTAGTTTTTTTGGAGTGGTATCTGCTTTGCCACCGTGGTTATGTACGTAAAACCATTTTTATATGCAAAAAGTAAGTTACCTTCACCTTTTAATTTACGGCTATGTAATTCATCTTTTAGATTATTGAAATAACTTATTTATTTTTTAGTTACATATAATGCTAAAATAAATACAGCGAAGAAAGAAAAGTAATTACGTTTTACTACCGTTATAAAAATCCTCACATAACTCGAAAACATACACGTAAGAAGCAGATTATAAAAATTTTATTGTTAACTTACATTTTATATTCTTTTTCCTATGGTTAATCAATGAGTTTAGTTATTTTAGCAAATTCTCTCCCAATAAACAATTATCGAATTCATTTTATCATTTCATAACATTAGCGATCATGACGGTTATAAAAAGAAATAATTAAAGGCACTATATTTTTATTTCTATTAAATCGAAATCGATTCCAGTGCGTGCTCGTCCATTTGAAAACATCCGCGCGATTATATAAGTTCTGTCGCAATGTTTACAGAAAATTGACAATAAATATTTTACACGTTAATTCCTAATATCCTGTGAGAATCAGTGCTGATTTCCAGTGTGATGAGAACCGCCGGTCGTGCCGCTTTCCCATTCTATTTTTTTTACATATAAAACGATAAATTATGGTGTCATTAGGATTTATATGAGCAGAACATGGAATAAAAGTTGTAACATACACACACTCATTATTGATGTAATTGAGAAGCTCAAAAAATCCACCCATATTTTATTATAACTTAAAATGTTTTGTTCATGAATTTTATGTACAATTTATAATTATTCTTTTAATAACCATGGCCTACTTTTTTAATCAATAAAAATAAATACAAATTTATTATAATACAACAAATTTGGCTGAAAGACCGATGGTCGATAACTATTTAGTAAGAATATTATATAAAATGTATTGTCTTATACTTAATGTGAATTCTACAATAAAGATGATTTTACATTATTTTCTTGAATATCTCGAAATTAAAGCATTTTACCGAAAAGTATGCCGAATCATAATCATCATAGTTTTGAGGGGGAAATCAGATTTTGACAAAATGGCCCCCTAGCCCCACAGGGGGACCGGGAGGGAGGTCAACTTGAAAATTTTAAATGGGAACCCCTATTTTTTATTGCATATTCTGAAAGAGCGTTATAAAATATGTAGGGTTTATATGGATATTTTTTTTAATTTCCAACACGTAGCGCTGTAATCGTGAAAGTATGAATTTTCTGTAAAATTTTCGTGAATTAAAATTATCTCAATAACTTTATAAAAAATAACATTTGGTGTTTTAATCAATACCTAAATTTCTGAAAATATGAGGCACTGGGGCGGACGAAAACAGGATATAAAAAACTAATTATGAATGATTCGATTTTATCAAGGATTATTTTCATGTTATGTTTACTGATTGTTAATTAATTTCATTGTAAATTAAGTGTTTTAATAGGGTTATTTTTGCAATACTTCTAAATTTTGTTAAGAAAAATAACCAATGAATAAAGATATTTAAAATCAAATTATTCCGTTTGATTCGAAATGTCGAAAAATATTTTTTTCGCTTAAGAGTTTGCGTGCCTTCGGCATTAGCGTTTCCATTGCTATTGCGGCATATTGTTACTCTCTTCTCGAAGTTCCTCACCGTTTTACGCAAAATGGCAGTGCTGATTCCTCTAGAGGCACGGCGAATCCTCTCTTTCATATCGTCGCGTGTGGTTAGCCGATCGCTGAAAACGATGTCCTTCAGATATCCCCACAAGAAAAAATCCAAGTACGTCAAATCCGGAGAATGGACCGGCCAATTCACTAGTCCTCCACGACCAATCCAGCGTTCCGGGAAAACGTCGTTGAGATGAGCACAAACTTGACTGGCATAATGCGTCGGTGCTCCGTCCTGCTGAAACCACATGGTCATCCAGCGACGTCTTCAAATAACTGCGGCAGGTCTTCGCGCAAGAACTGGAGGTACCGCGCACCTGTCAATACCTCTTCGAAAAAATGTGGTCCAATCAAATGTCCATCCAAAATCCCACACCAAATATTTAGGCTCCAACGGTGCTGCGTTTTCAGTTCTCGCGTCCAGTGGGAATTTTCAGAGCTCCAATAATGACAGTTGTTCACCATCCCTGTGTTGTGGAATGTCGCTTCAACCGAAAACACCACACGGCGAAAAAATCTGGATCCCTTTTCTTTTCCTGTTCAGCCCAATTGCACAACTCAAGCCTGATTCGATGGTCATTTTCTGTAAACGCTTGCATCGCAGCTTTTAGGATGCGTTGCGCTATAGACTTCGAAATTCCCAGTTCTTGTTCGAAGCCGCGCAAACTGATATGTGGATCCATGTGCACCAGTCCCAAAACAGCCATAGTTCTAGGATCGGCATTGTCATCATCCATCCCATCAACTTTTTCGCGATGCCGTATCAGGTGACCTTCTCGTGCCCTTGCCTCGATGTTGCGAATTGTCGCCGTTGATGAATGATCGCGATCAGGATTTCGTTGGACATAAAGCGTAATTTTTCCGAGCTTCTCCAAGAATCAGCAGTATGTCCACTACCTCGTTGACCGAATAAGGGGTCCAAACCATTGCGAATTACGTTAGCAATTGTCACGGAAACCACTCAAATACAAAAATCGAATGGTCTTTCACTGACAGTATGCCGAGACGCACTGATTTTTTTTCTTTTTGCACAACATAACATTTCAAAACACCAAATGTTATTTTTATAAAGTTATTAAGACAATATTAATTTACGACAATTTTACAGAAAATTCATACTTTCAAAACCATGACGATTATGATTCGGCATACTTTTCGGTAAAATGCTTTAATTTCAAGATATTCAAGAAAATAATGTAAAATGGGACACCATTTTGTATATAGGACAAATATTTGACATCTTCATTAATTCATGACAGGGCAGAAAGACCTCTGGTCGATAGCCCAAATAGATAATAATAATATTATATTTTTTATATGCCAACATATAAAACCAATTAAAGCGAAAACATACATTAATAATAATAACTAACTTAAAAATGAAGTAAAAATAACAATTACACAATAATTATAGAAAGAGTACAAAAATAGGAAAACAAAACTTAAAATGTATAATATGAGGTGGTAGAATATTAATAATAATACAATAAAATATCTACAATAATAAATAAAACTCGGTTGAAAGACCGATGGTCGATAGCCCTTTAGTAAGAATATTGTATTAAATAAAATGAAACAAAGATGATTCACACATTTGCAGCTATTTAAATTACAATGAAATTAAACGAGGAAAATTTCTGGCAATGATCAATAAAATTCGATCAAACCCTTTTTCCAACTGCAAAAAATACTTACACTGTAAGTTTTACAAACATCTATTGAAACAACTACTTCCCGAACATTTACCCCGCCGGACATTGGATTACACAATAGATATTTGTTGTTGCATCGCAGCACTGCTGAGAAATTGCAACGGTTTGAGTCGAAATTATTTAATGAAAGGAAACAACAAATAATAGTTACAAGGCTATCTGTAGACACGTGTTTCGGGATTTCATCCCTCATCAGTACAGCTATGCAAGCCCTTAGTTGTTAAACAATTTTTATTAATTTCTACGTACGGCGGGGTAAATGCTCGGGAAGTAGTTGTTTCAATAGATGTTTGTAAAACTTACAGAGTGAGTATTTTTTGCAGTTGGAAAAAGGGTTTGATCGAATTTTATTGATCATTGCCAGAAATTTTTCTCGTTTAATTTCATTGTAAGAATATTGTATAAATAAAACTCCATTAGGCCTAATAAATATTTTAACCATTTATTAATATTTATTTCGCTGTATAGAAAGCTCCTTACAGATGTAGGGTTACTTCATAGGAGAAGATTTAGATTATTTATTAATTTAAAAAAATGCGATGAGAAAGTGCATGAAACAATTTATTACATACCGCCAAAATATTAATCATTCAATATTATTGCGTAAAAATGACTTAAAGATAACCACAGTCGCTGTTTTTGACTTTAAAATCACTGTAGTTCATTGGAGTTGAATAATCATGATTGTGAATCGCTTAGTTGCAGTAATTTAAAATATTCTTTTAAATAATAAAAATATTTTTTATAATTATTTCAAGTTCATTAATTATTTTAAAACTTCTTTTTAATTAAATAAAAAAAAGTTTAAAAATAATTTTTAATTAAATAAAAAGAAGTTTTAAAATAATTAATGAACTTGAAATAATTATAAAAAATATTGTTATTATTTAAAACAATTTTTACAACTGCTCAAAACTTTCTGAATATATATTGTTATCACTTTTTGCGTGAAAGAGTTCTAACACTTTGTGGGTTTCTTAAGGAATTCGAAATACTTTATTATGCTTTTAAATAAAAATCGAACTTCTACTATTTATATTTTTTAAAATTAAATTAATATTTTTTTACAAAAAAATGAATTAATTTAAGCTCACTATTGCCTACTACCGTTAGCCGAATTTGACTCTAAAGTTTATATATATCTTGATATTATTGCATTAATTTACCTTGAAGGTCACTACAGTTGCTGTTTTTGGTTTAAGATTGTGGGAACCTGGGCGCACACCGAGTCGAACGTAACCCTCGACAACAAGAACAAGCGATTTTCCCCGGTAAAGACCGCCTCAAGCGTATAATCATAGGGTTCCAGTTTTTTTTTTTACTTTAAAATCACTGTAGTTCACTGCAGTTGAATAATATTGAGTTTAAGATCACTATAACTCACTATCGTTGTCTAATCTTGAGTATAAGCTTACTATTGTTAATTGTCGTTGACAAAATATGATTTTAAAGTCTATATATCTCGAAATTTTGCCTAAACTTTACTTGAAGATCACTATAATTGCTACTTTTGACTTTAAAATCACTGTGATTCACTATTGTTAAATAATCTTGAGTTTAAGATCACTATAGTTTACTGTCGTAGGCTAAATTTGATTTTAAAGTCAATATTTCTCGATATAATTAACTAATTTCATTTCACGCAATTTGTTTCAAATTATTTAGATATTGGTCAGCAGGTAGATGTTGCTTTCGATCATATGCCGCATTCTAAACTAATGGAATATGTCAGTCAGAGCAACATTCCCGGTAATATTGTTTCTGTTATATATTCTTATCTAAAAGGTAGGCATCAGTATATATCTTATATGGGTCATCAATCTGACACCTTTGTTGCAACTAGTGGTGTGCCTCAGGGTTCTAACCTTGGGCCACTACTATTTTTAATTTTTATTAACAAGGCAACCACTGTGCTAAACTGTAATTACTTGATATATGCTGATGACATCAAGCTCTTCAACGTCATACATAGTGAATTAAATTGCATAGTACTTCAAGATAACTTACAACGCCTTGCTTTATGGTGCTCAACCAACGATCTGTCGATCAATGCCTCCAAATGCTGTGTTTTGAGTTACAGTAGAATGCGCAATCGGACTGTATTTAATTATATGCTAGATAGAATTTTAATTATCAGGGACAGTGTCTTCAGCTAAACTTGACTTTTAAATTACTATTATTCCTGTTTTCACTTTAAGATCACTGTAATTTATTGTTGTTGAATAATTTTGAGTTCAGGTCACTATAACGCAGTCTTTGTTTAACTTTAAGCTCAATATTGCTTACAGTCGTAGGCCGATAAATACTTTTGACGCTAAATTTAATCTAAAATTATTCATATATTACAATTGTGAAAAAAAATAGTCATTTATTTAATAGGAATTAAATAAACTGCAAACATGAATAGCATTTTATTATTATTTTTTTTTTTTTTTCATTTAATACACATTTTCTTTTTTGAAGTTGCTCTCTAGTCTAAATTGTTGTTTGCGTAAAGCAATTCTAAATAACTAATTAACAGCCGTTACAAACTAAACGCGGGCGCGAAAGTGCCAATAAACTAAAACGTACCGTCAAACTGTGATTTATCTAAGCAAACATAAATCGCAACAACCTCAATTGCATTATCAATATTGAGTTTCCCACACAGAATCAACAATCCGTAAGCGGCTTTATTGGTATTTAAAGCGGACTCTTGACCTTAACTCCTCCGCAACAAAATATCCCGACGAGGGGACAACAAACAAACCGCAACTTTTTTTGTCGACTCTCTTTTTCTTTTATTAATTTTTTTGTAGACTCTGGCGACATACTAGAATTGAAATGACGAAGATTACGTCACAAATACTAGTGCTGTTATTATAAATATTAGATAGTATAATAATAAATAGGCAATTATGTAGAAAATATTTGTTGTTAGTTGCAGTAATTTAAAATAAATTAAATAAAAATAATTTTTGAAATAATTAATGAACTTAAAATAAATATAAAGACATATTTTTATTATTTAAAACAATTTTACAACAGCTTCGCAAAACTTTCTGAATATAAATTGTTATCACTTCTTACGTGAAATAGTTCTAACCCCTTGTGGGTTTTTTAAGGAATTCGAAATACTTTATTATGCTTATAAATAAAAATAGAATTTCTACTATTATTTTTTTAATTAAATTAATATTTTTTTAGAAAAACTTCTGAATTAATTAAAAATAAAAAAAAAAATAAAAATACAATTTAATAAATCTGGACGTTAAATTCATTAAATACATTTATTTAAACGTTTAAAACGATATAAACCCGTAAATAACAATATATCAATATTATTATAACTATTGTTATTTTATGTAAAAAAAAACCTTTTCCTCTGTATTTTTCTACTACAATAAACCCATTCCGTGGCCCTATTTGTGTGTGTTTAAGTCACCTTGATAGGCCCCTTGGTGCAGAAACGTGTCCCTGTCTGTATTGCAACAAATTACTGCTAGTAATATTGTCATATAACAAAATCACATTACTTTATCAATAATATGGGGGGATCGAGAAATAAAGAACTTGGCGACGGTGAAATAGAAAACAATATCAAAAATATGAAGGATCTGATTAAAGAATTTAAAAAAATTAAAAGAAAGTGTTGAATTTATGTCAGACAAATTTGACCAAAGTACAAAACAAAATGAAGAATTACATAATTTATTAAAAGAATTTAAATCGGAAAACGAAAAGTTAAAAAAGAAAATTACTGACTTAGAAGGCAGATATGGAGAATTAGAACAGGAGAATTTCAGCAAAAGTATCACTTTAAATGGTATACCTAGCCAAGGCGAGGATGAGGAAATTGGAGATATAACAAAAAAAGTAATGAAGGCCATTAACTGTAAGATTAGCAATGCTGATATCGATGAAGTGTACAGAAAGGGAATTCATGAAGGTCAGATAGTCGTAAAATTTAAAAATCAACGAATAAGAAACAGCGTTCTAGAGAAACGAAAACAAATGAAATCAATTAAAGTTAAGGAATGTAATCTAGAAGGAGAAAACAACGTTATATACTTCAATGAGCACTTAACAAGTTATCTTAGTAAATTATTTTACGAAGCAAGACGGCTGAAAAAAGAAGGGTTCAAATTTGTATGGGTAAAGAATGGAAAAATATTTATTAGAGAAGAGGAAAAAACCAAAATTATACAAATTCGAAACCAAGATGATCTAAGAAAATTAAGAAAATAAACATAACATATACTAACACAAAAGACAAACAAACATGCAACCAAAAGAGACTACGCACGCATTATACTTACTTAACATAAGAAGTCTGAGGAACAAATTTGATCACATAAAAACTCTGCCTAGCCTTTATAAAAACTTAGACATAATTGCAATAACAGAAACTTGGATTTATCAAGAAGAAACAGACTACTTTCACTTAAACGAATATAACGCAGTTTTCAATTGTAGACAATCAAAGGGTGGTGGCTTGGCAATATACATTAAGAATAACATTCAATTTAAAACATTAATAAACAAATCAATTGCAGGTATAGAAGTTATTAAGATATTGCTAATGGGAAATAACACACACATAACCCTAGTATATAAACCACCTAACATCAACTGCAATAACCTATGGGGTTTACTTGAGGAAGAAATTCTGATAGAAAAGAAGAATCACATAATAATGGGAGATTTTAATATAAACCTCTTGCAAGAAAATAACACAACCAAAACATACACACAAATAATAGAAGAGCAAGGATATACAATAGTAAACAACATAAACACAGAAAATACAACTAGGGCTAATTCACTACTGGATCACATATTGACCACCAAAAATAATCAATTTATAAAATGCACAACAAAAGACACTTCTATATCCGACCATAGTGCAATTATTGGGGAATAGAAAACACAAAACCCCAGATATATGTACGAAAAAGTTACTAAAAATGTAGTTAATGATGAACAAATAAAAACGACATTCAGAAACACAAATAAAACATCAATTACGACATTCGAAAATTTAATGAACATTTTATCAACCTTAATAAAAAAACAATTCTAAAACTACAACTTTTAAAAGAAGATCGAATAATGAATGGGTGAACATAGAAATTGTATCAAGCATTAGGCAGAGAGGAAAATTGAATAAAAGACATAAAACTAATCCGGACAACGAATATCTAAGGTCATTATTCACACAACAAAAGAATCTAACAAGAATTAATTAGATCACGCGTCTGTCCTGCCTCAATCCAGGATCAGAACAGATTTACTTACTAACTACTAACTATAAACTTAAACTCTCCATCAAATAATAATTTATAATGAGTGGGGGAGAATTTCTTTTATTTACTGTAATAGCATATATATATATACAGAGAGCTTTTTTAATCAGTATACATTTCCCCTATGTATACCTGCAAAATACGCGATTCAAATGCATTAATATATGTGTGTTTAGTTTCCTATAACACGCAACTGAACACATATATGCCAAATAGTCAACTTAACATACACACATTAATTATTGAATGCGGTTAGCTCGCATATTTTGCAGGTATACACTTCCCCTAATGTATACTTATAAAAAAATCTTTCTGTATATATATATATATATATATATGTATAATTATATATCTATACAGCTGTAGAGTATGGCGATGCCGGGTCGTATTCCCTCTTCCTCCTCACCTCGGGATTTGTGGGCAAGAATTCCCATCTATTAGGGTATTAGGGAAAAATATTTTTGTTCTGTGTGCTTCTTCTTTTTCGAAAATGTTATTTATTAGTTTTCAAGTTTTATAGGATATTGTTTAATATTATGTGTTTAATTTTTAGTTTAAACGGAGTGAATTTTAGTTGTTTTATATGTTTACCTATTTTATTATATTCTTCTATTGTTTGTGATGTAAGCATTATTGTGTGTTTCTCGGATGTGAATTTTTCCGTTCTAATGTCCGATTTTCTCCTTGTAAGATAGTTGTGGAGGTGTTTGCTTATGTTTATTTGTATATTTGATTTTATTAGATCGTTTTTTTATTTTGTGTATTAAAAGTATACTACTCAATTTTATAGATTTTTTAATGGTTAATTCCTAAGTAAACTCATGTAAGTATTCTGTTGATGTCCGTTTGTTTAATTTGTATATTATTTTTAATATTTAGTTTTGCTGTTGTTTCATCTGTTGATGTTCTTTTCTGTACTATCTCCCCAGATATTATTAAGGTAGACATTTTTTGATGAGAACAAAGCGTGATATATTTGTTTTCTATTTTCTTCTGTTAGGGCCGTTTTACACACACAATAATTCTCGCAGAAAGTTGTGCGAGAATTATATATAAAAGTTTTGCTACAATTATATATATAAAAATATTTTTTCTGTTTTACACAGCAAATAATTATTGTGAAAATAAGCAGAGCAGATTGTTTTTACAGTCGTCCAATACAAGCAGACGCGCCATTATGTAGTATGCTATTGCTTAACATTATTGGGAGACTGTTTTATATAATTCTTTTCTTGATTATTTTGAACATGTTCAATATATTTCTCGCGAGAATTCTCGCAAGAAATATATTATAAAAATCGCTGTAATGCACATGCGCAAACTTATAATATTTTTCTATATATAATTATATTATGAATTTAGGCGAGAATTCTTGTGTATGTAAAACGGCCCTTATTATAAAATTCCTTGAGAGCGCTGCTTGCTATTGTTATTGTGTTTCCTTTTATTAAGTTGTTTATATGTTCGTCCCATTTTAGATTGTCTTGAATATACAGTCCAAGATATTTAACTGTTTTGACTTGTATTTGTATTTCATTTATTTTTATTTTTAATTTTATGTTAGTGTTATTGAAAATCATGTTTTCTTTTCATTTATTATTAGTAGATTATTGTAGTACCATGTATCTAATATCCTTATGTTCCTATTTATGTTTGTTTCTATTTCTACCTGTGTATTGGCTGTATATACTATACATATGTCATCAGCAATAATTATCCTTTTAGATTTAATTCAAATATATCATTTGTGTAGGTAATGTATAGAATTGGTGGTAGATTACCTCCTTGCGGTATCCCGTATTCAGCTGTTTTCGGTTGGCTCAGTATGTTATTTATCTGTGTTGTCTCTGGTCTGTTTTAATTAGATTTAACTCTTTATTTTTTATTCCTACTGCGTGTAGTTTTTCTGTTAGTTTTTCCTTTGAGATTGTGTCAAATGCCTTCCGCATGTCTATGAATACTGCCACTACATTTTTTTTCTTTTCTAGATTTGATTTCAAATAATATATTAAATCGTTTACTGCACTTTTTGTTCCACAGTTTTTCTGAAACGCATATTGGTGTGTATATATTATATTATGTTTTGTTAGATATTCATTTATTTGAATCTGTATAGCTTTTTCTGCTATTTTGTTTATTGTAGAGAGTAGAGCTATTGGTCTGTAGTTTCCTGTATCGGTTTCGTCTCCTTTTTTAAATATTGGTTTTATAACAGTGTTCTTAAGATATTCTGGATATATTTTATTAATTGATTTCGTTATGATTGGGATTAGACATTGTCTGTTTTCTTTTATTATTTTAGCGGTCAAATCCGGGAGCTTTATTTTCTTTAAGGTTTATTATAATATTATCTATTTCTTCTTCTGTTAATTTTTTTATGTGCATATCTTCAGAGTGTCTTCTTGTTGTCGCTTGGTGTTCTATTTGTTTCGTCCTATGTCGGCGAAAAATGAATTTATTTCATTTGCTATTTCGTATTTGTTTATTGTAATTTTTCCGTTTTCTTTCCGTGTTGATTCAATGCTGATGTTTTTTTTATTTTTATTTATTTGCTTATTTATTAATTTCCATAATTTGTTGGTATCATTTTTGTTGTTTTCAAAAGCATTTTGGAAGTATTTAGTTTTTGTGCCTTTTATAATTTGGGTTGTTTTATTTTTATGGGTGTAGTACATTATTTGATTGGTAGGGTGTTTAATATGCTTTTTGTGTAGTTTGTTTCTTGTATCAATTTCCTTAATTATTTCTTTGGTTATCCAGGGCTTTTCTTGTCTTCTTTCCAGTTAATACGTTTTCTCGTTGTTTTCTATAATGTTTTGTAATTTTTTCGATAGTTCTTCAAGATTAGTTATGTCCTTAGTATCAATCGTATTTATTTCTCGTGATATATTTGTATAATCAATTTTTTTAGTTTCGTAATATTCATATGTCGGTTTGGGCTTTGTTCATTTTTGTATTTGTGTTATTATTGCACAATGGTCAGATATATTTGATTCCTCTATTTTTAATTGTTCTATTAGGTCTTTTTTGTTTGTTATGACATGGTCTATTATTGAGTTATTTCCGTTGGTGTTTGCTCTTGTATAAGTTTTTTAGGATATTTTATTCATTATATCATAGTTTTTTTCTCTTAAAGTGTTTTTGTATTCATTGGTTATATTGTTTCGATCTAATAGATTTATATTTATATCTCCGATTATTGTATGTGGTTTTTTCCTGTTTATTACGTTATGGGTTAATATATTTAAATAACTGTGACCAAGTGAATGAATAATACTCTTTTCTATGTGTATTAATTAGTTTTGTTTATGTTTTTTTTTATTGTGGTTTGTTAGTTGGTTAATATATTTTATTTATATCGGTGTGATTGTTAATTGTTAATACACGCGCAATTTTTGTTTGTTCATTTTCCAAAAGCAGTGTGTATCGTATGCCCTTTTGGAATAGAAACTACTTGCTTAGGCGATGAGTAATGAGCTTTCCACTGTGATTTAAACCCCATTACTTATCTTTTGAAAAATTTAATATAATTAATGGTTTTAATATTCAGACATTGGAAGTTCATATTGTATTAAATAAATATAAATAGATTATTAAAAATCAACGAATAAAACACAGATTAGATTGAAGAACTTTAAATTTATTCAATCTAATCTGTGTTTTATTGGTTGGTTTTTAATAATCTATTCATATTTTTTTGCAAAATTGTCATTAAGAAACTTCCAAAAATCAATACCATTATCTGTTTGAGCATTAAATATAATTTAATTACAACTATTTATAATATAATGGAATTTTATATCAGCATTACTAACGAACCCACATGCTTATAACAATATTATTTCAGTATATTATTTATTAATTAACAATAAATAGACGAATAAACAAATAAAAATGTATAATATAATAATAACTTTAATGAATTCAATAACCAAAAGTCTGATATAAGTCAACAAAAAAAAAAAAGGATACGGATAATTAAATACAAAGACAGGTTTTAAAACAAAATCCGCATTTTCCTTCACAAATCTATAAACATCGTGTTAATACGAAGTATTATTAATAATAATTAAACTTCTGCATCGGCCTTTTCTCCTCCAAGCGTCCTTACCGTTTCCCCAATTAACATCATGGCTTAATGAAACCTCCACGCAAACCAAGGCAAAACACGTCAAGTGCGCGGAAAAGCGAGGAAACCTTTAGATGTTCACCCGTTATTTTGAAATGCCTATCGTGCGAAGGATGGGTGGTTATTATCAATTATTATCAACCTACGCGATTGGCTGAAACGCCAAGGCGACAGAAATATTGAGATTTCATAAAAAATAGATGTAAGTGGATCAAACAGTTGATTATACACATGATCCTGTCGGAAATGAAGCGATTAATAACACGTTTGATGGTACTGTTTTCTATTTGATTCGATTCATTATAAGGAGTATGTAGATTTTAATACATTAAATAGTTTTAATTTCAATTTACTTTATTAACGGAATCTCACATGCATATGTATAAAAAAAGGCAAATTACCAATCAAAAATTACGACAAAATACAAAATAAAAATAATACGCATCAAAATATTTATTTATCAATCCCAATAAATTGAAAAATTGTTGTATTATACAAAATATTTTTGTTATGAAACAGCAAATGCCCATTATTGGACATTTATTAAAGTACTTATGTAACATAAATCAAAATGTCACAGTAGCTAAAGAAGAAATAATTTATTAATTATTTTCAAATTATCTTTATTTAATTGATTTTAATTTGAATTAAAACCTTGGATTTGAAATTCACTTGTTTTTGATGTAAGGTTAATAGATTATTAAATTCATCAACTATTTATTTGTTAGAAAAAATGTAATAAGGAAATACGCTTTGTAATGTTCGAATTTATAAAATCGTTAACATTTTTATTCATGTAGAAGATTATGGGTTTTATTAAGTCAGATGTGATATGAAAATAATATCTGACTCTATTAATAATTTAATAATAAAAATAGTTTATTTCTATTTTTAATGGCAATAAAAATATAAATTCTTCAATGGTATTAATTATAATAATAAGAAATAGATAATAATGTTACATAAACACAATTTTATCATTTTTCGTTGAAGCACTAAACTTCGCAAGCAGGATTTAGCGAAAACGTGAAAGTTGAAAGATTTTTAGTATGAAATAAATATGAATAAAGTATTAAAAATCAACCAATAAAACACAGATTAGATTGAATAACTTTAAATTCTCAACTAGTTTCGGGTTATCAGCCCATTTTCAAGAAAGAAAAAAAAATCTCTTGAAAATGGGCTGATAACCCGAAACTAGTTGAGAATTTAAAGTTATTCAATCTAATCTGTGTTTTATTGGTTGATTTTTAATACTTTATTCATATTTATTTCATACAATATGAACTACCAATGTCTAAATATTAAAACCATTGATTTTTAGTATGTTACTTTCTTCTTATTAGTATACGCGGAGGAATTTTTTTGAAAATGTGGAGATCTTTATTTATATACAGAGTTACAATATTTACAACTTAACATATATTTAAAATGATTAACTAAATTTTGTATATAAATTGGCTATCGACCGAAGGTCTTTCCTCCTGTCTTTGTCTCTTTCTTGTCTTTGTCTATCTAATTGTTACGAATGCTAACGTCATTGTCAGAGTCTGAGTTATTGATGAAATGAAGTGATAAATGGTGTAAGAAGGGTACTTATATTTAGCGGGAGTATTAGGATTATGAGGCATGTACAAGTGCTTGAAAATAGTGGATAAGTGGGAATTTGTGGCAAACTTAAGGTAGAGGGTTTCTAGTCGCTCTTGGATAGGTGTAATATTGGTTCTATGATAATGAAGTGTGTTGGGAGGATTGTGTAGAGGGTTATTAGCGTGTCGGATTTTTGTTAGTACTCTTAGAGCTGATCGTTCGGCAACTTCTAAGTTACTAACCCTCCTTTTTTCCACTTTTCCAAAAAAAGTAATACAAATTGTTATAGAAAAAAAAATATGTACAACATTTTTTCAATTATATTCTTATTAATTGTTTGAAGAAACATTTATTTATTTATTTATTTCACGATAATTATCATTACAAATAATATAAAATACATGTACTTAATATCGAGATATTTTTACAATATTTATAATTGAATAAAAAAAAAGAACACTTATTATTTATTTATTTTTTATTCATTTATACAAAGAAACCAACATACAAAATCCAGCTACAGGGTTTATATATGTATTAAAGTGTATTTATTTTGGGCATTTCATTCTGTTTTATTGTTTTATCTAAAACCGAGCTTTAGTTTGAGCTTTTTTAGTTTTAGTTTAATATTTCTTAAGATTCATGCTTAATGTACATACGTCCATCTATGACATAATTATACTGGTTGAAACTTGGCTAAATGATATTGTTTCGAATGCTGAGCTAGGTCTTTCGAACTTTAATGTTTACAGAGTGGATAGAGTAGTTTCAACAGTAATAAAACCAAAGGTGGTGGCGTTCTTATCGCCGTCAAGAACAACCTTGACAGTTGTTATCTGGAATGCTGTAGGATCGTGGAGCAAATTTATGTCAAAGTTGCTGATAAATATATAATTGGTTCAATTTATATCCCTCCTGCTTCCGATTTTAATACTTACGCCACTAATGCTATAGATGATATGTGTACTATGAATCCCAATTGTGAATTTATCATATGTGGTGACTTCAACATCCCTGATGCTATATGGGTCGATTATAATGGCACTATTAATACTGAAAATGATTGTCTTCCAGGGGATGTAATATCTAAAGTTTTCAATTTTCATCGGATGCAGCAAATCAATAATATTCCTAACGATAGAGGAATATTCCTGGATCTTGTGTTTAGCAGTGTCTTAGATATCTCCATTTGTCGCGCAAGTGATATTTTAACTTCTGTAAGTTGTCATCATATTCATTACTGTACTAATTTACCTTTGTCTAACTACAATTATGTTAATTATACTGATGACTGGGTGTTCAATTTTAAATTGGGTAATTACATTGGAATCAACGACTTTTTAGCCTCAATTGATTGGGATGAAGTCTTATCCGGAGCAAGTATTAATGAAAATGTACAAAATTTTTACAATATTGTGTACTATTGTTTTAACAAGTTTATTCCTATTAAATATTTGTATCATCAAAACTATCCTCCCTGGTTTAACAGAAAATTAATAAAGCTAGTTAAATATAAGAAAAGTGCACATAAACGCTTTAAAGTTACTTGCTTAGAATCTGACTTTTTATTATTTAAGAAAGTAAGAGCTCAGTGTGATGTCTTAAACAGCTCCCTATATAATGAGTATTTACAACGCCTTGAGGATAACATAACCTTAAATCCCAACAGATTTTGGGATCATGTTAATATTTGTCGTAAGACATACGGTTACCCTAAGAGAATGTACCTGAATGAGTATATAAGTGACAATTTACAAGATTGTGCTAATTTATTTGCTTCTTATCTTTCATCCGTGTATGTTGCTCCCAATGATACCCAACATAATAATAATTTTAGTAATATTAAAGAATTTGTTAATTTAAGTAATTTTAGCGTTAATCTTACAGAAGTGGTTGATAATATTTTAACATTATCAGATTCGTGTAATGTAGACCCTGATTGAATTCCTGAATATTTCTTAAAGCGGTGTGTTTTCACAATTGCAAAACCCATTTACGGTCTTTTCTCTGATTCCCTTAATTCTGGTGTATTTCCCGACTGCTGGAAAGAAAGCTTTTTAATGCCTGTATTTAAAAGTGGTTGTAGATCTGATATCAGTAATTACAGGGGTATTTGTATACAGTCCGCGATACCGAAATTGCTGGATTATTTAATTTCACAGCAAATTATCTGGTCGTGCAAAAACATTTTCATCAACGAACAACACGGTTTTACGAAAGGACGATCTACATCAACTAATCTTATTTCTTATCACAACTTCCTATCGAATGCCTTGGAAAATGGTCTGCAAGTTGATTCAATTTATACCGATTTTTCCAAGGCTTTCGATCGTGTGCAGCATTATATTTTACTTAGCAAGATTAGAGCAATGGGAATCAGTGATATTGTTATTAAATGGCTTGCTAGTTACTTACAAAATAGGACTCAGTGCGTTCGTATTTGATCATGCTATTCTAGGAAAATAAATGTTACTTCGGGTGTTCCACAGGGCTCTCATTGCGGACCAGTTTTATTCCTGCTATTTATTAATGACATTTATATGCGTATTAGATTTAGTAGCTTTCTTCTGTTTGCTGATGATCTCAAGTTATTTAAAGCTATTAGAACTACTGTTGATCAAGAACTACTTCAAAATGACCTTCAGAATGTAGCTGAATGGTGCGATTTAAATGATTTGCACTTGAACTTGAACAAATGTTCCCATATATCCTTTAGTAGAGGCTCTCATATTTCATTTCCTTATGCCATTAATGGCTATTTATTAACTGTAGTCTCTGAAGTTAAAGATCTTGGTGTTTTATTTACTTCCAAATTAAATTTTAACAAACATCTTAATTACATTTGCAACTCTGCTTTAAGAATGTTAGGATTTGTTTGTAGATTTTCTAATGGCTTTAGTGTTACGACAGTGAAATTGTTATATCTGTCTTTAGTTAGACCTCATTTGGAATATGCCTCTGTAGTATGGTCTCCTTACACAGCAAATGCCATACAGTGGCTTGAGTTTGTACAGAGTCGGTTTCTAAGATTTATTCACTGTGGATTAGGAGGATCATACTTTAGCTTTAGTCGCAGTTCTATGCTTGATCAGTTAGATTTGAAATCGTTACAAGACAGAAGAGTGCTGCTTGATTTATGTTTCCTGTACAAGTTGGTCAATGGTATTATAGATTGTCCTCAATTACTTAACTTACTCAATTTTAATATTCCTCGCGGGGTTAATTCTAGGCATACTCCCCTTTTTAGATTGTCTTTTCATCGTCTTGCGAATGCGTTACAGGTTAAGTCTAGTTTTAATTTGTTTTCGAATTCTTATAAAAGCTTTAAGAGTAGTTTACGGTATATACGTTTGTCGGAAGCTATGAATTTGTGATCTACTTATGCCTGTATTCGTGTTATGCACATCACTGTATTCACATTTTGTATATTTATTGTTATGTAGAAAATTGTTAATCGAATTGTTATTTATTGTCATATTTGTATTTTTTGTTCTTTATTACTTTGTTTTTGATATTTTATACAATTTATATTTTTCTGGTTTTGTAAAAGGGTTATATCCGTAAATATGAATAAATAAATAAATAAATAAAAATAAATAAAT
Organism: Philonthus spinipes; assembly: GCA_963082785.1. Lineage (NCBI taxonomy): Eukaryota > Metazoa > Arthropoda > Insecta > Coleoptera > Staphylinidae > Philonthus > Philonthus spinipes. The sequence continues at coordinate 11,743,218 of OY720311.1, forward strand.
TATAAGTATTTACCTTGATCCAATCACTCTTTATTGTATGTAGTTTAATTTTTAGTTTAAGTATATTTTTGGTTTGATTTTGTAATAATTTTGTAATATTTGTAGAAAGGGGATACTCCCGTAAATAAACGATAATTATATTACAACTACAACACACGTCACATGGTTACTTATATATTATATAATTTTTAAAAGCACCTGTTATCAATACACAATTACCTTATTATACATATACGAGGTGTGGCTATTTAATATCCGAACTGATGCCGTTCTCAGTAAACTGCGAGCATGCCACGACGTATTTGAACATGAGTGAGTCTTTTGACCCTACCTCCACCCTCGCTGGATAAGCCAGCAGCTCAATCAGTTTAACTGTAGCAGCTCATTGAATTAGTTGACGTTCGATGCACTAGTGGTGCGTAGGAAATATGACAAGTGGTGAGACGGAGCAACGGGTTAATCTCAAGTTTCTTGTTAAACTGGGGAAAACTTCTACAGAAGCTTATGCAATGTTGAAAGAAGTCCACGGGAATGAATGTTTTTCCGCACACAAATGTTTGAGTGGTTTAAATAAGAGCGTGAAATAACGGAAGACGATCGACGCCCAGGGCGGCCATCAAACATTGGCAAATTTGGTAAATTAATCAGCGTTGATTGTCGTTTGAGCATCCGAGCACTACGGATGTGAAGTTAGCCATAGATTTCAGCCATGGATTTTCAAATTTCATTATTTCTATACATATTCAAGATAAATAGATTGTTTTTACTTTAGGGTGTAAATAAAACGTTGAATTAACAAATTGTGATACAAGCACCCCAATTTTCAACCCTTAATATTTTTTTATCACACCCTTAAATAATAAAATTAAAAAAAATCAAAGTGCGCCCTCTCCCATAAAAAAGTTATCAACAAATATGGATTCAGCACACATTAAACTATTATTTAAACAAATAAAATTCGGACTACCTTACTTTTATCATACGAAAAAAAAAAAGAAGAAACAATATTAGTCGCCAGTCTGAGATATCGATCGGACAAATTTTAAAATATTTCAAAGTGCGCCCTCTTAGTAACAAATACGGATTCAGCACACAGAGAAGCAAATAATAGAATATTATTTCTTTTATATTGAAATCCCCATGGTGTGTCGGTCAATTCTACACCCTATATAAGTGAAAGTGGTTTGACTTTTACACAAACACAAAAGATAAAGGAATACATTAGTGAAGCTTATGTTCAAAGTTTTGCAGGAATATATTTGAAAATTATCCAATTTTGTTCAAATGTAGATTGGATATCTAAATCGTATTTACAGGATATCAAATTACATTAATTCTTTTAATTTAAAGTTATTTCAACAGATATTTGAATAACTTATTTAGGACGCTATAAATTTGTTATATTTTTTACCAATCAAATTATCTTAAAGGTCTGTTTATATTAAAACGTATTTAATAATTATTATATTTTATTGTACTCTTTCATGTTAGATTAGATTAGGACATAATCCTAAATTAAAATTATTAACAAATTTAAGCTATAATTAATAATAATAATTAATAATGAATTTTAAAAAGTGAGCTATAACAGGAGTTAAATAAGAATTATGATTATTTGACAATATTTTTCAATTTCTTAAATCTTTTTTACACATCTTTTTAAAATTGAAATGTGGAGTGCGTTGTGATTCTATTTTATTTTATAATAGTTTAATGTGTGCAGAATTTATATTTGTTGATAACTTCTTTATGGGAGGCGGCCGACTTTGAAATATTTTAAGAATTATCCGACTGCCGACTGACATTGTTTGTTTCCTTTTTTTTCGTATGATTAAAATAAGGTGGTCCGAATTTTATTTGTTCAAATAATAGTTTAATTAGTGCTGAATCCATATTTGTTGATAACTTTTTTATGGGAGACGGCGCATTTTGATTTTTTTAATTTTATTATTAAAGGGCGTGATAAAAAAAATATAAAGGGTTGAAAATTGGGGTGCTTGTATCACAATTTGTTAATTCAACGTTTTATTTACACCCTAAAGTAAAAACAATCTATTTATCTTGAATATGTATAGAAATTTGAAAATATATGGCTCAAATCAATGGCTAACTTCACATCCGTCCGAGAACTTGCTAAAATGACAGGAATCGACAAAGAAAGTGTACGATTGTATGAATCATTTAACATGCGGAAGGTTTGCGCTAAACTTCTGACTTCCAACCAAAACGAATCAAGACAGAACATTTTTACTGATGTTGGTGAGGTTCTTTAGGATAACCTCACCACTAATCCAGATCCATTAGACAAGGTGATTTGTTGTGATTAATCGTGTTTTTCTTTTGTTTTTCATATGATCCCGATACAAAGAGGTAATCCATGTATTGGAATAGTCCAAACTCCTCAAGATAAAAAAAGCCAGAATGATCAAACCCAAATTCAATTGTCTTTTTCGACAATCGTGGTATTGTCTACGTTCATTCCAAAAATTATCGAGGGATAGTAGAAGATCCCTGTCTCCCGCTGATCCTCTTCAATGGACTGGAACCGGTTCCAAATTTGGCGATCTTCCAGTCGATATCGAATAGAGTTAACCTCCCTTATACCGGTGTATAGGATTATGTTCTTTCGTTACGAATTTTTTTTATCAATGTATGTGTCTTCATCTAGGATGACTAGTGCCCATTCGTTGATCTTCCGGACCTGCATCTCATCCACCCTTGGTTTTATTGTCTTGTTTCCATACTTCTTCTCTATTTCTGTCCTCGCTTCCATTCTTCTTTTGTTCTTGCACTCGTAAAGTAAAGCGAAAAACCTTTATCAAAAATTATTAATGACAAACTATTCTGCAAACTCATCGATGTCCCGTTGGAGATCTCTATTTTCAACGAAACTATATTTTTAATATCATTCGCATAAAATAGCACGTTACACTACAATTTTATGCACACGTCGCTTATAAAAAGTAGAAAAAGAAGTCCTAAATTACTTCCTTGTGGTACACCACTTGAGGCCGTGTTCAGAAAAATGTCCATCGACATCAGTGATTTGACCACAGTTGTGTAAATATGATGTCAATACAGAAATTATATTGTTGTTTAATCCAAGTTTTGAAAGTTTTGATATCAATAAAGCATAATCGAACCGGTTGAAAGCCTTCGTCGTTTTGTTATTATTCTCTCCAACTAGAATCGACTTATCATCAATCTTAATAAGTTGAGATTTACACGAGTTATTATAACTGTACCGTCTAAAAGTATGTATTTTAGACGGTCAGATAAGGTACAGTTATTAAGAAAACACTTGGTACTGTTTAACATTTTTTTACTCTCTATTCTGATGTCAAGGGCTGGATCTTATTTTGCGAGGTAGTTTGGTTTTAAAATAAACTTAATACTTTTTGAAAAGAACTTCATGGTTTATTCCTCAAATGATATTTAATGGAAAAACATTTTTTTTTAACAATACTAAAGAAAAACCGTTAAGAGTTTGAAAATTTTAACTAAAAAAACCATTCAGATTAATATAATCACATCGAGTCCTTTACATAACCGCATGTGTGTAATCAATAATAGCATTAAACTAATTTCTAATGCATATTTCACTTGCAATTTCGACTCGATACGTGCGAATATTTCCCGGATTATACAGAACCCGATAATTTCAATCCTTTTTTTCCTCCGCTGTCTTCTGGGTTTGCAGTGTGCGCTCGCAGCGATAAATCCTAAGTAATAACATATAGCGGCCGGCTGTACGCGTGTAATTGCCGTTTTGCAATCAAATTTATGCAAAATGCATGTCGCTCGAAATTGACAAAGCGCTCTCGATTTCCTTGCTCCGCTTATTTTTTCGCCAGCCAGCGAGTCCGTTTTGAATTTATGCGCGTGGCATTTTCGCGTCGGTCGGTGCTTTGACCGCAACGGAACTGCATATTGAAAACGTAAAAAAAATATTTTCTGAATAATATTAATATATATATCTTTATTGAGTTTTTTCTGAGTTTACAATAATGATCTTTCTTTCGTAAGATCGTATCCTCTTTTACCCGTATTGGGTGTCGAGGTTTGGTTCTATCCCTTATAGAATGTTATCCACTCCTTTCTATTCGTTGATAGTTCCTTTGCCTGTGTCCATCTCATTCCTTTTTGCTTCAGCGCTTTCTTAATCGTATCATATCAGGTCTCTTGTTCTCTTTCCATTTGTTCCTGCCTCCCACACTTGTTTCACTTGTCTCCTCTCGCTCATTCTATTTATGTGTCTAAACCACCTTATAGAAGAGGGACAATTCTATTTTCTTCTGTATGTATGTGCTTCCTAATCTTTCCCTTATGTCTACATTCCGTATTCTGTCTCTCTTTGCAACTCCCTCCACTCTTCTCAAGCATTTCATTTCTGACGCCTGTACCTTGGATTTTTGTCTTGTGTTCATCACCCATGTTTCGCTTCCGTACGTCAGTATTGGTATGTATATTGTTCTAAGGATTGTCATTTTTTATATTTTTCTCTTATTTATGAAAGATCTTCTTAGAGCACTATACGTTCTTCCCGCTGTTAAAACTCTGCTGTTGATGTCGCTGTCGTACTTTCCCTGACTGTCTATTATTGAACACAAATATTTAAATTCCTGTACTTATTTCAGATTTTCTCCATTTACTTGTATGTTCATTTTCTTGTTTCCTTGGATATTGCCATTATTTTAGTCTTGTCTTTGGTTATTTTCAGTTTTCATTAGAGCCTCTTGCCATATTTTTATATTCTCATTGAGATGTTTTTCCGTCCCTGCGAATATTACAGTGTCGTCTGCAAATACTCACTCTTTTATTTATATTTTTCTCATACTTTTGAATCCAATTGTAATTCCTTTCGTTCTTGATTTTGTTTTATTTATTATTTCGTCAATGAGCGATATAAATAGCAGTGGGCTTAATAATCCTCGCTGTCTTACCCCGTGGTTTGTCCGGAATTCTGCTGACTTCCTATTTGCGGTTCGTATGTAGTTCCTCGTTTCCTTCTACATTGACTGTATTGCCTGTATTAGTTCTTTTCCTACACCTTTTTACTCTAGTCCCTCCATACTTCTTCTCATGGTATGCTATCAAACGCTTTTTCTAGGTCTATGGAGCATAGATATCCCTCCTTATTTTATTTTATTTTATTTTATTTTATTTTATTTTATTTTATTTTATTTTATTTTATTTTATTTTATTTTATTTTATTTTATTTTATTTTATTTTATTTTATTTTATTTTATTTTATTTTATTTTATTTTATTTTATTTTATTTTATTTTATTTTATTTTATTTTATTTTATTTTATTTTATTTTATTTTATTTTATTTTATTTTATTTTATTTTATTTTATTTTATTTTTATTTATTTATTTACGGAAGTCCATTTACAATAATATAATACAGATTCGACTTATGGCTAGTTAATCTAAAACTAAACTAAAAGTAAATTACATATAATAATTAAAAAAAAAAAAACGCAACACAGTTTACATAAGAAGCACTAACAAACGTTGACATTTAGATGTTGACTGCCCTGACGAAGTAATTTCCTCAGACCAGCTCGGCTAATATTACCAAAATCAGCGTTGAACTTATTACAGTTATTGGCGATTCTGGCCAAACTATAGTTCCTACAGTACTCGGTTCTACAATATGGAACATGAAAGAGATCGAAGGAGCGCAAAACTTTAGTAGGGACGTTGAATTGAATTTGATTAAGTAAATAAGAACTATTGATTTTGCCGTTAATCAAATCATAGCCTAGTAGTATATCCGTATTTCTCCGTCTCTGTTCCAATGTGTCCAAATTTAGAACTTGTAGTACATTCAGGTAAGAACCGATTAAAGCAAATTTAAACGAAATAAACTTTATAAATTTGGTTTGAACCTTCTCAACCATAAGTATTTCTGATTTGCTATAGGGATTCCAAATTGTGCAACAGTATTCAAGATGGGGGCGGACAAGTGTGACATATAATATTTTAAGGGTATTAATGTTGAAAAAATGTTTACTATTTCTTTTTAGAAACCCTAGTGCACGAATTGCCTTAGAAGTTATAAGGTGTAAATGCTTGCTGAAGTTCCAATTATATGTTAGTAACACTCCCAAGTCTTTTATTTCGGAGACCCGCAATAATAGAACGTCGGAAATAAAATAGTTTCTTATTGACTTTTGTTTCTTTTTAGTAAATGTTATCGAGTGGCATTTATCTAGGTTAAGATTCATACGGTTATCACTGCACCAGATGGAAAATCTATTCAAATCATCTTGTAATTGAATTGAAGAACTTTCATCAGAAATTCGTAAATATATTTTTATATCATCAGCAAATAGTAAACACTGAGCGTGGAGGAAACAGTCGACCACATCGTTTATGAAGATATTAAACAACAGAGGGCCCAAGTGAGATCCTTGGGGAACCCCTGAAGTAACCGGAATTTTTGAAGATAAAACACTGCCAATACGCACGGTCTGTGATCTACCAGACAAATACGATTGCAGCCAATTCAACATGGTCCCATCAATACCGATCCGCATTAGCTTCGAAAGAAGAATACTATGGTCAACCGTATCGAACGCCTTGGAAAAGTCGGTGTAGACGGAGTCCACATCATACCCAACGTCCAAGGCTGAAACGATATAGTTGCTATAAGAGAGCAAGTTAGATGAAGTGGAACATCCCCTTTTGAAACCATGTTGCTTGTCAGATAATACACTAGATATGCATTCAGATAGAGGAGCAGTTACTATTTTTTCAAATATTTTTGGAATAAATGATAAAAGAGAAATCGGCCGATAGTTAGAGACAATGTTCCTTTTTCCACTTTTAAAAATGGGTACAATTATAGCATTTTTCCATAGTGATGGAAAGCAGCCTGTACTTAGAGATTGATTGAAAAGAAGCCACAGAGGGCGACTAAGGGAAAAGGAACATTGCTTCAATAGAATTGATGGCAAACCATCTGGGCCAGTACAGTATGAATCTTTCAAACAGATTAGTTGATTAAGAACGTCTGTAATTTTTAATGCCTCATTGGTGCTGTAATTAATATGATTGAAGGAACTAATTGATAATTTTGAAGATAAGGTAACATTACTTGAGGGTACATTATAAACTGAACCAAAGTGATCAGCAAACAACTCAACAATTTCTTGAGCACTAGTAATGGAGGTACCATTATTCTCAAATGAGTCTGGTACAGTAGAGATTGAACGATTTGAATTTATGTGGTTCCAAAATGATTTAGGATTATTTACAAGAGATTCTTCAACTGACTGAATATGATTCCTATAGCAAATCAGAGACAGTTGCTTACATCGTGCCCGCGTTTCTTTAAAAATATTGTAGTCGACTGCTAGGCCAGAATTCTTAAAGTTACGGTGATGTATTTTTTTCATAGAAATAAGTTGAATGAGATCTGAGGAAAACCACTTAGGGTAACAATGCTTTCGACAAGTAGAGGATTTATCAATGACCCTTGGGGTAAACAAGTCAATAATAGAATATAATACTGAATAAAAAATGCTAACATTAATGTTTACATCATTATCATTAAACAAGCTGTCCCAAGGGGTACATAGAATTTTTTCAGAAATAGATTTATAATCAGCCCGCGAGAAGTTATATACAAATTTAGAGTTCCAATTCGTAGTAGGCTGAGAAATGTTTAAGTCATTAAAATCAATAAGGAAGGAATAATATTGACACTGGCTCTAGAAACAACAAACTGACCCAATAAATTAGCATCGAGAAATATTAAATCTAGAATCACAGAGTTTTTATATTAGTAATAGTATTCACTTGAAAAGAATTCAATGCGCTAAATGTGCTTGCAATAGTTTGCACTGAGGGAAGGGTAGAGTTCGTTGTTATAACGTTGTCAATATTATTCCATGAGACATTGGGGAGATTATAATCACCTAAAATACAAGTATAATGATCATTCAAATTATCACCGAGTTCTTCAACAAGATGCGCATGACTATCGTAACAAGAATCGGGGGCATTGGGTGGAATATAAATACCACCGATTAGAAACTTAAAACTTTTTACTGAAACAGACACGAATAGTTCTTCCTGTAAATCGGATACGCTTCGTACGCAATATGAATTAAATCTAGCAGATACTGCAATTAGCACACCTCCGCCACGTGATTTACCAGATGCTATGGGATTCCTGTCGCATCGATAAATATTGTAGCCGTAGAAACCAAGTTCTCCATCACAAATTTCAGCACATGACCAAGATTCGGTGAGTATAAAAATATCAAATTCTGCTAGAGAAACTGAAGAACGTAGTTCATCTAATTTTGTCCGGAGACCTCTCACATTCTGATAATACACTTTAAGTGGACTGTTAGCATTAGGCCCGTCGTTTATTGTAGGTTCTGGGATAAAAAATTATCTTTTGCAGATATATTAGCATTATTGTCCTTACTTGCGTTTTTACGACGTCTGCGGTTCTTAAATGGTCTGATCGAAATACTTTTAGGCCATTTATCTGCATTCAGGAAGGAAGGAGAATCTACTTCGTTAATCCCAACCTTGAAGGATGAATAAAATGTATTATCCGTCAAAAGCCAACAGTTGACATTCGAAATACCGACCGAGTTAATAATAAAATTATTTAGATCATTGACTGACGTTCCAGGAGCGCAGTTATGAATATGATAAAATACTCGTTTGCTAGCAGCTTTAAGTGAAGAATTATCCGCAGTTCCATGAACAATGAGATTCGAAATGTCTTCATGATTTGCAGCATGAGAATATGTTGAAGTTGACTGACTGGACTTATGAAGTGTCTTTTTGTTGTTGTTTACTGTCTCAGTTGAAGCTTGATTGTAAACGAGCGGCGTCTTATCAGCAGTAGAACTTAGCGTATTTGAGGCTAATGAAGCAGCGGAAGAGGAGTAATTTTCCTTATTAGTACTATTAGCAGACTTGATTATTATATTACTTCTAATAGTATTAACTGTCTCCAGCTTTTTAGAAGATGTAGCAAGAGAGCCGCTATTATTCAGATTACGCTTATTGCCTTCATAGTTGTTATTAGTATTACTGAGCTCTACAGGTTTGTTATTTAAATGATGCATATGTGTAGTATTTTGGTTTGCAAAAAGTAAGTCATGTTGAAAAGACTTTAAATCGGTAATTTCATTGCTTAATTTCACAATTTCATCCTTCAAGGACAAAACTATATTGCACAATGAACGCAAAAGTTGTGAGTTGGATTCTGGTGAGATATCGACAGAAAAAACATTATCACTTTGATCATTTTCGTCAAGTTCACAGTGTTCATCATTTTTATTTTCAATAATATCTATATTTTCTATTATCTATTATTTTTTATATTATTTTTTATTTTATTTTATTTTATTTTATTTTATTTTATTTTATTTTATTTTATTTTATTTTATTTTATTTTATTTTATTTTATTTTATTTTATTTTATTTTATTTTATTTTATTTTATTTTATTTTATTTTATTTTATTTTATTTTATTTTATTTTATTTTATTTTATTTTATTTTATTTTATTTTATTTTATTTTATTTTATTTTATTTTATTTTATTTTATTTTATTTTATTTTATTTTATTTTATTTTATTTTATTTTATTTTATTTTATTTTATTTTATTTTATTTTATTTTATTTTATTTTATTTTATTTTATTTTATTATATTTTATATACTGTGCAGCTCGTCCAAGTACAGCGTCTAAATGATACTAATAATAAAAAGAATATAAACATCGCTTCAAAGAAAAAGAAGTCTGAATCCTCGCAAACAGTTATTCTTTGGACAGCTGAAAACGTAGGAATTACATCTACCCAACGTCGCACATTTGTTCATATCAACAACTGCTCCACAACGGACATAGAAACGCATTTGATGAACAATATTGGTGTGTCTAATGCAACGTGTATACCGCTCACCAATAATAACATATACTCTTCCTTTAAAGTTGGCTTACTATCTTCTTCAATTGACGACATCCTATCTGCCGAGAAGTGGCCCAAAGGTGTGACTGTGCGCCCCTTCGTAAATCGCCGTCGGAAACGCGCGGGTACTACAAATAAACCGGAAACTACGAGAGCGAGTAATAACATTTTTTTTACACCAAGCAACAACGCCTGTTCTAGGAATCTAGCGCTCTCTACTGTCCACTTGTCTCCATCACCGTACAAAAAGCGTTCTTCAAATCTCCATATTTACTATCAGAATGTGCGGGGTTTACGCTCTCAGTTGAATATTTTGAATACCTCCTTAGCGTTGATGGAACATACTGTTATTATTTTTACTGAAAAGTGGTTGTTAAACTCTATTTCCAACTCGGAGCTTGGCTTCTTTGATTATAATATATATCGAACGTTACATTTTGTAGTCTACAGCTATAATTCCCTCTACGAAGAGCTGTATGTAAACATTGGCGTTGGTCGAGATTCCTTTACATTTGGTTTAGTATATATTCCTCCTAACTGTGATTATACAACATATTAGAAGCATTGTGAGACTATTGAGTCAATTGCTAATTGTAACACCTTGTTCATGTATGGTGACTATAACTTACCCTATGCCACATGGGTTAACAATACCTATGGAGTAAGTACTGATTCCACTTGTCCTAAAGCTACTTTGGTAGCTAACTTATATGGCTTTCTCAACTATCATCAAGTGAACACAATTTGCAACATCAACTCAGTTATCCTTGATCTGATTTTTGTGCCCATCGATGTTAATAATAATAAGATTCAGCTGTATCATTCACAATTTCCGATCGTCCCTTGTGACGCCCACCACCCAGCAACATTTCAATCGGCCCTTAGCAAAAAATGGCTAGAGTCAGAAAATAATTTTATTTTTGATTTTTATCATGCTGATTACGCAGCATTAAATAATGCATTTATTAACATAAGGTGGGATGATTTATTTAGTTGCTGTGAAATTAATGAGGCATGTGAAATTTTTTATTTAACCCTCTTTGGAATTATTGAGGCTTACGTTCCTACAAAATGCACAAATGCTAAAACTTCCCGTTTTCCTGTTTGGTTTAGCAAAGAACTAAAATATCTTATATTCTTAAAGAAAACGCTCCATAAAAGGTATATTATTTCTCAATCTGCTGAAAACTATCTTACTTTTAGCACTACTCGAGACCACTGCAAGAGACTGGCAAACGAGTGTTACCTACGTCATATCAATAACATCAAAAATTCACTAAAGCACAATCCTAAAGCTTTTGGGGTTACATTTGTGAACGGAAACTCCCTTGTTAGTGAAACAAATAACATAGTTAACCTCTCTGCGCAATTTTTTGGTTCTGTTTATCACACACCTAATTTAAACCTGTCATCAAATACTAATAGTTCTTCGACCACTTACAGTAACAATAATATTAACGAATCTATTCCCCCTACATTAAATATATTAGACATACTGAACGAGTTGTCATCTTTAAAAAATAACAATAGTCTTGGACCGGATGGACTGAGTGCCACCTTCTTCAAGAATTGTTCATTTTCTCTTAGTCGTCTATTATGGCTTTTATTCAATGCATCCCTACGTGAGCGTTGCTTTTCCACCTGTTATATCACGCCAATTTTCAAATCGGGCAACCAAAATCGTGTTGAGAATTATAGACCGATCTCTATCTTAGCTGTAGCAGCTAAAGTTTTTGAAAAACTCATTTGCAGTTAAGTCATTCGATACTGTCGACCATACTTTACTAATGAATGCTGGATAGAGTCGTATCTCTCGGGAAGATGCCAATTTGTTAAAATTGGGCGCTGCCTGTCACGTCCAATCTCTGTAACGTCAGGTATACCTCAGGGGTCACACTTGGGCCCCCTTCTATTTAATATATTTATAAATGCATATCTCAACGATAGTAGCCAAATCTTACCAATTACTTGGATTTATTAAACGTAACATCATAGATTTTCGGAACCTTGACACAATTATTGTATTATATAACGCCCTGGTTCGTCCACACTTGGAATACTGTTCTTGCGTATGGTCCCCTTACAGCGGCGTTGATATTGAAAATATTGAACAGGTATAAAAAAAATTTGTTAAATTTTGATTGATTGAGTTACGTGAAGATCAAATTGAATTGATAGATAAAGCACATTTTATTCAAATTCCAAACTTCGGCAAGTTCTAGAGAACACATTTAACAAACCAGATGATCTTGACCAATCTGGTATATATTCTATCAATTGTGCTAATTGTGATAAAGTTTATATTGGTCAAACGCAGAGAAACCTTAACGTCAGATTTAAAGAACACTTAGCACATGCCAAACATTTAAACCACGAAAAATCTGCAGTAGCCAACCATTTATTAGAAACCGGTCACAAAATAACAATTAATAATATAAAATTATTAAAACAATCATCAAATTATCAATTAAATATGCTGGAAGCCATTCAAATGAAAAAACACGTAAATAATCTTATGAATTTCGATTTAAGTCCGCTTCAAAACACCCTGTTAGATTTAATTGTATTACCTTAATTTATGTTTGACCTATTCTTAATTCACATTTTTCCGTATTTTTACTCCCACCTCCGTTATATTATAATCCGCCTGTCTATATATCATGTCATATTTTGTTTTGTATTTAGTGTCAAATCCATTGATAATGGTCATTTTGTGTCCGAAATGTACATTTGGTAAAACAAATAAAGTGTGAAGAAAGGTTATTAGTGCTTTATCTATCAATTTGTTAAATTTATTGCCCACAAATTTCATCTCATTGGGGACTACTATGACCTGCTCAATATGGTTAATATTAAGAGTTTATGTTCTCGGCGTGTTAACCAAGATATCATATTTGTTAAGAAAATGTTTGATGGAACAATTGATTGTCCTGATGTTTTACAGCTTCTTGGTCTCCATGTTCCCGCCCGTCCTTTGCGAAATGCATCCATCTATCATACACCGTTCCACAGGACAGATTATGCAAAGCAGTCGCATGCATGTTAAGGCATACAAATGAATTTATTAAAGTATCTAGCTTTGACATGTTTATAGATTCTGTAAGTTCTTTGCGCCGTATACTTAGTGCTAAATAGTTTGTTTTTAAAAATGTGTTTTTTGTTAATTCTATTATTTTATTATTGTAACTATTCATTGTATCATTTATGTATGTTACTGTATTTAATGGCCTCCGTTAATTAAATAAATAAATAAATAAACTTTCCCGGGTACATTGAGCAGTGATATTCCCCTATAATTGCTGCATTGTCTGATGTCTCCTTTCTTATGTACTGGAATGATTACTGCTACTTCCCAGTCTCTGGGTATTTTTTTTTCTATTTTCATGCTTGTCTAAAGATCTCTAATAATAGTTGTCCTTTTTGTCCAATGTATTTTGTCTTCGGGAGTTATTCCATCATGTCCTGCCGCCTTTCCTATCTTGATGTTTTTTATTGCTTTTATTAATTCTGTTTCAATTATTTTGTCTAGTTGTCTTTTATTCTATATCTCTTCTCCTGTTTCTTGTTCCGATCCATTTGTTATTTCATCTTCCCCTCCTAGTAGTTCTTTGAAGTGCTCTTCTTCCGTAAGTATCTCGCCTTTTTTATCCTTTAATTGCCTCAGATGACTTTTATTTCTTGTTCTTAAAGTTTTTATTATTTTAACGAAAAGTTTCTGGTTTTCTCGGCTATTTTCTTCCATATTTTCTCCAAATTCTTTCCAAGATTTTGATTTGGCACTTTGTATTTCTTCTTTTGCTTTTCTTCCTCTGTTTTATGTATAGCTCATAATTCTGTTCCGTTCCAATCTGCAGATATTGTTTCCATATTTCTTTCTTTTTTGCCACTTCTTCTTTGACCTTTTGATTTCACCATTTTGTTTGTTTTCTACCTGTTGCTGAATATGTTACACTACAAGCTTCTTTTGCTGCCGTTCTTTTAATGTTTTTAAACCTTTCCCATAGTTGCTCCATATCAACTTGTTACATGTCAGTCTCATTTTGGCATCATATTTCTACTAGTCTTTCATATTCTTTTCTTACTTCCTGATTTTTAAGTTTGTATGTTTCATTCATTTCTTTTGGTTTTCGTTACTGTGTTATGTTTTGGTTTGTATATCCTATTTTCTTTTACTGTAATGATTAACAGGTAGTGGTCACTGCCGATTTCTGCTCCTCTTCACACTCTAGCATGAGTGTCATTTTTTTCAATAATGATAATAATATAAAAATATTTTAAAAATGTTAATGATACTTGTCAATAAGGCTATCGACCTGCCTCTCTTTTAATTTATTTGTCTTTGTCATTTTTTGCAGTTTTATGAATAATATAATCAATATATATATATATATATATATATATATATATACATATTTATTTCTGAAGTTGTACATAGAATTTTTGCATTTAATATTTACAATCATGTTTGATAAATAAATCAGAAAATGGCTATCGACCATCGTTCTTTTTGCCTGTCTCTGTGCTGTTCTTGTCGTTTTCTTTAATTGTCATTATTGCTACCGTTAATGATGGTTTTGTAAATTTTGGATGAAGATCAGGCTTACGAGGGATGTAGAGGTATTCTACAATAGATGTTATGTGTGGATTAGTGGCGAATTTTAAGGAAAGGGTTTCAAGTCTCTCTTTTATGAAGGGAATTTTTCATAAAGGAATGTATTGGAAGGATTATGGAGGGGGTTATTGGGATGTCTGATTTTGGTGAGTATACGTAGGGCTGATCGTTCTCCGACCTCAATATTTCTTGGGACATTGGGACGGGAATTATGATGTAGGATGGGTGCATATTCGAGCAGAGGTCGACATATCATTTTATAAACGTGAACTGCGGTTGCAGTTGATATACCTTGGTTTTTGTAGGTGAGTGCTCTGAAATATCGACCCCTGCTCTTAACATTAGCTTTTAGATTTCGGGAGTGGTTAATAAAGGTGAATATTCACTCCTAGGTACTTACAGGTGGGAGATGGAGGTATGGGGTGATTTTTAGTAAATATTTTGTAGGGAGAAGTGGAGTACCGGTGGAAAGGTATAAGAAGTTGAGTTTTATTGGGGATAATTGAAATTCTCTACTTGGCGAACCAAGTTTGGAGGTCATCGATCAGGTTTTGTAAGGTATTTACGGCGCTAGCAATTGTAGGATCATGGGTGATTGGTGCAGTGTCGTCCGCGTATAGGAGTGGGTGTGCCGTGCACCAAATAAATAATCAACTTGAATAAACAAAAATTTAAGCTGATACAACTGAATTTTTAATCATTTTTTCTTTTCACCAAGATAAGAATAAATATAAAATTTTATCTTTTTAATTGTTGAGGCTTCTACTTTGTTAAACATTGTAATTCAGTTTTAATAAATGAAACGTTTTTTTACTTTATTTGTATAACTCGGATTGTTTCATTATTGATTATAGTTTCGACAACCTTAACGAAACAAAAGTATTTTAAAAATTATATTTTCAGGTATTTAAATATATTACATAATTGCTTTAAAATTTTTATCAAAATTAAACAATTAATACTGACTGTTCGGTTTTCTATGTCACATAGTACACGTAACAAACTCATGCACACACATAATATTTATATTTTTTCGTGTCAGAAAATTCTGAGGAGATTATATTTATTCGAGCAAGGATCGTTAATAATAATAACATACTCTTCGCCGTATATTTAGTCCACTTTTACGCGATGCCCGAAATGAGAAACAAAATAAAAAGTGGACGAATTATTATGGAAATAAACGTGTGTACTCGATAATTAATGCTGGCGGAAATAATTGCGATTCACTCGGAACGAAAGAAAGCAAGCCTGCAATCTAATTTCACTTAATGTCCAGGTATGAACTTAACGAGAGTGTAAATATACGGACGGCGGTTCAGTTTTTGTTTCTGGGATTGAATATCGAATTGACTGTGTAGAAGAAATCCAACGGTTTGAATGTGGCGATATAGTGTACAAATCTCTTTAATATTATAAGATGGTGTTCCATCTTGTAGCCATTTTTTTCTTGTTTTCATCATTCCGTTTAGTGGAAGATTATATGTAAGATTTTCAACAATCCTCCTTTTTAAAAATCCCCACCAGGAAAGCACTATGGAAAATGTTTGATTGGCAAAATCTAGTTTAAAGTTTTCGAGCGATAGCAAGCTAAATAAAAGCTCAAAACTAGCAAAGTTTAGTATCATGTTAGTGAACGATAGTGAGCTTAATAAAAGCTCTCGACTAATAAAGCGCAGTGTCAAGTTTGCTCAATAAAAGTTCTGGACTGGCAAAGCTTAGTGTCGAGCGATAGCGAGCTTTACAAGATCCCTGGACTGGCGAATAATAAAAGCTATTGACTGGCAAACTTTAGCGTCAAGTTTGCAAGCGACATCGAGCTTATTAAGCTTGGTGTCAAGCTCGAGAGCAATAGCGAGCTTAATAAAAGCTCTGGTGGATTTTTGTGTCGTATTTGCAAGAGATAGCGAACTTAACAAAAGCTCAACAAAAACTTAATAAAGCGCAAAATTTATTGTCAAGTTTGCGAGCAATAGCGAAATTAATAAGAGTTATTCATGACTAATGTGTTTATAAAATTTTACAAATATCATTTTTGGTACAATTTTTAATAATGAATATTCTTCAACTGTTGCATTTTTTCTATAAATCCACCAAAAAGAAAGCGTATCTCCAAATATCTCATTATTTTATAAAAACAAACCTTTTCCTAGATTACTATTTAGTCTTTCAAAATTTTAGCTGTCTTTTTCTCAACATAATATTACATCAACACCCGATATAAAAGAATATACCATTTATATTATTATTATTATATTTATATATTCTATTGTTGGAAGCTTACAAGATTAAATCAAAACATAAGACATATAAATATACTCTACTAAATAGTGCAATATTTTCATAAATCATGTATTTTGTACCGTTTTCTAGATGGGGGATTTTTTGCATTATTACCTTCGATATACGTCGCACATCACAACTGTTTTAAATCATTAAAAATACATCTGCGATGGTACTTCCTTATATTGAAAATAATTGCCGTTTTTAAAACATATAGCGTAAATATATAATTTTCAACTTAAAAAAAAAAATAACTACTATTAGGTAAATTAACACACTTGTTATATTCCGTATTTTTATTTTCAGTTTCCTGATACGTGTTTCGATCTTCGCAGATCAGTTTAACTTTGAAAATGATCTGAGAAGATCGAAACACGTGTCATGAAACTGAAAATAAAAATATGGAACAAGTGTGTTAATTTACCTAATACTAAATTACGGTTCCATCAATAATGTAGCGCCAGAAGCATTAATTATAAAATTAACTACAATTGTTTCTTTAGGTGAAGAAGCTATAGCATGAAAATCATAAACAAATTGTTTTTTTTTATATTAAAAAGTAACATTTTGTAAGTATCTTACAATATTGCTTTATTGCAATAATGCAAAGATGCTAATAAAAAATATATAAATTACATTTAACACAACTAACACTGTTTTCTTTTTTTACATATAATCACTATTCATCCTACAATCATCCAATTTACGCAGTCGCCAATTATCGCCCGAACCGTATAATTTGCCATAATCCCAAACAGAAATCCCGATCATCGCGTAAGAAATAATTTGATCACCAATTAACGAGTCATTTACATAATAATCGCGCACGATTTTCATCGGAATAATAACTTTATGTAATTGCTCGGAGAAATAAAAATAATTATAATGAAAACATTACGGAGTACGTGCCGATTTTTCGGTTTTCGGTATTGTATAACTATTATAGTTGCAGAAACATAACCAGGAAAAAAAAAGAAGTAGTGGTAATAAGTAGTGAGGTTTTATATTACATATGAATTGGCGATTGCGGGTTTCTGCAGTTTCTGTCGTAACGTAACAGTTCGATTGGATTTCCAAAGAAATAATATTAGATAAAAAAATATTAAACAGATTTTGTATGCAATTGGAAATTTGTAAAATTATGTATTATGAAAGATTTTTTTTTAAATACACAATGTTCCTGTAATATTCAACTTGAGGGGATATTTTGAATAATAACACTAAGATGTTTACTAAGGGTGGGCGTGGCGCCAACTGTTCCATTGAAAATAAACAAGTTGGCATTGATTTTCGGTATTACTAGAAGCGTTACCAACTTGAAAATATTTTAGTTGAATTGGTCCCATAGATATTGCTAACCCGCCGAAATTTAAATATATTTGAAGGTCTACTTTTTGAAACATCGATAACTGCCTCTCGTCGTGTATATTCAAGTAAAGATATTTGTATATACAGGGTATTTCACGACACCGGTTATATACATTTTTACAAACATTAAGTGTAAACACTAAAATAAAATTATTTGTCCTGTGCAATCGACCAGAGTTAAGTCTTTCTACCCCCAAAAGTTTTACTTATTTACTTATTGTGCAAAATATTTAATGAAATATTTACACTCGTAATATTGTCACGTTGATGCTACACCTACGGGATTAATTGAGAAAAATCTCTTTTTTATTAATAATTTGTATAGCTAAACTTTTAAAAATCGTAAATTAAATTATTTATCTAATCTATCCCTAGTAGAAATTATATCTTGTAGCAATGTTGACACATTATTGAATTTCAATTCTACAATCTTGTGTCAATATGGGGATATGAACACGACACTAGGTTGACACAATATTTAAATACAACTTGAAAATAAATATTTATACAACATTGACACATTATTGTGTCAAGTTGATACAATATTGTATCATGTTGATTGACACAATCTTGTATTTCAACTTGTATTTCAGGCTTGATTCAAGTTGGTACAATAATGTTTCAATATTGATCTACAAGTTGTAATTCAAACAATATTCAATTTCTACTAGGGATTTTATGGAAATAATGTTAATTATATTTACAGGCTGCCTGAATTGGTAAACTGTACAAGAAAAACTGGACTGTGTACTAAATTACACATTTTCTAGTTTACCAGCGCAGTTCATTCAGACCAACCAGATAAATATAATGTAACATTATTTCTATTTGAAGTAACTACCTAATTATTTATAATAAAACTAAAACAACATTATCACAATAAATATTTTATTATATTAAATTAAGCAATTATTTGTAACCATCTTCATGAATTTGTTCTCACAGGTTTGGGTCTACATTAACTGATCAGTCTTTGATCACCATCAAAATAACAAACGTAAGAAAAGTAAATCAATCTAAACTGGGAAACTATTTCCCAGCTGTGGATTATAATTAATTTGAAATCAGGGTTCTACAAACCATGAACTTTTACACGAGTAACTCGAAAAATGTAATTACACAAAACTAAAACACAACATTAAAACAAACACTGGACACGCACAAATTATTACATATTAATCTTGAAAAATTTAACCGTATCCCACAAATTCCTCCACCGCCTATTTCCACTTAGAAGACAGAATAGAATTTCCGTATGGGTTCCGTCCAGCTATGTGGGGGATGATTTTCCCAGGAGACTGGGAGTCTGTTAAAGGTGTCAGTCCGCGCCTGTCGTAGGCTGATAGTGAAAGGTATTCAATAGCACACATTCATTATAGCTGATTTTAAATTGCAGCAGTGTAATCTGAAAAATGTTTGAATTTTGAGGTTATGCTAGACCGTCATCGCAATTTTACACGATTATCTTATTATTCTAATTAATAAAACTAATTGCATACAAGCACACAATTATATTTTATTTTATAAGTACTCACCTCAGAAATAAGCAAACTATCCCATTGATCACATATAACCACACTTGTGAACGAAAATCGGGCGTTCGGTCTGTCATTAATCCCACCACAAATGCACAAACTATTGTTATTCAGGGCATAAACAATATTGTGTCTATAATTATTATAAATAATGTGTCAATATTTATAATATATTATCATCTTCCTAACACGTGCTTGATTTCGCACAGAATTTTTCGCAGCTTCAAATTCTAATGAGCGTGCCCACGCGTCGACTAACTTCACGGGACGAGCAAGTATAAGTGCCTGTTGGGTCTCTTTATCATAAAGCCCGTCTAAAAATGCTTATACTGCTAACCGTTCCATAACATTTTCTGTCACATCTGAATAGGCAAGTCGAGCCAAACGAGCGATATGTCCTTCAAATTCTTGCAGACTTTGTTCAGGTTTTTGCGAACGATTCTTCAACTGCGAATGAAATACGTGTTCCAAGTGTGATTGTCCATATCGCATTTCCAGATGTCTGACTATATGATCATAATCCGCCATTTCACGTTGGGACAATTTGTAACAGTCAAAAATTGTGTTAAGATTTTAATTACATTTTGATAATTTATTGTATGCAATTTCATTAGCATTTGCTAATTTAATTCAATTTGCATTTTCCATTCAGCGAGATAAGCGCGCGTTTTTTTGTTTTTCTCCACCTGCATGCGCACCGGTGATTTCCGAGGGGTGTTCCGCGCAGAACGTCCTCAGCGGGATTGATTATATTGTATTCGAATGGCGATCGTCAATGTTCTTTTTCACAAAACTAATATATCGAGTTTTGATATTTAATTTACGATTGTTATATCGGATTTGTATGAAAAATACATTCATCACGTCGTGTTATTTGTTGGCGTGATAATAATCCAACTTCGGTGGATTAATTGTGTCGCCAGAGAAATCAATCGATTGATTCTATTGTCAACGAGGAATCCGACATTTTGAAGTCTTGGTGGAAAATCGATTTTTATCCAATCCAAGTTATCGAACAGAAGCGCACAAAATCAAAGATCAAAATTATTTCTGTTATCCATATTGAATTTCTGGAGGAATCAAGGAAGGGAGGAAATTTTTCACCTTCAAAGACAATCAATTGTTGCGTAGTTCGTTGGAGAGGGATTCTGGATTGGTAGTCGTTCCTGAGGTTATGAGTGAGAAACTGGACTTGATTATAGAGAAGACGGTAATAGCTTCCGGTGAAACAGCAGGAGCATCAATACAGGTAAGCCTTAATAATTGATTTTATTTGTTTTCATTTTTTTTATTCATTTACTGGAAAGTATCAATATCTACTTAATTATATACATTGAAAAAGCAGTGGTGTAACATATCGATTGTACGACTACGTGCTTGTCGAGTGACATTTATTTACTAGATTTAAATTAAATTCCGTGCAAAGAAAAGCAAAGAAAGAAAAAAAAAAAGAAAAGGTAAACCTTCTCTTAGAGCTAACGGATCGTTACGTAACCCTTTTTATATATATATATATATTTTTTTATTAACATATACTATTTACAGAATTAAAGTTACTCTGTTCACACCGAACAGCATTAAGCAGACGCTGCAAATTCCGCCGAGTTCGTCAACCGCTGCCGATACACACACAGCCGATGACCGGACGATTGCCCAATAATAAAATGAAATATCTGCATATTTTTTTGTATAAATACTTGTAAATTTTATTGAATAAACCAGTTTAGTTTTTTACTGAACTCAAACATACTCTGTTGTGTGAACTCTATAGTACAGGTCATTGTTTATTATTTTTGTTTATTTTATGAAATCATTTAACCATTTTTTTATTATTTAACAGAATTAATTAATTATTACTTATTTTAAATTAAGCAATTTATCTTAATTATTATCTTGAGACTAAATCTGTATTTATTTCGTTTGAGAATAAATATATATTTTTTTTACTGTCTATCCATTGTTGGTTTATTAATAATTTTCGTGATTTGATTTGTGTTTCTGTTGGTAATCGTCGTCATTAAATCACGTGGCGCCCAAGAACAAATAAACAATTTATCGACCCACTCCTATCTTCATTGAACAGGTCGGCCGGCGGTTACTAAATTAACAGCGAACAGAAGTGATATGAGTGATATGATACAAATTTTTGCAGAACGTTTGTGGCGTCACCTCGTAATGACAGGATGAGTGCTGTCGTTTTTTTCAGGAAAACCCCATTCATTCACTAATGTAGCGACCTCAAATTGTCGAAGAAAATTTCCCCAGGAAGATTGACCATCAAAATTGGGCGCCTTCATTTTTATTGTATAGCATGCATCATTAGTGGGTTGGATTAATTTAATTTTTACACCATTTTCCATTTCCAATAATTTTTGCTCTAGACTTTCCTGGAGTCGTTTTTCAAGAATTTCTGAGGTTTCGTGAAGCTCGCTTGTAAATTTTATGATTTCTTGTTTCAGCTTTTCCGTATCTTCCATCAATTTTCTTTCTAAATGATTGGAGTTTTCCAGTATATTTTTATGTACTTCCATCATTTCCTGTTTTATATTGTACATACTTTCCACACATTTATTTTCCATACATGCTAATATTTGCGTCATGTCGTTTCCAGTTTCGAACAAATATGTTTCGGGATTAAGTCCTTCCTCTTACAGCGCCTCCCGAAGCCGTTGTTGTAATACACTTTTTTCCCAGTTGTGTCTAAATCACGTTCCTCCAATTGTACTTTCAAGTCGACTACTTTCAGTTCCACTAAGTTCATCATCTTCGTAATATATTTCGCACCCCACACCTGACACCAATGTAGAATTCTCGTGAATCCGCTAAGGTGCGAAATAATACTCTGAACGATTACTGAACTTTTTTATTTTACAACTTGTTATTTTTTTATGTCACACTGACACCTCCATTCAATTGTCCTCGCTTCCCTGATTTCCCCCATCCCGCCGACGCAGGATGATTCGGGAGCTATATTTTCTTCGCACGTTACAATTTATTGTGTCAATATTGTATACAGTTTGAATATTCATTAATTTTATTCTGGATTTCGACAATATTGTGTCTAGATTGAATTTTATTATTTTATCATTCTTGACATTCAATATTTTGTATATATTGTATGCACTTTGTATAACAGTTTCAATGTATATACAATATATAAATATTGACACAATATTGCTACAAGATTCATTTCTACTAGGGATACTACAATACATATAAAAAATATCACGTTTTAAGACAGGTAATAGAAAGCAAACTAGCGAACGAATCCCTTTACCTTTCGCAAAAAATACTGAAACATCACACGTGAAGACAACACACAAACGTGCGTGTACGCATTCGAAGAGCGAATCTTTTTTTGTTAATGAACATATTTAATTAATATTTGAGTCAGCTTAATTACGTCTATAAATCTTTAAAAGTGTGATGTTTTTACATTTACACTAACATAAAGGAACGTAGTGTTATAAAATAATGGTGCATGCGCCGGGAATTCATTAAAAATATTACATATCCACTGAGCAAAATGAACACAAGAAAACCTTGAATCAACATTATATTAACGTTTCATATAGTTTTAATATTGATGAAACGTTTTTTTATGGATATTTTGATTAGTGAGTGTCAATTAAAAATTTACGATTTTTTTTTATAAATTTACTTTTTTTAAGTATTTACATTATGTACGTTAAAAATTTGCAGTAGCTTAAGGGAAAGTAATTAATTATTCCTCTCCCTTTTATTTAGTTCAATTTAATTTAAAATACTTTAAAATAAAAAAATATACAAGCGGATATAGCAATACAATTTTAAATAAAAATAAAAACATTCGTTTTTTTTTACCAACGTTTTACTATTCAGACTAGTTTTGGCTTCTAGCCATTATCGAGGAATGTACAGATGTTTTACTTTTTTGCAAAATATTTATACATAAAATCTGGTAATAAATAATAAGGACGTTCATTGTATTTTAATCATATTTCACCATGTGATTAAAGAGGCTATCTATTGATATATATGCTTTTTCACCATCTTTTGTATACAACTATACAATTAATTAAATAGATGTAGTTGAAAATAAAATTTCTTATCTTTAGAAGCCTTGTTGGTTGTGTTTGAAGCACTTGTTGTCAGAGCGTCTTTTAGCTGATTCTCTATATCAGCGAATTCATCGTACTTTTAGTCGCTGTCCAGAGTGAGACATTTCAAGAAGAGAGAAAAGGCAAAAAATCGTGAAGATTGACCAACGACAAAATTCTGAAAATTATCAGGCTGGCGGAGTGGGTTCAGCTACTAGGACATGAGACACTACAATGAGCCTTGGGTTATAATTGCGATATACTTCCTACAAAACTACTATTTATTCCAGATGTTTTTCTTACAACTTCTATAAATTATACAATAAAGTTCCCAAAAACATAAAACAATTAAAATTTAACAGTTTCAGACTTTCTCTCTCCTACGTGATAAGCTTTTAATTTACAAAATCAATTCGAGATTGATGTCGAAATATGTTTGTATTTTATCTCACATGGTGCAATTATATTTATGTTTCATTTTTCATAGGTTAATGTTAAGTGGAAGATTAGTAACAGGTTAATTTGACCGAAATTCGCCTACACTCATAAGATTTCATTTTATATTTATTTTTCTGTGTGATAAATAAAGGCATTATTGTTATTATTATTATTTTTAAACGGAAATTTAAACAATTTACGATATTAATCACCTTTCTGTTTATTAATTATGAACATAAAGTAAAAGTGTCAGCTTAAAAATGGGATGTAAATGTTGGCAAATTTTGCAAACTTTTAATATTCACCGCAATATCAAACGTTGTTTTTAACATTAGTAAAAATAAAGTTTCATATTATTATTGAGTTTATTATCTTTCTTTTAATTTATGCATACATTAAAATGAAACATATATTTTTAATGTCATCTAATCTCTCACGGCTCAATAATTTGCATTTTATAAACCTAATATCTCACTGCACCATTCCAAAATGCAATAAAGGCCGTACCTTGTACGTTATTCAACCCATTTCGAAACAATTCGCACAGGCCATTTATCTACCCAATAAAACATTAACAACACACATCAAAACGTAATATTTAGCACACCGAATACGTATACCATACATATATATATAAAAAAATTAATGAACACAAGCCGGTCCCGTTCTGTCATAAAATTTTCGTACCCATAACGTTCAAGGCCTTTAAAGACATTGATTATTCAACATCTATCATTCTCGTAATAAATAATGATACTCTCGAAAAAAAAAAAAAAAAATGGAGAGAAAGAAAAGCTAACATGTATGTATAACTTTGCGTAACTGAAATAAGTCAACGGCTTCCAGTGTGAGAGTGAAAAAAAAAAAAGAACTCGAGCGGAATGCTGGAAGCAGTAATTAAACACCTAAACGGTATGCCACGGAATGTAATGGTGATTTTAATAACAAGGGGCAATTTCGTGTGCTTAGCCTAAAACCTCGGGCGTTTGCGTTTTGTGTCTTGCGAAAGTAACATATATTTTTTTGTTATCTGTTTAAATATATGAGAAATCTAGCTGGATTATTATTCTTGAACATAAAATGGTAATCGTAATAAATACGATTTTTTTTATTTTTATTGAATTAAGTAATAGTTGGAGATTTCTTGTGTTAGTTTTCCTAATTTATCGTGTTGATTATCTGCATGACATGGTTTTTTATTTTGTTTTATAATCTACACGATTTCGTTGAGTAAATGAATTTAGGAAATATACTAAGTGCAATAGAAATGTAAAAAGAGAAAAGCGAGTGATTATATTTTAATAAATTTTCATAAACATGTTTGTATCAATAAATTAAAACTTGGCTTTCACAAAAAGTGAAGAAAGGAATAAACCAAGTTTTAATTTGTTGATATAAAACACTTCACGTAAACTAAAACCAATTTATAATCACATGTCTGTAATTATAAAGTTAATAATTTATTAAAATTTCAAAGTAATCGGTTCACCAGAACGTGTACAAATGTTAATAATGTGTAGGCCCTTCACGATGTGTCAGACATTCACGAGTGCACCTAGGCATCCTTCTAATGAGGTGATCGATATCCTCCTGTGGTATCTCATCCTAAACAACTTGTACTTCACGACAAAGGGCTGTCAAGGTCTTTGGTGGACGAGTCTCCTGTCGATAATATCCCAAACATGTTCAATCGGAGAAAGATCTGGAGATCTTGGTGGCCAGGGATTGATTTGGTGTCGTTCAAAGTAGTCTAAGGTAGCTCTAGCAACATGTGGCCTTTTTCTTGTGGTGTTGCAAGGTAGAGTATAATATGGGGTCGCAAAATTTCTTTTATGTAGCGGAAAGATGTTATGCTGCCTCTAATAAACACTAATGAGGACCAACTACCATACACTATGGCTCCTAGTACCATAACTCCAACTGTCCAAGGCATATCTATTATGCCTTGCAACATCCTACTGCGGATCTTATCGTTTACCGCGTCGCGTCGTCTTCTCACCTTTTATCGACCATCATTCACTCCCAAACGAAAGCGGGACGGGATTCGTTAGTAAAGACAACTGTATTTTATTCCTCGTTCCATTGTAATTACTCTTTATACCACTCTAGACGATTACGTCGATGTTAGAGGTAGCACAAAATGTGTCTGTGAAAAAAATCAAGTGTTGAAAATCGCTATAGTTCGGTTTTACATTGTTGGTCAAAGGGTAAAAATGCTTTCGGCGCTATTACATTTATCGATTGTAATGAGAAGTGTTTTAGATTTTATGTATATTTTACAATCGATTATAAAAATCATCACACAACAAAATTACATTACTTTAAAACATTAATATTAACAATAATAGTCAGTAATAAAAACTATACCACTAAATCTATCCCAGAACACACATCCCCAACAAATACAGAACTCATTACAACAGAATAAGGAAACCTGATCCCAAAAGAGCCCACATTGCAAACACTATAAAAATGCCAACAACGAACACATAAACAAGAAGATGACATACAAGTTTCTCTTAAAGGGGGAACTTTTTTCTTGAAACAGAAGGCTTTATCTTAGCTATTCAAGATCAAGTAATACCTACTAAAAATTACAGAAAGTACATCATAAAAGATGTAACCATTACAGATGATAAATGCCGGAGATGCCATCAATATCAAGAAACAATAGATCATATAACCGGGGTTGCAAGCTCCTTGCAGGTACAGAGTATACAGAGACATAACTCAGCTGCAAAAATAATACACCTAGGGCTAGCACAAAAGTAAGAGCTAATCGCAACTAACATACCGTATTATAAATACACGCCAGATAGTGTTTTGGAAAATGATATCTATAAACTCTACTGGGATAGAACGTCGTTTTAACTTTTACGTATCCAGGATAGCGTCTAGGCATGTTAAGATATTTTTCATTCCAACAGATAGAACCATTGCATTGCAAAAATCCAAAAATGAGTAGAAACGTAAATAAGATGTTCGACGATATATTTATGTAGCAAGTAACAATTTCGTTTTACGTTTTTTTAGCCTGCTATTTTTATGTGTATATTCGCATTTAAATATAAATATATGATGAGTTTCGTGAGCACAAATATTCTAACATGTTCTTACGTTGAACAATTATTAATTTAGTTTAAGTTTATTTTATTTTTAATTTTTTTAATCAAATAGTTTGATCTTATGTTGGTTGACTTGTATTTCTTTATGGAATGTATTAATTTTGTCCTGTAATTGATGTAAAATTGTTGGACAATACAATTATTATTATTATTATCCTGTTGTGATTATTTGGGTCCGGATTCTGAATGAGTCCATTGGGACTAAAAGCGAAGTTTGAGTGAATCCAAACTGCGGTTGATAGAGAGAGAAATATCTCTGTCCAATACCGGAAAGTTCCTCTCTGTTTAGAATATCTATGCCTTCCAATTGTTTATGATGTAACAGGTAATTGTCATTTAGCCATCAAAACAAAATCCTAGCTACAATTTTTGAAAATCATTATGAATGGTTTTTCGAGCTTATTTTAGTGATTCAGTTTTCCCTTCTCTAATCTTGTTTATGTTGATTGTGGAGACTTAATTATTTAAATAAAAATGGGAAAGAACAACCATTTTTATATAAAAAAATTCCCTTCTCTAGGTGAAGGAATACATTTCAAATTTTCCTTTTTTCGATGTATTCTGAAGCAATAAAGCAATACATTACGGATCAAAAAATTATTCAAAATATTAGCCATAATAAAATTAGCTTAGGAACATAAAATATTTCGAAAGTATTTAGGATTAAGCATTTAGGGTTGGGGTTGGCAGCGCCCACGTAGGCCATAACCATTAACCCATTGTAGTACCTCCCGTCCAAGTGTGTAGACCCATTGGGCCACTCCAGCTATTAAAAAAATATAACTTCCAATTGCGTAGGAAGCTTAACATAAAACATTTCGAAAGATTTAAAAATTGTTTAGAGAGTAAGAACAGCCGTCCAACAAAGTTCATGTCTCTCAGTTAAGCGACAAGCAATTTATTTAAGACTCTCCGAAATAACATTCACGAATCATTTGAAAATTACAATATTTTAAAATTTCTTTAAACGAAGAACACTTGAATTTTATAGGTATTCATTTATTTTATTTAGAATTAAGCATTTAGGGTTGGGATTGGCAGCGCCCACGTAGGCCATAACCATTAACCCATTGTAGTACCTCCCATCTAAGTGTTTAGACCCATTCGGCCACTCCATCTATTTAAAAAATAACTTCTAGTTGCTTAGAATTTGTCTGTTTGTTGTTATACAATCATCAAAATTTCTGTTTTTTTTTTCAGTTAAATTAAATTAGGAATCTTAACGTACAACAGCTCAAACGATTTAGACAAATAACTTCCAATTGTTTAGAATATGTGTGGAAGTTTGTTGATATCAATCCATCAAAATGATTTCCTATGTTAAATTAACTTAAGAATCTTAGCATAATAGATCGAAAAATATAGAATTGATTAACTAACACTAGTAAATCTCATTTTTTTTTTAAACTCCATCATTCAAATAACACCGTGTAACGTTCGCATTGTGGGTCAATGTATAAGAGAACGTCGCCCGGCATGAATAGGCGTCATGTGCTGGATGAGTTGATTACACGTTGAACTTTGGTCTTCGAGGAAGAAAGAAGAATGGCGTCCTCGGACAATGGTGCTCTTTGTGTATCAGCGAAATGATATATTTCAATTTGAATAAGACAATGTGTCAAGGCTTGTTTATGCCGTGGTTTTTTCTCTTCGTACTGAAGTTGCCTGGCTTGAAGGGGTCGTAACGATTGCTGGCAGTGATTGGACATCTAGGAAGAAGGAGGTACAATAAATACATAAACAAAACAATCGTGTATAATAGGCCAGACATCACATTACAAGATAAAAATATAAACACTACGAATCTAATAGAAATATGCATAAAAAAATAAAAAAAATATCAACCACTTTTAATTAAAGTTGAACGGATTTGGAAACAAACAAAAAAATGTGATTGTTTTACCACTTATCATATCGACCACCGGAATCACCACGCACACATTTAAAAAACTCCTATTACAATTAAATCTCGCCATTACTTTACACAATCAAATGCAGAAAGCAATCTTCCAAAAAAAACATGCTATATTATGAGGATATTTTTAAAACAATAGAGATATATTAAAAATAGCAGTCTGAGTAAACTTAGCATTAGCCCGTCTGCTTAGATTTATCCCAATGTTGCAATTGGAGAGATAATAGGAGATAATAATAATAAATAATCTTTATTAACAGATATATACAGAAAAAAATTCTAAATAAATATTAAGAAATTACAAAATCAAATGTATATTTTATATCTGTTAATTGGCTATCGACCAATGGTCTTTGTAATAATAATAATAAAATATATTACCAAAATAAGAAACTCCATAAACTTTACACAATCCATTAAATACTCTCCTTTATAACATAACCGGTATAACACTTATTGAAAAAAAAATCATCCAATCCATTCAACCAAGAAATGCTTAACCAGTTTTGTATCCCACGAAATCCTAAAATCCCTCTTAAATACAAATTCCCTAGCAATACTCTACACAAATTAGTTTCATTATTTTAATCGAACAAGAGCGATCATGACATAAAAGGACAGTAAATTTATTAACATTGACAGAAAAAATATATAAATCCATGCAGAAAGACCGTATGTCAATAGCCATTTTAGGGATGTATATATTGTTTATGCTTTCTGTAAATAAAGATTGTTTCTCTCTCTGTCTAAAATATATGAGGATAGGTTAAATTGAAGTTCTAGTTCCAATGAAAGTCATTGTCATCACAGTTGTATCACAAGGTTCTCCCATAGGTCGCCTGTATTTTTTTATTTAAGAGTGCGGTTTAGACGAAAGAGATAGCTATATAAATATTGGCAATCACTAATTCGAGTTAGATTGCTGTTGTGATCAATGAACAATATTGTATTAAACATTAAAGTAATCTTAAAATAAGCAGCAATGAAAATTTCAAGGATTTCACTGAATTCTGCATTCAAATAAATTAGCAGTCATTATTTATTAATTTCATAATATCTCACAATTTTCTGTTCTAACTTGAACTAGTAAATTGACGTAATACACGAAAATTAACGATTTATTTTTTATTTAAACTGATACTTTATATTTGGTAGATAAAAAATGTAAATACATATTTATATTATTAAATCCAATAGAATGGTTCTTTTTTCAAAAGATTATTTCTTCTAAACGGCAACCTTAAGATAATGATTTCTAAAATTCAAATAGTAAATTTAAGGCTGAAAGACCTATGGTTGATAGCCGTTTCGCAATATGTTACAAATATGTATTATAAATAAATAATAATTACCTAAAATTACACGAATAAAAATGTATTTACACATATATTAAATTTATACATAGTTTGCTGATGACACTTTCATATTTATGATGAATTATAGAATAAAAAATCGTCATAAGACAACAACAGCACATACTATTATACAGGGTGTTTCAAAAGTAACGGATAAATTCTATAACATCGTAAATAAACATATTTTAGAAAAATGCTCTGATATGTCGACTTTTATTTTTAAAATGCTATCCTGATATACATTTTTCAGCCCCCACCTCTTCCCTAAGGGGTGGCAACCCCAACTTTAAAAAATCATTTAGTAAAGCATTCCTTGCGATACCTGAAATGATAGATTTTTTTATTCTGAATTCAACGAAAAATTATCAAAATCGGTTAATAAATTACGGTGATATTTACCGAAATGTATTTATTTATAAAATTGAGACAATAACCAAATTTAATTAACTAATCCTTAATTAAATGTTCAAAGTGCTGCCCGTTAACGAAGACACAATGCCCTAATCTATCTACAAAAGCTTGTAGCTTGTTGAACATTATCTAACATATCTGCAATAATTAAATGAATTTCTGCACGAATTCTTCTTCATTTAACTCCTCAATATTTGTAGGTTTATTCAAATAAACTTTTTAAATAACCCCAAAGAAATAATCTAGTGGGGTTAAATCTGGCGATCTTGCTGGCCATTCGATATTACCTCGTCTACCAATCCACCGATTAGGAAATACTTGATCGAGGAATCCCCGAACTGGTCGTGCATAATGTGGAGGCGCACCGTCTTGCTGTTACCAAATTCTGTCATCGGGTCTATCAGGATATTCTGCGTTGGGAAACAATAGCGCTAAAGTAGGTAGTACTTCATTTCGGGGAAAGTCCAGGTAACGTTCAGCATTCAGTGTTGTGTCGAAAAAATATGGTCCAATAATTCTTGAACCCACCACACCAGCCCACATATTAAGCTTTTGAGGATATTGTGTGTTCGCTTCAATTATCCAATGCGGATTTTGAGGAGCCCAGTAATGGCAAATTTGTTTATTGAGGGTACCATTCAGATAAAATGATGCCTCATCAGAAAAAAAACTATGTTTTTAATTAAGCAATGAGTTTCATTATAGAGTTCAATCATTATTTTACAAAATTGCACTTATCGATCAAAGTCATCGGTCAATTCTTGTAGCAAGTGCACTTTATACGGGTGAAATTTATGTTTTCCGAATAATCTGGACACTGTACTTTTTGACGCACTAACTTCTGAAGCGACCTCCACAAGGATTGAATGTGGATTTTCTTGCACTATCAAACTAGCATCCAATTGCCTATTTTCATTTAAGGCCTTAGGCTTATCCCGTACATGTCCGAGATCGCGAAATTTAATTTCTATTCGACTTACTATAGATTGCGATATGGGCGGACGCTCAGGGTGCGATTCAGTGAACAAAACACGAACTTCTTAATGCGTCCGGCTTCTATCACCAAACCCAATCATCATTAAAACTTCGATTCTTTCGGTTTCAGTAAGTCTCATTTTGCTAATATTACTTCAATTGCAAAAGAAAAAACTCTGAATTGTGTTTGACATAAGTAAAAACAAATTGAAATTGTTTTAATATTGCTATGGCCGCTTCAACAGTGCCTACTCAAATTTTGACGCTCTTCTTTGAATACATTTTGGTAAATATCGTCGTTATTTATTAACCGATTTTGATAATTTTTCGTTGAATTCAGAATAAAAAAATCTTTCATTTGAGGTATCGCAAGGGGTGCTTTATTATTTGAATTTTTAAAGTTGGGGTTACCACCCCTTAGGGGCGAAGAGGTCTGAAAAATGTATATCAGGATAGCATTTTAAAAATAAAAATCAAAGTGTCAGAGTATTTTTATAAAATATGTTTATATGCGATTTTATAGAATTTATGCGTTACTTTTGAAACACCCTTTATGTATTTGATAATAGCGGTTTAATAAATATTGCATTTTAAAATATATGCAAGAATTATTAATCTGGACTTTATTCGCAGGCACTGATGAGGAGTGGCAAACACTCTGACGAAACTGAAATCCGCAACTTTTGAAAAGTAGCGGCGAACAACGAAAGAAAAAAAAACTAACAGCAAACTTGTTATAATTAATAACAGCTCGCGCACGAGCGGCTCCAGCGAGCGTTGGAAAATATTCCATTGAGGCGTTATAATTATGAGTCAGCTCATTAATCACAAATTAAGTTCGACCTATTTGATGTCCACAAAAAAATAATAATTGCATATTGCAATATATATAAATTGCACAAAAATATATATCACAAGCATCATGAATTTTATTAATTACCGATTTTACGCAATAAAAGTATTCGTTGCTCCGCTCCTCGTCCAACTTATTTTATTCAAATTAAATAAAAATGATTAAAAAAAAATAATTAATAAATTATTTCTACATTTAGTTCTGTAAAATTTTGACTTACGTTACGTAAGTACTTCAAGTATTTCAAACAAATGCATATTAAAACAACTACTTCTGGTACAAACATCCTGCCAGATATTGAATTAAATAATGTACAACTGCTGCTGCATATAAATAACATATTGCAACAATTTTTTTGATCCGAGAAAAAATTAACGTTACTCAATTTAATATAAATAAATAGCCTTTATTTGGTATTAAAACCTACCATTCACAATTATAATTATTTAACTAAAATTAAAAATAATTTCTTAACTGTATAATCCCCTTTCTTCGCGCCCTTTTTCTTAGCTACTCCTCTCTGGCCTTTGTTTTATTATTTCCATTATTACTCCCACACCCTGTCAACTCTCACACGTACTTTTAAATCGACTCATACCTTTTACTCCATTCGTTACTTACAAACCCATACATTCTCTCGTCCAGAGTTCCCAATCATCCTTCTTCGTTCCACAAAACACGCACTTCATATATTCTTCACCCATCCACCATTTCCTTCCCCTTTCCTCGTTCCCACATTTAAATCGCGCCAGTAGTCGTGCTTCTTCCTTGTTTAGTCTTTGAAAATAGGGCGGGGTCTCAAACACCTGTAATTCTTTGTAATGGGGGTTATATCTATTTGATCTTGTCGTACCTGCAGCTCAATATCTCTAGCTCTTACCCCATACTCCAAATCAAGCTTTTCACCGCTTGCTATTTTCTGCTCCACCATCAACCACGACCACCTTACTCTTTTGTACATGCCCTCCCTTTCAGTCATCCACCTTACACACCTCGCTTTCGTCTGTCATTCCCTATAACATACACTCACTGCATCTTTTACCAACCTTTCATCGCCTAACATACTTATCCTTCCCTCAAGTTTTACCACTCTCCTTGCTGTCTCCTATTCTACTGTCATTCTTTGGCACTCCTGTAACACTATATAGTTTGGTGTTGTCACCTCTACTCATACAATGCTTTTTAAGTACTGCAGGTGTACCCTTTCTTCTCTTTCATACCCATTTACTCCCCATACTTCTGACGCATACTCAATATAAAATTCAATCAGTAAACTGCCCATGTCGTTCTTGATATTTACTATATATTATGATGTAGTTAGTATTTAGCAGCGCTGGATAAGATTCGAATACTTCAGGACCTGAATCGTTTGAGATTTGAATACTTTTATAAAAAAAATTATGATTTGGATTTGCAATGTAAATCATCAATGATTTGCTTGAAAAGTCTTAAGAAATTCCAATAACTGAACATTTTATTGCCGAGGCTGATATTTTATGAAACTCCTTTTTTTTTTCATAGGAGACAGAACTGTTAAATATCACAAAATTTATTGTAGAAAACACTTGTGGTGGTGAAACAATTACATACGATTTATTGATTATCGTATGATTTATTTTAGATATTGCAGTTTCGATATTCCGGTCAGATTACTTTTGCGTATTATTTATTCAAATAATTCTCGAAAAATGGTTCATTTATGGTAGCCTTCTTCGTATATGGGTATAATTTTGTTTTCGACATAATTTGTGCTAGTATAATGTAGCCCATAACTTATTTTCATTGCAATGCGTTCAAATAATAAAATTTAATCATATTTACTGGCGCATTTGCATCAAATTAACAAAAGTTTGTTTCTTGTTTAATTCCGCCCAATGTTGATTAATTTGATATATCCCCATGTCTGCTTCAGCTTGAGATATATATCTTAATTATTTATATTAAATAAGGAGTTAATTGAAACTGGATACCAAGTTATTATAAGCAATAATTTCTGGCATTGCTTCTTGATTCGCCTCTTCAATTGTATTTCATAGATTTATAATTTCAGCTGCTAGTAAAAAACGTAAAAAATAACCACAACACAAAAATAATGTTTCACAAAGTTCGTATCTTTGTGAAACATTATAAAAAACATAAAACAAAAATAATGTTTTAGAAAGATACGAAACAAGCACGAAAAAGATATAAGTACTCTTTTTTATGCTTGTTTCGTATCTTTGTGAAACATTCTTTTTGTTTTATGTTTATTTTTTTACGTAGTTCTTCTGTTTCTCGAATATTTTGGCCAGTAGCATATTCTTTGTATTTTATGTTTTTTTATTACAAGGCTCGTATTATTTATCTTTGATTGCATTCTAGTTATTTCTCTGCTTGACGCTTGCTGCTTCAGGGTATATTCGTTCAATTCTTCAATCATTTTGTCTTGTAATCTAATCTGAAGCGAAACTATACGCGCGTACTGTGCGACGAGCTTTGAATCTGTTACTTTCAGTTGTTTCATAATTTTATCTTGTAATCTAATCTGAAGTATAAATATATAACGATATTAAATAAAAATGATTTGAAAATAATTAATAAATTATTTCCACATTTAGCTCTGTGACTATTGACTTACTTACGTAAGTACGTTAAACTCTTGTTGCATTATGCAATATTTTATTGACATGCAGCAGCAGGTGTACATTATGTAATTCAATATCCGGCGTGGGTATTTGCCCGGGAAGTAGTTGTTTTAATGTGCATTTGTTTAACGTTCTTACGTAAGTAAGTCAATAGTCACAGAGCTAAATGTGGAAATAATTTATTAATTATTTCCAAATCATTTTTATTTAATATATTTAAATAACTGTGACCAAGTGAATGAATACTGTTTTCTATTTAATATATAACGAAGCTGATAACTTAAGTTATTTTCATCGTTTTATCTTGTAATATAATGTAAGGAATAACAATATACCTAAACACTATGTGAATGAGCTTTGAAGCTCTTAGTTTCAGTTGTTTTATCGTTTTGCCTTGTAATCTAATGTGAAGTATAACTATATATCCAAACGCTGCGTGTCTAAACTCTAAAGCTGTGAACTTCAGTTGTTTCATCGTTTTATCTTGTAATCTAGTCTGAAGTATAACTGTATGTGACTGAGCTTTGAAACCGTTAGCTTCAAAAGGCATTGATTTGTACGAATCGTCCTGGATCGTGGTAGGTGTCTTCTTTGTTTGCTTATTATATTTCTGTATTGTGTCAGTGAACGTGTTGATTTGTGCTCCGCTCTTTTTATACATTTTATATGGTTTATCTTTAACTTAAATAATATAAACTCAACTTTATAAAACTTACGTATTTATAAACATATGGGTACTTATACGTAATTGACTTAAACTTTAGTGCAGATTGTGTGTGTACTTAATATTTTTGAGATTTTCATTTAAATCACTGACATACCTGAAATCATTAAAGCAAAAATGACAAGGCAACGCGTATTAATTAACAAAATCCTGCCATGTATGGCTAGGTTTTTTAATACGTAATATGAAGCGGTTTAATAACATTCAGCCTTTATTAAGATTTTACTACGCTTTTATATGTATTAAACTGAAGTATTGTTTTGTGGTGTACAATAAATATATTAATGAACTTGAAATAGTACAGAGAGAAATCTTAAAAACTCTATATTTTTGGAAACACAATGTGTACCCCACGCAAGATTATCCTTCGCATGAACTCGAACGAGAATTCAACATACCTTCGCCTAAAGAAGGCACAAAGTTCACATTATTTTTATTTATAAATTACTGCATTATGATATTGAAGTTTCTTACCCATTATCAAAATTAAATTTCTATATCCCTAGAACTAATTCTAGGCATACTCTGCGTTTTATAGCACTAACGCAAATACTTCACACTACTTAAATTCTCCCATAAATTCAATGTGTAAAAGGTGAATAAGTTGGCAAATAAGATTGATTTATTTTCAGCGAATTTGCGCACATTAAATTTAGTGTTTGAATAATACTGCGCTAATTATATTATGTAAATATCAATATGTGTATGTATGTAAATATACAGAGAGCTTTTTTTATCAGTATACATTTCCCCTATGTATACCTGCAAAATACGCGAGTCAAATGCATTAACGTATGTGTATTTAGTTGCCTATAACACGCAACTGAACACACATATGCCAAATAGTCAACTAAACATACACACATTAATCGGTTCAATGCGTTTGATTCGCGTTTTTTGC
The DNA here is from genome assembly GCA_963082785.1 of Philonthus spinipes. NCBI lineage: Eukaryota > Metazoa > Arthropoda > Insecta > Coleoptera > Staphylinidae > Philonthus > Philonthus spinipes. The sequence goes on from OY720311.1 coordinate 11,780,365, forward strand.
TGGCATGCATGTATACTGATAAAAAAACCTCTCTGTATATTGTGTATAAATTATACCATTATCCTGTAATAAGTTTTTGTTTTGGATAATAAATTATTATTAATATTGTGCGAATACAATATTATTCAGGTTTTAAATTCGAATCATGGTTTGTTGTGTTGTCACTCATGTATCTTCTTACAAAATCTGGATTAAGAGTTTTTTGGATGAAAATATATATATATATATATATATATATATATATATATAGGAAAAACATTGGGAATTTGCTAAAATACCAACAATATCTAATATCTTATCGCTTAATAATTTTGTTCAATCACCATTCATCTGATTTGTATAACTGGTGATGGCCAGTGTGTTTCATATATCTTAATGAAACCAGATGAATGGTGGTTTAACTAACTTATTTAATGATTTTTTTTCCTTGTTTCATACTGAAGAAAAGTTTGATTTCCATTAGTGAACGAAATAACATTTGTTTAGTTACCTATCTTGTAGAGTCCATCATCCATTGGGCAATAGGTTTCCCCTTGCGTTATTGGTACAATTTGAATATCGAATGTTCTAACAATATACTTTTAAATTTTGAAAGCACTTGATTTTTCTCTTGTTTTTCTTTTACTTGACTAGTGCAATAAAACATCATCTTTGGCAACGGTTTTCACTGAAGTATTGCTTGTGACCTTTCATTTTCCTCCTTTTCATCTATTTCGAAAACTCTTGGTGCGACGACGCACTTCTCTCAAGACACTTAAACCTTTCGATATGGCAATTGTTGATTATAATCCGAAAATTTATTTCTTCGTTTTTTTTTTTTAAATATTGATTTGCTACTTACAAAATTCCAAAAAATGTCGATGTGTTGTTGAATTGCGTAATTTGAGTTTGTAGTTCGTAGGTGATGTCTCGGTGTAGCTAATAACTGTTCTCCGTGGAGTAGTATACACTCTTGATTAAATTCATAAAAGCACGTGCATAGACTCCGGTTTTCAATTCCCAGAGTGTACAAATTATTTTGTTGGTGAAGACGTAAATATCTTTAAGAGCATTGGATATCGTGGATATTAAATACATAAAAAATTTAAACCTCGTAGGTCCTTATAATCATTCAAAATACAGTAGTGACATTTTTTCCAATACACGAAATATTGACCATAAAAATGGGTTTGAATTTTAGGCTTTTAAGATATCCGATTCACCAGACATCAAGTTTTGCGATGTATCCGTCTCGAAGGAGCAAAGTATACGCGAGTGCTTCTTGACTGAGCTTGGAAGCTGTTGGCTTCAGGAAGCACTGTTTCGTGCGGAGACAGTAATTTCGCTCAAGTTAATAATTCTGCTTTTAAGGCAGCCGATAAACATTTCTCTTTTGGTTTAAGGTTCTTAGACTCTTCATAAGATATAAGTGACTCGATTAGGGGATGGTTAAACTTGATTAATTCGTATAGTTTCTGGCATTATACAGGGTTTTTCAAATTCGAGTCTCACTATAGGGATCTCGCTTTTTATAAGAGATAGAGGATAGGTTTAAATTCGGCACTTTTGCAAAATTTCATGCTGATTAATATCCCGTCGAGAAAACTAGGTTAAGTTTTTTTGTTTTCGTTATTTGAAGCAATATTTTAATGCAGTAAAGACATTCTTATAGCACTTTGTTATAATCTATTCGATGGCGTACTCATTTTATTAATAGCATGTTTCGGTTCATCTGGACCATCATCAACTTTCTTATTTCTTATGGACGCCATATTGATTTTTTATCAGATTCAAATCCTCTATATTTTCTGATTACAATGATATAACATAATATACCTTCATTTTTATAATCAAAAGATCTATTGTTAAAAATTATTTTACTAACACAATTTGATTTAAGCTTGCTATAAACTTTATGGAAATTAATAGATAAATTAAGCCAGTATTAGTATATGAAAGTGTTGAAAACAAAAAGATATATTTTCATGTTTTCTAACGACAAAAATCAATATTAAGTATCGAAAATAATAACAGATATTATTATAATTATTATGTTTTATTTTATAATTTATGTTCAAACAAATAACCATTTTCGGCAATACATAATCGAGCGCGTTTTTTAATGTTACACACTGCCCTATAAATATTTCTTTTTGTAATTTTGTTGAATGCAATTATTATCGCTTGTCTGAGTTGCCCAACAGAATAATATGTTTTAGAATAAACAATATTTTTGAGAAACCCCTACAAAAAATAAACCAATGGAGATAAATCGGGCGATCTAGCAGGCCATGCCACTGTTCCACCATTTCCAATCCAATTATTGGGATATAATGAGTTAAGATAATTTTTAATTATCCTTGCATTATGTGCTGGCGCACCATCTTGCTGACACCAAATATTTTGGTATAAACTTAGTGGAAGGTTATCTAAATTATCGGCAATACTTGATCGTAATATTTCCAAATATTTTTCGCTAGTTAGAGAACCTTCAAAAAATATTGGCCCTATTATAGTGTCATTGTAAATTCCCGCCCAAACATTAATTCCAAAACGATACTGGGGTCTGACATTACGGACTTGCTTTGGATTTTCAGTGGCCCAGTAATGTTTATTATTTCGATTAAAAATTCCGCAATTTGTAAAATGGCATTCGTCGGTCCAAATGATGCTTTTTAAAAAAGTATCGTCTTCGTATAATTTACTCATTAACCAGTTACAAAATGCAAGCCGTCTTACTTCGTCGCCAGGAATAAGTGTCTGACTTAGATGAATTTTATATGGCTTGTAATTTGCATTTTTTAAAACTCTCCAAACTTGAGAAGCTCTGGGGTTCTGTTTTACCTACAATTATTCTGTATTTTAAAGTTAAATGAAATATTAAAAATAAATATTACCATTTCCAAAATGTTATTGTGAATTTTCTCTATTTTTTTTTACCATATGATTTTCTATGGTTATTCAATGAACAAAACTCGACCAAATTTCTATCTATTTAAAAAAAAAATAGGTGCTATGGGGTTGCCTTCTCTCCGGATACATTTTCAGATAATTTTGAGACGTCAGTGTTGAATTTCTTGTGGACAAATAAAATACTTGCAACATATCACGTTTTTCTGAATAACCGAAGGACATTTTTATTAATAAGTGAATATTAAAATTAAATTTTGACAAACGATGTCAGTATTCCTTCGGTATAGCGATAAATAAGTAGTTCTTTTGTAGCATAAAAGAGATCAAAACAAAGAATGATATATAAAATATATGTTATGTTATATCATTGTAATCAGAAAAAAATCATAGGATTTGAATCTGATAAAAAATCAATATGGCGTCCATAAGAAATAAGAAAGTTGATGATGGTCCAGATGAACCGAAACATGCTATTAATAAAATGAGTACACCGTCGATTAGATTATAAAAAGTACTATAAGAATGTTTTCACTGCATTAAAATATTGCTTCAAATAACGAAGATATAAATAAAAAAAGAAATCGATTTTTTTTTCGTTTTTTTTTTGACATTTCTCGAAAACAAAAAAAAATCTTAGCCCAGTTTTCTCAACGGGATATTATTCAGCATGAAATTCTGTAAAAGTGCCAAATTTAAACCTACCCTCTATCTCTTATAATAAGCGAGATCCCCATGGTGAAACTCGAATTTGAAACACCCTGTATACACAATTCTATTTAAATTACGTCATTACGACATTATAATAATAAATCTAATCAGACGCCCGCTCACTTATCTCTTTGCTGCAATGATGCGATGCCATGTTCAATTGTTGAATTGGACTATAAATGAAAACTATTAATACCTTCAAAAAAATATATAGTAGAACAAACTAAGTGATTTTTTTTATATTTATTTTTAATATATAAAAATGTTTTACCAAGCAATAAATAAGAAGGACTCTCAAAATGGATTTAATAATGGATTGTTTAACCACCGTTCATCTAGCGTTTGTATAATAATAATAATTTGATGCAATGTATTTAAAATAATACTTATTTCATTTCGAAGATAAAAATACAATGTGATATATTAAAACGTGATGGTATTAGGATGCGACAAAGAAAAAGCAAAAAAAAAAATTTAAATTTAACAGAAACACAAAACAGAAGCTACGTGGATAGAAATGTATAACAGGTTTACAAAAAAATGCACTATTGAAACCAATAACTGGAAAGATAGTATAAAGTGCCATATTTTGAGAAATTTATAAGAGGCATCGACAATAATTTGGGACGATCTAGAATCGTTGTTTTGTGCACTAAAGGAAGGCGAACTAGTCCTGTTTATGTCTCATTAGCAGGACAAGTAGGAAGCGAAATTTATTTAATAAAACTATTAGAAGAGTAAAAATGATTAAATACAATTTCAGTAAGTGTAAAGAAAAGTTGGCGAAAAATGAATATTTTTAAATTAATTTAGTAAAGTAACGAGAGTTTAATATTACTTTATTATCACTTATGCATTAAGGAACTTATTCCATCTGTAGTAAATCTTTGCTTTACAACAGATGGAATAAGTTCTGCTGTTTTAAAATAAAGTTTTTTCGTCAAGCATTTTACAATAGTGGGTAGTTTATTGTTAGAGGCTATGGTCTGTAATTAGACAAAGAAATAGCATTTTGTGTTACTTTTTCAATTATAAGAAATATTTTGTTAAGGATTGATTTGCTATTCAATCTCACAAAATATTAATTGTTTTTTTTTTTGTAAAATTTGAAATAAATGGTATTCGACCAAACAAACAAAAATTAAGGCAATAAAATGAGTGTAGCTTGTTAATCCTCGCTCGGAGCTAGTGAATCTCCTGAATGAAACCGAGCGAGATGAGCTCATCCCCGGCTCGTTGACCCTCATCAGCTGAGCGCCGCCACGCGAATGGAGTTGCACCTGCAGCTGAAAACCGGGCAAGTGAACAAGTGAAAGTCCGCGCGCCGCGGTGGTCCCAGCCAGCGTCTGCTCTTGGAGATTGGTAGATTGGTCAGTAGCACAAACGCGCTCCTCCAGCCCGACCATTCCTGCCATTCAGCTCGCCGACCAACGAGTGACAACACGTACCCTGTATTCGCCCCGGACGAAGAAGTCGTCCGAAACGAAAAATAAAATAATAAAAGCGCGCGCGAATATTTTTTTCTACTAAAGTTCCCTAATAGAAAAGCAAATTAAAAGGGTGTCCGGATTTGTTGGTAAATTTCGTTCCGAGGACTTGGGATTAAGCCAGTGTTTTCCTTTTTCGGGTTCGTTCCGTTTGTGGTTGGAAAGTGTTGTGTTTTGCGATGAGGGGTGCCGGTGGGTGCCTTCTCCTGGTGGTTGCCGCGTGTGCTTGCGCGGCTCTCGCCGAAAGGGCCGAAGGCCCCAGGCTGCCTAGGACTAGTGCGGTGCAGTTGGCCGCTGCGGCTGCCGCACAAAATAAAACCAGTGCCCAATTGAGGAGCACCAGGACCATTACCTCCACCGTTGGCCCTCCGCCTGGACGTGGATCTAGCACTAGAACAAGGTATACTGATTTTTTTTAACGAAACAACAAAAATTAAACACACTTTTTCTCTATTAATTGTAGAAATTTTCATTGAGGTATAATTAAATATAAAGTGGAAAAGAAACATCTTTCATGGGATCTGAACCTATGTCACCAGATTGCCGGTTACCAACTACACCATAGTGATATCAAATCTACATACAGTGCTTCAAATCCACCTATATTCACTGTATGAAGATTTGATATCACAGGACTCTGTGAGTTCTTGAAACTAATTTATTATCTATACAAACTCTTGAATAAATAAAATATTTATGATTTTCAACACTTCTTAATTTAATTTCACTTGAAGAAGCTACAGCGTAGCGAAACAATTGTAGTGAAATTAAATTAAAAAGTGTTGAAAATCATAAATATTTTATTAATTCAAGTAACCATGGATTTTCAAAAATCCTCATTAATCAACGATATATACAAACTCTGTTCCCTTATTTCATTTGTTTTATTAAAACTAAATATATTTGAAGATTAAATTTTCATCTTCAATAGCCTAGTAGTATGCTAACTTCAGTAATAGAGTACTACAAATACTAAGTTTTCATTTTTAGAAAATCACAACTTTTTTCATTTTTAGAAGTGCAGCAATATTATAAAATAAGTTTCAATTTTTAATAGTACAGAAGTACTTTCATTTTCGGTAATACAGTACTATTGAAGACTTAGTTTCCATTTCATTCAATTCAACACACTAGGATTAAGTTAAAAATATCATCTAATAAAGGAATATCAATTTATTTATTTAATCCATGGGATTAAATTTTCCATTTCTAGTAGTAAAGAATAAAAACTAAGGTTCATTCTTTAGTAGTTCAGAAGTACTTTGATTTTCAATAGTAGAGTACTATTGAAGACTAAGTTTCCATTTTAATTAATGCAAAAGTACTTTCATTTTCTGTAAAAAAATACTATTGAATAGGGCAGAAAAACCTCCGGTCGATAGCCCAGGACAGACAAACCTTTATTTTAGTGTATATTCTCAATGTTAAAAATGTAATTGTCTGAATAAAGATATTTGTTTATACTATTGTATAATAAGCTTTCATAATTGTATATTTTCAAGTTTACGTAAAGTGATTGATCACAAAATAGAAAGACTGTTATTCCTTGCTTCACTTATTATATTAAAAGTGAAGTAAGGAATAACAGTCTTTCTATTTTGTGATCAATCACTTTACAGTACAGTTACAGTTTACAACAGTCTTTCTATTTTGTGACTGTTATTCCTTACTTCACTTTTAATATAAAAAGTGAAGCAAGCAATAACAGTCTTTCTATTTTGTGATAAGCTTTTATCTCTATTAGAGTAGAAGTACTTTCATTTTTAGTAATACAGTCCTATTAAAGATTAAGTTTTTATTTATTATTAGTACTTTATTATTACTTCGATGTTGATTAGTTTTTTTTTTTTTTCATTAGTATTAGCACTTTATTAGTACTTCAATTTTCAGCAGTATAGTACTATTGAAAACTAAATTTCATTATTTAGTAGTGCAGAAGTACTTCGAGTTTCAATACTACAGTACTATTTCCATTTATTCATTTTTATTTGTGCAGAAGTACTTTCATTTTCAATAGTACCGTAATATCGAAGAATTAGTTTAAATTAAAAGTTGTGGAGATTTTCAGTAGTGTAGAACTACTCAAGATTAATTTCCATTTAGTAGAAAAGTTGTAGTTCCATCTTCAGTAATATAGTTTTACTTCTATCGTGAGGAATACAGTACCACTGAAGATTGGCTAGCTACTACTGAAGGTGGAGAAATTTTTATTTAATCGGCTGACAAATGTCTAGCGCGTCTCTCGAGCGCCTTAGCCGCGGGTATTCCACGCGCATCCATAGTATGCGATCTTTAAGGTGGAGAAATAGCTTCAGAAATTTATTTAATTTCACGAAAACAAATAGGATCAAAAATATATTAATATTAATCTCTGATTAATATATTATTATATTATTAATATATTAATATTAATATATTTTTGATCCTATTTGTTTTCGTGAAATTAAATACATTACTTAATATTAATATATTAATAATATAATAATATATTAATCAGAGATTAATATTAAATTAAAAGATAATAATATTAATATTCTGAAAAGTATAAAAAATTATCTTTTAATTTAAAAGAACAATTTTAAGTATATTTTATGTAATTTTATATACAAAAAAACTGCTAATCTTAGGTATATGATATTATAATATACCTAAAATTAGCAGTTTTTTTTTATTACATATTAATTTTATGTTAGTATTGACATTTTCAGACCTTAAATGAATTCTCAGATTTTTTTATAAGCACGCGTTTTTCATTAAAATTTTATAGGGCTATTTTTTAATAAGTTCGATATATATACAAATATCTTTATTCGAACAATATTACATAAGCTTATATATACATTTATATTTACTTAACAAGAATAAATATTGTGTTACTTTGTCCGGACTAACGACCTGGGGTCTTTCTGTCCCAATAAGTTCGATTTATATAATTTTGGTAAATTTTGAAAACCATAATTACAGATTATTTAAAAAAATCATTAAATATGAGTATCTTAAAAGTGAAAAGAAATATTTTTTATTTTATATTTTTTTTTATAATTTTATTTTATATGGCATTCAAAATTAATCTTGGAATAAATTTATAAAATATATGGAGTTTCATTTGGAAAAAAATAAATATCGAACTTATTTAAAAAAAAATAGTCTATTCTTAATATTAATAAGTCTTTATTGGACCATTCTGGGATTCCCACAGCTGTTTCCAAATATTTGTTTAAAAAATGTGCCATTAAATTGTGAAGTATTGTATATTTTACTTTTTAATGAAAACTCTTCTTAAACAAACTGATTAGGGCTGGCAAGCCGGAGCTGTGTGTGTGCGTAATTTCCTTTTTTTCTACAAAATTCATTCTTCCACGCTCTTCTCATAAAAAGAAACCACAAAATCTACATTCTTAGAAATTAAATACAATCCACTCTAGTTAGTAAAGAAGATGAAAAAAAAAAAAAGAACGCGATGAACTTTCTTATTTATAAATATAAAACTCATACAACACTAAGCATGCATATGAACGATAAATATTTTTATTGATTTGTTGTTTTTTTTTATAAGTGTATAATATATTGTTGTATAGTATAATTAATTTTATTCAATCTACGTAAAATTTTATTTTAATCCCTGGTGAAATGTCTGTGAACAACGCTGAGATATAATTTAAATTAATTAAACATAAGTGGAGAAGAAACATCTCTGAAGGGATTTGAACACATGTCCCCTGATTTCTAGCGGGGGTTCAAATCCCATCAGAGATGTTTCTTTTCCACTTATATTTAATTAATTTAAATTATATGTAAAATATACAGTGAAATTTCTTCAATTTCATTGTTATAAATTTAATTTTAAATGAATATCAATTTAATAAAATACCACAAGAATTCTCTTAAATTTGCACGAGTATGCTGAATCGTGCATTGATATGAATATCAATTTACTAAAACTTCCACAAGAATTCTCTTAAATTTGCACGATTCAACATACTCGTGCAAATTTAAGAGAATTCTTGTGGAAGTTTTAGTAAATTGATATTCATATCAATGCACGATTCAGCATACTCGTGCAAATTTAAGAGAATTCTTGTGGAAGTTTTAGTAAATTGATATTCATTTAAAATTAAATTTATAACAATGAAATTGAAGAAATGTGTAAATTAAAATTATCATCTAATCAAGAAATATCCATTTATTTATTTAACCACATGGGTTTTTATTCATCATTCTCTGTCGTATTTCACGATTTTCTCCATTGTATGGAAGATTTCCTGAAGCCCAGCGATTAAATTTTCGATTAAAAATCCTTTCAAAAATACTAAAGTTTCGTCAATTATTTCAACATATAAAGAAATAATTATTCCTTGAGAATTTAAAGTGACCTTTGAAAAATTTAAATAAAAAATAGTTTGCATTTTTATTTTTTTTACTAAGAATTTGGCATACATATAAGATTGGTAAATTCTTAGTTATAGAATTAATATTCGCAACTACTGGTCTAAATGAGATGATACATTTAGAGGGTTTATGAATTTTTGGCAAACTATTATTTTTGGAAGCCATTGGTGACTTTGATTTTGTCAGATATTTTTTATTTATAAATCAAACATGTTGATATCTTTAAAAATCAATTAATTTTAGTACAGTATAATTAAGTCGGATTCTTATTTTGTTCCAAATAAGGTCCTTTCTTCAGCATCTCTTCGATATAATTTTATAATCAGATTTGTTCAGAATGGAGGTTGAATTTTCTATGTATGCTTTCTGTTAAAACATGTCTCTTTACCAATTAAGTTGTCTACTTCAATTCGCTTGTTTTTCTTCTTTTTTTGCAGATAACTAACTAACCATCTTTATTCAAATGTGTATATGTATGTACAATAATATATAAAATTAGAATTATATTCTGTAGATGAATCGGCTATCGACTGGAGGTCTTTCAGCCTTTTGCAGATATTTTCTTATTAGGAACCACGAAGGGAAGTAACGGTCCTACTTGTTGGCACACAGGCTGTATTTTTTATCCAATTAATTTATTAATATCCTATTTCTTAAAAATTATTTTACTCTGTTCTTAAATGTACTTGAGTCTGCAGTATGTCCACGGATTGAATGCAAATGAGATGTAAATCTGCTAAAATAAAGACAGTTTACTCCCCTGTATTTTAATTGATTTCGCTCATTTGTTCCCAATATCACAATTTGAGTTTAAGCAAGAGCGATCCTCAGGACATGATTTAACTGAAAAAAAAAATTACACCTTATGTGCGCTCAACTGTATATTGTTTAAATTATTTAGAGCTATATCCAAATCATTTATTATCAGTTCTAATGGAATTTTCTTGGAATATTTAGGGCTTTTTTTAATAAAGAAATTTATTTTTCGTTTCGGGTGTTTTGTTTGGTAGAGTTTACGGAGCGTTTGATGGACGAGCCATAATCGGTAATTAATTTCCCATCTGCGGAAATGCGGAATTCTTCAATTCACGGTTTGAGGGGAGGAAATACGCCCATTATTAATTTTATCTCTTTGTCCTATTTCTCTCTTTGTAGCTTTCAAAAAAAGAAAACTTTATGTTCGGTAGTAAACATTGTTCCTGATTTGGTAAATAATGACACATGTGACGTTTCATTTGTTTTTATTCAACAATCATAATAAATGAAAAACGACGCAAGCGCCATCTCTCGCCTAATGTGGCATCATTTTTCACATTTAGTGAAATATCACCATTCATCTAGCGATTCAAATGTATAAATATAAAGAAAAATTGCTTAATTTCGATCTTAGCCCTTTAGAAAATCCGCTATTAAATTTGTTACCTGTGAATAATCCCTAATACATTAATATTGTTTAACCTACCGACACTCCTTTTCAATCCACCGCCCTAATTACTTCTTGTTTTTTTCGGATAATCCCTCGTTTGTATATTTACCGCGCATTTTAGTTGTAAGAATTAGTTAGTTATTGACACATAGTGTACGAAATGTACATCTAACAGAAAAAATAAAAATTGTGAAGTAAGGAATTAACCAAGTGTTTTTATTCAAATTCATCTAGGGTATGGATAACTAGTGATGGCCATTTCGGTTTTTCGAACCTCATCTATATTTATTCGTTTTTGTTGTTGAATAAATAAAATTTATTCATTTAATACATCAATTATGTATAATGCAATTCTTAAAATTTAAAAATAAAGAAAAAAAAAACTCTAGAGAAAAAAAATCACGATCATAGTGTATTTAAAAATAATATATGAAATATTTTAATACACCGAAATCTAATTTAATTACATATTATCACAACTTCCTTTCTTTCCTCGACGTCAATTAATCTCAATCCATACACTTCTAGGTCGGTGTAAAATGGAGCGAAACATTTGTTCCTCGCCTTGAAACCCGCTCGGATTTTACGGTCTTGAAAATCGACTAAATATCGCGAGCCGCTCTGTACGGCGGAAAAAAATTAATAAAGTACAATATTAAAAAGTTAATTGATTCGTTAAAATAAGAGTTCGGGTCTTGTTAGGGAGAGTTTACGGAGCGTTTGATGGACGAGCCATAATCGGTAATTAATTGATTTAATTGCCCATCAACCAAAATTAAAAAAAAAATCGTGGTGTGTAAATATAATGACGTGATTTGTATTACACGCTGTTTTATTTTATAAACGGGCTTTTGAGAAATTATTACTATTTTAAACAAATGATTTGTTAATTATTTTTTTAAATACGAGGTTTTTTGAAATAATGACTTTCTTAAAAGATATTATTTGTTAATTTATGAGTTTTTTAGAAATAATTTAATTAGAATAATAAGAAAATGGTAGCAAAGTTCTTATTTGCAAATCATCATAAATTCATGACAGGGCAGAAAGACCTCCGGTCGATAGCCCATGGCAGACTACTAACCCATCAATATGTAAATATAAATATTTTTAAAGAATTGTTATTCTTCTGTCTGAATAAAGATGTTTGTATATACAGGGTGTTTCAAATTCGAGTCTCACCATGGGAATCTCACTTATTATTAGGGATAGAGGGTAGGTTTAAATTCGACACTTTTGCAGAATTTCATGCTGATTAATATTGAGAAAACTGGGCCACGTTTCTTTGTTTTCAAGAAAATTGAAAAAAAAAAAACTGAAAAATGCGATTTTTTTTATTTATATCTTCGTTATTTGAAGCAATAATTCAATAGAATGAAGACATTCTTATAGCACTTTTTCATGATCTAATCGATGGCGTACTAATTTTCCTAATAGCATGTTTCGTTTCTTCTGGACCATCATCAACTTTCTTATTTCTTATGGGCGCCATATTGTTTTTTTTTATCAGATTAAAATCCTCTATTATAATAAGCGAGAATCCCATGGTGAGACTCAAATTTGAAACACCCTGTATATGTATATATATATATATATATATATATATAATAAGAAAATGATTATTTTTCTTTCTAATTCGTAATATTTATTTTTGTAGCATATGTTTTATAAAAAGGTGATTCCGTAAATAAATGTATTATTATTATTACAATTGCTTTGCTATTAAAGACTTACAAAGTAGGTATACAGCAAATAAAAATATCTATTGAAACAGCTACTTCCCGGGCAAATACCCATGCCGGAAATTGAATTACACAAGGGAAATTTGCCGTTGCATCTCAGGGAAGCTCACAAAGCAACGTTTTTCGAATCAATAATATTTTAGACAAACAAAAGTGAATATGTAGTTGTTTCAATAGATGCTTGTATTTTCTGTTTAGTTACTTCATAATTGTAGAGAATTTAGAAAACAAAAATTATTTTTTTTATTTTCTTATTTTGTCGTAATTTGTGATTGGTAATTTGCCTTTTTTTATACATATGTTTTGTAATCTTTTTAGAGCGTCACACTGTTCTTATAAAATTTTTAATATGTAATTATAATTGTAATTTGAAAATGGAGATTCCGTTAATAAAGTAAATTGAAATTGAAATTATATAAATCATCTTTATTGTAGAGTTTACATTACAATGAAATTAAACAAAGAAAAATTTTTAGCAATGATCAATAAAATTCGATCAATCCCTTTTTCCAACTGTAAAAAAAAAAATACTTACACTCTAAGTTTGACAAACATCTATTGAAGCAACTACTTCCCGAGCATTTACCCCGCCGGACATTGGATTACACAATAGATATTTGTTGTTGCATAGCAGTACTACTGCGAATTGCAACGGTTGAGTCGAAATTATTTAATGAAAGGAAACAACAAATAATAGTTACAAGGCTATCTGCAGACACGTGTTTCGGGATTTCATCGCTCATCAGTACAGCTATGCCCTGTAAGCCCTTAGTTGTTAAAGTTTGCATTAAATATAAAACAATATATTTTATATAATATTCTTATTAAATGGCTATCGACCACGGGTGTTTCAGCCAATTTTCTTATTATATACAAAAATCTTTATTCAGACAATGTGATAACAAAAATGTACAAAATTTATTATAACAAATAGGAACAGTTGTAATTAATTAAAGACGACGCAAGCGCCACCTTTTGGCTAATTTCAAGCGGCATCGTCAACGATTTGGGTCTACAAGGTAGACGACCGAGAATCATTGTTTCGTCCACTAAAGGAACAGTTGTGTTAGTAGTTTGTCATGGGCTATCGACCATAGGTCTTTCTAACCTTTTTTTCTTATTATTTTCCTTTAATTTAATGAAAACTGCAATGTGGAATATTTTAACCATCTTAATTAAAATAATTACTTAAAAAATAATAATTTGTAAATTGTTATTTTTTTAAAGAAATATTGATTTTCTTTATTTATTGAGGTTTTTAAAGGCGTTTTCTAGAAACAGACTTTTTAAATTAATTTGGTAATTTTTGATTTTGTAACGCACCGTAACGACAGACAAACGTAATATATCTTACAATGAAATTAAGCAAAGAAAATTTCTGGCAATGATCAATAAAATTCAATCAATCCCTTTTTCCAACTGCAAAAAAGATTTTTTCCTCGTTTAATTTCATTGTAATTTAAATAACAGCAAACGAGTGAATCGTCTTTGTTTCGTTTTATTTAATGTAATATATTTTATCTGTGTCATAACTCAAATAAAGAAAATACTGTATGAAATTAATATTAATAAATTATTAAAAATCAACCAATAAAACACGGATTTGATTGAATAACTTTAAATTCTCTAATTTAAAGTTATTTAATCTAAATATTAAAACCATTAATTATATTAAAGAAAATACTATTTTCAACTTTATAACTTTTTCATACCTTTTTAACCTTACTATAATGACTTTCGAAAATTGCATAAAAAATTTAAACTTACAATGTACTATGATCGAATGTCTAAGCTACGTAGGGATATTAGAGTACAAATGAAATTATATCAGGGTACATATGTCAAGAATGCAGAGCAATTGGTATGTAATGATCCTAAAAACATATGGAACTGCGTAAACTCAATTCTGAGTATTTTTCATCAGACTTAGATTTCAATCCAAACTTGAATGATGAACGCACTTATAAAAAAAAATATGACAATAAGTTAACAGTTAGAGTTTTCAGCGGTATATTAAAATTAAAATCATCACATACCGATGGACCTGATGGTATTTCTAGCTATTGCATATATTCATTATGTCGCCCTATTCATTCATTGTTCATTAAATCACTTAATTCTGGAATTGTACCATTTGATTGGAAATCTAGCTACGTTATACCGATTCACAAAAAAGGTCCAAAGAATATCATTGATAATTATAGAGGGGTGGTAATACCTAAACTTCCTGATTGACGCCACCAATCCATGGCGTGTCAATTGCAATGGTATTCTCGTCAAATTTTGATTAATAACCAACATGGTTTTATCGCTAATAGATCTATTATTTCAAATCTTCTTGAATAGAAACAGTTTCTATCGAATTCCTTGGAGCCTCATTCCCAAGTGGACACAATATACACAGATTTCTCCAAGGCCTTCGATCGAGTTGACTGTGCATAAATTGAAGTGTACTGGTTTCAGTCACAGCACTGTTAAATGTATGTCGTCGTTTCTGACTGACAGAGTGCAACATATAAAAATAAATAGTTTCAAGTCAAAGGCAATAAATGTCGCATCTGATGTTCCGCAAGGATCTTATTGCGGACCCATACTTCTTATTTTATTTATTAATGATATACATGAAGTTCTTAAGCACTGTAGGTTCTTGTATGTCGATGACTTGAAATTATTTAAAATTGTTAACAACGTCAGCGATTGCCAATTCATTCGAGAAGATTTGAATCGACTTAAGGAATGGTGTTTAAAGAAAAAACTTCATTTGAACGTTCAGAAATGTTATTCTATGTCCACCACTACACGCCGTTCGAAAGTAGATTTCAACTACAAAATTGGAAATTCCTCAGTTGATCATGTTGATACTATTAAAGTTTTTGGAATCACTTTCGACAACAAATTGTCATTCATCTCTCATATTACAGCAATAACTAATAAAGCATTGCAGATATGGCAAAAAATTTGAAATCGATTGTTTGAAAACGTTATATTGTTCGTTAGTGCGTAGCCGTTTTGAGTTTGTATCTTTTATTTGGACACCGTCAACCGCAGCCAGCGCTAAATCAATTGAAATAATTCAAAATAAATGACTTCGATGTATGGAATTTAAACATGGTGTACCCCATGATTGAAGAGAATATGACATGATTATGAAAGACCTTAATATTAAATCTCTAGAGAACCGTCGGAAAATATCTGATTTTTGCACTCTGCATGGAATTGTAAATGGATCTTTAGATTCACCATCGCTATTAGAATATTTATCATTCTCCATTGCTAATAGGAGAACTCGCCTAAATCAGCCATTTTACTTAGTGACGCATAAAACTTCTTTCGGTTTTCATAATTCGGTAACCAGACTAATGTAACTAGCAAATGAACATTTTCTCGATGGCCGGTTTGATATATTTAACATAAATTCAATTGAATTAAGGCTTAAGGGTGCGGTTTAGAAGAAAGAGATAGCTATATAAATATGGGCAATCACTAATTTGAATTAGATTGTTGTTGTGATCAACGAACAATATTGTATCATACATTAAAGTAATCTTAAAATAAGCAGGAATTTCATCAGATAAATTAAAAATTATTTTAATGTTTAGTTTCTGTGAAAAATAATTATGAAAAACAATGAAAATTTATAGCAAATTTTAAATTAAATTTTTGCTAATAAAAACTTGTGCAATGAAAATTTAAAGGATTTCACTAAATTCTGCATTCAAATAACTTAGCAGACATGACCTATTCATTTCATTATATCTTACAATTTTCTTTTCTAACTTAAACTAGTAAATTGACGTAATACACGAAAATTAACGATTTATTTTTTATTTGGACTGATACTTTATACTTGGTAGATAAAAAATGTAAATATACATTCATATTATGAAATCCAAAAGAATAGCTCTATTTTCAAACGATTATTTCCATTTTACTATATAGCTATCTCTTTCCACTAAACCGCAACCTTAAGCTATATATGTAGTTATTTAGAATGATATATATCAATAATTTAATATTACTTAATTAAATGTTATTTGTGCACGTATTATCTTGGTGTGGATACTTTAGTTATTAAACAATTAAATATTATTTGTATAATTGTATGATCATTAATTAATTAATAAATTTATAAAAAGGTTTCATACCGTTTAAGTAAATAAATAAATAGTAATTAATAAATTAAACTATGGCGAACGATATTTCGCCGTAAAAATAAATCAATTATGTATTATGAAATTCTTCAAATTCAAAAATAAAGATGTTTTTATAAATATATTACCAAAAAAGTGAAATAATTTCAATCCACACAATCACTGATTAATTCATTAATAAATAATTAAATTAAATTATTCAGTTATTCATAATGAGCAGTCGATTTCAATTTCAAGACCGTTCATTTTCTTCGGCCTTCCCGCTTCGAAAGTATCGCACAATCGTCGCTCGGTTATTATAATAAGCGCTTTTTAATCGCGGGCTGCTTTCTTTCGTCGTTTTGCGCATCGCTTTTGGGCCTTACGAATTCATTTTTGCGCCGGCGGTAGAAAGCTTAATTTTCGCTTTGATGAGCAAGAGAATTGAAATTATTCAGAAAGGGAATCAAAATTGTGCACAATTACCGCGGACATTACGTGTGGTGTTAAATTGAAATAACTTTCATGGATTCGTGAATTTAATTGGAATTAATTTAAATTTATAATTTACTCGATTTAAATTCTACTTTTCAGACTTTTTTTTTATAAAAGCGGATCTACGTAATTTAAATCTTTAGTTACAAAATTCTGTATTCTCCGCAACACTAATATTCTTCCTAAATACAAACATCCTACAATCACCATTCATCAATTCATTTGCGCAAATCATCAGGACAGTTCAGCTAGCTAGCATAGATTTTTCTTTAACTTCATCATAAAATCATGACAGGGCAGAAAGATCGACCGATAGCCTAGATAGATTAACACCAACATATATTGCAATTATTTATGTTATATTGTGAAAATTATCTGTATAGTCTGAATAAAGATGTGTTTATTAAATCTTTAGATTTGCGATTTTCTCCTTTTCGGACATCTTTACAAATCCCATCAGAGTTGTTTCTTTTCCATTTTACTACTACAATATCTTTATTCAAAGTTATTTGTTTTACATATATTCACAATATATTGTGGTATGTTTGTTTCTTTCTTGCTTGCTTGAACAGGCTATCGACCTATGGTCTTTCCGCCAATTTCCATTTTATATTTAATTAAATTTAAATTATACCTCAAATAAATTAAATAAAAATGATTTGAAAATAATTAACAAATTATTTCCATATTTAGCTCTGTGACTTTTGGCTTACGTTACGTAAGTACGTTAAACAAATGCACATTGAAACAACTACTTCCCGGGCAAATACCCACGCCGGACATTGAATTACATAATGTACACCTGCTTAATGTGCATTTGTTTAACATACTTACGTAACGTAAGTCAAAAGTCAAAAATCTAAATGTGGAAATAATTTATTAATTATTTTCAAATCATTTTTATTTAATTTATTTAAATAACTGTGACCAATTGAGTAAATACACTTTTTTATATTGTACATTGAAAATTTCTACTATTCACAGATCTAGGGAAGTTAAATCTTTAGATTTATTTTACATTTACACTTCGCCAGAAATAAAAAAAACAATTTTCGCTTTGATGAGGAAGATTAAAATTATGTCAGATTTTGTTTCGTAATTATAACTTTTCGTGGGTGGCTTGAATAAAAATTGATTATTTCGGTAGATTCGTAACGAAATAATCAATTTTTATTACGTAACAAAAATCACAGATTATATTAAAGTCAATAGAAAAGAGTATTCATTCATTTGGACAGTTATTTAAGTAAATTAAATAAAAATGATTTGAATAATTTTTTTAATTATTTTCAAATCATTTTGATTTGAAATTAATGTTGCTCATCACAGCGAAATTGTTTTTTTTTTTTTTTTTGGTGAAGTGTAAATATAAAATTAATCTAAAAAATAAAATTCGCTAGATCTGTTTCTGTAAAGTTCGAGTTCCAAAAAAATCACACATAATCTAGAACCTTTTGTAAATTGCATTTATTTCCTTTGTAAGGAGGGAGGCTTCACATATGCTCATACTAATGGTCATGCATCCCGGGCTTTCCATCGCCTTGTATATTTTATGTAACAAATTTATTCAGAATTGAGAATTAATTCTTGGATGGTATCAAAATGTACAACTGAAACGTATGTTAATTTCATAAATAAGGCCCCTGGTAGTGAGTTCCGTGAACTAAACATATGAAATAGAATTAGGCGCTAGATGGCGGAAAATAGAACATCAAATTTCAAAAGTTGATGCTTGTAGTAGGGCTTTTTTAAGACAATTTTATGAAATCTAACGTTACGGAAATGTTTAAAGGTAACAATGCACGAGTAATGACTATTTACAAGAATCTTGTTTGTAATTTATTAATTATTAAAAATATTTTTCGTAATTTATTATTTAAGTAATTGCCACCAAGCAAATGAATTATTTTGTTAATTGAGGCTTCTACTTTGTTATAAATTGTAATTTAATTAATAGAATTAAATTAAAATGTTTAACAATGAAACACTTTACTTAAAATATTGAATTCTCTTGAGAGAATGACCCGAAATTAGTCAAGAATTTATTTTGATTTATTTGCTAATTTTTTATTGTTTTATTCATATTTATTATTACTTTATTTATAAAACTTGATTATTGATTTTATTGCAAACAATCCTTAGATCAACCAATAGCATTCTCGAATCCTGAATTCATGAGATTCAAGGAATAGGCTGCGACTATTAGTACGGCTATTATAGTATTCTACCTTTATTGGTTTTTCTAATTCTAGGATAGGGTCTTATTACTTCTGGTATTATGTAGTATTCGTGAATCCAGGATTCAACAATCCTAGATCGATTCAAGGATTAAGCTGCGACTATCAGTACGGCTGATAAATTACTTATTCATTATAATTTCTTTTTTTTAAGATTTTAGAATCACACATTTATTTATTTATTTATTTGAAGGTCTACCGTGTAAAACATACTCCAATTTCAAAATCTGCTTGTGAAATTATTAATCGAGATCTAGAAACTGGATGGCATTTTCGGCATTCACACACACGCGCGGCACACACTCACACACCCGAACAGCCAGGAAGGATTATAAGTTATTGAAAAGAGACGGACGGAGAGAGAAAATGTGTGAAGTTGTAATCGCAAGGAATTGAAAGTAAATTTTACAAAATGTGGGACATCGGAAAATATGAATATACTCTTACACACACACGTACAAATACTTTTTTCTATATATATATATATAGGCACATATAAATTTATGTATGCACGCACACACACGCGTATACGTGTTAAATAAATTCCTTATCGACGACTCGAACGAACAGGTGGATTATTTATATGGATTGAATTGAGTTTTCAAGTGGGCCGCAACATTATTTTTTATTGAGGATGATTAATCAAGCGGTAATTAATTATTGATTAATTTGACTGTTTCGCTTTATTTATTAATTTGCAGTTTAGTAGAAAGATTTGGTTATAATACAGTATACAAATAATTGGGGCTATTCCGTACGATAAATGTTAAACTTAACATAGGGAAAAGTACTGTACATCCGTACAGTAAGTATAACAGAAAAATTAAAAGGCACACAAACACGTGTTTGCTAATAAGGGTAGAAATACCGACCGCCATGTTGCTTCACGAATTTCGCGACAATTAAGCCACACCGTATTGATTTTTAATGTATTGCGACTGCATTTCTTTAAACTTTATCAAATATTGTCATTACTTGTACACGCTGTCTTATTTATGTATTTATACATTATTGTTTGAATTATTTATATTTATTCTGTTAACCTAATAACTCATAAAACCACTTGGGATAATAATTGATTAATTTATTTGTTAATTTGTATTTTTAGTTATTGTTTATTTATATGTAATAGCCTATTTACTACTTATAGTAAAAAATTGTTACAATTTTTGTAAAATGGTGAATTTTTCGTAAATAAATAAATTATTATTATTACTGTAAGAGCTGACAAGATGTAACGTGCTTTTGCGAAGTAACTATTTTTTTTTTACTGAAGTTTGCGATCACATTGTAAGTACAATTTTTATGTTTGTGAGAAAATAGTGATGATGAATATTTTTGTTTTTAATAACGAATATTTCTCATTCTAAATACGAATTTTTTAAAGTTGAAATTTAATTTTGTGCGTGGTCTGGGAACCATTCGGCTGCCCTTTAAATCTTATTTATACAAATTATAAATATTTTATGTGATAATCATGAAAGTATGCTTGAGAAAATAGAAGAACTTTAGTGTCTTTCCCCCACGCACAACCTATAGCTTGCAACCGTTAGATGTAGGAGTGTCTGATCCATTTAAGTCAAAGTTGAAAATA
This sequence comes from Philonthus spinipes, assembly GCA_963082785.1. Lineage (NCBI taxonomy): Eukaryota > Metazoa > Arthropoda > Insecta > Coleoptera > Staphylinidae > Philonthus > Philonthus spinipes. Next base: position 11,801,465 of record OY720311.1, read on the forward strand.
GCTTTCAATAATTGGCGTATGATGAATCCAGGAAAAATATTCAGCATCTACAATATTCCCAAACTGGTAAACCTACCATATTTGGAATCTTTTACATTGAAGAATATTACAAGTGGATTTGTTAAGGCCGTTCAATGAAGCGATAAAGATTTATTAATTATTTTCAAATCATTTTTATTTAATAGATTTTGCTCCCATTGACGTGTATACTTAAAATAATTCTAAACTATTCCACCTACCCCGGAAATAAAATCAGTTTCTTTAGAACTACAACCTCCTTTGTGCGTGCCATCGACTGATATGATTGAGGAGAATCTGCTACTGTCTTCTATTAATACTCGTGAGCTGTTACCTGCTTCCTTGCTTTAATTATGACTGTGCAAGTCTCAGTCCTTTCCTTCTACAAATGAGACTCAACTTGAACCGACGATTAATATTCTCATAATACCCTATCCCAGAATTAGAAAAACCAATAAAGGATGAAAACCTGGTAAATTCCGTATATACAGAGATACACCTCAAAAAATAGCTGGAGGAAAAAATATAACAGCAGAGCTAAACAAATAAATCGTATGAAATAAATATGAATATAATATTAAAAATCAACCAATAAAACACAGATTAGATTAAATAACTTTAAATTCTCTACTAGTTTCGGGTGATTAGCCCAATTTCAACAGAATTTAAAATTTATTTTCGATTTGGTGTCTTTCATAATTGCATTCTTTTTTCATATTTAATAAATTTAGTTCACATTCTGCAACAATAATTTTTAAATCATTATTCTTTTTAAAATCAAAACAGTAATTTGGACGTGGTGATAAAATTTTTATTTCGTCATTGGAGAAAGTTATGTTAGATAAATTACATCAGATGTTGAATTGTCTCTAATGTTATTTGAATTTAATCTGTTATCTTTTTGATTTTGTAAATTTCTATCTAGTTTATTTCTTAGAATTAAATATTTTTCATGAATAAAAAGATTAACTTCATACCTTACATCACTGTCAAAGTTGTCAATATCTTTTGGAGACATTTTGTAAGTAATTTCCGAATGAACTAAATTTATCCAAATTAATTCTGCTTTTTTAATTGCAATTTTGGCGGATTTTGAATTTGAATTTGATTTGATTTTTACGTATTTTGGTACCACTTTCCTCCTTAAACATTCGTTATTGAAACATATATTTTGCGATAACATTTTTTTTTTAGTCGAACATTTAAAGTTATTCAATCTAATCTGTGTTTTATTGGTTGATTTTTAATAATTTATTCATATTTATTTCATACAATATGAACTACCAATGTCTAAATATTAAAACCATTAATTAAAATAAAATGTAGTTTGCTGGATTTTAAGAAAAAGGAAGCTAAGAAAATCGAAAGTGATGAAGATTCAGAGGAATCTGAAGGATCACAAATAAGTTCGAGGGAAAGTTTTATATTTTCGGTTGATTCTTCATAAGTTTAATAGACGTTTTAATTATCCTTTATAAATCTACTGCAACGGGTACGAAAATACCCCACCTGCTGTACGAATGTACCCCATACGTGGGATTATCTTATCCGAGAAAAATCGCTATAACTATTTAACCTTTTAACAAGATAGTTTCAAACTTTTTTTTAATTAACCATGATATATTTACTACACTTAGATGCAAAAAACAGATAATTTAATCATTTAATCATAAATTGAATAACATAAAGTGTACGAAGGGTAACTACTTTCCCCTATACGTTATGTTTTCATTTCACAGTCTATGTATAATATCAATGATGAAGCTCACTAAAACTGTGACGGTAAGAATAACGCCTACGTTAAATCTAACATTTCACGTACGGAATTGACGTGAATGAAATCCCATGCTCGAAACAAATTGTTGAGTCGAAAGGGCCCAGTAGCCAAGGCAATTAAATAATAATAATAATAATAAGAAACAAATTGCTATCTTCCATTCAAATAAAACTTCAGAACAGAGGTTACGTTATCATTTATATTGTAACGCTTAAAATAATTCAACAATTTATCATGTGACATTCTATCAAAAGCCTTACTTATATAATGTAGTAATATTTTATTCCTTTTTTCACTTGAAGAAAGGAATAAAACATTGCTACATTATATCAAGAAACTTCACGTACTCATCTTAGCCTTACTCATGTCGGTATAAATAACACCAAACTGCTTTCCACGATCAAGTTGATCAGATATAAATTGAGTAACGTATAACAAATTAGACTGTATACTTTTTTCTTAATAAAGTCGTGCTAATTAGGAGTAATAAAAGAATAAAAAAAATATATTGGTTTAATATTGACATTGTTAATTGTTAATAATTACAGTTGAATTTTGGGACGTGCGTTCACCCATTGTTGAATAGCTGAAATTTCAACAACGTTCTTGTAGACTGCTTGTATATTGGCAATCATGTCAAATCCAATCATGGAATTAAAATAATCCAATATCGATATGAAATACATATCAACCCAAGCTTATTGCTAGCCAAGTGTCCATTGTAATCCTTTATTGAGACGCGTCAAATAGTAAGGCAAGGTTTCATTCACCAACGGATAAGAGCCAGAAAATAGCCATGTACTTCTACGAACAAGACGAAGCTATTAAGCAGCCAAGAAAGACGCTGCTTAATAGCTTCGTCTTGTTCGTAGAAGTACATTAAGCAGCCAAGAAAGACGCTGCTTAATAGCTTCGTCTTGTTCGTAGAAGTACATTAAGCAGCCAAGAAAGACGCTGCTTAATAGCTTCGTCTTGTTCGTAGAAGTACATTAAGCAGCCAAGAAAGACGCTGCTTAATAGCTTCGTCTTGTTCGTAGAAGTACATTAAGCAGCCGAGAAAAACGCTGCTTAATAGCTTCGTCTTGTTCGTAGAAGTACATTAAGCAGCCAAGAAAGACGCTGCTTAATAGCTTCGTCTTGTTCGTAGAAGTACATTAAGCAGCCGAGAAAAACGCTGCTTAATAGCTTCGTCTTGTTCGTAGAAGTACATTAAGCAGCCAAGAAAGACGCTGCTTAATAGCTTCGTCTTGTTCGTAGAAGTACATTAAGCAGCCGAGAAAAACGCTGCTTAATAGCTTCGTCTTGTTCGTAGAAGTACATTAAGCAGCCAAGAAAGACGCTGCTTAATAGCTTCGTCTTGTTCGTAGAAGTACATTAAGCAGCCAAGAAAGACGCTGCTTGATAGCTTCGTCTTGTTCGTAGAACTACATTAAGCTGCCAAGAAAGACGCTGCTTAATAGCTTCGTCTTGTTCGTAGAAGTACATTAAGCAGCCAAGAAAGACGCTGCTTAATAGCTTCGTCTTGTTCGTAGAAGTACATTAAGCAGCCAAGAAAGACGCTGCTTAATAGCTTCGTCTTGTTCGTAGAAGTACATTAAGCAGCCGAGAAAAACGCTGCTTAATAGCTTCGTCTTGTTCGTAGAAGTACATTAAGCAGCCAAGAAAGACGCTGCTTAATAGCTTCGTCTTGTTCGTAGAAGTACATTAAGCAGCCGAGAAAAACGCTGCTTAATAGCTTCGTCTTGTTCGTAGAAGTACATTAAGCAGCCAAGAAAGACGCTGCTTAATAGCTTCGTCTTGTTCGTAGAAGTACATTAAGCAGCCGAGAAAAACGCTGCTTAATAGCTTCGTCTTGTTCGTAGAAGTACATTAAGCAGCCAAGAAAGACGCTGCTTAATAGCTTCGTCTTGTTCGTAGAAGTACATTAAGCAGCCAAGAAAGACGCTGCTTGATAGCTTCGTCTTGTTCGTAGAACTACATTAAGCTGCCAAGAAAGACGCTGCTTAATAGCTTCGTCTTGTTCGTAGAAGTACATTAAGCAGCCAAGAAAGACGCTGCTTAATAGCTTCGTCTTGTTCGTAGAAGTACATTAAGCAGCCAAGAAAGACGCTGCTTGATAGCTTCGTCTTGTTCGTAGAACTACATTAAGCTGCCAAGAAAGACGCTGCTTAATAGCTTCGTCTTGTTCGTAGAAGTACATTAAGCAGCCAAGAAAGACGCTGCTTAATAGCTTCGTCTTGTTCGTAGAAGTACATTAAGCAGCCGAGAAAAACGCTGCTTAATAGCTTCGTCTTGTTCGTAGAAGTACATTAAGCAGCCAAGAAAGACGCTGCTTAATAGCTTCGTCTTGTTCGTAGAAGTACATTAAGCAGCCAAGAAAGACGCTGCTTAATAGCTTCGTCTTGTTCGTAGAAGTACATTAAGCAGCCAAGAAAAACGCTGCTTAATAGCTTCGTCTTGTTCGTAGAAGTACATTAAGCAGCCAAGAAAAATGCTGCTTAATAGCTTCGTCTTGTTCGTAGAAGTACATTAAGCAGCCGAGAAAAACGCTGCTTAATAGCTTCGTCTTGTTCGTAGAAGTACATTAAGCAGCCAAGAAAGACGCTGCTTAATAGCTTCGTCTTGTTCGTAGAAGTACATTAAGCAGCCAAGAAAAACGCTGCTTAATAGCTTCGTCTTGTTCGTAGAAGTACATTAAGCAGCCAAGAAAGACGCTGCTTAATAGCTTCGTCTTGTTCGTAGAAGTACATTAAGCAGCCAAGAAAGACGCTGCTTAATAGCTTCGTCTTGTTCGTAGAAGTACATTAAGCAGCCAAGAAAAACGCTGCTTAATAGCTTCGTCTTGTTCGTAGAAGTACATTAAGCAGCCAAGAAAGACGCTGCTTAATAGCTTCGTCTTGTTCGTAGAAGTACATTAAGCAGCCAAGAAAAACGCTGCTTAATAGCTTCGTCTTGTTCGTAGAAGTACATTAAGCAGCCAAGAAAGACGCTGCTTAATAGCTTCGTCTTGTTCGTAGAAGTACATTAAGCAGCCAAGAAAGACGCTGCTTAATAGCTTCGTCTTGTTCGTAGAAGTACATTAAGCAGCCAAGAAAGACGCTGCTTAATAGCTTCGTCTTGTTCGTAGAAGTACATTAAGCAGCCAAGAAAGACGCTGCTTAATAGCTTCGTCTTGTTCGTAGAAGTACATTAAGCAGCCAAGAAAGACGCTGCTTAATAGCTTTGTCTTGTTCGTAGAAGTACATTAAGCAGCCAAGAAAGACGCTGCTTAATAGCTTCGTCTTGTTCGTAGAAGTACATTAAGCAGCCAAGAAAGACGCTGCTTAACAGCTTCGTCTTGTTCGTAGAAGTACATTAAGCAGCCAAGAAAGACGCTGCTTAATAGCTTCGTATTGTTTGTAGAAGTACATGGCTATTTTCTGGCTCTTATCCCCACCAAGTTATATGAGTCTGGGCAATCTGGATTTCTTCTTTTTATTGATCAAAGACCAAAATTGTTTGGGATAAATTTGTTTCTGCCCTCTTGATGAAATGTTGATACACTTAATGTCCCTTATTTTTGAGAAGAGTTCTGGTTGCAAGGAATTTGGAAACGCAAGCATCGGTTTTATATTTTTTTTATTTGAGGATGTTGCTTGCCTTGTTCATAGTAGTACATGGCTATTTTCTGGCGCAAATCGTTGATTGTATCAGCGGTGGAATCAATTTCGAGATCTTCGAATTCCGTATTCCCGACCAATTTCACCTTTTTGGCGAAGAACCTGGCTATTGCCAAACTTTGATGATACTTCGATGAATAAAGCACTAATAACCTTTCTTCACACTTTTATTTGGATTACCAAATGTACATTTCGGTCCATAACTGACCATTATCAATGGATTAACACTAAATACAAAACATATATTTTAAACTATATATACGCCGGCGGATCATAAAACAGCGGTGGGGTTGCGAAACGGGAAAAAAACGTAAATTTGATGATACTGTTTGCCGTTCACCGTCGATACTGGAATTTGTCCAAAAAGGCATTTTGGGTTTGATTTCTGGCCGTTATTCGCGCTGAAAGTGGTCATCCTAGAATTTGATACTACCGTACTTCATGAGGAATCTGAAAACTTCAGCCAGATCCTTCAGCTTGAAGTATGCGAGTTTGTAAGTCAGTTCCATTTTCCCTTGTGTGTTAAAGATTTTCCAGCAAAATTACTAAAATTTTATCAACAGGAAACAGTGGAAGTTAACGAGACTTACTCCAGTGTATAACTCCGGTGACAGAAGTTGCATCGAAAATTATCTACCGATAGCATTAATTTCAAAATGTTTTCAAAAGTGTTTCAAATAATTTTGTACATTTTACAACCGCTGAGTTGGTCACAAGACGCCATATCGTATAGCTGTCATAATGAATTTTACGGAAAATAAATCATATTTTCCGCAAAAATGAATTCAGGATTGTTTAAAATAGAGTTTTAAACAAAATTTTCATATTTTTAAAGGATAATTTTAAATAGAAGTTGTCCACTAATTATAAGTCACTAGGGATTTATAGCTGTCATAATGATTTTTGCGGAAAATATTATTTATTTTCCGTAAAATTCATTATGACATCATTCGAATTCTAGGATGTTTGCGGAAATTATGATTTATTTTCCGTAAAATTCATTATGACAGCTATAAATCCCCAGTGATTTATAATTAGTGGACAACTTCTATTTAAAGTTATCCTTTAAAGATATGAAAATTTTGTTTAAAACTCTATTTTAAACATTCCTGAATTCATTTAATCTGGAAAATCATTACATCGCAAAAAAATAGAAAAAAAAAATTAATTATTTTCAAATCATTTTTATTTAATTTATTTAATAACATTACATCCCTTTTAGTTTAAACAAATTTTTCAAAACGATATAAAATAATCGATAATTCTGAACAATTTAGAGAATACTTTTCACGCGTAAAGCGTACATTTCGTACAGAGTTGACCGCGAGAAAGGCTTAATTAGCGAAATCGAAAGTGCCGAATTGAAAATTGAGTGTGACTCGCTCGCATAAAATTAAGATCGCATGAAAATCGATTTGTAATTTAGTGCCGCAAAAATTCCGTCTCCGTCTCTCACAAGGCGAATACGTCAATTCTCTCTCGATATCGTGAATATTTCCACATCCGTCGTAAATATTTCGAATAATTATATTAACAGCAGGATGCTATCGTAAATATTTCGAAACAAGCATAATCCAGCGGTGGAAGAAGAAGAAGTGGAAAAAAATACGTTTTCCTGTTTGGTGTTAATTAATATTGCAAAACAGTACTTGCGATCATAGATTAAAAAAAAATCAATGATTAATTTTAAAATTTAATCAATGATTAATTTTGTATGAAATAAATATGAATAAATTATTAAAAAGCAACCAATAAAACACAGATTAAATTGAATAACTTTAAATGATCGACTAGTTTCGGGTTATGAGATAATTTTCAACAAAATTTAAAATAACTAATGGTTTTAATATTTAGATATTGGTAGTTCATATTGTATGAAATAAATATGAATAAATTATTAAAAATCAACCAATAAAACACAGATTAGTTTGAATTTCTTTAAATTTAAAATTATTCAATCTAATTGGTTGATGTTTATAAAAAAATTGCTGAGACGAAAAAAATTATAAAAAGTTTATTTTGAAACGAAATATCTTAATAAGGTCCCTAGCAACAAATTAGTATGAAAATAAAAAAAAAAATTAAAAAAAATGACAAATAGTGTTATATGTATAACATAGTGGATACATAAATAGAAAATAGTATTCGTTGATTTATAATTGATTTAATTTTGCCGATTGTATTTGAATTAATTTAATTAATTTATTTTAACATCTTTAAATTATGTAAGGCATAGCTGTACTGACGAGGGATAGATCACGAAACACGTGTCTACAGATGGCCTTAAATTATGTAACGTTCCTTTTGTTGTTTTTACATTAAATTTTTCTCGGATCAAAAATTTGTTGCATTATGCAATATTTTATTGATGTGCAACAGCAGGTGTACATTATGTAATTCAATGTCCCGGGCAAATGGGAAGTAGTTGTTTTAATGTGCATTTGTTTAACGTACTTACTTAACGTAAGTCAAAAGTCACAGAGCTAAATGTGAAAATAATTTATTAATTATTTTCAAATAATTTTTATTTAATATATAGTGAACACAGTTGTCCGAAAACATAAAATTTAATTTATCAATTGAGTTCCTTCTTTGTCTTCTTCAAAATACTCTTCTGTATAACCTGCTTGACTTATCAATTGATAAGTCAAGCAGGTTATACTGAAGAATACAATTTAATGTTTATTTAGAATATCTTTTGTGGAATTTTGAATGTGCGAGAATTTAGTTTCAATATAATATACAAAAAAAATCAAGCAATAAAATAAATAAAACACAGATTGAATACATTTAAATTCTCGACTAGTTTCGGGCTATTAGCTAATTTTAAAGAGAATTTAAAATGTGCAATAAAATAATCAAGGATTAATTTTGTACCATAAAACAATCAATGAATCACTCTACTTGAATTTTATTAATATTGAGACTTGGATGTTGGATGACTAGGAAGGAATATTATTATTATTATTATTATTATTATTGTTATCTTCATAACAATTGTTATACAATATATTATTATTATTCTCAAATAATAAAGATTTAATAGTAGTATTACTTAATAAGTAAATGAGGGTTATAATAATAATAATAAATTGTTTATTTGTATACTGAAATTCAATACAGAATAAATGTAAAATAAAATAAAATATAATAGAGCAACGAAAACGAAACTAGATCAGCTTGTATATCAGACGCAATATCAGACGCTGTTACTTCCTCTAATTCGCATAATAATAATAAATTAATTAAGATGCAGTAAAAGTGAACAACCTTTTTTTGGGAGATTTGCATGACTTCCTACCTAATCAGGACTGTGTTTTCGAATATAAATGAATGACCATTGAAAAATGGCTAAAAAATAACCAAATTTGATCGACACCTTTTTGCTTAATTTATTGTATCGATTAAGCAAAAAGGTGTTGATTAAAAAGCAATAAATGGTCGTCAGTAGTAAGATTGGGTTTAGAGTTTATTAGATTATTTAGAGATTTCAAGATTTTAGAGTTTATATTATACATCCAAAATTAATCAACTAATTATACTAAATATAAAAATAGCAAGGAAGTAAATAATAATAAAGAAACGAAGATCTTATAACATCTTTTCTTATTTTTTGTTATTATTATTTATTTTACTATTTTTATACGACGGCATTTCACTCGCACTTTCCGTCTTTCTCCATTCAATCTATCTCTTCCTACCGATGTGTGTGTATTTTTTTTTTCGTGTTCGTTGAGCGTCGCGGAATGTCTTATTTATTCTAATTCGCGTGACAGTTTCTAAAAACCAGACGCCATTTTGAATAATCGCGGAGATTGCGAAGATTATTCAGAAAACGGCCGACAGTTTTTTTAATTGATGGCCCGCTCCTTCCGCGCCCGTTAATTAGTTTGTTTATAATTTAGGCGCGCGCGGCGCATTCACGCGAGTTTCGATTTATTTGTCAAGCTTATATAAAAAAAATCTCAATACACACACAAAAAAATATTGTTTTTTTTGTAAATACGACCATTCTATAATTAAACTTATAAATCATTGCATCTTTAATTAATTTTTCATTTAACTCGTGGTTAAGATTAGTGGTCACTACGGTTTCCGGAAACACTTTTTAAGACTAGGTATATATGGATAGGACCTGTGCTGAGGGTATAATGAAGAAGAGGAGACAGCTAGTTTTTAGGCCTCTCCCTGCCTATGGGACGTCTTATCCTTGACAGTACTGGACATTCGTACCTTTCCTTCACGAATGTCCAGTACTGTCAAGGATAAGACGTTCCATAGGCAGGGAGAGACTCCAAACTAATGAAGCGACCCAGTTGGGAATAACCTACGAAGAGTTACTGGATATCGCCAGATCTTCAGAGCGGGTCCTACCACTCGGACAGTGGTGCCACAATGGGCTTAAAGTTTGGTCTAAGTGGGCTTACAAAAGCGTGCTGTTAGAATCATAGCAGGAGTAAACTTCAGAAATGACTGTAGATATGCATTCGTAATAGAAAATAACCTCACCTTATCATCAATATTTATATTAGAATATCTGGTATAGACGCATAAAAACAGACATTTGTATAATACATCTTCAGATTTTTACAGTCATGATAAGCGTCATAAAAATAATATTCGCATTTCAAAATTAGGTCTCTCCAAAACAAGAAATGGAATAAACTATATATTTCCACAAATATTCAATTTATTACCCGAAAGCCTTAAAGCTTTAGATAATAAATGTTTTAAGCTTTTCATAAAGTCTTATCTACTGAAAAATCCCTTCAATGGTGTGAATATATTAAAATTTCCAATCACTTGGTAAAAATTTTTAGTAATATTAGGAATTTTTGAGTTTTCCACATGTTTGCGTGTAAAACAAACCAAGTGAAACTTACTCAACAATTCCTAATGTTAACGTTTCATTCAAAAACCTAAGTGAACTCTTTTAATGTACAACTCGACTATATTAATTCTATTTATTTGAATTTTTAAAGTCTTTGTTGTCCTACCTTTATATAATTTTATATTGTCTTAAATATTATGGTGTTTATCGTTGTTTTACGTTTTTATTATATAATATATAAAGAAACAAATAATCATTTTAAAGATATTTTTTATATAGAATTACGAAATCGTTTACGACGAGAATTAAATACCAAACCGCGAAGATGAAACGCAAAAAAAACAGTCTTCATGCATGAGAGTTTACGAAACGGTGTAAAAATTTCGCGCCGGGCTTAATCGGTCGTAAAACATTGCTCGGCCCACATCGAGAACTTGAACCTCCAGTCACAATCGTGACCCACGCACTCCTTGTTTTTCATTCGAGCGCTTTCTGTGATTTAACAGTCCAACAGCTCCGGCTCACAAATCGATTTTGACTTCCAATCACGCGAATTCGATGCATATGTTTAAAAAATTTCACCGATAATGTGTGTATATTTTTTTTCTTTAGTTTTACCACTCGTAAAATTAATTAATTAATTAACACTTTGTTGATTCATTTTTTCACACTTACTAATATTTTGTTGCGTTTAATTTTAAAATATATAATTTCGATGACAATAACACTGGATTATTAAATATCAAATAATTTAATAATACAGTGTTAATGTTGTCAAAATTATTTAAATTTTAAAACTTCATCATTAAATATGAAATAATTAAGTATCACTTATGTATTATATGCCATAAATCACTCAGATGATCGAGAACGCAAATGACTAATGTTCTCGAAGCGCTCTAAAAACGTTATGATTTAGAAGTAAATGTATAAATTTCGTCAATCTTGATTTACGGTTTTAATTTAATTAAGTGTTAAACCACTATTCATCTAGCTTATGGTGAACTGGTGATGGCCATTTCGATTTTTCGAACCTCATGAGACCAGTGTGTTCCATGTGCAATGCCCTGATGAAGGCGGTTGAATGGATTTTGTGTTCTGCTTAAATAGTCTGACATGAATCATAATATTTTGAAGATAGCACGAGCGCCATCTATTGCCTAATTTCATGTGTGACATATTTCGCTAATAATGTCACATGAAATTAGGCAATAGATGGCGCTTGTGCTATCTTCCACTTATTATGATTCATATCAGGCTATTTAATCACAACACAATCACGGTTAGTAGAGTGTACGGTCATCTCGTCTTTGCATTTGGGGGCGTGACAACATGTTTTGTGATGTAACTGCGGCCCCTGAATGCAAGTTTCGCTTAGCGCCCGATTTTCACTGTTTTCTTTAACTTGAGATTGTTATGGTTTTAGTGGTTTATTAAGATTTAATTATTAGAATTGTGAACATGTTCATTGCAATTCAAAAAGGTTTTGTAAATTCAATATTTACAAAATCGCAATTTTAATATATTATTTCATTAAAATTATAGGTTAAAGTGCCCGGAACTCGACGGCCCGATTAAAAATTTTCTACCATCGATTTCTTAAGAATAACTCACTTAAAAAATAGGTCATACTACAATTTCAAATTTTCTTTTCCATGCAAAGAATTATTAAATTAGTATAAAGTTTAAACCGTTATAATTATCAATTTTTATTTTAGTAATAACCACCAAAAATTTGAGGCCCACAGAAAATTTGGAGATACCTTCCACATTTACATCCACTACTTTTGGTGATCGAGAATAGCGTACAATAAAATTATTTTTTTTTAATTATAAATTATTGTTAATATAAAGAAAATTAAACTGGATTATTTTTAATAATAATCTTTACTAACAGCAAAAAAATATATACGAAATAATTTTTAAAAAAATAAATAGAAAATCGAATGTATAATTCAAATCTGTTAATTGGCTATCGACCAGTTGTCTTTCCGCCAGGTTTAATCATCTTTATTGTGGTATTTACATATACCTATATTACACAATATATTTAATATAAAATTATTCAATGTCCGGCGTGGGTATTTGCCCGGGAAATAGTTGTTTTAATGTGCATTTACGTAACGTAAGTCAAAAGTCACAGAGCTAAATATGAGAATAATTTATTAACTATTTTCAATTTTTATTTAATTTATTTAAATATCTGTGATCAAGTGAATGAATACTCTTTTCTATTTCTATTTATAAATGGCTATCGAATTTAGGTCTTTCTGCCAGTAGTCCTTGTCATATGTCTTGTATGTCGGTTAGTCGTTGATGAAAGATGAGATGAATTGATGATTAGTTGTTTGAGGGTAGTGAAATTTAGAAGGGTTATTAAGGTTTCGTTTGAGGCAGAGGATATTTAGTATATCATGATTATTTTTATTAAACCTAAGTTGGTACAATAGCACAAAGCGCCATCTGTTGTATAAATTCATATAATAAACAATTCAATTAATATATTTTTAATATAAATAAATAATAAAAATTAGAAATATATTTCACATTGTATTTTTTTGTGTGAAAACTGACAACAAAATGTATAAGTTTGACTACGAAATTACAGCATAACATTTTAAGTTGGAAGTCAAACGTAATTTTTGTTGTCAGTTTTCGCAAAAAAATGTAATATTTAATATTTCAATACTAATTAATTTTTGTTTTATTTTAATTACTGCTGTTGCAGTTCAGTAATTCGTCGTTTCGAAATTTCATGTAAATTCCGCGACAGAAGCCCTCTCACGTCCTTAATGGCGCACGGACGTTCGCTTTATCGACCGAACATCCGCATTTACCGCAACGTTGTTACAACAACGAATAGGCACGCTCGATGGGAAATTGACAGTGCGCAGTGGTTTCGATGCGACAGTTTGCGCAATATGTCGTTGAAACAGGAATATATAAATTGTATTGCTCATTAAAATTCTTGAACTCTAACGAGACTTAATTTATATTTAAGCGGAAATAATCGATGGCAAGAAATGAATCGATGCTTCATGATAATGCAAAACAAAAAAATATATTTTGATATAATTAATGGTTTTAATATTTAAACATTGGTAGTTCATATTGTATAAAATAAATATGAATAGATTATTAAAAATCAACCAATAAAACAATTAAACACTAATAATATATATACAATCATCTTTATTGTGGTATTTACATATACACATATTATACAATATATTTAATCTAAACTTATAAATGGCTATCGACCAATATTTTAATATTTTCACATAAATACAATAATAAATGAAAGACAAGTGCCATCTTTGGCCTAATTTCATATGGCATCGTCAACGATTTGGGTCTACAAGATAGACGACTGAAAATCATTGTTGCATCCATTAAAGGAAGGTGAGAACTTGTCTTGTTCATAAGAACACGAAATGAATTTGACATTTAATGAAATGTTCAGCCAGCATTCATCTAGCGTATGGATAACTAGTGATGACCATTTCGGTTTTTTGAACTTCATGAAGGCATTGCACATGGAACACACCAGTCTGATGAGGTTCGAAAAACCGAAATGGCCATTACTAGTTTTCCATACGCTAGATGAATGCTGGCTGAACATTTTATTAAATAAATAAAATAAATCATTGATTTTCCTCGGCACGCATTCTACGGAAACATATTGTTTGATTGATGTCCACTAGAGTAAAATTGGCGTGAAACTTGGTCACAATGGCTTAAATAGCCTGCTCAGTGGGTCGATTGTGATGGTCATAAAATTGACGTAATTTGCGAAACATATTTAGAGCACTAATTTTTGATAATAAAATTCAATGACTTACAAGCGTCGTTGGTTTGTGGTGAGTTCATTGTAAAATGACATTCCAAACTAAGCATGTGTGGTTTTGACACTTGCCACGAATCACGCGGTTAAAAGCTTAGCACTGAAAAAACAAATAACATAAATATCACCCATTATACTAAAATTATTTCAATAATGAATTATACCTATTACATGCATGACAGAGTAGTGATGGGAAAAGTCGATGTGTTTATTATTATTTAAATAAAAATATTTGTCCTTCTACTTATTTTGTTATTGAACTAGTTTCCCGAATCTATCTTTCCATCTTCAGTAGTTGAAGTTTTTACTATTATTATTATTGTTATTATTATTATACTATTATTATCTTTATTGAAAAAAGGAATACAATAAATAAATTTAATATATTATTTTACAAAAAATATAAATGTCTCTTTTTCGCAAGGGCTATCGACCATAAGTCTTTCTGCCCGGAAGTTTTTATTATTGTTGAAATTAATAAAAAGTGAATTTATATATACATCTTTATTCGGACAATAGATAATACAAGGTATTTACAACAAATGAAAGTGTTAGTCTGTCTGGGCTATCAACATGATATGAATTTATTATGAAATAAAAGAGAAAATCTATGCTAGCCAGCTGAACTGTCCTCATGATTCGCACAAATGAATTGATGAATAGGATGTTTGTATTTAGCAAGGATATTAGTGTTACGGGGAATATAGAATTTAGTAAGAAGTGGTAGGTTATCAGGATTATTGGCATTTGTTTGCTGAAGGGTAATATACATTGGGAAATGGATGAATTCATACTGAATTCATTAATGCTACTTATTTTATTAATAATAATTATTATTCTCAATTCAATAGTAAATAGAAATTTGTTACTATTTATTATCTTAAGGTAGTTAAAATGAGTTATTTCCTGTTTAATATTTATTTAAAGGGCGGAAAGACCCTAGGTCGATAGCCCGGACGGACTAACACAATATTTATTTTTGTTAAGAAAATATAAATGTATGTATAAGCTTATGTAATGTTGTCTGAATAAAGATGTTTGTATATATTTATTAAATTAATTAATTAATTAATAATAATTATTAAATATTTATTTGTCAAATATATATACAAATATTTTTATTCAGATAATATGATAACAAACATTTTTAATAACAATATGTACAGTTGTGTTAGTAGTATGTCATGGGCTATCGACCTTTCTGCTATGTCAAATATATTTTATATACAATGTGCACGTTTACAGATGAAATTATTTTCTTCGGCAAACGAGAGGGAAGAGGCCACGTTTTAAAAATAAGCAATATATATACATTTGTATAACTCATTGGATCTAGTTATCATTGCATTAAAAGTATTAAGTATAATATAAGGTATAAAATAAAATATAAATATACATTTTTTTCTCAGTTAATAATTCCATCATTTAATTTAACATGCAAAATTCCTACATCCGTGCTATATCTCGATATACCATGAGTATGAGATTTAAGGCAAAAAGGGAAGTTTACATATTAAATTAAAATCTGTAATGCCTGCTTTAAATTGTTTATAAATAAAACTACATTTTTTAAAAGTTTCATAAAATGTTTATTTTAAAGACACTGTTACAATTGATTCGTCAACACAGTAGCATCATTAGGTAGATAATTAATAATAATATTAAGCATGTGCCACTGGGTTGTGTTGTAGCAATGTCTACAATAAATTTTGCGAAACTTAAAAAAAAACCTGTTGTTTTATTTACAGATAGTGTATTAGGGAGTTTCATTAAGTAAAAGCTTTAACCATCGATTATTCGGTTTATTATTATTATTATCAGATATAGTTCATTATTTAAAAAAAAACCTTTATTGGCATTAAACCACTCAAACGTAATTAATTTTAATGTGAACTTCATATATAAAATCATTATTGGATGGATGTAAATCATTTCCCTTGCGTAACTGAATTAAAAACGTGCTTATCTCGAATAAATCGATTCCCTCTCGAGGGTTTACAAAATTTATCCATCACGATTTTCTCGTCCCGTTTTTACTACAATCCGAAAGCTCGGCTTGGAATATATTCAAATCGCGATTGCGCAAGTCGCGCGATTAAACCATCGCGGTGCTTCTTTAAAACGGGAGAAACTGGATAATTGACGGTTGCTGCTGCATTTTCTTATTGTTTGAATAATGGATGAATTGCGGAGAGAGATTGTGATGCAATTCACATTATCGAAGCGGTTCATGAATATTTATAATAAGCGATTAAGTGTGGATTTAGATCGTTTTGTTGCGATAAAAATATTTAAAGAAATTGCCAAAAATAATCGTGAAACATTGTATGCAACTTTATTAGGAAATTTGATAATAATTTAAACAAATTTAAAATAACAACAAATTATTTATGTTTTTATTCACATACAGACACAGAATAAGTGTAAAGATTCCTATGATGCAAGTATGAAAATTACAAAAAATATAATTAATTAAATGAAACACATCAACAATACATACATATATATATATATATATATATATATAAATTAACTTTACTGTTACACGATTTGTTTTTTTTTTTAAAGAATTTATTTTATAACAACGACGTTACACGTTCTAACTCTAATACGTATCTAAATTATTACAATGGAAAATACAATTTATATTACAATAAAATGACGAATAAGAATACGATAATAATTAGCAGAGTAATAAATTTACAGAGTATGTATAAATGAACAATTAATTCTATTCATAATAAATGAAGTCCATTGTGTTGGCATGAGGTAACTTATATATATATATATATATATATATATATATTCAATGGCCCTTTCTACCCATATGGGTGTAGGGTGACAATACATATAATACATATAAATACTTCAAAAAATAAGCAAACAAATTGCAAAGCGTAATTGAATATTGATTTATGCACACTGGCAACATTAAAGAACATTTAATTTATAGAGGAGATAAATTGTAATAATTGAAAATACATGAGTTTTGAGTTCACGTGAAATGTTAATATCAATAATAATGGTCATTATCAATAACAAATTCAGTTTGTACATCTAACGTGTTAAATAAAATGTGAAGTAAGAGAAACACTTTTGTGTTATTATTGATTGAAAATACCGTGAAAAATTGAAAATATTCGTAATGAAAAATTGAATCGCAATTTCTCTTGTAATAATTATCTTCATATACCTCAAAAAAAATGGCAATTATATTAATTATTCTAAATTATTTTTAATTGATATTTTGAAACACCCCGCATATACTCGCATAATTATCCCTCGCACGTTGCCAAACCAGTAATTACATCATTGAGTAACCGTTTGTATTTTGGAGATGTACGCACAACAGCACAATCTCAATAATTAAGGTTGCACGGCTGTTACTTTTTAATGATACGACGTTTTAATTGTGATTTGAATGCCATGCGGAATTATAGCTGCGAGGGAAAGAAGAGCAAAATGAAAGGAGGCACATTCACTTTTTTTTTGATAGATTGATATTTTGCTCGTCAATTATTTTCGAACTTGACTGGTTTCCGGATTGCGTCACAAACTATCAGTTATTAATGAAATTATGGATATGTAAAAAAAAGTTGCACAAAAAAAATAAATTTAGGGTTTTTCATTTTTTTTGAGTTTTTATTAAAATATAATCAAAATATATATAAAATGCGTTACCAACTTATGTGTAGTTAGTAACACACTCGGCTAGAAATCGAGGGACATGGGATGAAATCCCATCAGAGGTGTTTTTTTTTTTCACTTATATTTAATTAATTTACATTACATCTACCAATACCAACTACACCATAACTTGATAACGCATTCGGCTAGACATCGAGGGACATGGGTTCAAATCCCATCAGAGGTGTTTTTTTTTTGTCAATTTCTCTAAAATTCATAGATGCAAATTTAATTTAAAAGGAATATAAATTTATTTTAATCCCTTGGTTTAATTTCACTTATTTATATTTTCAGTCGAAACTAGTTAAAATTAAATTAAACCAAGTGGATTTAATTGAATATATATTTAACACTATTTTTATTGATAGTTTACAAATGTCAGTTAATTAATGTTATAAATTTTAAATTTGTGTTCATTTGTCAATTATCAAATGTTTTCCGTCTTTTATACCTTTTTTATATTATTTCGAAATCTACCCATCACAGCTTCTAGTCATTTTTAATAATTGATAGAATTTTAGAATTTTTAACTTTTATCAAGTTATTATTTGTCTGGTGTTTATCTTTTCAATCCGACGAGAAATGTTTTCATTTATTGATATAATTTTAATTCCATATTTATATTATATTCATTCATACAATCATTTTCATTTTAAATTCTAGCCGTTTTGTATCTTAAGTTTATTTATCCGTTTTACCATCAAGCTTTGTTTATAAGATTTAGGTTGTTCTTTTAATTTATTGTATATTTTATTATATTTATATATGTAATTAATCTTTGTAGATCTGTGTAAAGGGAGATTCCGTCAATAAATAAATAAATAAATTTACAAGTTCCATTTAATGAAGCATAGGTGATGAATCTTGAAAAAAAATATTGTAAAATTAGTAAATTATCAAATCGTTAACGATGCCACTTGAAATTAGGCAAAAGATGGCGCTTGCGTTGTCTTTCATTTAAAATGATTAATTAAATAATTCATTCTTTTTTGTTGGTAAGCAAATTCCCTCGAGATACCTTAATCTGTCGGTAATTGTAATAATAATACACGCTCTTGAGTAGATCTTATCTGAAATGTCACTTGAAAACTTTCCCGCGATGGTTTCGAGGATGGACGAGCGCACTCCGGTGGGCGGTACACAAAAAGGACTTTTACGTAATGCGAAAGGAAAGTTGCGATAAGGTTCTAATAGTTTACATGTGGTGGAGTAGAAATGATTCACGGTTTGTTTGTGGTGATTATGGTAATACCTTGTGTTTCCATCGCGGCGTAAGTGTATAATGTCAGACAATCGGCTTATGTAATTTGTTACAATCTACTTATAACGGTTAATGCTGGAACCGTACCGGGTTTGTTAAGATTGCGCTTGTATAGTAGAAGGATATGGGTGTATGGTGAAGTGGAAATAATTATTTCAAAAAAAAAAGAGTGAGTCTTTGGGATTTAGTAATATGAAATCAAATAACCCGAAACTAGTCGAGAATTTAAAGTTATTGAATCTAATCTGTGTTTTATTGGTTGATTTTTAATAATTTATTCATATTTATTTCATATAATATGAACTACGAATGTCTAAATATTAAAACCATTAATTAATCATAAATATACTGAAAAAAACACTGCCACATATGATATTAACGACTTTTTTTTTGATCTGTGAAACCATGAAGTCATTAATTAATTGTAAATTTTATATATTTATGTTTACACCAGTTATTAACAGACTATACTGGATGTATATCCATCAACTGACCTAACTATAAGTATCAATGTAAATTTTATGGTTTAATAAAGAAAAGAAAAAAAAAAAGAAAAGAAAAAATAATTAATAAATTATTCCCTCTACAGCTATTATGACATTTGAACTTATGTTACATAACAAATTATACAATACAACCATTTTTTGATTTGAAAATATTTAACGCAAAAAAAAAAAAACAAAAAATCACGTATTGTCGCGGATTCGAGGCGGGAATTATTGTTAAAGAAAAAAAAAAATCAGGTGGGTGTAATAAATGTTTTCGTCGTTATTAATTGGACTTATTTGCTAATTCATTCCGCTAAAATTAGATCAGATTTGGAAATATTAGTCATTGATAAGGAGCCTGTTTCGTTTTTTTTTTTTTTCTTGTAATATTTTGCAGTCAAATCAGAAAAAAATGATCTTAATATGTGTTTCGTGTCGAATAATAATGTGTAAATATTTAATATATTGGGTTATATATAAGGCCATTTGCAGACACTTGTTTCGGAATTTCATCCCTCGTCAGTACAGCTCCGCCTTATATAATTACGAACATGTTGAATTAAATTAATCAAAAAATTTATCCAAATATGACCCACCCATGAATGTATTATTCTATTTCGAAATAAATAAATTGAATTGAATTGAAAACGCACCGTCCACGCTGCGATCTCTTGTGGAAATGATCGAAAAGACGTGTACGGATACGATTGCCATGCGCAATCTCAATTAATTGTTGTCAGCAAAATATATTTTCGATTCAGATTTAATATAAAGCCTTGCTGGCTATTAATAATAATAGAAAAAAAGGGATTTATTCACGTGGTTCTATTATTTTTTTTTTAATGTATTATTCTATTTGGAAATAAATAAATTGAATTGAATTGAAAACGTACCGTCCACGCTGCGATCTCTGATGGAAATGATCGAGATGACGTTTACGAATACGATAGTCATGCGCAATCTCAATTAATTGTTCTCGGCAAAAAATATTTTCTATTCAGATTTAAAACAAAGCCTTGCTGGCTATTAATAATAATAGAAAAAGGGATTTATTCACGTGATTCTATTATTTTTAATAATATGAATTTAAAATATTAGGTTATCAATGATGAAATTCGTAGAAAAAATTGCTAAATTGTTTAATAATTTACAAATTTAAGGAATTATTTTATTAATCAAAGTATGTATTCTAATCATCTCTACACTTTTGCTATTTAAGCGATAGGTTATTCTGGCCGGTGGTATAAAATCCTGGTAGACGAGAGTGAAGGATTTCCTGGAAGGCCATTTCTATAGCATTGTCGTAATTAAATTATTTTCCATATTAGGAATAAAGAAAACACATTAAATAAAAATGATTTTAAAATAATTAATAAATTATTTCCACATTTAGCTCTCTTTTTGACTTACGTTACGTAAGTACGCTTATTAATTATTTTCAAATCATTTTTATTTATAAATAGAAAATAGTATTATTCATTCATTTGGTCACAGTTATTTAAATATATTAAATAAAAATGATTTTAAAATAATTAATAAATTATTTCCACATTTAGCTCTCTGACTTTTTGACTTACGTTACGTAAGTACATTTATTAATTATTTTAAAATCATTTTTATTTAATTTATTTAAATAACTGCGACCAAGAGAATGAATACTTTTTTTCTATTTAAAGAAAAGTCTTTTACTTTTTAATATCAACTTATTATAATTTACAATTCCATTTAGAAAATAAAACAAAGATAAATAAATGCCGAAATATGAAGGAATAGTCCAAATCACATGAAGCTACAAGTTTCCTTCGGTACCGATATCCCGAGGGGGGTCCAACCCAGCGATCACGAGGCGAAGAAAGAAGGCTTTCCTTCTTTCTTCGCTACAAATAAGAGAAAGTACAAGGAAGTAACGGAAACGATAAAATAATATTTAAATAAAATGTAAAACCTTATAATTTCGACAAAATATAAAAAAAAAGGATATTTTCTGGTAATGATCAATAAACTTCGCTTAATTCTTTCTTTTTCCAACTGCAAAAATTACTTACACTGTAAATTTTTGACAGTGTACAGTGTAAGTAATTTTTGAAGTTGGTAAAAAGGGATTGAGCGAAGTTTTGCCAGAAATTTTTCCTTTTTAAATTTCATTGTAATTTAAATAACTGTAAATGTGTGTAAATGTGTCTCTATTTCATTTTATTTTAACTTAATATAAGTTATTACAAGTCGTATAAAAAGTAAAATTATTTTCTTTACACTTAATTAAGTGTAAAATACAGTGGTTAAACAGAGTAAAAAGTGTTTTATTTACAAGTGTATTTAAGATGTACCACAAAGTAAACGCCTACAACACCAAACAGTATTTTCTTTATTTTTAATAATGAAAATGTACCACCAAGTAAATGCCTTTAAGATCCAAAATAATGTTTTCCTATTAAAAAATTGACTAAATAGTGGAATATGTGGTGGGAATTAGTTCTGGTGAGTATAGAGTAGAGTTGTGTAACTCCTGAGAGAGTCGGCTTAAAGAGCCAGCTCAGTGAAGTGAACTAGTGAATTGAGCCGTTTAGTTAAAAATACCCAGCTCTTTTTTGAGACTCATTTTGATTCGTCCGCTTCTCTAGAGTTACGAATCTCGACTTCTGCGCGTTCGGTGCGACGCGTGTGAAACTCCAGTTAAATAAACACAGTAGCTCAATTTGATATACCCAGCTCAAATAAACAGTCGCTCTTGAACCGTATAGTGAGTTAGTGAGTAAGTTGCTCCCAACAAAAAACGGTGATCGTCCGCTTCACCACGAAAAAACGATGGCATAAAATCGCTACGTATGTATGAAATGAAAGTTCCCATCAAGAATGATGTAAAATATCTAGGCATCATACTTGATTCCAGATTGAACTTCAACTTCCACCTTGAGCATATCACAAAAAAGGCTTTGAGAGGACTTTTTGCGACTAAAAAATAGTAGGAAGAACAAGGGGACTGAGACCAAGTATGATCAAATGGCTACATACCGTGGTCGTAAGACCCATAGTAACATACACTGCACTCGTATGGGGAGAAAAGACCCAAACCGAGAGTGCAGCTGCAAGAGTTGAAAAAGTGCAAATACAGGCATGTCTGCTAATCACAGGAGCGATGAAAACCACGCCCACAGCAGCAATGGAACAAATACTATCGCTTCCACCATTACATCTATGTGGTATGATGGAAGCCAGACAAGTGCCTACAGACTGCACATAAATGAACACACTTTAAATGTAACAACACTAAGACCTGCAACAATTAAAGTGCTACAAGAAGAAGCCATGTTAAACATGAGGTCCGACTTCACCAAAATTGTGCAACCATTTGTAGGACGACTTGCGGTCTAAACTGTCCTATGACTCGTTTAACGCGCACGGCTAATAACATTTGTGGCAGAATTGATTTCTTAAACACGTCGATTATGTTACTTAGGAGGAGTCTCACGGATATTGTACACTAGATGTTAGCTTGCCCACATACATATATATATATGCATATTTGTGTAATTTATGTTTTATGTTTTTAGTCAAATTGTAAATGGCTGGTCCGTTCAATAAAGAATTATTATTATTATTATTACGCCGGTTCGAAGTAACCATACCACAGCGGAGTGAATAGACAAATGGGATATACCCGGGAACAATTAGAGGAACCATCTGGTACACAGATGGGGCCAAAAACCTAAAAGGAACCGGAGCTGGGATTTTTGGAGGGGGCAATCGGAGCAAACAACTCATGGTTGTTCTGGGAAACCATACCTTTATCTTCCAAGCCGAAATAGCGGCCATTGACTGGTGCGCTCATCATATAATCGAGTCAGGCAGGCCAAAGGACCAATCACCATTATGTTGGATAGCCAGGCAACCCTAAAAGCGCTAGCCTCGCCAGTGGTGCAGTCCAAAATGGTTATAACATGCATAAACAGATTGGACGCACTCTCGACTCTAGTAAAAACACAGCTAGTATGGATATCAAAAGACCAAAGAGTTATTGGACACCTTGGGGCCGACTTGCTGGCAAAACAAGGGGCAACAAGGGAATTTATAGGACCCGAGCAGGCTTTCTGTATACCTCACAAAACCGGAAAGGAAATAATCCAACGCAAATTAACAGAGGAGCATAAGATGACATGGCAAAACCAGAAGGGAATGAGACACACTAAACTATTCCTAGATGGTCCGGTACCTGAAAGCAAATCGATGCTAACAGGACTGTGTAGAGAAAAACTAAGAAAGATCACAGGAATAATAACTGAACACTGTGATCTGAATAAGCACCAGAATAGAATGGGAAAGAAATCCCTCTATGTCGTAGGTGCCTGAAAAAGGAGGAAACTCTCCAACACCTACAGTGTTCATGCGAAGCCTACCATAAACAACGCGTGGAGCAATTTGGGAAGACTTCACTTTCCGAAATAGAGCTCAAAAAAATTCCCTGGTCCAAACTCCTGGTCTTCATAGAAGACACGGGAATATACAGGGAGTAAATCATCCAGAGGCGCACAAAAGGACCACGGAGACCGAAGTGCTAAGACGATAAGCGATACTACCTCAAGAGAAAAAAAAAGTTGCGCAATTTGATATACCCAGCTCAAATAAACACTCGCTCTTGAACCGTTTAGTGAGTTAGTGAGTAAGAAGCGCAATTTGGTACACCCAGCTCTTTTTGAGCCATTTTGATTTGGCTGCTCTTATAGAGTTACATCATTCCTATTGAATGTTGATTTTTACGAGGTACGAAAATCGGCGCACCGGTCTTGTAGCGACATTTGACTTTGCCTCGCCTGAGCTTTTCTGTACCGTTGCCTCACTTGAATATTTCCTTGAATATTGCCTGACTTAAAAGTGTCTGTGTTGTTGCCCCACTTGAATGATTCAGCGTTATTATCAAAGTACAAAATGTACAAGATTTTTTAGTATTAAATTATGATTCACTCTATTTAATTTAATTTTTATAATTCATTTTAGTTATTAATTAATTGATTTGTATTTTTTTTATATTTGTCCTTTTATGGTATATCTATTGGACAATAAAGATTATTATTATATTAAATAAAAATGATTTGAAAATAATTAATAAATTAAATATATTTGTATTTAATATATTTAAATAACTGTGACCAAGTGAATGAATACTGTTTTCTATTTGAATTATTATTATTATTTATCAAATGCTTTAGACAAATCTTTAAAAGTGACATCTACTTGAAAGCTATGTAAATATTTTGAACTGGCTCACTGGATCTTATGAATTAGCTCACTCAAATGAACTATTTCGTCCATCTCTATTATATTCATCTAGTTCCTGTAATTTTTATTTTATTCACCGAACGAAATGTCTTAGTATAAGCAACTTTAAATGTTAATGTAGCATTCATGCAACGTTATTCAAGTCCATATTGCTTGGTAATTAAATTTTATTAATTATCATCATTTTTTATTTTCTATCTAATTATTTAGCTTAGCTTAAAGTGAAAAATAAACAATTCTGAATAAATAATTAAATATCAATTAATCAAAACACTTTTTTAAACTTTGTTTGTATAACTGAAATTTATTTAGTGACTATAGTTTTGACGTCATTAACGCGTCATTTTCAAACTAACAGTGATTTACAAATCAATTAACTGGTATATAAATACAACCATTTTTTACCTACTACCTATTACAGCATTCAAAATAGGGGTGTATATTAAGTCAAGCTGATCGTTAATGACGGGGTTTTCCGGATTTCAGTTATACAAACAAAGTTTAAAAAAGTGTTTTCATTAATCGAATAACTATGTATAACAAAGTAGAAGCCTTAACAATTAGTAAATTAATTAAATATCAATTCATCATCTCAAATTTTCTGAATTTTAACAATGACGTTAGCATCATGACGATTAAATAAAACGACAAGAGACCATTTGTACATAAATCAAGGTTTTATTTAAAATTTCATCTTGTGAATCATGAACAATTTCTCCCATCTTTAGTATATAGAATAATGAAGTTCCAACTCTAATTCCTGTCGTTTTCATTTTATCGTTTGCTGCAATTGTTTCGCCAACACAGTGGCATAATCAGGCATTAATCATCTGCTTGATGATGTTGCTGTGTGAAACTTAAAAAAAGTTATCTTATTTTACAAATTATGGAGTTTCATCAATTTAATCCTTCATTAATTAAAACGTCAAAAATTGGAGAGACAGACACAAAAACAGTCGACAATTGTGCCTGTGTGGATAGCCATTTCCTGAGGTACAATAATTTATAAATGATTGTAATTTAATTCAACTTTCAGAAAATAAATATTTTCTTTATGCAATTAAATTTAATATTCAAGATACCACACCCGGTCATCGCAAAATGCAATAAATCGTTGCGTACGAGAATTTTTCAAATAAAATTTCCTGCACCGTCAAAAATTCAGCTCAAGGAGAATGCAGGCTTTATATAACGCCGAAAATATCAAGGGCGACATTTTTCGAAAAAATCCACTCGGATCTTGTAAAACTGAAGAAGCCCTCGGGCGCTGATCGAACTTAATTAGATCGTAGAATACTTCAAGAAGTAAAGGAAAAAAGAAACGCAAGGTTATTTTACCTAAAACACACAGGAAACGTACTCGCAAGTTGCAATAATTGTTAAACTAATAATTTATATAGGAAATGACTGGCGATTAAAATCGAGCCCGCGCGCGTTTTTTTGCTTTTGTGTTCTTTCGAATATAAAAGACGCAAAGCGAGATTTTTCCATTGAACTGCGATTTTTTTTTTAAATTCGGTTTCGTATTCGGCGGCCTTGCTCTCTAAAGGTGATCAAGTCCAGCAGCACAATTAAGAACAACAGGTATTGTCGCGGATTCGAGGCAGGAATTAATGTTAAAGAAAAAAAAAATCAGGTGGATATAATAAAGTTTTTCGTCGTTATTAATTGGACTTGTATGCTAATTCATTCCGCTAAAATTAGATCAGATCTGTAAATGTTACTCATTGATAAGGAGCCTGTTTCGTTTTTTTTTAATATTTTGCAGCGGTATATATAGATCTCAAATCAAAGAAATTGTTCTTAAAATGTGATTCGAATCGAATAATATTTAATATATAGGGTGATTCGTGACGAATAATTATATTTAAATATTTAATATAAAAAAAATTGTCATTTTTCTTTGTATTTATAACAATTTCATCTGAATCTATTCTTGGAAATTCAAACAAAAATGGGTTTTGTGTGCTTTTTCAAGAATGGAATATTCGTGACCTTTTACGCACAAAAAGTAACGCACACGAGCGATTCTGGTAGCGGCAATTACAAAATCAAGAGACCGTTGCACGAATGCATTCACCGGCCTGTACAAATATGTAATTGCAACGAGCAAAATGAAAAAAAAAAAAACTCGTCTTGGCTCATCCATCATTTAAATTGAGCCCGACTTCTTCGGCTTTGCAATGTAAAATGGTTCAAGGCGCCCGCGTAATAATTATAACTTCAATAACACGATGATATTACATTTTTGTTGCAATTAATAAAGAGAACGGATGAATTAATTAATTTAAATTATATATGAAATTTTGAAACTTAAATATGCAAGTATTAATATTAACCAAACATACTTCAGTATTTTTAAAAAATCACCCTCTGAATACGTCAAATAAAATTTTACGATAGATTAAATACAAATAAATTTGAAAAAAAAATAATCGCAATTGACACAATTGAATACTTAATTACTTTCTTCTTATATATATATAACAATCTTTATTAACAATTAAGTTTACAATAAGGTAACAAACATTGATTATGTATATCACACAAAAATTAATTAATTGTTAAATAGCTATCGACCAGAGGTCTTTCTGCCTTTTCTTCTTATATTAACCCTTTCACTAAATTATTTTCCTTGCGAATGAAGTTGTAAAGGTTCAACCCCCACCTTATGTAAATTTTAATTTATCTAAAATATACGCTGTTTTATTTCGTTTTATTAATTTCCCAGCTTCGTTATTCGCGTTAAAATGCATTATTATTACTTACGTGCCTACTTTATTCTTGGAAGATGAATATATTATATTATATTATATTATATTATATTATATTATATTATATTATATTATATTATATTATATTATATTATATTATATTATATTATATTATATTATATTATATTATATTATATTATATTATATTATATTATATTATATTATATTATATTATATTATATTATATTATATTATATTCAAAAATGGTTTATAATTAATTAAAATATAAACAAATATAATTCTATTATGCTTTAACCCTTTTCTTTTTTTACCTGATCTTTACTGAGAAGCTATGCATATTTTAGTTAATCTAAAAAAAATGCGAAGGACTACGTAATTTTGCTCCGCGTTTGCATCGGAGGGATGAAAAAATAAAACACGAAAACAACTATCTTAAAGCAATTATAATGTCGTTGAAATATCGATGATTAAATATAAATCATTGAATTTCTCACCTTCAACTCAAGAATATTCGCGTTTCCTTTACCCATATATCCTATTAATTTTTCTCTTTTATATTGTAAATTTTTACTTGATTATGTGAAATTCAGAAAGCTCTGTGATTTCACGCTCGTAACTTTGTTTAACTCTTAAATTTCGTGTATCTTGACCCATTACAAAGTTTTTGCTAAGTTTTGATTGTGGGATTTTACATTTTTTATAATAGAAATGGAGTCCTAGTTATTTTAATTAAATCAATTTTTAAAATAAATAATTCACTTAATTGAATAATTAATTCATTATTTGCTCTTTAGCTACTGCAACTTTTTGACTTACGTTACGTAATTACTTTAAAAACAAACAACAACAAAACAACAAAAGATTGTTATTATTGATTAATGACTTCGGCATTTTTATAAGATATTATTATATATATTTATAAACAGAGAGCTTTTTTTATCAGTATACGTTTCCCCTATGTAAAATACGCGAGTCAAATGCATTAGTGTATGTGTGTTTAGTTGCCTATAACACGCAACTGAACACACTTGGCATATGGCAACTAAACATACACACATTAATCGGTTCAATGCGTTTGACTCGCGTAGTTTGCAGGTATACATAAGGGAAATGTATACTATTAAAAAATCCTCTCTGTATATATCATCTTTATTGACAAATGACGTTTCATTTTACAATGTGTAGTATGTGTGTTTACAATATTTACAGAATTATTTCAATTTGTTATGTAACTGTCATTGTCAAATGGCTATGGACCCGGGGTCTTTCTGCCTTATATATTTATATTATAAGATATATTTGATTTTGTGAAGCAATTATTTTTAATAAACAACAGAACTAAATCAATATTTTAATGATTGCGAGAGTTTGTGTAATAATGAAAATAAGCGATTATACAAATGCTTCTAATGACAACGTCGGGAGCTCACTTTTATTCGCCTTAATTACATAGTATTTTTATTATTAATTACTCAACATCTTCATCTATTCGTTTCTAAACAACAAAAATTAAAAATAATTAATAAGATTCTATGAAAAAAATAAACATTGAAAGTATGCGATCATTAAAACATTTTTGTTGGTTTGAAGAAAATCCACATCAAATTTTAATCAAACCACGCAATTAACTTATATTTGCGCGCGAATTAATCCGATTCAATCTAATCAATCAAAAAATCCAATTAAATTCCCCCACTCAAACGGACACTCATTATCCTCTCGACCTTTCTGCCGGTTACGAAACGGAATCCCATCTCTTTGGACGTTGCATCAATTCAATAACAAAGATGCGTTCTTTGAAATTGTGCAAGTTTTTTTTGTATTCTTCATGTAATTCATTTTTACTTTCCCCGGAATTGAGATCGTATAAATTTTCGAATCGCCAATTTCAACGGACTCATTAACTGCACCTTTACTCTTCGTCTTTTTTTTTTTCACGTTTTAATTTGGATAGAAAAATGTTTCAAATAAATGTTGTAGATTTTAAAAAATAAATTAATTTTGTTATAAAACTCTTATTGAGGTATCTTCAGTTTTCATTTTATAAGCGGAAGAATATCGTCTACCTGATAAATTGCCATAGAAATAAACAAATATTTTTATAATGTTTTTTTTTATGTTGGCCTTTAATTATTAAAATAATTATATTATTTTTTTATTCATTAAAATAATTATTTTAATGAATAATTATTAAAATAATTGTTTTAATGAACAAACAAATGCTCTAAAAATGAAATAAATATGAATAAATTATTAAAAATCAACCAATTAAATGACAAATTAAAATTTACGTAAGGTGGGGGTTGAACCTTTACAACTTCATTCGCAAGGAAAATAATTTAGTGAAAGGGTTAATATAAGAAGAAAAATATAAGAATTTAAAGTTATTGAATCTAATCTGTGTTTGATTGGTTGATTTTTTAATAATTTATTCATATTTATTTCATACATTATGAACTACCAATGTCTAAATATTAAAACCATTAATTATGCTCTAAAAATATTATACAGTGTGGGAAAATTTGTAGTCATTGTAATGTAAGGAATAACAAAATAACTTCTAAATATTTAGCTTTAACTTTAAAAGACAACAATTCAATTTTTCATTTAATAATTTTTCATTTGAAATCAAATTTTTATTCAAAAACACATTTGACCAAATTCGCCCGGGAAAGTACCGTGATGGACACATCACCATTTTTTTTTTTATTCGAATTGAAAAATGTTTTAAATAATAGTTGTAGATGTTGAAAGAGTAAAGACTTTTTAATAAATCGAATCGTTGACAATGCAATTAGGCAAAATATGGCGCTTGCGTCGTCTTCCATTTAAATATTTTTACCGTATTACCTTTAGTTTTCATGTTATAAATGGAAGAATTTTGGATTTTATTTGCTAATAGAATTATTTGCCTGGTAAATACACTTCACAATATTAAATTATTAAAACAATCGAGTATTTTAGGATTTAACATAAGTACTAGTTATTATTTTCTTGTGTAGTGCGTGTGTGTGGTCTTTTTTACAAAGCGTGTGAACGGTGTTCGTATTACGATTTAGTCAGTTTTAATACGAATCAGTGTATGCCACAGCGGTGAATGGAAAATTTTGTATTTTTTTTCTCGAAAAATGCATTTATGAAGAAACAAATCGTCAGTAACGCCAGCAGCTGATCTGATATTTTAATTTTCTAAAAAATCATTAAAAATTTTAACATTGAATAAATAAATTGTTACAACATGTTAGAATCGATAGAAATGTATAAATGTAAACACTGTTAAATCTCATTCCGAAAAAGAATTGTAAACCTACTGACGCCTCTCTTAGTAATAATAATCCCCATCCATCAATAGATACCCGACTTAATTAGACTTATGTTTTCCCACTAATCCCTTTGCCGTATATAAACAGATGTAATTAGTATTAAAGCGTTCAGTTATTGAAAATGAGCACATGGTCCTCGAAATGTACATTTAACACAAAAAAAATTAGTCAATGGCAGAAAGACCTCGAGTCGATAGCCTATAAAAAAACAACCTCAAATTATATACCGTTTTATACTATACAATACTGTACTTAATATAATGTAAAAGTCTCTTGAATAAAGATATTTGTATAAATTAGTCAAGAAAGGAAAAAAATAGTGTTTTATGAGTGATTATTGATTCACATAACTCAAAACAAGTAGTGAATTTATTTCATTTATTTAGTTTAATGGCTTCACGAATTAATAAAAAGAAGAAGAAGAAGAAAAAAAAAACGTATTAATATCATAAATATAAGTTGAAATATCGCGATTCTGTCGGCATTAGAAATTCCGCATAAATTTCTTCGGCGCTCTTCACCGACGAATTTTTCAGAAATTCCCACATACACACACACACGCCTTGCTCAATCCGAACTGATTAATCGTTATTTTTCTGGGCCGTCTCCACTATGTAGCTTTTTACCCGCTCGAAACATTTTAATAGCCTTTCATGCCTTTATAAATCAAACGCAAAGAAGAGATTCCCATCGGAAAATAAATAAGAATAAATCTACAAATAAAATAACATTACTTTATGTTTAATTAATTTATCACTTAACCCGTCGTGAAACATTTTTGATTTAATTCAGGATGATTAAATTGAAATTAAAACAAAATAAGTGAAACAAACCAAGTGTTTTAATTTCAATTAAATCATCCTGAATTAACATTACTTTTTTATGCGTAATAAATTGAAATATTTTTTCTGTGTATATTTAGTAAATACACAATTACAAAGAAGGTTTCTGTAAAATTGCCGAGAATGAAATTGAAAGCAAGCCGTTGCTAGAGAGGTATTACCTCTATGTTCAAAATGTTTTTTTTTAGAAAATGTATTAAATTTATAATATACAATTTTTCGATGTGATATAATTAATTTCTGACTAAAAGACTGATGGTTGATAACCATTTAGTAAGAAGACTATATAAAATGTATTGTATTATACTTAATGTAAAGTCTACAATAAAGATGATATAATTAATTCCTTGATAGCAAATCAAATAAGAAATTATTCTTTAAAACGATAAAAAAACATAAGGACAGATGAAACAACCAAAATCGGAACAATAAAAGACAAGACCAATAAAATTATAACGAACGATGATGTCTACATCGTTCGTTATAATGGATTATTTCTTGTTCTGTGTCAGGTTGTATGTTATTATCTTGTTCTTCTTCTCTTTCTTTTGGCGTGGTTAATAACTCTTCAAAATATTCCTTCCACCTGATATTTTGAAGAGTTATTAACCACGCCAACAGACAGAGAAGAAGAACAAGATAATAACATACAATCTGACACAGAACCAGAAATAACGATAGAAGAACTTCAAGAAGCTATAAGTAAACTTAAAATGGAAAAACACCCGGACATGACAAAATAACAACGGAAATGGTAAAATATATGGGAGAGAACGGAAAAATGCTGCTATGGGAAATAATAAATAGAGCATGGAAGGAAGAAAAGTTGCCAAATGACTGGAACATCGGAGTTATTTTACCCATACATAAGAGTGGAGACAGACGAAACTGTAAAAACTACAGAGGCATAACTTTATTAAGAACGATAGTAAAAATATACGAACGAAAACTACAAAAACACTGTCAAACATCATAGAAGATACACTAGAAGACGTACAAAGTGGTTTCAGAAAAGGTAGAAGCGCACAAGATCATATTTTTACTATCAAGCAAATTATACAGAAAACGCGAAAGAACAAAAGCATCAAAGCATAAATGGCCTTTATAGACTTAGAAAAGGCATTTGATAAAGTGAACAGAAATAAAGTATGGGAGATTCTAAGCTAAAGGGATGTACCGAATAAGTTAATAAATGCTATTAAAAGTCTATACAGCACGAACATAAACTATGTAGCTACAAGGAATAGAACATCAAATACATTCCAAGCAGGAGGAGGACTGAGACAAGGAGGTGTCATGAGCCCAATGCTGTTTGTAATCCTTATAGACGAAATTATGAAACGATGCCGACCACACCTGAGAGCACTCAATCTGGGATACAACCAACTAAGACCCGTAAAAATAACGGAATGTGCATTTGCGGATGATATTGTGATAATGGCAGGGAGTAAGAAGGGATTATAAAAAATATTAATGAATGGAATGGAACTCTACACAAATACGACATGAAAATAAACACGGAAAAAACAAAAGTGATGGTAGCAGCACAAGAAGAAGAAAATGTACAAATTACAATAGGGCCAGTGCAACTGGAACAAGTGGAAGAATTTAAATACTTGGGAGTGATAATACAACAAAATGGCAAACAAGAATAAGACATAACCAAAATAATTGAGAAAGCAGCAAAATTGTATTATACACTAAACCAAAGATTTATAAGAAAAAAGGAAATATCACAAAAAACAAAATTAACAGTTTTCAAAACCATATATTTACCGATATTGACATATGGATATGAAACCTGGACACTCAATAAGAAGACAAAAAGCAAAATCCAAGCAGCGGAAATGAAATTTCTACGAGGAATAAAGGGCATAACTAGAAGAGATAGAGTAAGAAATGTGGACGTAAGAAGAGAACTGAATACAAAGGATGTACAAAAATATGTCGGGATGGTGGGGACATATACAGAGGATGAAGAAAATAATTCCTGTAAAGCAAATATGGGAAGCAAGGACAACAACAAAGAGAGGAAGAGGAAGACCAATAGAAAACTGGGAGAACAGCGCAACAAAGGCACTACAAGAAAGAGGAATAAGCATAAGAGAAGCAGAAAAAATGGCTAAGGACCGAAACAACTGGAGGTGAGTCATTAAGAAGTAGACAATGAAGAAAAACCCCGACACCAATTGGTAAAAGGGGACATATATATATATATATGTCGGAGCAAACGCTGAATCAGTATTCATTTTCACCGATTTTTATATTGTTTCTTTTATTTAATTCAAAAATACAAATTAACACTTTAACACTAACTTAAACTTATAAAAACACTATTAACTAAACAAACACGATTAACTAACTAATAACTATTAACTGTTTATAACTTGGCAAACTAAGAAGTCCAAAACCGCGTCTCACAGGGCTCACTGTTCTAAATATATTTATTTATTTGAACTGGTACACTTATATAAGATGTAGTAAGAAGTAAACAACCATTCCCAGGTGCTTGGCAGGACTTCCAATGTAATCAGGACTGTGTTTCGGAATGCAAAAGAATGACCATTGATTATCAATAAAAAAAAAACGAAAAGTTCCAAATTGTCTATTGTAACGTACGATGGTGTTGTTCGTCGTTACGGTTCATTTATTTTCTTTGGATTTCCTGAGTTCGTTGCCAAAGACGCGATTTTGTCAACTTAGATTCGATCAATGATAGTCAAAGTTAAAAATCTTACTTCATATTTAATTAATACTTAATAAACGAATTTACAATGTGAAATAAATAA
This sequence comes from Philonthus spinipes, assembly GCA_963082785.1. NCBI lineage: Eukaryota > Metazoa > Arthropoda > Insecta > Coleoptera > Staphylinidae > Philonthus > Philonthus spinipes. The sequence goes on from OY720311.1 coordinate 11,835,993, forward strand.
GAATTAGAAATTAGAGATTCAGAGTTTTGATTTAGAAAACTGTCTTACTCAACAGTCGAAATAGAAGTGTCTTCCTCCATGCCAGAACAACATCATTTCTTAAGTGATAAGATACACTAATAGCTTGTATGCATAACATTGAATAACAATTATAATCTTGTTTAATTAATAACAATTTGGAATGGAATGTGCAAAATATTTAATTTACTAATCACTGTCATTTCCAATGTTATCTATACAAAGCGATAACTACACAAAAATAACCATTATATACAACATAAAAGCATTAAATCTAAATACAAGTGAGAGGTACATTACACTATTGTTTTACGTCCTTTTTTTGATAAATTAAAATTTATTAATAAACATTTATTTTTAATAAATAATTACCATGCTAAACATTTGAACTCGTGCACTTACAAAAATATATTCAGCGCGATCGCAACGAAACCAATCAATCTAGAAAGTAATTGATTTTGTCAATTATGTTTTAGAAAAACGCCCGGACTGGTCGATTAGTATTTTTAACTGTGCATATAATTCTCTGAGGAATATTTGGATTCCCCAGAGAATTATATGTAAAGTGTTCCATAAAAAAATGATAATTTTATATCGATATAATATTTTTAGCGAAAAAATAATACAAATCGACTTGCCCGAGCGTTTTGTTTTCAGAGAATAATCACCAGCAGTTTAAACGAATGTGTTCCTTTCATTATAAACGCATTGTATATGTTCTTGTTAGTGTTCAAATGTTGAGCAATGTAATTATTTATTAATTAATCAATCAGCATTATATCTAATATATTAATCATGTATACAACTAACATATTAATTAATCTAATGGCAACAACATTTTACAAAATTTATTATAACAATATGTACAATTGTGTTAGTAGTCTGTCATGGGCTATCGACCATAGGTCTTTCTGCTCTGTATGAATTTGTGGTGATTTGCAAATTAATAACTAATCTAATTATTTTTGATTTATAATAAATAAATAAAAGACGAGAAGTTGTATACATGATTAATATATTAGATATAATGCTCTAATATATTAACATCTTAATTTCTCCTAAAAGGATAAATAAAACCTAATAATTTATTACAGACATCCATTTTAGAAACCTTTTCCCCAAACAACCCACGCACGGAACCACCGTAAAAAGAAAATAAATAACCATCAATCAAACCAGCCCGAAGATCTTATCACCGCATTTAATTTTTTCTCTCCTTTTCATTATTACTATCACCGCCATTAATTAACGCCGTGTCTTCGAAATTTCCGCCGTCTCTTGTTTTCATCGCGATTTTTTTCCTTCCTTCGTATTTCACTCGAGGAGTGAAAATCGGAGAACTCTCGCGTAACATTCCTAATTTGAATACCATTAATTGGGCCGCGTGTCGCTTTATGTAACGCGCTAATAAATATTCGGTTTTCGGCGAGGACAGCTGTGAAACCGAGGAGTTATGGTGGCGGTGAAGAGGTAACGGTGATGATGGTGATGATGAAGAAGAGGGATTAAGAGGTGGACCGGCCGCGCGTGGGCGACCCGCAATTTATGCGTTTCAAGTGCGAAGACTTGTGTAACGAAACAGAAATAAATGTGTGATTATGTCTAATGGTTGTGAATGAAATTTGAATGATAAAGTTTGTTCACAATAAGTTTAAAATGACGTCATGGTAAATATTTTTTATTTCCAACTTTATGTCATTAAATTACAATCTGGATTCTGTAAAGGACATGTTAAGTTTATCTAGACATAAATCCATATGAGTGGGTAAGCAATTGAACGGGAAATCTAAAAAAAAAAATAATTAAAATATAGGGTGTTCCATTTAAAATAACAATGTAATGTTTAGAGTTTTTCTTTAGAGGTTCTTTCTGATGAGGCAATGTGTAATTAAATTAATTAAATGTAATTATTTAATTGTATGAATCCAAGTTTATAAAATAATTTAACTACATTACTGCACGAGGGTCAGGGAGAGAGTGACACATTTAAAATCTCTCAGTTAAAATGTAAAATCTATCTAAACAAAATATGTTTAATCAATGCATGCACAAGCCGGGGAGTACTTTAGAATAATTGATATTTAATGTGTATTCTTAAGCCTTACACCGAAATGTAGATAGGCAAAGGAATACATAAAAATAAATAAAATAATGTGTATTCTTCCCAGGCTTATCTATGCATTCTTTGTGATCCAAAATAAACACAATTCTGCTAATGATATTTTCGTAAACTTTAATCACATAAATACAAATATTTATTATCATTAACAGAAATGTGAACTCGGGAATTGAAATTAAATTATTAAATAATACATACATTACAACAAAGTTGGTAGCCATTTCCGGTAAAACCGGAAGGTAAAGAAAGTCAAAATGTTTTCCATGAGGTGGTCGCATTCAACCGTGCAATGTAGATTTGTTTCAAAATTTTCCGCTATCAGGAACCCTAAAAACTTGTAATGGCCGTTAATCGTGGCCGACCCTGTATACATAGAATATGAATTAAATTCACTTACATTAATATTTCTCTTACGGAATAGCCCCGAATATATGGAAGCAATAGTGTCGGTTGATGTCAGCGGCTTTGAAGTTTTACCGAATGGAAAATGCTCGCATAGCTTAGAGTACACAGCTATAGAAAGCGAGCAAGCAGAGAAGATACTGTACAGACCATATAATAAAATTAGTTTCGCATGCGAACAATAAAGACTTTTTGGCGTTTTATGGCCATCTAACGCCTGTCTTGAACACAAAAAGGGGCGACAATTAAATTTCCTCGCAATAATAAATCATACATAATACAATTATCCATTATGCACAACAAATTGAAATTTGCATTTTATGTTGATGCATGCAATTTTAATTGAAATAAAATATATTTACCGATAATAAAACAAATTATCATCATAAACTTTCACGTTTGTCAATATATGTATTATATTACTCGATTGTATTAATTGCTTTATCTTTAATTTGGAATTAATCTATTGGATAATAAATTATTATTATTATTATATGAATATACATCTTTATTCAGACAATAACTTTATATAATATACAGTTATATAATACAATTATAAGTTTGTATGACGGTGTTAGTCTTTCTTGGGCTATCGACCTGAGGTCTTTCTGCACTGTCATGAATTTATGGTGACGTGAATTTAGAAATATTTGTGCTAGTTAGCTGAACTGTCTTGGTTCGTATTGATGAATTGATAAATGGCGAGACTAGGGTTATTATTATTATTATTATTATTATTTTAAACTGGTCACCCTTTATACACCCCATACCTCTGATCTCATTTGGAGAGAGTGCCAGTGATACTGTGGTATCACTGGCACTCTCTTCCAACCTCTTCCACTCTCTTCCAACCAGAAAGTAAGACAATTTAGTGGTGCCTGGAATCATGTGTCCTGAGTCAACATTGCATAATTATCTTACTAATGTGTGAAGGTTTTTTTCTTGAAAAAAAAAAAACACTTGGTTATTGTTTCACAAATTTTATTTATTTTCCTGGCTAATTTCGATCAAACAACCATTATCAACGCTTTTTGTATGTCTTTGATAATGGTCGTCTGACCGAAACTAGTAAAAAAATAAATAACATTTGTGAAACAACAATCAAGTGCATTTCTTTGATTATGCTCGTCTGATCGAAACTAGTCAGAAAAATAAATAATTATTGTGGAACAATAACCAAGTGTTCATTTCAAGAAAACCTTTATACATTGCTAACTATTGACTAATGTAAACATTTTTTGTATGTACTTGCATCAATAAACTACCACTACTTCTATGTTTCACCAAGAGTTAGATGAGTCAAAAGTGAAAATCTTACTGGCTTTCGACAGGCGGGAATTATACTTAAATTGCTTAGGAGTGAACTATGAATACTAACTAACGCACCAAATATAATCACAATTAGCTTGATAGTGTGATCAGGACAAAGTCTGGCAAGATCGTATAGGAAGTCCTGGTATTTTGTCTGCGTCTCCTCCTTCTTTAAAACAAAGTTCATATCATCCGGAGCTTAAAATTCATTAACAAACATTTAAAACCATGTTCGTTATCCTCATCGTTGAGGAGGACTATATCAGGCTTTTTGGCCTGCCTGAGTGTAGGGAATGAGAAGTTCCAATATATTCGACATCTATCATTCTCTACGACCGATTGTACCTCTTCTGAAGCAAATGGCAGCATTGGTGTCTCGTATATATCATACGAATGTTAGTAGTAGAGCATCCACAACGCCGAGTTATGTTTGTGGATATAGTTTGTAGGCAATAAATTACGCAAAATATGTCTAATTGGAGAAATGAAACAAAATGCCATGTTTTGCCTAATTACAGCTATCTTTATCAACATGTACACGATACACACTGGTATAACGCGGTTCGAAATACTGTTAACACGCGGTTTACGCGATTTGGTATCATAATTACGAATACTAGTAATATTAAATAAATATTTATTTAACAACTAGCTTAATGTATAAAAACTGATAAACAAAAATTATAGAATATAAACTTAGAATTAAAAGTGAGATTTAACGCGGATACGACCGAAGAACGTGATGTTGCTCGTTTCAAAGTTGAGAACAGACTTTGTTGTGATAAGAAAATCAAAATAGAAATTTTACAAAAAAAAAAAAACGGAAAAAAGTGGGAGTACAGAGCGAGAAGAAAATGTGAAAAAGATATAAGTTAGGGCCGTTTTACACACATAAGAATTCTCGCATAAATTCATAATATAATTATATATAGAAAAATATTTAAGTTTGCGCATGTGCATTACAGCGATTTTTATAATATATTTCTTGCGAGAATTCTCGCGAGAAATATATTGAACATGTTCAAAATAATGTAGAAAAGAATTATATAAAACAGTCTCCCAATAATGTTAAGCAATAGCATACTACATAATGGAGCGTCTGCTTGTATTGGACGACTGTAAAAACAATCTGCTCTGCTTATTTCCACAATAATTATTTGCTGTGTAACACAGGAAAAATATTTTTATATATATAATTATAGCAAAACTTTTATATATAATTCTCGCACAACTTTCTTGTGTGTGTAAAACGGCCCTTAAACAAGAAAGGAGAAACATATGGCGAGAAGTTTTTGAGGTTTCAGGGTTGAAAACTTAATCCTTCGCCCGAGGATTATCTCGAATTGAGCCTAACTGCGCACGCCCTGCACGGCGTCCTTTGTATATCTAAAAAAAATTAACAATAGTTTATAGCTTCAGCCGTATCCAAATTGAAGAAATATACAAAATGTCAATAAAAAAACCAATGAAGTTCACCCGAGGACGCTTTGGTTTTTTTGCAACATCTGGCACAAACACATACGCTAGATGACTACTGGTTGAACATTTTAATACTATCTTCAGTTTACAATTATAAAATCAAATATAATTTAATAATACGTGTCATTTAACTTGACACATATATCAAGTTAAATATATTTTATTTACTTTATTATTCTTTACTTTATTTTCATTGATAGTCAATATTTTATATTTTACTGTAGTAAAACCTCATTTTATACTAATTATAGAGTATGGAGTCCACTAATAAACAGTTAACATCTTCCGATAAGCAGATTTAGTATGAAACAAAAGTGTTAGTCACACAAAGGGATGGGTAGGCCATAAGGGAGACCGAGAAAAAAGTTGCAGTAGCTAAAGCTCGGTGGGTCGGTGGCCAGTTTGTCTTATACGCCGATTTAGTAGACAAATGTTTTATTTGGATGACACTATATTTATATATAATATTTTTCGGGCCGCAACTATGCCACCCATCCGCCATTGGTCACACAACTGTGTATTTAATAAGCACTTCCTTCAATCACAACTATTATGAAAAAAAAAAATGAATTGAAGTTAATGTATTGTGAATGAAAAATCGATAGAGCTTCAACACCAATCCAAACAATAATCCAATAAATATGCCCACAAACTTCCCCTTCTAAGTTTGCATAACAACACAATTGACTTTCGTTTCTTTTTTTTGCAATAATATTTTTTGTTGAATAATTACCGCGTGCGTTGTTTCATTATAATTGCAGATTCCCTCATTTTATATAGAAAAAATATACAATTAAACGATATTTAAATGTTTACTATAATATAGTTAACCAAAATATTTTTATCTATTTTTAAGAAATAAACTAGTGATGGACAAGATCGATTGAAAAATCCAATCTCTATGAGCGGCTCGATTTTTTTTTTGATAAGCCCAATCGGCAAGATCATTTTATCAGTGATCGAGCCAATCAGTTCGGATCATTTCAAACCCCTTGATTTTTCAATGTACTTTCTTTAATATATTAAACGGGTCGGGTTTTTCTGCTACTGGTTTTCCAGGAAATTTTCTCAGGGTCTGGTATATTATTTACGTTAATAAGAGGCAACGATTTTTTTAGAGAGTTGTTTTCCAATAATGATTTTACAGTGGTTTCACGACGTAGTTTTTAATGGAGTGAGTTTCGAGTACAATTTTTTAGGGTTTATCTGATCATATAAATCGGCTTAATCCATTTGATCCTCGCCACAGGCTCAATTACTTTATCTAATCAGCTCGATCTTCAGCTTCAACTGATTGATTAATCTTTGAGATGATCGATCTTGCCCATCACTAAAATAAACGTTAAAATTGAATCTTTCATTTATCCACCGTAAGTAAAACATTTCTTTAGAAGTAATCATTATTAAAACAATTTTATAAATCAAATTTTGAAAATTCGAGGTTCGTTCGACTTCTGCTCGATGTAAAAGGGAGCATCTCGGTAAAGAGCTCAACAACAATCAATGTGATGTCCCCATAAATTAGTTAGGTATTAACCCTTTGAGGACAGAATAAAAATATTTTACCTAACACATTTTTATTTCTAGAAATTATTTACATATAAGTGTATATAGCAAATTATGAGAAGAAAATGTTTAAATTATGTCCTGATTATCCTCCAGGATGTGGTTAGCGCTGGTAACCAAGAGGCACTTGTGGTACCTTATTATTTTGTGTGGAATAATGTAAAACAATTCTTTATTAAGACACAAGCCCACATTGCAAATAGAACATTTCCAAATTGTTCTATGCACTTCTTTTGTTGTGCTGCAGTGTGCACATCTTAGAGACTGTACCCGTTCAGGCATATGTGCAGCTTTATCATACCTTAGTTCTTGTGGCACATATTTTTTGTACTTGTTTCCTGGCATATCTTTAGATTTTCTACCACGCTTTAGGTTTTCTGGTGCAGCACCAATTAGGCCGCTCGCAACTGGAAGGCGAAACATCTTTAATGACATCTATTTCGAAATAAAACATATGCATTTACAACGCAAGCATCTACAAAAAACCAAAAAATCCTATGCCACCATTTATGGGATTTTCTGTCGATTTGATACAGTGAAAGTAACATATCAAATTTGTCCACATATCTCATGTGTTTGTTATATTGATTACATATAAGGGGACAAGAAACCTCTTCTACAGACCCATCGCTTTTTCTTCTTGTGATAATAGAGTTATTTGAGGGATCAATATAATTCGCAAGAAACAAAACACTGCGATTGTCCATCCATTTGAGAGCTACTATACCATTCGTTGATACCCGCCAGTCTGAATCTCCTCTCTTCAATTGCTTGTCCGCTTTGAATTCGGGCAGATTTTTTCTTCCTTTACGGACCGTGCCACAAGAATAAATACATTCTGCAAGTAAATCTCTTTGCAATTTGACAGAATTGAAATAATTGTCAAAGTACACCTTATGGTTTTTACGAACTAGTGTTCTCGTTAGGTCTTTTACAACCCGACTGCCTAAATTTGTTTCAGTCGCATGATTGACCCTTCCAGTATAAATCTGGAATTGACACATGTAACCGCTTCGGTCAGCTCGCACCCAAACCTTGTACCCTTGTTTCGTCGGTTTCATCGGCATGTATTGTCGAATAGTGCTTCGACCTTTAAATTTTATCATCGACTCATCAATTGATTGATGTTCGCTTGGTTTCAGTGATGTTATAAAAGTTTCTGATAAGGTGTTGAGGAGGGGCCTAATTTTGTAGAGTTTATCATAATTTAAATGATCTTTTTTAGGTTGCATAGCATTGTCGTTAAGATGCAAATTGGTAAGCAACCAGGAAAATCTGTCTCTTGATATTGACGAACTGACGTAGCTATCCCTCATTTCCATTCTTGATGACCAATAATCACGATAGCTAGCCATCTTTTTCAAACTCATTATCATGTTTACGCCTAAAAACGTGTTTACTTCATTACTTGTTGTGGGCACAAAATTGTTGTTAGCACCATTGTTCTGTGTCGCATACAAATTTGTATGAAAAACAATTTCATCCATCAACCTCTCTGGAAACAGATATTTAAATATTTCGGTTGGAGTTTCAATGTCTTCTGGAATATTTGGTCCACTATCTTCTAAAAAGGGATTTACATTTCCTACATTTGAGGAATTGTTTGTCCAAATAACGTCATCCCCTCGCTGTTGCATTTGCCAAACGGATAGCGATACGTAATCCTCGCTTTCCCAATCACTAATTTTAAGATCTTCATCATCATCTTCATGACGTTCAGTTTCCACCAATAACTCATCATTTTCCAATTCCTCTTCATCAGATTCTGAGGCATCACTTGGTATATCATCGATAAAGGCATATATTTCATCTTGCGTCATATTTTCCAATTCGCTAATACTCCACTTTTTATTCATGGCTAAAAACAAAATTTGTACTATATTATACTGAAAATTGTGCACACAGCTTGATTCAATATTTATACTTCAACAAAAATAAAAATACACATTGTGTACCTGGTGGTTAGCAACAAAGACCATGTTTTATAAAGTATAAAAAAGCATTTATTCTTGAAAATAGGAGGTAATATATAATGCTACTTATTTTTGATATTATTATGACTATAACTCACCTGTCATTTTGTTTATTTCGTTCAGTAACCTCACAACATTGATGAACTAAAATACACATAACTTATAAGTATCCCGACATGTGCACATCGCTGCAATAAATAGTCTGAAATAAGCTCCAAGACAATGACACCAACATGAAATTATTTCTGTTACATAGGCAACACATATTGCACCGTGGTTTTAACTAGAAACCAGTAAACACTTAGACAATTTATTTTAAATTTGTGGTTAGCAACAGTAACCAGTTGTTCTGAAAGGGTTAAAGAAAAACATTCTGTTTCCACAGGTAGCGTAAATATACAGAGAAATAAATATTTTCAAGTGGTCTTCATCATGCTGAAAAATTCGAAGCGTCAGGTTTCTGTTACGTGAACGACATTGTAATTGCTATTTTTGAAGATTTCTCTTTAGTTACTGCAACGTTTTGACTTTAGAAAAAAGACGTCGATTGAAATGATAACTTCTTCTCTGGCAAATACCCTGCTTATAGGTCATAATCATATGCTACTAACTGGTAGCTCCTGATAAAAATCTCACCGTTTCTATTTAAGTTACCAACTCTTACTACTTTTTCTAGAATTATGTTGACTAGTAAAGTTGAAAGATCCTTTATCTTAATCCTGTCCTCACATGGATTTTTTTTTTCAAAATCTTTCCCTTCACTTTTACAGTGCTTGCCATCTGTTTCAGGATCGTATAAACTAATAATATAAAAGAATAGTTAAAATCCATGTATCATATCTATGTAATTTGTACATTTAGATAAATCTGGGGTGAAATAAATTATCATGAATCTTCACTATTCTTAAATTAATAATAAGTCTATTCTGCTGTAATATGTAAAAATACATATTTCCATCTCATGCTCTCATACATTGAGAATTTCATTTCGTTGAGCATAGCCCTCTCATATGTGAATATACTTGCAATATATTTACGTGTAATAGTATGCGAGATATTGAATTACACAATGAACATTTGCTGTTCCACGACAAATGGTGGCATAATATAAAAATTATTTGACTTACATTTTCCATTCATACTGTGAAATAAACTTATTATGATTAATTTAAATACTATTTAATTATATTTGCTGTCTTCCTAAATTCCTGTATAATTGTAAATCGTTCATCCCATTTCTCTAATATTGGCTGTGGCAATATTTGAAAATACAAAAAATATTTGGCCTCTATAACATTTTAACCATGACTTTGACAATTCTTAAACATGGATCAGATTGCATCTTTTTAAGGCCTTTTATGCAAACGGCCATACTCTACGCATGTTCGTAAATTGGATACTTAAGCTAAACCAGTCCAGAAACTTTTCATAGAGCTCCCTTCGCTTGCAATCCTGATATTAAGCTAATCCAGTCCATAGACTTATTAATAGAGTTTGCTTTGCTTGCAAAGTTGATAATTAAGCTAAAACAATCCAAAGACTTTTTATAGAGCTTTCTTCACTGCCAATGCTGATACTGATAGTTTACTACTTACTGCACGAGAGCGCAAAAACCTCGGGTTTTGCGTTTTCTGATTGCGCTCTTTTTCAGTGCGTACTGTCAAAGTCGTTTTCTGCTTACTTAAAAGTGTGAACTCGACTCAAACGAGTGCCAGAAAATGATACTAATTCTTGGAGTGAGTGCATGAGTTCCAGTGTAATATGGCGAATAAAAAAAAAAGAACGTGTTATGTGATAGTTTTTGCTGAATTGTTAGAATATTTATTAAATCTACCATATTTACTTATTATGAAGGAATATGCATTTTCGTCGAAATTTAACTTTTTTTAATGAAATATATTTTATTCATGTCAACCGGCGTAATTATAGATCAGTTATGCTTTGATATAAATTCATAATTCGAGCATATCACTTCTCGATGTCAGTGCTAAACTGCACGCAATATTTTAAAACCGAGGCAATGCAATACGTCATAAGACTTATTCGGTGCATTCTAAGTAACCAGATTCTAAGTAACCAGAAACTGTATAAGCCAGTCTAGAAACACTAATAGAGCTCACTTCGCTCGCAAACTAAACTAAGCGAGTCCAGGGGGTTTAATAGAGTTCACTTCGCTTGAAAACTTGACACCTAAGCTCAGCCATTCATTGGATTGGAAATAGAACAGATAAATGTGTATTTCTCACTTCTATAGTCTTACACAGGGTGATTCGGGATGGAAATATTTTAAAGAGATGCCCAGGAAGCAAAAATAAGCTCATATACAAGTCCGATTTTCATTTGTTTCGGAGTTATTTTGAAAAATAAATAAAAATGTATTACTGAATTAACAAACAAAAAAATAGCATTAATTCATGTTAAACTTTCGAAAACTTTCCGCCGACTTTGATACACTTAGTTGTGCGTTTATAAATGGACTTGGTAGCCAGTATTTGGGCTACATTTTTCTAAAAATTTCTGCGAAACAAATGAAAATACATGCACTTTATACAGTTTTGTATATTTGTTAGAATATTAATTTAAATAAAATTGTGAATTTTGCTTTATTGTAACAGACAGTATTATAACATATATATTAAAATGTAAATACACACCTCATTGTACAAAATTCATAAATAAAGATATTTATATATATATATATATAAAAATCGCTTGGTTTGTTTCACAAAATATTTGATTTATTCCTACTAGTTTCGGCTTGAATATGAGCTTATTTTTGTTCCCTGAACATGACTTTAAAACATTTCAATTTCCTACCGAATCACCCTGTATATGTACTAGAGTGCTCACTAATTAATAGCTAACTTCTTTCGATAAATAGATTTAATACGGAACGAAAGCGTTAGTTATACAACTTGTGTGTTCAATTAGCATTTGAACCAATCACAACTATTATTATAAAAACGAAGCAAAATTAATGTATTGTGAATGAAAAATCGAAACAACTTCAAAACCACTCCGCACAATAATCAAACAAATACGCTCTCAACTTCCTCCATTAAGTTTGCATAACAACACAGTCGGCTTTCGTTTCTTTTTTTATAATTATATTTTTCGTTGACTAATTACCGCGTGCATAGTTTCATTATAATTGCAGATTCCCGGTCGGAGCGAAATGTTTTCTATTTCTGGTAGATTCCATCGCGCGTGCCGACACGCGGAAAACCGCCCCGCCAAGCGGTTTAATCAGCGTAATAAACAATTAATTGCGAAGAGTAAAAGCAAGCCGACACAATTGAAAAGGCACGATAATTGCATTCATTCATTTCGGCCGGGGGAACGAGAAACGGCGCAACTGCATTCATTGAAATCGTTTCCGGTTAAACGGATGATTGAGTGTTTCGAACGTTACATAAAGTTTACAAGGATTTACCTGGTTTGCCCACAAGGGATTTTATGAGCAAGAGATTCCGTAAATAGTTTCTCCACGAGGTATTTTATAAAAGAAGAAATTGATGTAATGAAACATTATTTTTTAATTTTTTTGTATAACTATGAATTTATATATTGTTTCGTCCCGGAGTTACTCCTAAATTTTAAGGACCGGAACCACAATCGCGAAAAGGTTTAAAAGTTTTCTGACACCAGGGTGCTTTTTTATAACGGATCCCAACCGTGTTTAATTAATTATTAAATTATATTTTAAATAAAAATGATTTGAAAATAATTAATAAATTATTTTCACATTTAGCTCTGTGACTTTTGACTTACGTTATGCACATTAAAACAACTACTTCCCGGGCAAATACCCACGCCGGACATTGAATGACATAATGTACACCTGCTGTTGCACATCAATAAAATATTGCATAATGCAACAAATTTTGATCCGAGAAAAATGTAATGTAAAAACAACAAAAGGAACGTTACTTAATATAAGGCCATCTGCAGACACCTTAAAATTCTTTTTATATAATTTAAACACGTTTATTTGTTAATAACACTATTATTTTATTAACTTATTTAATTTAACATTAATTACAAAGAACTTTTATAGTAAACGCGGATAACAAAACTAGACTTAATTAAATGTAATTACAATGAGCGCGGATGATGATCAACTATACTAAATACGGAATGCGCTGTATCCAGTATTTGTAGGTATACAAATTTACTTAATCTGCCCTTGTCTTATATACAACAAGGCTATTGATGATTAATTATGATACTTAAACATGTATAACGAAGTAGAAACCTCCAAAATAGAATATAGGGCTATCGTTTAGGTAGATGCAACAATATACATACATTTTTATTCAGAGTATACAGATAATATCTTTCACTATGTTCTCATTAATCACTTGGTGAAATATGATTGAAATATTAATTTGAAATAACAAAAACATGGTTTGTTTGACTAGTTTTAAGTTAGTGAAACAAATAAAGTGGTTTTTATTTCAAATTAGTATACAGGTAAATAACAATACAACATGAATAATTACAATACATATACATATAGGCTGTCGCCCTGTCTTGAATTTATGATGAAGTTGAAGAAAAATCTATTCTAGCTAGCTGTACTGTCCTGATGATTTGCGCAAATGACTATGAATTTATTATCAGTGACTATTATTTCGACATTACAAATGTAATGATCACACTCAAAGTATCTTAAACTAATCACAATTTTTTAAAATATTTTGTTAGTATGAAAATGCCAACTTAATTCGAGAAATAAAACTAAACTAACTAAGATTAATTTGCAATAATTTTTTTCTTTTTTTAATTTTCAGAATGACTGCGATGAAAGTCAAAGTCATCATAAGACTCAGTTTTCTTATTTTTTTATTGTATTTTACATAACGAGAGAAGATTACATGTTGTGGTGACAGGGACTTTAAGCAATTCTATTAATGAATTCAAATGCTTCAAAATGATCCTGATATGATCTAAGACTTTATTGTGATTTTTTTATGATAATAATATAATAGTAATTTTCAATAATTATGGAATTATAAATAAATTATTCATTGTAAATCAACACATATAAATTAAAAGAGAAATAATTAAATTATTTAAATAAATGATGAGTTAAATAAAAAATAATTAAAAAAAGAACATACGCAGGTTGATTAGACAAAATTAACAAAATAAACAAAATAAATAACATGAATATTATTATTATTTTTTTTTATTTTGTATTTTGTCGTAATTTGTGATTGGTAATTTGCCTTTTTTATATACATATGTTTTTTAATCATTTTAGAGCGTCACACTTTTCTTATAAAATTTTTAATATGTAATTATAATTGTAATTTGGAAATGGAGATTCCGTTAATAAAGTAAATTGAAATTGATTAAATAGATAAAGTATATGCACTTTTAACAACGTTTAAATTTACACATCATCGCAGCTGAAACCAATACTGACAAAAACAGAAATGGTTCCAAGTAGTAATCGTATTAGGTATTCATTGATTTTTCTGTTGAATTTCTTTATGTCTTTTATGCATTTTAAGGTTTTTGACAAATTATTATATTCTATCATACTATATAGTTTATAACATCCATTTCTTCGTTGCATCCTCTGCTTTGGTCCTCCCCTACAATGCCCATTCTTAGAAGGTGCTTCCGAAAGCTGCAGTGGCCGGAAATATATCCGGTTAGAGAAACGCATTAGTGTATATTTTGCAGTCCACTCCTACTGATGATCTATTCTTGTTTATTAAAAGAATAAAAAAGAATAATTAATCACTTAATAACTTTTTTTTATTAGCCCGGGAAGTAGTTGTTTCAATAGATATTTGCATTTTTTGTATACTTAGTTAATTGCAGAGCAAATGAAAAGAGAGTTATTAAGTAATAAATTAATTTCTTTTTAACATAAATAAAAACAGTTAATCTTTGTTATACAAACAAAGTTTAAGTGTTTTTATATATGTTAATAACGATGTATAACGAAGTAGAAGCCTCCACAGTTAACAGTTTAATTTCTTTTTTATTCTTTTAATTTAATTAAACTGCAACGTGAAACATTACCACCATCTTTGTTCTTGTTTATAATAAATTTATTATTAAAGTTGAATAAAAGGATCGATCCAGTGTGCTTGTCAAAGTTGAACCTGTGTGTTTAATTTTAAGCTAATCCGCCATTTATAAATGTTCTACTAAAATATCTCAATTTAATTTTTTGTGCGTGGGAAATAAAAAAAAAATATTTTGCGGGGTAGCTTTTTGAAATTTTCTGCGGGTATTGTTAAAATCCTCCTCTATCAGAATATACATAAAGTCCGTAATTTTTAATTATTTTTAATTTTATTAATAAAATAAATTGTATCCAGTATTTATTATAGATATACAAATTTACCGAGTCGGCCCTTGTCTTATATACATTTATGAACGATTTATTCTTTGTAATTATTATTGTTCGCAATTAAAATGTTTCTATTTGTTAATCCACACACAGTTATTCACTCGTACTGTTTTTTTTTTGTTGTTGTTTTTATTTTTGTGGGTTGCAGAGTTGCAATTTGGATCCGAGCCAAACGCCACAGATAAGAAACAGGTGAATCGGTGTACGTAAAGTAATAAAAAGTGGGAAATCATTTACATTTATTCCCGTTGTACGTTCAGTTTTAGCACGGAACCTTCGGGTTGTTCTGTGGTTTTAGTTCCACTGTGTGGTTTGTGGAGTGATTTGAGGATTACAATAAAGTTTACTACTAGAATTTTCGGTATGTTTAACAAAATTAATCAATATTATCAATATATTAATCTGAATTAAATTATTTTCTTCTTTTAGAACAAACGATAATAAATTCTTTTTTGTTCTCCTAAACCTGCAACTTTAATATAATTAATAGTTTTAATATTTAGATATTGGTAGTTCATATTGTATGAAATAAATATGAATAAAATATTAATAATGAACCAATAAAACAAAGATTAGATTGAATAACTTTAAATTCTCGACTAGTTTCGGGTGACTAGCCCATTTTCAAGAGAATTTAAAATTTCTAAATCTAGATATAAAATCAATCTGTCTTTATTATAAATATGAATCTTAAACAAACCTACTGGTACAGTAAAACTACATCGAGGTTGAAGGTGCTGGAAAAGGCTTTATTTGATTTAAATTTCATTTTTGTTTTAAGATGTCTGGAGCCAATCTAGAGTATTAATAAAACTCACTTTGTTCGCAAACTTGTCGCTTAATCTAAACTGAGCTTAATATTTTTATCTGAAACACTTATGAATATGTTATAAAAAACTAGTAGTAATTATTAAAAAAAATAATTTCCATTTTTAGCCACATTTTAAATTAGTCCGATTTACATGGGATCCGATATAAGGATGGTTGAACAAACCGCGCCGTTTGATACTTTCAGCCGTAGTTCTGTTTAAACTAAGATAACTTTTAGTATAGAAAAGTTAAAACATTGCGACTTAAAATATTTGATTCAGGAAGGATTTAACCTGAAAGTCATCAAAATGCGCGTTTTATACTTGTTAGCAAAGTTGGTCGTTTTTTTCGCTCGTTTTTCAAATGCCAACTTTACACGCCTCTTATAAAAAAAGCGCTAATTTTTAGTGGCTTTAGTCCCACGGAGTTGATACTCCTATTTTTTGCTTAATTAATTAATTTGGTTATAATTTTAATTAAATCCATTTTCTTCCTAAAAAAATCGAATTTATTAAAAATATTATAAATGTAGAAATAATTAATAAATTATTTCCACATTTAGCTCTGTGATTTTTGACTTACGTTACGTAATAACCCGAAAATAGTCGAGAATTTAAAATTATTCAATCCAATCTGTGTTTTATTGGTTGATTTTTAATAATTTATTCATATTTATTTCATACAATATGAACTACCAATGTCTAAAAATTAAGACCGTTAATCATTTGGTCGATTTTGGGGCTTCTCCTTGCTCATGGAAATAGCCAGGCTGACCGAATGGGTCTAGCCACTTAGATGGGAGGCACTACAATGGGCCAGAGGTTATGGCTTACGTGGGCGCGGCATACTTCCCCTAAATCCTTAATTTAAAATTATTATCAAATTATGCGTGTTGGAAAATTAATTGTTGTCAAAATTACGATTTTTTAAATAGAAAAGAGTATTCATTCACATTTAATTAATTAGGCAAAAGGTGGCGCTTGCGTCGTCTTTAATTTATTATGATTAGTATTCATTTACTTGGTCACAGTTATTTAAATAAATTAAATAAAAATGTAATTAACGGTCTTAATTTTTAGACATTGGTAGTTCATATTGTATGAAATAAATATGAATAAATTATTAAAAATCAACCAATAAAACACAGATTGGATTGAATAATTTTAAATTCTCGACTATTTTCGGGTTATTACGTAACGTAAGTCAAAAATCACAGAGCTAAATGTGGAAATAATTTATTAATTATTTCTACATTTATAATATTTTTAATAAATTCGATTTTTTTAGGAAGAAAATGGATTTAATTAAAATTATAACCAAATTAATTAATTAAGCAAAAAATAGGAGTATCAACTCCGTGGGACTAAAGCCACTAAAAATTAGCGCTTTTTTTATAAGAGGCGTGTAAAGTTGGCATTTGAAAAACGAGCGAAAAAAACGACCAACTTTGCTAACAAGTATAAAACGCGCATTTTGATGACTTTCAGGTTAAATCCTTCCTGAATCAAATATTTTAAGTCGCAATGTTTTAACTTTTCTATACTAAAAGTTATCTTAGTTTAAACAGAACTACGGCTGAAAGTATCAAACGGCGCGGTTTGTTCAACCATCCTTATATCGGATCCCATGTAAATCGGACTAATTTAAAATGTGGCTAAAAATGGAAATTATTTTTTTTAATAATTACTACTAGTTTTTTATAACATATTCATAAGTGTTTCAGATAAAAATATTAAGCTCAGTTTAGATTAAGCGACAAGTTTGCGAACAAAGTGAGTTTTATTAATACTCTAGATTGGCTCCAGACATCTTAAAACAAAAATGAAATTTAAATCAAATAAAGCCTTTTCCAGCACCTTCAACCTCGATGTAGTTTTACTGTACCAGTAGGTTTGTTTAAGATTCATATTTATAATAAAGACAGATTGATTTTATATCTAGATTTAGAAATTTTAAATTCTCTTGAAAATGGGCTAGTCACCCGAAACTAGTCGAGAATTTAAAGTTATTCAATCTAATCTTTGTTTTATTGGTTCATTATTAATATTTTATTCATATTTATTTCATACAATATGAACTACCAATATCTAAATATTAAAACTATTAATTATATTAAAGTTGCAGGTTTAGGAGAACAAAAAAGAATTTATTATCGTTTGTTCTAAAAGAAGAAAATAATTTAATTCAGATTAATATATTGATAATATTGATTAATTTTGTTAAACATACCGAAAATTCTAGTAGTAAACTTTATTGTAATCCTCAAATCACTCCACAAACCACACAGTGGAACTAAAACCACAGAACAACCCGAAGGTTCCGTGCTAAAACTGAACGTACAACGGGAATAAATGTAAATGATTTCCCACTTTTTATTACTTTACGTACACCGATTCACCTGTTTCTTATCTGTGGCGTTTGGCTCGGATCCAAATTGCAACTCTGCAACCCACAAAAATAAAAACAACAACAAAAAAAAAACAGTACGAGTGAATAACTGTGTGTGGATTAACAAATAGAAACATTTTAATTGCGAACAATAATAATTACAAAGAATAAATCGTTCATAAATGTATATAAGACAAGGGCCGACTCGGTAAATTTGTATATCTATAATAAATACTGGATACAATTTATTTTATTAATAAAATTAAAAATAATTAAAAATTACGGACTTTATGTATATTCTGATAGAGGAGGATTTTAACAATACCCGCAGAAAATTTCAAAAAGCTACCCCGCAAAATATTTTTTTTTTATTTCCCACGCACAAAAAATTAAATTGAGATATTTTAGTAGAACATTTATAAATGGCGGATTAGCTTAAAATTAAACACACAGGTTCAACTTTGACAAGCACACTGGATCGATCCTTTTATTCAACTTTAATAATAAATTTATTATAAACAAGAACAAAGATGGTGGTAATGTTTCACGTTGCAGTTTAATTAAATTAAAAGAATAAAAAAGAAATTAAACTGTTAACTGTGGAGGCTTCTACTTCGTTATACATCGTTATTAACATATATAAAAACACTTAAACTTTGTTTGTATAACAAAGATTAACTGTTTTTATTTATGTTAAAAAGAAATTAATTTATTACTTAATAACTCTCTTTTCATTTGCTCTGCAATTAACTAAGTATACAAAAAATGCAAATATCTATTGAAACAACTACTTCCCGGGCTAATAAAAAAAAGTTATTAAGTGATTAATTATTCTTTTTTATTCTTTTAATAAACAAGAATAGATCATCAGTAGGAGTGGACTGCAAAATATACACTAATGCGTTTCTCTAACCGGATATATTTCCGGCCACTGCAGCTTTCGGAAGCACCTTCTAAGAATGGGCATTGTAGGGGAGGACCAAAGCAGAGGATGCAACGAAGAAATGGATGTTATAAACTATATAGTATGATAGAATATAATAATTTGTCAAAAACCTTAAAATGCATAAAAGACATAAAGAAATTCAACAGAAAAATCAATGAATACCTAATACGATTACTACTTGGAACCATTTCTGTTTTTGTCAGTATTGGTTTCAGCTGCGATGATGTGTAAATTTAAACGTTGTTAAAAGTGCATATACTTTATCTATTTAATCAATTTCAATTTACTTTATTAACGGAATCTCCATTTCCAAATTACAATTATAATTACATATTAAAAATTTTATAAGAAAAGTGTGACGCTCTAAAATGATTAAAAAACATATGTATATAAAAAAGGCAAATTACCAATCACAAATTACGACAAAATACAAAATAAAAAAAAATAATAATAATATTCATGTTATTTATTTTGTTTATTTTGTTAATTTTGTCTAATCAACCTGCGTATGTTCTTTTTTTAATTATTTTTTATTTAACTCATCATTTATTTAAATAATTTAATTATTTCTCTTTTAATTTATATGTGTTGATTTACAATGAATAATTTATTTATAATTCCATAATTATTGAAAATTACTATTATATTATTATCATAAAAAAATCACAATAAAGTCTTAGATCATATCAGGATCATTTTGAAGCATTTGAATTCATTAATAGAATTGCTTAAAGTCCCTGTCACCACAACATGTAATCTTCTCTCGTTATGTAAAATACAATAAAAAAATAAGAAAACTGAGTCTTATGATGACTTTGACTTTCATCGCAGTCATTCTGAAAATTAAAAAAAGAAAAAAATTATTGCAAATTAATCTTAGTTAGTTTAGTTTTATTTCTCGAATTAAGTTGGCATTTTCATACTAACAAAATATTTTAAAAAATTGTGATTAGTTTAAGATACTTTGAGTGTGATCATTACATTTGTAATGTCGAAATAATAGTCACTGATAATAAATTCATAGTCATTTGCGCAAATCATCAGGACAGTACAGCTAGCTAGAATAGATTTTTCTTCAACTTCATCATAAATTCAAGACAGGGCGACAGCCTATATGTATATGTATTGTAATTATTCATGTTGTATTGTTATTTACCTGTATACTAATTTGAAATAAAAACCACTTTATTTGTTTCACTAACTAATTTATTTAAATAACTGTGACCAAGTAAATGAATACTAATCATAATAAATTAAAGACGACGCAAGCGCCACCTTTTGCCTAATTAATTAAATGTGAATGAATACTCTTTTCTATTTAAAAAATCGTAATTTTGACAACAATTAATTTTCCAACACGCATAATTTGATAATAATTTTAAATTAAGGATTTAGGGGAAGTATGCCGCGCCCACGTAAGCCATAACCTCTGGCCCATTGTAGTGCCTCCCATCTAAGTGGCTAGACCCATTCGGTCAGCCTGGCTATTTCCATGAGCAAGGAGAAGCCCCAAAATCGACCAAATGATTTTGGGGCTTCTCCTTGCTCATGGAATTCCTTATGCTTGATAGCGCTGGGCATTCGTAAAGTACATGCCCTGCTGTTTCCATTTCTTCGTTGCATCTTCTATTTTGGTCGTCCCTTACAATGCCCATTCTAAGCAGGTGCTTCCGAAAGCCGCAGTGGCTGGAAATATATCCGGTTAGAGAAATCCATCAGTGTATATTGTTCACTCCAACTGATGATCTATTCTTGTTTATTAAAAGAATACAAAATAATATAATATAATATAATATAATATAATATAATATAATATAATATAATATAATATAATATAATATAATATAATATAATATAATATAATATAATATAATATAATATAATATAATATAATATAATATAATATAATATAATATAATATAATATAATATAATATAATATAATATAATATAATATAATAATAATAATAATAATAATTAATTTTTAGAATTCTGGTATGTTGTCTGGAGTGTTTAAGGAGTTTCCTGGTCTTCGAGCTGTTTCTCTGATCATACGTTGATAGTTTGCTCCATCTCTATTCCTGCTTCTTGGAGATGAATGTCTTTATTAGTTTTATTAGAGCTCTAGGCGTCAGCTCTATTGTTATCTTGTTGGCATCCGATTTCCTTGATGCCTTCCTTGTTAAGCCGCTAACAATGGTGTTGCCTGTATTTCCTTCATTGTGGTTTCTAGTCTACGTTAGTGTTGCCGAGTTTCCTTCCACAGCCTCATTTAGCTTCTTTATAATCTGTGTAGTAGTGGTGAGGTTACTTTAGATAGCTATCCATAGCAATAGTGATCTCTTGTCCGGTTACATTTTTCTCCAGAAAAGCGTTGGCGCTCTCCATGATCGCATTTATTTCTGTCTGTGTCACCGAAGAATGTCCATCCAGAGGTGTCGATCAGTTTATGTTAAGTGCCCTGGAGAACACACCAGCACCACATCCGGTGTGTATTTTAGATCAATCAGTGTATATTGTGCAGTCTAATCCTACTGATGATCTATACTTTTTTATTAAAAGAATAAAAAAATAAAATAATTAATCACTTAATCACTTTCTTTTTATTAGCCCGAGAAGTAGTTGTTTCAATAGATATTTGTATTTTTGTATACCTAGTTAATTGCAGAGCAAATGGAAAGAAGTGATTAAGTAATTAATTATTTTCTTTCTTATTCTTTTAATTTAATTAAACTGCAACGTGAAACATTACCACCATCTTTGTTCTTGTTTGTAATAAATTTATTATTAAAGTTGAATGAAAGGATCTTCAGATCCAGTTTGCTCGTCAAAGTGTATAATTTTAAGCTAACCATTTATAACTTTTCTACTAAAATATCTGGATTTAATTTTCTGTGCGTGGGAAATAAAGATAATAAATAAATTATTTTGCGGGGTAGCTTTTTAAAATTTTCTGCGGGTGTTGTTAAAATTCTCCTCTATCAGAATATACATAAAGTACGCCATTTGTAGTTTTTTTTAGTTATTTTTAATTTTATTAATAAAAAATATTAATAAAACTAACAAAATAAGAATTTGTGTTAATTTTATTTAAACAAAAAAATCGAAATTTATTTATTTTGCGAGGTAGCTCTATGAAATTTGATAGAAGTATTATTTAGGAAGATTCAAAGAGAATATACAAACATTTTCCCATCCACGGTTTTTGAGTTATGCTCATTTTTATGAAAAAAAAAACGTAATTTTTTTTATGGGGTAGCTCCCTGAAACTTGATAAGGGTTTTGTTTCCAGAATATGCAAAAAAAATTACCGCATCCACGGATTTTAAGTTATTTTCAATTTCTGTCGAATTTTCTGCAGGGGGTAAAAACAAAAAAAAAGTCATAAAAATCGGCTGATTTAACAAAAAAACTTTCTTCGAATTAAACAATCTTCTGTTCACGAACAAGATGATTAAAATACAGCAATTTTCTCGTATATTCCATCTACACAGCATAATGCATTCATACACACAATAAAAAAAAATAAAGGATGCGAACATTAAAAATTCAAAAAATACTCTAACAGCCAAAAAATGGAGAGTGAATGAGAGATGATTAAAATATAGAATTATTTTTCCTATTTTATGTGAATGTTCTAGATGTTAGAACATTTACATGAAATGGGAAAAAAGTTTCTGTTACGTAATCCTGGGTATTTGCCCAGAAATAAGTTTTATTCAGTTGATATTTTTCTTATATTATGCATAATTAATACATAAAGGGTGTTAAATTATAAGTGACCCATTTACAGGATCTATAAATATACAACAAAATTGTTTTTTTCTTTTTCAATTAAAGATGGAAATTAAAGGCGGACACTCAAAGTTTTATTCTAAATTATTTTAAACTACAATACATCGAGCTGGTGGCTTCCATTTCTATCAATGCATATCTGCGCGCGATGCAACATTGATCCCATTACACGCTGATACATTTCAGCAGGAATATCTACAATAGCTTATCTTGTGTTATTTTTAAAGTCTCCCTGAGTTTGAGTTCGATTCTGGCACACTTTTGATCTTACATAGCCCCACAAAAAGAACCCCGGATGAGAGAAATCAGGCCACGATTGATCTCCATGCTGAGATAACAGACTACCCGGAAATATCTCTCGCAGTACTTCCGTAGATAAATTTGATATATGAGGTCTTGCACCGTCTTGTCGAAACCACGTAACATCTAATGGTAACTAAAGTTGACCGATGGCATGCACTAAGAACGTTACAAATACAGTCCACATATCGTGCACTGTTTACAACTACAGTGGAACCCCTCTAAACCGTCACTTACGAGACTGGGGGTATGGTCGGAACGCAAAAAGGTCGGATTATCATAAAATACTGAAAAATACGAATTTATAGTAAAATAAAAAAATCTCAAATCAAAAATGTCTGTATTTTTCTCTACATTAAAATATTGCAAAATAATTTCAATTTCCTTAATGTCAAAATGCCGCTTCATTTAGAAAATAATTAAAAAAATAAATCAATTACAACTAGAATCTTATAAAAATAGAAATGAGACTTGTACTTAATTTTATTGCACAGAAGTGTATATTAGGTAATACAATGTCTGGCGGGGTATTTGCCCGGGAAGTAATTGTTTTAATATGCATTTGTTTAAAGTACTTAAGTAACGTAAGTCAAAAATGTCACAGAGCTAAATGTGGAAATAATTTATTAATTATTTTCAAAATCATTTTCATTTATTTTATAAATTCAGCTCAAAATTTCGAAATATTCAAATTACCACGCTAGTTCGTTACGCGCAATTCCATAATCCAATTAAGAATTATAAAAACACAAATCATCTAACTATTTTAACAAATCAGGAAATTATTTTCTTGTGTTTAAATATTAAATATTTCGTGATTTTCCCAATTATTCTCAATAATTTCTCAAATTTTGTAATTTCACCTCAACCATAATAAAATCTCAGCTAACCCTGACACAATTCAAACTAAATAGCATCAACGACAATAATAATAACAATAAAACGCACACAAAATAACTCCCTTATCAACCGACAGCGAGAAACTTCTAAAAATTTCGGAACATTCAAATTACCGCACCGGTTCGTGACGCGCGATTCCAAAAGTCGTAAAACACGAGTGCACTCTACAAGGGTCATAAAACCGTCCGCGAGTTACGAAAGTCGACGCAAAAAAAATGAATCGTTAATCGCCGAATCCATTGCGGTTTAATCATCACGATTTGTTTACTCATGATTAACTGGATTAGATCGAGCCGGCCCGAAGGCGAAATTTCGTTATTCTATTACGGTTTATTTTTATCTTCTCATGAGCGAATTTTGTCGTTAAACCAATTCTCCGGGGCAATTATTTCTGATCCGGAATAATAGGTTTACGTAATAAATTGTTATTGATAACGTAATACATAATGAATATAGTTTTGTTTAATCTTTTGTATTCTTAGAATTCATATTACTTATGAAAACTCTCTTATGTTTAATAACAGAAAAGTGTATTTACTCACTTGATCACAGTAATTCAAATTAAATGCGGTTTAGTTGAAAGAGATAGTTATATTGTAAAATGGAAATAATCGTTTGAAAAAAGAGCTATTCTTTTGGATTTAATAATATGTATTTACATTTTTTATTTACAAAGTATAAAATATCAGTTTAAATAAAAAATATAAATCGTTAATTTTCGTGTATTGGGTCAATTTACTAGTTCAAGTTAGAAAAAAAAATTATAAGATATAATGAAATTAATAGGTCATGTCTGCTAAGTTATTTGAATGCAGAATTTAGTGAAATCCTTTAAATTTTTATTGCACAAGTTTTTAGTAGCAAAAATATAATTTGAAATTTGATATAAATTTGATCATATATATAAACATCTTTATTCAGACAGCAGAATTACAATTCTATACAAATATTTATATTTACAATACATATTGATGGGTTAGTAGTCTGCCATGGGCTATCGGCCGTAGGTCTTTCTGCCAAATTTGATCAATTTTTCATATTTTTTTCACACAAACTAAACATTAAAATAATTTTTAATTCATCTGATGAAATCCCTGTTTATTTTAAGATTACTTTAATGTATAATACAATATTGTTCATTGATCACAACAGCATTCTAATTCGACTTGTTAATTGTTAAGGCTTCCATTTGGTTGTACATGGTTTATTATAACTTAATAAAACACTTTTAACTTTGTTTGCTCAACATTTTTTTTAATAGTTGTGCAAACAAAGTTAAAAGTGTTTTATTAAGTTAATCTAATTCGAATTAGTGATTGGAAATATTTATATAGCTATCTCTTTCGTCTAAATCGCATAAAAATGATATGAATTATATTAAATAAAAATGATTTGAAAATAATTAATAAATTATTTTCACATTTAGCTCTGTGACATTTTGATTTACGTTACTTAAGTACTTTAAACAAATGCATATTAAAACAATTACTTCCCGGGCAAATACCCCGCCAGACATTGAATTACCTAATGTACACTTCTGTGCAATAAAATTAAGTACAAGTCTCATTTCTAATTTTATAAGATTCTAGTTGTAATTGGGGTCTGGGGGATATGAAATAGTTTTCATACTTGTGACGTTTCCACCTTCGGCTATGATTTGGTGAAATTTTTAAATACATTAAAAAATACAAATCTTCCATTGATTATATTTAAAATTATAAAGAATAAATCACTTGTATTTTTTAATGAATTTAATATTTCGATAAACAATATGAATCGTAACAATTGTAACAATATATGATGGTTTTGACCGCTACTATATGGTAATTCATGATACTTGCGTTAAATGAAGGTGTACCATGTTTTTTTTGCCACTTTTTATTACGTATATATTTTATAATTTATATTAATTGGTACGACTTTAGTTTCGACAGTTTTCATGTCATTTTCAAGTTTTACAACTATTTTAAAGTCTGCATTAATTAAAATTATCTGCAATTCGATAAAATAATTTACAGCCAACCATCAGGTTTACCTATGGGTTCACCTGTTAGCCCTCTTCTTGCCGAAATATTCATGGCAAACATGGAAGAGAAAATATTTCAATTAAACATTAAAATATATATAGGGTTTGGGTTTAGTTATGTCGATGATGTGTTAGCATGTTTCCCAGGAATATGGAGACAACTTTACACAACTTCAAGTTTTGATGATTCCCCACAGAAAACCACAGTCTTCAATTTCCTGTTTGTAACATTAAAAATATATCACAATTGGATATCATCGAAGCAGCAAGTGACATAAAAGGCAATGGTACCAGTGGTGAAGATGGGATTCCCGCATTTATTGTTAAGGATTGCATTACGTGTTTTGCCTGTCCCCTTGAGCATTTGTTCAATATAATTTTAAAGTTAAATTTTATACCGCTCAAATGGAAAGTCGGTAAAGTAACTCCTGTTTTCAAGAAAGGACAGAAAAGTGATATACTAAATTATCGTCCAATAACTGTAATAAACTATTTCGCCAAAATATTTGAAATAATTATCTTCAAAATATTGTATCGTCATGTAAGCCCCATGATTAGTACTCGTCAACATGGTTTTGTTAAACACCGATCAATTGTATCTAACCTATTTAATTTCACTAATTTAGTCTCTCAGTACATTGATGATCATAAACAAGTAGATACTATTTATACAGACTTCAAAAAGGCGTTTGATACAATAGATCATAATATTGTTTTGACCAAAATGAATAATTACGGCTTTTCTAACGACATTATTGCTCTTATTAAATCGTATCTTGTTGACAGAGTGCAATTTGTTGAATATATGGGTGTCCCTCAGGGCTCAAATTTAGGCCCCCTACTGTTTATAATTTTTATTAATGACATCGTAAAATCTCTTAAATGTAATGTTCTATTATATGCTGATGATATTAAGATTTTTAATGCTGTTGAAGATATAAGTGATTGTATTCGCTTACAACATGATCTGGTTAATATTAATAATTGGTGTCATGAAAATAAACTTTACCTTAATCTTTCAAAGTGTTGCAGTATGTTTTTTTCGCGTAAAAGAAATATTATTAGATATGCTTACGGGTTGTAAAATGTAATATTTGAAAGAAAAAATACTATAAAAGATTTAGGCGTTACTTTTGATAACCGCCTAAGATTCGATGAACATGTTATTAATGTTTGCAACAAATCATTAAAAATGTTAGGATTTCTTAACCGTACCTGTAAAGATTTCAATAATGTTAATGTTATTAAAAAACTATACTGTTCGTACGTACGCTCCAATCTCGAGTTCGCATCTATTATATGGTCACCTCAATATTACGCCCATATTAGTAAACTCGAGAAAATTCAGAAAAAAATCTTGAATATGTTGTATTTCAAATCATTCCGTCAATATTCATCTATTTCTGTTACATACGAAAATCTCTTGTCAATTTTTAATATAGACTCTTTAGAACATCGCCGAAATGTTGCATCTATACTGTTTATCCATGGTGTACTTTGTAATAATGTAGATGATCCAAACATTTTAAGTATGTTGAATATTTGCGTTCCACGATGCGCGTCGCGTTATGTTTCTACATTTTATAATGCCCAATCCAAGTCTCGTGCGCATCAAAATTCGCCATTGAATAGGAGTATTCAACTTATTAATAAACTTAGTGTAAATTCGGATTTTGACATTTTCTCGAATTCTAAACATATAATTTTGATGAAATTAACAAATTTATGATACTTTCTGGTTTCTTATTTTCATTGTCGTTGTAATTCGAAAATATCTATAATTGCATTTGTATGTTAATTATTAGGTTATATATGTTTTCATGCATTATTGTTTATTTTATTGTTAAAATTTCCTGTAATTAGATGTATGTCTGTTGGGAAATAAATATTATTATTATTATTCCCTAGTGTTAATTAATAATATCCAACCTAAAATAAAATTTACAATGGAAACTGAAGAGAATCACAAAGTAAATTTTCTAGATCTCACAATTCCAATAATAACAATAAATTAGAATTTAACATATTTAAAAAAACCTACCAAAACTAATTCAACAATCCCATACAATTCAAATCGTCACATATCCCATAAACTTGCAGCCCACCATTCAATGATCCATTGAGCTTTTACAATACCTTTATTATCGAAAAACAAACAAGTTGAATTAAACAAAATTATAGAAATAGGCATAAAAAACGATTTCCCTTCCAATATTATAAAAAATTAATTAAAAAAATTAGAATACCAACAAGCATAAAATTTAATATATAATCGAAGTTAAAAACATAATAAATAATAATAATAAGTACTTTATTGCCCAACAGACATACAGCCCAATAATAGAGCAATGTCATATAAAATTGTTACAAATGAATTATTGCTTAATATAAATTATAAATCATTATCCACTGTTTTAAATTATAATTACAATAAAATGATTAAACAATTTTGATAACCTATTAAAAGAGTTGAATATACGAACAAATAACAAAAGAGTAACACATTAAAATAACAAAATTACATTCACAATTTAAAAAGTATATATAAATATAAAAGAATAATAAAAAGATAAATACACAAAAGTGGTACAAATTATTTAAATGCGAAATTTTGGGATACACATTTTTCAAAATTTTGCAGGGAAAGACCGAAAATGTCACAGTTATGCTCGATTTCAAGATAGTGTACACAACTGTACTACAAAAATAATATTAAACTACCTGGAAGCTGCTGAAATATACAAAAACTCAACAAATCCAGATGTCAAGCTACTTAATGGACAAATGGACATACACTATAGTCGCCGCTGTTCAATTTATTATAATCTGTAACCCAACATAACAACATAGTTTGTAAACATCAAAAACCTTGAAAATGTCATGAAAACTGTCGAAACTCAAGTCATATCAATTAATATATATTATAAAATATATACGTAATAAAAAGTGGTAAAAACATAGTACACCTTCGTAAAATAATTTGAAGAAAAGACACTTGGTATTGTTTCACAAATTAGAGTTATTCCAACTAGTTTCGGTTTATTAGACCATTTTCAAAGGAATGTACAGAAAAATTATTATCTAGGTATATATACAAATATTTTAATTTCAGGTAATAAGAGAAGTCATTATTGGGGAATTCCAAATCTCTTCGTTGTCGTTTACGATATTTTTCCACATTTTTGTGGCTCTGTTAATCTCAAATCCTTCCTTTAGATTTAATACGTTTCCCTTATTACCTGAATGCAAAATCTTAAATTTATGTGGATTAAAGAAATGATTGAATGCAAGGCAATACAATGCAATGCTTGGAAAAAGTTATTGGTTTATTATCTAAAATAGATTTTTTATGCTCTTTTGTCCCGATTTCAAATGATCTGCCTGTTTGTCCAATATAAGTTGCATCGCATTCATCACATTGAATTTCATAAACTCATTTCTTTGAATTATTTGTTTTTGTCTTATTATTTATTAACAGTTTGCCTAAATTTAGCGGGAAATTTTTCCCCTTAAACTGATTGATTATATTATATGATAAGCTATTAACAAAATTTATTTTAAACCATTTATTATTATTTTTTTGTTCAGGTGCATAAAAGTATTTAATTAGATATTTCTGTTTGTGTTTCCTTAATAAATTATTTATAACTTCCTTGTTATAACCATTATTTTCAGCAATTGTGTTGATAATGTTTAATTCTTGTTTAAAATCTGACTCACTTAAATGGATGCTAATTAATCTGTTTATAAAAGAGTGGAACTTACTTAATTTTATTTTATTTGTGTTGTTTGAATTGGCTCGAATGATTGAGTCCGTATATGTTTCTTTTCGATATATTTTAAATACTAATTTATTATTATTTTTAATGACGGTTATATCAATTCTCTATTCTCTTCAATTTCAGTTGTAAATTGTATATTATTATTAATAGAATTTATGTATTTTTCAATAGTCTTGTCGTTCCATTCCAAATGCAAAAGATATCGTCCACATACCTTGCCCAGTAAAACACCGGTTTAGCCTCTTTCTCACTCAGAAGAGTCATTTCGAAATCAGTCATAAAGATTTAATAAGGGCGATTTTGGAGAGGCAAACCTTCCGTTTGTGAGTATGTTATATTATTGAACTCAAAATAATTTTGCTTTAGGCATAACTTGATTAATTACATCATTTCTTTTTTATTTATATCTGGATTATTACTTTTGTTAATTAAATTTTCTAAAATTTATGATAGATTCTGAATTGGAATCGATGTGAAAAGACTCTTCACGTCAAACGATATCAATTTTGCATTATGGGGAATTACCAAGGATTTTAACTTATTAACTAACGCTATTGAATTTTTTTACACATTATGGGGGAGTGAAATTAGTAAAAGAAGGTAGTGTTGGATTGAGAAATTTACATAATTTATATGTTGGAGCATATAAATATGACACAACCGGTCTCATTAGAATGGCCTCTTTGTGTAATTTAGATAACCCGTGCTCTAGGATTCATTTTTATTAAGTTATTTTTATTCTTATCATTAATTATATGTTTGCAAGATTTTATGCACTTTTTAAGCTCTAATTGAAACTTATGATTTTAGGAATATATATATACAAACATCTTAATTCAGACAACATTACATAATAAATTAAAGACGACGCAAGCGCCACCTTTTGCCTAATTTCAAGTGGCATCGTCAACGATTTGGGTCTACAAGGTAGACGACCGAGAATCATTGTTTCGTCCACTAAAGGAATGCGAACTTGTCCTGTTTATAAAAACAAGGAAAACGAAATTCGCATTTAATGAAATGTTCATTAAATGTGAACATTACATAAGCTTATACATACATTTATATATACTTAACAAGAATAAATATTGTGTTAGTCTGTCCGGGCTATTAACCTGGGGTCTTTTTGCCCTCTTTTAGGAATATTTATTTATATTTTAATGTTGGGTATCGTACAAGGCCTTTATCGTAGAGCTAGAGTCGTTTTTTTTTAAGTTAGAGTGTTGGAATCGATTCCTTAATCAACAGAATAAACTCCACGACTCCGACTCCAGTCAAAATCAAAAATCTGAGTTGTGACTCCACAGTTATGCTTAAGATAATTTAAAATCTCGAGAGTGGAAACATCAGAAGAATGAAAATTATTTTTTGTGGAGAATGGAAAAATCACAAAAATGGACATAATTGAATGAAAATTGATTCTTCTGATGATTTAGAATCTGTAGAATTGAAACACTACAAGAAAGAAAACTGATTCCCATGGCGATTAAAAGTCTAGAAAATGGAAACATTTCGAAGAACTATAATATACCACTATTTTGATATAAAGAAAAAACTTACAACACCAAAAAAATACAAAACAAACTTATCGAAACAAACCAAATATGGAAATTAATTAATGTGTGTTTAGAATAAACAACTGCAATTGTTTTACTTTTGTCTTTTTCATGGCTAACTATTTTTTGGTGTATGGTAAAATTAAAAAAGACTGTAACTTATTTTATTTTAAAAATAACTATGTTATATGGGATTAAAGGAAAAAAATAGCCCTTTTAATAAAGTCCTAGCCAACTATTGTTTCCATTTAAAAAAGGTAAGTTTGTGTCATATCTCCCAAAATATGGGCGAATTTTTTTTTTGATGTTTTGTTATTAACCTGTATAAAATTTTCTACCACTTTGTCCTTTACAGTTTTTTTCTATCTATGATAATAATAGATATATACTGATTTCAAAAAATTGACACATTTTACTTTTTTCAAAATATCTAGTTACCCTTGACTTTTTCAAATATTTTGAAAGTGGCATTTTATTCGTCTTATAAAACTACACTTCTTTCCCCATTTAACCGTTTTTCTATCTCTTATAGTTTTCGAGATCCCCATAGAGAACATCGAAAAAAAAAAAAACTCAGCCTGTATATGTATAAGTTATTGTACCACTTCTAGATTGAATAAACGTATTATTAATTTTATAAACGCTTGAATAATCGTGTCATAATATCAAAATTGAAAATGTGCAACGCTTCCAAAAACCAAGAATTAAAACACACCTGTTTGTATCACAAACAATAATTTCTTAAAATGTCAAATTTAAATGACAATATTATAAAAAAGAAATTATTTTTAAATTACATATACTCGCGCAATTTAATTAAATCAATCTTGCTTTTACGCATATTTCTTTTTTGTTTTCTTTCGCGAAGATTAAATAAAATCTCTCGGGTTTTGAGGGGCGATGCAAAAAAATAATGAGCGCAATTCGAAAGGCGGAATTATATAACTCGATCCAATTAAAAACAATAGCATAATAACATCAAATTCGTTCGAAACGAAACTAAATAGAGGAAGAAAAAATGTTGGCGAGGGGAATTCGGTCTCGCTCCGACTGAATTGGAAAGACAATGACTCGTTTTCGCGTTTGTCCGAGTTTCAATTCGCGCGCGCGGATTAATTAATTCCTGTAAGCTTTGAGTGATTTATAATTTAATTACAGTGTTGGGAATTGAACGTGGTAATTCTTGCTATCTTTTTTTTTTAAGATTGGATTCTTTTTATTTCATTTTATTTTTCTAGTAATTTTGAAATACAATTTACTATGAAGTAAATTAAGCACATTATTAAACGAGTGAATAATCTCAACTTTCCGGCCTTAGCGAGCGAGATTCACAAAAAATCGATACACTCAAAATTAAATAAAATAAAACAGACTTACAGTGTAATTTTTGCAGCTGGAAAAAAAAAATTCGATGAATTCCGAATTTTTATTAATCATTTAATAATTTAATCATTAATCAGAAAATTTCCTCGTTTATTTTCATTGACACTTAAAATTATTTAAATAACCCCTCGAATTAAAACATTTATTTACATTATCTTTATAATCACTTTATATAAACGTCTTCATATTTTAAAGAAAAAATATATATCTGTTCTTTGTTTAATATTGGTAACTATGACCAATGCAATAAAGGATTTAATCACATGGCCACAATTATTTAAAATAAATTAAATAAAAATAATTTGAATCATTTCGTAAAGCAAACTTAAATAAGTTTTACAACAAAACTATATATATATTTATGTAAAATACATATACATTATTGAAGGCAATTAACTAAAGGGAAAGTAATTGATTATTTTCAATAAATTAAATAACATGATTTGAAAATAATTAATAAATTATTTCCACATTTGACTGTGACTTTTGACTTGCGTTTCGTAAGTACGTTAAACAAATGCACATATTAAAACAACTACTTCTCGGGCAATTACCCACGCCGGACAGCAGATGTACATTATGTAATTCAATGCCAGGCGTGGGTATCTGTCCGGGAAGTAGTTGTTTTAATGTGCATTTGTTTAACATACTTACGAAACGTAAGTCAAAAGTCACAGAGTTAAATGTGTAAATAATTTATTAATTATTTTCAAATAATTATTTTTTTATTTATTTTAAATAACTGTGACTGTGAGAATAATTTATTAATTATTTTCAAATCGTGTTGTTTAATTTATTGAAAATTATCAATTACTTTCCCTTTATTTAATTGCTTTCAATAATGTATTTTACATAAATATATTTAGTATTGTTGTAAAACTAATTTAAGTCTGCTTTTCAAAATGTCTCAAGCAACTAACAATTCAATTAATCGATTCGTGTTACGCTTAATTACGTCTCAACGTTTCGGTACATTTAATAACCCTCACTAAATGCACCATAAAAGCCAAATCGGAACAACACACAAAATCGCTCGCTTAATCACTCCCGATTTGGTCGGATTATTCGCCGATTAATTAATTAAACCAAACCAGGAATGAATTTCTATTAGAAACTCCTTAAAAAAAATAGAAGAATGCACCTTAACAAAACCATTTACCTCGC
The DNA here is from genome assembly GCA_963082785.1 of Philonthus spinipes. Taxonomy (NCBI): domain Eukaryota; kingdom Metazoa; phylum Arthropoda; class Insecta; order Coleoptera; family Staphylinidae; genus Philonthus; species Philonthus spinipes. The sequence continues at coordinate 11,870,283 of OY720311.1, forward strand.
TCCGCTCGACCGCGGAGCCGAGTGAAAACGAATTGCATTTTCTGAATTTCTTGCGCGCAGCCCGGTTATTGAATATTCGCTGAGTAAGTACGATTTTGTGGGCGATGATTTTTTTTTTGCTTGTATAGTTTTTTTTCTCTTTGTCCCGCTTGGTCCGAGTGAAATTTTCACTTTTCCCCATTGTCGCGCGCTCCGAATTTGATTTCTAACTGTGCTAACTTTTCTTTTTGTTCCAGGTGAGCGACTTTTGCAAAACGCCGAAATATTTGATGGTGAGTTTACAGTTAGCCGAAAATGACAATTGAAATAGAAATGAACCTCAATTTACTTAAAAAAAAAACGTTAATGGCATCCAAATAAAAAAAATTGCAACCTTACGTTATACAAAAAATAATCCACACAATATAAATACAAAAAAATAGCACAATTTAATCATCACATATTTTTCTATGATTTCCTACGATACCATTAATTAATCGTTTAAGAATAATTTGATCAGAAAATTGATTGAGTGAGTTACGTGAACATCAAATGTAATTGATAAAAAAATACTAATATCATTTCTTCACACTTTTATTTTTACTTCATATGTACATTTCAGACACAATTTGACCATTATCAATTGATTAATAATAATAATAGTATTTATTCACACTTTACAAACATACATTAAAATATCTGTAAATGGAAATGTCACGAAAGATGTATTAATATATACAAGGTATACAGAAAATGAGTGAAAACCTTCAGGTAACTCAATTCATAAATTAATTTTTAATAGAAAATCCAAATAAAAAATGTTGTATGGTTCTTCATTGAGGCTCACGAGGTCTTCGGAATTTTAAATATGTGACTATAAATTAGTATTGTTTTTTTAAATATTTTGTAAAAAATCAATAGCATTAACAATCAATTAGACACGTGTATAATTCCATTGATGTAAATGATTAATAAATCGGATATTTTTACAATTTTATAACTTCATCAGAAGCATTCTTTTAATTAAAATAGATCTGGCAACGACGCACGCTCGTTTGTAAAAGAAAAGGTGTATGCAACACCTCCGGCGAATGATGTAGCAGTTATAAACAGGATAAGTGAACACTTGTTTGATCCAGCGTTGCCAAATGTATAGTTCTTTTAAGTGGCCCGTGAGGCTTAAGGAAGGACCATGTGACTTATTTTCGTTAATATTTTTATCTAAAAATTAGTCAAAGAGTCACGCTACCTAAAGCGTGAATATTATTAAAAATCAACCTATAAAACACAGATCAGATTGAATAACTTTAAATTTTCGACTAGTTTCTGGTTATTAGCCCATTTTCAAGAGAAAAAACTAGTCGAGAATATATATATATAAATAAACATATGTGCATTCATATAAATTAAATTTAATTATACAAAGCTGCAGGAAAAATATTCCGTCATACAATATGGTTCCATATGAGCTTGTGTACATTATTCTTCAACTTTTTATAATTTATAATGTTTTTAATTTCAATTGGTAGGTGATTATAGATTTTTAGACAGGCATAAAAACAACCTTTCTCTAATTTGTTCAGCCTGTGTTGGGGTAGGTTATAAACAGCATTAATCCATTGATATTAGTGCCTTTTCATCAATTTCACCAGAAAAAACAATATATATAGAAAGTATTAATTAAGTAAAATTATTGCTCTCTGGAATATGTAAAGCGAATTAAATATCCCAGAAGAGCACTAAATAAAGATGCGTAACTTTTCAAAATATTACTTTAAATGTATAGGGAATGTAATAAAAAGTGAATGATCGAATTTTAGTGATTGATGATCAGTAATTTTCGATCATTCCCTTTTTATTACATTATTATTATTATTTTGAAAAGTTACGCATCTTTAATTAGTGCTCTTATTTGATGTTCAATTCGCTCTACATATTCCAGAAAGCATTAATTTTACTGATTTTTTTTTCTGGTGAAACTTTTTATGTATAATAAAAATTTATTCAGTGACTATAGATTCAACGTCATTAACGCGTACACAGAATTTTAATAATAAAAAAAACAATTTTTAATAACAAAAATTAATAAAAATGATTTATTTAAAAAAATAATAATAAAACGATAAAAAAATAAGTGATAATCTTTCAGGACAATAACTTCTATTCAAATTAATATGAGAGCAAATTAAATCAACATCAATCAAGCGGTGATTTGAATAAATTAAACATTTTTTTTAGTGTGTGTGAGTGTGTGTGCGATCTAATTTATTCGTGGCCTTATCGTTGCAATGAATAAATAAATAATTATCATCATTAGATTAAACATCCACATCCGTTCTAATACTCCTTTTTTCTGTCTCGCAGTGAGTGTGTTTTTGTGTTCGGTCTAATTCCAATAAAGAGGGATTAATTAAAATCAAATCGACGTAATTATTATAATAAGCCGACAAAAAAGGATTACACCTAATAAAACAAACAACAACAATAAAACAACAAGAAGTATTTAATCAATAGCTAATATTATAATATAATAATCTTTATTGCCCAACAGGAAATACACATTTTTCTAATTACAAGACAAAATAGAAACAGTTAAGATTCCGAGTTCTGCACCCGAGCAGGCAGGTCATGTTGCGCGAAAATTAAAAAGCAAAGCCAGCACATCCTAACCCGTCCTTTCTTTTCCTTCCTTTTTGCATTTCTTTTTCCTTTATTTTCCTTCTAAATGTCCTTTTCAAACCGAATTCACGTGCATTTTCCTTTCTTCGGGTTTTTAATTTAACATAATTTAATATTATAAAACATTAAAATATTAATTCAAATATTATTATATTATAAAATTAATTTAACTTTAATATTATAAAACATTAAAATATTATTAATTTAAATATTATAAAAACTTTGTCACTTTGTCAAAGGGCTACTATATTGCCGAGACCATTAAATAAAAGGAAGAAGAAGAAACAGTTAAGCTGCAGTTACGATTAATACAAACATAACATAATAGTATACATATGTAACATAAAACAAATGAGCCATCTTAAAGCATTGTACATTTTTAATTATTTGGTTAAGTGAATCATGAAATATATCTGTAGTTTCTGATATTTTATTGAAACACGAACACACAATGCTTTAAGCCGACATTAGTTCTATGTTTTTTTTTTATGAAGAAAGTTGTTTTTTGTCTACTAGGAAAAGTTGGAATACGGAAACAACTTTTATCCAAAAATAAAGGTGAATCTATCTTCCCATGCAAAATATTATACAGATATTTTATACATATATTATACCTCCGAGCTTCAAGAGACTTAATATTAAATTTATCTAATGATAGATTATGATCAAATCCTCTTTCCGGATAAGTGCCTTCAATTTTGTAAAAAAGTAATTTTAAAAATTTGCCCTGGACATCTTCAAGTTTCTTTATTTGAATTAGATACTGCGGGAACCAGATCATAGCACCATATTCCAATTTAATCCGTACAAAAGCAGAATACAAGGTTTTTAAGGTACGGCATTTTATGTTACAACATACAAAACCCAATGATCTGTATGCATTATTAACAATATGATTTATGTGGTAATTAAAATTAAAAGTCTGATCAAATTATATTCCTAAATATTTAAATACCGTAACACGTTCTATTAGCTCACCTTTGATATTATAATTATAATTTACTATATTTGATTTTTTTGAACATGACACAAATTTACATTTTTTTTATAATTAATTCTAACCATTTTTTCCTACAAAAAGAAACTATTCTATTTAAACAATTTTGCAAACGATAATAGTCATCGATTGTTTTTATTGCAGCGTATATCTTTAAATCATCAGCATACATTAAATGTTGACATTCAAGAAATATCATTAAAAATATATTAAATAGCAAGGGCTAAAAAATAGTATAGAGCCTTGTGGTACACCAGATGATGGGAAATAATCATCTGATTTAAAACCATTGGCTGACACACATGCTCTGCGTTTATGTAAATATGAAGTTATTAAAGTCACCGCCGAGTCACTAAATCCAAAATTAATAAATAATGGGGAACTTTATCAAAGGCCTTAAACATATCTGTGTATATTAAATAAAAATGATTTGAAAATAATTAATAAATTATTTTCACATTTAGCTCTGTGACTTTTGACTTACGTTACGTAAGTACGTTAAACAAATCTACATTTGTTTACGTTTACGTCAAAAGTCACAGAGCTAAATGTGAAAATAATTTATTAATTATTTTTAAATCATTTTTTATTTAATATATTTAAATAACTGTGACCAAGTGAATGAATAAATACTCTCTTCTATTTATATCTGTGTATTATACGTACATACACTAAATTATTGAAATGTAGAATTTGAAAAATCACATAAAAAATATTTTGTCTACATAACATGGTTCGTATTTTATTTTTATTGTTGTGATCCTTGGGACATTTTGAAAGAGAATTTACACTTTAGGCTGCGATTTTACGACTAATTAGCGCCAGAGCGTGCAGTGGTTTTTACAGAATGGGTGTGTTTATTTTATTCCAACTTTGATTTTTCAACCTAACGGCAAAGCATCTGAATTACTGGATACTGTTTCACAATAAAAATGATGTCGTCGAACTAAATTTCTTCTCATTGACTATTTATAGGATTAAAGAGTTTACAAATAATATATTATGAATGTATTTGATATGGATATTTAAGAGGAAGACTTTCCACATGCAGTGGAATGTGTTTAATATAGATTTGGTAAATTAAATTACTTTTTGAAAAAAAAAAATATTCATAAACACGTGATTTTTTTAAGGGATTAATTTTGTCTTTTGAATTGAATATAATGTTAGATAATTTGCAACTGGGTCTAAACACAATTTGATGGTTTTGTTTTCGAAGAATATGAGTTATTTTTTCCGTAGTTTCGCCAAAGTATGTTAGGGTAATGTATGGATCTTTGTTCACATTTTCTAGTCTCGGATAAATGTGGGTCATTGTATTTTGGTAACGTTTTTTATTAATTATGTTCTGGATAAGGTTGACTGGATAACCATTAGTTTTGGCGATATCTATAATTTTGTTTATTTCTATGACTCGGTTATTGGCTGATAAAGGAATTAAGAAGGCCTTGTGTATCATTGAATGATACGCGGCTAATTTACGCGACAATGGGTGATTGGAATTATATTGGATAGTGGAATTTACGTTGGTTGGTTTTCTATAGATATCAAATTATATTTTATTGTTCTTGTGGATAAGTCTAAAAAGTTAATTTTATTATTTTGTTCATGTTCTATTGTAAATTTTATTCTGGGGTGTATATTATTAATTAAATTTAAAAATTGATCAATTTGACGTGCGGTGTCACTAAAGCAAGCAATTATGTCATCTACATATCGGTACCAGAATGAAATATGTTTTTTTTTTGTGAAGTCTAAGTAAAAAATGTTTTCCTCTATTTGTGTCATGAATAAATCTGCTAATAGGGGGCTCAAAGGCGACCCCATTGCTAGACCTGTAGTTTGTTGGTAAAATTGATTGTTAACTTGGAAATAATTTTGTTGTAAACAAACTTCAAATGCCTCGTACAGTTCTGCTTTAGTGATAACATCGATATTTGATTTATCTAACATGTTTTTGATAATTTTGAGACATTCATTTGTTGGGATATTTGAAAACACACTCAAAGGATTCAAGTTTGGAGCCTGTAGGGTGGTTATTGTTTTTAAATGGTTAGAAAGTTCCAGTAAATTTTTAATTGAAAAAGTTGACGTAAAGTTTGTGTATTTTTTAAAAATCTAATTTAATTTTATTGCTAATGTTCGACACGGGCTATTAATATATGATACTACTGGCCTTATGGGGAGATCTGGTTTATGGGTTTTAATTAAGCCGTACAATCTGGGTGCTAGTGGATTTATATTAATAATTTGATATTTTTCAAAATCCGAAAAAATCACTTTAATGTTTTTTACCAAATTTTTGATTTGTGATTGGAATGACGTTGTTGGATCTTTTTTGAGAAGCGCTAGATTTTCTTGATTAATGAATGTATTTATTTTGTCCTTATATTGACTTGTTTCCAGAATAACATTTGAATTTGATTTGTCTGCTTTTGTCATTGTTAAGGCATTAACTGAAGCTTTTTATTTGATTGATTTTATAATTTGTGATTCGGACAATGAGTTTTTTGGATATGATTTTATTATATTCGTAATTTGTGCTCTCGGGATAAGGGGTTCTTGTACCTTTTTAACGCAATTTCGGATTCTACTACTAGAGTTGTTTTAGAAGTTTTGTGATTGACATAAGGACTGTAGTTAGGATTTTGGGACAGAAAAGTTTGTTCTGTCGCACTGAATGTAATGTTAGATAAATTAATAAATTTTGAAGGTGAATGTAAGGGTTTGTTATTTGTGACTGATGCTGATTTATTTTGGGTTTGTAGTAGCGTATCTAATTTTTTCCTCTGGATGTTATATTTTGTATGTATGACTTTACTCACATTTTCTCTTACAAAATCATCAAATATATTGAACTCGATTGAATGAAGTTTAAATATAAGTTCCGAATGCAATACCTTAAGATAGTGTTGGATGGCGTCTCTCCTCCGATGCAGGTCTTGAATTTCGGTTCTTATCCATGTGTGTTGAGCTGCTTTTATGGCTGCGTTCGCGGCTGATGTGGTGGATCGTGTTTTGATGTTCACGTATCTCGGGATAACGTTGAGGCGTAGGCATTATGAGTTGAACCAGATATCCTGGGAGGTGGTTCTGTACTTCTTCATTAATTTGTTGTAAATTCTGGTTTGTTGTGCCGTACAGGCTGATTTAATCATAATGATGGTTGCGACCGTAACTACGTGGTAATTCCAGTGAGAGGGTGAAATGGTTTGTTTTGTTTGTGATTTGAATTTGGCGCGTTTACCTTTCGGTGATGTGCATTATTTTTGTGGGTAATAAGCTTCTTCTTTTCGAACGCCAACTTGGAAGGACGTCGACAAAGAGGTAGAAGAATATCATTAATTAATTTCTCACTTAAACCGCGGTGAAACATTTTTGATCCAACTCAGAATATTTAATTAAAATTTAAAATAATAAACCAAGTGTTTTAATTTTAATTAAAAATCCTGAATTAGAGGCAGAATAAACTTACACTAACAGGAAGCAAGGATAAGTCACTCTCAAATGGTGCAATTATGTAATATGTCTTTTGTTGTTTATTTACTGTCACATTTTTCCGTTTATCCAGACACGAGTAAGTACACAAAACCATGTGATACGTGAAACTTTGTACTTTGTAGGATTTTGTATATTTGATTTGAATAAAAAATCTAATACTCTTTGTAAACAAAAATAATAGAATTATAAAGGCGAAAAGACCATTGGTCGATAGCTAATTAGCAGATTTTCACAGTATGCATTACAATATATTATATTATATTTAGATATTGTATTACGTTTGTCAATAAAAATTATATATATATAATAATGAATAAAGCTTTTTATTTCAGGGCATTAAAGTGATTTAAATATTTTTTTTAGTTTGAAGAAATTTAGTTAGGAAAAGTCAAATATTTAACGCTAATATCATGAATAGCTAATTTGGTCGTTAGTTATAGAACAGGAATATGTTTCATAACAGTTACTAATTAAATAAGAAATATTTGCGTTATGATAAATTATATTTTGCTGCTTTTTTTTAATAATGATTTTTTAATGATTTCCGATTAAATAAATTTCTACCGTTTAGGATGCATTTCGGTCAGCGCGTATTTGAATATTTTGGACGAGGATAAGCGTTCGGAATTGGATTAGATCAAGGTGACGGTAGTCGCCCATTGTCTTTCAGATTTACCGCAGAGGAGAGAGACCTTGCTTGCGATGCTAAACGAACGAAACGGAATCAATGAAAACTCACAAACGGGATAATTATAAAATTTGCACATCAATTTTATATTACAATCGAAACGTGCATTGTTTATTTCACAACAACTACAACAAAAACAATAACAGTTAAAATTGTTAAAAAGAGAAGCAGAAATCAAGTTTACACCTTAATACATAATTGTGCTAATAACAAATATATTAAGTAAAATAATTATTTGAAGGAGAAACAAAGCCTCCCTTTTGGTGTTAATAATAAAAACTAATAAGGATAAAAATTATTAGTAACAGAATCAGAGGAAATTCTCGAACAGAACTATTTTTATTTCACTCTAAATAACGTTGATGCAGTCCAGATGGCGCTGTTGAAACTAAAATACAGGAACCTATTTGTCTCTCGTAATTTATCTTATTGGAGGGATAATTTCATTGGTTACAAAAAAAACTTACAGTTTGATGATTAAATGTGTAAATTGTTTAAACTATAACGCGAATAAACAGATTCTATATATTAGAGCGAGTTATCAAAATTGAATTATAAATTCTCATAAAAATGTATTGAATTTTTATGAGAATTGATAATTTATTTTTTATATTTCGAAATTATTCGAGAATTTAGTTATATAAAAAATAGATAGATTAAAATTATCTATTTCATTGGATTTTTTTAACAATGCAAACGATTTGTCTACCAATTCTAATTTTATGCTCTTCACTTCTTCATTTGCAGTTTTCACAGCCCATTTACGCCGCATGGATATTTCCCATCTCATTCATATTACATAATTTTTTTATCTATATTTATTTATTATCACTTGAAGATAGTTGCATTTTATTTTCACAATGATCTGTTTGGGATTCATAAAGAAATATTTTGATGCGTATTATTTTTATTTTGTATTTTGTCGTAATTTGTGATTGGTAATTTGCCTTTTTTTATACATATGTTTTGTAATCTTTTTAGAGCATCATACTTTTCTTATAAAATTTTTAATATGCAATATTAATTGTAATTTGCTAATGGAGATTCCTTTAATAAAGTAAATTGAAAATTTAAATTTAGTCATATTTATTCATATATTTTAAAGTGTTTTATTTAACTAATAAACAATATATAACGAAGTGAAATCCTCATTATTAACGATTTTCATCAGTATGACGATTTTAAATAATAACGAATTGATTTATTTAATCGTTATTATTTTTTTTTATCAACTCATAATAAATAATAATTCGAAATAATTATAGTACGATCTAAATATGTATAAAAAATAATGTCATTAATTAATCTCCCGATCTGATCGACCGTAGATAATTAATCACGTCTAATTGACAACGCTCCAATTTTAAACAAAATCAAAAACCCAAACATGGCCGTATTGCACAATTCTTTCTCTCAGGTGGTCGCATAAATACAAACGTATTGTATGCAGCAGCTCTTTGCGATCATTAATTTCAACAATCAAAAAGAAACGTTGCCATCGATGACAAAAAAAAAATACTGTTGTGGTACATAATTAAAACTCAAACAAAAGGTATATAAATTTGAATTCTCTTGATAACCCGAAATTAGTTGGGAATTTAAAGTTATTCAATTTAATCTGTGTTTTATTTATTTCGTTGGTAGATTTTTAATAATATATTCATATTTATTATATACAATATGAACTAATAATGTTTAAATATTAAAACTTTTAATTACAAACAAAATAATTGAATTAAATAAAATTGATTTGAAAATAATCAATAAATTATTTCCACATTTAGCTAAAGTATTTTAATTTTAAATAAATATATACGATTAAGATCAATTAATTTAATAAATAAATTTAAAAAAATACACCGACACCAATTGGTAAAAGGGGACATTGATTATATATATTTATATATTAAAAAAAATAATCAAAATGCTCATTTCTTTCATCTCAAGCTATCTGAAACGAAATATGTGAGCTTTTTACTGGAATAAATTTATTAAAGTATTTATTAAAGTAATTTATTTCCATATAATTCATCTAGCGTATAGATTACTTGTGATGTTTCTTAGAAAGAAAGAAAAAAAAAAAACGAAATGACCATCACCATTTATTCATAGACTAGATGAATGGTGGTTGAACATTTTATTAAATGCATTTCGTTTCCTGTTCTCATAAACAGGACAAGTTCGCCTTCCTTTAGTGGAGGAGATGATTATAAGTTATTTGCCTTGTAAACTCGAATCTTTGACGATGCCACATGTAATTAGGCAATAGATTGCGTTTGCGTTATTTCTCAATTATTATGAATTTATTTTATATTTACAGTCATGAATTAACTGCATTTCAGCGTTTCTATTATTTATATCGATGGTTAGTTTAGTACAGCTATCGAAATTGCCCACCTAGTGGACGAAATGTACATCAAACGTTTGATATAAATCAATGAAGAAAAAGAATTACTAAGTGTTTCAATTAATCAAATCAATCTTCACGTAATTCAAAACGAAATTTCCTTTCTTTCATTTCTCTCTTAAAAAAAAACGAAATCTTAATGGAGCCCGTGATTTCGTTCTTCTTTTCGGGCGATTTTATGGTAAATTTGCTCGCGCGTATGCATTAAAAAATGGAAAATAAAGCAGATTTACTAAATCGTTAATAAACAATGTAAATAAAATTGTCAATTAAATTGATATTTCTTTTTAATTTATATTTACATCTATGAAATTGAAGAAATTACAGTGTATTACACGGAAATATAATTTAAATTATTGTAATTAATAATAGTATAATTTAATCTCTGATGGGATTTGAACCCATAATTTAAAAAGGAATACAATTTAATTAATTAATTAAAAAAATGAAATAATTGGTCTAATGTCTTTGAGGTAGCCTAGATGTGACAAAGATTGATTTTGACACAAAGCTGTTTAATTTATCTTTTTGAATCGTTTAAAAATAGTACTGTATAACCTATTGTTGCAGAAATACAAAAAAAGCAAGTTATTTATTTCATTTTATTTAAAATATTTCATTATAACACGAAAATAAACTATTAAGGTTGCGGTTTAGTGGAAAGAGATAGCTATATAGTAAAATGGAAATAATCGTTTGAAAATAGAGCTATTCTTTTGAATTTCATAATATAAATGTATATTTACATTTTTTATCTACCAATTATAAAGTATCAGTCTAAATAAAAAATAAATCGTTAATTTTCGTGTATTACGTCCATTTGCTAGTTTAAGTTAGAAAAGAAAATTGTAAGATATAATGAAATTAATAGGTGATGACTGTTAAGTTATTTGAATGCAGAATTTAGTGAAATCCTTTAAATTTTCATTGCACAAGTTTTTATTAGCAAAAATTTAATTTAAAATTTGCTATAAATTTGATCAATTTTCATTGTTTTTCATAATTATTTTTCACAGAAACTAAACATTAAAATAATGTTTAATTTATCTGATGAAATTCCTGCTTATTTTAAGATTATTTTAATGTATAATACAATATTGTTCATTGATCACAACAACAATCTAACTCAAATTAGTGATTGCCCATATTTGTATAGCTATCTCTTTCTTCTAAACCGCACCCTTAAGGCTAAATAATAACTTATTTTTCGAGTTATTGCAAAATATTTTAAATAAAAAAAAAATAGAGCGGAAATACCGTTGGTCGATGGCCGATTTATATACAAATCTGAATTATTTGTTATTAACGTTGTAACAATATTTATTTAATTGATGTTGATGTTAGTTATTATTTAAAAAAATAGGCTGCAATATTAAAATGTTTACTTTTTTGTATTTCTACAAACTGTTATTTATACTCAGGATTCAAAATTACAATTACATATAAAAAATTACACAAAAAGTAAACATATCAATCTTACCTTTTTGTGTAATATTTATATATTATTTTGTTAAATGGTGAATTTCTGTTAATAAAGTTTGCTAGTATTATTATTATTAAAACACTATAGAAGTATGTCGTCGGCGGTTGCCTGTAAATATTTTGCAATTTCAGCGGTGTTTGTGTGAGCGACAGGGGGCGCTCACACAATCTGTATGTGAAGAATGAGATGAGGGTGATAAAAAATATATAAAATATAAATATATATATATATATAAAATATGAATATATAAAATATAAATATAATAATAATTAAGACAATCAATTTTTTGATAAAGGGGGAAAATAAATATTTCTTTTTTAAAAACTGAATTTGCTTTTTGGTAATATAATGTTCAATTTAATTTTTTCAAGGCTTATATTTACATTTTTTTCCTGTCTACTTAACCACGCCCGCTGTTGGGAAAAATTGCAGAAACATAAAAATCAAGCGCGTTTACGTAACGTTCCAATGCGAAAATTATTCTTCTCGAAAATAATTTATTACCGGCATCCGTTCCGAATGTCGAAACAATTTCCACCTCGGGGTTATTTTTTTTATTATTAATGTTCATTTTTATGATGATGTCGCGAAATTAAAACGTTCATAAAATCCGTAATTACGACCTTATTAAAATGTTTAATATATGCAAAAAAAAATTGACAAACAATTCATTACAAAGTAAATTTACATTAAAATTCTTACAATATATGATTTGTTATCTTTAGAAAATGGCTATCGACCTTTATTTTCTATATTGAATAGAAAATCTTTGTAAAACTGAAAATTATGACACTATATATATTATATACAAATGCATTGTTTATATATATATATATATATAAAACATAGAATATAAATATATTTTTTTAAAATGAACTTTAGGTTAGGCATTGTGCATAGTATTCCATGCTTAAAATTACTGGGAGACTGGTTTATATAATTCTTTTGAGCATGTCCAATACATTTCTCGTATTGCGTTTTTCATAAATTGATAACAGGTGAAACTCAATGTTCGGAATTATTAAGTTTGTTTAGTTTTAGTGTTAACACATATTTGTTGAAATGTAGAAGCAAGGCGGTTTTCAATATACGTCCCTGTAAGCAAAATTATTCACTTAACAATCCATTGAATAGAATAATAAGATGTATTAACCTACTGAACTGTGATATTAAATTGGATAAATTTGGGAGTTCGTTCATTACATTTAAGCGTCAACTTAAGAAATTACTTTGATTTTGTACTTTTTTTTACTTGCATTTACGGTGATTGATTGTAACACTGGTATATATATATATATATATATATTGTATTGTTTTTGTAAAACGGTGATTCCGTAATAAAATTATTATTATTATTATTATTATTATTATTATTTTTTTTTTTTTTTTTTTTTTTTTTTTTTTTTGTGGCTGTGGAAGGGGAAAATCCATTTACGGACTGAGTGTCGGACTCCTCCCAGATTTTGTCCGGGAGACTACCGACTAAAAACCCCTCCCACTTTACCGGCGTCGACTGCCAGGGTCATTGGCCGGTCTCGGAATGTATGCTCTGACATTTAGGTGTTATTGTGTCAGGCATTGTACTATTTAACTTAGAACCTAATATCACAGATAATTTTGCTTAAACCTAATATCACAGAGCCCTAATTCTAAAATAAATAAAAATCTAAAATCTAAACCTACAATAAATAAAATAAAACTTAAATCTACACATAAATACACCTACAGTAATAAAATAACCTAATCCTAAACAAGTTAAAACCTAAAACTAATATCACAGAGAGACGGCATCGAGGTTGTAAACGGACCTCGATGCCGGAACCTAAAAACACCTAACCTAAATGCTCAAGAGTTGTAAACAGACTCTTGAGCAGACGACACTACACACAAAACACTAAATACATGAAGAAATGGAATCAGAGTTGTAAAGAGACTCTGATCCCACCGAACAATACAGGACAGAACAATCAATAAATTAAAATAAATTAACACTAAAGACGACACACACCCTATATTCGCTTGAGCAGATTTGTCTCACGTAGGAATTTAATTACTTTCTCTACGGACCCCTTGCTATTATTTAAAATGGACGCCACATTACCACCCAGCCTCAGCCTATCGCGTTGAATTGCGTAGGCTGGACATTCCGTTAAGATATGCTCCACCGTTAAACGGTCGTGACATTCATGACAATCTGGTTGTTCGTCGCCGGAAAGGAGATAGGAAGAGGTCAAGTTGGTATGCCCTATGCGTAAACGACACAGGGCGACCTCTTCTCTCCTTGTGAGGATTACCGGCGACTTCCAGGGTGTCACGGAGAGCTTGATTGACTTTAACTTGCTCTCGGAGCGGTTCCAACTCTGCTGCCAATCCTCGGATAGCTTAGATTTTATGTATTGTTTAACGTCGTCAGGTCTAACCGGAATTCCGTCATCGGTCCCCGCTTCCGCTGCCTGACGGGCAGCTTCATCGGCCAGCTCATTACCCTCGATACCCACATGCCCCGGAGTCCAGACGAAGACAATCGTCTTTTTGACTCGGGACACTTCGAATATCGAGGCCTGTATGAGCTGGACCAGCGGGTCGACCGAATACAACGACGTTAAACTGAGGATGGCACTAAGCGAGTCGGAACAAATAAGGAATGAGCTGTGGTGGTGGTCATATAAGCAATAGCGAAGAGCTTGAAATAGAGCGTAAAGTTCTGCGGTGTACACACTTGCCGAGTCGTGCAGCGACCAAGAGTGCGGTGTCCCATCGATAACGATGGAACACCCCACTCCGCGGTCACCTTTCGACCCATCAGTGTACACGCGCGGGGAGTCTGGGTATTCAGCGATGATTTCGAAAAACTTGCCCCTAAGAATATAGGGGCTAACATCGCTTTTTTTGTGTGAGGTCAGATCCAAACGACACTCCACACTTGGCAAAAGCCAAGGTGGAGCTTCTAAGAATCCGACCTCGAATACCCTCGGCAGACTGATATTTAGTCTCCCCATTAGCTCTTTCACTCGGACGCACGCCGGTCTAGTGACTGTCGGTCTTCTCGCGTACCTTCTCTGCTGCTCAGTTATTACAATAAAATGTCGGCGATTGACATGTCCCCTTCTCGCCTGCATTGCCGCCGCATACTGCAGTATGAAGCGGTTGCGGCGAGATTCTAGCGGGGGGACACCCGACTCGCAGCAGAGACTCGGCGTGGGACTCGTCCGGAAAGCTCCTGTGGCGTATCTAATGCCTGCATGGTGAACCGCATCTAGGGGCTTCAACCAGGATTTCCTAGCGGCGGAGTATACCGTGCAGCCATAGTCGACCCTGGACAAAACCAGAGCCGTGTACAGCCGCAACAGCACCTCCCTTTGGGCTCCCCAGTTGAAGCTGGCCAAACACTTGATTATGTTTAGTGCTTTTTTTGAGCGATCGACCAGCTCTTCCACGTGAGCTCGATAGGATAACCGCCTATCGAGTCTCAGCCCCAAAAAGCGGATGTCTTCGACAACTTCTATCCGCACGCCCTGAAGGGAAAGTTCAGGGTCACGATGCGGTCGGCGGAGTCTACAGAAATGAACACATGAGGTTTTTGTTACCGAGAAACGGAAACCTCTAGACTCCGCGTCGTTGTTCACTCTGTCGATGACTCTCTGCATTTGACGATTAATGGCAGGGATGGTATCACCTGCCATGTATAATACTAAGTCATCGACATACAGGCATTTCTTGACCGGGGATTTGACTGACTCTGCAATGTCATTAATTGCGATGGCGAATAGGGTGACGCTAATGGTTGAACCTTGGGGAATACCGTTCTCTAGCACATATTGTGTAGATTCGGTTTCCCCAATTTTAACTCTAAATGAACGACTAGACATAAATGACTTTATAAATATGGGCAGACGGCCCCTAAGTCCCCATTCGTGTAGTTTCTGGAGAACTCCATATCTCCAGGTCATATCGTATGCCTTCTCTAGATCGAAGAACACCGCTACGAGGTGCTTTCTTTCTAGGAAGGCATCCTGAATGGAGTTCTCCAGATTGACTAGCTGGTCAACCGTGCTATGGAATTTTCGAAAACCTGCCTGGTATTTCGCTAGGAGACCATGTGTCTCCAGGATCCATACCAGGCGGTTGTTGACCATTTTTTCTAGCACTTTGCCCAAGCAGCTGGTGAGGGATATAGGCCGGTAATTATTGGCATTCGTGGGATCCTTATCCTTTTTTAGAAGAGGCAGGACAGTTGCTGTTTTCCACTGGTTGGGGTAGACGCCTTTATCCCATATCAGATTGTATATATCCAGCAGATATTCCCTCATATTTGAAGGAAGTTGCCGGACAATCTGGTATGGGATGCCGTCAGGTCCTGGTGCTTTCGACGTACCAGTGGTTTTCAGAGCCTCTTCTAATTCTGATAAACTAAAACTTGTGTTATAGAATAAGGATCCCTGAGAGGAGAAGTCTAAGGGATACTCCAGCGTGTCTTTAATACCCAGGAAATGATCATTATAGTTTAGAGAGCTACTGGCAGAGTGAAAACGCGACGCAATAGCGTTCGCTATCTCTGCCCTATCGGTTACATCACGCCCATTTACGTTCAGTACGGGTGCCACAGCTGGGAATTTCTTCCCGGCTATCGCACCCACCTTTTTCCACACCTCCTTAATAGGTGTTGAGGGCGTGATCGACGATACGTAGCTCTCCCACGATGACTTTTTACCTTCAAGAATTTTGCGACGAGCGACTGCCCGCCGCTTCTTGAAGGCAATCAGATTTTCCCGGGTCGGAGTTTTTCTAAATTTGTACAGTGCTCTTTTCTTCTCCTCTATTGCCTTTTGGATCTCTTTGCTCCACCATGGTACTGGTGGACCGGCCATTGTTCCATTTGACATTGGAATGTATTTTCCAGCTGCTTCTAAGACCTTCTCCGTAAATTCCTGCACGGCTGTCTCTACGTCATCCGACATTGACGACGGGCGAGTGAGACTGGCTTGAAAACCAAGCCAGTCTGCCCTATTAAGACACCATCTACGGGGAAAACTTTGTTGTAGCCGTTTAGTGGTAGTTTTAATAATTATCGGGAAATGATCACTGCCGTGCAGGTCGTTAATTGTTTGCCAGGAGAGGCTTAGTGCTAGTCGAGGGGATGAAAACGATAAGTCAACCGCTGAGAAACTAGACCCTCGCGCACACATATGTGTGGGTGATCCTGTATTGAGGAGGACCGAGTCGCTCTGATCGAGAAAATCCTCGATCAGTTGACCTCGAGGGTCTCTCCTCTGGGATCCCCACAATGGGTGGTGGGCGTTAAAATCACCCACCAAAATGTATGGCGAAGGAAGCTGGTTGACAATGTCTAGTAAATCGTTCAATGTCCAATCGAATTGTGGAAGGTAAATTGTGCATATGGTTGTTTTTAAGGGATGGGTTATTTGAACGGCCAGTGCCTGGATTTGTGTTGTGAGAGGAATCTCCTTGAATGGAAGATCCTCTCTCAACAAGATGGCAACGCCACCCTTAGCTCTGACCGTAGGCACCACATCCCTCCTCACTACCGTGAAACCTCTGAGCTGAAATTCATCGTTTGGGTGTAAATGTGTTTCTTGGAGACATGCACAAAAGGGTGCATGCCTGCCCAAGAGTAATTTCAGCTCGTGGTAGTGTTTTCTCAAACCGTTGCAATTCCATTGGACTATATTTTCAACCATTGCTACAATTAAAAGACTACACAAACATTAAATAATAAGTTATAATAAATAACACTAACACAAACACGGAACTTAAAACCTAAGACACAGATAACATCAGGGTTGTAAAGGACCCTGATGTTAGAACGACGAAAATAAAAACTAACTAAACCTAAAAACAAAAATGACATCGAAGTAAAAGACTCCGATGCCCGTACGATCACACAATAAGACTCTATACCTAATATCACAGAGGACATCAGAGTTATAAATGACCCTGATGCTTGAACAAACACATGAACGAAAAACATAAAGTTATAAACAACATAATAAAATAAATAGAAATAAGTTAACAAATACGACGAAACAGAATAACAATTATTGATAGTGAATTATTATTATTATTATTATTATTATTATTATTATTATTATTATTATTATTATTATTATTATTATTATTATTATTATTATTATTATTATTATTATTATTATTATTATTATTATTATTATTATTATTATTATTATTATTATTATTATTATTATTATTATTATTGGCGCGACAATAATATTGTAATAAATCCAGTATTAGTCTTGCATAAACTTATATTTTTCAATATAATATGAATTTCTATGAGAATTTTTGTTTGCGTAAAACGGTCCTAAGTAAAAAGTAAATATGCCCATTTTTACCTTACACACTTGTGACATAAAATATTTAAGTATATTTTGAATTAAATTCTCACTTATCCCGTGGTAAAACAAGTGTATTAATTAAAATACTTCATAAATATTTATAAAATAAATAAACAGGATGAAGTACAAAATATTTATTATTTGCAACGCACATAACAATCCTTTTAAAATTAAGACTAGAAAGGTCGACTTTGATTGAATATATATTATTTCTGCCGCATGTAAATTACAAAACCATACCGTTTCATTGATTCAGAGTATTGTTTAAGACATGTGAAAATTAGTCTGAAAAAATAATTTTAATTTTATATTAATGATGACAACACTTCTAAACTTTGTTTTATATAACATTTTGTAACTGTTAATTAATATAAAATCAAAATTGTTTTTTTTAGATTAATTTTCACATATATGTATATGACTTTACAAACAATAAATTTTAGACGTATTTAACCACTAAGATATTTGTTGGTGAGTACGTGAAGTTTCTTGATATAATGTAGTAATATTTTATTCCTTTCTTCACTTTCTTATTTTTATCACTATATGTACATTTCAAGCACAACGTGCACTCTTTTAATAGTTTTATGTAAAATTGACAAATAAATAAATACACATTTAAACAAAATTTAATATACAAATGTGATGTGTTATTAAAAAAATCAAATAAAGGTAATTTGTTGAATTAAATCAATTAATTTTAATAAATTGTTATTTAACGGAGTTAAGTCAAACTTTAAAAGTTTACTAGAATTTTTATACATTTCAATTGCTTCTGACATATTTAGTTTTTGAGAATTTGACATTTTTAAAATTTTTATATTGTTTAATGAAATTTTATGTCCAAATGTTATTATGAATTGCAATAGTTTTGAATTTAACAATAAATTTTACAAACAACTTTCGATACAGCAATGGGCAATCCATTATCAGCATTTTTAGCAAATATTTTCATGAACCATTTAGAAAATGTTGCCAAATCTAAAATTTCTAATTTTCCAAATTTATGGTTTAGATATGTAGATGACATTTTTGCTATTATTAAAAATAACGTTAATATCCATTTTTTTTTTAAATGAATTAAACAAATTATTCCACAGTATCAATTTTACACACGATACTGAAACTAACGGCAGTCTTCCATTTTTGGACCTTTTAATTATTAGAAACAATATGAAATTAAATTTTAATATTTATAGAAAATCAACACACACCTTTAATTATATACATTCGAGCGCTTTTTGTAATATAAAACATAAATTTTCAATTTTTAACAGCATGATTTTTCGAACAATGAATTTACCGATTACAGATCAAAATAGAAATGAGGAATTTAAATTAATTCTAGATGTTGCAAATTTTCTAAATTATGATGTTTCAATAATTAAAAAAATAATTAACAAACAAAAAAGGAAATATTTAACTAATCATACTACAAAATTAGAAAAAATCATTGAAACAAATACAAATAAAAAAATTGTTAAAATTATTAATGAATCTAAATTAAATTATATATTAATTAAATTATTTAAAAAAATTAACCTAACACCAGCATTTTATTCTAAAACTAAGACAAAAATGTTATTAGGAAATACATTTAACAAAATTAATGATTTAGAAAAAAGTGGCATTTATTCAGCACAGTGCTGTAACTGTGAGAAATTATATATGGGACAAACAAAAAGAAAGATACAAAGAACACATCTATTATTCAAAAATAAACAATTTAAAAATTTTAAAAATGCCAAATTCTCCAAAATTAAATATGTTAGAAGCAATTGAGATGTATAAAAATTCTAGTAAACTTTTAAATTTTGACTTAACTCCGTTAAATAACAATTTATTAAAATTAATTGGTTTAATTCAATAAATTACCTTTATCTGATTTTTTTAATAACACATCATATTTATATATTAAATTTTGTTTACATGTTTATTTATTTATTTGTCAATTTTACATAAAACTATTGATAAAGAGCACGTTGCGCTTGAAATGTAGATATAGTGATAAAAATAAAAAAGTGAAGAAAGGAATAAAATATAACCACATTATATGTATTTAACCACTTATAGCGAATTTTATCCGGCTAGGTGCCAGGTTTTTCAATTCGCAACGCAAACCACTTGATTAATTGAAAAAAATCAATATTTCGTAAATAAACCTCACTTTTTTTCTTTTCCTTTGTTAAAATATGAACTCATTATAAACCCACTTTTAAATTTATTAGATTAATTAAAAAAAAAACATTATGTCATAATATACGTTTATTAATTTAGGCTTAATGCCCAATGCGCACATTTTTAGAGCTTTATTTGGTATCCCACAGGTTGTAAATTAGGAACGTTAATTTTTTTAATTATATTCAATAAATAATTTATTAATTCCTAATGAAATTAATTATAGAGCATCATCCATTGTATAACAATTAATTTGAATTCAGAAAATTGGTCATTAATAAAAATATAATAAAATACATAATTCTAGTATTTTTTTATTGATGGCCAATTTTCTGAATCACATAACTAAACAAATATTTTGATTATTTCATTGCATAATAACTAATTTTTAGATTTCGTTATTGAATATATATAAAAAGTGAAATCTTAATTAAAATAGTTATTTAATATTACTAAATAAATAATATTTAATAACGTCGCGATGTTACAGTTACTTTTATTACCTGGGAATCCTCAAAATTGAAGATTATCTAACACATCTCAGTTCGAAAATATTTAGTTTATACTTTAAGTTGTGTAATCGACGTATTTAAAATAATAGCAATAGTTATTAAGAAGTACTCTCTAAGGAAAATATTGAGTTTAACGTGTAGGTTATGTTTAATCACCACACTCCAAGCAACGTTTATAATAGATATACAAATATATAGAATGATAAGATTAATAACGTACACGTTAAACTTAAGATTTTCTGTACGGAATAGCCCCGATAAAGACGTCTGATGTTTTATGACTGTTTTAAAAATCGAGGTCGTATTATTAGACCCACATTTTTAAATCTTATAACACGTGTTGTCTTCAAGATTTTTTCCAACACTAATTTTGTAATAAACAATCCTAATTCTTCTGTATATTATATATTATGTACAAAGGAGATTTCCGTTGATTAATAAATAAATAAATAAATTTAAAAAAATATTGTATGTCTATAGAACGTGATAAACTGCGTATTTATGTTAATGCGATTTTATTAAACTATATCAACAAATAAAAACGACAGAAAAGAGTATAACTGTGACCAAGTGAATGAATAATCTCTTCTATTTAAATAAAACGAATTACACTCGCTTGCTAGTCGCCGTAGAGTGCAGACGTACGCTCCAGAGTTTATAAATAATTTATCGATTTGGCTTCGTAACATTTTACATTTTAATAGTGGTAATTCCCACCAATTTCAACTATACCCATAACTATGGGCACCGACTCTGAGGTAGAGTTTAAAACGCCGAAAAAACGAGGGAGAGGAAGACCGCGCCACGATGATACGGACAGCTCCATCAGTGACCTACAAGAGGTAACACACCACACAAAAAAACTTAACAAAGGAATAAATTCACAAACTAACACACCCAATTTGCCGACACACACATACAAACACACATACACATTCAACACCACCCAAGACATGAGCCGCGTGCAAATGGCTCAAATATGGAGCAACAGACAATTTGACAATACAGCCATTATTATTAAAACGAAATTAGGATTTTTAATAAAAACCAACGCCGAACTACAAAAGACACTAAACGAATTAAATACACTACGCGCCGAAAAATAATCACGCATCACTCGATCGTGACCTCCAACGCAGCCCCAGAAAAAAGAACACAATCCGCATCGTACAGCTGCATTATCAAGTCCGTCGAATTAGAAATTCAAGACCAAACAATAAGCGATCATTTAAACAAAATGGGCATAGAACATCGCTATTGTAAAAGAATTATCTCACGCGCCACAGATAAAAAAACAAGCTTTATTAGAATAATCACCGCATCACACGAGGCATATTGCACACTTTTAAAAAACAAATTTCCTTTCCTTAACAGAATATATAAGGTTATTGAAAGTATCGCTCCCGCTCCAATACCAGTGCCGTGCAATAAATGTAACTTATTCACCCACACAACTACAGAATGCAAGACAGAAATAAAATGCGCTAAATGCGCCGGACCGCACAGTACTGCAACTTGCAAGACATCGCTACCAGAAAAATGTACTTCATGTAAGGAAGAGGGGCATGCAGCCTGGTCGATGAAATGTAAAAACCGTCCAACAAAACCCATTGAAGGGATACCAAACGTTAGAATACAACTTACTAACAAAAAATCAGCTGACATAGACAAGTCATTGACTAAAAACTCCCGCGTCCATAACTCATTTACACTACATGACTTTATACTAGACACTTACGCCACGGAAATAAATAAACCAACGAACACAGACAGAAATGAATTGCTCAAAAAACTACGTCGCCGTTTCGCAGAGTCTTACAACATAGACACGCATGCTTCATTTTCAGGCAATCGTGTATTCATAGTCATGTTTGACCTAAAATTCCCAGATATAATTCCAGCAGTAATCTAACCCTCCCCGTATTAACAATCCCTTAAACGAATGTCTCCATTTCACCCTTCCCTTTAATAATATAGCCATTCACATATTTTTAGTTTATGTTCATCCTCATTCTACTATTGACGACACAATTTTCACGAAAGCATCGCTATACGATCACGCTATTATAATTGGAGATTTTAACGTCAATAGTAGAAAATCCCGACATGTCCACAATTTTTGTTCTAATTCCAATTATATTAAAATCCCTACGCCTCCCACATTCATTATGAACGAAAATCAATCTACCACTCCTGACCTTATCCTATGCACCTCCAACATTCGCCCTATTATCCATTCCCTAAAACTAATTCCAGACATCTGCTCCGATCACCTCGCAATCCAATTTGACCTTAATACCCTATCACCTCCCGCTCAACCACTTCCCGAGTTTATCCTCAATTACCAGAACTGTAATGTAGAAAAAGTTGCTGAAGACATTCTGACAATTTTTAATAATGATGAAGACATAAATCCTACTCTTATTTCCCGTTTTAATAAAATATTATCCGAATCCATTTCCCGACATACTCCTAAAATTAAAAAACAATTTTACAAATATCCACTCCCAAAATTTATCATCAGACTGTTAAAATTTAAAAGACAGATTTACAGAGACATTAAATTCAATGACGACAGTTCAATTAGACGACGATTTAACCAACTGAATAGACAGATCAAATCTTTAATTTTAGAGTTTAGACAAAATAAATGGACAGAAACTTGTAACAAAATAAATGAAATGCAAGGAAAGACTTACTGGACGGAAATTAAAAAATTATCGAAATACAAAAAATCTGACAATTTTAACAATATTAAAGACCCGACGGACAATACAATACTGACCGACGATTTTTCTATAGCGGAAGCTTTTGCAGGACAGTTAGAGAAGACGTTTAAACCGACAAAAGACAACGACTATGACGATTTTTTTTTTAATTTGGTAAACAATTGGTACGACGCTTTCGACAACACTCCTTTACCTCCACCACCAGACGATTCAATAGACGAGACAGATTACTACACAATATTACACTCTGGTAAAAATTCCTCTCCCGGTTTCGATAAAATCCCCAGATTCGTTCTCAAAAATCTCCCAAACGAAATCCATCAATTTATTCTCAAAATTTTCAATTATTGTTACTCCCACCAATACTTCCCTCCCCAATGGAAAAAGGGAATAATTGTTTGCATCCCGAAATCCGATAATGATCCCACACTAGTGTCCAACTACCGTCCTATTACCCTTCTTCCTGTCATCGGAAAACTTTTTGAATCCCTCATTAAACAAAAACTCCTCAAGTGTTCGATTGATTATATCCCAGAATACCAATTCGGCTTCCTTCCCAAAAGATCCACAATAATTCCCTTATCCATCCTTACAAGGTGTCCCTCAAGGTTCTCCTTTATCCCCACTCCTATATAACATATTTTGCCATGATATATACAATCCAGACCCCACATATTTTAACTCATCCCAGTATTCTTTACTTTTCGCTGATGACACAGCTCTCATAACCCATGCTCCCACTCTACAAGCAGCACAACGATCACTACAAACTTCATTCGACTCGATACAAGCCTGGTGCTCAAAATGGCGCATTAAAATTAATCCTGCTAAATCGAAACTCTTTATCCCATTCCACAAAATTACACCGCAGTCTCCCACAATTTCCATCAATAATACCTTAGTCTCTCCTTCAAACACCTGCAAATACCTAGGCATTCTATTCGACTCCAAACTCTCCTTTAAACCTCATATCCTTTCATCTAAAATTAAAATTCAAAACAGGGCCCGGCATTTCGGATCTCTTACGTACAAGCAACAAGGTATATCCATTAAAACCGCCACTCATATATACAAAGCTATATGCCGGCCCCTTCTTGATTACGGTGCTATCCTCTTCACACAACTCATTCCTTCCACTATGTATCACCTCCAAGTCGCCGAAAGATCCTCCCTAAGAATCCTTACCAAACTCAGGCATCCCAACAACCCACTTCACAATCCCTCCAATGAATACCTTTATGAATCCACCCAAATGCCACCCATATCCCAGCGTATATTAGCCTTAAGTAAAAAATTTGCCAATAATTCTGATAATCTACCCCTTCTTACAAAATTCTGTATTCCCCGTTACCCTAATATCCTTCCTAAATACAAACATCCTACAATCACCATTCATCAATTCATTTGCGCAAATCATCAGGACAGTTCAGCTAGCTAGCATAGATTTGTCTTTAACTTCATCATAAATTCACGACAGGGCAGAAAGACCTCTGGTCGATAGCCCAGACAGACTAACACCTATATGTATTGTTATTATTTATTTTGTTATATTGTTAAAATTATTTATATAGTCTGAATAAAGATATATATGTATGTAAAACGAATTAAATATGACTGTATTAAATAAAAATGATTTGAAAATAATTAATAAATTATTTCCACATTTAGCTCTGTGACTTTTGACTTACGTAGCGTAAGTATTATTAATTATTTTCAAATCATTTTTATTTAATATATTTAAATAACTGTGACTATCACTTAGTCACAGTTATTTAAATATGAATACTCTTTTCTATTTAAATATGACTGTTTCAATAGAAATTATAAATAAAGAAAAATAATTATCGGAAATTTACTACACATTGGCAGAAAGGATACTGGCCGATAGACATTTACCAAAATAAAAATGTACTACTTATTGTATGAATTTAAACTATTGTATAAATATATGGTATTAAAAATATTTACTACTACTACTACTACATACAAAGTCTAAAACAGCATACGAAAAAATATACCAAATATATTAACAATGAACAGTTAAATTATGAAATTTAATTATATCCTTAAAATACGTTTCAATTGATGATATATTTTAAAAGAGATCATATTTTAAGGAGATCATAAAATAATAGCATATATATACCCTAGTACAAAATAATAGTGTTGAAAAACAGTATTTATTTACTTTTTGAAAGTTATTTCAATTAAATGAAACAAAATGATTTTGAAAATAATTGATTTAATCAATTTTGATTATTAAATTGATTAAATCAATTATTTTCAATTATTTTAGGCTGAAAGACCACTGGTCGATAGTCAGTTTCAGAGTTGGAAATAAATTGTGAACGTTAGTGTATTGTTAGATATTGTATTGTAATTGTATATTCCAATCTCAGAAATAAAGATGTTTATGTATGTAATTAATTATTAATTTTCTCGGAACTTTTTGACTAACCTTATGTAAGTACTTAAGAAACAAATTTCCATTCAAACAATTACTTTTAATTATTCAATTGAGTGTTTCTATTAATTAACAAATTTCATTTACCTTTTATAAAAAAACACTTTTATTAAAGAAATAATACCAAAATGCAACTATACATTTCATAAAATAAAACTCGCGAAAGAAAAAAAAATAAAGACCATTGTCTAACCCAATTGGGAAATTTGAACAAGAGCCATATCTCGTCGTTGAAAACAAGCGGGATCATTATCGCGTTTAACAAACAACAAGAAGCGAGCAACCACAAAAAAACAAGAAACAAAATGCTCGCCACCACTCCAGATTTCATCACCTTAATTGTGTACACGCTCATCAATTACTAGGCCGGGTTACTACAACAATTGTTCCCGATTGTCTGCCTTTACAAACTCTGCACAACCTTGACATCGTTTGTGCAACGGCTGAGGAATTCGAGAAAATTGTTAACAGTGAAGATGGATTGAGATAAATAAAGTACGCGGAATGATTAGTTTTTTTTTATAATTTGTAAAGGGAGAACGAGAATTGTTGAAATCGTGGAAGGCGAGGATCAATCACGATTATTGATTTTTTTGATATCATGAAATTTATTTTATTTAAGCCATTAATAATTTTACTGATTGTTATTGCATACTCGTACAACATCTATTGTAATTATTATAATGGTTTTAATATTTAGACATTGGTAGTTCATATTGTATGAAATAAATATGAATAAATTATTAAAAATCAACCAATAAAACACAGATTAGATTGAATAACTTTAAATTCTCGACTAGTTTCGGGTTATTAGCCCATTTTCAAGAGAAAATGGGCTAATAACTAATAATAACTAATAATCTGTGTTTCTGTGATTTATTGGTTGATTTTTAATAATTTATTCATATTTATTTCACGTAATTATTATAGTTATATATATTTATATGTATATATCGATATATTGATTACAATATTGTTCTGCAGCATCCGCAGCGTTTTTATTACACTGAATGTAACAAACAAGCATATCACGTTTTTCTTCGTTGGAAAAATTCATTATCACTTTAAAAAACTTACAATACCAAAAAAATACAAAACAAACTTATCGAAACAAACCAAATATGGAAATGAATTAATGTGTGTTTAGAATAAACAACTGCAATTGTTTTATTTTTGTCTTTTTCATGGCTAACTGTTTTTTGGTGTATGGTAAAATTAAAAACGACTGTAACTTATTTTATTTTAAAAATAACTATGGCATATGTTATATCGGATTAAAGGGAAAAAATAGCCCTTTTAATAAATTCATAGCCAACTATTGTTTCCATTTAAAAAAGGTAAGTTTGTGTCATATCTACCAAAATATGGGCGAAATTTTTTTTTTGATTTTTTGTTATTAATCTGTGTAAAATTTTCTACAACTTTATCCTTTACAGTTTTTTTCTATCTATGATAATAATAGAGATATATTGATTTAAAAAAATTGACACATTTTACTTTTTTCAAAATATCTAGTTACCCTTGACTTTTTCAAATATTTTGAAAGTATCATTTTATTCGTCTTATAAAACTACACTTCTTTCCCCATTTAACCGTTTTTCTATCTCTTATAGTTTGCGAGATCCCCATAGAGAACATCGAAAAAAACACTCACCCTGTATTAATTTTTATTAAAAATATAGTCAGTAATTTAAATTTGAAAGTATGCATTTCATTGATTTGTTCGTTTAAAGTGCGAAGAAAAATCCCGTGTTGTTGTGTTGGGTTCTATTCTAAAAATTTTGCGTAAGGTTGAAGTTATAATCTGAAATCATTTCAGTGTGGAATATCGTATAAATCGGTATCCCACAAGGCTCTAATTTAGGAAACTCAATACTTCACACCACTGCGATCGATATGCATTCCTACTCCCGGAATGAAATCCCTGCGTTTGGTTTCATCGAACAGTATTGGCTTTCCGTGATGAAGAAATATATAAAATGTGCCAAGCGAAGCATCAATATCAATAGAAAAGAGTATTCAGTCACTTGGCCACAGTTATTTAAATATATTAAATAAAACGAATTTGAAATTAATTAATTAATTATTTCATCTTTTCGCATTGTACTTACGTTACGTCAGCACTTTAAAACAAATGTACATTAAAACAACTACTTCTTGGGCAAATACCCCGCCAGACATTTAATTACATAATGGATACTTGCTGCTGCATATCATTAACATATTGCATAATGCAACAATTTCTGCAGACACGTGTTTCGGGATTTATTCCTCGTCAGCACAAAACTTAAAGCACAAACCTAAAGATGCTAAATTTGATTAAATTGAATTAAATTGTATTAAATGAAATTAATTGAAATAAATAAATAACCGTACAATCCCGAGATCGCGGTCGGGACGATACGCTTATTTAATTAATTAATTTATTAGCATTGCTTTGATTTTAAGTAAGATTTTATCCACTAACTTGTCTACAATTTGTTAAAGTTGGTCAATTATCATCAAACTTCAGAAATATTTCGGGGCTCTCATCTGGGATCACTATTATAAGAATCATAAATTAATAGATTACAGCCGGTTGAAAGAATTTTTCTGAAGCCAAATTTAGGTGAAATAGTATAATCGAGGTTGGTTAAAAAATGTAATTACCTTTTCGAATAACTTGGTAATTGTCGAAAGGATGGATATTTGTCTATAATTTTCAACTCTTGTATTGACGTTACTTTTGAAAAAATATGATAATATTTTCAATTTTTCAAAATGCAGGAAAATACAGTGTAAAGATTTATTAACAATAGTCATAGTGGTTTAGAGAAAGAATACGCACATTCCTCTAAGAAAGTCTGCGGTAAACCATCAGGTCCAGGACTATAATTAGGAATATTAGAATCATAATTATAGTGTTATTTTTATGTTTTATTTTTATTTTTAAGTATGGTGGGCGAGGAACGTGAATATTGGTTGAATGATAGGAGTTGTTGAAGATATTTGGGTCGGACGAAAAATTGATTCAATTTTGTATGCGAATAGTTCGATAATATTATTCTTTTCACTCACTGGATTTAGTCCATTCATGAATTGAGAAATGTTACCCTAAATCTTTTTGAGCTCATGTCAACGTCAATATACGTATTATTCTTGCGTGGTTGACATGAGCTCAAAAAGATTTAGGGTTACATCTGTTGTCATTTTCAATTTGATGTATGTATTCTTCGAAGCATATTTTTTACATGCATTTATATTTTACCCTCACCAGACTAAAATGCATTAATTCAGAGTTTAGAAACAAACATATTTTTATGTAATTTCTTCTTTTTAATTTTCCATTCACTATCGAACCATTAGGGGAATTTATTTACTATTTTATCATCTACTTAAAATAGTCAAACAAAACCAAGTGTTTTGATTAATCTTGTTTGAATTTACCACATGAATTTATATTTTATATAATTCGTTAAATTATCTTCTATATAATTAATGGTTTTAATATTTAGACATTGGAAGTTCATATTGTATGAAATAAATATGAATAAATTATTAAAAATCAACCAATAAAATACTGATTAGATTGAATAACTTTAAATTCTCGACTAGTTTCGGGTTATAAGCCCATTTTCAAGAGAATTTAATTAACATTATCCTATTATCTCATGAAGCGCATAGGTTTATCGCCACAGAGGATTAAAGGAATCTTGCAAAACATCTTCAAAGGTTTAGCTCAGGAACGTGCCTGAATTTAATTCAATCTACCTGGTCTTGGACCAGGTGGGTTAAAGGGTATGTTGGAAAACGCCCGCACCATTTTTTTTAATACTTTGTAAACTATTTTTTTTTAGTAATAAATCACTTTTATTTTGCTGGCGGTAAAGAGAATAAATGTATACATTTTTGTAAATATTCAACGTATTTTAATGGAGAGTTAAAATCAACTTCGTTGTTTTTACAATGAAATTAAACAAGGAAAATTTCTGGCAATTATCAATAAAATTCGATCAATCCAACTGAAAAAAAATTACAATGTAAGTTTTACAAACATCTATTGAAACAACTACTTCCCGGGCATTTACCCCGCCGGACATTGGATTACACAATAGATATTTGTTGTTGCATAGCAGTACAACTGTGAAGTACAACGGTTTGAGTCGAAATTATTCAATGAAAGGAAACAACAAATAATAGTTACAAGGATATCTGTAGACACGTGCTTGGGGATTTCATCCCTCATCAGTACAGCTCTGCCCTGTAAGCCCTTAGTTGTTAAACGATTTTTAATTAATATTTATGTACCGTCATCAACGAGATCGTGGTGAAGGACGCGCGCATTGAGCGGATTTATCGGTTCCGAGCAAAAAATAATATCGACTCCGGCGGGGTAAATGCTCGGGAAGTAGTTGTTTCAATAGATATTTGTAAAACTTACAATTTTTTGCAGTTGGAAAAATCGATTGATCAAATTTTATTGATCATTGCCAGAAATTTTCCTTGTTTAAATTCATTGTAATTTAAATAGCTGGAAATGTGTGAATTATCTAAAAACAATTTTTATTAACAAAAAAAAAATAATAATAAACAGGACGAGTTCTCAAAACCCGGTGGAAAACCACATTCGCCCCCGACAAATCTTCTACATTACATTAAATTTTTCTCGGATCAAAATTTGTTGCATTATGCAATATTTTATTGATGTACATTGTTTATTTTATTTTATTGATGTACAACAGCAGATGTAGATTATGTAATTCAATGTCCGGCATGGGTATTTACCCGGCAAGTAGTTGTTTTAATGTGCATTTGTTTAACGTACTTACGTAACGTAAGTCAAAAGTCACAGATCTAAATGTGGAAATAATTTATTAATTATTTTCAAATAATTTTTATTTAATATACTTCTACGTTTCTCTTTATTTACTGCACAATTGAGTAAATTAATTATTTTAAACTTTTTTATTTGATTTAATTTAAATAACTGCACACTAAACTTTTTCTATTATTGCCAACATCTTTGCTCATTCAACTCGACTCAATAGTAACAATTCACAACACAGTCGTGCGTTTTCATTCACACGAATTCCGTGCCGGCCTTGTATACTCCCCAAAACAACGCAGTCTAATTATTATTATTGTTTTTTTTTTGCGCGAGTGTGTTTTGTTTTAGGTCGGCGATAAAGTAGATAACTTAATTATATATATTTCCATTATTTCAACAATCTTTTCTTACATGTTAGCCACTGTCGATTGTTCCGAGTGAATGAATGGGGAGGTTTGTTATTGTTTAAGTTTTTTTTTATTGCCGACTATTGAATTGTTTCTAATGTTTAATGATTTCGGTATTGTGTTAGTTTTAACCTTCAGATTGAAAGGATCGAAACAATGGGTTCGTTTAATTTAACATCTCAGTTGTTAGTAATATGCATTTTTTTAAAATGGTGAGTTATTAAGAATTTAATTAGTGGTTGCTTGAGCTGTCAAGTTAGAAAATGAAAACAGCAAAAGTCAGAATGCCATATATTTGTTTCACTAATATGGCTTTGTTACCCGACACCCTGTGTGGTAGAAGGGTTATGATTATAATAATAATAATAATATGAGTTTGTTTTGACAGTGGTAGAAGGGTTATGATTATAATAATAATAATATGAGTTTGTTTTGATTTTATTGTAAAAAAATACTTCTCTAACTTTTTTTCGTTCGATAAATGTAGAAGAAAATTTGTTAATATTTTTAGCATGATTATTACCGAAATGCAAATTGGGGGTACATTTTTACGAATAACCTGCGTTTCTCGTCAAACAAGAAAATTATCGCCGAAACAATGAACTGTTTTTTTTTTTGAAGTTCGACAAATTATATTTTTTGGATGGTTTGAAATAGAATATCTGATTTATGAGGCTAATAAAAGTTCATAATTACTTATATTTAAAAAAAAACGCACCCTCATAAACTCATAAACCTTTTTTAATATCCTCCGACAGAGTAGCGTAGTGCATCATTTCTTCGCCTGAAGAAGCCACAGTGTGGTGGAACAATTGTAGTGAGATTACAATAAATATTGAAAGGCTATATAGTGTAATTTAATATAAGTAGTTAGAATATCGCTTGAGTTTTTAATTTAGACAACACCATTAAAAAAAATGTTAGTGAACTCGTTATTTATGCAAGGATTCAAAATTCCCTCTATTTGTTTTACTACTACATCTAGCGAGTTTTCAATCCGATATGGTGTACCACAAGGGTCGATTCTTGGGCCATTACTTTTTCCAATATATATGTGTGGATGACACAACATATGTCACCTCTAATAAATGTGCTGAAACCTGTTCGGTGCACCATAAGGAGACGGGGTTAAAACTAGGAAAATGGTTTGACAGTAATAAACTATAATTAAATAGTCATAAAACCGAAACGCTCACTTTTTCACTGTCATCCACTTTTCCAATCGAAACTTCAACATTTTTGGGCTTAGACATCTCGTCAAATTTGTCATGGACTAATGACGGAAAAAAAAACTGTGTTCCAAGTTGTGCTCTGCTCTATTTGCCATGCGAACTCTGTCTAAAGAAGTATCTACTGAAAATTATTTATTTCATATTTTTCAGTCACGTATTCTTTATGGATTGATTATCTGGGGACACACTGCCATCAGCAATAGAGTTTTTGTACTACAAAGAAGGGCAGTACGCATAATTAATGGACTACAGTATCATGAAGACAATCATTTATATATTCGTATATATTGACAGTTCCATGTCTATATATCTATGAATGTCTCACCCATGTTAAAAAAAAAAACATGTACACTGCTACAAAACCGTTCAATCGGCGAATAATTGCTGTACTAGACAGAATGAAAATTTATATAATAATGCGACCAGGTTAACTAAGTCACAAATAGGTGTAAGATACCTTGGAATATTTTTTTTATAATAAATTACCCAGTGAAGTGAGATTTTTGCCTGTTAAAAAATCTATGTTATCTCTTAATGCCTTCTATAGCTTTGAAGAGTATTTTAAATTTAATATGTGACAGATTACTTTATATACAAAGATCTTTATTGAGACAGCAGAATTACAATTTTTTACAAATATTTATATTTAGAATACATATTGATGGGTTAGTAGTCTGTCATGGGCTATCGACCGGAGGTTTTTCTGCCCGTAAATTACTTTATTTATTTAGTTAATTCTATTTATTTGACTTTATTTATAAATGTACTATATTTTATAGGCATAATTTATATACAGATTTATCTGAATTTTAGTGTGTTTTGTACTTTTTTTTCAATATTTCAACGAGTGTATTACTTATTAATTTTATTTTATACTTTGTTCCGATTTTATGTATGTATTGTATTTTTATTATAATAATTTGTTTAAACATCATTGATTGCAGGGAACACACCATTATCTGGTGTGAGGAAAGTCAGAACAGTCAACATTTAAATGTTAACGTTTGTTATTGCTTTTTATGTAAATTGTGTTGCGTTTTTTATTTATTATTTGTAATTTACTTTTAGTTTAGTTTTAGATTAACTAGCCATAAGACGAATATGTATTATATAGTTGTAATTGTACTTCCGTAAATAAATAAATAAATTATCTCGTTGTATTGTATTTAAGTGTAACTTCAGTATATGACAAGTGTAAAGCTTATGCTACTAGCACAATAAAGAATTATTATTATTTTAAAAATTTTGTGTCATATTTTGACTAAACAATTTCATAAAATGTTACTTTCACTTTAACAGTTAGCTGTAGATCAAATTACTGGACAACACGTCACTAAAACGTAAGATCTATAGTTATGGCGATTCACAGTTCCATTTAAGTGAAATGTTGCTGCATCAGAAAAAAATGATTCGATTTAAAACGTATTATTCTTCATCCATATCCTAGACCAGTTTTAATAATTTAAATATAAATACGACCCCAAATAAATAAATACTCTTTTTTATATACATCAATAAATTACTCCTCTGCTTAAACTATCCCGAAAAAAACTGATAAATGGAATTATCACCCAATGAGTGATTATGGGAAACGCATTGAACGCGCCTTTTTTGCGTAATCTCCGCAAAAAGGAAAGTGTCGGGTGACAATTGACTTCTTGGAAGAGCCGCCGATCGGAGAGGCCGGTTCTTTCAGAGTAAAACCGAGCGACGGCCATATCGGGAAAACCGGAGCACTTACACCGGGAAGTTACCGTTAAGGAAACGCTCGAGAGACGAGAATTTCTTCGAGTCGAGAGCTTAATCTCGGGAACGCGCCGAGATTTCCGAACGATGAAATTCGATTTTATAAGTAAGTTACATAAAATAAAAGTTTTATAATTTTCAAAATGTCTACACATTGATGACGCCCTCGGCGCTTAATTCAATAATCATTCTAATATATTTGAGTTTTCGAAAAAATATAGTTTTGAAAAGATTGCAAGTTTTTATCAATTAAATTAATTAAAATTATTTTTCTCCTTTAATGTAAAGGAGAAAAATCCTTTAATGTATTTTGGAACGAGGTCACAGATTTTGCTAATTGTGTAGGTAAATGATTTATGGCTAAGGGCATTTGCACTCATGACATTTTTTTAATAAAATATATGAATAACTACTGATAGCCATCGGCTAGATTAATAGTGGTTGAACATTTTACCTGTTCTCATAAACAGGATAAGTTCGCTTTCCTTTAATGATCGAAACAACGATTCGCTATCTTGCAGAATCGAATCGTTGACGATGCCACATGAAATTAGGCAAAAGATGGCGCTTGCGTCGTCTTCCGTTTATTATGATAATTCATTCGGTATGTTATACCATGAATAAATAAAAAAATATTAATGAGCTGGATGATTTTCACTTATCAGCACTTGTACTTCGGGATTGTTGTTACGTCTTGTCTGAAGCACTAACACACACCATTATAGTTTATCTTTAAAACATAATATTGTCCTAGATGTTTGGATGTATATGCCTCAATTGTTTGATATTGAAAAACCTTGAGGAATCCCAAACATTGCCCGAAATGTATCAGATCTGAATCGAAACATAAATTCAAAACACTGTCACATATTGGAGAAGACATCATTTTAATCTATTTTCATTTAATGAAATAAGGTGGCGCTTGCGTCGTCTTTAATTTATTATGAATTTTAATCTATGATTATAGTATAATATTATCACGTTGGTGGCTACATGCGACTAACTTAAGACTAAACAGGGTACGGGATTAAATTATAGAAAAATGGTACTTACATATTAACAAAAAAAACAAGTCTTTTCACTAGCGCATCCGGACACCGACTCTTCGTTCCACTGCTTAGTCGATCTCCCTTAATCAGCAATAAAAAAATATTCCCATCGTGTAAATCCTTGAACGTCAGTGTTTGGCGAAATATCTCGGACCAGGTGAAACCCAATACTTAACCCTCATTCACACGGGTAACTTTTTATGCGATTCTGCATGACGAGGCACCCGGGTACCAACAAAAGTTGCATACTGTATACTATTCTTTCAACATAACCTATATGTCAATCCCGTTGCGTCATCGTTTGCAAACACTGTGCGTGCACCTTTTTACCCTTTTTCTACAAATTAAGTGTTGAATCATGGTAGCATCTCGAAGGGAAGTATCAAAAGACGAGTTCCAAAGGTATGTGTATATTTCGATATAAGTAGTGATTAGAGATATGACACGCGTCTATGGATTGGAAGATTTTGGGTTTAATACCAGTTTCAGGGATTTTTTCTGGACGTGGATATTCTGGTGTGGTTACAGCGCAACGCCGATACCTTTATTTTTTAGCTTGCGTAACGTTGCGGTACTTATAGCTTCAGCGTTCGATATAAACTGTATATGATATTGCTAATATATTTTGAAGGATGACTTATGAACAACAAATGGCTTACCTGGAAACATATATTGATGACAGTGATGCAGACGAATCTGGAGGCGAGTCCTTTCCAGGAGATGCTTCAAATGACGAATGGTTGCCACGGACAGAAACTAATGTCCAAGAAGATTCAGACGTTGAGGATGTTTTCAATGATATAGAAAATAATGTAGAAGTAGAAGGGAGTGGCGAAGAAGAAGTCTCAGATGCGGAAGTGAAGGAAGAAGCTGGTGCACTTTATTTATGCAAAGATGGAACTAAGTGGAATTTAGCGCGCCTAAATAAACATGTCCTAAACACCAAGACAGAATATTTTGCGTCAAAGCCCTACAAAAGCTACTAAAATGCTTTCTATCAAGGACACATTCAAATGCATTTTCTCTCCAGTAATGTGCAATATTATAATTTGAGAAACTAACCAGAAAGCAACATCTGTGTATGAGAAATGGACTGTAAACGAATAGCTTTTCCCTTTTCGAGGTAGAACCCGTTTCACACAATATATACCAGC
The DNA here is from genome assembly GCA_963082785.1 of Philonthus spinipes. Lineage (NCBI taxonomy): Eukaryota > Metazoa > Arthropoda > Insecta > Coleoptera > Staphylinidae > Philonthus > Philonthus spinipes. The sequence goes on from OY720311.1 coordinate 11,906,666, forward strand.
AAAACCTGTAAAGTATGACATGAAAATTTGGTGGATTTGTGATGCTAATACATCGTATCCATTGAGTGGACAAATCTATATTGGTAAATCTGCTAAAACTCGAGAACAGAATCAGGGTGAAAGACTTTTACTTTCAATACAAAAAACACAGGCAAAAATATTACAATGGATAATTTCATTACAACATTGCCTTTAGCAACGTTGTTGTGGAACTTGACGCTTGTTGGTACTTTGAATAAGAATAAGCCATACATACCATCTAATATGTTAGCGAATATAACGCGCGAAGAATTGCCTTAGCGCAAGACAAAGTTACTATGTCGTATGTTCCAAAGCACAATAAAACAGTCATTTTGCTGTCAACAATGCACCATAACGCTAGCATCAACAACGGACCTAAGAAGAAGCCGGAAATAATTCAATATTATAATGCAACCAAAGGTGTTGATAATATGGACAAAATGGTGTCACATTACACAACAAAACGAAAAACAAGACGATGGCCTGTAGCTTTGTTTTTCAACATAATTGATATCGCAGCTTTGGCATCTGTCATTATCTACATGGAAAACAAAATCTTGCAAAATATATGTCAATGTCAGCTATTTAAGTTAGAGCAGGAAACCCACGCTACTTACAACATTTTAGTACACGATCAGGCATAGAGTGTATGTTAGAGCAGCAAAAACCTGCAAAGGAATCTATTAAAAATTAATTAACGAATTGAGTTACCTGAAGGTTTTCACTCATTTTCTGTACACCTTATATATGCAGAACGGCGAAAATTCAAAGGAAGACCAGAACAGCGTGCGCGATCTGTAAAAACCCAATATGTCTGCAACATACACAAAGAGTGTGTATTACTTGTATTAACATTTAGTTATATTGTATTTTGAAATATTTGAGATGTCACAAAAAATTATTACCATATTAATTAAAAAAAATTGAATATTATATGAATGTTTAATATAATTAATGATTTTAATATTTAGATATTGGTAGTTCATATTGTATGAAATAAATATGAATAAATTATTAAAAATCAACTAATAAACAAATTTTAAATTCTCTTGAAAATGGGCTGATAACCCGAAACTAGTCGAGAATTTAAAGTTATTCAATCTAATCTGTGTTTTATTGGTTGATTTTTAATAATTTATTCATATTATATGAATGAATTTGAAATAGGTACCCGAGCACCACGTCGTCTGGATGAGGGGTAATGGCTAGAGTTGATGCGTTTCAGGATAATATTCTCTTAAATGCTTGGAAGAGATGATGTTTGGTTAAGGTAAATGTCAAATAATTATTGACCTATGCTTTGAATTTGAGTTTCGATTCATATCGGTTTTATTTTCGGACGACGTCTGTCGTTCCTCAAGGTTCGGTTCTGTAGCCCTTTCTCTTTAATATATTTATCAGTGATTTTAAAAACTCTATTGTCTTCAATTGCATTTTCTTTGCAGAAGATCTTAAAATAATAAAACTAATTAGAACGATCGTTGATTGTTGATCATCGCAAAACAATCTAAATCGAATAAATTGTGATATTCAAATAATATACCTCTTAATTCCGTATGTATAAGATTATATTTTTCTGATAGAAGAAATCTAGTATTATATTTGATTCATCAATAGAGGGATCTATCATTCAGAGAGTGATAGATAGACAAACTTTGATAGAGTACACGACATTAGCACTAAAATTGACCCCTGGAAGCATATATTGGTTTTTCTCTATCTTCAATACTAATGGTACTTTACTTTAAAAAAAAAACATTGAAAAGATGACACTCTTGACAGAAAGACAGACAAACACAATATGTTTTCTTGTTAAGTAAATGTAAATGCATGTATAAGCTTATGTAATGTTAAAAGAATAAAAAAGTAAATAATTAATTACTTAATCACTTTATTTCCATTTGCTCTCCAATTATGTAAATGTGCAAAAATACATATATCTATTGAAACAACTACTTCCCGGGCAAATACCCACGCCGAATTATACAGTTAATGAATTACATAATAGACGTTTGCTGTTGCATCTCACCAAATCTAAAAAAAAAACTTTTTTTTAAATCAAGAAAATTTCACAGAAACAAAACTAAATATGATAAAAAGGCCATCGGTAGACATGTGTTTCGGGTTCTATCCCTCGTCAGTACAGCTCTAACTTAAGAAATGTCAAATAACGTACCGTTTTTTTTTTGCCCGGGATGGATATTTGTATTTTTGTAAACTTACTTTGCAAGTATAAGTACTTACAAAGTAAGTATACAAAAATACAAATATCCATCCCATCATTGCAGAGCAAATTGAAAGAAAGTGATTAAGTATAAAATTATTTTCTTTTCTATTCTTTTAATTTAATTAAACTGCAATGTGAAACATTAGTATTATCATTATAAATTATGTAATGTTGTTTGAATAAAGATGTGTGTATATATAGAACACCTTCTACATAAATAAATTACAACAACAAAAATAAATCCGAATCGAATCCTTGTGGGATACCCGGAGCGTTACATAAGCGTACAATCCTAACTGGAACAACAATTACGGTTCAATCACGCCGATAGCCACACACGCGCCCGAGATTATCTCATACAAAAGTAAAACTAAATCACACGCTTGTCTACAAGACTTATCGCGATCGCACCGGCGTTCCATTAATATCGCCTTATCGTGTAGCCATTTACCGTAATGGTCTCGTATCCCCGAAAGCGGGTTCTTCACCCACTCGCGCCGTATGAAATCGATTTCGCTAAATCATTGTTGCGCCTTTTACTCGCGCCGCGGATTTATTTGCTTACCGGATGAAGGTTGAAGGACGCGCCCGGAAAATGTGGAAACGCGTTGGAGCAAGGCTGTATGGTTGAAATAAACTAAATCAGTTTTAAATAACCTAGTATATTTTCACTTATTCCAGATTCATCTGGTAAGCTATCGCTCTCTTCGAAGATGAACACTCTTAATTTTAATTCAATTTTCGATTCACTTGTTGGACCACACGCCCGAATACTTTTGTTTTCTTTTCATTTATTTTCACGCACTCTGAATGAATATAATGTGAAATTAACTAATAACGTTCACGTTAGACTTAACATTTCACGTACCGAATGGTCCCGAATATACATCTTTATTGTGGTATTTACATATACATATATTATACAAAATATTTGATCTAAACTTATAAATGGCTATCGACCTTAGGTCTTTCAGCCAGGTCCCGAATATTAGTCAACGTTCGGCGCTATGACAGCCGTTAAAATTGGTTGAAATAATACGCACCAAGATTGTACAAGTTATCATAACGTTTTACCGCTTTGGTTAAAATGGAATTTTGTGGTTTAATAAGTATTGTTTTTGATATATAGTTCGTTTGTAATATTGCACTTAATCTACCAAAAAAGTAAATTTATTCATCACTCCTTCAGATATCAATAGAATGTGTATAAAATTTGAGGAACATGCGAGTCTTACCACAGGTTTTTTTTTCAAACGAATAATTTTTACTGCATTTTTTAATGAGAGAATCTAAGGGTTAAAAAATATGGTGATTACCGCTTTAGGTAATATAATGTATGCAACTAGAAATCTTGAATTGTCAAATATAATAATAAGAGTCCACAAAAGTGGGGAGAAGGGGGTTTCTACATGAGAAAATGTTTCGCTTAATGATTTTATTAGAATTTAATAAATTAAAAAACCCATCATCACACCTTTAAAAATAATCAACAAATGTAAAAAGCTTAATTATTGGGAAACTTTTTACATTAAGAATTCAATAGAAAAATGATTGCTCGTTACTAATGACAACTTAGAAACGTTTAACACCCCGCTGGAAAGAGACAAACGTATCAAGTTTGTCTCTTTGCTCCGCAATAAATAGGTAATGACTTAATCCTCTTTAGGTATAAAACGCACACCGCTCGCTCCTCTTGTAACACCATTCTTCGTAATAACTCTGAAAATTGTCGTGTGACCGAAACTAGTCAGTTTTTAGAAATAAAAAAAAAATGTTTTATTTATATTTTTTAAACCTAGTTTAATTTCAGTGTTTTCAAAAATGTTTGACCAAGTCTTGGATGAGTCTACTATTAAAAGAAAAAAAAAACATAAGATATTTAAATTAAAATTCCGTATTCGTGAAAGAAATAAAAATCTGCTCATAATAACGACTTGTATTTTATTTCCATTGATGCGAAAGATTTTTTTTGTTTTCAATGAAATTAAAAAAAAATAAACACATGTGTCGTAATCTCGGGACCGAATTGAAAACAGTAAGCCCGAGCGGGCAATCGCGATCCAGTGCGACAACTTTCTATCGAAAAATTTCAATTAAAATAATGAGGAAAAAATCATTCATCATCATACCGCTCGCTTTCTTGCCACCTTTTACTTAATCGAGTTACTTAAACTGGAAGAAAGGCACGCACTTTGCTGTTTGTTCTCGTTAATTGAGCGCCGAGAAAGAGACATATTTGGACGCCGAATATTTAGAATCGATCACACGAATGGACACAATGGTTATGGACACTCCTGAGAATAATTCTTGAGGTGTTAAATAATGCGATTTTCCAATATCTAAGTTGTAATTTGTTTGCTTTTATTTCACATAAATAAAAAATAATAGAAATAACATTCGATTAATTTGCAAGAGCTGTATGTATGGCAGTGTTTCGAAATAAAACAAATATTAAAAAAATCTCACTATATTGAGATTTTTTTCTTTCAGCTCGATACATTTACTCCAGCTATATTTATTATTTATTTATTAATTTGTTACCCAACAGATACGGAACATCCAATAAAAGGGTAACATCAGTTTAAGAGTAACACAATATCGTTATAAATTATATAAACAAAATAAGGTTAAAGCCTAGTATAGCACCCCCCTCTCCAAATTTCAGTTTTTATTCGAAAACCCCTACAAAGGGGTGTTTTTTATGATAACTGATAGACGTAGGAGTGGATTTTTAGTGGTTTTAAGGGGTTTTCACTTATATTTTACTCACAATTTAGCTCGAAAGTCGGGAGGTTATGTCACTGAATTTTTGCATTTCCGCCACACTAAAAAGCATTAATTTGTTATTTAACGCACATATTTACACGTTTATTACACTGCATCATACTTTTGTTGAGTTAAAACAGAAATTAACGAAAATATATTTTGCAATATTTTGCATTCATTGAGCGATATGTGAGATTGTTTCCTTGTGTTTTCATCTGCGTTAGTTCTCAATACTGACGATAGATATCCAACGTTAAGTACGGTTTCCTACATTTTGTTTTACTTTTCCCTATTAAGTAAATAAACGTCTTTCTATCGATAAAAATCCTATTTTCTTTCATTTATTCTATGCAAAACGATTTCCTTAAAAAGGTTATCAGGTTAGGTTAGGTAATGTTTAGGTTATGCATAGATGAAATTATATAAAAGAAAAAAGGTGTCAGGTTAGGTTAGGTTAGGTCTAGCCATCACCTAACCTAACCTGACACCTTTTTTTAAGGGAATCACTCTTTTATATCATTTCATCTATACATAACCTAAACATTACCTAACCTAACCTGATAACCTTTTTAAGGAAATCGTTCTTTTATGTAATTTTATTTTTGCAAAACTTAGATAGTGCTTAACCTAATAACCCCATTTCTACAGACATTCTACAACCAAAATTGTATCGCCATCTCGTGGCCGTATTTCGTATTGTACATGCTCTACGACTCTACGTAAAGCGTAAAGTTTGAGTGGCGTTACGCGGCCAACTTCACGCTGCAAAGGTTAGGTTAGGGTTTAGGTTTAGGCTTTAGCCTAAAATAATAACACAAACAATATTCTAACTGTTTCAAGCCATCAAAAAAAATTATCTGTTGAACTCCGCAAAAATAGGTCTATGTTTCGGTGACTTTGGCAGATTATTCGAAAAAATGTACACATGTGTGCTTTTCGGAAATAATCGGGTATTATGTATGTGGAGAATGGACCTCGCATTTACATTCAAATTACTGAATTGACTCGAAGTATCTGCTAAATTTAGTCAATATCTATGTACAAAGCCGTGAATTGCGATGTAACTACTTCTTACACGTGAATCATCACAGGACTAATTATGGTATACATGGTTCCATGATCGCAAGAAACGTCACCAGCGCAAATCCTACGACGATTTGCGGCATGCTGTTTAAGAATGTGTTCTAAAGTTTCGTGAAACAGGAGCTGTAAATATAAGACTAACGCAACGGGCGGCAGAAAACGTCGCAAACGTAATAATAATAAATAATAATAATATTTATTGGTGTTAATGCTGTCAGCAGGTTATAAAAGTCAACATGTTACAGTAATTAAAATAAAAAAAATATATAAAACCTGCATCAATACATAAATCTTTGATATTTATAAATAATTATTAAAGTTAACAAATCAAAATATTTAATAAAATTATAACGACACTAAAAAGTTCTAAATATTAAAACATATTAAAATCCCAGCTATAAAAAAATCAGTAAATGGTTCTAATTATTTTGGGATCAATTTTTTTAACGCTTCACCAGAATTTGTTAAAAATTTGAAAGAAAACAATTCAAAAATAAAATCTTCCTTGCTGAACATGATTTTATTTTATTTTTGAATTTGTTTTCTTCTAAATTTTTAACAAATTCTGATAAAGCGTTAAAAAAATGGATCACAAAATAATTTCAACTATTTGCTGTTTTTTTTAGTTTGTAGGCATACATTGTCTTTAAATCGGGTATTATGATTATGAATTACGCTATGCCTTGTGTAATTGCTAGAATACATTTTTGTGTACATTCCTGTATATATAAACTTGGATTTGCAACCTTCTCTGAATCCGATTCCAGACAAAATTCTCACAGCATATCTCTGTAGACTAAACAAGCTATTGAATCTCCCTATACATGCTAAAATAATGACTGATCCATGAGAAGACTAACATTAACAAGTGAAAATGATAAAGGTAACGTATACACTAAAGAAAACGCATTTCTGAAAGATCGACTTAACAGAGATTAACAGTTATAAATTCAATTAAATAATTAAAACACTAACACTTTCTTCACTAAAAACATTTATTTACGCTAAATGTACATTTCGAGCACTACCTGCTCATTATCAATAGCAACAGTGATAAATTCAGTTGAATAGGATTTCTATATATACATTCAACTATTATCTAAGGGCCGTTTTACACACACAAGAATCCTCGCATAAATTCATAATATAATTATATATAGAAAAATATTATAAGTTTGCGCATGTGCATTACAGCGATTTTTATAATATATTTCTTGCGAGAATTCTCGCGAGAAATATATTGAACATGTTCAAAATAATCTAGAAAAGAATTATATAAAACAGTCTCCCAATAATGTTAAGCAATAGCATACTACATAATGGCGCGTCTGCTTGTATTGGACGACTGTAAAAGCAATCTGCTTTGCTTATTTCCACAATAATTATTTGCTGTGTAAAACAGGAAAAATATTTTTATATATATAATTATGGCAAAACTTTTATATATAATTCTCGCATAACTTTCTGCGAGAATTCTTGTGTGTGTAAAACGGCCCTAACAGCCTCAATCGTAAAGTACAAGTTAATGTCGTGTATACTGATTTTTCGAGAGCTTTTGACAGGTTGGATCCCACAGTTCTATTGTCAATACTTTATAGTTTCGAGTTTTCTTCATCACTATGCGAATTTTTGAAAACTTACCTGCAATAAAGGTCCTTATTTGTGGAATGCAAAGGTTATAGATCTAATCTTTTTTATGCAACATCTGGGGTCAGTTATTGGCCCATTGTTTTTAATTGCTTCATCAATGATATTGTTGAAGGGTTAGATGTATCGTGTTTGTTATTTGCAGATGACACGAAACTATACAAACCTATCTACTCTTTAGCGGACTATATAGCCATCACTATGCACATTATTGAAAAGTTACCTGCATCAAAGATCCTTATTTGTGGAATACAAAGGGTATAGATCTAATATTTTTTATGCAACATCTGGGGTACCTCAGGGATCAGTTCTTGGCCCATTGTTTTTAATTGCTTCATCAATGATATTGTTGAAGGGTTGGATGTATCGTGTTTGTTATTTGCAGGTGACATAAAACTTCACAAACCCATCTACTCTTTAGCGGACTGTATAACCTTACAAGGAAATATTAATATTATTCTCGGATGGTGTTTAACTAACAAATAACTTTTGAATACTAATAAATGTAAGATAATGTCATTTTCACGTAATAAACATGTCATATCCTATTACCACAATATAAATGAAGTCTTACTGTAGAGGGTCGGGCAGATTAAAGATCTTGGTATCATATTTGATGACAAACTCACATTAAAATAGTCATATAGAAAGTATAGTATCTTCTGCCAATCGCTTCTTGGGATTTGTTGTTCGCAACTCTAAACATTTCATAGGTACAGATGCTAATTTTTCATTATATTTTGTTTATATTCGCTCTCGACTCGAATATTGTTGTTGCATATTATATAAAATACTCTAGTTTAATTGAATCTGTATAAAAACTGTATATTTGGTTTGAGTATAACGTGAAGTGATGTAATTTGAATAAAAACACTTGCTTAATTCCTTACTTCACAATTTTTATTTTTTCGTTAGATGTACATTTCGTACTCGATGTGTACATTATCAATAACTATTCAAACTGTACAAAAACGTTTATCCAAATATTTATATCTAAAGAAATATGGTAGGTATCTGGATTATAATATGGGTTATGGTTTAAATGAATTTGGTTTAGAATAGTATAATACTGTAGAACAACATTAAGTATAAAGAGTATTCAATCTCATTATTCCCCAACACGGCTTCTATATCGACCATTATCTGGCACGTTCATTCCTACAATAAAAAGAAGAAAAAATAAACGGCGTACCATTTACGGCGCAACTAAAGAGACCCACAGAATCGCCATTATTTGTCCAGTCTTGTGAAACCTGCACTATCTAATGTGCTGTATTACTCCGACAATTGCCGGCGTTTGGGGCATACGAAAGTGAAAGGTCTGATATTTCTTTTTTTGACAGGAAAAAATCAGCCGTGAAATTCATACGCGCCGTCGTGTCCATTGTGCAATTGGGCGGCGGGAGAGGAAACCAAAGAGCGTTTCTTGAATCGGCGGAACATTGGGAAACGCGCGATTTTGTTGTTGAATAATATTTTTCGTCGATATTGTCTTATGGGTATGAATCCGTCCGAGTGTCGAAATTGAATGGGATATTCGGGCGTCGTATGTGCGCGAGGATGTGTGCTGTTCACTCCCACGCGTTACAGCGAAAAATAGATGATTTCTTTGGAGATAATATTCTATTCAATTAAATGTCAAATGAAAAAGATAATATAATATATAAGACATTGTAGCCTTATTTTGAAATGGCTTTCACATTGTGAATAGTTTAATTTGTCCAAAATGCTTATTTCTTAAAACACATTTTTGGTTACGATTAAATATTAAATAAATACAAATTGTCATGCCACAAGAAAACAAGAAAAACACTAATAGTATTAAATAAAAATGATTTGAAAATAATTGCTCTCTGACATTTTGGCAACTACTTCCCGGACAAATACCCCGCCGGACATTGAACTATATAATGTACATCTGCTGTTGCATATCATTTTTTTATTTAATTTATTAAATAACTGTTATAATTATAATATTACGGAAGGAAAATTAACGTGAAAATAAAAACAAAAATCATGATTTTAGGAAAAAATAGGAGAAAACTAAATATACAAATACGAAGAGAACATATTGAAGAAGTACAAACATTGAAATATCTTGTGATTCCTATTGATGAGAGTGAAACACAAAAAATGGAAATTAACAAGTAGAGCAATTATATTTTGTACTTAAGGACAAATTCATCAATAAACAAGAGATAACAAGGACTACAAAGTTGAAGGTATTTAAAACATTATTACGCACCAAGATTCTGTTTGGATGCGAATCGTGGAATCTTTCAAAGCCAAAAAAGCAAACTGCAGGCGGTTGAAACGAAGTACTTTTTTTATATAGAGGGGATTGCAAATCCTACGCGGCCAAATAGTGCCAGGTTGGTAATCATCCTGGTGATCGACCAGCTAAAACCGTTCTCCCATTGATGTATCCGGAACCACTTCTGGGTATTACTTCAGACAAGACAGGTGATATAGCACGATTAGCCTGCGGTTGTGAAGATATTAATATAATATTAATAATCTTTATTTCCAATAAAACAAAACAAGAAATACAATTGTAACAAGAGATTATTCGTATACATTCGTAAGAGATTATTAGTATAAATAGTATTAGAAATCCAATGGCGCAGTTCAGTCTTGGCTAAGTGCTGCAAATGATTTACAACTAGACCATTCTATACAAAGTTATTTAAACTTTGTATAGAATGGTCTAGTTGATGATTTACATCAGAGAAAACAAAATCAAATTAAGTTTAGTCACACTAACAAATCAGTTTGCACACCGTTCCTCGAAAATATACAACTTTATTGATCTCTTGATAAAATAAAAACTGAATTTTGTCAATTGTTTTTTATCTAGACAGAAGTGGTAGACTACATCGCAGTAATTAAAATGGGACAAGACAGGACACATATAATTGTTTTTAGTTTCTGAGAGAGACAGTGCCTATTTAAATAAATAAATTTAAGATTAATATATGCCTTTTGAATACAGCGGGAAATATAAATCTGAAATTTTAGGCCTGAATCAATTTACAATCCTAGACTCCTCACACATTGTTTGACTTCTAAAATATTATAATCAACCCTAATCGATAAATAACGAAGTATTCTCTCCCACATTTTTTCGGCCCAAAAGTTATAGCCTCTGTTTTACCAGTATTTAATAAGAGGGAGTGCTCATTGCATAGATCAGAATTAATTTTAGTGCATGTAGATATAATTTCGGTTTCGGAAAAATTATACATTAATTACGTATCATCTGCAAAGAGATGGAAATTGTTTAGGTTGATACCAGAAAATATTTGAGAAGTGTAAATTAAATATAATATTGGTTCCAAGATAGAACCTCGTAGCACACCTCTGATTTTTTCCATCTCGTCTAATTTTTCATTGTTTAGGCTTATGAATTGCGACCGGTTATTTAAATAGTTAAAGAAAAATCCAATAGTATGAGTATAGAAAGAAGCCCTTGATCTTGAGAAGTAATTATTTTGTCAGTTAGGGCTGTATTTTTTACGAAAGCCTGACTGAGTAGCAGGAAGAATGAAGTGTTGAGATAAGTACAATCGAATTTGAGGTTCGATGACTTTTTCCAAAATTTTCGAAAGCGCACATAATAAGCTAATCAGCCGTAGATCTTTGAGTTCTGAAGTTGTAACCTTTTTGGGAATAGGAATGATGTGTGATTTTTTCCATAAAGATGGAAATTGCCCATTTATGAGACAGTGGCTAATAAAATGGGTTACGTAAGGTGTAATAAAGGGACAACATAATTTAAGCATTTTAGCGCTAATGCCATCGGATCTTGGTGATCCCTCTGATAATTTATTGATTATAATATTAATTTTCGACTCATTGGTTAAAGAGAAACAAAATTTAGGGCAATATGGTAAGAGAAAGTCAGACTTATAAAATTCATTGATGTCCAAAATATTGGATGATGTAGAGGGAATGTTATTTATAAAGTAGTAAAGTAGTAGATCTTATTATTATTGATTAATGGCCTTGGCTACTAGGCCCCTAATTTATAGTCTCTTTTTTTGGGGGGCTGTGGAAGCGAACAATCCACTTACGAATGGAGTTCCGGACTCCTAGGTTTTGACTAGGAGACTACCGACTAAAAACCCTTCCACTTTACCGGCTTCAACTGCTACGGTCATTGGCCGGTCTCAGAATATATGCTCTGACATTCTCTAATATATAATTGAAGTGTTATTGTATCAAGCATTGCCCTATTGAACTTACAACCTGGCTACGCACTTTATTTTAATTTAGTTTAGTGCTTATTTGGAATATTCCACCAGTTCTTGAGTGTGTGCTCGATAAGAAATGGTCATATCAAACTTTATCCCCAAAAATCGGTTACTATTGACGACTTATAGCCTTGTACCCCTGAGTGACAGTCCAGGGTCACGACACGGATGCCTGAGTCTACAAAAATCAATACATGAGGCTTTCGTTTCAGAAAAACGAAAACCTCTAGACTCAGCATTGGCATTGACTTGGTCGATGACAGCTTCTAGTTGACGTGCCATATGCCATATGCACTACCAAGTCATCGACATACAGGCATTTTTTGACCGGGGATTTAATGGATTTTCTTAGTTCATTAAAAGCGATTGCGAAAAGGGTAACACTAGTGGTTGAACCTTGAGGTATACCGTTCTCTAACACAAACTGTGTAGATTCGGTTTCCCCAATTTTTACTTTAAACGATTTATTAGACATAAATGATTTATAAATAAGGGCAGACGGTCCTTTAATACATATTCATGTAATTTCTGTAGGACTCCATATCTACAGGTCATATACTCTAGGTCAAAATACCGCTACGAGGTGTTTTCTCTGTAGGTTGGCATCCTGGATGGAGTTCTCTAAATGGAATAATTTATCTAACGTGCTGTGGTATTTTCTAAAACCCTCCTGGTATTTCGCTATGAGACCATATGTCTCTACTATCCATACCAGGCAGTTATTTATCATTCTCTCCACGGCATATAGTTAAAGAAATTGTTAGTTGGGAAACATTTAATGCATACTAACAAGAATCATACAAATATATTAATTTCTAAGTTAAAATTATACAACTTAAGGAATATTTCAATTGAGATATAACAGAGGAAATACTATGTGGGGATAGAGTTGAAGAAATAGAATGATGATGTAGATCTCATTCTCTAATACATTGTTCCTGAAGTTATTGGATCTTGTAACATCAGCAGCGCTAATAGTTCGAGCTCCACGGTCAAATATCGCAGAACGAGCGTCTTTGTATCAACATCCTGTCACATCCCTGCATACAATTCCTCGCGTTAGGCCGCTAACAGAAGAGTGGACGCCGGTCCACTCTTCTGTTCGCCTCATCTTCTGAGAAGTACTTAAGAAGAGTGCTAGAAATCACCAAGAAGGATAAAATACAAACTGCAATAATTGCTTGTGCTTCAAACTGAATAATTTTCGAAGGACCATGTAATGAACTATTCATTAAATCTAATTAAATCGATTTGAAATGTACACGATATACATGTAATGTTTGTTTGGAGGGGAGGTTGCAGTGCTTCTCACTTATTCCGAATGGGGGGCGCCGATGCCATTTCATTGGTCATCTTCATTACGGTAGAAGAAGGATAATTTGTCCTGTTGCCGCTAATTTCTTCAAGTCAAGTGCCAGGGAGCGTGTCATGATATTACTAAAACGGAATTCGAGAGGAGCTAGAATGCCAATCGTTATTCCAGACAATAGTAGAAAGAAAACTTGGATGGTGGTAACACCTACAAAGAATGTGTCAAGGGTGTACCACTTATGCACTTCCAGATAGCACAGGGGGTTGAATGCAGAGAGCAAGAGTAACTAACTTTAAAAAAAAAAACACCAATCCAGAAAAAAAAAAAGATTTATTTACATATTACTTCTCGCCAACATATTTGTTTCTTTAGAAGGTCAACTATATCTGATCTAGCAATAATTACACAAAATATCAATGAAAATTTTGACAACTAAATTCAGTTGATGTGGATGGATGGTCATCCGGGACGCTCTTCGTCTTCAACACGAATGAATAATTTAATTAATTTATTTATTACTATTCCTGACATGATAGAAGCAATAAAAAGTGTCTACAAGGAGAACACAAACTACATAATATATAATAATATGAGATCCGAGGAATTTATGACATACCAAGGCTTAAGACAGGGAGGAGTAGTAAGTCCGTTTCTGTTTACAATATTCATGGATGAAATATTAAAAATGTGTCACCAGGAAATAAAACCCATGAATATTGGATACAGAAATATGAAACTTGTAAACATATTAGAATGTGCGTTTGCTGATGATTTAATATTTGCCAAAAACGAAAAAGACCTCCAACATAATTTAAATGTATGGCATAGAACATTAAAGAAGTGTGACATGACGATCAATATCGACAAAACAAAAGTAATGATGGCAGGAAAAAACATACAAAAAATAGAGATAGAATTGGATAACTATGCTATAGAATAAGTGGAGAATTTCAAATACCTAGGAACAGTAATAAATCAACACGGGAACCAAGATTAAGATATAATTGAACGACTGAAAAAAAAACTGGGCGACTATACTACACATTAGGGTCAAAATTCTTACGTAAAAAATAAATATCTACAAACACAAAAGTGACGGTATTTAGAACAGTATTTAGACCTATACTTACATATGGATGTGAAACGTGGACAGTCAACAAGAAGACGAATAGTAAAATACAGGCTTTTGAAATGAAATATTTAAGAGGAGTTAAGGAAATAACAAAACAAGACAGAATAAAGAATACACAAATCAGAAATGAACTGCAAATTCAATCCATGGAGGAATATATAGGAGAACGTCAACTGGGATGGTGGGGACATATGGTGCGGATGAACGAACAAGTGCTGGTAAAGAAGGTCTGGACAGCAAAGTCACAAATACGTAGAGGCAGGGAGATACCATCGAAAACATGGGAGGAAATCTTGATGAACAACATCTTAAGAAAAGGAACGGCAGTACCAAAAAAAATTGCACTAGACAGAACTATGTGCAAGGAATATATCAAAAACGAACAAAGTTGAACAAACAATCACACAACAAAACCCGGCCTCATATGGTAAAAGGGGATACTGATTATATGTACTATTCCTGACATACTAAATGAATTTACCAATACATCATTAGGTACAAGCATATTGACCTGCATTAATTAATAAAACACAATTTGTTCTTCTACTATTACACTTGTCTAACAAATCATATCCTTGTGACCACCATAAACTCCAGCGCCAAAACAAATTGAAAGATGAAGAAAAAAAAATACGAAATTTACGACCTAACTCAAACCCAGCCCAGTTATCCATTACCAATGACACGGGCTATAATTAGAAATTAGTACACGACTATTACTCGCAGTCAGAACAAACAAGCACCGTTCATTAAAAGCCCGTAAATAATTTTCATGGCGCAAATTCGAGAACCGATAAACAAAATAAACGCGCGATTATCGGCGTCGATAAATAACGTTTAAAAATATACACACGAGGCGTGTAATTAAAGCCGGCTTTAATTAACCAGATTGGTTGTTAAGTTTAAAAAAAAAACTACCTAAGGAGATGTGTGAAAATGAAATACTGGTTGTTGCTAAGTTTTATGTCTGCGACTGAAAAAAAAACAATACAAAAACAGGTAAACTATTTACTAAATTAATACGAATTTAAATTGCGCTTTAGTAACTGTCACATTCTGAGTTTTCCTATAATTTCAACTTTCTATAAGAAATTCTAAGAATGTACAGGGTGATTCTTGATTAATACGCATAATTTCTAGGAATCATAATTCTCGACGTGTAGTGATCGGAAATTAAAAAAAATCTACTAAATGTATTTTTTTTATTAACATTAATAGAGACAGCGAATTAATTATGTAACTTAAACAGAAATATCAAAATAAGTGATTTCCTTCGTTTTAAATGCATAATTGAGCTGAGCGCGTCTAACCCATCCTCCACCGCACGCGTGATGTAAAATGGTGGCTTTTACACCAGGATCAGGTGCATCCGAACTTTGCTCAAAATATTTTAGCTACGGATGAAGCAATTTTAATCTTAACGGTATGCACAATTTTTTGCAATACGTATTTTTGGGCAATGGAAAACTCACACTCCATTCGACGAACCAACTTTCAGCAACGACTTTTAGTGAGGGGTTACAGATTGATTCAATTTATACGGATTTCTCTAAAGCATTCGATCGGGTTCAACATGGTATATTGTTAAGGAGAATACAAAGTATGGGCATTGATGGCCTGGCATTGGATTGACTTACAAGTTACTTATCTGATAGAACTCAATGTGTTCGTGTGGGGTCGATTAAATCGAAATGCATTGATGCCACATCGGGGGTACCTCAGGGATTTCACTGCGGACCAGTGTTATTTTTATTATTTGTGAATGATATTTAGGTGAGTATTAAATTTAGCAAGTTTCTCCTGTATGCTGATGATTTGAAATTATTTAGAGAAATTAGTTCATTGGAAGATCAGAAATTGCTGCAATTAAACTTGGACGGTGTTGCTGAATGGTGCGCTGTTAATAATTTACACTTAAATATTAAAAAATGTTTCCAGATATCATTTTGTCGTAGTGCTAGTATAAAGTTTTTATATAATATTAACAATGATCCCTTAACATCTGCAACAGAAATTAAGGACTTAAGTGTTATTTTCACTTCAAAACTTGTTTTTAATAAAAACATAAACAACGTATGTAATTTATCTTTGAAAATGTTGGGATTTATTAATAGATTTAAATTGGATTTTAGTGTAACCACCTTGAAAATTTAATACCTTGCACTCGTACTAAATATGCATCTGTAGTGTGATCACCATTTGCACAAGCTTCTATCCTGCGCCTAGAATCTGTTCAAAATCGATTTTTAAGACTTATTTAGTATAGATTAGGTGGGCATATTATCAACTTTAGCTACAGTTCCAAGTTAAGTCAGCTCAATGTTCAATCTCTTTGTCACAGGAGAATTTTGCTTGATTTATGTTTTCTACATAAGCTAGTTAATGGATTCGTTGATAACCATGAATTAATTAGTAGGTTATTCCACGAAGGGTTACTTG
This sequence comes from Philonthus spinipes, assembly GCA_963082785.1. Classification (NCBI taxonomy): domain Eukaryota; kingdom Metazoa; phylum Arthropoda; class Insecta; order Coleoptera; family Staphylinidae; genus Philonthus; species Philonthus spinipes. The sequence continues at coordinate 11,923,546 of OY720311.1, forward strand.
TAGACATAATCCATTATTTCGTTTTACTTTTCACCCTAAAAATTACGGTATGCATAATCCTATTGACAGACTTATGCGCTACACAAATAAATTGCAAAATAATAATCATTTAAAAATTATTTACTTCTTCTACGTCATTGTGCAAATTGCAAAATAATAATCATTTAAAATTATTTACTTCTTCTACGTTATTGTTTAAATATAGTCTACGCCACATATGCCTATCTGACATCGATGAATAAGTTAAGTTGTCAATGTATACGTTTTTGTTTTTAATTACACAATTTACTATTACTATAGGGTGCTCTCGCTAATTATTGTTTTACTGTTAATTGAATTCTTGCCAATGTTTGTTAGTTACATTAAGTATTAGTATTTCTACACTATTTGTAATTTAATTGTGTTCAAAGGATTTTTTTCCCTCAATAAAGATTTAAAGAATAAAGAACATGTATAGGCTGAAATTGTGAAATAATTACTAATTGGGCCCTTTATAATGCCAAATCATTTAACTGATGATGCTTATTTAGAATTTTTGCAAGAAAATTTGCTGGAAAAAGTTTCAACACATTTTGCGCTTGAGCTACAAAATTATCTTATTATCATCTGTTCAAGTTACATAATTAATTCATCATATTTATTAATAAAAAAAAAACGTTTGTTAGATTTTTTAAATTTCCCATCACTATTTATAATTACTCGTAATTAAGCGTATAAGTCAAGAATGACCCTGTATAGTCATTTTTATTTATTTATAAAGATCAAAGGATTTAAAAAAGCAGGTATAAAGAACAACAAATTCAAGTTTTTTGTGGTTCTCGCGATTTAACCGGAAATTAATTAATTCAGCTCGCGAGCTTGAATTCCTATTGTACCCGCTTAACGTGGGCAGTGTTTCTTGTCCGAACTCCGGAGGAATGGGAGGCGACGTGTGTAAATGTTCCTTTTTGTCAATTTTGCTTTGTGGAAAGGTTAATTGGATTTTGATGACTGGAGAGTTTTTTTTTTTCATATTGAGTAACTTTGTGAATTAATACAGCGCTAACAAAAAGATAACTAATTTAAAGATTAATTGAATAATAGTTACACAGGATTTGATTAAAATGACCGGAACACCTAAATAAATTTCAAACAGTAATAAATTTCAAAAAATATTTCTTTGATGTAAAGAAGCCATCATTTAAATATATTTAAAATATATACAGGCTGTTCTATTATCTATCTATCAATGGATGTAAACTTTCAAATTTTTAAATGAAATGAATACCCTATATATTTTTCCATTTTTTTTTTAATTTTAAGACGAATTCTAGGAATATCTTTTGGTATATAAACCTGTAATTTTTAAATTATAAAAGTTAAATGCATTTTTTTACGCCGAGTGTTACAAGAAAAGCATTTTTTCTATAATGATGATTTCCAATTTTAACATATCAACAATTACCTCTTGTTGATTTGTATCCAAAACAGCGGGAGCGGAACCCGGTTCAGGTTGAATCATATTTTGAATTAATCACTTAACCCGTGGTGAAACATATTTAATTATCTATTGAATCATATCGTTGCTATAACTTCATTCACAGCATCTTTGGCAGAACGCCTGAGACAAAATCCAAACTGTCGTTCTGATAATATAAAAACAAATATTCTCTTGGCTACAGTTATTTAAATAAATTAAATAAGAAGAATTTGAAAATAATTAATAAATTATTCCCTCTTTAGCTATTGTAACATTTTTACTTACGTTACAAATGTTCAATAATATTATTGTTATACAACAGCAATACATTCAATTTACTTTACAATTTTGTATTTGTAAAAATAAATACCATTTCGACACAGAAAACTCTAAATAAATAATTATCTCATCATTAACTCCAAGTCATGAGTTAAGATGTAAGAATAATTCAATAAGAATTACTCACACATATGTGAAAATATCATTTCATTAACATTACTTGTTCAAATAAAAACGATATTTTTGTTTTAAAAAAGCCATCCAAGCCTTGAAAAATATAATCGAACTTTCATAATTGAATAATTATGAAAGTTCGATTATATGTTATATCAATCAAGAAAGCTATGATAACAAATGATGGGATTGTTAATCGTTTGTTTTTATAAGGGTGCCATAAAAACAAACGATTAACAATCCCATCATTTGTTATCATAGCTTTCTTGATTGATATAATATATAATCGAACTTTCATAATTATTCAATTATGAAAGTTCGATTATATTCAAAGATATTAAAAGCGCAATTAATTCGAGTAATAGTATGATTACTGGAATCAGTCGTTTAGATTGAATTGTAGTGTATCGAAGATATTAATCATAAGCCTTGGCTACTAGGCCCTTTCGACCAGTCACTGCTACTTTAATATTAATTTTTAAGACGCCACCCATGGAACCGAATGAAATTACTTTTTTAAACAAATTCCATCCGGAACGGGACTTGAACCCGCAGTCTTCTAAATCACGAAATTTAAATGCGTTATGTCAATAGTAAATGAAAAATATATGTTGTCCTTGATCCATCGGGAAGTTCGAATACTATATAAAGAATACTCAATTAGTAACAATTTATTTTAATTTCAAGCATTTGAACATATAGTTTTCATTTGTATTCATATTTCATAAAAAAGTGAAATGTAATTAAAATAAGCCGTATTAATCATAATAAATTAAAGACGACGCAAGCGCCATCTATTGCTGAATTTCAAGTGGCATTGTTAACGATTTGTGTCTACAAGAGAGATGACTGAGAATCATTGTTTCGTCCACTAAAGGAAGACGAACTTGTCCTGTCTATGAAAACAGAAAAGGAAATTCACATTAAATATCGAAGATATATTACACAAAAAATAAGAATAAACAAAATAAAAATATTGATTTTTCTTTAAATAATAGCAAGTAAAAGCTTGACTTTCCATTTTCAACCTGATCAAACGGTATATTTTTAAATATACAAAAAATATAAATATACAAAGTCGCCTTTAAAGATTTATCGTTCTGATAGATTACCAGATTCCCGGACTGCAAAAGAACGCGGAGTTGTGTAGATTTGTTTAAAACAGAATTTTAATTAATAAACCCTGATATTCATTTTTGTTTCTCCTAATAAACCAGCCAGTTTTCTCCTCCCGCTTCAACACATCCATTTTTTCCAAGCGTTAATTATTTATCCATGTTTCAACCTTCCCTCGTCGTAAATACAAAATTCTTTATAGCATAAACCAGAAGAAGCAAAAAAATAAAATGAAGTTAAGAACACGACCAGCCCATGCTTGTCCAAATAAATCCGTTGCAATTACCGATATTTATAACTGAGGCCGGGATTAAGCCCGAAAGGAAGGAAAAATAAACAGGTTTACCGTCGAAATAAACAATTTCGTTACAAAAGGCGGACCAACCGCACGGGTGAAACTTCCTGGGATCGCTTTCACGGCCATTGTCATGCCCCGTATAATAAATCCGCGTTCAATATCGCGACTCCCAGACACTGGCGTCGTTAATCGGCGATAAGTTTATTGCGGCATTACACGCCGGATTAAGTCCGGATTTACGCGAGTTATCCATTGTGCGGATAATGACGGATTTGAGGAGATTCAAAGAGAGTGGAGAACTAGGTGGGCGATGAATTCGAGATCGCCCTGATTGCGGAGATAAATTGGTTTCGGTGTATCACAATGATATAACTTAGTTTATTTTGTATAAATAAATTTAAAATAATAATAATAAAATTATTCGAATGATTTATTCCACTTGCCTATGGCTCATTCCGCAAGCCTCATTCTCATACTTAATAGCCTTCATTATACGCTTGTTGAATAATATACTATTCTTAGTTATTTTTGCAATGTTATCTTTATCTAATTTAAATATATCAATTGTCCATAATGCACCAAAAAAAGATGCATGAGAATGAGGCTTGCGGAACGAGCCATAGGCGAGTGGAATACGCAAGTAGAATACTATACTTTATCAACAATCAAAAATTATTATTATTTTTTTTACTACAACTATTCAACAAGGAATCAAATAATTGAAGGGTTTGACAGCTAGCGCCAAAATTTTAACATAAAAAAATCTATTTAAGAGATTTTTATTAATCAAATATATTTTTCAAATTTCATATTGTTCCGATAAACAGTTTTGAAAATCCTTAACCATTTACTTACTCGTTGAACACCCTGTATATATGAGCGTATTGTAACTTTTCCCGTGAATTTTTGTTTGATTATGTTTTCAACACTTCAAATCTATTCATTATTTATTTAATGTACAAATTACGCAATTGCCGATAATTCATTGAATCGGATAGGTCATTCGGACGCGATTATATCAGCAATGAAAGTATGATACATTCATTTCTCCCGTTCCTGATATGCAGCTGCATGTTTCAATACCGATTCGATGCTAATTCCTTCTGCATCGCCGATCCTAACGCGCTCCATTTATTGGCAATCGATTTTATTACACAAACACGATTTGGAGAATGAGAAAAGGCGTACAACTTTATAGGAAGTCGCGGTGCGCGATTCTAAATTCGTATATAATATAATATTTTATTCCGTTCTTCACTTCTGTATTCTTTAACACTAAATGTAGTTCTATATTTGTTTTATATTTGAATAGTAAGTTAAACTCCGTTGATCAAGGAGGCTGTTAAAATCGAAGATATTTGTTGGCGTGTACTGAAGTTTTCTGGATATAATATATTAATATTTTATTCCTTTTTTCACTTTTGTATTTTTAATACATATATTAATTGCTTCCTGGTCAATTTACTACTCAAATACAAAACTAAGATATAACTATATTTTGTGTTAAAAATGCAGATGTGACGAGAGGAATAAAATATTATTATAAAATAAATATGAATAAATTATTAAAAATCAACCAATAAAACACAGATTAGATTGAATAACTTTAAATTCTCTTAAAAATGGGCTGATATCCCGAAACTAGTCGAGAATTTAAAGTTATTCAATCTAATCTGTGTTTTATTGGTTGATTTTTAATAATTTGTTCATATTTATTTCATACAATATGAACTACCAATGTCTAAATATTAAAACCATTAAAAATATTATTATATTTTATCAAGAAAACTTCACGTACTCGCCAACAAATATCTTCTAAATTCGCATATTTTAATAACAATAATTAATATTTAATAACATTTCACTCGATTTTAAACTTTATTAATCCAAACATCAAGGATTAAGACGAAATTGTGCGCTCGGTTTTCCTTCTCCTTAGAGAAAATGCCTTGCAGCATATGCGAATTCTTATATTGACGCAAGGATAAACAAATGTCCACTTATGTGAAAGCATTGAAAGATCCACTATTTCTCCGCGAGATGGCAGATTAGTACTGGTCAGAATTTTCCAGAATTTCTATTCCATTTTATTCGATAATTACGCATTTTGGAAAATAAAGCAATAAAAAAGTTATATTCAACATCAAAATAAAATGAGCCGCAAAGGCTGAGTTTTACATATTTACGTTTATAATAATTATTAATCTATTGTAACTTATGTATTTAATATAAGGTTAATAAAAAAATGTAAAACTTGTAGGTCCTCGAATATATAAGGTATAGAGAGATATATTAATTTAAATATATTAATTATGTCACTTATTCTCATCAATTCTCAACCTTATTTACATGTTTAAAAATTTAAAATATTGTGACATTAAAATTTACCTTAAATATAAATGAAATTTTGTTAACACATAAAAATACCTCACACAAGTGATTAATCAAAATTTACTATTTAATCATTCTACTTCAACAATTTGATCTTAACTTAGAGAAGGTTTAAATAATGTAGAATTAGGACAATTAAAAAATATAGTAATCCATACTTGAATTCTTCTTGAAGTGGAATATGTTTTATATTATAAAATTAAATAGGTATTACTTTCTCTATTTATTTATTTATTTATTTTTTATTTTTTTAGTGGCAAAATATAATTTGCATACTATGGATAAGTGATTGAAAATGCATCCATATTATGCAAAATATATGTCGCCACTCAATAAAATAGTATAAAAAGGAATACCAATTACTTATTTTTATAATCCACATTCATGGATTATTATTAGTTATGCTTAAAATTGAGTAATTTCAATAATTCGATGCATGTTCATTAATGAGCATAAGATGCTGCTATTCCCACAAATTTTTCATGTTCGCAACTTAATTCTTGAATCAATTTAGAATTGATGAATCCCGGATTCTCCAATAATATTCGTGGATCTAAGAATTGTTTACAATATAATCCAGAATTATATCAACTGTTTTATACATTTTGTGCACAATCCACGAATGAATCTTTAATCCCTGACGCACTAAATACTAAGATACTTTTCACTAAAAATATGGTATTCAATGAAAATCAATTCATCGAAAAAAAAAAATTGTGTAATTCATTCGACGTTGAAAAGCATACACAGTTTACCATTTTTCAGAACATACATTAAGAAATGTGATGTTGAAAACAGTCGTAAATCGTTGAAGTAGAATAATTTTTACATCCTTTTTTACACAAGTTCAAATATTAAAAAAATTACACAAACATCAACTACTTAATTTAAGGCACTAATACATTTTACAAACAATAAAAAAAAACTAACACTTGTAAAAAATTTTATTTACAATTATAAGTGAGGTGGAGTTACGTAAAGTTTTTCAATATAGAAAAAAAGATAAAAAATATATGACGACATTTCTTTATTAATTAAACAATAACATTATAATAATCTCTGCCTACTGTTACAGAAAACCTGATCGATTTCTTAACTATAATTATATAGAAAAATACTTCTCAAAAGATTATTTACCGTTTAATCTTCAACATTTCATGTCCATTGCATACTATGTCGATTCTGGGGCTCTTAAACATAACCTCAAACTATTAACCGTAAACTTAACATCCAAATGCATTACCCTTTATCATAAATAAACTCTCTCACTATCAATAAAACCAACTTTAGCTGTCCTTAACGTACAGAGATATATAAAAAGAGATAAAATAATATATATATATATATATATTTCGTTATTCTTTTTTTTCTAACTCAACAATTAGTAAAATGATTCCACTACCGGTATTGCTTGAGGCCCTACGTTGTTATTTAAATTGTAACCCGAAAATTTTCTATCTCAGATTCGTTACTTATGTAAATATACATTTTTAGTACTTACCGTGTTGTATGTCTGTTAAAAAAAAAAGAAAATTAAAGATGGACAATAAATAAAAGTCATTAAATGAGTTTAAAGTCATTTAATGACTTATATATATTTTTTTTTCATTTAATGCACAATAAGGCATATTACTTGTTTAAGCAAGTAATATGCCTTATTATCAGCACAAAAAGGCATATTACTTGCTTAAACAACTAATATGCCTTTTTGTGCTGATAATTAAATTATGTGTCCCTTGCTTTTTTTTTATTAAAACTAAAAAAAATGTGTGGGACTACGCGCTTCTTCTTCCCATCGCTACGAGGGGTTGGAAAAAAACCACCTAGGAGCATGTGATTTTATTAATTAATTTATCCAAAAATCAAATAAAATTTTTATGAGTGAAATAAATTGAATTATATTCTTTTTTAATTTGAATCTTTAATTGTTCTACTTACATGCGTGTAACACATACTTCGCCTTGACTTTTTGTTTCTTAATTTAATATCGATCTTAACATTTTCTGCAGTAGCTAATTCGTGACTTTCGTCCCACGTCGGTTTACCCCGCGATCAACTTCCGAATCCCCTTCTCAGAAACCCTTATACCCGCGATCAAGATTCATTTTCCCAAAATTTCAATTTCTTAATTTCCGTCCGCACCTATTCATGGATTCCAACCGACTTCCTTGATTTTTTTAAATTCCTCTTTCACACTATTTTTTTATTATTTAACCATTTTTTTCGCTGTCCATTTTTTGGTTACAAACACTCTTAAATTTATGCACACTCATACCCGTTTTCACGCATCGGATTTTCGCTTATTTGTCGATTTACACAATTTTGAGTATTAAGCGCATACGGGTCTTCCCCTGTGCAAAATTTTTGATTCTATATGATTTTGGGGTCAAGCGCGTGCGGGTCTTCCCCGTCAGAATATACACAATTAAATTATACAGAAGTAAATTATTTCCGCTTAATTTTTGCTTCTGTGTGTGTTTTTTTTTTTTCAATTAAGCACGTGCTTCAAAATATAAACCTGTTTAATTATATAAAAATAATTAAAAAGATTTTCCGCTGCTAAATTACATTTTATGGATAATTTCCGTTATTTAATTCTTAATATTTAACAGTTTTTGTAGAAAAAATAATTTTTAATACACCCCGGTTGGAACTTTTACATTAGGGAATACAGAAGGTCTTGACCGATCGAAAATTTATTCATATTAAACAAAAATGATTTTAAAATAATTAATAAATTATTTCCACATTTAGTTCTGTGACTCAATAGTCATTTTTGTTTAATATATTTAAATAACTGCGACCAAGTGAATGAATACTGTTTTCTATTTATGAAAATTTATTCAATTAGCTGTTGTAATTGCGAGAAAGTATATATTGGTCAAACATAACGTATCTTGCGCTAGAAATGTATATCCAGAAACTCACCTGTAGTTAACCACATAATCGAAACTGGTTATAAAATAACAATAGAAAATGTCACATTATTAAAACAATCGTCTAATTATCAATTAAACATATCAGAGGCAGCTGAAATTAAAAAAAATCAGAAAACATAAAAAATAACTTTCATTTTAGTCCACTCCAAAATAATTTGTTGGATTTAATCCCTCCTACACAAAGTGTAGAATTTTTAATGAACGGTTTTATAATTGTAATATATTCTATGATACGCTATTAATTCTTTTAATTATTTGTAATCTTTATTTATATATTTTATTGTTTTCCTATCTATATATATATTTAACATCTTTATTGACAAATAACTTTATATTTTACAATGTATAGTATGTGTGTTTGCAATATTTACAGAATTATTTCAATTTGTTATGTAACTGTCATTGGTCGCGTTCAGGGAACTGTAGCGCTTAAGCGCTTTACGAAAGCATATATTTTTTCCGCTTGATCGCTTTTCAAGCCGTGCAGCTGTAAACAAAACGGCCATATTTTCGTGAACGTCCTTAACATCGAAAGCGTGTTCAGGGAACATGAAGCGCTTAGCCTGTAGCGCTACATGTCTAAAAATTCCCTGAACGCGACCATTGTCAAATGGCTATCGACCCGGGGGCTTTCTGTCTGGATTATTTAATTTTCTTGAACGTCGGTCGTTAGTGAGTGAATGGGTGAAACGATGAAATGTGGTCAAATGTTGTCATCGGTGGTTTTTTGTATTTGGGAAGTATGGTGGGATTTCTGTGAAAACAATAATTGGAAAGGATTTGGTAGTTGCAGTGTTGTTTGGAGAATTATTCGAAAAGGAATTGAAGGCGCTCTTCTATAGGAATTATGTTGGTGGTGTCATAGAGGAGTTGGTTGGAAGAGTTTTGTAGTGGCGAAGTTTGGTGAGGGTTCTTAGGGAAGTTCGCTCGCTAACCTGTATATGGTGTAGTGTGGGGTTCTGGGATGAGGAAAATAGGATGGATCCATAATCAATTAGGGGACGGCATATCATTTTATTAATTAGAACTGCTGTGTTAATATTTATACCAGCTTGTTTATAAGTCATACTTCTGAAGATTTTTGCCCGAGTAGTTACTTTGTTTTTCACAATACATGCATGCTTTTTGAAAGTGAGCTTGTGGTCGAAAGTAAACCCAAGGTATTTTATGTGGGGGGATGGGTGAATGGGGTTTTGAGATATAGAGATAGTGAATTTCGGTAGGGGATAAGGAGTTGTGACTTTCGGGGATTAATTTTGATTCTCCATTTTTCGAACCAGTGTTCGAGGGTGTCAATGAGCTCTTGATGAGTTCGGAGAGCTTTGGGTAGAGTAGGAGCATGGGAAATTAGGGCGGTATCATCGGCGAATTGTAGAATGTATTTAGCAGGGTTGAAGTATTTTGGATCGGTATGATAGATGTCGGAACAGAAGATATTGTAGATAAGTGGAGGTAGAGGGGAACCTTGTGGTACACCTTGTTCTGGTGTGAATGAAGAGGAGAGGTGATTGTCAATTCTTACTTTAAGGGATCTGTTTGAGAGGAATGAGTGTATTATATATATTTGGTGTGTAGGGATTTTAAGGAGGTTACATTTAAAGAGGAAGCCTTTATGCCATACAGAATCAAAGGCTTTCTGGATATCAAGAAATATAGCTGCGGAAGATTTGCCTTCAAGGTGAGTTGTTTGTAGATTCGATGTAAGGATGGTAAGAGGTAGGCTCGTGGATCGTTTGGGAAGAAATCCAAATTGGTAATTGGGAATGTGGTGTACAATTAGAGGAAGGATTTTATTTTTGAGGAGGGCCTATCTATATTTGTACTAGTATTTATATTCTAGTTTGTCTTGTTATTACTATAATTTAAAATTATTTTGTATTATCCTGTAATTTAAATAAAAGTGTGAAAAGAGTTTATTAGTGTTGAGAGTAGCTTCAAAGACCAACCAAAAACAGAGCCAAAGCTCTAAGTATAAGCGAGCTGCAGTGGCCATACTAACTGGATACTGTTGCCTTAACCACCATATCATCAGAACAGAAGTGCGGGGCAACCCTATCTGTAGACTATGTCTGGAAGATGAGACACTAGAGCGTGTACTATATGTACACCCAGTAAACAATTATTTCTTGGGTCTACATATACATTTAGTATATAAATAGATGAAGCATGATGTGGTGAGGATAGGATACAGCTTGTGCCATCATGTTAGGTTATGTTTTCTGTTTGTAAACACTCGTATTTGCAAACAAATCGATCGATTTGACCGCGAATTTTAAAATTATGTAAACAGTTAACACATTTTTATACGAAATTTCCTGAGGTTTAATGAAATTTAAGAAAATATATTAATATTACATTATTTAATGATATATATATAAACATATATTTATTTATTTATTTATTAACGGAAATCTCCTTTGTACATAATACATTATAAACAATAGTAACATAAGATAAACTTAATAAAACATATAAATAGTAACGACATTTATATGAAAAAAAATCTTTTAATTATAATAATTTCCAAAATCCATGAAAAAAGCATGATCAGTTACGAATTTTATAACCTATGGAAAATCATTTAATAAATTTATAACAATTAGAATATAAAGTTTTTAAAATTGATATAATTTCCAGTGAATCCGAAGGTGCCACTATACACCAATGTCTATTCAATATTAATTTACTTAATTTAAAATTGATATCTCGAATAATAAAACACAAAAGTAGCATTTATTCCGATTTAAAACGATGTAAACTAAGAATGCATAGAACAGCTGACGATAACAGAACACACGAAATGGCTGAAATCGGCCGCATGCTTTATCTATTTATATACAACGTCTATGGGTCTACAGAGCTAGATCACAAGATCCCTCTGAGTAAGATCATGGTATAGGTTAGAGGTTATATAGGGCCATTGTGAGGTGTCTTAGCCTCTCTTGAATTGCAACCTATAAGATCTATTGTTCTGCCCTTACCCAACCAATCACTTCCCAAGCAGTCACACGTTCTCTATGAACCTGGTAACTTTCTTGCGGGTGATGTTGCTCACCTCCTCAGGGGATACCTAGAAACCATGGGTCTGAAAAAAGAGGTGTGAGGCCTCACATATGAGGAATAATAGACCGTCTGGTCGCGGTTGATGGGCTGACCGTACTCGCTCATATAGAATATTATTATTATTATTAGTGTTTTATTTATCATCTATAATAAAATGCTGTTTACACTCATCCATTGTTTAAAAAATAAACTTCTAATTCTCTGATCAACTTTGAAATTTATTATTTTAAGGACAATGCGGAGTATGATTTTTACGAAAATTATTTGTTTGAAAATTTGTAACTCCCTGAACTATCATAAGAATCAATGTTGTTGGAGAGTAGTAGCAAAAATAACGAGATAGATCAATTAATATAATTTTAGTCGTTTCAACACTTATAAGGTCCAAATACAATTGAATACAAAGGTTCTGAACGAACTGCTTCTGAGCCAAATATTTACGTATTTATTTGCGCTGTTTATAAAATATTTGATTAAATAATGGTTGAGGCTTTTACTTGAAGAAATTCCGTAATATACTATATGAATTTAATAAAACACTCTAAATTTTGTTTGTATAACACTAACTTTTATTTATTGTGACTATAATTTCAACAATTTACACTCGTCATTATCAAATTAAAAGTTTGATTTTATTTAATTGATAAAAAATCTATAACAAAGTTAAAGCCTCAGTTATTAAAATTTAATATAGTATTTGTACGCGATCCGCGAATTAGATACGGAATCTTTGATTTATTAGTTTATTATATTTACTCCCACAGTATTTTACGACGGTCAGTTTGCGCACCCCAATATACAGGCTATAAAATTTTTTGTCCAAAAAAAATTGAACGAATCTTTTGTGCCGATTTCAGACGTAATTTTTACGGGATAATAAAAATTTTCTAGCAGCAGAGTTTTACAGCCCTAACCTTGAGAAATGCAGCCTGTATCACGTTTTAAACCTTCCAAGTACTTTTATCCTACTTTTCCCTCAACTTTCTTTCTCTCCTTTTGCATCCCGTGACTGCTTTCAACCAATGAAATCATTCTTCCAAATTTGTCCCCGAGATTAAATCCTAAGATCATCACTTCTTCTTCATCCAGCTTACAAGTAACTTCTCACATTTTTCTCTCGTCTTGTGAAATTTCCAATTTGTCTATTTTCAATCGCTTGTAACTTACAATAATTATTCATTCATTTATTTTACTTGTTGATTTTTACTGTGACATTTTAAACTTTATTCATTTGTATTTTTTTACTATTTCGTTTAATTTAACTTACATTTTTATCATTTTTTTATTTATATCTATTTTATTTAATTTGATGCACGTTGTTACGAATAAATTTATTTTATTTTAATATTACGTGTTTAAGTAATTTTATAACCCAAATCGTCGAACGGCGTAAACAGTATTTCTAAATTAAACAATGTTTCTTTAAGTTTCACTAAAAAATGTATTGTAGAGATACTGATACAGTTGTTTCTCCAACACAGTGGCATCATCAGACAGATGATTAATCATCTTGGTGAAACAATCGTAGCAGAGCCTCTACAATAAAAACTGTAAACATTTAAAAAAATGTAGTTTTATTTAAAAATAGTGAAACATAATTAGTGCAATTTTCTTGAAGTTAACCAAATGAATAAATCACTGGCGCACGCACACGAAAACACAGGTAAACAAACAAATAAATAATAAAAAATAAAACAGCAATTTCCTCTCGCTGAAACCGCGATCGTGATACATTTCCCAAGGTCCACAACCGCCTAGGCGATTGTTTCCGACGGACATAATTTTCGCCTCATTCTAAGGCCGCGCCGGAATTGCTCAAAACCCTCATTACTGCATCAAGAAAAAAAGAGAAAAGTTGGACACGAGCCGGCCGGCAATTGTTTAGCGCGATTACCGCAATAAAACGCAGCCATTGTTCGCAATCAAAGATCGAGAGAGTGAAAAGTGTATCCGTGTCAAATGCGGGTATTAAAGTTGACGGCGACGCAGGTTTGTGACTGTGAGTGATGGTAATGGGACAGATTGTGGATTTTGTTTAGTAATCTGGAATTGTGGGTTAAGAGCACCGCAGGAGAAATTAATGTATTGTTTGTGTTTATTAAATAAAGTGCTTAGAGAAATTTTGAATGTTTTTACTTTCGTGTAATGGATAAAGGAAAGTGTGACAATCTAAAATAAAATAATATTTTTAAACACATTATTATTTTAAACATTATCAATAAAATTTAAAGGATAAATTAAAAAAAAAACTTGATAATTGTTAAAAAAAACCAGGGGTTTAAAAATATAAATATATATGAAATAAATATGAATAAATTATTAAAAATCAATTAAAACAATTACAATTGGTTGATTTTTATAATTTATTCATATTTTTTTCATACAATATGAATTACCAATGTCTAAATATTAAAACCATAAATATATACAGGGTCCTGCAATAGTGTGTCGGGCTTTCATAGTGCCATTCCCGTGAAGTATTATCTGTATTTATTCATCTCACATTCACTTTTACTTACATTTTGACAGTTGTTTCGTCTCAGCATGGCCTACTAGAGTGCATAGAAATGTAATTGAATGGATACTTTTGTGAAAAATATTGAATATCTCAACAACTATGGGGTTTAGACATAAGATATGCCCCATCAAATTGAAGAGAAGAAAAAGACCTATCGAATAATGACATAAAATAGGGAGCATTGCATTAAAAAAATGAGTTATACCGCTTTGAAATTTGCAAAGTTTGGCATGTTTCTCTGAACACCCTGTACTACTAAATTTAAATTGCTCATTAATAAAATGTTGCTTATTAACCACACTGAGATATTTGCTGAAAGTTATTCTTACCTTCAAAAAAACGAGGTCGCTACGATTTTTTAAAGTTGAGCTTGCTTATGCATGATACTTGAAGAAAAAAATTGTAAATTGGCAACACTGTAACATAATAAAAAACTAAGTGGACAACAATGTAGAGGTTGAAAAATGTTATTAGAAAAGTTGAATAAATACAGGGTGTTCCATTAAAAAAAAAACAAATATTTTTGTTATGCTGCAAAATTGGGACACGCTGTATGTTTGAAAATAATTTTACACCATAAAGATTTTTAAATCAATATTTTTTTGTACGAAACATTTTTTTGTTTTTTTCACGGGAATGGCGCTAGGAAAGCCCGAAACACTGTATATATGTTTTAGTTTGACCAATTGATGCCTGAGAATAAGAAATTTATATTAAAAATATCTAATATAATAAATACATATTTTCATAATATATTCCTAAAAAAGGCTATCGACCATAGGTTTTTCTGCCAGAAATTAATATTTTACTTGTTTATTCAATAAATCTTTTATAATTTGGATTTTTAATGAAGCTTGAAATTGGCTGATTGTAGAATTTTCATTGTATCCACAACCCGCACAAAGTGTTCTATATAAATTTTCAAGACTATCTTGATTAAAACTTATTTCTACTTTTGTTTGTTGTCCCAATCAGGTTGATTGTTTCCACTTTTGTCTCTTTTTCCTTAACTACTTCGGACTTCTCTATCTTTTAATTTTGGCAAACCATTATCCTTACAATACATCCATTTATTTATAAAGGACTTAAATTTACAAGTTAGAAAATTAAAGCATTATAATAATATTACACAAACTTTCTAAGTATGACTATGAGGCTTACTTATATTATGTCCATTTGGTTGTCTTACATGTCGACACTGACTAACAGTATCAATTGTTTTTTTTTTCAATATGCTGAATGTAATGTGCGCCTTTCTGAACAACACAGATATGTGGTTTCTTCATCTGTAGGTCTAAATAATGAACCACTAAGGCTATCAAATAATTTATTCATCTGTATTACAAATATTGCTTTTGCAATTAATTTCCTGAAAGAAAGCAAGATTTACATATGTATATTAATTAATTAAATAAAAATTATTATTTATTTATTTATTTAACGGAGGCCATTAAATACAGTAACATACATACATGATACAATGAGTAATTACAATAATAAAATAATAGAATTATACCTCTTTGTATAATATTATACAATGCAATTCCAACGGTTCTGCTTAAAATTTGTGCTGCTAATTTTACTTTCATGTATTGTTGATTTTTTGGTATGAGGTGATTTCAATCTATGCATAGTATATAAAGAAAACAAAATTATTTTTTTATACCGCGTTAGATAAACTTAAAATAGCTAAAATTATTAAACAAACTAAAAAATCCAAGTGGGATAAAAAAGTAATTTTGTTTTCTTTATATACTATATTGAAAATGTACCAAGTTAACGCCGACAAAATTAAAGAATCAATCTATTCATATTTATTATTAGTAACATTTTCCTTCGCATAACCAAAAAAAAGCCTGTATTACAAGATGACTGTTGAATAATCTTGCTTTAACCTAAAACATTATGACCGGCGTACGGAAACTCTTAGTCAGTAGGCAGAGTCGTGGATATATAAATAAAAAATAATAAAAATGTTGAGCGCCACTTGGTTTAAAAATTTCTAAAATAAACTTCCTCATAACCAAGAAATTCGAGGAAAAAAAATAAAGGTCTTAAAAAAATAATGAATAAAAAAATATTTAAATAATACACTAGGTTTAATGAAACTCAAAAAGATATGTATAATACAGTTATTAGCAAACAATAAATTATGTATGAAAATAAAAATAAGTCAATTCACAAAAAAGAAAACTCAATATAACGCAAATACCAAACCAATAATTACCTTAATAAAAAATTAACGCATCTCAATTTAAATCAAAAACAATTTAAAGATATCGAAATATCAATTAAATGTTAAATACACCAATATAAATCAAGTTGGTAATTCCATAATCATAAATAAACTCAGATAGAATGACGTCACCCTTCTTCACATGTATCATACAATTAAATCTTATAATTAGAAAAGCATAACCCAAAAAAATAATCCCTTTCCCTTAATTTTTTAACCATAAATGTTTTTTTTACATAATTAATTTAATTCTATTATTCTCTTAATTTGTATTGCTTTTTTTTAAATAAATTCTTCTTGTTGAAAATGAATATTTAACTAAATCACAATAAAGTAAATAAAAAAATCTAATAAGCACTAATTTGTAATTTAGTCACTTAAACAACAAACGAAATTGCACTTAAGAAAACAAATTATTTATTTTTTAAAAATTAATCACTTATCTGGAATTTTCCTGGCTAACTTTTCCGACTCAATCGCACCGTCCTCTGATTCCACTGCAAAGCACAGAGATACTTCCAGAAATCCTCCTAACTCGCTCCCACGAATTCACCGTGGCGAAGAATTCAAATTTGGACTCCCCTCCGGGAACAGCAAAAACTCCAATAACTTTAAAAAATGGATCGTTAAATCTCTAATGAAATTTAACTTCCCCAACGAGGCCTAAAATCGAGTTTCAGATTTTAGTGAACAACCCCAGAATTAACTATCAGCAACAACATAGAAAAACAAAATGAACGGCTAGTTAAATGTAGACAATTCAAAATCGACAAAAAAATCGACAAATTAATACAATATATAGAAAATATGGAAATTTATCTTAAGGTGTAGTTTGGCCTCGCTTAATTTAATTTTAGGATTCAATGGTTGTGAAAAGATCACGAAGATTCACAAAGATTTCTTCTTTAACACAATGGCACACAGCGCGTGTTTTCCAGCACTTAATTCAACAACCTCTTGAGCACACAGCTCGACAATTACTGCCGAAATTTACTACAAATTTTCATTTCCCCTAAAAATAACTAATCGAGCGCCACCTGCTCAAATTAATTAACGGTTGGCAATTTCGAATTAACGAACCTAAAGATGCGGCTACACAACTCTAATATCTTTGCGATAATATTTATAAAACTCCCACACAGGAAATAAAAACTATTACAAATAAACTACAATACAGATTATAATAACTCCTCGCACGAGAGAAATGTAACTGGACGTGATAAGAACAAAATATATGATGCGCAAAGTGGAATGAACAAAAATACGCCCGCGTCGTTCTTCTTTAACGTGACCTGTGTTTGACCTTTTCCGAAGAACAATGATTTGTAAACAAACCAATATCGCGAATTTGTCGCTTAAAATTCCCTTGAATAACCTACTAAACAAATAAACGACCTGTCATGCGCTAGGATAATTCGTCGAAGGGTTGCTGCACCTTATTATATAATATGATATGTGAAAATGTGAATAAACAAGATTAAATCAAAAATAAATAATTCCTATTTATTTTATTTTTGTTGTATGTTAAATTACTGTATTTGAATATAATTAATATTTTATTTACCCATATTTTCTCCATTATCAAATTCAGCTATTTAAAAATGAAAATGTGACGAAACGTGAACGTTACAACATACAGCTTGCAGTATATTTATTAAAATATTTAAATGTGAACTTTTAAAAATTGTTAAATAAAAAAAAATAGGCTTTACTTTGTAATTATTATTTTAAAGCCTCTCACAAAATATCAATAAAGGGAATAATGAATTTTCGGATTAGATTTTTTAATTAAAATATTTTTATTGCATTTTTTTATGGTTTATTAATATTTTATTTTTCCTATATTCCGGATATGTAAATTTCACAACACAATATCAACGAAGTGCGACATATTTAACTGCAGTTTGAAAGATTTAAAAAACGTATTTTCAATTTAACCTATTTTCGTATTTCAAATATTGAATTTTGTATAATTATATTTTCTGTTTAATATAATATATGTAATTTTCATATTTTCAATTTTTAATTTTGTATAATTATAAGCATCTCTAGAATTTTGTTTTTCTGTTTAACATAATATATGTAATTAGTTTTAAGATTTACACATTTGCAAGCATATTGAATGTTACTCTGTAATTGGGTTGGTTAAACCTGTTGGGTAAATAAGTATATTATTATTATTATTTTATTTTATTAGAGACGATTAAAAATGTTTTAATAGATTTACGGAAGACGTTTAATTCGGTGTTTAAGGAGCGTTTATAAATATTAACCGACTACTTCCTACGTCGAGTCGGCAACATCTGCGTCTTTAAATCAACCTAAAAAAAACATAAAATAATCCAAATTTGGCGAAACCATCAAAACGCATTCTAAAACACTTTACATTCACTCCGCTCATTTCAAACCAAACTACCTCGCTAAACGGACAATTCCGACCAAAGATACAAATCTGAATTAAATAACATTTCCACAAGCGATTCAAACTCATAACTCAAAAAAAAAAAAATATCCAGCAAGTGCACGTATTAATCCACGGCACTTAATGAGTTTTCTTACAGAGCCGGAGGATATAAATCGACGGTTTATTACTTTACGCTCCGGCCGTATAAGTCCCAGTTTACGAGACGCGCATAAATTTTACCGAAACGAACTTTGCGCGCCGGTTTTTCCTAATTAAAAATTACATCCGCGCGCTGTAAATTTTAACGGGCCGATTAATTTTTCGGTTTTTGAAGAATTTACGGAGCGAAATCGAAAATCCGAAATCGTGCGACGGCGGGCGGCGGCCACACTTTCTTCCGCTCGTTGCCGGCCCGCGATTGTGATCTAGATAGTAATTAGCGCGGCTAGTTTACGCTTAGTTTTATAATAATTAATTAATATGGTAATTAATTAATTATAATAATAATTTATATTAAATACAATTTCTCTCAGAAATTCCTTATTATTTCTGGAGTATTATTTTAGGATAAAGACACAAAGATTATTACACTTTTGATTTGTTTACTTATTATTATTTGACTTGTGGGGCTTCGACCTAGAGATCTTTTGTGCCTCCCCTTACAAAAAATAATTTTATTTTAATTTGTTACCTCACAGGACATACCTATCCTTTTGAAGTACCCTAAAAGATTTTTATTCTTGAAATATCTTAGTTCATTAAGAGTGGGAAAGTAGTTTCCCAAGAACCTTTGTCTTACACGAGCTGAAGACTCGCATTCTGTTAGGAGATGGATAACTGTCTCCCTTGCCACAAAACAGAATCTACACATTTCATCAGCGACTAATCCCATGTTTTTCAGGTGGCCCCTAACTGGGACATGTCCTGTTAGAATTCCTGTTAATAGTTTGAGGTCTTTCTTGTTGAGTAGCCAAAAATCCATATTGGAAATGGAGTATGACCTCCCAGTGAGGATTTTTGCTGTCTCAGTTCCTCTATACTCCTCCCAGTAGTGTAATTTTTCTCTATCCTCTATGTCCCTTATTGTTGCCTTTAAGAATTTTTTGACAAGGGGACAGATGGGTTCAGGGCCTATTGGATCAAGTTCCGCCCCTTTTTTCGCAAGGACATCTGCCATTTCATTGCCCTCCATTCCCCCATGCCTTGCCACGCATATTAGACTTAATCTGTTGCCTTTTACCTGTTACATCAGAGAGTTATGGCACTCCAGAACCAGGCTCGAATTCTTCGCCGGATTCTGAAGAGCCATAAGTGCAGCCGTGCTGTCACTAGCTACATTGATGTTTGCCCCTTTATTAGGACATATCCGGAACTTAATAAAATTGCCATGATTTTTGCTTGGAAGATGGTGCAGCCAGATCCCAGCGCCATGTAGATCTCAGTCCTTGTTCCACTGATTCCTGAGCCCGCCATTCCATTTCTTAGGGACCCGTCTTTATACCATACCAGAGATCCACTTACCTGTGTGGGAACATTGCCTCCTAACCAGTCATCATGATCTTGTACTCATTTTCTTCAAATATGTAGATGCCATCAATGTCATCCCTGGGAAGCCCAATTAAATGAGGAGCTTTGTTTAGGATGATTAAGTGACCTATTGGTTTTTCTTTCTTAAAGTTAATACTTTTGTGTATTCTTAGGGTTTCTTCGAGAGCGACTCTTTAAAGGTGTATGCGTAGAGGTGTTACGTCTAGTATCACCTCCATCGCCGCTGTTGGAGTCGTCCTCATTGCCCTCGTAATACACAAGCATGCCCATATCTGAATCTTGTTTAGAATTTGAGTGCATGAGTTTTCGTCCACCAGATGGACGCTGCATGAGTGACAGTGGGTCTCACTATCGTCTCATGCATCCACCTGGTCATTTTAGGATTGAGCCCCCAGGTCTTTCCTAGTAGTTGTATAAGCCTGTAACAAGCTCATTCAGGATCCTTCCGTAACCCTGTTTGCTAATATTCCATTTTCCATCTGAATTGATTCTGATTGTTGTAGTAGCTGCAACATTTTTTTTTTAATCTTTTTCCTTTCTACCGTTAGGTGTAAGCAGTTTTTGTTTAGTTTCTATATTTTTCTCTTCATGTGTTTCTGTCCTTGGTTAATTGTTTAATGTCCTTCCAGTGTATGTCCTTTTTTTCTGCTTCTTCTCTAATTATGTCATTCCATGTTTTTCTCGGTCTTCCCCGGTAATTTCTTCCTTTCGCTCTTGTTTTATATATTCTTCTTGCTGTTCTATCTTCTTTCATGCGGCACACATGTCCGAACCATCTCAACTGTCCTTCAACAATGGTATCATTAATAGGTCCTATCTGTAAGTTTTGTCTGTATGTCTCATTCCTTATTCTATCTCGTCTGGTCTTATTTTAAATTTTCCTTAAGAATCTCATGTCTATTGCAATAATTTTCGTTTTGTGTTTTTCCGTCATGGTCCATGTTTCACTGCTATATATTATTGTAGCTCTTATAACCTTTTTTACTATTTCCGCCTTTATATTTTTAGTTATTTCTTTCCTTCTAAAGAACGTTGTCTTCATCATATTAAACATACCTACAATAAAGATCAACAGGAGCTAAATTTAAGATTACATCTAGCGTTTTGGATGTAGTTGATCTGACCGCACCCGTTATGAGCAATTCTACTGATCTCTGTACCTTACCTAGTGCCGTCTGTTGAATTTTCTTATCTAGAGCGGTCCACCATACTACAGCTACGTAGAACAGAATGGGTCTTACCACAGTCGTGTACATCCAGTGGACAATGTTTGCTTTCAGTCCCCAGTTTTTGCTCACTGCTCTTTTACATGAGTACAGTGCAACTAACACTTTCCATACTCGCTTCCAGCTTAACTTTTTATCAACTAAAATACCCAGGGTATAGCCAGTTAACTTTTGTATAAAACAAGCTAAATGACATCAAAATTGGTCGAGTAGTTCTTGTTTACGTATTGTTCTATTCACTTAACTATACAACGGTTTGTTTTGTAAATTATAAAAATGTACATTTTTAAAATTAAACTCAACAACTCGTAAAACCACTTGGGATAATAATTGATTAATTTATTTGTTAATTTGTATTTTTAGTTATTGTTTATTTATATGTAATAGCCTACTTGCCACTTATAGTAAAAAATTGTTACAATTTTTGTAAAATGGTGAATTTTCCGTAAATAAATAAATTATTAATTAAAAAAAATATTAATTAATTAATTAAATTCTTCCTTGGGGTGGGGTATTGGTTATCCACCTTCTAGCTCTCTCTGGTTCAGGAAGTATCCTGCAATGAAGAACGGCATAATGTATGTAAGAGGAATCTCGTTAAATAAATAAATGAACTTTAATAGTTTTTCAATTATTCCTCCTGTTTAAATTAGTTGTTTCTTTTTCTTCACCATCAGCGATTACAATTTTTTACTCACCTCAAAAGATTATTGAATAATTGATTAAATTGTTAAACAAAACGACAAGGGAATCGTTTTTTTTTTAATCGAGGAAGAAATCATTTTATCAAAAACACCCAAAAAACTGCATTTAGATTTTTTGCATTACTAGAAAAATCATCATTCTTTATTGAAATATATCTGTCTGTAGCAGCTACTGTGTAAAGACGTGTCCGTTTTAAATTTGATGCCTAAATCGTTGGACTACATGTATATATATTTTTTTTTTCAAGATTCCTCTAAAACCAAATCACGTTTGAATTAGCACCCATGTATATTTTTTTCAAGATTCCTCCAAAACCAAATCACATTTGAATTAGCAAAAGTTTCTTCGACGAGACAAATATTTTTGACCTGGCTTCTACAAATATTCATTATCGTATAATATATTCGATATCAAATTTATTTTAACTAAGAATTTGTTTTTCTTTTTGTTTCAGGTGAGTGGTTAACACAAAAAGCACCCTTATTGATTCTTCTTTTAGTTTGGAACCAAATAAGTAAGTACAAAAGATTAAACAGCTATTTCTATCGAAGATTTTTGTTTATTTGAAGAAAGTACAATTGTCGAGCGTTATTTTTTTAAATAAAATATCGATAGTACAATAACCCACTATAAATTAAAGTCTGTACATTTTCTCCAAATTTTATGTATACTAGTATACAAAAAATTCGAAGATTAATCTTGTTGGCGACGTTCAGCGCATCGTAATCTCTCGCGAGCCTCACGTACGCCTTCTTCTTTCCATCGGGCCTGATCAGCGTGTTCACTTTCGATACGTTGATGTCATGCAGTTTCTATACAGTTTGTTGAAGAGTACGTGAAGTTTTCTTGATATATTAAATTTTATTCTTTTCTTCAATTCTGTATTTTTAACACTTTTTTACATAAAAAAACTATTGATAATAAACACAATGTGCTCGAAATGTACATTTAATGTTAAAAATACTTAAATGTACACTTTTTTTACATAAAAAAACTATTGATAAAGAACACATTGTGCTCGAAATGTACATTTAATGTTAAAAATACTTAAATGTACATTTCGAGCACAATGTGATCTTTATCAATAGTTTTTATGTAAAAAAAGTTTTAAAATACAAATAGAAGAAAAGAATATAAATATAATATTATATCAAGATAATTTCACGTACTCTTCAACAAATATCTTGGATAATAATATTAAATCAAGAAAGGACTATAATATTATTATATACAGCTATTTCTACATTTACTTTAGGCTTTAAGAAAGTTAGATTTGGTTATTTCCTCATTGTATAGAAGAAAAGATTAATATTTGATTCAAGGGAAATTAAACTGAGAAGAAAATAAATTGAAAGAAGCTTTAGAGAAGTTTTGTTTAGAGATCGTAAATCGTTCAGCCAAGGTTTTTTTTTAGATTTTTGCGGAAATTGATTCTTCTCAGCAGAACTTCTCATTTTCATTCCATAAATGTTATTTTCTAAAACCATCACAATATTTTTGAAGAGTTCTTCTTGAATATCCATGGTAATATTGTTTTGAATCTTGCTTGGAAATTTAATCTCCAAAACCCACTTATAGTTGCGAGATCGTCATTTCTATCCATTTTTTTTGTAGGATTTATGCGAATTCATTCATTCATTCGTAGTTTGATCTCCTTTAGTGGATTTATTTATTTTCCCCATTTATCAATTATTCCTTCTATCTAAATTTTGTTGTTTCTTTTTCTTCATCATCAACTTTCTTCATTACAGTATTTTTACTAACTCCAAAAGAATATTGATTAATTGATTAAATGTTTCAAAAAAAAAACGAGAAGGGAATCGTTTTTTTTTAAGCGAGTTGGAAATCGTTTTATCAAAAACACCTAAAAAACTGCATTTAGATTTTTTTTTTCATTACTAGAAAAATAATCATTCTTTATTGAAATATCAGATATATTTCTTTATTGAAATATCAGATATATTTCAATAAAGAATGATTATTTTCTGCTGTAGTTACTTCACAAAGATGTGTCCGTTTTAAATTTGATGCCTAAATCGGTATTTACTCTTTTGGGCATATTGGACAAACGAGGGTACAATATCGTTCGCGGTATCCAATGCTTTTAAAGTCTTCTTTTAATTATTTTTTTATTAACAATAAAATAATTAATTTCTAAAAAGAAAATCATGGCGTTTATCATATTTTGTAATTACTAAAACCCTATAATCAAACACTTGACAGTATTCACTGAATACATTTTTGTTGTTGTTGCGAGAACGTGTGGGTTAATTAAAATCAAACAAAATTTCTCGAATTCCCGCCGTGACAGTTTCGCGCGCTCACACAAACGAGGGTGTCATTTATTCTCATTGTCCGGGCCTTAAATAAGCATATGCGCTTGTAAATTCGCCGGAACAATGTGAAAGTGTTTGTTCTCGCCGCTAATTGGCCTTTCGGATCGCAGACGACGGACGTACCGAAAAATAAAAAGCGGTCCACGCATGATAATGCCCGGCGTAATTATACCCTTTCGAAAAAAATAATGAATGAAAAAAAAAAAAAACGAAGAGGAGATAATCGGATATGAATTTTTGCGCGTTTCTAAGGCGGGCGGACTTTCTTGAAGAGAGGCCCCTGCCGTATACGGCGACCCTTTTCTTATTTGTTTTTAAGGTCAGACTTTTACTTCGGAGCGCTGGTTTTGGGATATTGAGGTGTTTTATTTTTTGATTTGCGGAAATCATATCTCATGATTTTTATTAACATAACAATATAGTCTTAAAATAAATTAAGAAGGAAGCTTGAATACAAAACTATCGTAATTAAAATGTAAATGAACCTGGAGAGCAGGTCGAACTAACTCCGTACAAAATCTGCCACTCTTTGACTTGATTTGTTTATTTAATAAAATGTTAAACCGCCAATCATCTAGCGTATGGATAACTAGTGATGACTATTTTTTTTTTCGAAGCTCATCAGATTAATGTATTCCATGTGCAATGCCTTGATGAAGGCGGTTGAACGGATCTAGTTTTGCTTTGTTTAATTTTTGCTATAAAATAATAAGTAACGTTGATTTTTGTATGAAATAAATATGAATAATTGATTTTTAATAATTTTTCATATTTATTTCATACAATATGAACTACCAATGTATAAATATTAAAACCATTAATTATAGTTGATTTTTGTAATTTTTATGTCCGCCTAACTTATTAATCGTATGTTATAAATCTTCAACGTTACCGTAGCCCAGATGGCGCTATTTCTAATGCAGACACAAAGATTTCATATCTGCTTTTATATCACTGTTTTGTTGAAAATGAAATATGATAGTGACAAATTTTTATGAATATATATTTTTTTATTTTCAATACATGAAATATTTACCACAAAAATTGGTTTGCAATTTAGGCATGGTACCTATTCCTCTTAAGGATTCGGCCAATTAGAACAGAAATAACCAGTAGTATTGGCGCAATAACTGATTCGTGTTATTTTGACGTTTTTATCAATGGATAATATTAAAATTATTAGGTAAATTGAAACTCTTGTTTTTATTCAAACAAGAGTTTCAATTTACCTAATATTAAATTCGCGTTCCATCAAGAGTGTAGTGAAAATAGTATAAATTTTATTAAAATTATTTATTTATTTACCCACAAAAAAAAACATGTTACATAATATAATACAGTAATACAATTTCAAACTTATAATAATATATAAATGAATACATGTCTAGACATATGGCAAATTAGAGAGAACAACATAAATATATGCACTTGAGATTGGACTTAGAATACAAATTAACAAAAACATTGTAATTTGGATTAAGAGATAATTTATTTCACGTACGCATGAACCCAGAAAGTAAATTATTAATACTTTAGTTGAATGAAAAACAGTGTTGGATGTCTGATTTATCAGTTGATGCAGAGGTTAACTTGATTAAAAAGATACAAACAGTCCGCCTGGTTACTAGGGTCCAATTTTACAAACCTCAAGTAACGTTATTTTCGATTTTTTCATTCGTTTCGCAGCAGTGTCTCATTGATAATCAAAGAGAGAATCACTTTAACTTCTATTCTACAGATTCTTTACGTTTTATTTGCGGATTGTAAAATTGGGTCTAAATAATTTATAAAAGAAGGTTGTTCTACAACATAATTTATGAATAGTAATTGCTCCTTTGTTATAACCTAATTCAAAAAAATATTTATTATATATTAAAACATTTAATTTTATTTTCAAGAATTTATTTTGAATATATTCAATCTTAAATTAATTACATTGATTTCATTAAAAATTTATTAATTCTCGGTTTAACTAATCTTCTTTATGTTGGTTGTTGGTTGTGGAGACTTTAATTATTTAAATAAAAATATTTGTCCTTTCTCCTACTTATTTTTTATTTCACTCGGTTTAACTAATTGAAATTTTAATGCATTAAAAATACGTATTCTTACCAACATCGATTAAGATAATTTTCCTTCATCCGCGGAGCTAATGTGTTAATTATACACATAGCGGGAGAGAGAAAGAGAGAGAATTAATCGTGTGCGGAGCACATTACAAATGTTTACAATCTTTGTTTGTTGTGTAATTATGTAAGGCAGGCCATAAATTTCCATAATGCTTAACCTCTGCTCGCAGCGACGCGACGTTTCCCGATTTGCATAATCGAACGGACCCCGATGACAAATTTACTGTTTTACACGTTATTGGCGACCGCTGACTGTTTCGACGCGCAAAATCATTCAGATTAATTCAGTGACTTAATCTGTTTGTTTATTTTCTGTGCTGCTTTTTAGATGTGTGCACGTATAAAAAAGAGAAGGAAAAAATAAAATAATCCCGGCAGAAGAAAATTTATTTGTATACAGGGTGTTTCAAATTCGAGTCTCACCATGGGGATCTTGCTTATTATAAGAAATAAAGGGTTGGTTTTTTATTTATATCTTCATTATTTGAAGCAATATTTCAATACAATGAAGACATTCTTATAGCACTTTTTTATGATCTAATCGATGGCGTACTAATTTTACTAATGTTTCGTTTCTTCTAGACCATCATCAACTTTCTTATATCTTATGGGCGCCATATTGATTTTTTATCAGATTAAAATCCTCTATTTTTTTCTGATTATAATGATACTACATATGATATCTTTATTCTGATAAATAAAGACAGTCTTAACAAAATATTTTTTTAATACTAATAAATCACGCATGTCATGAAATTAATAGTAATCAATAGAAAATATAATATAACTTGTAGCTTTGTGAATACAATATTTGTAAAAAAGTTTTGCAATGGAACAAACATTTACATAATGATTTTTTTTACAAACTAAAAATTATTTAAAAAAATAGTAATATGCGGAATATCAATATTAATATTAATAAAAATATTAACACAAAAAATATTTATTTAATTTATGTTAAAAAAAACAGCCGTAGAAGCAACAGAAAATCAAAGGTGTTCCTTAAATTATTTTTTGTAGTATACAAATTTTATTCAATTTCGAGACGAAATTATTAATATTTTATAATTTCCTAATTCATGTTCTGACTATACACATTTGGCCAAACATTTATTCTAAAGGAACATTGGGTCTCATATTCAAGCTTTTTTTTACCTTTAAATCACTTAAAACTATACAATACATACATATTTATAATATACAGGGTGTCTCAGCGTGCGCGCCGAGTAGCTTTACGGCTAAATGGTTTATTTTTTGCAAAATCGGCTTTCACAGGCGTATGTAGGTTTATTAGGACCACATTTTAAAATTAGTTTCAAATATACAGGGTGTCCCATAAAAGCATGGCGTATCGTAGTTATATTTTTTCTAATGGAATGACCTATATTTTATATTTTTTTTCAGATTCTACATCAAAAATAAAGTTAACTTTTATAATACATTCATATGCCTAAACCTAACAATTTTTGAAATATTTAAATATTTTTGGAAAAATTGACGTTTCGAAAAAAAATCATAACTCTTAAATGGATGAATGAAAACAGATGAAATTTTGTACCAATATATTAGACTAATGGGTGAATATTTTAGGCTATTTGCAGGAATTTAAAATCTTAAGATGTTTTGATAATCTAACGTAACTCCAGAAACACATTCAAGGTCAAATTTCATGCTTATTTTAAATGGCACACCCTATATCTAATAGCCCTATCTTGTAGTAAATTATATTGTCTTTCAAAAAGTATAAAGATATTTTTTACCTAAACCTAATAGTTTTCAAGATATATGCATTTTCGTTAACTTGTGACATAATATTTATTATTCATAACATGGAAAGTCGATACAAAGCGCCATCTATTGTTCAATATAATATTTATTATTATTATTATTATTCCATAAAGGCAAGAGTTTAGTTATTGTTTATAAATAAAGTCAGTTGACCCAACAAATGATTTTCGAGATATTTCCTAAATTAATACACTAATTTTATTAATTGTGAATATACTAATTGCATTATTTATTTACACATGTGTAAATTATTTGATAAAAACTTGAAGAATTGTAAAACAAATATAAGGAAATACATCAAATAAATTGACAAAATAGTATTAAAAATAATTTATAATAAATTTTCAAAAATACTACCATCGAATACATAATTCACCTTTTTTTAATGATATTTTGACATTTCTCAGCATATTAGGTATAATTGATCTAAATGTATTATTAATTTATTAATTTTTTAATTCTGCTTTCCATGTATTCTTCCATTTCATTGCTTATTAAACCACCTTTTTTGACGAATATTCAATGGAATTAAACTTGTAATTGTGTCTCCTCATTATTAGTTACTGTATTCAAGGTAGTTTTTTTTTTTTCAAATACTTCATACTGCCCACAGTTTTGAATGTATTTAAAACTTCCTCTACAGTCTTCTCATTAGGATGTCTTCCATCAGAGAACATTTTGTACACTAAGAGACAATCTTAATAACACTACATTATTATTAGAATCATGTTAATTCTTTAATTTAAAGGAACATTATTTTTTCAATTGTTAGTAATAATACGAATGTGTCAATTAAATTTGCTTATAAACAAAAGCCTATTAGAATAACTGGCAATAATAATTATTAAATTAAGCAATAGATGGCGCTTTATGTTACATTGTCGTATTAAAATAATAATGATAATGACGAAAATTAACAAAAATGGATATATCTTGAAAACTATTAGGTTTAGGTGTAGAATACCTTTATACTTTCTGAAAGACAATACAATTTCCTACAAGATAGGCCTATTAGATATAGGGTATGCCATTTAAAATAAGCACGAAATTTAACACTGAATGTGCTTCTGGAGATATGTTGAATTATCAAAACATCTTAAGATTTTAAATTCCTCTTAATAGTCTGAAATATACACCCATTAGTCAGATATACTGACACAAAATTTCATTTGTTTTCATTCATCCATTTCAAAGTTAAGATTTTTTTTCGAAACATCAATTTTTCCAAAAATATTTAAATATTTCAAAAGTTATTAGGTTTAGGTATATGAACATATTATGAAAGTTAACTTTATTTTTGATGTAGAATCTGAGAAAAATATAAAATATGGGTTATTCCATTAGAAAAAATATAACTATGATACGCCATGCTTTTATGGGACACCCTGTATATTTGACACTAATTTTAAAATGTGGTCCTAATAGACCTACATACGCCTGCGAAAGCCGATTTTGAAAAAAATAAACCGTTTAGCCGTAAAGCTACTCGGCGCGCACGCTGAGACACCCTGTATATAAAATATATAACATATATAACATATTTATATAAAAAAATATAAAATATATACATAATTAACATACTTATAAAATACATACATGTTTATAAAAAGACACTCTTGGTAATAAAAATTTAACGATTTAAATATTTAATAAATAGTAATATTTAAAATTAAATATTACTAAATATTAATGTTGACAATCACTGACAGAATGACATCCATCTAGTTGCTAAAAATGAGTGCTTCTTTAGTATCAATAAAGAAAATTCCAAAAAAGAAAATAACTAATTACAATAAAGGTATGATATATTATATCATTGTAATCAGAATAAATAGTAGATTTTAATCTGATAAAAAACCAATATGACGCCCATAAGAAATAAGAAAGTTGATGATGGTTCAGAAGAAACGAAACATGCTATTAGTAAAATTAGTACGCCATCGATTAGATCATAAAAAAGTGCTATTGGAATGTCTTCATTCTATTGAAATATTGCTTCAAATAACGAAGATATAAATAAAAAAAATCTAAAACAAATTTAAAATATCTTCTAGCTCTGTGGCTTACATTACGTAAGTACGTTATACAAATGCACATTAAAGCAACTATTTCCCGGGCAAATACCCCGCCGGACATTGAATTACATAATGTACACCCGCTGCTGCATATCAATAATTTATTTAATTTAAAATATCTTCTTTTGTTTTCAAAATATTGCCAAAAAACTATTTTTTGTAGTGTTGGGCAAAATCGAGTAACATTAGTAATCGAGTATTTCTAAATTAGCGATTATTATTAAATAAAGAGATTAATAACAATAAATTAATGTTATTTTAATAAATAAGGAACAATTAAGGATATTAATAGAATATATTGCATTAATAAAATTGCCATATACTTAATTTTGTATAAACAAAAAGATAGAAAAGATTGACTTTGCCATCTCTAATTTTTTGTTTGAAATTTCGTTTGTATTGTGTATTCAAAAACTATTGGATCTAGGAAGTTGCCACTTTTACATTATACACAGACTTTTTAATCAGAAATTTAATAGTGCCAGCTTCTGTGTTTCTTATGGGCGCCATATTGGCTTTTCAAATTTTTGTTAAGAACTTTTTTTCTGAATTTAACGGTAAATCACACTTATAATTTGTTTTGCATTTCATAAGAAACATTACAACCTTTCTTTTGTGATGAGTACCTTGGATACAATGATCATTATACACAATATATTCGAATTTGTTTTCGGATTATTCTCGGGCTTCATTTTTTCCCTAACTTAATCATTTATCTGACCCTTCAAAAAACCGAGATCCTCATGCATTTTCACGTCATATCAAGGATACTTAACTTAAAATTAAAAAAAAACATCGAAAATAAGGCTTCCTACATATTTAGAAAAATTAAAAAGAAATGACTTCATTTATTATAAAGTTAATATCAAAGATAAAATAAAATCATTATAAAATACATTTTGTCCGTGTATTATTAATAAATAAACGAATAGAAAGTCTATACAAAAACATTAACAACGCAAACAACATATTTTGAAGAAATAACGAAATTCGTAAGAAATAATGGACTCAACAGAAAAGAGAAAGAGTGAATTGGCTCTGGCCAGACCGCTCGGCGTTGTCCGAGATTGCGTTGCGTAACATTCAGACGGAAGCGGTTTCGTGATTTAGGCTGTTAGACTAGACAGTTTTGAACTCGCCCAAGTACCGAGACACCACAATGAAAAAAATAATATAACAGGAAAAATTGTATTAAAGATATTTATGTAATAATAAATTATTTGTAATCCTTTCTCTATTTCATATTAATATCTAGAGCAAATCAGCTAATATTATGTATATATATATAACCTTTATTTGGCATCCAAAATCCAATACATAAACCCATACAATTAATAAAACAAACAATTTTCTCACCCGATCATAATAACAAAAAAAAAACTTAATAGTTTGATCGAATTTTATTGTTCATTGCCAGAAATTTTCCTTGTTTAATTTCATTGTAATTTAAATAACTCCAAACGTGTGAATCATCTTTGTTTCATTTTATTTAATTTAATAGACATTATCCTTTTTTTTTCCAAGAAATTAATCCAAGAAGACATTACACTAATATTATTAGCTGTATATATATAGAGTATATATTAAGGCATTTGAAAGTTCCCGAATAAATATCTTCTCGAAAAACAATAAAATACTGTCAGAAAGGGTTCTTGTGGTTAGCCGACTTGTATTTTATTTGGTTTCAAAATCCATAAAATTTGAAATGTTATATATTATTGTATTTATTTATGGAATCTCTATTTCACAGTATAATAATATATCATTGTTTAAAAGTGTCATTACAATAGTGTAAAAAATGAAATGGTGTCAATTCTTAATTTAACTTACAAAAAACGATAAACCTAATACATAACAATAATCTATATTTATTTATATACATATCAATTAAATATTATACACATATATATATAGTAAATGTTGCAAAAAACGGGTCAATGTGTTTCTTTTATTTATTTATTTATTATTTTTTCATTTTTATATTGTGGTAGAACTTTTAGTGTTCTACATTTAAATAGATCATCAGGGTATAGAAAATACAATGTATGGTACTTATCAGTTTATTTGATGAGCAACAAGCGAAAATGATAAAGGTACACTAAAGAAAATGCATTTCCGAATAATCGACTTAACAAAGATCAACAGTGAACATTTCAGTTGAATAGGATTTCAATACTTTATATTGCTTCATCTAGCCCTAACTATTGCCTGCATTCGGCGGCCCATGCCACTAATGAGCTCACGGATATCATTCTGTGGAATATTCTTTCATTCTTCTTGAAGCGCCACAGAAAGATCATTTATTATGGTTGGTGCAACTGATAAGTATCATATGTTATATTTTCTACAGCCTGATGATCTGTTTAATTGAAAAACACTAAAAGTTTTCTTCTAAGTACTACCAAAACTTAAAAAAAATACAGTGGCCCATTTTTTTGCATCTGAGTGTACATTTTATTTACAAAAAAATAAAATAAAATCTAATTGGTGTATTGAATCCTTAAGATAATAATGCTCAACTTTACTGTTTAATACAAGATATAAATATTGTATTTTAATACTTTATATGTTATGTGAAATAAAAAATATATTACTTCTAAAATCTTCGCAAATTTTTGGTTAAGACTAATAGACGCTTGGGATTTGGATTCATAAAGGCATTCATTGGAAGTATTATGAAGTGGGTTGTTTGGCATTTTTATTACAAGATATTTCGTTTAAAATTAGAAATAATATTCACTTGGTTTTGTTTTATTTAATATATTTTTGTTTCAACTAGTTTCGGCTTGATTCCATTATAAAAAATAAAATACAAATGGAATTTTTCAGGTATTTAAACATATTTTTTTCTATTTATCAAGTAATAATAATTAATGATATATTTCCGTTACATACAGAGAGTTTTTTTATCAGTATACATTAGGGGAAGTGTATACCTGCAAAAAACGCGAGTCAAACGCAATGTGTGTATGTCTAATTGCTTATTTGGCATATGTGTGTTCAATTGCGTGTTATAGGCAACTAAACACACACACACATCAATACGTTTGATTCGCGTATTTTGCAGGTATACATAGAGGAAATGTATACTGTTAAAAAAGCTCTCTGTATATAAATTTAAATAATTTTGTAATTTTACTTATGGAACAGCTGTGTCTAACATTTTTTTTTTTTATTACTCCTATCTCGAAAGATATTCTCATTTTATTTGTTGTCCCAATCAGGTTGACTGTTTCCACTTTTGTCTCTTTTTGCTTGAACCACTTCGGACTTCCCGATTTTATTTATATTCGAAGATATTTTTGGTGTGTTCAAGCACTCACGTTTCTTAATATAATATAATATAATATAATATAATATAATATAATATAATATAATATAATATAATATAATATAATATAATATAATATAATATAATATAATATAATATAATATAATATAATATAATATAATATAATATAATATAATATAATATAATATAATATAATATAATATAATATAATATAATATAATATAATATAATATAATATAATAGTTAATTACACATCTTTATTGACACGTTTTTTGAGTTTACAATAATAATAACAATAGCGACTAAATATAAATAAATACGTACCTGTACATTGGATAAAATCCCGTCAGGTATTTAACTCACCGCGAAAAGCGAGACAGAATTACATAATAATAACAATATAAAATATTTTGAAAATGTAAAGGTTTCTTGTCAATCGGCTATCTACCTTAGGTCTTTCTGCCTTAATATTAATATTTTATTCCTTTCTTAACTTTTGTACTTTTAACACTAAACGTACATTTTTATTTTGTATTTACATATATTATTTAAACCACCCATGTTTTATTCATCGCTCTAATACCACCATTTTCCAATGCACATAACGACTTTTACTTTCAATCGGAACGATCCGCGCCAAATACGTGAATGAACAACGTCCGCTGATTTCCTTATATGGAATACGGGCGAGTGAGTTTACAATTCTCGCAGGAAAAAAAAAGTGTTCGCGTAAAATATGCCCGCTCGGCCGCGTTATATAAGTTTTGTCCGCGTTTCGGGCGATTTTTCTCCGGTTCAATTACACGCCGAGAAACGTGGGCCGCGATTATATCAAACGGTTATTAATGCGGTGCATTTTGCAACGTTATTATCCTGTATTGCCGCAATGATCGGGGACCAGATTCAGCGGAATTCGCTCCGATGTATCGAAAAAGGGAAACGATTTACTAAGTCGTTGTTTTAAAAAAAAGGTTTTATTTATTGGGTTATTGTAAATCTGCTTTGCATACAGTGTTTATGTCTTTTACTTAATGATAATTCGTTTGTTACGAAATCTCTTATTTACAAAACATATCTAAGATATTTGTTGGTGAGTACGTGAAGTTTCTTGATATAATGTAGTAATATTTTATTCCTTTATTCACTTGAAGAAAGGAATAAAATATTACTACATTATACAAAACATATACTATAAATATTAATATTACAATATCGAATGTACCGTAACCAACTTAAAAGGACTGGAGTAGTAGTAAATATCTTTATACAATATGTTATGCAAATTCCCACCATATAGCATGGGGAAGTGCAGATATTAATGGCAGGTTTCCCCTCTTACATACCTTATGACAAATAAAATCATTGCCATAAATACGGGAAGCAAACCAACTTTTGCTAATAGAATAAGGGAATACGTATTAGACCTAACCCTAGCCAGTTCTATAGCATCATCTAAAATCTTTAACTCCGATGAACGTCTCTCTCTCTCTGACCACCGTTTTATCAGGTTCAGTGTTGAGGCAGGAGATAAAGAGATTGTGAAAAGGAAAATCATCCAGAAGACAAATTGAAAGAAATATGCTCTATCCATTGAACGGAAGGTAGGAAGATCAATGGTAAAAAATATTGAAACAGTATATGGAAAAGGCCTCAAAAAATCTAAATGGAAGTGCTGAGGACACTTATTTTATTTTATTTTATTTTATTTTATTTTATTTTATTTTATTTTATTTTATTTTATTTTATTTTATTTTATTTTATTTTATTTTATTTTATTTTATTTTATTTTATTTTATTTTATTTTATTTTATTTTATTTTATTTTATTTTATTTTATTTTATTTTATTTTATTTTATTTTATTTTATTTTATTTTATTTTATTTTATTTTATTTTATTTTATTTTATTTTATTTTATTTTATTTTATTTTATTTTATTTTATTTTATTTTATTTTATTTTATTTTATTTTATTTTATTTTATTTTATTTTATTTTATTTTATTTTATTTTATTTTATTTTATTTTATTTTATTTTATTTTATTTTATTTTATTTTATTTTATTTTATTTTATTTTATTTTATTTTATTTTATTTTATTTTATTTTATTTTATTTTATTTTATTTTATTTTATTTTATTTTATTTTATTTTATTTTATTTTATTTTATTTTATTTTATTTTATTTTATTTTATTTTATTTTATTTTATTTTATTTTATTTTATTTTATTTTATTTTATTTTATTTTATTTTATTTTATTTTATTTTATTTTTGTTTTATTTTATTTCTGTACGATTTTTAATATGTAATTAATTATTATTTACATTTAAAACATTTTGATTTGTAAATCCATACGCTGATAATTGAACGTAGATAAGAAAAAAAATGTTTTTTTTTTGGAGCGTGCGGCCGAGTTGAAATTTGGATCGAAGCCAAACGCCAGTGATAAAAGGTGAGTGAAACACACGGAACAATAATAAGTGCCAAATTAATCTCAATAATTCCCGTGAAGAATACAGGTTTAGTACGAAATCGTCGGATTGTTCAGTGGTTTCAGTTTAAGTGTATGGTTTATGGAATGTGTCGAGGATTACGGAACGCCGGTTTTCTACTTGAATTTTCGGTATGTTTACCATCAAAATTAAATCCTTTGCTTTATTTCATCCAATAATACTAAAGCGGTGATATTATTATTAAACATCTTTATCACTGTTTTAATACAATATTTATAAAATAATATATAGCATTTCAAATTAATGGATTTTGAAATCAGATAAAACACCAATCGACTAAAGACTAGAAGTCTTTCTCTAAAAAGGCAAAGATTATATTATTCTTGTATTATTGTTTTATTTATATTTGGCACACATTAATAAAAACAATATTTAAAAGTCTCTTAAGTCCAACTGAACAAATTTGCTGGGTCCATTAAAATGGGCAATAAAAATAAGCAGAAAAGAGTATTTATTCACTTGGTCACAGTTATTTAAATAAATTAAATAAAAATTATTTGAAAATAATTAATAAAAAATTCTCACATTTAGCTCTGTGACTTTTGACTTGCGTTACACGTAACGTGTTTAATGTACTTACATAACGTACGTCAAAAGTCATAAAGTTAAATGTGAAAATAAATTTTAATTATTTTCAAATAATATTTATTTAATTTAATAAAAAATAAGATTACTTAAAATCACAATGTCGGAGTGTTTTTTTTTATCAATACAAAAGAGTATTCATTTACTTGGTTACATTTATTTAAATAAATTAAATAAAAATGATTTGAAAATAATTAATAAATTATTCTCACATTTAGCTCTGTGACTTTTGACTTACGTTACACGTAACGTGTTAAATGTACTTACATAACGTAAGTCAAAAGTCACAGAGCTAAATGTGTAAATAATTTGTTAATTATTTTCAAATCATTTTTATTTAATTTAATAAAAATAAGATTAAATTATGAACTGTAGAGGCTTCTACTTCGTTATACATGTTAAGTCAATCAAATAAAACACTTTAACTTTGTTTGTATAACACACTATTTTTTATTTTTGTGACTGCAGTTTCGGCAACTCAAAATAAGATTATTTAAAATCACAATGTCAAAGTGATTTTTTTATCACTAGAAAAGAGTATTTATTCACTTGGTCACATTTATTTAAATAAATTAATTAAAAATGATTTGAAAATAATTAATAAATTATTTCCACATTTAGCTCTGTGTGTGTGTGTGTGTTTTTTTTTTTTATTATTATTAATCATTTTAACCAGTGTGACTTTAACTAATGCTTAATTATTATTGTGAAAAAGATTGACTTCTTTGAAAGTTATGAAAATACACTAAAAATTTAAACAAATTGTAGAAAAAGAATATGACAATCCAAAACATATTAAAATAAAGCCTTGAAGTTCACGTATTTTTTACGTCTGAGAGAATTTAATCATTTTAAATTCCATTAAATGAATTCATGCAATTTTCATCTAAAACAATTTGATTATCTCCGAATCCGCATTGAGAATGAATACAAGAAAAACAAGCCCACTTATATCACCGCAGACAATAGTATCGAAATACAGGCATAGCGTGTCGGCCGTGTTCGTGGGCGGCGAACAGAAAATTCCAGCCGCTCCAGTTTCCCAGTTTCCATTTGCATGAGGAACGTCCTTGGAAGGAATGAAGTCGCTCCCAGTTACATAACAGCCTATCCTCGCCAATGTCCTGTTATTTACCTCGCGACCGTTAACTGCACCTCGTGATTAATCGTCTGTGCTGTTAACACGATGTTTTGCAGTTAAAGTAAACAAAAAAATTAATTCAGGAAAGCATTAAGCGCGAGATTGTAATTACAAATAGTAATAAATAATAAGAATAATGTACAATTATATTATTATATACAGGTATTAGATAATTGATACATATTTCAATACTATTGAAAAATATTTTCTCTTTATAATAATAATAGAGATATTCCATACAAGTAACAAAATTATTGATTTATTGAATAAATCTTATTTATCACTTGAAGAAACCTGGTAAAAATAAATTAAATAAAAATAATTAATAAATTATTTCCACATTTAGTTCTGTGACATTTTGACTTACGTTACGTAAGTATTTTAAGACAAATATATAAATGTAACCAAGTAAATAAATACAATTTTCTATTGCTATTAACAGCCAACGGTGTTATATCCGTATTTACGGATTAACGGGAAGTAAATAAAAATGCTTGGTTTGTTTCACAAATATTTTAAAATGGGCTAATTTCGCTTGGTCACAGTTATTTAAATATATTAAATAAAAATGGGTATTTGCCCGGGAAGTAGTTGTTTTAATGTGCACTTGTTTAACGTACTTACGTAACGTAAGTCAAAAGTCACAGAGCTAAATGTGGAAATAATTTATTAATTATTTTCCAATTATTTTTATTTAATATATCTCAAGAGTGGATTAGAAAAACAACGACAGTTGATTAAAAATGCGTAATTCTTCTCTGGTAATTAGGGATTATAATTAGTGATGGGCAAAGTTGATCTTTTATTATTTCTAAATTAAGTATATTATAATTTTATGAATGTTACTTATTATAAAATATCAAAAATAACTTCCCATTTATTAATAAACATAAATATGAAGTTACTTTTTCGCTTTAAATACTTAAAATGACACATTTAGTAATACTCGATTACTAATATTACTCGATTTTGCCCAACACTAATTATAATATCGGGGAAGAGCAAAGGTCTACGTTATTCTTGACGAGGCGTATTCACAATGTAGCGGGAAAGTTCACATTTAATTTCTTGTTGTCCTTTTCACATTTCTCCTCTCCGTTTTAAACTTGTTAAAAAAAAATGTCAAAAACTCTCTTCTTCTCCAAAACTTCGATCGAGTAAGTCAAACCGTAAGTTCGCCTGCGTCAGTGTTTACATTTACGTAACAGTTAATTACAAAACTATTTCCGGTGATGTTTTTCCTTTTCGTGGTTTTTGTCTCATCGATTCTGAAGTCTGACTCACCGACGACGCCAGCGGGAAATTTTCACCAATTAATGCCAGCTCAGAAGAACTAATGATGCATTCATAGTTATGTCCGGAATAAAAATAAATAATATTTATATACGGAAAACGTACGTTTATTTCAATTATAAAAGTAAAAAGGATGCACTTTGATTAAAACATTAGATTTGTTAATCAGTGAAACAAACCAATTGTTTTAAGGCTGGCATTTATCGTATGTAAAATGAAGCGATTTTGTACCAATTGAATTCCTACAACAAACAAACCCTGAATAATGAATTTCATCATATTATATATCAAAATAATCCTAAAACTCCACAGATTTCGAACGAGTTATTTAAAAATTAATCTGATTAATATTTTAGAAGAAAATTACGTCCAAAGTTAGCACATTTTATGCAAAGAATGTGCTATATTTTTACTTAATAATATAATTATTGAAAGAAAATTAAATATGTCGTAATAATCTACATTTAATGTAGTTATGGTTGAATACATTTTTTCGTCAGAAAACAATGCTGTTTAGTTAGGAAGGTCGTTCCGAAAATATCATCAATTCCCGTGAAATTCGGTCATATTGAATAAAACCGGCAAGTTACATATAGTTTTCTGCATTTGACTAGACAAATATTAGTTCATTAAGTCTCATATAGATAGCGGAAAATAGTGTACTATATTTTAATAAATGTTATTTGCGTTTATCACCTTTAAATTATTTATAAAATTAACGTAATGAGTAATCGTTTAAATAATTAATACTGTGGAAAAATACAAACAAAGATTTTTAATTAATTTTCAAGAGATACTCAATAGATGTTTCTCCCCTATTCTTGATAATATTTGTGTATGTGTGCATGTGTATATGTGTCTGAATGTGTGTGTGTAGAACCGCTTAGTGTTGTTTCACATTCAATGAATATGAGAAAGACAGAAATATCCAGTTATCTCTGCGCGCCGCGATTCTATAACACAGATGATTCGCATGCCATTCTAAAATAATAAACATTTTAAATAGTGTTCAGTAAGCAGTATACAAATATGAATGAATATTTTTGCAAAAGTTTGCACGGTGAAAATGTATTATTATGTTTTTTTTTTAGATTTATAAAAAATGTAATGTTTCAAATAATTTTATTTGGAAGGATTGTAATAAAAGACATATGATGATCATAAATAAATCAATATAATTGTAAAATTTACGGATAAAAAATAATAGCATGACTGTAAAGTAAGCAGAAATACATACTTTCCAAAAAAATGTATATATGTTTCCTCTAAAATGATTAACAATCTCATGCACCATTGTATTCCACTATTATAGAATTAAATCACATCAAATAACATCAAATCAAATTAGCCCCGATTGGTATCTAATGGTGTCACACACCTACCCTGACTTCCCTATTCCACTATCATTGTTCTACACTTTGTGTAGAACAACATCTCAAATAAAAATAATTTTAATTTTTGGTTTATTTATAGTATATGAATATTGACCCTACACCCATATGGCTAGGAAGGGTGTGTGTGTATATATATGAATATATATGAAAATTGACATTGATGACTCCTATTTTTTATAGGAATTTTAAAATAAAATGGAATCCCGACCAGGGAAAGTTTTTGGAAGCTGGAATTGATCCAGCCAATATGTGTTAAAAAATAAAATTGAATAAAATAAATACGAATACATTATTAAAAATCAACCAATAAAACAAATAAAACACAGATAAAATTGAGTAATTTTAAATTCTCGACTAGTTTCGGTTATCAGCTCATTATCAAGATACTTTAAAATTGAGTTTAAAAAATCAATATATCTATAAAAATTAATATCCATAGAAATTTAAATAAACTCAATTTTGAATTCTCTTGACAATGGGCTGATAACACAAAACTAATTGAGAATTTAAAATTTATTTGTTGGTAAATTTCACAACTGGCGATGAAACTGATGAAAATACTACAAAACAGCTAGTATTCACATCCGACAAATGAGTGAGTAAAATCATATTTTGTTTTTCATACTCTATATAATGCAACATAAGAACATTTGAAAAAAAGTGCTAAATCTGTGTTTATTCTTTGATATGTTGCGATTTTTGATTATATTTTATTTCAACGGAATGATATCCGCTATAGTGTTCTTATATTTAGGGTCTTTTAATACACTAATTTATTCATAAAAATATCATATGTTTATAAGGTTTCAATTGTTTTTTTTTTTGTGGAACATCTATATTGTTTTACATAATCAAATTCTCTATCGATTCATACTAGCATTACATGCGATTAT
Organism: Philonthus spinipes; assembly: GCA_963082785.1. Classification (NCBI taxonomy): domain Eukaryota; kingdom Metazoa; phylum Arthropoda; class Insecta; order Coleoptera; family Staphylinidae; genus Philonthus; species Philonthus spinipes. The sequence continues at coordinate 11,965,338 of OY720311.1, forward strand.
CAACTTTAGTTTCTTTATATTGGAATACTATCTTCCTTGGTCATTTTAGTTTTCGATCTGGGTTATATATGCCGTCAACTTCCTCTATTAATTATTGTTTTAAGATAATGGCAACCATTACTCTCGCTTACAATTTTAAGCTGAAATGTTTATTTACATGTTATTTCTTTCTTTCTAAAAACACCAAGGAAGATATTATTCCAATATAAATAAATCAATATTGACAATGGAAAATAGGACATGTCCCATTTTATTTATATTTTATTTCAAATACATTTCAAGAAAACAAATTACTTTATGGGAAATATTTAATGTCATTTCTGTTACGCAAATATAAAAGTTTCTTCAAAACTAAAAAAACGATGCATGTAAAAAAATGAAAACTATAGGGTGCCATTAAAAAAAAAAAAAAACGTTTTAAGTCACATATATAAAATTATTATTCGGGCACCAAGTATATAAATATTTCATACTTAAAATAACCATTGCATAGAATTGTATTATCTTAGTATGCGTATAAAATAATGATTTTAGATTTTTAGAAACAGCAACAATAGTAACATCTAATCAAAACTACTAACTGTATTATATTATTTTAAAGATAATGTGAAGAGGAATCTAATAAAAAATAATATATAGGGTGTTCAATTTAAAATAATAAAGTTGGTATCAATTCTTAGAAAAGGAGACGGCTTGCATATATGAAAACAATTTTATATTATGCACCTTTAGTAAAAAATAAAAAAAATAATAAATAATTATTTGAGGATCATTTCTGTAAAAAAGGTAAATTTTATGAATATTCAAATATGTATAAAAACTGTTACAAACGTATAGTAAAAATTATTACGTTTAATTTAAAATTTGGAAGATAATAACGACTTTAGGTATCAGAAAAAATGTAAGTATGAAAATATTTTAGTTTGAAAAATCAAGCTCGATTACATATACAGTCAAAGTTCGAGTAGGTATAAAGCGCATACATATTTAATGAATCGTTTGCCACTCTGTGCTTTGCAATAATTTTTTGATTTCGATTTTTTTCTCTAAAAATGAGAATAAAAACATTATAACATCTATTGAGTAATTCGATGATACGACAAAATTCATCAAATATATTTATGCACTGTCTCTTTATACACTAAAAAATAACAAACAGCATATTCATTAATTTCAATAAAAAAAATAGAACGCGTCAGCGTCGGTTGTCGAATACACACACATACACATATGTAAATTAAATAAAAAACAAACTACAGTGTTCTACATATTTCTCATTTAGTTCGCTATTAAAATCGAGAGGCATCACCTCCTTGACGATTCGCAACTATCTCTGTCATCGCATCAATCCTTTTCTAGTAAACGCCAGCCTTAATCAGTGAATTAATTAAATATTTTTCAACACGGGTTAATGCAGAAATTAATTAATCATAACGTAAATAAGGATATTTAAATTACAGATAAATATTCTACCATGCTGAAAGAACACCTTGTTTCGTAAATTAATTTTATTTGTTCCGACTAGTTTTGTCTATTCTATATTATTATCATTACAGACAAAACTAGTCGGAACAAATAAAATTAATTTATGAAACAATACCAAGTGTTTTGATTTCAAACATATACAGGGTGGCCAGAAAAGATGTGATAATCTTCAGTTAAAGTGTTTTTTTTAATCAATTTTAAGTAGAAAAAAAAAAACTAAAAAAAGTTTTTAAAATAAAAAAAAAATTAAAAAATAAAAATAAAACACAAAAAAATATTAGGTAATTATTCAATAACCTTTAAGACATCATTAATATCCTAAATATGTGACTAGAATTTGTTTTTTAACATTTTATGTATAATTATTGCTATTAATAATCGACTTATCATTAAATAAACATTTGCAATGTTTAGCTGGATGTTAATATAACTAATTTTAATCAAAATATTACTGATTTCTAATCAAATATTTATTATATCAATGGCCTCATGGGCGTTAAAGAAGAACCGTACAATATTTTTTTACTTAAATTTTCTACTTGAAATTAATCAATGAACAACTTTACCTGAAGATTATCACACCTTTTATGTATATCTTAACAAAAAATGATAACTTAATATATACATTACATAATAATTTTAGACCATCGGGTCTATTCTGTAAGGTAAATGTTAAGATTAATGCGTACGTAATTAAATAACATCACATTCTATGTTTTAAATATTTGTTACAAAAGTTTCTCAGACTGTGATAATAAAAAATAACGTTCACGTTAAACATTACATTTCCTATACAGAATACCCCCGCAGGAAAGGTTTCCGAATCGTGTCACGGGCTTTTTTAAAATTTTAAAAACGTAATCATGGGTAAACATGCGTGAAATTAACGAATACGAAGTCAGAATCTGTAGGAAACTTACCGTTTGATCACAATTCGCATTGAAAGTCCCAATTTTGAGGTTATAATTGATCCGATTTCTGACTAAATAAGCACATTGCGAGTATAAATCGTATACATGATGAAATAATCTTCTAATTTATGACGAAATTTAACAAATTTGTTGCGATTTTTTTCATTTATTCGGTCAAAATCACGATTTTAATTTTATACAGAAAATTACGTTTCTATGTAAAAATCAATATGTATTTTAGATCCATTTGTAAATAGTAGATATTTTAATTTATGATGGCAAAATAGATGGCGTCACCGCTCCACTAAACTGAATGTATTTTGTACAATATAACAAAAAATAATAGAGAATTATTCATCGACTCTTATAAATAATACATACATATTTAATTAATGATTTTTTAATGAAAATATTGGATAGATTGGTACAACTTACGATCTTTTGCACGTTTTATCGGCTTCGGTTAGGTTAGTTTAGTTTAGTTTGGGTTAGTTTAGGCTAGTTTAGTTTGGGTTAGTTTAGGTTAGGTTAGTTTAGTTTGGGTTAGGTTAGTTTAGGTTAGGTTAGTTTAGATTAGGTTAGTTTGGGTTAGTTTAGGTTATCTTAGGTTAGGTTAGTTTAGGTTAGGTTAGTTTGTGTTAATTTAGGTTGTTAGGTTAGTTTGGGTTAGTTTAGGTTATGTTAGTTTGGGTTAGTTTAGGTTAGGTTAGTTTGGGTTAGGTTAGTTTAGGTTAGGTTAGTTTAGGTTAATTTGTGTTAGTTTAGGTTACGTTAGGTTAGGTTAGTTTGGGTTAGTTTAGGTTATGTTGCGTTAGGTTAGGTTAGTTTGGGTTAGTTTAGGTTAGGTGAGTGTGCAAACATGTTTGTAAAGTATTCTGACAAAACGTGCAAAAGATCGTAAGTTGTACCAATCTATACAATATTTTCATAAAAAAATCATTAATTAAATATGTATATATTATTTATAATAGTCGATGAATAATTCTCTATTATTTTTTATTATATTATACAAAATACATTCGGTTTAGTGGAGCGGTGACGCCATCTATTTTTGCCATCATAAATTAAAATATCTACTATTTACAAATGGATCTAAAATACATATTGATTTTTTCATAGAAGCGTAATTTTCTGTATAAAATTAAAATCGTGATTTTGGCCGAATAAATGAAAAAAATGCAACAAATTTGTTAAATTTCGTCATAAATTAGAAGATTATTTCATCATGTGTACGATTTATACTCGCAATGTGCTTATTTAGTCGGAAATCGGATCAATTATAACCTCAAAATTGGGACTTTCAATGCGAATTGTGATCAAACGGTAAGTTTCCTACAGATTCTGACTTCGGATTCGTTCATTTCACGCACGTTTATCCATAATTCCGTTTTCGAAATTTCCGATATCCCGTGACACCATTCGGAAACGTTACCCCCCCGCATATCTAACATTAAAAAAAAAAGAAATAAAGAAAGTAGACTTTCCTTTATCTCTCTTAAATTAAATTTTCATAAAGGTGATAAAGGCAGTAATAGAAGAAAAAATACAGTTTTTTTTTCCGAAAGTACATTTTAAATATTTCACTGAGACTTCAGATATACACAGCATATAAAATAACCCAGGATGAACTCTCATTCCAAACGGCCGAGATCAATAAACCACGACTCGATCAACTAACATTTATCAATCAGACCGCGCCCAGACTGGAAATCGCACCGACAAAAAAGGCCCGCATTATTAAATGTGTAATAAAAAAAAACACTCAAACTTGAATTATTATTGAAAACTTGACCTTGCCCTTTTTCCAGCATCCGCACCGCGGGCCACGCGCAATACAGGTTGCACAATTGTCGGTCTTCGTAGTAATTAGCTCTCGAAAATCCGGCCGCTGACGAAAAATTGCCGAGTAATTCTGTTTTTCTGGACGTAACTTGTTTGAAAGTCGGCGTGTTGTTTTTTTATTTCTGATTTCATCGTTGTTGTTTATTTAAAATTTAATTTCGTTCCGATGATTGGAAATTAATTATTGTAAATTGGGGACGTGTGAATATGTTTTTAGAGTTTATTAAAGTTTCAATTGAGAAAAAAATGTTAATTAAAATAAATTACACAGCTTGAAAAAATGTCGTTTTATTTACTCGTAAATTTTGTTTATGATAGTTTAAAATTCTGTTGTGGTTATCGTTAAAAGTGCTGCTGTTATGCTTATTCGAGATTGAGGTTTTTCCGTATTGTTAATGTTAAGTTTAACATTTTTAACAATCTAAGTATATACAAGGTGTACAGAAAATGAGTGAAAACCTTCAGGTAACTCAATTCATTAATTAATTTTTAATATAAAATCCAAATAAAAAAATGTTGTATGGTTCTTCATTGAGGCTCACGAGGTCTTCGGAATTTTAAATATGTGACTATAAATTAGTATTGTTTTTTAAATATTTTGTAAAAAATCAATAGCATTAACAATCAATTAGACACGTGTATAATTCCATTGATGTAAATGATTAATAAATCGGATATTTTTACAATTTTATAACTTCATCAGAAGCGTTCTTTTAATGAAAATGGATCTGGCAACGACGCACGCTCGTTTGTAAAAGAAAAGGTGTATGCAACACCTCCAGCGGATGATGTAGCAGTTATAAACAGGATAAATGCACACTTGTTTGATTGACGAAATTTCGGTATACATGACTGATAATAAATTAAAGACGACGCATGCGCCATCTTTTGCCTAATTTAAATGTGAATACATGACTAAGATATAATTTATATTAATTAAATATAAGTGAAAGATTTTTGTATTTACGCGCTCCCAACAAAAAAAAAACATTCTTTACAATCGGATGTCGAACGCAAGACACTTTCTTGCGATCAGCACTATTGTTGTTTTGAAAACTAACGATCAAATAGGAAAACTAGTCACCACATCAAGAAAGTCAAGATGATAGTCAAGCCTTCAGGGACCATTTTGCGGACAGAAAAGGATCCCAACAGTGGAATGAAATGATGTAAACCGCCAGAATCATCACCAGAGGTGCAAAAAAAAAAAACGTTCCTATGCAAGGGAACACCGTGGCAGAGGGCCATGTTCCCTGAAGGAAACCTTTCATCAAACATTCAAGAGGAAAATACCATATCCATATCATATCTAATGTAAATCTGGCAGGAATAAAACTATTCATAAGGTGAGACTTTTCAACCTTTTTTAACCATCTTTGAACATAAAAACAACGCAATGCGCCAACTTTTGCCTAATTTATAATTGTTAATCATTCAAGTGTATATTTAGTTTTAAACAAATTAAAAAAACGTAAAACTAAATTGATTGAGTGAGTTACGTGAAGATCAAATGTGATTCATGTAAAGGTACTAATATTTATTTTATTTATTTATTTATTTATTAAGCAAAAGACATGTACAATTTTCACAAGAATTGCATTTGTTATACAAAATTATAAACTATAAAATACGTAAAATTAAAACTAAAAGTAAAATATAATAATTATATAATAATAATAATAATAATACAGATTAAAATACAAAAAAGAAAACAGCTCATTTTATTTCTCATATTTTAATATGTCGAACAATAAATGAATTAAATAATATCCTGCAGAAATTCCACGACCGAGTAATACGCTCTTTCAATAAGCAGTTCTTTTAGCTTACGCTTAAATATTTTCGTATTTTCAATGTCTTTTATTATTTTTGGTAGTTTATTGTACAGAGAGAGACACATATAATATTCCTTCCTTCACACTTTTATTTTAATATTTTCATGGAATAATTAATGGTTTTAATATTTAGACATTGGTAGTTCATATTGTATGAAATAAATATGAATAAATTATTAAAAATCAACGAATAAAACAGATTTAAAGTTATTCAATAACTTTCAATTCTCTGAGAATTTAAAGTTATTCATATTTTTAATAACTTATTCATATTTATTTCATGGAATAACTTTTATTTTTTTATGCAAGTTTGAAGAACTGATATTAGTTTTTTTTTATCAATTACATCTGATCTTCACGTAACTCAATCAAATTAGTTTTACGTTTTTTAATTTGCTAATTTTAAGTTAACCAACCCGAATGTACACCTTGTATTTGATGGGAAATAAAGATTATTAAGAAAATATCAGATTTATGAAAGATTGCAAACGTAAGTGAAACACGGTACAATGTTACATTGCGTAAATCAGTGAATAAAGAAATACTATAATTGGTTAAACAATGATAGTTAATTAAAGTTTCAAAATATACATATAAATCATTATATGCATATTAAAAAAGAAATTTGTTTAAATCATTAAACAAATTTCTTTTTTAAGTTGTTTCAATAGACAGGATGTTTAAGATCACAGCTTCCACCACGTTTTATGAAAAATGTGTGCTAATAGCGCTTTAAGGAATAAAATCATTAATTGTGGTAATAAAACATTGAAAAAAAGTGAACTGGTAAAATATTTTTTTATTAAATGAAAAAAATAAATTATAATTTATAGTTTTTAATCCGATTAATTCTATAATCGCTAAGAGTATAATTCAAAAAAGACGCTACAACGAAAACATAATAAAATAAAATGCTTTTTTCCTCAATATATACAACTTTTATTTGAAACATTCTTCGATGCGAACAATATTGTCCAAATAATTGTGGAAATAAAAAAATGCTAAGAATAAAGTTCCACTTAATGAGTTTTGATTCTAACGAAAAGCATTTCAAATCTCACAACTGTTAGAAAAATGTTAAATACAACATTTTGGTTGAATCCATTTAGCCGTTTTTTTTTTTTTCACTATCGTGGAAACACACAGACACGATGGAATGAAGTCAGGGGACCTCAAAACGTGTATATCCGTTGAAATTGAATATTTTAATTTTTCACGATCACAATCCTTTCCGTTGGATAGAGGTCCGAAGTAATTAAAAAATATGTTACTTGAAGCATAAGCAAAGTTTTTCAAGTTGTTTTTCAGAAATTATAAAAGCATTCATTTTTTAATGGAAACTTATTTCCTATCGTGTGTAGAATTTTACACCCGGTATTTTGCCGTTTAGTATTTTATTTAATTGTTAATATTTTATAAAATTATCTGTGAAAAAATATGAGGTTAATGAAAAGTAAGTTTGGCAAGAAAAAGTAAATATAAATATCTTTTGGAAGAAAGTCTCTTTATTTGCTTGATTTTTCTATAAGTATTAAGAACCACAAAAAGAATGGATTATAAGTATTAAGAACCAATTATTGTAATAAAAATAATTGTTAAAGTAAACAAAATTGTTTTTTTTTATTTAATTTGTAATTAACGATTTATTTATTTATTACAAAAGGCAAGTACAATTTTCACAAGTATTGCATTTGTCATACAAAATTATAAACTATAAAATACATAAAGTATTTAAATAACAAAATCGCTTGACTTCGTGCATTTTAGAAAACGTTTCACCCTATATATATATTATTTTAGTGTGCTCAACAAACTTCTTAAAATTTTTCGTTGAATCATCCTTGAGATTTCTATTCAGAATCGCATCCTTGAATTTCGCGAAAAATTTCGCTTACATTAACCGCGCAAACCTATCATCATTGTCAACTTTCGACATGTTTTATTTAATCCGTAATTACGGCCACTTAATATTCAATCCATCACCGACATAATTGCGAATAATTGGAACATAGAAACACCCACACGTGATATTATTTATTACGTACAACAACTTTTTCACCGGTCATATATCACAGCGCTGTTGCTTTTTTTTTTTCTTCGTTCCTTCCTCTCTGTCTCTGCGTTCCCGTCCTAATACGACCGAGCCTTTCTAACTTCACGCATATGCAAAAATGACCTCCGGCAAGGTCGCTTGTTGAAGTAATGGTATCGTATTGAGTGTGGTTTATGTGTGGAAGTATTTGTTGGGAATTGTAAACGACCCTATGATATATTTTTTTATAAATAATTATTTGTGTTAATTGTGGTATTGAAAGTAACCGTGTAGTTTTTTTTTTCTTTCGTTCGCTCTCAGTTGTCCTTGCATTAATTTAATTCATCAAACTTTTCAATTCTTTTTTTGTGAATTTTATAAACGTACATTTTTTTAATTCGATAGAAATCAGAAATAAATTGTTATATAATTTTATATTTCCGTTATAAAAGTTTTGTTTTGTGAAAAACATTTCGGTAAAACTCCAGATTAGGTAAACACGATTTTCGAAAAATAACGAATATTTTGTGTGTTTCTTAATTGTGTATTATAATTTTAATTTTTAATGTTAACTTTTTATTATTCATAATGTATATATTTAAGTAAAATTTCTGTTTTCTTAGTTTTAAGCTAAATTATAAATGGTATGCCGTATATTGAATAAATAAATAAACAAATAAATAAATAAAGTCCTTTTCTTTAGGAAACTTACCAATTTTTCGTTAATTACTATTAAACTTGAAAAATTTCGGTACTATATATACAAATATCTTTATTCAAACAATTACATTTTTACAAACATTAAGTTTATACATTCACCCCAGACTGAGAAGTAGAGAGGCACATATAACGATGTTATATAAGACTAAATAAATAAATAAAGTATATATATATTAAAGTAAAGGTTCGTCTATCCTGGGCTATCAACCGGACGTCTTTCTGCCATGTCTTGAATTGATGGTGATGTGCAATAAAAATGCCTGTGCTAGCTAGCTGAACTGTCTTGTAGCGTCTTAATGAATTCATTAATTGTGAGAATTGGGGGGATGTTTGGATTTCGGGGAATGCAGAGTTTTATAAAAAGGGGTTGATTATAGGGATTATTTGCTTTCAGTACTATTTTTATAGATTTTCGAAATTCTATTAAATCTTTACACAATCACCAGTCACACGTAATTTTTGTGTAGTTTTGTATGAATAATGAGTAGAAGTGTTAGTTTCATGCAAATGTGTCTCTTAATATAAAAAAAAATGTTCAAAAACATTATACAAAAATAAGTTTAATGAAAAATTTTAACAGTGAATTATGACTAAACGGTAAGTTTCCTAAAGAAATAGTCATCAGATTCGTTATTTTCTTACAAAACTGCATAGAGTAACCCAATAAAATCTTAAAAAACAGGCTTTACTTATTTTGGAGTTGAGCCAACATTTCAAGTATACAAGATTCGTTTTAGTTTTACTTTGATCCATATGTTGTTACTAATGTTATGATTTTATCACTGATCCTAACATAGACCAACTGTTAGCATTTGAAGTTGATGCAAGGAGAGCTTGTAAAATCTGGTTTGATTTAAACTGTCTTTGCATGAATAATGAAAAAGGTGTGAGCTTATTATTTACTTTAAAAAATCATCAAAAAGAATTTGTGGCTGATTCAGCCAATTTTCTAAGTTTACAGATTGATAATAAGTTAAAGTGGGATATGCATATCACTAACTTGACAAATAAAATAACAAAGAATATATACCTTTTGAGAAATTTAGTAAGATGTGTTTCCCAATATGTTGTTGGCAGCTTCCTTTGCAGTATGCCATTCGATTATGTCGTACGGACTTTTTGCTTGGGGTCACTCGAGTGCCGCGGAGTGGATTTTTGCTTTACAGCGTAGAGCTGTTCGAATAATAGCTAACGTGGGTTACAGGGAAAACTGTAGGAATATATTTGTGGAGCTGGCTATTTTAACTTTGTCTTGCCAATATATATTGCAGTGTTCACTCTGGGTTAAAGATCACAATAAAAAATTATTTGGAAGGCAAAATAATGAAATAGGATATACGAGAAGCCGGTTAACTTTATCCCAAAATAGCACACGCTATCACGAACCAAAATTATTCAACAAGTTGCCACAAGAAATAAAACTCCTCAAAGCTAAATTGTTTAAAATAAGCATTAAGAAAATTTTAATCGAGAATGCATTTTATTCTTTGGATGAATATTTATCGCATAATTTTAATCTGCAAGTCATTTTATTTTAATTAATGAAAGTCAATTTAGTGTGATTATTGATTGTATTAAAAAAATCATTTTATATTTATATTTATTTGTTTTATATATTTATTTGTCACATATTTTATACTTGTCTGGATAATATTTATGTGTTCTTAATAATGATTATTATTAAAAACACGTAAATATAGATTTTTTTTACAAGAATGAATGAACAATAATAATACATGTATATTATTATTATAAAATCAATATTAAAACATATAAATATAAAGACTTGTGTAAACTTATGTAAAGCACCAAATAAATTGATTTGATTTGATTTTTTTTTTTTTTTCAAAATCATTCACCAATTAAACCAATTTGTCATTATACAAGGTGTACAGAAAATGAGTGGAAACCTTCAGGTAACTCAATTCATTAATTAATTTTTAATAGAAAATCCAAATAAAAAAATGTTGTATGGTTCTTCATTGAGGCTCACGAGGTCTTCGGAATTTTAAATATGTGACTATAAATTAGTATTGTTTTTTAAATATTTTGTAAAAAATCAATAGCATTAACAATCAATTAGACACGTGTATAATTCCATTGATGTAAATGATTAATAAATCGGATATTTTTACAATATCTTAAGCTATATCAATAGCTTTTCACTCATTTTGTGTACAGCTTGTATTATTATGCATTTTTGTTTAATTCTAGATTTATATCCTCTCTTCGTTTTGAATATCAATTTGATTTAAATTTAGTTAAATTTAAGTTATACAAAATTAAAACTGTTTTTTTTTATTAATTAAAGTTATTAAATGTTTTTTGTATCCTAATATTAAAAATGTACTATGAAATAAACACTTAAAATATTCAAAAATTGTTATATTCTTATTTCTTCAATTATTACCTATTACAGAATTTTCACTTAAGTAAATACTTCGTATCCTTGATTTAATTGAAAACAAAAGCACCTCGCGCGGATTTTCACACAATCATCTAAAGGTCAGGCGATCCATTAAGCGCGCTTAATTATTGTGAACAAATCAAGATCTGCGTTCGCAAATTATCGGAAAAATCTTTTCGCTGCGCGTTTAGAGCGAAGTGAAACGGATTAAAGGGCAAGGTTTAAAATTCAGTGAGGAATGGAGGATCTCAATCAGTTAAAGTTTTTTTCTTTTTTAAATTATTAAAAAATTATAAAATCATTTACAATCGTGCAAAAACATTTTTTTTTCACGATTGTAAATGATTTTATAAACATTGTTGATTTATTGCATGTCTTATATTTATAAAAATGGTATATTCCGTTAAATAAATAAATAAAAAATATAAAAGGCTTTGCAACAGTTTGAAAAATAGCATATATTTGAAATATAAACTTGAAACAGTTCGACCCCCGCCTTTAATAAATTGACACAATTTGTACTTTACCTACGTCGTGTTAATTTAATCTGCCAGGTTCGTTGTTTGTGGCTATACAAATTATCCATACTAACTGCGAAGTAATTCTATCTGAAACGGAGTAATGAGGTCGGTAAATAAAACTCAGGAGGCGAGTTTAACGAATGCAGCGTATTTATTTAAAATGGCAATCATTATTATTTAATTTAAATTAGCAATTTTACAAATCTATCACTTCGTTTATTATTCCTAACCTTAATTATCCTTTAGGAGTGCATTTTTGTAAACTCAGAAATGTGTGGAACTTCGCGATATTGCTTCGATATACGCATCGGAGAGGTGAAAAAAAAACACTCAGAGCAATTATGGCGTCGAGATGTGGATAATGAAACACGATCATTCGTCCTCGTTGAATCTGTCACCTTCAACTCAGAAATCCCGTATCCCTTTGGCAATCCATATTTCTCCGTCAAGGAATGGACAATGAAATGCGGGGAATTCCTCGTCATTGAGTTTCTCACTTCTAATTCCGAAATCCTCGTATGTCATTGTATAGTTCATATCTCGTCGGCGGGATATTGAAAGTGAAATGTAAAATCCTCACATTTCACTAGCAATCCATACCTAGACGGTTTAAATCTCCCACCCTCAATTTTGTTGACAAAGTGATTACTGTGTATATGACATTTACTAGTAGGGACAATGCCCAGCAGTATACTTTGGAAATATCGTAACACTATCCAGTGTCTGACGTGAATTTCCAAATTTCCCTGCTCGGCACAACCCCAAGTCATCGATGTTGTACGAGATCTTCAGTTATTGAAATGATATTAAATGGTTGAAACAATACCCCGGATGGGGTAACGCCAGGCAGGGTAATTCGGAAATTCACGACAGACACTTCGGAAAGACCCTAATACTAACTAGTGTCTGTCGTGAATTTTCGAATTCCCCTGTCTGGCGTTACCCCATCCGGTGAACATTGTGAACATTTTTATTTAATATAATATTTATCAGATATCAGTAACCTCACATAAACGTCTTTTCTCTACTTTATCCGGATAACGGCTGTAGTTTTATACTCTTACTTTTAATGTGAACTTAATGAACTCAGTATTTCGCGCCCACGTCTCTTATTACTTGCCCGGATAACACGGATTCATCGCCACTTCACTTTTAACTCAACTTATCAATAAATCAAAAACTTCGCGCTCGCATCTTTACTCTCACTCATGCGCGTGACTATCCGCCAATTCTTTCCCTTGAATCATCATTTTTCTAACGCTCCTTAATTATTTTCAGTCGTATATAAAACCTAAAATTACCATATTTGGTAACGTTACAAATTTACTTAGTTCAACATTAATATTTCTCGCTCTCATTTCCCATAAAATTTAGTAGATTTTGCATTATAATTTGGACGTGTTCGCGTACGAGTATTATTTGTTTATATTTATATTTTTGAGCTGCTTTTGCATCCGTAGCTTATTTGCTCAAAAAATGAATATATTTATGTTAAGTATTTTCTATTTATAATTGCATTGTTGCATAATTGTAATTGTTTCTTATTTTTAATTTTATATATGACCCCTATCTGATCTATTACAAACTGATATGCATAATAAACTATACCCCTCGATATCTATTACCATTAATATTTAATTTGAATACAGTTTACTTTAGAAGTTTTGCTTATAATTCATAATTTAAGTAGGCTATGATTAAAACAAATGCAATTCCTAATTATTTTCTTGCATTTAATAATCCATTTAATTCCTAACCTAAAAGTGTGTTCAAATGACAACTGGTAATTAATGATGTACGCAAAATATAAAGAAAATTGTTGGTCGGCAAATATTTAGGGAGGTATAACATTTTTTTAAAGAAAAACATTCTATTTTTTTGAATGTTATTTAATGAAAATATCATTTATATACATATCTTCCTTTCTTAATCTTTTCCTCTTACACCAATATTGGTTGAGAGTTATATATACCGGGTTATTCACGCTATACGAAAAAACGGAGTATTGTGGCTAAAGTACACCACTTTTTAAAATTTTGATTTCAGGGCTGTATAAGGGCCTATAAGGGCTACTTTCTAAAATTATTTTCATTTTACACAGGATGTCCCTAATAGCACAAAAATATCAAAGTTGCATTTTTTAAATGGAACACCCTATATATTATTATATTTTTGAATTCTACGTTCAAAATAACTTTTATTTTCATTAAGGTTGTTACTACCTAAACCTAACGGTTTTTGAAATAATTGGAATTTTAACAAAATCTAAGCAAATTTTCATATGTTATTTACCCAAATGGTTACGTATGCCAAATTTGCAGAGCAGTATAAAAATGAATAATATTTTATTTACCAATTATAAAAAAAAATATATTTTATACAGGCTGACCAGAAAATGGAACCAACCAACCATATAATTTTAAGAGGCAGTAACTTCATTTATTTAAATGGAATGCCATATTTTTCAATTTGTCAGTAATTCGAATTTTTAATTATCTTACAAAAGTTTCCTATAACTTAGTTCTAAGTCATCGCATTTTTACAGAAAATGTCTATAATTGATTATTACGCACTTTAAGCATGGTTTTGTTGTAAAAGTAGAATGATTTTCAGTTGGCTTTGTAATTAAGAAATGTCAGATAATTCTTTAATCTGTCACTTTATTTTGCAAAGTTTCTAGTTATTATAGCGGTATTATTTCTATATATTAAATAAAAATGATTTGAAAATAATTAATAAATTATTTTGCTCTGTGACTTATCACTTACGTTACGTAAGTATGCCAAACAAATGCACATTAAAACAACTACTTCACGGGCAAATACCCACGCGGGACATTGAATTACATAATGTACACCTGCTGTTGCACATCAATAAAATATTGCATAATGCAACAAATTTTTGATCCAACAAAAAATTTATGTAAAATTTAGTTTAATTTGATTTAATTTGATTCAATATAATTGATTTAATTTTGCTGATTGTATTTGAATTAATTTGATTGATTTATTTTAACATCTTTAAATTATGTAAGGCATAGCTGTACTGACGAGGGATAGATCCCGAAACACGTGTCTACAGATGTCCTTATATTAAGTAACTTTCCTTTTGTTGTTTTTACATTAAATTTTTCTCGAATCAAAAATTTGTTGCATTATGCAATATTTTATTGATGTGCAACAGCAGGTGTACATTATGTAATTCAATGTCCCTCGTGGGTATTTGCCCGGGAAGTAGTTGTTTTAATGTGCATTTGTTTAACGTACTTACGTAACGTAAGTCAAAAGTCACAGAGCAAAATGTGTGTATTTTCAAATCATTTTTATTTAATAATACTTAGATATTTGGCCTCCCTCGCAAATAATAGGTTACCCATCGCATGACCGATTCGATTAGCCCAGTTACTATTCTGTGAGTAAAGGGAACTATTACTTATCTTATTTGGGTGACGCTGAGACTTCCCGTGAAACACCAATTACAGGTGGTGTCCAGCGTTTCCTGTAGATAAACTAGTCATCGTTGCCTCTGACCAATAGAACAATGTCGTCATCATATACCTGCACTTCAATATCCAGGGAATTGATTATGGCCAGCAGGTCATCCACTAATAGCGACCACAGTAGGTTAAAGCGATTCACCAGATAGGGAATATTGTCACCTTCTTGGAGTTGATCATAGCTCTAATCCAACCCGAAATTATTGACGTGACCCCTCTGCTGGTAGCATTTTTACTGACAAAGAAAGACGTAATCTATCAGCTCACAAAGTGAACTAATTAAGCTATTAGATAGTTAAGGTCTTGCGTCTTTGGGAGTTGGTAAATGATAGCCGAGATGGATTACCTAGTGGTAATCATTTTAAAAATAAAATTGGTGGCTAGAAGTCATTTGTTCTTATAAACCGACGAAATTGAGGTTAATAAACTCATGAGGACATTTGATTCCTCTCTGTGTGGAGAATTCAACGCGGTTGTGCGGTATCGTTAAATCGAACTTGGAGAAATGGGCTTTCGCCAGCTGACGGATGTGCTCTTGCACACTGGGACTTTAGGTGTCAGAACGCAGATTACTGACAAACCACGGAACATCAACGATTCGCTTGATCATCTTGCTCTGCGTGGTTTCCAGTCTGCACATTTGCATAAGCAGAATAAATATACGTCATTTTTGATCGTATCACAGCCTTGTAGAGGAGTATCTTGCAGGAAAGGAAGTTTTCTACGGCTTAGTAGAATGGCGTTTTAACTGCGCGCACGCTTCATCCCAACATGGGCTTGATTAATGGCAGAAGTTACGTGTGAGCGCTAAGTATGTCTATATTTATAAACCAAGGCATTTCACTTGTTTTACCCATGAAATTGGGATATCTTTTAAGCAGAGATATTTTTCACGGTTTTTACGGGTTTTAGTAAAAATGATGACTTGGTTTTTCTCTGGGTTAAAAGAGAGTTGCCATTTGTTGGCATATTCCTCGAAATTATCGAGGGCAGTTTGGAGTTTGACTGTCATATGAGGTAAATATTTACCTCAGTGTAGGAAGGCAGTGTCGTTCGCGAATTGCATTTTCCGTGACCGGAAAGTCGTAAACGAATATATTATACAGTAAAGAGGGCAACACGGAAACTTGTGGTATACCCGCAATTATTTTGCGAGGAGCAAATAGAGAGGAAGCGTAGCGGATAGAGAATCTGCGGTGGTTGAAAAATGTTTAATCAATTTGTTTAAATAATGAGGGAGGGTAGTGAGGGAGGCGAGCTTGAAAATCAGTCCGTCATGCCATACTCTATCGAATGCTTTCGGCAATGTCGAGAAATACGGCGAGGGTACTGTGACCACGGTCGAACCCGGTGATTATAAAATCAGTAATTCTGGTGGATGGCGGACAGGCTTTTAATAAAGTCATGCTGGTGGTTGGGATAATGTGGTGGTTGTTTGTCCACTCACTGAGGTGGGCGTGAGTAAAGAACGAAGAAATATTTTATCTGTAAGGGCAGTTTTACACACACAAGAATTCTCGCAGAAAGTTGTGCTAGAGTTATATATAAAAGTTTTGCTATAATTCTATATATAAAAATAGTTTTTGCTGTTTTACGCAACAAATAATTATTGTGAAAATAATACGTCAACTTACTAGTTCAAGTTAGAAAAGAAAATTGTAAGATATAATGAAATTAATAGGTCATGTCTGCTAAGTTATTTGAATGCAGAATTTAGTGAAATCCTTTAAATTTTCATTGCACAAGTTTTCATTAGCAAAAATATAATTTTAAATTTCATATAAATTTGATCAATGTTCATTGTTTTTTATAATTGTTTTTCACACAAACTAAACATTAAAATATTTTTTTAATTCATCTGATGAAATTACTGCTTATTTAAGACTACTTTAATATATAATACAATGTTGTACATTGATCACAACAGCAATCTAACTCGAATTAGTGGTTGCCAATATTTATATAGTTATCTCTTTCGTTTAAACCGCACCCTTAATAAGAAATAGGAAATAAAATGTATAATCAATATTTAATATAGTATTAATGGTTATTATTATACTAGGGGTACATTACAATATCTTTAGTTCTATGTTCGTTCTCCTGTATCATATTCGTTCTTTTTTATACTTACATAAATTTATAATTTTTGTCTATATATAATTATATTATAAAATTATGCAAGAATTCTTGTGTGTATAAAGTGGCCCTAATTGAATAAAAAAAAACGTGAAGCGCAATATTTTGCCTAATTTATAATTGTTAAATTTGAAGGATTAAATATCAGCCTTACGAAAGTTTACACACGCGTATATTCAACCTGCTCCCATTTTTAGCGATTAACATTAACAATAATAAAAAAAACTGAAATATCATTTTCTTACAACGTTTATTTTTCTCTCTCTCTCGCGTTCATAAACTTACGCAATGCATTTCTGCAACAGTTTTTTTTACGACAGCTAAAATTACACTTTAAATGTGTCGTGTATTGGCGTGCGAATATAAAAAAAAATCCGGCACGAGCGCGCGTTTTGTTCGTTCTGTTTTTTTTTTATTAATATTATTATTTGCGTATCGTAAACTTTAATTGACTTTGCGAAACGCAATCGGGCGTTTTGTTAATTGGTGAAATTGTAACGGGCAATTTGGAAAGAAAGAAGGTGTTGCGCAAATTGCAAAACGTGAATTATTTAATAAAAAAATTTGTTAATTTAATTAAAGTTATGAGTTTTTTTTAAATTTATGTACAGAAAGTCTGATTAAGATGTTGAGTTTATGAGTGCTAATTACGAAAATAAATTAAGCGCTTTATAATATTCATTGAAGCGGTGGCTTTCTTTTAACAGGTGATTTGCGTATGTTGAGGGGTCCTTTTTCTTTGTGTCCTTTCCAGGCTATTGAGCCGTGATCTGTTAGAGTTAAATCCATTTATTTAATTTAATTTAAATCGATTTCGTTTAATTTGATTAATTAAGTGAAGTAATTAAATGAATTATATTATCATTTAATTAGACTGAGTATAGTTGAATTGATTTAATTGTTTTATTTTGACATCTTTAAATTATTTAAGGCAGAGCTGTACTGACGAGGGATAGATCCCGAAACAAGTGTCTGCAGATGGCCTTATATTAAGTAACGTTCCTTTTGTTTGTTTTTGCATTAAAATTTTTCTCAGATCAAAATTTGTTGCATTATGCAATATTTTATTGATATGCAGCAGCAGGTATACATTATGTAATTCAATGTCCGGTGTGGGTATTTGCCCGGGAAGTAGTTGTTTTGATGTGCATTTGTTTAATGTACTTACATAACGTAAGTCAAGAGACACAGAGCTAAATATGCAAATGATTTATTAATTATTTTCAAAACATTTTTATTTAATTTATTTAAATAACTGTGACCAAGATAATAAATACTCTTTTCTATTTATATTAAATCCATTTAATTCCTGTTGGATCTTTATATTTCTTAGAGCAGTTTATGAAATTTACAGATAAACTCCATACCGTGTTTTTTTTTTTAATGTTTCATATTTATTCTGTTTTTAGCAACACTCCTGATATTATCAGATGTTTTAAATTCAACTTTTATATTCATTTTTTCAGTTCTGTGTTGATATTTTGGCTTAAATAACCGTTTTGTGTAAAGTGTGTAATTTTCTTCTCGCTTTTTATAATCCTTTTTTTTAAATAGTCTTGTAATGTACCTCTAGTATAATAATAACCATTATTACTATATAATATATTGATTATACTTAAACGTCTTTCACATTTCTATCATATCATTATTTATTTATTTCATCGGCCGACGAATGTCTAACGCGTCTATCGAGTGCTTTAGCCGCGGGTATTCATGCGCAATCTCTTGCCATAGTTGGCGTCGGAGTTTACTCGTATGGATATTTATATTTGGCCTGGCACATCCAGCCTGCCAGAGCTATCATATCATTAGTAAATACCATTAAGGTCCAGTCAAAAATACATCATTGTAAAGTAAATGTTTTGTCTTCCACATTCCATACTGTGCTTTCCCATGTTTAGCGTGCTGCTAATTAGATTTTAATATATAATTGTTATCACTGAAAATAGTGAGGTTGTTCTGATGGGATTTGAAACCACGCCCCCATCAGAGATGTTTCTTTTCCACTTTATATTTAATTAAATTTAAATTATACCTCAATGTTGTACATTGAAAATTTCTACAATTCATAAATATAAATATAATTTAAAAGGAATTAAAATTTAGTTTAATTACAAATAAATAAATTAAAGTAACGATTTGTACCAAGAGAATACATTTGGTAGTTCAGATCGCGAACATTACAGTCTGTTCTTAAATTTTAATCGAGCTAATTCACGTCTTTTGTTTGTATTCGCGTTAAATTTCACTTTCACTTCAAAGCTTTTATTTTGTATTTTTGAAATTCGTTTTTATACTCTAAGCTAGTTGTCACATACATTTTTATTTAATACTACTAATACCTGTAATTTTAATACCAAATCGCTCAAACCGCTTAATTTGCCGTATTTACTTACACATATTTTTTTATACCGCTTAAAAAATCCATTTGCCTGAATCAAGAGATCTTCATATGCCAGTCCTGTAATTAGGATAATTAATGGGTAAATATATACATAGATTTAAAGCTCAAAGGATCGAATATTTTTTTTTTACAAAAATATCACATATTTCCTGACACACTAAAAGAACTAAATAGGAGTTTCGAAAACTTGCACTAATACCAAATTCTTTCCAAGATTTTAATTTTCCCGAATTGCAATCATAAGTGAAACTAAAGTGTTACATATGTTTGCAGATAGAAAAGGGGGTTGATCGAATTTTATTGTTCATTGCCAGAAATTTTCCTTGTTTAATATCATTGTAATACAGAAGTGTTTTCGTTAAAATATTAAACATGTATATAAAAGTAGAAGTCTCCACAATAAAAAATATTGAAACTTATATTATCAAATCCGCGATGTGAGGTGATTAGAATTAAAATATGTTTTAATAATAAATATGAAGATATTCTGGTAGATTTTTAAAAATATTATGTAGTAATATTTTATTCCCATCTTTACTTTTTTATTTTTATCACTATATTTACATTTCAAGCACAACGTGGTCTTTTTCAATAGTTTTATGTAAAATTGACAAATAAATAAATAAACATGTAAACAAAATTTAATATACAAATGTGATGTGTTATTAAAAAATATCAGATAAAGGTAATTTATTGAATTAAATCAATTAATTTTAATAAATTGTTATTTAATTATTAAAATTAATTGATTTAATTCAATAAATTACTTTTAATTTGGTGGGGTTTTGTATTTTGGATTTTTTTAATAACACATCACATTTGTATATTAAATTTTGTTTACATGTTTATTTATTTATTTATCAATTTTACATAAAACTATTGAAAAAGACCACGTTGTGCTTGAAATGTAAATATAGTGATAAAAATAAAAAAAAGTGAAGAAAGGAATAAAATATTACTACATTATATCAAGAAACTTCACGTACTCACCAACAAATATCTTAGATTTTTAAAAATTTAAATTTACCAATAAAATAAAGAAATAAATTTTCTTTTATTGGCTTATTCATATTTATTATTACAATATGAACTACGAATGTTTAAACATTAAAAATATATTTATGTACTCATATAACCCGAGCGATTTCCCTTTCAATTCATATTTACACTTACGCCGGTCCGCTCGTGCGCGGTAAAAGTACTTCAAAACGGCCTCCAAACGCAAATGACACAGTTTTGTTTCCATACTGCCGGCCCGGCCGTAAATTTCGCTTTAATTACACGTTACAGGGATCAAAAAACTCTACATTAATTGGCGTTTTATTGCGAAATGCATCTTGGTTTGCTTAATTTTTTCTCTTCTGAAATTAAATGCACTTTAAGGCTGTGAATGTGCTTATCAATAGTATCTAACATTATAAATTTTAATAAATTGGTAAATATCAATAAATTATTAAAAATCTGCCAAAGAAGTTAATAAATAAATATTAAAATAGAAAAGAGTATTCATTCACTTCGATTTTGTTTCAAAATTATAAATTTATTAAAATTGATGAATAAATATGAATAAATTATTGTAAAAAATATTTATTTATATTAAATAGTCACTATTATTTAATATAAATAAATATTTTTTACAATAATTTATTCATATTTATTCATCAATTTTAATAAATTTATAATTTTGAAACAAAATCGATTTGATAATGAAATGTTTTATTTCATTCTCGTTAATTAATCAATGATTATTATTTAAAGAAATGTTCATCTAGCGTATGGATAACTAGTGATGGCCATTTCGGTTTTTTCGAACATCATCAGACTAGTGTGGTAAAAGGTGGCGCTTGCATCGTCTTTAATTTATTATGAATGATTATTATGATTTGTATCAGGTATTTAATCACAACACAACATTGCAGATGGAGCACACTTGTCGGACTAGGTCTGAAAGATCGAAGTGGCCATCACCAGTTATCCATAGGCTAGATGAATACATACATATATACTTGTTGTTATTATAATATTTAAACTTTAAAAAGGAAAACATGAAATAAGGTAATGTAAATGTTACTGTCAAATGTCATTTCTGTCTAGCGTCAGTCATTAATGAGTGAAAGGATAAAATGATAAAATTTATTCGAAAATTGTGTTTGGTGGGGTTTTGTATTTTGGAGGAATTTTGGGGTTTCTGTGCAAACAAAAGGAATAGGACCCTGTAATTAAAAGGATTTTTGGAGATTTTTTCGGAGTGGATTTGAAAGCGTTCTTCCATGGGAATAACAAATGTAGCATCGTAAAGGAATTGGTTTGGAGGATTATGTAGTGGGTTTGAAGGATGTCGGAGTTTAAGGGTTCTAAGGGAAGCTCGCTCAGTAACCTGGATGTGGTGTAGGGTAGATTTCTGGATTGAAGAAAATAAGATGGGTGCATAATAAATTAGGGGGGAGCATTTTATTAAACGGTGAAACAGGATTAATATTTCATTAATTTTTAAAGGTTCTAATTCGTTATACATCGTTATTCGATTAATGGAAACGAGTTTAACATTTTTGTATAACTGAAATTTATTTAATTTAGACTTCATTAACGCGTTATTGCCTAACTGGTAATGATTAAAAAGAACAATTATCAGGTAAATAATATACATACATTTTTTACCTACTATTTATAAAAATATTATATATTAAGGTATATATTAAGTCATTACATTGTATAATCATAATCATAATCATTAGAAAATTACACTTTGATTTCTCTCCATACGAAATTATTTTTGATTTTGTGTTATTTATTAATTTATATATTTATTTATTTGTTTGTCTGTTTATTTACTTTTTAATTTGTTAAACTACTGCTACAATTGTAATTTATTCATTTTGTGTTGTACATTTATTCACTTTGGGATTTATATAATAATTAATAATATGTAATAATTTTTTATTTATGTAATAATTTGTATAATGGAGATTCCGTAAATAAAATATCTATCTATCTAATGAAATATCTCAAATTTGATTAAAACAAAATCATATAATTTTCTAATGGTTATAATTATACAATATTATTTATTATAATTCCTAATCTAAACAAAAAAAACCAAAAGTAATTATAAGTGAATTAATTGATTTATAATTAATCTTGGCTCAATAGTTCAAACTGTTTTATCAGGGGGTTAATTAAAATTGTAATGCTAAAAAAATAAATTATGTAGGATGAGTATTTTTAAGACTCATCCTACATAATTTAATTTTTTCCCGTGTTCGATATCTTCCTTTTCGTTGGAATCTCAACAACATTTTATTGCATGTCGCAACATTATTTTCACATGTACTGTGTGCCCCGTTTTCCCGGAATTGATATCAACTTTGTTATTTTACAATAAATAAATATTATATTTTATTACGATTCCTCTTTAAGTTATCTTTACAATAATAGTTGTTAGTACAATCAAAGGTACTAAGAAAATTATATCGCTAATGCAAAAAAAAATACATTACGCCTTAAATGTTCTAGATGTATTTTTGTATGAATAATAAGAAAATGCCGTTACATTTAATAATAATAATAATAATAAATGTTATTAACGGAAATTTACAATTTAACAAAATATTATACCAAAACATATTAAATTATATTATAATTAACAACAATGTTACATTTTACTCCTAACAAAAAATGTATAAATTAGAAGCAGAAAATGCAAATACAAATATTAATGCAGATCCCAGGTGGTTCATGTTATATACAAAGGTAAATTAAAAAATAAAGTAATATGAAATATTTTCATATAGGGTTTATGGTACCTTCCCACTGAGCAAAACGGACATAATAATGTTGCACCAATGTTACATTAACGTTTAATGTTGTTTTTAATGTTGATGCAACGTTATTTGTGAACATTTTGTTCAGCGAATTATACTGTTTTTTGCTTAACATAAAAGGAGGAACATTTTTTATGTAGCATGCTATATGTATACCTTTAAATGGTTACTCATGGAAAAAATAGAAATGACAATAAAGAAACAATCAATAATATTTTATATTATTGTGACAATTAAAATGTCTTATGATTTTCGAATTACTGATCACTGAGGCTTCTACTTCGTTATACATTGTGTAAGATTATAATAAAACACTATTTTAACTTTGTTTGTATAACAGAATTTTATATTTAGTGACTATAGATTGATTGATTGAGTTACGTGAAGATCAAATTGAATTGATAAATAAAGCACTAATAACCTTTCTTCACACTTTATTTGTTTTACCAAATGTACATTTCGGACACAAAGTGACCATTATCAATGGATTTAACACTGTTAAATCCATTGATAATGGTCACTTTAGTGACTATAGTTTCAACAATTTACATTTGTCATTATCAAACTAAAAGTATTTTCGCTCATATTTGTAAGTTTACCCATTATTTCGTATATACAGATATTCTCTTACGCTAATTTAAATAGCATTCGTTTTCATTTCCCTTAATTTTTCATGCTTGATTGCTGTCATTTCTATTGTTTCCCATGTACAACAGGGTGGCCCAAATGTTACTGTAGGCAATTTCAGTGATAGAAAAAAAATCGATGACGCATCCTCGAGCTCTTTTTCGTAAGAATAGTCTATTTTATTCTTCTCGGAAAAGTACAAGCAATTCTTATATTGATAAAATAATAAATTATTGATATTTTAATAAAAATAAAAAAAATGGAAAATAATAATAATAATTCTTTATTGAACGGACCAGCCATTTACAATTTGACTAAAAACATAAATATAAATTACACAAATATGCATATATATATGTATGTGGGCAAGCTAACATCTACTGTACAATATCCGCGAGACTCCTCCTAAGTAACCTAATCGACGTGTTTAAGAAATCAATTCTGCCACAAATATTATTAGCCGTGCGCGTTAAACGAGTCATAAAAAAAAATATTGATTTTTTGATATAACTTGAAAACAAATAAACTATAGCTAATTTCTGTTTTTGGCATTAAGCCATCTATTATTTTTATCACTTCCAATAATCAAGAGTCCCTGTAGTAACATCTAATTTGGGCCACCATGTACAACTATTCAATTCATTGTTTAAATGCCCTATAAATGAAATGTGAAATATTTCGAAAAATAACGATTTTTTTGTGTAATTTTATGATAATTTAATTTTAAAAAATATACAAACATATAAAGTGTAATGTGGAAATAATTTATTAATTATTTTCAAATCATTTTTATTTAATTTAAATAAAATGTATTTAAAAAATAATTCGATTTGAAAAATCATTATTTATTATTTTTCAACATCCTGTATAAATATATTTCATATTTAAAATTGTCATTGAATATAATGGTATTCGGAGCTGTTCCATAAAGAAAATGTTAAGTTTAACGAGTACGTTATTAATTATCTTTCATATTCTATGTCTAACATTTTTATTTTTACTCCTATCCCGAAAGATATTCTCATTTTGTTTGTTGTCCCAATCAGGTTGATTGTTTTCACTTTTGTCTCTTTTTACCTGAACCACTACGGACTTCCCTTCCCTTCCATATTCTATGTATATATATCTATTACAAAAACTACTTAGGCCGTGTTTATATTTATATCGTACACGTTAAACTTAACATTTCCCATTTACACAACAGCCCGACGATCGTATGCACAAAAAATAATTTCACCAAGTCATAAAGTTAAAAAAGTAGTACATAATAAGTGGTTTACTAAAAAAAAAAATGTTTCGTTTTATGACATGGAAAAATATTTATTCATGCAAGTTTTAGAAAACATTTTATTTTCTGCAGTAATGACTAATCGAAAGTTCTGAAACAATGTTGTATTGTTTCAACGAATCAAATTCAAAAAGATAATATATACGGTCTTCGAAATGTACAACTTTTAAAGATTTAGGTATTGTTTTTGACCGCCAACTTACTTTTAAACATCATATTGAGTTTACTTGTGCAAATGCCTCTAAGACATTAGGTTTTATTATACGCGTTAGTCGTGACTTTCGCAATATAGATGCTCTGAAAGCTTTATACTCTGCGTTTGTTTTAAATAAATTGGAATACAATACTTAATATGGTTTCCCATCTATGCCAGTCATTCGCTATTCCTGGACCACATTCACCGTCGATTTTTGAAATTTCTTTCATTTAGAGCTGACCAGGTATATCCTACTACTGGAACGCCATAAGACGAACTTCTTCAACATCATGGCATGGATTTTCTTATCTCTAGAAGAATTCTGTGCTGTTTGAGATTTATGAAGAAATTAATCGATAGAAGAATCGACTGTCCGGATATCCTAGCTCAAGTGCCATTTAACGTGCCTGCAAAACACACAAGATTTGCCTCCACGTTTAGATTAACGACTTCCAACTCAAATGTCCTGCAACGTTCACCAGTTCATGTACTGTGCAAGTGCTCAGAAGAGTATTACGAAGACATTTTCATTTAAATGATACATGTATATATTCACCGTCACTCAAAATATAAATTGTCCTTTTTTTACTCTTATTTCATTTGTATTTATGTATGTTTATTTCTATTGATATCTCGTATTGTTCTATAATTGGGTTTCCTGTTGAACAATAAAGCTTATATTATTATTTATTTATTTGTAATACAACCACAGAAATTTATTTTACAAAATTTCTTATTGTATGCTATTTAAATATATACTAAATAATAACTATTGCCTAATTAACAAAAATATATGATTATTATTATTATTAAAAAACAAAGCTCGTTTTAATTTCGAGAAAATAGAACACCCTATATTTATAAAAAAATATTTTACATTATTCTCCTTTAGTAGTCGAATAAATGTTATTAATAAATTAATGCTGAATTTCTAACGACAAGGGAGATACAGTAGATGGTCATTTCGATGACTCACCCTGTATATTATATGTATTGACATAATTAACATTTCTGTATTTAAAAATGTTTAATCGTTGAATATTTTTGTTAGCAGAGTAAAAAACAAACTCGTGTTTTATTTGTGAATAATTTGAAGCTTTGCCCGGCGCATTCACCAAATATTAATGAAGATATTTGTTGGTGAGTACGTGAAGTTTTCTTAATAGTAACATTTGTATTACATCCTTTCTTCACTTCAGTACTACCAAATTATATTATGTATTAAAAAAATCACTTAAAGAGATTTCTATTTTCAATTTAATTTAGAATGAATTGAATATATTAAATAAAAATGATTTGAAAATAATTTATTAATTATTTTCAAATAATTTTTATTTAATATATTTAAATAACTGTGACCAAGTGAATGAATACTCTTTTCTATTTGAATTGAATATGTTTTTTTACCATTTTCATTAAAACTAATAATATTTGTAACACAAAAAAATGAAATACATTTGATTGATACCATGAAACATGTTTATTTTAAAAATGGTTGTATTCGACAGAAAAGACCATGGCTCTATATACACTTCACTATCTAGGACAATGACCTGCTCTTGAGGGGAAAAGAATTAAGTACTTCGGTCTGCACTATGCAAATGAGCTGGTGGATCTCTCACCTGTAAAGGTGAATTATCTGATCAGGTTCATTAGATGCTCAAAATAGGTTGTATAGGGGAAAGGATATTTATCTCTATGGTAATCACAACGGACCCTATGGGCCTAAGTGAACAATCTAACCTAACCTAAACAATGGCTCTATAATAACCAACAGTAGCTTAGCTTACATAAGACTAGATTGTATAATTATTCATATTTAAAGAAATGTTCAGCCATTTACGATGCCACTTGAAATTAGGCAAAAGGTAGCGCTTGTGTCGTCTTTAATTTATTATGTATAATTATTGTTATGATTTGCTAGATTGTTATTAGGTTAAGTTAATATTAAAATATTTAACGAGATATAACTATTTTAATATTAACTTAACCTAACAACAACTTAGCAAATCATGACAATATTTATACAGATACTTATACTTAGTATACTTTGTTATACATTTTGCGTTTATTAAATAAAACACTTTTCATCATAAGTTATATTTTAACGTTAAAAGAAGTGTTTTAGGGAAGAAAAAACAATATTTATTTACAGAAAGTATAAACAATATTTAGAAGTAACAAAAATATACGCATAATGCATTTTTTTCTGTAAAACAACTAACGACCTGCGGTCTTTCCACCTGAATTTATATTTAGTTTTTTTTCTGTCTGTCAATGAATTTACAGTCTTTTTATATCATGGTTACTATTATTCGATTAAAATTATGAAACGAATTAGTTTAGGGTATTTCTAAGGAATTTTTATTTACGAGGTATTTTAGGATTTTGTGGGATACATAACTGATTCAGGATTTTTTTGATTGAATGGATTTGATGCAAATTTTTATGAGATTAGGCCAATACGGTGTTCAATATGTATTATATGGCTTATTTTATAAAGGAGAGCAATTGATGGATTGTGTGAGGAGTTTAAGGGGTTTGTTTTATTTTATCTAATTAATTATTCAGGGACATAAAACGTTTCTTGAAATTTTAATTAGTTTTTATTTTTCTTAAGTGAATTGTTACACATACCGGGTGTTGACTCAATGGATGGAACATGGAAAGCATGTGAACATGTAAATTTTAAAGGCTTCAAATATTGGTTCATTCATTTATTTTAGTTGCAAAATGTATTTATCTTTCTTGTAGAGGAAAAAATCAGTATTTATTAATCTTTTTACCTAACAGTTAGCTTTTCTCTACGGTAATATAATTAGAAAGAAAAAAAGTAATGTGATTTGATGAAAATAATGGCATGACATAGAAATGAAACACAATGGCAAAATGTTGCGAGTCAATTCTCGATATAACGAATATAATTGTTCAGGACTCGACGTGATTTTTAACAAAGGTTTTTTATTATATTATTTCGTCATTGTCATTTATTTTTTCTCATAAGATTGAAGAAAAAACTTCCTCGAATTCCACAAATATGGCAATAAACGACCGTTTTTTGGGAATTCGTGAAATCGCTGTGAAACCGAACATCTGGGATGCACTCGGACGTGCACGAAAATGGTCACCCTAATTTGCATATTTTTCTCCCCTAAACCATTTTTGTTACCTGCGACGCGTCCTGTAACATGCGCAGCACACACCCCCACATAGTTGTAGTGTAAATTTTATCTTAAACAACATTTTAGAATCACTTACATACGATCATTCGAAGAAGAAACACGTATTTTGTAAAGTTTAGACTGTATAGTATCTGTAAATATTGTGTTTGTTGGAGTTAATAGAAGTATTAGTGTTAAATATATTTTATTTCAATCTCCACACCTATGAACCATCGGTTGGATCTCAGAACCAGGAGATCTCAACAACCGAACAAACTTCCAATAATAATATAAAATATTTTAAAAATTGTAATTTTTAAAATATTTTCTTTTGTTAAGGTTGTCGAAACTATAGTCAACAATAAAACAATCCAATTTATTGAAACGAAGTAAAAAAGTATTTCATTTATTAAAATTGAATTACAATATATAACAAAGTAGAAGCCTCAACAATTAACAAGTTAAAAATATAAATGTTAATTGGCCATCGACCTGTGATCTTTCCGTCTGATTTTGTGTTTAATTTCTGCATATTTTTACGGTTTACGCAATATTTTTTCCGATATTCGTAATAATAAATATTCCGATTGGTTTCCTGCAGACAGAAAAAAAAGTCGAAGAAAACAAATAAAAACGCACCAACCGGAAACCGCGGTGCGTTCTAACACGTACGAAACTAGGAAACGGACCGGTTTCTGACCGCGGCCCAAAGTCGGATAGAAATTACGGCGGCGCGTTCGTTTAATTAATGTGGAAAAATCTAAACTAGCCACACTGACGCACACACACGGAGACAGAGAGACGCGTGTTTGAAAGATCACCTTATTTATCCGAGCGAAAAGAAAACGGAAACATAAAAATATATAAATATATTGATGTTTTAAGAAAATTCTCAAAAAAATGTACAGCTTAATTTTCATTAGTGGAAAAATGTTCTCACTGTAGATGGAATGATAAGCCTTTTGTATTGTGTTGTACATATAAGCAGGTTATTTAAATTATATTAAATTTAGGTGGAAAATTTTTAGTGTGATGCCGGTAACCGAAATTATAAGAGCTTGAATAACTTTTTTGTTCCATATAACTTTAATTTCAAATGCATCTAAAATTCATCATTTTTTTTATAATTTTATATTTTTGACGATTTTTCACGATTTTTGACGATTTTTTCATGTTTTTTCACAATTTTTCACGATTTTTTACGATTTTTCACGATTATTTCATGATTTTTGACGATTTTTCACAAATTTTGCATGTTTTTGACGTTTTTTTCATGATTTTTGACGATTTTTAACGATTTTTGACCATTTTTTCACGATTTCTGACGATTTTTCACGATTTCTGACGATTTTTCATGATTTTTCACGATTTTTTCCATGATCTTCGTTCGATTTTTATCTAATTCCTTAAAAATTCTCATCAATCCAGAAAATTTTCCAAAAATTCTTCCACCCCCCCCTCAAAAAAAAATTTTTTATAAAAATTTTCTCCAGATGATGACCATCTTTTTTTCACCCATAAATAAAAACCCCTAACTAAAATTTTAAACCAAATCCTCTTAAGGGTGCGGTTTAGAGGAAAGAGATAGCTATATAAATATTGGCAATCACTAATTCGAGTTAGATTGCTGTTGTGATCAATGAATAATTTTGTATTATACGTCAAAGCAATCTTAAAATAAGCATGAATTTCGTCAGAGGAATTAAAAATTATTTTAATGTTTAGTTTGTGTGAAAATCAATTATGAAAAACAATGAAAATTGATCAAATTTATAGCAAATTTCAAATTAATTTTTTGCTAATAAAAACTTGTTCAATGAAAATTTCAAGGATTTCACTAAATTCTGCATTCAAATAACTTAGCAGACACGACCTAATAATTTCATTATATCTTACAATTTTCTTTTCTAACTTGAACTAGTAAATTGACGCAATACACGAAAATTAACGACTTATTTATTATTTAGACTGATACTTTATAGTTGGTAGATAAAAAATGTAAATACATATACATATTATTAAATCTAAAAAAATGACTCTTTATTCAAACGATTACTATATAGCTATCTCTTTCTACTAAACCGTAACCTTAAATATGAATTT
The DNA here is from genome assembly GCA_963082785.1 of Philonthus spinipes. NCBI lineage: Eukaryota > Metazoa > Arthropoda > Insecta > Coleoptera > Staphylinidae > Philonthus > Philonthus spinipes. Next base: position 11,996,323 of record OY720311.1, read on the forward strand.
CGTTTCGTTCTCATAAACAGGACAAGTTCGCCATTCTTTAGTGGACGAAACAATGATTCTCGATCGTCTACCTTGTAGACCCAAATCGTAGACGATGCCACATCAAATAGGCAAAAGATGGCGCTTGCGTCGTCTTTAATTTATTATGATTACAATTTTTACTTGAAATTAATCAATGAACAACTTTAGTTGAAGATTATCACACCTTTTTTGGCCACCTTGTATAGAAAATCTTAATTTCCGAGAGTTAAAATAAATTACATGACAATTTTTATATCGTTACATTCATTTACAATTCAGGATGATTTAATTGAAATTAAAACCAAGTGTTTTAATTTCAATTAAATCATCCTGAATTAATTCAAAAATGTTTCACCACGGGTTAAGTCAGGAATTAATTAAACATATAATTCATTTACAATTTCTTAAGTCTCAAAAATTGGCTATCGACTGTCGTTTTTTTTATTTTTTTTGGCTGAAATTGAAATTTCTATTATATAGGTAAATTTGGAAAATTTGTCAATAAATGTAAAGTGTAATTATTATTATTATTACAATTTTCTCCTTGTTTGTTCTATGTCATTATTATCACCATCATTTTGTATGTGGGCGCGTGCCAGACGCACGCGAGCCGCTCGTTTAATCCAATTTCCTCGGCGTGTTTGCGCAACGCGTTTTGTTTTTCGAGGTTGGATAACGAATTGAAATGTGGGAACCGCGCGTTGTTTCGTTTTTTTTTTCCTATCTCTCTCTCGATTCGGTTCCCTCTTTCCGCTGAAAACGGTGTCGTATTTCATCTTACAAAACGGCCGGCTTTACGAACTGGAAGTAATAATAACGAAAACAAAAATGTAAGAAACACCAAACGGTCTTTCGAAACGCGAGCGAGCGGTCGTCGGAAGTGAGAGATCGTTTTATTACTGCCCTGAAAAGTAAACCGAAAGAAATTATCAACAGGTATTGTTTTGAAATGTCATTAGAGTGGGTAAACGCAATCCGTAATAAAAATTGCAGAGAGTTAATCGATGGATTTATGAATTGTTATGTAATTGGCTTCGTTGAGGTTTTATTTTTTAGATGCATATACTGAAAGGCGCATAGGGGTTATGGAGGGAGTTATAATCCCACCCTTTACACATTTTTAATGATTGATTAAAAAAACATAACGTTTTAGAAACATTGTAATAATATATCGTTTAATATTGTTACAGCGTTTCTAAAACATTATGTGTTTTTTTTTTAATTTGTCCGCTAAAAGGAGGTGAACTTGTCCGATTTATGAGACTAGGAAACAAAATTAATTTAGTAAAATGTTCATCTAGCTTATAATTTACTGGAACCATTTCAGTCCTTCTAACCTTGTCAGACCAGTGTATTCCATCCTTGATGAAAGTTTTTGTTGTGTTGTGACTAACCAGCTTGATACGTTTTTTTATTAAATAAAAATTAAATAAAAAAGAATTTGAATATAATTAATTAATTATTTCTTATTTAGCTATTATCAAATTTTTTTCTATCATTTTTTTATTATTTCAAATACCTTATACTTTTCGTTGTCGGTTTATTGGGATCTGACATGAGGCAACACGCCGCCTGGTGAGAGAACGGCGAACTAGTTTCGCCATAAGAAAGCCCGACAGCGGCGTGTTGTGATCGGTGATAAAGATCGTTTTTTTTTATCGGATATGAGCGACGAAAACCACCGAACCGTCGCCAACGCGAACCGGAAACGATCAAAATGCGTTATGTATTGTGCGGTGCGGTACTTGTCGAGTTTGGGGCTGTGCCTCCCAAATCTAAAATAGATATCAATATTATAAATTACATTTTTAATTACGTGATATTTACGGAAAATTTACAAACAAACTTGAAATTTACATATGCTTAGCATAAGCAGAATTCGGCAAATTCCTGAGGATGGTATTACGCATTGCTTCTACATCGCTAGCTTCAACGGAGTACTTGCTTTCTGTATCAGTGGTGCGGAAGCAAGAATGTTGCTCAAGCGAATAATTTTCGAGCGTTTCTTTGAAAGTGTGCCTCCATGAGCATTTGTCGTCAGTACAAGACAACTCCTCAACGGGATTTCTGAAAAAGTAGAACTTGAACGTCATTGCGAATCATAATTTTCCATATTTAAATTTGCGATAAATTAATATTAAATTAAAAACAATAATCAACAACACATTTATTAGCAATTCGAAACATCATAAGTAACGCAAAATTACTTGTTTTAAACTAATCACATATACAGATTCTATTATTCGCATTAATTTGACATTTGAAAGGCACTGTACTAACCTGTAACAATATAAGAGCGTTGCCATTATATGTTTGCATTTTTCCCCGAGACCGGCCTTGCAGGAGCATCGCATGTCCATCACGGTTCCGTCTTTTGCGATCGTCCCTCCGATCTCGTGGGGTGCACTTCACAAATTCGATGTTTGCAAACAAAAACTCACGATTTCGCGCTGGCCCGTCGCGTCGTCTTTTGGCTTTTGCCCACATTTTATTATGTGTCCGGCGTGGAGAACGCGCTCTCCCTCAACAAAATTTCTCTGGACTGGGTTGGAACCAGCCCAAGCGCAAATTTGTTCCATTGTTATAAACAGTTTTACGTAAAACTGCCGAAAGCAGATACTGGCAGATTTGAATCTTTATGGCGAACGACGCCATATTGGATCTGGGGAAACTAAGCCCCGCCCTCATGTCAGATCCCAATATGTACATTTAAAAATCAAACGTAATATTTATTTATAATACAAATTATATTATAATACAATTATTATAATACAAACGTTATATTTATTCTTCTTCTAAGAGCTTTTTGTATTTAATTATGAATTCTTCTGTGTTTCTTATTAGGTTCTTCAAGTTATCCTGAAGATATATAATCCATAAACTAGATGATGATTTAAATGCAAGTCTACATTAACCAGTTATTCGAACAATATAGCCCTGAATTTCTTTTCCTCGCGGGGAAACTGCTCAAGATGATAATCTCCGCAAGAATTAAAAGCGCGCTTTCCTTTTCGGCAGCTTTAATGGCGGGAGATTGATCGGGGCGACCGCTGGTGGGATGATGAGTAATGGACTCGCGGCGCGGTTCAAAGAAAACGATCTCCAATTTATAATAAGTGCGTGTATGTGTGTGTGTGTTTGAGTGAGTGTTTAAAAGGAAAGAAAGATGTGAGATGAAAGAAAGTTCGATGAGAAATTTATAATGGGATGTAAATTAATACGCATATTTTTAGGTGCACATGGACGAAAAATTATTAGTGTTGGGCAGAATCGAGTGAATTTAGTAATCGAGTATTTCTCAATAATCAATTTTAAGTAGCTAAAGTTAATAAATAACAATAAATTGGAGTTTATTAATAAATAGGTGATACTTCCCAATATTAATATTAAAAATAACATTAAGAAAATTGTCATATACTTCATTTTGCAATGATAAAAAAATTGAAAAGATCGACTTTGCCCATCTATAAAAATTATACCGTACAACAATTTATTCACGCAACATAGCAAAATCCATAGGTTAATACAGTACAATAGGATTTTCTGAAGTGAGAGGAAGATAAAATATATAGCAGACGAATCGTAATAGTTGTTGTTACCATGACTACGTATTCGAAAATAAATTATCCTGTTTATCAAATTTTGCTTCAAATTTGGAATTGTCAAGTGCCGCGATGTCTTATACTCTGTAAGAGAGAATACAAATTATTAAATGGGTATACGGTGGCAATTCGTTGAGGGATACCGTTCATTTATTTGTGGCAAATTTTGAGAACCGTCCCGCTTCCTCCTATTGTTTGTGTAAGTAATACTCTCCAATACATAAAAACTATGTTGCGAGAATTTATTGTAGATCGGTATATGAGTTTCAAGCGGATTTTTCAGCTTTATTTGGATTATAGGTTGTTAAAATAAATATATTATAAATTAAAATATATTTTAATAAATGAAACACTTTTTACTTGTAATCTTCTTGTGGAGACTTTTAATAATTTAAATAAAAATTATTTCATTTTCTCCTACTCTTTAGTATTAAATATCTATATATTTCGAAAACTATATATGATGATTTCATCTTCAGTAGTGTATGAAAATGGAAACATAGTGTGACAGTCTTTTTCGCCACTTTGCCACCGGCTAGTGATTTTAAATTTTGTGGCGCTGGCCGTGAGTCATATTAATTATACATACCTCAGCACAACTGAGCGCCAGCCACTTGAGTGGCAGAAGGGGTTACTGTTAATCTTTGACTTGCAAGTTAGTAAGTAGTAACAAAGCAAATTAACTTAACAATTCCATGTATTAACTAAAACAACTGTACTTGGAGATCAAATGACGATTAACAAGCAGTGACTAGAATTATAAATTAAATAACTTAATAGGAATAATATAATTACTAACTAAGAAATGCAAAATGTAGCTACTCTAATAACAAAGCTAAATGAATGAATGCATGAAATTGAGTTCCTTGCCCCGGATTCGTAGGACGTATTGGCCTGTTCGTAATTGGAATAAATGTAGCCTCACCGGTTATACTATCCTTCGTGCCCACGGAACATCTCCTTGCATAGAGCAGTAAACCCTCAGCAGCGATCGATAGCAGTAAGCAGGAACTCAATAATCCGCAGTAGCCGCTATATGTGTTACGCGGGGAATACTTAGCTGATGTGCTTCGTGCAGGTTAAGCAGACTTCCTAGCAGCAAGTTTTTCGGGCATAAATGTCACCAATTTCGACGTCGGTATCCTCTTAAATCGATGATCGGGGTACCAAGATAGGGTTAACTACGGTATAAAGGCAAGGCAGTATCAAATTTTAATGAGACCCTAAGTGGCTACTGCGTCACAAACTCGCGGCTCTACGCGTAGCGCGATATATAGGAAAGGTGGCTACTCCACAATTAACAAAAGTATCACAAAAAATACTACTACGATAGGGTTAACCTCAACCACAAAAAAACAAGCTACAACACAAAAACACAAAACAGGTTGAACGTAGTGTGTGCCTTAAGCCTTCGACTCAAATCGCTATTCAATCAAGCCTTATTATTTTAATAATACAAAGACACATTTGTCATGATTCATAAATTCTATTTAATCATCAGCAATTTTCCAGCTTACCACCGAGTCCTCCTCCGTCCGTTAACCGCGTGCGCCCTCCACGTTCGCTAAGCGCGTTCTCGATATCGCGAAAATAAAATGTATAAACCATTAGCGTAACCAACGAAACTGTGGGATTTAAATACAACGGAACGTTCCAGAAAAATGGAACGTTACACTCCCCCTTTTCCTCCAAAAAAGGAAGTTTCCTTTTCTAGATTTCGTCTCCTGAAGGTGGGTCAGGACCGTAACAAGGCTTGAGGTCCTTTACGTGCCAGCGACCAAAATTATGCTCAGACTTATCCACAACAGAATGAACCAACTGACCAAACTTTTCTTTAATTTTCCCCATTTTGAATCTCGGTGCTAGCTTTGCTGCAAAATGTTTACTTGCATCGAACTGGACCTTGTTACGAACCCAAACCATGTCGCCAATATTATATATTGGGGTAGCCCTTCTACGTAGATTTTACATGTTGGCACTTCGTCGATACGCGGAAGATAAACGCTCTTGAACCTTGTGGTACAGTTGAGGAAGTACCTTTAAACTCTGGGCATATTCTTTTCCCCTTTCTTCCAATGACACTTCCCCCAAGTCCTTCACGGCACCGTAATAGTCTCCCCGCAAGGGCACGTAGCGCCCGAAGTTTAGCTCAGCCGGAGTAAAACTAGTGACTTCATGTTTGGCGGTACGAAGGGCATAACCGATCTTCGAAATCTCTAAATCCCATGTTCTATGATCGAGACTTGTTATGAAAGATCGAATTGTGCGATTGTAGCGTTCGACGAAATTTACCTGTGGGTGATATTTAGCGTTCAGCCACAACTTTACCCCGTACTGATCTGCTAACTGTTCCATCACATTAGACGTAAATTCAGTGCCCTTATCTGTCATAAGGATCTGAGGAGCACCGAATACCAAGAAGATGTTATGTTCAAGGAACTCGGCGATAGCCGAAGAAACAGCCTTCCGCAGAGGTTTTAATAATGTAAATTTCGTCAACCAATCCGTAACCACTAGCAAGTACGAATTTCCCTTCTTCGATCGATCCCACAATGTCACATGCGATTAGTTGCCAGGGAAAAGAAATCATTTTAGGTTTGCCCATCCGCCCAGGAACGCTACTAGTTTGCTCTTTTTGGGCTCCACACACTTCACAAGAGCGGACGTATCGCTTCACATATTGACATAGGCGAGACCAGTAATAAAGGTCGCGAACACGGTTTAGGGTCTTAAACACCCCGAAATGTCCGTCTGTGGGGGCATCATGACAAGCCCGTAATACCTCTTTTCGCATTGATTTTGGAACAACTAACTTCCACTGAGCATAGTTTGATGCTAAGCCATCCTTCCTTGAGACATGCTTCAGTAGGCGATTATTACTAATAGCCCACTGAGGATATCGTTCAGGAGACTTTTCTCGTGCATTGAGCATTTTAGTATACCATACATCAGTCATACAAGCCTCGTCAGAAACTTCCAACATATTAATGGCGACTGGTGCCCTAGACAGAGCATCAGGAACAATATTTAGGCTGCCCTTCCGATGTTCAATCTCCATGTCAAATTGTTGCATCTTGACAGCCCAACGAGCGAGTCTACCAGTTGGATCCTTGAGGTTGTGTAACCACAGGAGGGAATGGTGGTCAGTGATTATTTTAAAACGGACACCCTCTATATAGGGCCTAAACTTCTCTATGCCAAATAATACCGCCAGATATTCCTTTTCGGTAGCGCAGAACTTGCGCTCAGAGTCCGATAAGGTACGACTAGCATAGGCCACCGGAATCTCCTGCCCAGCAGAATTGTGTTGAACCAAAACAGAACCCAGACCAACATCTGATGCATCACACTGAATAATAAAGGGTTTTTCAAAATCCGGCGTAGCTAAAACAGGCGCTGATCTAAGTGATTTTTTAATGAGATTAAACGAATCGTCTGCTTCAGCGGTCCACTATATTTGACTACCCTTAGTTTTACCCTTGATTAGCGATGTGATTGGAGCGGTTAAGGTAGAGAAATGGGGAATAAACCTCCGATACCATGAGCTGATGCCTATGAATCTCTTAACCTGAGTCGCGGATTCAGGTTTCGGATACTCCAGCATGGCTGATACCTTTGCAGGATCTGTTCTTAGACCCAATTGGTCTACAACAACAAAACAAAAAATAAAACCTAAATAATTTAAGGATGGGCGACAGAATTCGCATTTCTCCAAGTTAATGGTTAGATTAGCTTCTTTCAGACGACGAAATACTTCTGTGAGAATGGTAATGTGAGTTTCAAAATTAGGCGTCGCAATGATAACGTCGTCCAGGTATACGAAGCAATACGGTTCTAAGGCAGGCCCAAGCTTTTGATCCATTAGACGTTGCTGGGTTTGGGGGGCATTGTTGAGACCAAAAGGCATGACAACGAACTCATATAAACCTTTCCCAGGCACAGCAAAGACCATTTTTTTCTATAACGTACTTCATTAATATCTTTACTTCGGCATAATTTTAATCCAACCTACCCTTTCCTTAAAACTGTTAATCTTTGAGTTTACGACTATTGGCCCGTTCTCGATATTTATTTTGTTTTTTTGTTGAAAATTTATTACGAATTTTACGCGATTGTGAAATTTCTGTGGGATTTAAATAACGATTTATTTATTATTGTTGTAATTTTGGTGGTAAATATATAGTATTAAAATTCCTAGTTATTGAATTAGAATATAGGTCGATTATGTTGGTACTTCGTCGTACGTTAAAATTTATTTACTTATTAAATTAAATAATAACTTCCGTTACGAAATCTGCTTCAGCGCAAATTCCTACTTATTTTCCCCATTTTTCATTTCACGCTACAGATGCCGTATTTATTTTTTGTGGATACTATTTTTCTATATACTGTTAAATAATATAAATTGTTGATTAGGTTAAACAAGAAATTATTTATAGAAGTTTGATAAAAAGGTGTTGAGATAAATTGTTGTTGAATTACATAAATCCAGAAAAATGGAACGTTACAATAGTTTCCGAAATATATATTTATTACAATAAAAAAAGTAGGAGAAAGGGTAAACATTTTTAATTAATATATTATAATTAATTATATATAAACATCATTATTGTGACATTAATTCAATATATGGTACAATGTAATACATTTATGGTTAATTAATGGTAAAATGGCTATCGATCGTAGGTCTTTCAATTACAATTATTTAAATAAATATAATTTACTAATTATTTACAAATCATTTTTATTTAATTTTAACTAATCAATTAAAAGCCTCCATAAGAAGAATAAAAGTAAAAAGTGTTTCATTTATTAAAATAAATTTTAGTTTATAAAAAAATTATATTAACAAACGACAATCTAAATTTTAAAGTGCGTATTTTATCGCTTTCTACAAAAAAATGAATACTCTTTTCTATCGTTAAAGTAATTATGTAACGTAAGTGAAAAAGTCGCAGTGGCTAAAGAGAAAATAATTAATTAATTATTAAATTGAATAAATAAATTATTTTCATTTCTTTTATTTTATTTATATATTAATATAGAAAAACTTGTAAAAACTTTTCTTCACAAATATTTATTTTTACTAAAGACGTATTTCGACTACGATGTAGTCATCTTTAATAGTTTTACAATTAATTGTACATCGTAGTCGAAATACGTATTTAGTAAAAATATATATATTTGTGAAGAAACGTTTTTACAAGTGTTTTTATAAATTAATCATTCAAATCTTCACACAATTCACAACCACTCATATGATTTATATATATTTATATTTATTCAGACTATACAGACAATTTTAACAAACAACGTAAATAATTACAATAGATGTAGGTGTTAGTTTGTCTGGGCCTGTCATAATATATATTTTTTGCCCTGTCATGAATTTATGATTAAGTTAAAGAAAAATCTATGCTAGCTAGCTGAACCGTCCTGACAATTTGTGCAAATGAATTGATGAATGAATGGTGATGATAATACATCCTATCATCACCATTCATTCATCAATTCATTTGCACAAATTGTCAGGACGGTTTATTTTAAATAACTGTGACCAAGTGAATAAATACTAATTTCTATTATTAAATAAATGTCAGTTGATTGCGGCGTTCGTATTAATCAATTAATTCTGTGGATTTCCGCTCCGAGGCGTTTTCCTGTTTGAATTTTGCGCGTAGTAAATACGAAAGGGAATGAAAAAGCCGCGCATTTCCGTGTGCTCACGTTTAAGAAATTCCCTGGCATTTGTAAAACCGCGCGAATCGTGATCAATCGATAGGTGAAAATTGGCGGTTTCGTGGGAAAGTCCGGCGAAAACGTTCAATTTGTTACAGTTGGTGGTTTTATAGATTCGCCTGATTATTGTTTATTCCTGGTTTCTTTGTATATATAATTTGTTGTAATAATCATAATAATATTTTTTTAATTATTTTTTATTTAAATATTTGTTACATAGATATATAAACATTTGTACTTAAAATAAGGTTATCTTAATTCTTAAGTTTAAGATTTACTACTACCATAACAATAAAGTTATTTGTTTTACATATATTTACGATATATTGTAAATATATGTAAAACAAATATAACAAAAATCAACGATGAAGTTGGCATTGGAAATCTAAAGTCATGTCTAAACTAAGATCACACGCGCACGCGTAAAGTACTGGTTGTCATGTTGATAAGTCAGTTGTCAATAATATCTAATTATTAGATATTAATCATTATTAATGAAATTAACTCAACTAATGAAAATCCGACTTTCATTAAGTAATTCAAGTTCCAGTTATATGATTATACTTGTGATAGGAATTATTTCAAATAACATATTTTGCGGTGTGCGGTAAAAACTCGAGTGAATCCGCGGTGGTTAAAAAAATAACCAGCGGCGATAATAAATCAACTGGAATTATTATGCGAATGGGTAAATTATGGAAACAGAAATATCAGCGCTTACATAAACGCCACTGTTAATGCCCACTTAATTTCCAACTCACGTGAATTAATTGCCGAACTCTTCCTTTCGATTTTTCTCCAGCTCCGGAACGGAAATTCAGCGCTTTAAATGTCACCGTTATTGCTTATAAATTAAAATCGCTAAAACATGTTATCTTTTATAAATAGAATAAAATTTAAAGGCGCTATGGTTCTGATTATTATTACGTTGTAATCTAAATCATATTTATTTAAATTAAATTAAAACAAAACACAATTTGAAAATATTTCGATTGTAGAATTAATAAATAAAAACAGAGACGATTCACACATTTGCAGTTTTTTAAATTACAATTAAAATAAACATAAAATATTATTGGCAATGATCAATAAAAGTTGAAAAAAGAGAATGATGAAATTTTATTAATAATTGCCAGTAATTTTTCCTTGTTTATTTTTATTGTAATTAATAAATATTTTCCTTGTAACTACTGCTACTTTTTTTACTTACCTCTTCAGACATCGAATAACATAATGGACATTTTCTGTTGCATAGCAATAATATATGGTGTATAGGTTTTTGAATTCACTTGGTTTGTTTTACAGATAAATTATTTATTTTCAAATAGTTTAGGCTTAATAATTTATCTGTAAAACAAACCAAGTGATTTCGATTAAAAAACATATATATATATATATATATAAAAAATGTTTTACTAAATGATAAATGAGAATCAAATTAATCAAATATATTGTATAATAAAGGGTGTTTTTTTAGACGTGTGGTTTTCAAGAAGAAATAAAACGGATATAATTTAATGTTATGGCCAAAAATTTAGCTTTATTATAAAGATAAGGGTTTGCCATTATGTTTTAAAAATGATTTCGGGCAAGTGGGCTGGCTCGAATAAATTCCAGCTGAGAGGCCCAATTTCCGACCACTTTTTGCATCAATTGGGGCCGTATGTCAGGAATAACGCACCGAATATTCCCTTCCAAGGCGTCAATTATCTCGGGCTTAACCAAAAGCCAATAGAAATAGTCCAAACCGATCTTGAAGGCCACGCCACAGGTCCACGACGCGAGAAAATGCGCTCACCAAAATTTTCCTACAATAAAGTGATTGTTGCGTTGGCTGTATGGCATGTAGCGCCGTCTTGTTGGAACCATAGGTCGTCCATATCAACATCCTTTAATTCATGCACGAAAAGGTCATTAATCATAGCTCTCTAGCGTTCCCCATTGACTGTAACATTATGGCCGGCTTCATTTTTAAAGATATATGGACCAATGATTCCCTCTGCCCATAGAGCACACCAAACAGTGACTTTTTGAGGATGTAACGGCGTCTCAACAATGGCAATGGCGACAGTTTTGTTTATTGACATACCCATTTAACCAAAAGTGAGCTTCATCGCTGAACAAAATTTTCTTATGAAAGTCGGGATCGATGGCCATCTCGTTTTGGGCCCATTAACCGAACGTGCGACGCGCTTGATAGTCGTTTGGCTTCAATTCTTACACGAGTTGGATTTTGTAAGCATGCAAACCAAGATCATTCCGCAAAATCTTCCATAAAGTTGATGGGCACAGCTCCAATTGTGACGCGAGATGGCGGATGGACTCATTCGGATCTTCTTCGATACTCTGCTCCACAGCAGCAATAACGTCTTTGGTGCACACTGCACGGCATCTCTGAGGATGCGCATTATCCATTAGAGTAAACGTGGTGCGAAACCATTATTTTGGTAATAAATTTGCACGATATGCAAACGTTGTTCACGAGTAAGTCTACTCATTATGAAATGGCAAACCAAACTAAGCATAAATCAGGTCACAGCTGTCAAAAAGGCCTCCGAAAAAAAGTAGTGCCAACTTGAAAACCTCACGTCTAACAAAAAAAAAACACCCGTTACAACAATTCTTTGATTCGAGAATGTTTAATGCAAAGAACATAAAACGTTACGTAATATATTGACATCTCCAAACACGTCTTTCGGGATTTATCCCTGGCCAGTACAGCAAACTACAGTACTTTTATAATAAAAGTGGTAAAAAAAATATTTTAATATATTGAATAGCTGAGGCTTTTATTTGTTGATTTTTTAAATATATTTTTTAGTGTATTTTTAATTAATTTCTCACTTAACCCGCGGTAAAACATTTTTGAATCAATTCAAAATAATTTTAAAAATTGAAACACTTGGTTTGTTTCACTTGTTTATATTTTTCCGACTAGTTTCGACCATTGCTCTCCCTGAAGATGACCAATGGTTGAAACTAGTCGGAGAAAATATTAGTAAGTGAAACAAACCAAGTGTTTTTTTTAATTTTCCTGAATTATATATTAGTGTTTTACTTTATCTAAACAAGTTTCATTTAAATTTAAAATAGAACATTTTTTTTTAATATACAAGCTGTACGTTTTAGCTACATCTATGTTGTATTTTTTTTTTTTTTTTTTCGACAAATTCGGGGCTATACTACACAATTTTTTGATTTTTGTTATTTTAAATGTAATTTAACATACATGTTATTGTTTATCATCACAATTTAAGCATGTTTTATAATTGATTTATGTACTTATTGTGAAATTAAAAAAATGACGTTAAATATAACATTTAATTCACGCTGTGCGTGAAATGTTAGATGAAATATTATGTTTTAATCTCACATTGGAGGCTATCTGTTAAAAAAATGTTAAGTTTAACGTGTACGTTATATTTTATCATCACAGTCTAAGCAGCTGTTGTAATATATATATATATATATATATATATATATATACATTAAACTTAATATTTTCTGTACGCAAATCAATTATAAAACTTACTTAGACTGTGATTTAAAAAAAAATAACGTGTATGTTAAATTACATTTAAAGTAAGAAATATAAAAAATCGTGTGGTTATTCCTTCAGCTAAATCGAAGACGTGTCGTAAAATTGCACGCGCGCAAAAAATGTACACATTGCGTAATCCGAGACAGTATTTTCTCCGGAGTCACTTTCCACGCCGGAATCCGATTAACGGCCTTTTCTTTCGGCCCGGAGGACCAGAAACGAGATCTTCACAGTCGGTCGGCCTTCAAACCCGTTCATCGGCCTATGGGCACAGTCGAAACGATCATAATAATGTTAATGGACGGCATCAAAACAGAAATATTAGCGGAGAGAAACAAAGGAGAAAAAAATAATAACGACTGATTAGGATGTCAATAGGAAAACTCTTGAAATATAATGTTAGAATTATATTTTTTCCTGAAATAAAGAGAAGAATAAAAAAATACAATATTTTCCATTTCATAAGTTATTATTAAGGGTTTTCAAAATCCCTATCAAAGAAGAATAAATAAAAAAACTGATTAGAATTTTAATAATATTACAATAAGAATATAATTATAACAATAATATTTTATTATAGGCAAATTTTATGATATCGTCGCAGAATACCCTGATGCGTGTACACGGACGGCTCAAGAATTGACCACGGAATAGGTTGTTCCATCGTTATCTATGGTACACCGCATTCATGGCCACTATGGCCACGGCGGAAATGTATGCTCTTTACCAAGCTCTTAGGTATATTATTTATGACCACGACCACAGCTCCTTCCTTATATGTTCCGACTCTCTAAGTGCCATCCAAAGTTTGATGTCGCTATACTCGGTCGATCCGATGGTCCAGCTGATACAATCTTCGATATTCGAAGTGTCCCGGATGCGAAAGACGATAGTCTTTGTCTGGACTCCGGGACATGTCTTAGGTTTAGGTTTTTTATTGTATGGGTTTATGTTTATTTTAATTTATTTTAGGTTTAGGTTTTATTTTAATTTTAGGTTTGTGTAATTATGTTGTCTGTAGGGTCTTTTTACAACCCGGTCACTGTCCCTACTATGATATTAGTTTTAAAGAGCAATGGGGCAATGTCTGACATCACTTTTAAATTCATCATTCGTCTGCCTGATGAAGATACTGTGTAGCGAAACAATCTTCAAATCCTAAAAAAACTAAGTATTTTTTCTACTAAAATATTCATTTATTAGTCAACAGATACAGTACATCTAATGAAAGGGTAACGTCTGTTTAAAAGTAACACAAAATTGGTATTACTTTTATATAAATAAAACAATTTATAACTTTCAAATTGTTTTATTTATATAAAAGTGAAGATGAACTTTCAACATTTATCAGCCTTATCAATAAATTATTCAAAATTGGTATTAATTAAATAAAAAGAATTTGAAAATAGTTATATTGTAACAATTATTTTCAAATTATTTTTATTTAATTTATTTAAATAACCATGACCAAGTGAGTAAATCTTTTTTTTCTATTAAAAATGGTATATATTAAATAAACCAAATAATAACACAAACAAAAATAAAGTAGCCGCAGTTATTCAATTGAATCTTGATGAATCTAATTAGGCACAATACACACTTATGCCTGACGCACTTTTCCATCTCCCCTTTTATACCAATTCAAATTCTCCTTAATATTTCAATCTCGTCGTCGTTCTTCACATGAATGGGCCGATTACAAAATCCCCAGCAGAATTGAATCGTCGACTGACCAAACGCGGTTCAATCAAACGGAGGAGATCAATCCGCAAAATGGTTAACCAGAACATTGACACTGCAGCGACATAAATCGCAACACACCGGACGGACGAGCGTCATCTGGAACGCGATCTTCTTGTGAAACCAATTGCAATTGCTAAATCACTCGGATTCGCCATCACTCAATAAATCCAAGACCGCGGTTTTCTCAATCGTTTATTTACGCGAGACTGACGTGGAAATTATTCGCGACGTAAATTGAAATCGAGAACTTGACATTAGATGGTTGAGATGTTCTGAATAACTTTCTCGGTTTATATAAATTGTATCAATTGGAGTATATTATGATTGGGAATTTTTCTCCTCTAGAGTGCTTTGATGTTTTTTTTTTGTTGTTTAAAGAAATGATGTTGACAATAAAAGTAACTACATTTAACATATTTAAAAGCGGTATTAGGCAAATAAATTTTGAGAATGTACTTATCTAATATTGTTAAATTGTATTTTTGAGTATGTATTACTTTTGCGTTATGTAGTCATTTTTACTATTTTTTTGTTCCAAACTTATTAGTATATTATTTAAAAGATGTTTAGGGTGAACAGTGTTATTATTATTAAATTGAATGTCAATAAACTTTATTGACTTGACTTTGGATAATTATAATTTGAACTAGTTTAGCATTATTATTATATATTATTGTTTGTTATGTTTTACTTTTAATTAGTAGTTTACAGTTATTTTTTAATTTTTATTAATGTACTTTATTATGTAAAAAGGTGAATTCCGTAAATAAATTATTATTATTATTATTATTATTATTATTATTAACTACATGCTAGAATTTAGTGTTTGTATTTCAAACTACGTGATTCTAACAAATTGAAGAATTTTATTTCTAAATCAGAAATGGAATTATTTGGTTTCCATTTCTAATTTAGAAATTAATTCACATACACGTTGACCCCTGAAATTTTGAATCTGACGAGAAGTTAGCATTAAAAATCCAGCATTAAATTGGCGCCTCCACCAAAAGGGCTAGAGTCGTTGTTTCATAAAATATTGAGTTTATTACAAAGAAGCTCGACAATACTTTCTGGTAATATTAATTAGAATGGATAACATCAATCAAAATAAAAATTCACGTTAAAAAGTTTTCAATGTCGAAAATAAACTCGAAAACATGCAACATTTACTATTAATAAAATCACCTCCGATCATATTCAGAAATTTTAGTAGGTTGTTCATTCATATATTAGCAAGAAAATATGCAAAAATTGCCGGGTACATATTTTTTGTTTTTTATTTATGAGCTCAGCATTAAATTATAACACTGAGAATTGGTAATTATATTTTCAAAAATTGAAATGGGGATGTATTTCACCGTCCAGCATTTTGAAACTTTAGGGGGTTGTTCACTGGTGTATTAGCCATGAAATATAAAAAAAGCTGGTGGGTGAGGAATAATCCCATTTGTATTTTTGAATATACAGTTACCAATTCTCAGTGTTATAATTTATTGCTGAGTTCATAAATAAAAAACAAAAAATATGTAATACAGATTTTTATTAATTTCGTAGCTAATACATCAGTGAACAACCCCCTAAAGTTTCAGAATGCTACAGGGTGAGGAACAACCCTATTTGTATTTTAGAACATATAATTTCCATTTCTAAATGTTATAATTCAATGCTGAGCTGATAAATAAAAAAAAAAAATATTCTCCCTACATTTTTTATATTTCATGGCTAATACACCAGTGAACAACCCCCAAAAGTTTCAAAATGCTAGAGGGTGAAGAATAACCCCATTTGAAGTTTTGAATATATAATTACCAATTCTCAGTGTTATAATTTAATGCTGAGCTCATAAATAAAAAATTAAAAATATCTACTCGGCAATTTTCGCATATATTCTTGCTAATAAATGAATGAACAACCTATTAAAATTTCAGAATGATCGGAGGTGAGGAACAATACCATTTTATTAATAGTAAATGTTGCAAGTTTTCGAGTTTATGTTCGATATATTGGAATATTTTGAACATGACTTTTTATTTCGATTGATGTTATTTATTCTAATTAATATTCCCTTAAAGTATTGTCGAACTTCTTTGTAATAAACTCAATATTTTATGAAATAATGACTCTAACCCTTTTGGCGCCAATTTAATGTTGGGTTTTTAATGCTAACTTCTCGTCGGTAATTTTGAATACAGGCATTTGAATGCATTACTTGGAACTTAGTTACCACGCTCGTTTTTTGCATAACGACAAATGATAATAACCGAGATACAACACAAACACATTACATTACATTACATTACATTACATTACATTACATTACATTACATTACATTACATTACATTACATTACATTACATTACATTACATTACATTACATTACATTACATTACATTACATTACATTACATTACATTACATTACATTACATTACATTACATTACATTACATTACATTACATTACATTACATTACATTACATTACATTACATTACATTACATTACATTACATTACATTACATTACATTACATTACATTACATTACATTACATTACATTACTTATATTCAAAATTTCAGGGGACGACGTATATATTTTAATCATGTTTCTTCAAGTGATCAAACTAAATATATCGAATGAAATAAATATGAATAAAATATTAAAAATCAACCAATAAAACACAGATTATATTGAATAACTTTAAATTCTCGACTAGTTTCGGGTTATTAGAAACTAGTCGAGAATTTAAAGTTATTCAATATAATCTGTGTTTTATTGGTTGATTTTTAATATTTTATTCATATTTATTTCATACAACCTGAACTACCAATGTCTAAATATTAAAACCATTAATTAAATATATCGAAATTTTCGTATGACATGTTTGAGAGAGGTTTTAGTGGAGATGAAAGTGCAGACAATACCGAGTGAGCCTGTAACTAAAATGAATTATATTTTAAAAAAATATTAATATTATTTAGGGGTGCAGAGGATGCGGTGTGAAATATTTTCCGAATTTGACTTATAGGAGGATGTGTGGAGAATACATTTATATAAATATAATTCAGAAATGTGAACAAAACAATTTGCGAAAATTAGGACTTAAATTTAGTAAGGAGTGATAGGAGGTTGACGAGGCTGTCGTAAAGCGTCTGCATCTGTTATTATATAGAATGAATTACTTAGAGTAATCCAGTGAAGAAGGTTTTTGAAATAAATGCATTTTATGCTTTCTTATAGATTTTAATTAATTTAGGGTGTGAAAATTGTTGTTTTCTTTGTATTACTAATGGATGTATGGGGAACATGTGTATATAAAAATAATTATCTAAAAAAACAACCCCGAAAATTGGAAATTAAATTTATTTAAGGCTAGGACAAAGTTGATGGTGGTGACTGTCGACAATCAATCTATAGCATTTTACGGTGCGGTTTATACGAAAGAGATAGCTATATAAATATTAACAATCACTAATTTGAGTTAAATTGCTGTTATGATCAATGAATAATATTGTATTATACATTAAAGTAATCCTAAAATAAGGAGGAATTTCATCAGATAAATTAAAAATTATTTTAATGTTTAGTTTGTGTGAAAAACAATTATAAAAAACAATGAAAATTGATCAAATTTATAGCAAATTTCAAATTATATTTTTGCTAATAAAAACTTGTGCAATAAAAATTTAAAGGATTTCACTAAATTCTGCATTCAAATAACTTAGCAGTCATGATCTATTAATTTCATTATATCTTACAATTTTCTTATCTAACTTGAAGTAGTAAATTGACGTAATACGCGAAAATTAACGATTTATTCTTTATTTAGACTGATACTTTATACTTGGTGGATAAAAAATATAAATGCATATTCATATTATTAAATCCAAAAGAATGGCTCTTTTTTAAACGATTATTTTCATTTTACTATATAGCTATCTCTTTCTACTAAACCACAACCTTAAGGGAATATTAATTAGAATGGATAACATCAATCGAAATAAAAATTCACGTTAAACATTTTTCAATGTCGAAAATAAACTCGAAAACATGCAACATTTACTATTAATACAATGGTATTGTTCCTCACCTCCGATTATTCTGAAATTTTAATAGGTTGTTCATTCATATATTAGCAAGAAAATATGCGAAAATTGCCGAGTAGATATTTTTAATTTTTTTTATTTATGAGCTCAGAATTAAATCATAACATTTAGTAAGGAGTGATAGGGGTTGACGAGGCTGTCATAAAGCGTCTGCATCTTTTATTATATAGAATGAATTACTTAGAGTAATCCAGTGAAAAAGGTTTTTTTAAATAAATGCATTTTATTCTTTTTTTATAGATTTTAATTAATTTGGGGTGTGAAAAATGTTTTCTTTGTATTACTAATGGATATATGGGGAACATGTGTATATAAAAATAATTATTTAAAAAAAAACAACCCTGAAAATTTGAAATTAAATTTATTTAAGGCTGGGACACAGTTGATGATGGTGTATTTATTTCAATCTATAGCATTAAGTAAAACGAATGCATCAATGAACAACATTTTCAAAAATAATGATTTTTAACCATTTTATGATCTATTGCTGAAATCTATGGCTAATTTAACACCCGTGAAAAGTTCTCAATTATATGGTATAAATTTATTTATACCATAAACAACATATATTTAAAGTTTGGTTTTTACTATTGTTTTCTGCGAATAGTTGTAGGGTTATTTAAAAGGCAGAAAATTTTTACTACTAATTTGTTTCAGATGATTGATTCAATTGTCGAAGTGAAGTAAAAATCATAGTTAGTCAAATAAATGTAGAACTTTTTCAAATCACCAACATATGAATGAGAAGATCGTGAAGAATTTTCTAAGAACACAAATAATTATTATTTAATCAGTCACTATCAACAAGAAATGAGTCAATTGAGTTTGTTGTATTAGTACGATATTTTCCCTTCATATAACCAACAAATTAAAAGCCCAATTTACAAGATAACACCAGAATAATCTTGTCTTAACCTAAAATATATATATATCAAATGTCATTGGGTATTTGCCCGGGAAGTAGTTGTTTTATTGTGCATTTGTTTAACGTACTTACGTAGGTAAGTCAATAGTCACAGAGCTAAATGTGAAAATAATTTATTAGTTATTTTCAAAAAATTTTTATTTAATATGCAAATTGTATTCTTCCCGATATAGATTTTGTTATCGGCGCATCATTTGGATTCGCCGAAACTAAATTTAATTAAATCATAAGTAATTTTTGCATTCAATTAAATTTTAATATAATTGAGAAATGAGGAAAATTCGTTTGATAATCGGATTTGCGATCCCTTTGTTAATCTGGGAATATAAATTCTTCCCCATCGTGACATGTGAGCGGTTATTTCGATGACTCAGACAAAATCCAGATTTTCCTAAAAGCAATTAAATAAATCCGTTAGTTTTCAGCGAAATTGTAAAAGTGACCATTTCTCGAAGCCATAAAACAGCTGGATTTGTTTGAACCGTTCACTTATTTCATATTGTAAAACAGCACCCCGCGGATTAATGCAGTAAATGGTCCCTTTTACAAATGCTCAGAAAATATACCTGGACGAGTCACGATCGTCCCTTTCGTTATTTTTTTTAAACATTTTTTTTAATAAGTGTTTTAAATATAATATTTATTTATGTAATCAACATACATGCACTTTTAAATGTTTTTCGTTTTTTTTTTTTTAAATTAACTTATGATTGTATTGCGCATCGTCATACGTATCAACATGATGATCGATATAGTATATCACCATGTTGATATTTTAACGGATTATTTTGTTATGCAAACTTGAAAATGTCACATGTTTTTACTAAATGTTATTATATTAACGATACTTACTTACTCGGAGAAAATAATTCTAAAATGAAATTCTTTGGTATTCGATAAGGGATGAGCCCCGTGGTATCGGTGGTGGGGTGAGAGATACCCCTTATAATAGGTGAACAAGGGCTCTACATTGGAAGTGAAAGGCGAGTAGCAGCTGAACTAAGATCATTATTATTCCGAGTAAGTGATTTGTATATATTTTTTCCTTTAAGTATTTTTTTGTATAATTTCAATTTCTCATTTTTTTTTACATTATTATTTCTCTTGTTGTTGTTTTTTTTTTTTCTATTTTTTATAGATGTTGTACAAACTTTGTTGTAAATAATTTGTAAATATTTTAATATTTAATAATAATTTTTATTATTTTTCTTTTTATTTTATTTATTTTCTGGGCTATCCGGATATCAGGGTGGTAACAAGGGCTGTTTAAATAACAACCCTGTTTTGCCCGATGATAATTTATATAGTGGTTCTTTGAATAATTTTAAATATAGATTAAATACCAAATACTTGAAATGCTTGAACATCAAATTTGTCATTTTTTTAAAAACTCTACATTAAAATATTACTTACTTTAAATAAATAAATAAACTATGTAGGCTTTCACGACCAGTGTGATTAGTTGTATTTACTTCCGGGCTGTTGGGACCGCGGCCAAATAGCCTGGAAATCAACATCACATAGTTTGTATTGCACACACTAAATTCTAGAAACGTCATAATTCAATCGTATTTAACTCTTTGAAGCGGGAATTAGATACTTAGCCTTTCTAAAAAATTATATTCAGTAATATATAATTCTCAAAGATGAATATGGATGTAATATATTTATACTATAAGTATACTAACGATAAAAAGGAATTAAATGAAAATATATACCGGGTGGTGCATCGGACGACGCACCGTAGGAATTTCAATGTATTTTTTTTTAAATTCGCATTTATTTACTTCCCACGTCATTTTATCAAAAAATCATAAGATAGGTTTTTTGTGGGGATCAAAAAAACTGAGTCTAATACACCCACTTGAGATATTTTAAATGTATATTTTTTCAAGATATAAATTATTTTGAAATCATTGGTTTAAAAATATAAATATGCCGTGCCTTGCAAAAATAATGTCGCGTTTCAACCTGTCATTATTTATTAAATGTATTAACATCTACAAATGAACACACTGTTAAAAGTACTCTTAAAATCTACGTATTGAATACGTAACGGAAAATTATAAATGGTTTTACGAGTGAAACAATTCTCGACAAGAAAGTGCCAGTTTACGGTTAAATATCTAAAACCGACTTAATAGAACTGATGGTCATAGTAAGTAAAAATAAGTGTGGAAATAGATTACAAGAATACTTAAACAGCTTAATTACTCGTAATTATCATTGACGCAATTTATTTTTTAATTGTAATTTTTAAATAATGTGTATCTCGAATTTAGATAATAAATAAATATTTTAAATGGATGTATTAGACTTAGTTTTTTGATCCCCACAAAAAACCTATCTTATGATTTTTTGATAAAATGACGTGGGAAGTAAATAAATGAGAATTTAAAAAAATACATTGAAATCGCTACGGTGCGTCGTCCGATGCACCACCCGGTATACATACTTCAGGCTTCAGGACGTGTCCTCAGTCTGTAGACACTAGGTGATTGGGCTACAGTGCGTAAACACTAGGTGCCTAAATAAATCAATGACCCTTTATACCCTTTCAGGTGTAGGGTTAAGCGCCTTAAATAAAAATTATTTAAAATGTATTCCCGCAGCGAGCACATTTGGACGTAACCAGAGGGTTAAAAAAATGATTAAAATTAATTAATCGTTCAATTTATGCAAATTATTTATTTTTATTTCATTTAATATCCTATTTACTTATACATTTAATTAATGACATTGACCTATTCAAGCAAAGCATAAATTAAAGCCACAATTAAACAAAAAAACGGGTCATTATTTTAATATTCAATAAATTTTATACGAACTTCCTTTTAAAATTATTTCTATTTAAAATCATCAACAGCGAACGAAGAGCTATTAAACTTTCGGTTTTAAAGCCGGAATGATGCCGTTTTTTTTATAACACCACAGATTAATTGCTTTTTAGAGATTATAACTATCTGACAGGTGGGTAATTAATTTAATATACTATGCTGGAATTCGAATGATTTTTTTTATTTACCTACGCCGGTGGTCTCTTTATGAACAATTTATTACTTAGAAGAATTATTTTGTTTATCATTAAATCTTTATCGATTCGCCACATTTGCAATATACAAAATAAATTGTTTAATATAAGTGGCTGTGAGTTGCGTGAAGATTTAAAAGATTTATATAAATAAAGCACTTGTAAACTATTTTCTTCTCATATATAAATTATTATTTATTGAAATTTATATATGGGCAAATTAATTGTCCATTTCTTATTGGAAAGTTAGATTTCTATGTGCCTCACAAAGATTTGTACAGGGAAAAACCACTGTTCTACATTCGGGTACACACTATCAATTAGGGTAAGTTTGAGCCTATTTGTAGAACGATGCGAATCTCTAATCTTATGATCAGAAAATACAACTTTTTATTGTTCCAGCCCTCTCTTTGGAGATTTAAAATACATTTGCTTAGAATTGATTTGTCTGATATTGATAAATTTTATGATTGATGTGTTTTCTTTTATATGATTGTAAATAATTTTAATCTGTTATTTAGTCGGTTTGTGTAGTAATTACAGTCCTGTGTATTTACGTCATTTCTGAAAACTTCAATCTGTGATATGTTTTGCAAATTGTCAGTGTTATTTGCCTCTGCTATTTAAGACCATTTTAATGTGTTATTGTTATGTCTGTCTATAAGGTTCAGTCTTGTATATATTTATATTTTAATATAATCTGTAATATTTATTTCTTTATTTTTGTTCTACAATCCACTATACATAAATATTATTAATTATATTGTAGATTTGTAAAAAGGTAAATCCGTTAAATAAATAAATAAATATGCAACAGCAAGTGTTTATTATGTAATTCAATGTATGGAGGGGTATTAGCCCGAGAAGGTACATTTGTTTTATAAAGTACTTACGTGTAAATCAAAAAGTCACTGCAACTAAAGGAAAAATAATAGATTAATAATTAATTATTTTCAAATTCTTTTTATTTAAATTAATTTATATTGTATGAAATAAATATGAATAAATTATTAAAAATCAACCAATAAAACACAGATTAGATTGAATAACTTTAAATTCTCGGCTAGTTTCGGGTTATCAGCCCATTTTCAAGAGAATTTAAAATTTGTTTTATTAAATTTCCACCTTGTGAGCAAATGCTGGGACCGAAAAAATTTTGCCTGCTCCACAATAAAATTAAAATAAAAATTAAAAAATCAATATATCCATTAATGTAAATATCCATTGAAATTTAATAAAACAAATTTTAAATTCTCTTGAAAATGGGCTGATAACCCGAAACTAGTCGAGAATTTAAAGTTATTCAATCTAATCTGTGTTTTATTGGTTGATTTTTAATAATTTATTCATATTTATTTCATACAATATGAACTACCAATGTCTAAATATTAAAACAATTAATTAATTTATATTGATTATACAAGTAAATGTAACGTAGAATGATGTTCGTCGTTACGGTTCATTTATTTTATTTGGATTTCCTGAGTTCGTTGTCGAAGACGCGATTTTGTCAACTTGGATTCGATCAATGATAGTCAAAGTTAAAAATCTTACTTGATATTTAATTAATACTTAATAAACGAATTTCCAATTTGAAATAAATAAGAATTAGAAATTAGAGATTCAGAGTTTTGATTTAGCAAACTGTCTTACTCAACTCTCGAAATAGAAGTGTCCTCCTCAACACCAGAACAACTTCATTTCTTTGATGATAAGATAATACATTAATTGTTTGTATGCATAACATGGAATAACAAAACGAAAATATAATTGATAATAATTGATTTGGTCTGTTCAAGCAAGCAAGAAAGAAACAAATGTACCATAAAATATTGTAAATATATGTAAAACAAATAACTTTGAATAAAGATATTGTAGTAGTAATTGATTTGGAATGTGAAAACTATTTGATTTATGAATTATTTGCTATTTCCAATGTTATCTGTACCTTGATTGCTAAAACGTAGCTCCTGCAAGCTCGACCGGAAGTGAAGTAATTTTAGACCCCCCATGTAAACCTAATGGGATTTTGGTCTAGAACGCCTATTCCTATGATACTGGCGATAATTACACAACAATGACTACTATACATAGAGTGGTTCTTAAAAACATTAAATATAATCACAAGTGAGAGGTACATTACATAAAACACACGGTTTTGTTTTTAAGTTTCAGAGATTTATTGTAGAAAATACTGCTACATTTGTAATACACAGTATCATCAACATTTTAATTTATATTGTACTGAAAATACAAAAAAAGTTTTTAATTATGAAAACATTTTAGATAGTAACTGTTTAAACTGAATCCCAACATTAAAACAAATCTCCAAAAACCAACCACTTATAAATTTCCTGTTACCAATCCGAAACCGATCTCGTTTCCTTTTTCGCGCACAATCGCATAAATTATTCACGCCCGGTGTTGACTAATGTGCAACAATCGAACAGCCTTGTCGTTATCTCATTGTCATCTAAGAAAATAACAATGACTAGGAGCTTGACCGGTTCCGGTGGTTCTCGTTCTTGTTTTATTTCTTTTCTTTTTTTCTTCACTTTGCCGGAATAAATACGGTCAGCAGAAAAAGAGGCGAATAGAGAGCGAGAGAGGGCTTGAAATTTGCAAAGGCGTGCAATTGCCGTAATGTTATGTAACCGGTTGGATAACTCCAATCTCCTGCACAATATGGGCGCGAACTGATTTTTTACACATACCGAATGTAACGGAAAACAGTAATAAATAATTTTAATTATCGCGTTATTTAGTGCACATTATTTCGCTCTTTTTTTAATCCAATAAACGTGATTGTAAATAAAGGTAAATAAACCAATAAAGTATCTTTAATATATTGATGAAGGGAAGAATGACTTAACTACGTTATCGACTTGAATTAAGTATTTCTGTAATTTAATTTAATATATAAATAGAAAGGAGTATTTATTCACTTGGTCACAGTCAGTGTTGGATCAAAAATTTGTTGCAAAATGCAATATTTTATTGATATGCAACAGCAGGTGTGCATTATATAATTCAATGTTCGGCGTGGGTATTTGCCTGGGAAGTAGTTGTTTTAATGTGCATTTGTTTAACGTACTTACGTAACGTAAGACAGAAGTCACAGAGCTAAATGTGGAAATAATTTATTAATTATTTTCAAATCATTTTTACTTTCCCCGGACCCCTGTCCAAGGGAAAGTATTGTGATCGTGAAAATTTTCGAACCGCCAATTTCAACAAATATGCACGTTCTGAAGTCACCTGAGTCCATTCCATCGAGTTTTGAAAAATGTCTGTGTGTGTGTCTGTGTGTTTCCGCGATAGCGCCTAAACGGCTAAATGGATTAAGCCCAAACTTTATGTCTAAGCTTTTTATAACAGTGGAATGATCTGAAAAGCTTTTGGTCAAAATCAAAACTCATTAAGTGCAACTTTACTCTAAGCAATTTTTCATTTTTTAATTCGGATAGAAAAATGTTTCAAATAATAGTTTTAGATCTTGGAAAATAAATAATTTCTGTTATAAAACTTTTATTGTAGGACCTTCGGTTTTCATTTTATAAGCGGAAGAATTTCGTTTACCTGATAAATTCCTTTAGAGATTTTAATTATTGAAATAATTATTTTAATGACAAATAAAACGTCAAAGTGCCGTCATATTCAGCACATTCGCAAAGTTTGCAAAATGAAGAAGAGTATGGAGAAATGATTTCAACACATTGTAAGGTAAGAAATAACACACTTAATTATAATATTCTTCTAAATACTCGGTTTTAACTTTGAAAGACAACAATAATTTTTTTCTATTAATCATTTTGCTTTCCTATTAAATTTTCAATCAGAAACTTATTTGACCGTATTCACCGGGGAAAGTACCATGATGGACACATCACCATTTTTATTTAATTTATTCAAATAACTGTGACCAAGAGAATGAATACTCTTTTCTATTTATATTACCACCATCTTTGTAAGTAGCCTATTTTCTAATAAAATTTCTAATATAACCTTTCACGTCCTTTGCAAATATTCAGAACACATCATTCATCCCTTAGAGGAAAAATCCAGTTGCACGCTTCGCATGTTAATTGAACAACATTGAAATATTCCATTGGTAACGATCCAATTCGGCATCCGTTGGCGAGAAATGAGAATTAATGGCGCGTAAAGCCCGCGTATATCGAATACTAGTTCGTTTCGCGGATTGCACAAGCCCGCTTTTAACTAGATGGCCATGCTCCGATAACCACGGATATCAGTTCGGTTTCTATTTGTCTCTTTTAGAGATCGGTGATAACGGGGCGAGATCGAAAAGGTCGCCTTGCAAAATTCGCATTCGGAAAACGTAAATGGAAATTAATGAAATGATTGAATTTTTATATTAGGAATGAAAATGCAATGAGTTAATGTTTGGATTAATGCGAAGCTTAACTTAATGGAGGGACATTAACTAAATCTTGTTTTTTTTTTTTTGGCTAAATCAATGTTATTCATTCTTTGGCAATTTAAAGTAAACAAAATTTACTGGAGATTGTATTAGAATGTAATGTAATTTTTAATTCTAAGAGGCCAGTGTGTATATATCGGTATATTGAGAAATAATGTAAAATACTAAGCGCTCCAAAAATGTTAACATTTTGCTTTCTTTTTTTTTAATTATTTTTTTTATTACTTACCATGTCGTGTACTATTTTATTTAATTTTTATATCAATAAAACAAAAAATCTGGCGAATGAAAAACTAAAAATATCTACGTAAATGTCACCGTCCTAATTTCTTATTGATAACATTGCAAATAAATGTACTATCAAACACTTATACGAACATCACACTATGTCAATTGATCAACTATGTATCGAATATCCTGATTTCGATTATTTACGCAATTCTTTTACTGATCTTAATAATCCGAATATTACTAATAATGAAAAGTGTTTTCGTGATTGTCTCACCTTTAATAACTTAAAACAATGTAGCATGATACCAAATAAGCATGGTGTTTTTCTTGATCTTGTTTTATCAAATATTCTAGCTTTAAATGTTTCAGAATCTATTGATGCACTTTTTGATAGTAGTTTTCATCACATTCCATAAATAAGTAATTCAGTGGATCTCCTCAATTTAAATACTGACTTGTTATATTATGACTTCAAATCAGCTGATTATAACTCATTAAATATTTTTTTTTTTGCATCTGTGGACTGGGATGATGTTCTTCGTTCTACTGACTTGAATGTTGCTTTAGATAATTTCTACAATATAATGAATATCGGATTAAATCTATATGTTCCTCTTAAACGAAAAAAAAAATCGAAATTCCCTAGATGGTTTAACGGAGAACTTATTCAACTAATCCTTAGTAAAAAGTGATACCATGCGAAATTTAAAGCTAGCGGTAGTCTGAATGATTACGAAGCATTTAGAAACGTAAGAGAGCAGTGTTCTAATCTTAGTAAACATCTTCACGATCAATATATAAAAAAATAACCCTAAAGCTTTTTGGAATTTCGTGAAGGAGAATTGTAAATTAAACGAATTTCCAGGCCAAATGTTTTACAATGACTTAATTAGTAATAATGGTAAAGAAACAGTTAATTTATTTGCTAAATATTTTTCAACTGTATTTTCCAAGGATACATCACCCACTAACAAAGTAGAATATTCAGGATCAGTTTATATTGAATCATTGTCAGTTAGTACTAGTGAGCTGTTTAATTGCATGAGTGCTCTATATGATACTGTCACTTCAGGACCTGATGGTTTAGCCCTATACCTTTTAAAAAGATGCGTTTTTATTCTCACCACACCCATTCATATTCTTTTCAATCGATCTTTATGTAGTGGTATCGTTCCTAATATTTGGAAAAAATCGTTCATTAACCCTCTACATAAGGATGGTGAGAGAGATTATATACAAAATTATAGGGGTATTACAATCCAGTCTACTATACCAAAGATTTTAGATGAGTTAGTTTCTAGACAGATCATGTGAGTATTCAAGCGCACAATTTGTATGGAACAGCATGGTTTTCTTGAGGGAAAGTCTACTGTTACGAATTTGTTGACATACCAACATTATTTATTAAACGCTCTTGAAAAGGGTTATCAAGTTGATGCGATATATACTGATCCGTCCAAGGCGTTTGATCGCGTTAACCATAACATCCTTCTTTGTAAACTTTCTTGTCTCGGATTTAATAACTTAGTGCTTACATGGCTTCAAAGTTTTTTATGCGGTCGGAAGCAATATGTTAAAATTGATAATTTTGTATCTGATGAAATTAATGTAACCTCGGTGGTCCCCCAAGGTTCTCATTGTGGGCCAATTTTTTTTTACTTTTTGTTAATGATGTAAGCAATTTGTTTAATCATTTTTATTTGTAGATGATTCAAAAATATTTTCAATTGTAAAAACCGACCGTGATAATAAGGCACTACAAAATAATTTGGATAATTTTACTATGTGGTGTTCTAATAACAAATTTAGTTCGAATATTAATAAATGTGTTTCCATATCTTTAACCAGAGTAAAATTGTTGCAATTTTCTTATTCTATTAATGGAGTCAAATTTAACAGTGCAAACGAAGTCAAGGATTTAGGTATAATATTTGATACGCGTTTAACGTTTTACTCCCATATTGATAAAGTTATATCCAAGGCGTTGAAGTCACTTGGAGCTATTAATCGGTTTTCACATGAGTTTGATTTGTTTACTGTAAAATTATTATATATATCGCTAGTACGTCCACACTTGGAATATGGTTCATCAATATGGAGTCCTTTCTAAAAACTCAATTAATAAAATAAAAATGGTTTAGAGCAAATTTTTAAGATTAATTTCTTTATACTTGGTCATTCTCGCACTACTTTTAGCGATTCCAGCATGCGTCTGTTTTTAAATTTGAGCTCGCTTGAAAATCGGCGAATTATGTTCGCATTTAAACTAATTAACGGTTTAATTGACTGTAGTTATTTACTCTCAGTCCTTGACTTTAATTTTTGCATTACTAAAACCACTAGGGCTAAAGTATTATTTCGAATACCATTTCATTCATCTAACTATGGAAATCTCAATCCCATCGTCAGGATGATGAAATATTGCAATATTTTAAACTCTAATTCCAATTTCCATATTTTTTTGTTTATCTTTTCTTTTATTTAAGCGTGGTCTAAGGGTTACTGACTTATCAAGCTGTATTATTTAGTTGTATACTTTTTAAAGCAATCATTTGAGTTAAATTGTTATTTTCCTGTATTGTATGTATAATACTTATTTGTAGTTTCATTTTGATATTTCTTGTTATTATTTTATACTAGAAGATTTTGTTAAATAGGCGATGTCCGTAAATAAATAAATAAAAACATATTTAATACACCGCATACGTAAAGGGCCAAGAAATAATATCTCAAATTTTCTTTTCTTTTTGTCGCTATTTAGCTCTTTTAGAATGCTTAAAAATATTGCTTTTTTATACCAATTATTTCTGACCTGTAAGCGTCAAATATTATTTCGTGATAGACATTACACACGTCAGATCTTCGCTTTTTCGCTACGTTTCGAACCCTTCACAATTTATTTCAATCCGATACACACATTACTCTTAAACAATGATATAATACAATGATGATGAAAAATGTTTACGAAAATCATTATATATCTTGAATATCATGAAAATCAGTATAAATCATGATTTTTATAATACATTGTATTTTATTTGCTAATTTTTTTTAAAATTTATTTTACTGAAATCTTTCCACAAAATGATAAGCATTTACATGAATCATCACAAATAATAAATACACAACTAAGTCAACTTTATCCCAAGTGGTTCGGCAGTTCAAGATTAAGAATGGTACGATGGTACTTTTTCATTTTTTTTTTTGCATTCGCCATATTTTTTGTTTTATTGATATAAAAATGAAATAAAATAGTACACGACATGGTAAGTAATAAAAAAATAATGAAAAAAAAGAAAGCAAAATATTTACATTTTGCTTTCTTATTTTTTGGAACGCGTTTGTTTTTACATTATTTCTCAATATACCGATATATACACACTGGCCTCTTAATATTAAAAATTACATTACAATAACTATGATTTAAATGAAGAATGTTTTAGTTAAAACTCTATACAAGCTATTTCCCGCTGTGTAATAACAAACATAACAACAAATCTACCTTACAACATCGTTTCGGTACGACGCGCGTGAAGGTATGGACACCTCTTAAAAAAATCTCCCGGCCAAAGCGCAGCCGGAGTGGAGTGAAAGATATCCGTTTTGTTAGATGAAGCTTTGCGCAATTGTAACCCGATTCCGTACACAAGCGATAATTAATCTGCGCGACTTTTGAAAAGCGGCTTTCGATTGCCGATTTTTTTTATTTGTTCGTTTTGTTTTCGTTTGCGCTCTTTTCGTCCCACTTCCTCGGTTCGATTGAAAAGGTCCCGATTGTGTTTAATTAGCGATCATTACTTTCAATAAAAAAAAAAAAACAATACAAATTAAATATCAAGAAAAAGTAATATTTTTCTTGATATTTAATTTGTATTGTTTTTTTTATTGAAATTAAATAAAAATTAAATTAAATATCAAGAAAAAGTAATAATTTTCTTGATATTTAATTTGTATTGTTTTTTTTATTGAAATTAAATAAAAATTAAATTAAATATCAAGAAAAAGTAATATTTTTCTTGATATTTAATTTGTATTGTTTTTTTTTTTATTGAAATTAAATAAAAATTAAATTAAATATCAAGAAAAGGTAATAATTTTCTTGATATTTAATTTAATTAAATTTAATATAGCCACAAAGATGTTGTACAGAATCGGTGAAACCAGGGAACCCTATAGGAGGTCTTCTTCCTTCAATGAAAATGATTGAAGAAGGCCTCCCACAGGGTTCCCTGGTGTTTATCTTCCACTGCTTCCCATATTTGCTTATTTTCTCTACTAAAAATGCTATTTTAGTTATTGCAGTTTGTGATTTATTCCAGTGGTAAGGATCACGGTATCATCAGCAAACTGGTAGATCCAGGTATCTTTCGCTTCAATAATATTTGGGAGGTCTGCCACGAAGATGTTGTAGAGAATCAGTAAAATCGAGGAACCCTGTGGGAGGCCTTCTTCCGCTGTTCTTCTCTTTGAAGGAAGAAGGCCTGGATCGCTGAAGATACCGCGATCCTTACCACTGGAATAAATACACAATGTGTAATAACCAAAACAGCATCTGCAGAAGATAAGCAAATATAGGAAGCATTGTAAGATAAACATTAACAAAAAGAAATTGGAATTCCTGTTTCTGGTGAGCTAGAGATCTAAAAAGAATTTTATCTGGCTAGACCGCCTTAATAGGATTAACCTCAAGAAGACGATAACCTACCTCGGTAATAACCAATGACGGGAAAATGCGTTTCACAGAGCATGTGGTAAGAAGAGGAGGGATGGCCAGAAAGCATATAAGGACCCTAAATAACATCATCAAGGAAAACAGTATCTTGTCAGAAAGGAACAGAAGGTCGTTACTGAAGGCAGTATTGGAGCCAACGGCAGAGTATGGCCAAGAAATATCCATCCAGGGCAACATAAACACTAAGATAAATATGTCTACAGGAGATCTGCCAGGAGGGCGATAGGATATCCATTCTACGTCTCAAACGAAGACATCTGAAAAGAACTACAAATAGAAGACTCCGCAGATAAGGCTGAAAGGAGGAGACATGAACTTGTGGCTAGACTAGGCGATCACTCGAATAGAAAAATTGCAGAACTAGGAAGCCAGCTCACCTAAAGGAAAAATGACAGAAAACAAACGATATGGGAAATGAACAACATCTTTGACTGATAAAAAATACATGAAGAACATTCACATGTGGAGGAAATACCCGTGGCAAGGGCCGCCTTTTCTCTGAAAGCAAAACATTTCACAAGCAACATCATCAATTCCCCTCTGCGGAGGAGAGAATAAGGATCGTTGCGGCTCGAGCAGATCGAGTCTGGAACTGAAACGACAGATGATCATAGCTTGAAGGCTGACACCATCTTAACATGCAGATAAAAAAAATATAAACTTAACATTTCTCGTACTGAATAGTGCCAATTATTATTATTAACAAAAATCACAGTTTTCTCTTTCTCTCTAAAATAAATACATTCCTATTGCGCAGTTTATCCATTCGCCCACAAAAAAAAACAGAATTGCAGTAGGAGAAAGGACAAGTATTTTTATTTAAATAAAGAATTGCATTTATCAAATTATCAAAGTTCCTCACCGCGTGTCACAATCATCACCATCATCATCGCCGCACAATAAAACCAGTCCGCGGGTTCCAGTCTAGCCGCATTAGCATAGAAAACGCCGAAACCGAAACCGCCAATTAAACTTTAATGTGCAATTTAAAAACAAATAGACGTCGGTTCAAAGTGTCCGATCGCCCACGGTGCCGAGTGAAACTTTCCCCGCGCGCACACACACACGCTCACACTCGAGCAGAAGGAATGAGAAGAAGAAAAAAAAAACGATATCAAGCTGCCATCATACATTATGTATTAATTACGAAATGATCATTAGGTGAAGTCCCCCCGCTTCCCCTCGGGAATGAATGAATATATGAATGAATGGGAGGAGGACTTCTGACCCGGTGTCGAGTTAACTAATAAACGTCTCTATTTTATTGCACTGTGGAACAATCGTTAATTAAATTGCGAAACTGTTTTTTTGTGATTTATTTGGCCATTGCGCGGGTTTTTACTATTCGAGTTATTTGAATTTTGCGTGACATATTTATTACCTCTTAAATATGTTATGCCAATTGGAGCAGAATTGAAATTAATTATGTTCGGTGCATGTCAATCGCATAAATAATTGATAAAGCATAATCAACTTCCAGTATTCCATATTGATTTAATAATGAATCGTACTAATAATTGAAATTAATTTGAATTTTTCAATTTTTAATGAATTACAAAATTGGCTAGAAAAATAGACAATACCCTGAAAGAGAAAGATGGCGAGAAAGAAAATGATATGTCGGATTAAGAGTTTTTTTTTTCACCCTGTGAGCAAATGCTGGGACCGAAATTATTTTGCCTGCCCACAATTAAATTAAAATAAAAAATAAAAAATCAATATATCCATTCATGTAAATTTCCATAGAAATTTTAATAAAACAAATTTTAAATTCTCTTAAAAATGGGCTAATAACCCGAAACTAGTCGAGAATTTAAAGTTATTTAATCTAATCTGTGTTTTATTCGTTGATTTTTAATAATTATTTATATTTATTTCATATAATGTGTTTAAATTACATTTTTGCGGGTCTATCGTGAATACTACTAAAATCTCGTTTAGTATAATACGCATATTTTTTTTTAGAAAACCTAACGAGAAGAGAAAAGGTCTGTTGCTTAAAATCCAGGCAAATTAGAAAATTCCGATTGCTCACTCTCGATTGCCTTCATTAAACGCACTAATTAATCAAAACACGCGCCGCACGCCGCGTTCATTTTTGTAACATATAGTATGCCCATTCTTTGGAATTAATTCAGTTTCCGGTTGATAACGCGAACGGAAATTTACTCACCTTTCTCGATCAACCGGAATCAGAAGAAATTTTCTATTGATTAAATCGCCACGACATGAATACAGCAATAAATTTAAAAAAAATCGAAAAATTATTAATAATTACTTATAAAATCGTAATAACATAAATTGTTATTCTATTATTACTTTCCCCGGACCCCTGTCCAAGGGAAAGTATTGTGATCGTGAAAATTTTCGAACCGCCAATTTCAACAAATATACACGTTTTGAGGTCCCCTGAGTCCATTCCATCGAGTTTTGAAAAATGTCTATGTGTGTGTCTGTGTGTCTGTGTGTGTTAATGGATTAAGCCCAAACTTTATATCTAAGCTTTTCATAGCAGTGGAATGATCTGAAAAGCTTTTGGTTAGAATCAAAACTCATTAAGTGCAACTTTACTCTTAGCAATTTTTCATTTTTTAATTCCGATAGAAAAATGTTTCAAATAAAAGTTTTAGATCTTGGAAAATAAATAATTTCTTTTATAAAACTTTTATTGTAGGACCTCCGGTTTTCATTTTATAAGCGTTTATCTGATAAATTCCCTTAGAGATTTTAATTATTGAAATAATTATTTTAATGACAAATAAATCGTCAAAGTGCCGTCAAATTCAACTTATCATTCGCAAACGCCTCCAGTTTGCAAAAATGAAGAAGAGTGTGGAGGAATGATTTTAACCTATTGTAAGGTAAGAAATAACACACTTAATTACAATATTCTTCTAAATACTCGGCTTTAACTTTAAAAGATAACAATCAATTTTTTCTATTAATCATTTTGCTTCCCTATTAAATTTTCTATCAGAAACTTATTTGACCGTATTCACCGGGGAAAGTGCCATGATGGACACATCACCATTTTTTTTTTCTGAATTGTGGAAAATTTTATGAATGCTTACACAATTAGGGGCATATCAAGGTATTTATGTTTGTGGACGGACATGTGGGGATGGAAATAATTAGTGATGGGCAAGATCTATCAAAAAAGATCGACTGCTCGATCCTTGCATATGATCGAGCCGCTCGATCTTCATGAGAGGCTCGATCTTTTTGATCTGCTCGAGCGGCTCGATATTTTTGATCGGCTCGATCATTTTGATCGGTGCGATTTTTTTGATCGGCTCGATCTTTTCGAACTACTTTCCGGAGTGAATATTATGTCATGTAATGCAGCTCGAGCAATGATTGAGCGAATCGATAGGTCTAGGTAAAATCGATCATTGAATCACACCATTTCTTTATTTTATTTATTTTATTTAATAAATGCAATTGTAATTTAATAAACAGAAATACAGTAAAAATAAATAATATGTATAAAATGACAAATTCAGTATATTTCTTCTAGCAATTATTGTAATAAAAGCGATCATCTTAATTCTTTCGTAATTCACTTTCATCGAGAGAGCGTAATTGACGATTTGTCGACGTCCACATTTTTTGCGGCCTTGCTGATTACTTTATGTATTTAAGATGTGTTATTTTTTTAATGTGCTTTATACGGATAATTTTTCTGTGCGGAGGTGGATTCATTTGATTTTAAAAGAATTATTTTACAGCGGTGTTTTTTCGAAGAGGTAATTTTTAAGAAGGGTTATGATTTTACAGATATGTTTTAATATGAATAACAAGTAAATTTTACATTTAATGAAACATTCAGTCACCATTCATCTAGCGTATGGATAACTAGTGATGGCCATTTCGGTTTTTCGAAGCTAATCAGACTAGTGTGTTCTATGTGCAATGCCTTGATAAAGGCGACTGAACGGAAATTGTGTTGGGGTTATATACCCGATATTATTCATAATAAATTAAAGA
Organism: Philonthus spinipes; assembly: GCA_963082785.1. Classification (NCBI taxonomy): domain Eukaryota; kingdom Metazoa; phylum Arthropoda; class Insecta; order Coleoptera; family Staphylinidae; genus Philonthus; species Philonthus spinipes. Next base: position 12,032,419 of record OY720311.1, read on the forward strand.
CGACGCAATCGCCAACTTTTGCCCAATTTTAAGTAGCATCGTCAACGATTTGGGTCATTAAATGTAAATTTCGTTTTCCTTGTTTGCTTAAACAGGACAAGTTCGCGTTCCTTTAGTGGACGAAACAATGATTCTCGGTCGTCTACCTTGTAGACCCAAATTGTTGGCGCCACCTTTTGCCTAATTTCTAGTAGCAACTTGAAATTAGGCAAAAGGTGGCGCTTGCGTCGTCTTTAATTTATTATAAGTAAATTTTAGTTAGAATGTGAGTAATTTTTGGGGAGTGCTTTTTGTGTTTGATAATTTTATATGATTTTCAAGGAATAATTTTATAGGGGTAATTTTGGAGAGGGGTTGTAATTTCCAAATACGTTTCACAGCGTAGTTTTCTAAGGAAGTGATTATCCATGGGTTTTTTAAGGGTTTTATGAACAACTTAATCGACTCGATCTGTTTGATCCTCCTGATCAGCGCTATCGGATCGATCTTTCTGATCAGCTCGAGCGGCTCGATACTTCGACTGATCGATCATTGATTGATCGATCTTTGAAATGATAATATATGGGTTGTTAGTTATTTTGTGGTAGGGAATAACGAGCTGCAACTTGTAGGTTTTTTTTGTTTGTAGAGCTTTGGACAGGGAAGGAGTGTGTGATATAAGAGCGGATTCAACAACAAATTTTAAGATATATGTGGAAGGGTAGAAGTGTTTTGAGTAGGGATTATATTAATCGAAACAGAAGTTATTGTAAAGGAGTGGGGATAGAAAGGAACCTTATGGAATCCCTTGTTCGGGTGTCAAGATGGAAAGAGTTCTTTATTCTCACTTTAAGAGATCTGTTTCCAAGGAATGCTTGTAGGATGTGTATCAGATGTGAAGGAATATTGAGGAATTAACATTTGTAAAGAAAATCTAGGTAATCTAGGAAGATTACTGTAGAGGATTTGACTTCGATATAGGTGTTGAAGGTTGAACGTAAAGATAGTAAGTGGAAGATTGGTGGAGCGTTTGGACAGGAAATCTAATTGATATTTGGGGATGCATTCTGCAATTAGACAGAGCATTTTATTTTTTAGAAGGTGTTAATACGCGGTTTGCGCGATTTGGTATCAAAATTACGAATACTAGTAATATTAAATAAAGATTTATTTAACAACTAGCTTATTGTGTACAAACAGATAACAAAATAATAAACTTAGAATTATAAGTGAGATTTAACGCGGATACGACAGAAGAACGTGATGTTGCTCGTTTCATGGTTGAGAACAGACTCGCGGGATGTTTCTGAGATGGCTCGGGGCTGCAATGGTTCCTAGAGGGGTGTTCATAATTCAATCCTTCGCGCGAGGACTATCTCGAATTGAGCCCAACCACGTACGCTCCGCTCGGCGCCTCAGCCGCATCCAACATTGAAGAAACACACAAAATGTCAATAAAACGCCTCGGCCTTTTTTGCAACATCTGGCACAAACAGAAGGGATTCATTCATTTTGCGTCATACCAGCTGTCAAGATGTATTAAAAAGTGTTTGGCAAAGTCTGTACTGGCAAGATTATTATTAAGTAGCTATGAATAAGGGATGGGTTATGGTCGCATTTTGGAATACATATTATGCCAGTTTTCCACTGGGTAATAATTGTATTGGTAGGAATGGTTAAGAATGTGGTAATGGATATGAGGCGGTGGGGATTTAAGACAGTGTTTTTCATTATTTAGGATTTGGTTATAGTCGTCTTTAGTGAATGGGTCAGTTGTTTTTTTATATCTATCGTATTGAAAAATTTGTCAACCCAGCTGTCAACGTATTTTAATCATAATCATATTTATTGTGCTAAAACTTTATACAATTTGTACACTTGTCATGACAATTAACTTACATTTAATTTATGGGGAAAGAACATATTAAAATGTTTAAAAAGTGTTTGTCAAAATCTGTCTCCTATGAATTTATTCAGAATGATTTAATTAGAATTAAAACACTTGGTTTGTTTCACTTATTTATATTTTCTCCAACTAGTTTCGGCCATTGGTCATCTTTAGGGAGGAATGTACAAAAAAATTTTAACATTTTTTTTTGATATGTCATATATAGGTAATTATTGCGGACGTTATAGGAGAGTTCCAAATCTCATCCATATTATTTACAATTGGTTTACCCCGCTTTAGCGCCTAATTTCCAAACCCTCGCGGACGTTTAGGTATCGTCCTTTATTGTCCACAATCTGTTGTGTTAAAAATGTGATTATTCTCGATACAGGTTTGTGCGAATCCGGTTGAACATTTGTTATTAATTATTGATTTTTTGTGTTCTTCTAGGTGTGTTCTAAAATTTCTTGCAGTCTGCCCTATGTATATGCTATCACAATCGCCGCACTTAATTTCATAAACACCGCACTTATCAAGTTTATCAACAACAGATTTGTTAATAAATTAAAGACGACGCAAGCGCCACCTTTTGCCTAATTTCAAGTGGCATCGTCAACGATTTGGGTCTACAAAGTAGACGACCGAGAATCATTGTTTCGTCCACTAAAGGAAGGCGAACTTGTCCTGTTTATGAAAACAAGGAAAACGAACATTTCTTTGAACAGATTTGTTGTTTATTACCTGATTTTATGATAGCATGAATTTGTATATATATTTAGTTGTTAAAAAAAAATGTGTACATTCCTCGCTGAAGATGGTCGAAACTAGTTGGAGAAAATATAAATAAGTGAAACAAAGCAAGTGTTTCAATTTTAATTAAATCATCCTGAATTAATTCAAAAATAATAAGTGAGAAATTAATTAAACATTCTGTATTCTATGATATTTTATAGGACTCGTTGAAGTGAGTATGAATACAGATGAAACTGGAATTAGAAAGGAAAGAGCGATTTAATTTTGTTTGTATTACAATCTTCTTTGATTACAGTATTTTCATGAATCGTCAATAGGAGAATTTGGGTGAATGTAAAACAGGAATATGTGGATTTGAAGTGATTCATGTGTTAAGCTAAAGTGCATGATTATTGTAATTTATTTATTTAATATTAAAAACTAAATAATATGAACCTTATAAGTCCTCTTTATAATCATTCGAAATACATTAGTGAGATTTTTTTTAAATATATTTACCAGAAAATGAGTGTTCAATTTACTAAGTAATTTAGGTAGTTACGTTTTTCTAACGGAACACCTTATATATATTTCCACACTTTTCGAAATATATTTAAATGATTGTTTATAACCAAGAAAAAAAAAACTGACTAAAACACGATGGTCGATAGCCATTTAGAAATAATAATATATAAAAAGTATTAATAATAGAAAAAAAGTATTTATTCACTTGGTCACAGTTATTTAAATAAATTAAATAAAAATTATTTGAAAATAATTAATTCATTATTTTCCCTTTGCATTATAATACAATATATTATTTTTATGTAACAGCAAATGTCTATTATTAGACATATGTTAAAGTACTTATGTAACATAACATATTGAATAACTGCGGCTACTTTATTTTTGTTTGTGTTATTATTTTGTTTATCTAATATATACCAATGTTGTGTTATTGTTAAACTGATGTTACCCTTTTATTGGATGTACAGTATCTGTTGGGTAATAAATTAATAAATAAATAAATAAGTCATAATATCACAATAGCTAAAGGGAAAATAATTTATTAATTAATAAAATTATTTTTAAATTCTTTTTATTTAATTTATAAAAAGTATTGTATTATACATAACCGTAAACCGTTTTAGACGGTGAGAACACAAATGTCCCGCTTTCGCAAACAGATCAAATGATACATTAAGTAATGCAAATAAGGTTTCGACTCACGTTTATTTATTTGATTTATTTATGTGTGATACAAAATTTATAAAATCTTTTTTTTTAGAAAAAAAAAAAACAAACAATTGTTTTCACATATTCGTGGTTATTATATTGTTGCCAATGGATGGATATCGTCATCAATAACATGATGTTATCCTATTACTCATCGTTTTCTTGGATAACATCTTGGATTTCTAGTAGCCTTTTCAAAATTCATCCCGTTTTGATAAAAAAATGGTCACTTTAATTATACATTATAAATTTTACAATAAAAAATGGTCACTTTAATTATAAATTATAAATTTTACAATAAAGATGAATGATTCTTTGTGTACAAAAAGATGTTTCAATGATTTTTATTGTTTGGAAATTATTTAAGGCTACGATTTTACGCCTAATAGACGGTGCGATTAACGCCAGAGAGTGCTAAATTTGTTCTCATTGACTATTTTATAGGATTAACGAGTTTACAAATAATATATTATGAATGTATTTAATATGGATATTTAAAGGGAAGACTTTTCATATGCAGTTGAATATGTTTTATATAGATTAGATGTACTTTTTTAAATTAAATTAATTAAAAAAAGAAAAATATTTTTTTCACTTTTTTTGTTTTTAAAAAATACAAATTATCTGATGTCATTCATCAGTAAATAAGCTATCTACTTGTATTTAATGTTAATTTTTTTATGACTGTATAACATTGTTAATCTCTTAACATTGTTAATCTCTTAAAATGTTCTGCAATTTTTAAATAATAATTTTGGCAATAGATTAATTGGAAGGAATGACTTTTGTAGTTGGCCTCCGAGATCTCCGGATTTAACTCCAATAGATTTCTTTTTATGGGGTTACATAAAAGGAATAGTATATAATACAACACAGAAAACACCAGAAGACATGAAAAGTCAGATAAGAGATGCTTTTCAAACTGTAACTCTACAAATATTATATAGAGTGCGAAATAATTTCCAAATTAGAATAACCAAATGCTTGGAAATGGACGGCAGACATTTCGAACAGTTGATGTAATTTTATAATTTAATCTTGTTACTGGAGAATTAGGATTACTTTCGTAAATTCAGACAATAAATTAAATTCGTAATTCTTAATTAAATTAATTCAAAAAAGAAAAATATTTTTTTTACTTTTTTGGTTTTTAAAAAACACAAATTATCTGATGTCATTCATCAGTAAATAAGCTATCTACCTGTATTTAATGTTAATATTTTTATGACTGTATAACATTGTTAATCTCTTAAAACGGAAACGTATTGGGGATCGCATCCTTAAGTGTAATTTTGACTAACCCAGTATGTTTTAAATTTAAATTGAACTACACAAACTAACACAAACCCCCGCAAATTTATTTATTCTTCTAATTCCAACTAAATTACAAACCGAAGAAAAAAACGAACTTTATTTATACGAGCGATGCAAATATTGCGGTTCGCTCAACCTCAATAGTTGACTTTATATATATTTACATCTTTATTGGCAGAATATTATGTACAAAATATTTAAATATGTCAAATTATAATACATCAATAAAAACTTTAAAACTGCCAATCGGCTATCGACCGATGGTCTTTCCGCCTAGTTGACTTTATTTTGACGTATCCTTTCCCCATTTTTACGGCCCGGAATTTATCGCGTTCCCACATAACACGCGTCCTTCTCGTTCTCGCATATTCCGGCCCCGTCGCTGCGTGGCCACGTTTTTTCCTCCTTTCCGAAAAATTTATTGCCCGGCGAGCGCCGATTCCGTAATTGAACAGCAGCGCTATTTGCACGGACATATGGTACGACACGTTTGCCCATATCTATCGCGAGCGCAATGTTTATGCCGATATTTACGGGTTTCTCGGCCGTTAAAATGATAATCAATCCACGAGTATTGATAAAGAGAAAAAGAACTGGAAAACGTTTCGGGATTTCGAAATGGCAAGTCGCGAGTTTGGAAAAGAAGCGTGATATGGATTGTTGAAGGCTAATATTAGTAATGGGGTTAAGAAAAGGATGGATTGAACGACAGGCAAATAGATTTTTTTTACAATGATTCTTCTAATCGATGATTGATTTTGAGTTACATGAAGAGTATAATCAAAATAATTAATAGAAATAGAGTTAAGGTTGCGGTTTATTGGAAAGAGATCGTTTGAAAATAGAGCTATTCTTTTGGATTTCATAATATGAATGTGTATTTACATTTTTTATCTACCAAGTATAAAGTATCAGTCTAAATAAACAATAAATCGAAATAGTAAACAGTATTCATTCAACTTGGTCACAGTTATTTAAATATATTAAATAAAAATGATTTGAAAATGTGGAAATAATTCATTAATTATTTTCAAATCATTTTTATTTAATATAAAAAATAAATCGTTAATTTTCGTGTATTACGTCAATTTACTAGTTCAAGTTAGAAAAGAAAATTGTAAGATATAATGAAATGAATAGGTCATGTCTGCTAAGTTATTTGAATGCAGAATTTAGTGAAATCCTTGAAATTTTCATTGCACAAGTTTATATTAGCAAAAATTTAATTTAAAATTTGCTATAAATTTGATCAATTTTCATTGTTTTTCATAATTATTTTTCACAGAAACTAAACATTAAAATAATTTTTAATTTATCTGATCATATTCCTGCTTATTTTAAGATTATTTTAATGTATAATACAATATTGTTCATTGATCACAACAACAATCTAACTCAAATTAGTGATTGCCCATATTTGTATAACTATCTCTTACTTCTAAACCGCAATGTGGAAATAATTTATTAATTATTTTCAAATAATTTTTATTTAAATAATTAGCCCTTTATCCTTTCTTCACACTTTATTTTATAATGTTCAGATATAGTGCTATGCACTCGAAATGTATATATGAACATTAGAAAATAAAGTGTGAAGAAAGGATACAACAGTATTAATTATTTTGATTCTTCCAATGTTCTCACACGTCAAACACTGTATCACAAAACGCACAATACATTCCAGTTCCATCCACACTTTTCGTCAATTTTCTTTGTTCCCATACTCCATCTATGTTAATAATCGTATGCCCTCTTTCTCCAATCTATCAAGATTAAGATATGCAGTTGCGTGCACACGCAAGTTTCTATTGTTTGGGCAAAGATAATTATTCGCTCTTTTCCCTTGACTGATATATAGCTCGTCTGTGACATCTATTTTCTACTTTTGACCCTTTGTTAGTTTTTCCTTTTCATAATAATTTGTGACATTCCGGCCGTTTAGTACAATATTACTCTCTTTTGCATTAAAAAAGTGAGGTATCAACTGTATACGTGCTTGTATGGTTAATTATGGAGTATTACCTCAAATGTCTAGTTTTTGTTAGAAAACAGAATGGCAAGATATAATGAAATTAATTGGTTATAAAATGTAAAAATATTTGAATCTAAAATTTAATGAAATCCTTGAAATTTACATTGCACACGTTTTTTTTTAACCAAAAATATAAATAAAAAAGAGTCTTTATTAACTTGGTCACAGTTATTTAAGTAAATTAAATTTTTAATTAAATTCTCACTTATCCCGTGGTGAAACATTTTTATGTAATAATTATGAAGTATTTTAATTAATACACTTGGTTGTTCGTTTCACTATTTTTTTTTATATTTATGTTCCGACTAGTTTCGACCAGTGGTCATTTTCAAGGTACTAATGAAATGACAAGTACGATATAAAATCGAGAAGATTGACAGTGACAATGTCAGGTCATAAGGGCAGTCGCCCTTTATAATAATTCATTAATTATTTTTATGAAATAAAATAAATATGAATAAATTATTAAAAATCAACCAATAAAATACAGATTAGATTGAATAACTTTAAATTCTCGACTAGTTTCGGGTTATTAGCCCATTTTCAAGAGAATTATTTTTAAATAATTTTTATTTAATTTATTCAAAAACATAAAACTGTTTTTCATAATATATATATATACCGGATTATTCACGCTATACGAAAGGTGAATAATATTTTATTTACCAATTATAAAAAAATATATATTAATACAGGGTGACCAGAGAATGGAACCCACCAAAATATAATTTTAAGAGACAGTAACTTCATTTATTTAAATGGAATGCCATATTTTTTAAGTTATCAGTCAATACAATTTTTAATTATCTTACAAAAGTTTCCTATAACTGTTAGTTCTAAGTCATCGCATTTTTACAGAAAATGTCTATAATTGATTATTACGCACTTTAAGCATAGTTTGTTGTAAAAGTAGAATGATTTTCAGTTTGGAATTAAGAAATGTCAGATAATTCTTTAATCTGTCACTTTACTGTGCAAAGTTTCTAGTTATTATAGCGGTATTGTTTAGTTTGAATCGATAGTATTTGAATATCCTTTATTTTGTATCCGATAAGAAAATCTACCCAAAAGAAGACCGTATTGATATGGTTTTCACACTTGGAGAATGTCACAAAAATTCTTTATTTGCTTCTCGAGTTTACGCCCAAAAGTTTACAGCAAGAAATCATCCTCAGCCAGCTGTTTTTGAAAGACTTTTAAATCATTTTTTGGAAACTGGAAATGTTAATTACAAAAAAAAAAACGATAACAGGAAAAGGAGTCACGGAAAACGAGTCACGGAAAACGAGTCACGGAAAACGAAGAAAATATTTTAAGTGTAGTAGGCTCAGTTATTGAAAATCCAAACATTAGCCAAAATAGTATATGCAGAAACGTTAACATGAGCCAATCAAGTATTTCAAGAATTCTAAAAAACACAGATTTCACCCCTATAAAATCCAACTTAACAAAACGGATTTTAAAAAGCGAATTGACTTTTGTATGTAGGTTTTAGACACAGTGGCAGAAAACGAAAATTTCTTTGAAAATGTGTTACTCACTGACGAATGCCATTTTCACAATAATGGATTTGTGAATAAACATAATTTCCATTATTATTCTGTTTAAAATCCGCTATAATATCGAATTATGAATAATCAAAGTAAATGGTCCATTAATGTATGGAGAGGAATATTGGACTCACATTTGATTGGACCCTACTTTTTTGAAGGACCTTTAAATGGTATTATGTTCCTCGAATTTCTGTTAAATCATCTGCCTGTATTACTGGAAGAAGTTTCACTAATAATTAGATGTAATATGTGGCTTCAGTTAGATGGAGCTCCGCCACACTTTCATCGTAATTTTTAAATAATAATTTTGGCAATAGATTAATTGGAAGAAATGACTTTTGTAGTTGGCCTCCGAGATCTCCGGATTTAACTCCAATAGATTTCTTTTTATGAGGTTACATAAAAGGAATAGTATATAATACAACACAGACAACACCAGAAGACATGAAAAGTCGGATAAGAGATACTTTTCAAACTGTATCTCTACAAATATTATGTAGAGTGCGAAATAATTTCCAAATTAGAATAACCAAATGCTTGGAAATGGACGACATACATTTCGAACAGTTGATGTAATTTTATTTTATAATTTAATCTTGTTACTGGACAATTAGGATTACTTTCGTAAATTCAGACAATAAATTAAATTCGTAATTCTTCATTTATTTTTCTTGTATTTATAAATAATGTGACATTTATAAATTTTATGGCCAACTGAAAACCTTATTACTCTCATAAAATATAACGAAATGGAGTAATAAATGATTTCAGACATTTTCTGTAAAAATGCGAAGAGTTAGATATAAGAGTTATAGGAAACTTTTGATTGATAATTAAAAAATGTATTTAATGACAACTTAAAAATATGTTTATTTTAATTTTTGTGGTCATACTGTATATAAATGTATGTTTATAATAATTGGTAAATAAAATATTATTTATTTTTATACTGCTCTGAAAATTTAGCATATGTAACCCAAATACTTCTAAAGTAAATAACATTTGAAAATTAAGTTAGATTTTGTTAAAATTCAAATTATTTCAAAAACCGTTAGGTTTACGTACTAACAATCTTAATGAAAACTATAGTTATTTTGAACGTAAAATCTAAAAATATAATAAAATATTGGGTGTTCCATTTAAAAAAAAAAATACAACTTTGATATTTTTATGGTATTTGGGACACCCTGTATAACATGAAAATAATTTTAGAAATTAGCCCTTATAGGGCCCTGAAATCAAAATTTTAAAAACTGCTGTACTCCGTTTCGTATCTATCTGTCATGGGTTATCGACCAGAGGTTCTGTCTTGAATACATTGTTATGTGTAATAAAATGTCTGTGTTAGCTAGCTGAATCGTCTTGAAGCGTATTTTATTTGCATTTTTTTTTTTGAAAGAGTTGTTATACAATGTGATATAGGTATGGCTTTGGTGGATTTATAAAGGTATTCATTAGTAGGATTGTGGAGAGGGTTGTTAGGATGTCTTAGTTTGCTGAGTGTTCTTGGGGAGGATCTTTCGGCAACATGGATGTCATGGATATAACACCATAATATAGAAAAGGACGGCAAATTTATTTGTAAATGTGAGTGGATGTTTTTATTTTTATTCCTTCTTGTTTGTAGGTGATGGATCTAAAATGACGTGCTCTTATTTTGATTTTCGTTTTTATGGATAGGATGTCGTTTTTAAAGGATCGTTTAGAATCGAAAAGGATACCAAGGAATTTGCATGTATGGGAGGGGGAAATTGTGATGTTAATATTAATTTTGGGGCGAGGCGATTTTCTGTGGAATGGTATAAAAATTTTGGATTTATTTTGATGCGACATTTAGAGCACCAGGCTTGGATGGAATCTAAGGATGTTTTGAAGGATTTTGGGGTTATTTGGAGAGAAGTGGCATGCGTAATAAGAGCTGTATTGTCATCGAAGAGGAGAGTATATTGGGAAGGGTTAAAGTGAGCAGGATCAGGATTATATGTGTCATGACAATAAATATTTTAGAGAAGTGGGGATAAAGGAGAGCCTTGAGGGCGTCTTGTAATATGGAAAATCAGTGGGAAAGTGATTGACCTATTTTAACTTGACAGGATCTGTTGGAAAGGAAGTTGTGGATAAGGACAATTAAGTGGTGTGGAATTTGTAAGATGACGCATTTGTATAGTAGGCCAATATGCCGAACCGAGTCAAATGCGTTCTGTATGTCAAGAAAGAGTACGGACGATTTTTCTTCCTTCTGATGAGGTGAGAATGATAGAGGTAGTGTAGTAGATTTTTGAGTAAGGAATCGAAATTGGTATTCTGGGATGGTTTGGTGGAGGTGTTCGAATTATTACATGCTTCCACGTTAAGATACCTAGGTGTATCCGCAGAACCCGATAAGGATGATAACGCAGAAGTAATGATATTTTTTATCTCATTGTTATTGGCAAGAATTAGGCTCTTTGTAGAGAGATCAAAATCATGTGTCATAGCCTTAATAAATGATTTCAGTTCTACAACTTCCTGTTTCAATAACTTTACCTCAGAGTGTAAAGAGCAATGATTAACGTCATTACAAATGTTTACACCAGATAGTGAATCTGAGATAGCTGGAAATTTAGTTGCTTGAGATCGAGTTGTAGGTGTTTTATTATCAACTTTATCTTTATCAAAGGCTTTACAGCCTGGGCATTGTGATAGAGGCGCAATATATTGGTCAATTTCAGAGAAACCTTTGTAACATTTTAAGCATCTATAATGAAAAGCCGAGTTGCAATATGTGCAAGTAAATCCAGACGCAACAGATTTCATACATTTATAGCAATTCATTGTATAATAATAATATATGCGGCGCAAATTACAGGTTAAATTTAAATGAAATTAAATATAATTAGGTCCGTAGAGTAATAATATATGCAGCACAATTTACAGGTTGAAATAAATAAAATTGAATTGATTTAAATTAGAAGGTCAAAAACAAAGGTCAAAATAATTAAGAATAATTAATTATCTGGTTTTGGAATACAGATTATGATGCCTATTTTCCATTGAGGAGGGAAATATTGGTGCGAGTAGCAATAATTACAAATTTTAAGGATAAACATGTGCATTTCGAAGTTTCTTAAAAATGTATCTAAGAATTTTATTTAATCCTGGAGAGGAGTTTTTACCAGCGTGTAATATAGTGAAGTATACTGCCTCGTCTAGTGAATTGTCTGTAGGAGGTAAAGTGTGAGTTATGTTATATGAATTAAACCATTCATTTACAAAATTAAAAAAAAGTTTTCTTCGTAATTGTTGTCTTCTGTTGGCCGATTTTTTTTTTCAAATGTTCTGCAAAAGCTTCAGCAATTAAAACATCGTCCGTAATTAATGAACCGTCAGTTAAATCTTTTATGTTATTTGTATAATCTGTAGAGATGGGCAAACTCGATCTTTTGTCACTGCAAAATGAAGTTTATGGCAATTTTCTTAATGTTATTTATGTTGTCATATATTATTAATCTCCAATTTATTGTTATTTATTTACTTTAGCCCACAGTATACTGAGTTTAGCCACTTAAAACTGATTATTCAGAAATACTCGATTACTAAATTCACCCAACACTAATAATCTGTCTCTTTATATTGTGATAGTTTTTTATTTCAGTCCAGTATGACTTTCCGTGCATGTTGTTTATATTATTGTAGGCTTCAGTCCATTTCGATTTTTTGTATTCCAAAATTAGTTTTCTTATTTGTTTCGTCAGTTGATTAAAGATCTGTTGTATTATAATATCAGTGCAGAAGTTACTGTATTTGTAGATTTGTCTTTTGTATTTTAATAGTTTTAGAATGGCTACTTATAAAATTGTTTTTTTTTAATTTTTGGGGTGTGATGAGATATGGATAGAGATAAAAGGAAATTAAATCGAGATATATTTTCAGGAATTATGTCTTGTTCGTTATTAAATTCAGTCATTATATCAGTAGTTACTTTCTCTATATCACAACTCTGGTAGTGTAAAATATATTCCGGAGGTAGAGGTTGTGGTGATGAATTTGTTTTGATGCCAAACTGGATGGATAAATGGTCGGAACAGAGATCTCGGGAGTAAGAGTGATTGAGTGGATAAGGTTTTGAATTTTGGAGGTACAGAGAATGATATTAGGTGTAGATGATTGATTTTCAGTCGTGATGAATGTCGGTGGTGTGGGAATTTTAACGAAATTCGAATTGGAACAGAAGTTCTGTATATGATGAGACTTTCTTCGATTAACGTTAAAATCGCCTATTATTAAGGTGTGGTCGTACAGCGACGCCTTTGTGAAAATTGTGTCGTCAATAGAAGGATTAAGGTGAATATAGGCTAAACAAAACATGCAGGGTGAAATTATTTATAGTGAGGGTGAAATGTATACACTCATTCAAAGGATTATTGATACGTTGAGGGTTAGCTTTTCCGAAGTTTGTGGAGGCAAGGGAACCTCCTCATTGATGTTCATTTATTGTTAAGACTGGTATTTGTAGACTTTTCCAATTTTGGCAAGGCAACCTCTTCGTTGATGTTCATTTATTGTTAAGACTGGTATTTGTAGACTTTTCCAATTTTGGAATGTGAATTTCTCTCTAATTTTAATTTCAACGAGTAGATTAACATGAATTTGGTTATTTGATAAATAATTTGAAAGGAAATAGGACTTGTTACGAATGGAATTTATATTGGAATATAGGAATCGAATGATTAATTAATTTCTCACTTAACCCGTGGTGAAACATTTTTGAATTAATTTAGGATGATTTAATTGAAATTAAAACATTTAATAAGTGAAACAAACCAAGTGTTTTAATTTCAATTAAATCATCCTGAATAGGAATCGAATATTATTCATGAACAATATTGGTAGTGGCTGTGTGTATTCCATCATTATCAATGGGGGCCACAGGAGGGATGGCTTCGGGAGACTTTAGGTCCAACATTACTATGGAGAGGCGATTTCCTGGAAAAGCTACATGTGTGTCGATTTGATATGAGTCGAAAAATCGGTGACGTAGCTTCTCCAGGAGTTCAGGTCTATCAATGGTTACAGGTTTGTCGATTTCAGAGGCGTATGTATCAAATAATTTATTAATTATTTTTGAATAATTTTTATTTAATTTATTCAAAAACATAAAATTGAAAAAGGGGATTTATTTACATAAAATTGATACAAACATTACTTAATTTTACTGTTTTTCATAATAATATTTCAGAAAAACTAATTATTAAATTGCTGAACAAAACACTTACTATGTTTTTACCACAAAATATTTATTGAATGTATATATATATTATATTACATAAATATATACATAAATTCACGACTTAAGTGATTATGAATTGCCACGTAGTTACGGTCGCAACCATCATTATGATTAATTATTAAATTGATTTTTAATTCATCTGAAGAAATTCTGGCATGTGTTACGATTCTTTTAATAATTTTAATTCAATATAGTCCATTGACTAGGGCATCAATATAACACGAATGTATCAGCTCCCTACGTGCTCATTTCAATGGATGTAAAAAGAGAGTAATAGGATACGCCAAAATAAAGTAAATAATGTGTGAAATTTCATGCTAAAACACTTTCCTTCGATAATCAGATAACACAAGTTAGTGTTATCTAACTTGTGTTATCTCGATTTTCAAAAGACAATTAGGATTAAGGATTACCATTAATTGTATGTATGTATATAAATTAAAGACGACGCAAGCGCCATCTTTTGCCTAATTTCAAGTGGCATCGTCGACGAAAAACCGAAATGGCCATCACTAGTTATCCATACGCTAGATGAATGGTGACTGAACGTTTCATTAAATATGTATTTATTGTGGAAATAATTATTTTCAAATCATTTTTATTTAATTTATGAAAGAATACTTTTCATGATTTAATTAAAAAAAAAAACAGAATCACGGTGGAAATAACTCCATCGGAAAATTAAAACATATCCCATTCTCTCTCCAACTGTCTCATTTGAAATGATTAGCCGGCCGTTTTGTTAACAGTTCCTTGTAGCAAGCCAGTAGATGTTATCTATGCCCAAAAACCGATGTTAATTCGGTTATGAAAGCCGAACGCACAACAAACATATTTTCGCCCATTCCTATCACGTCTCCTCGAATTACATAAATGCACGACCGGCCGACGTCTATATTTAATGATTATTTATTATTAGTTCCTATTTTTTCCCGTGATACGAGATTTGTGATTCGTGTTTGTGAAAAATCGCCAACACGTCCGCGGCGCATTAATAAAACCGTTCCATATTTAATGGATCTATTAAGTCGAGAAAGTTTAGATTATTTGCAATGATAAGTGCGTATTGATAAGTTTTACGAGCGCGCAGTTTCTTTTGAATTCATCGCGAGAAATTATTGTTATTTATTGGTGGTTGATGTTTTCTTATTATTGGAAATTCATAATACATTCACAATCACTCGAGAATTTAAAATTATCCATTTTTTTTTTATTCATACTTTTAATTAAAATCAATCAAAGCTATTGGGCTATGATTGATTTTAATTATGACACATTAAATCAATCAAAGCTATTGAGCTATGATTGACTTTCTTTGGGTGGATCCAGAAAGACCGAATTTGTTTTATTTTTTCGCTGGGGGATGGGAATGGAACTGCGAATCCCTTGATTCGGCTGTCATTTTTTCCCCAGGGCGGCGAATTTCTACTATTCCTGTTCATTCGAAACGACGGCGACTTTTTCCTGAATCACTTCTTTTCGGAACTAGTAAACGTAGTTGGTCCCCCTGCCGGTACAGCACCTTTGCTGACGTACGACCGTTGTCCCCCACGTTCGCTTTCTTGGAGCCACCCTACGAAACCCGAAGTTGCACACCAGCCGGGTCAGCATTTTTTGCTGATCGCGCGACCAGTGCTCCCTTCGGGCTCCCAATGACGACTTGATTCAATTAACTTTTCTTTATCATAATAAATTAAAGACGACGTAAGCGCCATAATTTCGAATTATTGATGATGCCACATGAAATTAGGCGAAAGATGGCGCTTGCGCATATGTTTAGACATTAAAAGTTGCCAACTTTCAATATTTAACACATTAAAAATATGTTAACTAGTTATAATAGAAAAAGGATTTATTTACTTGGTCACAGTTTTAAATAACCTAGTTGTTCATGATGGAAAGTCTCGTTAGGTCATCAGATTATCTCCTCGTTAGAATTGACATGATAAAATTATAAGATTTACCTAAATATTGTGCAAAAAATTCGACAAAATCAGTTTTTAGCCATTTTATATATACATAATATTTATTGATAAACGCAATCCAACACCCACATATAACATAAAATATTACAATATATACTGTAAGAGTTTGCCAATTGGCTATCGACCAGTAGCCATTCCGCCTCTAGCCATTTTATTAAATAATAATAATTTATTATCCAACAGTTTACAAAAACTTATTACAGGATAATCTTACAATTTATAGACTATGTTTATACGTACATACACATATAGATATTCACATAATACAATTAGCGCAGTTTTATTATTCGAACACTAAGGATTTATTTAATGCATGCCATATAAAATGCATGTCATATAAAACTATTTTTATAAATTTTGATAACATTTTTTAGTTTTACGGGATAACTTCTTTTGACTTCCTACTGGTTAACAAAGAATCAAAATAAAAAAAAATATTTTCGTTACATTGATATTTTAAGCATTTCCGTCGATTTTTGTCACACCCGATATATATGAATTATTTGTAAATATAATAAGAATAAATTATAAAACAACACTGCATGGAAAAAAACTCATTTCCCGCAATTTTTTTACTCGAAATTATTACAATAGAAAGAATTAAGAAAATGTAATTTTATCTAAGTTCAGTTAAATATTAATTTTAAGGCTGAAAGACCTTCGGTCGATAGCCGATTCATCTACAGAATATAATTCTATTTTTTATATATTATTGTACATACATATACACATTTGAATAAAGATGGTTAGTTAGTTATTAATTTTAATGACCCAAATCGTTGACGATGCCACTTGAAATTGGGCAAAAGATGGCGCTTGCGTCGTCTTTAATTTATTATGATTAATTATTTATGATTTATTTTCAAATAAAATCCCTTGTTTTGGCGCAATACATCTCAAAATCCAATCGCTAAGCTATTTTTTAATAAATCATAACCAATAAAAAAAATCGAGTATTTACAAAATAAATTCACATTTTCTTAGTACATTTATTCTTCAAAATTCGATTCTCAATAAAAGAAAGTCTTAATATGTATTGGTCCGGGAAGAACTAAGCGATTCGAGACTCATTAATTAATTTTCCGTAGAAATAAAATCCACGGTACTTTAATTGGCTCCACGATATCTTGCGACACGTGCAATGAGGTCGAAATTATGTCGGTTCATTACACAAACACGACGAAAATTATGCCTCGTGATTAGTTTCCTCCGTAACCGGATAATCCGTCGGTAATTTGCGCAAATGATTTCCATTTTTCGTGTCAATTTCTCTCTTGCGCGTTAATTTAAAACGAGGAGGGAACGTTTTTTTTTTAAGCGAGCATGAAATAATGTGAAGACGTGAAAATAAAAAATCTAAAAAATGACAAACAATGTTTTACAGGACTTTGAAAATTTTCGAGGGATCCGTGGGCAGAGACAAAAAGAATCATAAAAAGTTTATTTTAAGACATCCTACTTTTATATTCTCAAAATATGTTAGTAATGCCCCTAGTAACAAATTAACGTCAAAATAAAATAATCTAACAAATGACAAACAATGTTTTGTTGGACTTTGAAAATTTTCGAGGGATCCGCGAGCTGGGACAAAAAAAATCATGAAAAGTTTATGTTAAAACATCCTACTTTTATATTCTCAAAATATGTTAGTAATGTCTCTGGCAACAAATTAACGTCAAAATAAAAAACTCTAACAAATGACAAACAATGTTTTGTTGGACTTTGAAAATTTTCGACGGATCCGTGGGCTGAGACAAAAAAATCATAAAAAGTTTATGTTAAAACATCACACTTTTATATTCTCAAAATATGTTTATAATTTTCCTAGCAACAAACTGACGTGAAAATAAAAAATCTAAAAAATGACAAACAATGTTTTACAGGACATCCTACATTTATGTTCAAAAAATATGTTAATAATGTCCCTAGCAACAAATTAACGTCAAAATAAAAAAAACTCTAACAAATGACAAACAATGTTTTGTTGGACTTTGAAAATTTTCGAGGGATCTGCGAGCTGGAACAAAAAAAAATCATAAAAAGTTTATGTCAAAACATCCTACTTTTATATTCTCAAAATATGTTAATAATTTTTCTAGCAACAAACTGACGTGAAAAAAAAAGCTAAAAAATGACAAACAATGTTATATCACATGGTGAATACAACCGTTAGAAAATATAATGTTTAATGTTTATTTAGAAAATCCATTGTAGAAACTTCAATGTATTAGTATTTAGTATGTAAATAATATAGAAGTTTTATGTTATTATTATAAATATAGAAAATATAAATAGATGTATCCCGGCACCTCCGCCCTAGCGGAAAACCGTAGACTGGAAACCATAGGGTAACTTCACATCGGTCTATTATTTTATATTTTTTTTGTTTTTTGCATTAAATATTTTCAATTCAAAAATTGTTGCATTATACAATATGTTATTGTTATGCAACAGAAAATGTCTATTATTAGACATTTGTTAAAGTACTTATGTAACATAAGTCATAATGTCACAGTAGCAAAAGAGAAAATAATTTTTTAATTAATTATTTTCAAATTATTTTATTTAATTTATTTTCTACTGTGTCGACGGATTTAAATCAAATTAAATAAAAATCTAAATAATTCCGAAACCGCTACAGGGCTAATTTGACTACATTAATTGCTTAATTAGAATCCAAGCAATAAGATAAAGTCAATTGTTTGTATCTGATACACCCTTCAACATCTCCACGGCACCCTAAATTTAAGTTATTTTCGACTGCATTTACAGATTTGACCCCAATTTAAAAAATAATATATAAAAAAAATCAGAAATTGCTGCAAAGCTAATTTAACTAAATCTATTGCTTTACTATATTCCGAGCAATGAGAAAATATCATTTGTTTGTATCTGATACACCCTCCAACCCCTGCACGGCACCCTAAATTTGAGTAATTTTCGACTGCGTCGACAGATTTGACTCAAATTTTAAAAAAATCTAAACAATTTGAGACATTTGACTCAAATTAAAAAAAAAACTAAACAATTTGAGACAGATTTGATTCAAATTTAAAAAAAATCTAAATAATTCAGAAAATGCTGGCAAGGCTAATTAAAAAAAGAAATACAAAATAAATAATAAAAATTACAAAATCAAATGTATAATTTATGTATGTTAATTGACTACGGACCAGTGGTTTTGCGCCTGTTTTTTTCGCCTTTATGTCCTTGTCGTGAAAGAGGTATTGTCCTATATATTTCTGAAGATTTTTAAAGAGCATATTATTTCGAATTTGTGTATACTCGGTTTACTGTAAAAAAACTATAAAATACGAGAAATAACTCTTTTTTAATTATAGAATAAGAAAATTTATTTATAATAATAGAAAAAGGATTTATTCACTTACTCACAGTTATTTAAATAAAATAATTTGAAAATAATTAATTAATAAATTATTATTCATGTAGCTACTGTGATATTATGACTTATGATACATAAGTAACAAATGTCTAATGATACACATTTGCTATTGCATAACAATAACATATTGTATTTACACGTAGTCCTAAGTATATTTTACTGTTATTTATACATTTACTTTTAGCCTTAATTTTACTGGTTAACAAAGAATCAAAATAAAAAAAATATTTTCGTTACATTGATATTTTAAATTTTGCTCCTTTAAGCATTTTCGTCGATTTTTGTCACACCCGATATATATGAATTATTTGTAAATAAAATAAGAATAAATTATAAAACAACACTGCATGGAAAAAACTCATTTCCCGCTATTTTTTTACTCGAAATTATTACAATAGAAAGAATTAAGAAAATGTAATTTTATCTAAGTTCAGTTAAATATTAATTTTAAGGCTGAAAGACCTTCGGTCGATAGCCGATTCATCTACAGAATATAATTCTAATTTTTATATATTATTGTACATACATATACACATTTGAATAAAGATGGTTAGTTAGTTATTATATTTCAAGGGACATCGTCAACCATTGTATTTACACGTAGTCCTAAGTATATTTTACTCTATTAATACATTTACTTTTAGCCTTAATTTTAAATACATTTTTTAAATCTCTGTTGTTTGTCTATATTGTATCCATGTGATTATGTTTATTTACTATTTTACTATTTTTGCTATGCATTTGCATTTAACCTTAATTTTAATTACTTAAATTATTAAACAATCTATTGCGTGTGTGTATTGTATCCATTTTATGTTTATTTATTTACTATTTTACAATTTCTTGCTATACATTTGCATCTTACCAAATATGACCCACCCATAAATGTATTATTCTATTTGGAAATAAATAAATTGAATTGAATTGTATAATGCAGCAATTTTTTAATCGAAAATATTGAACGTAACCTGCCTGCCCAGATACGTCCTCTGTAAGGACAGTTGAGGGTTAGTCACACATAATATTGAACCCTATTCAACCCCCTCGGCAGCTTACACCATTATGGATAATGTCGTATACCAAATTGAGATTGAAATCTTCGAAGGACTGCAATGGAAACCCTTCAAAGCTGATGACATCCAACTGGAATTCATCAGAATCGATCCGTTTGTCCGCACCACCCTCAAATCCAAACCAAACGGCATTTATGAAGCTAAGTTTAAAATCCCAGACGTTTACGGAGTATATTCAAAATTGATTTCGATAGAATCGGCTACACTCACCTTTACAGCACAACATATGTATCTGTGCAACCATTACAGCACACAATACGAACGCTTTATCCTCAGCCCAAGCTGATGACATCGTCAGAATCCGTTTATCCACACCACCCTCAAATCCAAAGCAAACGGCATTTACGAAGCTAAATTCAAAATCGCAGACGTTTACGGAGTATACCAATTCAAAGTCGATTTCGACATAATTGGCTACACTCACCTTTACAGCACAACACAAATATCTCTGCAACCATTGCAGCACACACTCAATACGAACGCTTTATCCTCAGCTTATACCCGTACTACGTAAGCGCATTCGGAGTTCTGTTGTTCTCAATTGTGTTCATTCATCATAAAGATGAACTTCATAGTGGAAAGAGTAGGCACGAATAAGTTCAAATAATTTAAAAAAAACAACAATTACCTCTTAAAATTTGTATTTAGATACTGTGTGTAAATCGTGTTTTGTTGTGCTAGAAATACAACTAAGACAGTTTTTTTGCTTTTAATTGTATTAAAAATATCAAGAAACAAAAAGAGTTTTTTTTTAATAATACTTTTTTGTCTCTCCTAAAATTATTAGTGTGATCCTAAACAATTGAAGTTAATAATTTTATGAGTAAATATAAAGAGAAAAAATGTAATTATTAATAATCATCAGTCACCGAAGAAATATCGAAGAGTTCATACGCCCCTTCGTCCATGGACTCACTGAAGATGTCGACCGCAGTTGTCAGCGAAAAGTTTGGATTAAACCTCAACAGACCACAGCAATTTCAATTATACTGGTCGTTTGTCTGTTATTATAAATAATTATTAGTTTTATAATAAACATTTTTTCTTCTGCTGTTATCCTTTCGCGACGCCCTAAGGGGTACTCGTTGTGGAGCTATCTTCCTATATCTGTCTGTTATCCGCCATTTTCCCAGCTTATACATTTTCTATGTCTCTCTCCTATTCCTTCTATTATGTTGTTCATTGTCTTCCTTGCTTCCTCTTTCCTTCCATGGCTGTTTGCTGTATTTGTTTTGTTAGTCTGTTATCGTCCATTCTCTTGACATGGGCGAACCAATTTAGTTGTTTCTTTTCCGCTTTATTTGTTATTATGTCCTGTTTTAGGTTGTCGAATTTCTCTTCGTTTCTTTTTATATCAAATTTCAATTTCAATTTACTTTATTAACGGAATCTCCATTTCCAAATTACAATTATAATTACATATTAAAAATTTTATGAGAAAAGTGTGACGCTCTAAAAACATTACAATACATATGTATATTTTTTATTTAATTTTATCCGAAGGAATTTCAGGAATTTTACTATATTGAAAATATACCACCAAGTTAACGCCGACAAAAAATTAAAGAAATTAATCAAGTTACCTTTTCTGTATCTCTAAAAGTTAGCAATATTTTCGAGTTCAAAATAAAAGTGCACTAATAAAAAAATAATAATCAAATCACGATTGCAATTGTTATGGATGAAACGTTCCTGCGAGAGTACACGGGTTATTTCTCTCGAGAACCTTGACATTGTTGTATGTTCTCGCTCCTTTTGTGGGAGCGTGTGCGTGTGCCAGAGGATGAAATCTCTTCGACCTTGTCACTATTCACCGATTGAATATGGATGAGTCGAGTTTTATCGGCACGATCGAAATGGGAATGAAAGCGCAATGGGACACGATTTGAATAATTTGTGGGTCTGAATGGGAGCGATCGATCTCTATTTATTTATCGTTCCGTTCCTTTTCGTTGTTATATTTTTCGTACACTTTATATTTTGGGCACGGTTGAAAATTATCAACTATTACAACTTTTTCCAAATATTTTATCTTTATTACCTCTCAAAAATAAGAAATGTTACTACCTCATTTTTTACTTTAATAATAATAAAGGTAAGTATTACCTGTCATACACAAAAAGTCAAAAATAACAGGTAATATTTACCTTTTTTATTATTAAAGTAAAAAAATAAGTAGTAACGTTTTTACTTTTTAACGAAAGACGAAATCATTAATTCGAAAAAGTTGCAACAATTGATAATTTTCATTAATTAAAAAAAATTCTGGATAATACAAAATCATTTCTATTATTATTGTAATTCGTTAGAATCATCAATATTTTAAACATTTTATTTTATTAGTATCCAGCTGGCTCAAATTATACTTTAATCCACCAATGAATATTCGAATAACTCCAGGTGATTTATCGTGAAATCATGGAGGAGACGCTTTTTTCGGTGATTGCGTGCACGAACGCCGTTTCCCGGGTGGTCGTGTCACCTCGACGTCGCGTTGCGTGACGCCGTTGGGAAATAACAAATTGCCATATTTTTTTAAGTGGACACGTTTTTCAAATTTGCATAAGGCACGCGGGATAATCTCGGATCACGAAATGAAAAACGCTGATCATTTTTGATTAATAATATGGCTTCGAATTTTCTTAATATAATCGTAAGGTAATTTAAATCCACGTGATAAATTAGAGATAAACTTTGCTTGTAAATCAAATAGGAAAAATTATGCGTGAAAATAAATAATGAGGCATGTAATATTCAGTAATGTAATCGTAAGATTAAAAATAATAAAATAATAATAACTTTATTACGGTAATCACCTTTTTACAAGTTTTACGATTATTTAAATATAAGTTTATAAATACGTTTAACAAATGTAAATACGGAATATAACAATGTAAAAAGTATATATGTAAACCCATATGCTTTAATAAGAAAACAAAAATTGTGTTCACTCGATTATATAGAAATTTCAATTTCAATTTACTTTATTAATGGAATCTCCATTTCCAAATTACAATTATAATTACATATTAAAAATTTTATAAGAAAAGTGTGACGCTCTAAAAAGATTACAAAACATATGTATAAAAAAAGGCAAATTACCAATCACAAATTACGACAAAATACAAAATAAAAATAATACGCATCAAAATTTTTATTTATCAATCCCAAACAGTTCATTGTGAAAACAAAATGCAACCGGCTTATTCCTATCTTCAAGTGATAATAAATAAATATAGATAAAAAAAATGTAATATGAATGAAATGGGAAATATCCATGCGGCGTAAATGGGCTGTGAAAACTGCAAATGAAGAAGTGAAGAACATAAAGTTAGAATTGGTAGACAAATCGTTCGCATACCTCATCATACGATCAATAGGGTTATACATACCATATTTTGTGGTGTAAAAACTAATGCGAAATATTGGTCGTTGTCTGGAATGAATACTCCGAGGTATATTAAAATCCAACGCTCCCACCAATTCACTGCAATTCACAAACCCATTTACTAACTTAAATAAAAAAGAAAGGTCAAGAAAGGCTCTTCTTTCGCCCAAGGAATGTAAATTGAGGATTGCAAGCATTTCGCAATGGCTGAACTCTAGCAATCTTTTTCCCATACGAAAAAACATCAACTTCAGAAACTTTCCCTGGTTGATGCAGATAATAAAATAAATCATTATCTCCTAGCCAAATGCTTAAAATATACAAGCAGTGAATTAAACATATTAAAAAAGACACATAAAAACTGACTAAAACAAATTAAAAATATTGTAATTGACTGTAATAAAACTTAAATTAATTAAAAACATATTAAAAAGACACGTTGAATTATATTCAAAAAATATTGAAATTGGTCCACAGACTTGAGACAAATATTAAGATATTATTACTTATTAATTAGCGTCAAAGACGAAAAATGAAAATAAATAAATAATATTAGATGCGCAACTAAGTTCACGCTGTTTTTAAAGATATGGCTCCAGTGGTAAGTGCTGGTCGATTGTGACATAACCAAAACGTCAACGCAATTAAGTTCTCGGTTTGTTTACCATATGTCTAAGCTGACAAAACCGAGAACTTAATTGCGTTGACTTTTTGGTTATGTCACTTAATTGCGCACTTAATAATATTACACGATTATAACTAACTAAACATCTTTATTCATGTAACATTTATACATAGTTTAAATAATTATTTACAATGTATTTGCAGAGTTATATTCACATATAATACATGAAATGGTTAATGACCGAATACACGATTGTATTTTTTAATATTAAAATGTTTAGAAATACAATCGACTTTAGTAGAAGCGAGGAGATAAACAAAATGCATGAAAGCATATCTTCCATTACAGTGCATATGATAAGATTATGATACGGTACATCAAACTCTTACTGACTAAAAAAAAACTTCGTAAAAAAAACAAAGTTCGTTTGGATTGTATGCGGTTAATATTGACTGATGGTGTTTTAATGGCTTTATGGAGTGGAATTTTATATTATTTTATTGGATTTTTTTTACTATAAGTAGTAAATAGGCTATTACATATAAATAAACAATAACGAAAAATACAAATTAACAAATAAATTAATTAATTGATTAATTTATTTGTTAATTTGTATTTTTTATCTCAAGTGGTTTTATGAGTTATTAGGTTAACAGAATAAATATAAATAATTCAAACAATTAGGTATAATTACATAAATAAGACAGCGTGTACAAGTAATGATAATATTTGATAAAGTTTAAAGAAATGCAGTCGCAATACATTAAAAATCAATATAATTTACAATGACGAATAAATGAATAAATTAAAACAAAACAGATAACTAACTAAAAGTCCTGTATTCACACTAAAATAGCTAAATATGAAGCAATACCGTAGAATAAGATATAAATATTTAACTGCGCATACTAGTTAAATACAACTAAATACACTATTTATCACGGTTTAAGTACAGTACAGTAACAAATAATGATTCATTATTGCACACATTTCAAGGGACGATACAGAACTAAATTAAATGAGTTATTAATAATCTTACAAAAAATCAATGACTGGAAGTAACAATAAGTAGATCAATTTTATACAACTGCGATTTAAATTCTTTAATTTAATATTTTGTTTTTTTTTTTCTACAATTTATTAAATATAAATTTAAATGGTTTCACTATTTCGTTATTTTTTCCCACAATTTATAAATCTAAACCACTCCAATAGATTTTATCTCCCTTCGAATTAATTCGACGCATTATGCAAATGACACAATAAAAATTTAAGAAAAAAAAAACAACAACATGGGAATGCAGGTATAATAAGAAAGGACATTATCTAAATGGACGCCAGGAGCCGCGAACAAATTGGCCGCTGCTGGATGTTTGTGTAGTATAATGGAGGCCCCGAAATGTCTCCGCGAAGAAAGTTGTCGACAATGTTAATGGTGTAAAACGCGGCATAGAAATTTTCGGGGAAAATGCGCCTTCGCTAATTTGCCGGCAATAAATTTGATTGATTCGACGTGTTTTTTCGTGTAAATTTCGGAGAAAGGCCTTTCCGATTCCAGTTAGATGTTACACGATTAAAAATTATAATATCGACCGAATTAATCGTTTTCTTACTTATTATCATTCATTTCATATTATGATTTTTTTTAAATACACACTCAAATCACTTTTTGACATTTTACAAAAAAAAACTTGTTTATTTATTTATTTATTTATTACCCAACAGATACTGTACATCCAATAAAAGGGTAACATCAGTTTTACAATAAAACAACATTGGTATCTAATATATACCAATGTTGTGTTATAAACAAAATAATAACACAAACAAAAATAAAGTAGCCGCAGTTATTCAATGGCAGCCAATTTGGCGTAATAAAAATAAACCCCCACTGATGTGTAATGTTATTTATTAAACAACCTCACGCGTTGATTTACATTTATTAACTGCCCATGATCCGACCATTAACGGTACATTAACGTACTTAAGTAGCGTAAGTCAAAAGTCACAGAATTAAATGTGGAAATAATTTGTTAATTACTTTAAAATCATTTTTATTTAACTCTGTTCAATTTTTATCAAATGTACATAACAATAATATGCACATTTAAACTGTAATAAACTTACACTACTTAATATAGATATAAATTTTGAATCCAGTAACGATAATGTCACACTTCTAGAAACGATTCTCGTACCAGCCGGAAAAAAGTATTGTTACGAAATCGGGTTTAATCAGACTCGAAAATAAGTAACACAATGTCTATTTATTTATACATTTAACACATTTATTTACATCACACTGTCACTGTTTATTTATAACGAGATGTTGAGTGCTCGGACGTTCTTGATATACTGACTGACTGCAGCGCCACTTTTATGTGGCGTGCTTGTTTTTCGAACTTTCCGGAACTTTCGATGACGCCGCGTTTACCGAAACATTCCAGAGTGATCTTTCTAGTTTTTTTTTTCTTTCACTTTCGTTACAGATTCACAACAAGCGTAGGTATACCTGAAAATACGGTATATGGCTTATAAACCGTATTTAAAAAAAATTCAATAAGTAAAAATTAGGCTTTAATTTCCACTTTTTGAATCAAAAAAGGATAGAAATAATTGAAGCTGCTGTACCAAAAATCAACATTATTGAAATTAAATTGCAATCGTATGAAACCATGAATAAAAGGCTGCTGGAATGAACTACCTTAGATTTCTTACAGAAAGGTAATTATATAGAAAATGTGTTTTTATCAAAAAACGAGGGCGGTCATACCAACTTTAAAGAAGAATATATTAAATAAAAATGATTTGAAAATAATTAATAAATTATTTTCACATTTAGCTCTGTGACTTACGTTAAACAAATGCACATTAAAACAACTACTTCCCGGGCAAATACCCACGCCGGACATTGAATTACATAATGTACACCTGCTGTTGCACATCAATAAAATACTGCATAATGCAACAAATTTTGATCCGAGAAAAATTTAATGTAAAAACAACAAAGAAACGTTACTCAATTTAAGGCCATCTGCAGACACGTGTTTCGGGATCTATCCCTCGTCAGTACAGCTATGCCTTACACAATTCAAAGATGTTAAAAAAAAATCAATTAAATTAATTCAAATACAATCAGCAAAATTAAATCAGTTATATTAAATCACATTAAACTAAATAAATTTAAATTAAATTAAACCAAATTAATTCAATTTAAATCAAAACCGAATAAAATTAAACGAAAATAATTGAATCAAATTAATTAAAAAGAGCGACCCTCACCTGCCGCGCGCTGTGATAGTAATGATGGGCAGAGGAGGACGTGCGTTCTTGCATTGTTGTTATCGCAAATTTACAAAAAAAAAACTCCTCTCGATTCGGATTTGAATAAATGCCTCGCTGGCTATTAGTATAAATAGAAAAGAGTATTATTCACTCACTTGGTCACAGTTATTTAAATATATTAAATAAAAATGACTTGAAAATAACTGCGACCAAGTGAGTGAATAATTCTCTTTTCTATTTATTTTAAAGATGAATTTAAATTCCCCACAGAACACCTTTTAGAAACCCAAACCAACAAATTCAATAATTTAATATCTCAATAACCAGATATAGTTGCACAGTAACGACTTACGATTTACATTAGCACAAGAACATAAAATTGAAATCTACCCCGGAACAGTCCCTATATTATAGTTAGTATAAAGCAATATGTATTTGAATGGACTTACCGTTAATAAACAATAAACAATAAACAATAAAAAGTGCACCGTACCGAACATAATTTAAGGAAAAAGAAATAATCGAGCAGCGAGTTCAAGAAATTTTGCAAAATTATATAATTCGGTCGAGTAAATCTCCATGGTCTTTTCAGGTAGTTTTAGAGAAAAATAAAGAGATTTTATGTAGATTATAGAAAATTTACTGCATTTAATTTTCAAAAGAAAAACAAATTCCCGGCACATCCACCAAATATCTTGGCGGGGCTACACGTAACTAACTTAAAGTAAAACGCCCCGGGATTATATAAAATTTAAAAATCCCGGCGCATTCACTAAATTTCATATTGAGGCTACACTCAAATCTAAAAATGGTACGGGATTAAATAATAAAAAAGGAAAAAGGTACTTACGTTTTAACAAAAACAAGTTTTCTAACTAACCCGTCCCGAAACCGACTTCCCGTTTTACTGTTTTTACGAGCTTACTCAATCTCCCTTAATCAGCAATAGAAAATATTTCCATCGAGTAAATCCTTGAAAGTCGCAGTGTTTGTCGAAATAGTCGCGGACCGACACTTAATGGCTCGGGTTGATCCGTTTCGCGATAATATGACCAGGTATTTCAAAGTTACAATATTTTTTGACAAATTATTACGATTACGGTTACAATTTTAGCAGAGTCTCTGAAATAAATTGTGTGAATGTTTTTAGCAAATTCAAAAATAATAATTCTTTTATTTTGAATTAAATTCTCACTTACTCCGTGATGAAACATTTTTTATGTAATAATTATGAAATATTTTAATTAATATACTTCAATTTGTGAAATAAATACGTTTCATTTCTATTTCGTTTGATCTTTGGTCCTCTAAGTCGCTTAAAGTCATAGTAAAAGAATGTACGTTTAGGTAATTTCCATTTGCCATTTCATTTTAACGTTACGAATTAATTCTTGAACTATATTTGAAATTTATTACTAGATTTATTTTTACATGTGATACGTGATGTTTTGTTATTATAAAAATTAATATGGCTACAAACTTGAACTCGAACCAATTTTACGTAGTTTTCGTTACTATGGTTAAAGAAAAAGAAAGACATTTTCTTGTTCGGCAACTGCATATATTAAAGTATTAAAACGACGCAGAAAGTGAAGGTTGCCCAACGTGCTAGATTTATTGTGCTATAATTTAAGCAAAACGATACCTTTTGTCAATAACAATCATCATCCTAGCCTACTAAATATACAGGCCGAAATGTCGGAGTGGGAAAATCGAAATTTCGGAGTGTAATCGGAGTCCACGCGAGAGAATTCATTCGCTTATGAACCGTCATGATGGAAACATCTCCTGTTGACAATGATTTCTTTATCTAATTTGGAATTTTATTTCCATTCAAATAAAATTATTTTAATTATTTTTTTGTCATTATTACGCATGCAAAAATAATTATTACAATTTAATCTGTTTGCATTATTATTATTATTATTATATTATTTTTTGTCATTATTATACGTGCTAAAATAATTGTTACAATTTTACCTGTTTGGATTAGAACAATGCGTGAGAAGATCAGATTGGAGCGTCTGATCGTCTCGCGCACTGTTCTAATGCAAACAGGTTAAATTGTAACAATTATTTTAGCATGTGCAATAATGACAAAAAAATTATTTTATTTTATTTTAGCTAAGCATCTGGGAATCCTTCCCATTCCGACATTCTGGCCTGTATATTTAGTAGGCACTGGATGATGCCACTGTGTTTGCGAAACAATTTTAGCAGAGTCTAAAATAAATTGTGTGAATGTTTTTAGCAAATTCAAAAATAATACTTCTTATATTTTGAATTAAATTCTCACTTATCCCGCGATGAAACATTTTTTATGTAATAATTATGAAACATTTTAATTAATATATTTGATTGTTCGTTTCACTAATAATTATATATAAAAAAAACCTTTATTGGCATTCCCAAATAAAAAACTACGTCACATTACTACACTTATTTAAATTAAATTTATTTTCTTTTCTGCTTTTCCCACCCTATCCTCCTCACAATCTTCACGCTTGCCCCATCCTCTCTCATCCAATCCTCTATTCTTTTCTTTCCACTCGTCCATTCCTCCAACATGCCCCTACACTCCTCCCCTAAATGATCCCATGTATCCATTCCGCTGTCACACAACACACATTTCACATATTCTTCTCCCATCAACACTTTCCTACCTTTCTCCTCTGACCCACACCTAGCTCTAACCAACCCCCTCTTTTCACCTGAACTCAGATCCTTTCTGACCATGTACGCAGGTATTCTTTGTTATACCTGCCACCTTTTATATAAGGGGTTGTACTGGCTCTGCCTAATGTCCTTCTGTCTTTCTTGCTCATCCACTTCCTCCCATTTTATCTTCATCCATGCTGCCACATCCACTCCTGCTTCCAACCATTCGTTCGCCAGCACTTCTGACACTCCAGCTTATTCATACATACTTTTTCTTTCTTTCCTCCATTCACTCTCCGATACGCCTACACACGTTTTCCACACCTCTTTCACTATCCTTTCTTCACTTAAGCCTACCACTTTCATCTCAAATCTCACCACTCGTTCCATTGCCTCAACATGCATACACTTTCTATTCAATTCCTGAAACAGTATATATGCAGGAGTTGACCTTTCTACTCCCAATAGCTGTTTCAGGAACGTTACATGCTCTGTCTCAATACTTTCATACTTTTTCGTTCCCCATACTTCAGCTCCATACATCAAGACCGGCCTCACACACGCATCCCACATTTTACACGTCAGTATAACATTCCCTTCCAGCCATTTTCCCCATTTCTCTTTAACCATTTCCCACGCTTTCCTTGCCTTACCTTTCACCCAACTCGCATGCTCCTTATATCCACCACTCGCCTTGAACACAAAACCCAAATATTTAAATTCCTTCACTTTTTCAATCACTTCTCCCTTCCACCTCAAATCTTTCGATTTTCCCTCTCTTCCCCTATTCCTAAATCTCATCCACTTTGTTTTCTCCACGTTCACACACAGCCCTCTTTTATCCATGTACTTCTCCATTCTTTGTACCATCTGTTTCATTTCTCCCCATTCTTTCGCAAGCAACACCACATAATCACATAATTATAATATATATATATATATATATATATATATATATAATTGATTTGTATATTTTTTTCTGATATTTGTCCTTTTATGGTATATCTGTTGGACAATATAGATTGTTATTATTATTATTATATAATAATTCTTGTTTATTTATAATTATTCATTTATTTTATTTTATTATTATTATTTTCTTTTTCTGTTTTCAGGGAACAATATCTTTTCGATGTTTTCGAGGCGATCATCTCGACGCTCGACTCGAAACTCCAGCGGATCGAAAATCTGGACAAGGCCGTCGAGCACCTGATGCGACGCGTCGAGAACCTCGACTCGCGCGTCAACAACAACATCGACAAAACGGAATCAGTGATCGCTAAGCTCAGCCACTTGGACGTCAAGCTCTTCCAGAATCTGAACGCGAAATCCGCGGACGGAGAAGGCTATAATGACAATAACCTAGGAATGCAGCTGGTTAATCTAGATCAAAAAGTCAGCGATATCGATAATAAGTTAAGCGTTCTGAAGAACCAGCTGGATAGCAATTATCTGCAGCAGGAGGACTTCAACGCGGAGGCCAGCGAGAAGAAGCCGATACACATGAACGTGGTGGAGATCACGAAGTCGTTGAACTCGGAGGTGATGAATCACGTGACGAAGAAGTTGGATCAACTGAAGGATGTTACGAATAGTCTGGATAGGAACATACAGTATCACGTCGGGTTGGTTTCTGAGAATTTAGGGAAGGTTTTGAATATGATCACTGATGTCCACGAGGCGATTGTTGATCAGGTTGATACTCCTGTTCACCAGCACAGGAATCGTACCACAACAACGCAACAGCCGCCGGTGGTTAGGAGCAGCAAAATCGATGCCCTCGTTAAGCAAATGCGCCCGATTATCAACGTCTCGGAGAAAATGGACGAAGTTTGGGATGTTGTCGTCGGAACGAAAAGCTCGGTTGATGATTTAGTCCCTAAATCCGACGAGCTTTTAACGCAAACGCAACGCCAGGAAAGGGCGATCGGGGAAATGCACAGCGATTTCCGCTCGAAAGCGAATAAAATCATCGCTAACTTAGATATGGTCGAAAAACGATTGAAGAAACAAGAAAATGACGTTGCTACTTTAGCCCAGCGCCCCGTTTCCGCCGATTTACTCCTAGATCCAACAATCGACCGCTTGGTAGAATACGATCCTAGCAGATACAACGTTGATGATTACGCACCCGGTACTGACACAACCCTCCCCGTTACTTACACAACCCTTCCACCACCCACAATTGCTACGCAGGCTTCAACGATCGCTTTGAACAACCAATCGAGCACGGTGCCTTCAACAGTTTCCACTCTCCAGGGTACTAGTAGTACTGTCGCGGGTAGCAGTTCTACCAGCAGCATGGAGAAGAGGCCGGAGAAGAGGAAAGGAGGCGTTATCTTCCCGAGTGTTAAAAATAAGCCGTCGCCAGCTAATACTACCTTTACAACTGATTTGCTTGGAAATATTAAGGATGTTAAGGTATTTATAAAATTTATATATTTTCCTACATATAAATATTTAAAATAACAGTTTTAAATTAATCTATTTATTTAGCTTCATATTATTAAGTATATTCAGTTTCCAGACTAAGTCAGATATTTTTATAATTCTTTTGAGAATGGTCATCATGTTGACTTCGTAAAGGAATGGAATTCCAATGAAATTGAGTGAAACACATATCGGGAAAATTGATCATGATGATATAAAAGTAATCAAGTAGTTAATTAACTAATTTGGAAACTTTCTTATTTTGATATAATTAATGGTTTTAATATTTAGATATTGGTAGTTCATATTGTATGAAATAAATATGAATAAATTATTAAAAATCAACCAATAAAACACACTTTAGATTGAATAACTTTAAATTCTCGACTAGTTAAAGTTATTTCAATCTAATCTGTGTTTTATTGGTTGATTTTTATTAATTTATTCATATTTATTTCTTATTTTGTACTTGAGCTACAGTTTTTTTTTTACTCAATTCATAATGGAATAAAGTACGAAATTCAATAATATAATAATAATAATAAATTAAACCAAATTAATTCAATTTAAATCAAAACTGAATAAAATTAAACGAAAAGAATTGAATCAAATTAATTTATTAATTATTTTCAAATCATTTTTATTTAATATATTTAAATAACTGTGACCAAGTGAATGAATACTCTTTTCTATTTATAAAGAAAAAGTGTTTTATTATTATGAATTACGATGTGTAACAAAGTGGAAGCCTCAACAATCAACAAAATAATAATAAATTTGAAAATAATATTAATTATAACTTGGTCGCAATTATTTAAATCAAATTAAATTGAATAAAACGAATTTGAAAATAATTAACTTATCAATTATTTTAATGATTAATTATTTCCCTTTAGCTACTGCAACTTTTTATTTCAAGTAATTTTATATCCGGCAGTGTATTTCTGCTAGACAAAAGTACTTGTTTCAATAGAAGTTTGTCCATTTTATTAAGTACTTATGTAAGGGCAAGAATTCCAGTAGCCAAAGGAAAAAAATAATTAATTATTTAATTGTTATAAATTAATTATTTGCAAAAGTCTTCTTATATAATTTTATAGAATCGTTTCTTTTAGAGTGTAATTAATAATTACAATTTATTAATTTATTGAATAAATGCGTACGGCTAACTCTCTAGTGAGCCATCCAAAATGTGATCTATTCTGTGGCGATTCATTATCTTATAACATCATTCAAGCTTTCCCAGAAATATACTCCATTCACATTTTATCCTGACCTAGGTTAGACTAACACGGCATTTTTTGTTAATATCAAAAATCATATCAAAACATTTACTGTAATCAACTTAGGAGAGATTGCAAAATAGAAATACTGTTATTCCTTACTTCACTTCTAAAAAATGAATAACAGTCTTCCTATTTTGTGATCAATCACTTCACGTAAACTCGAAAATATACAGTTAACTTAGGAGAGCATAAAATGTGAATATTTTATACTTTTACTATAGTTGTAAATCAATTTTAGAAAAAGTATAGATTTTTAAGAGAAAATGAATACCTGCGGTTCTTAATTTTCAATCAAAAGTTTTCCAAATCTTTAAAATTTAATAATAAGAAAACATATTTTTAAATTAAATAAACACAATTTGGAAATAACTTATTAATTATTCTATCAGTGCATTCCAGCTAGCCAGCATACGTTTCTTTCTTTGATTTGTTGATTGTTAAGGCTTTCGCTTGGTTATACATTTTGAGTTTATTAAATAAAACACTTTTTCACTTTGTTTGTATAAATTTTTATTTTATTTTAGTGACTATAGTTTCGAAGCATACAGCATCATTATCAAATTAAGAGTCTTAGTTTGATAATGATGCTCTATGCTTCGAAACTATACTCACTAAAATAAAATAATGCTCTATGCTTCGAAACTATAGTCACTAAAATAAAATAACAAGTTATACAAACAAAGTGAAAAAGTGTTTTATTTAATAAATTCTTTCTTTAACTTCATCACAAATTCATAACAGGGCAAAAAGACTTCTGATTGATAGCACAGACAGATCAACACCTACATGTATTGTAATTATTTATATTATAATGTTTTGTATTATCTATTATCCGAATAAAGATATACAGTGTATCCACGGAATGAGTGCATACAAGGTGTAAATTACAATTTTTTTACAGTTGGATCTTCACATTCTGAGGATCGCTCCTCCTTAGTCTCAAACTAAGATATTGAAAAAAATAACTAAATTAATTAATATACCGGATTTCTTGTGGCCGAATTCTAAAAATTAGTTAAGAGTTAACTGTCTTTATTTTAGCAGATATAACAAAAATGTTTAAAATTAAAATTTATGCTTCTATAAACATTTTTATTATATTCAATTTTTATACAAATCAGCCTACTTTGATTTTTTCATACTTTCGAACTCATGTTTGTAACAAAAATCAAAGCAGGCTGATTTGCATAAAAATTGAAAGTTTACCATATCCGCTAAGCTGATCTATCTAAAACGTGATTGTTATTTTACAGTATTAACTAATTTTAAAATGTTAACCACAAAAAAAAGTTTTTATCGTGCAGTGCTACTGTTTGGGTGGCCAATATTTGTATAAAAAGACAAGTCCGTGAAAGCTGGCCAAATATTTCAGTATCAATTAACGGTATAAAAAAGATTTGTCAAAATTTATGATTACTGGGAGTGTAAATAATGCGATCCTCAGAACATGATGATCCAAATTTAAAAAAATATTATCATTTACACATTATATGCACTCGATCCGTCGACATATTGTATGTATATATATATTAATTATTCAGTTGAATAAATTAATTAATTTCATATTTTTATTTCATTTAATTGAAATAAATGTGACCAAGTGAAATACTCTTTTGTATTATTATTTTTGCATCATGTCCTGAATCAGTTTTGAAATAAAGATAACAACATATTAAATAAAAAGGATTTGAAAATAATTAATGAATTATTTCCACATTTGACTTTTGAGTTATTTTCAAATCATTTTTATTTAATATATTTAACCAAGTGAATGTATACGCTTTTCTATTTAAAGATAACATTGATTTTTTTTTTTTAGAAACGACCTGTTGAAATTATTTTTTCTTCCCCATTATATTATAAATTTCCTTTCCCCAAACGCAATAGAATTCCTGAAACCGAGTAAGATCTCGAAGCAAGCGTTTAGAGAAAGGACGGTATTTATTCCATCAACAACGATTGCATTACACAATTTTCGAAACGCACTTTGGAACACTTTAATAAAACCCGACGTACGGGAATAATTGCGCAACCTCGCTCAGTCTGAATATTATTCAAACTGCCTACCGTTAATTGAAATAAACGTTGGCCACCATCAATTAGCGAACGGCGCGCATAAAACGCAACTCTAATTGAGCGCAGGAGTTTCCTCACACGCCTTTTGCAAAATCCGGCCCTCGACGCCCCACAACAAGCCTATTTCGAAATGTAATTTAAAACGGTCTGTGTGCGGTTTTATATATGCGTACACGAATATAATTTTGCGTGTGTTGATAAGAAACGTATCTATATATTCTATCAAAGTAGTGCATGTGTAAGAAAATACGTTCGGATTTATAAATGTTTGTGTGACAGAAACAATTTTCACTTTCATTTCGTTACGCTTTGCAAAAGAAGTATATCGAAAAATAGGCTGAAATAATAACATAAATTGCACGGGGCACGAACGTTTTCTTGCACCGCATAATTTATCTCTCGCGTAGTTTAAACTGTAATTGTCCCCTTTACGTAATCGAATGGATAGTATCTTAAATGGCAAGATTAGTTTGAGATTGTTGTCATTTCATAGAAATCCTACCGCCGCGGAATCGTGAATGTTGGATTATCTTCCGCTCGGTTCTAGAATATGTAATTATATTCGAGAGTTTGTTGAAAACAGGAAATTATTCTCATCCTATAAAAACAGTATACTTTAATATATAATTTATATATATTTAAATATTTTAGGACTGAGCCAATAAAGTATCAATTTAAAGAATACTTTAAATAAATAAATTTTCAAGCCGTTAATAATTTTAAAGATGTGGCAATTTTATTTGATCTTAAATTGAATTACGATGACCATATAGCTAGATTGGCAAATGCTTCTTACAAATTGATAGGATTTCTTTTTCGAAATACGAAACAATTTAAATGAAAGATGACACAGGCGCCATCTTTCGCCTAATTTGCGTGGTCTTTCATTTATTATGATTAATATCAGGTTTATCACAATACAATATACTACTCTAATGAGGTTCGAAAAACCGAAATGGCCATGACTAATTATCCATACGCTAGATGAATGCTGGCTGAACATTTTGTTAAACAAAACAATTTGTTAATTACCTTCCCGTTATAAAATTTTATTACGCATATGTTCGCAGCCGACTAGAATATTGTTCTGTAGCATGATGTCCTAGCAGTAATATTCAGATTATTATTGGACCATTTTGGGTCTGCATACACCAATTAGACTTAAGATTTTATTTATTCGATTTTGTAAATGAAATGTATATTATAAAATGGATTTTCTGTAAATAAATAACCAAACTAAAATATTAAAATTAAAATATAAAAAAAAATATACAGAGATATTTTGTTTTAATATTTTATCGGCGATTTATTTCTCTTTTGGCATTACTTTCTTAAGTAATTGTATAATTGTATAATTAATTTGCAATAATTAAGTTATTTTTTTATACAGAATACAACAAAAATATTCTTTGAATCGCTTGAGAAATAACGAAGATATTTACGAAAATGTATTTACGAAGTAACTAAAACTATATATATATATATATATATATATATATAATATATAAATTATATATATAATTTACTAATATAAATAGCAACTAGCTGTTTATTAAAGGTAATTATTTACCATTATTTTTCCATTTCAATATCTTAATTTAGGCTTAGGAATTGAGAAGAATAGAGTTTAAAATATTAATATCAGTGTTTTTTTTTTTTAGGAAAATAAGTTAGGAGCCTCAAATCAATCAAAAGAAAATTGAAATATTAATATTTTTTTAAGAAAATAAATTATTTTTTCTTATGTGATATTATTTTCCAAGCAACTACCATGGTAACTAGACAAAGACAGGCCGAAAGACCTCCGGTCGATAGCCGTTTCTCTTAAGAATATATATTTGTTTTAAATTGTTTCATGTATTGTATATTGAATTAAATATGTATGTATTCTTTGGGAATAAAGATGTTTGTATATATAATATTTTTTTAAGAAAATAAATTATTTTTTCTTTTGTGAAATTATTTTCAAAACAACCGATATGGTAAAATGTATGATTAAAACTACTCATATTAAAATTGAGAAACAAAAATCAGCAGATTTATCAAAATATTTTTTTTGCGATTTTATTAAATTTCTCTTTTAAAATTACTTTATAGAAGCATTATATAATTAAATGGGATTAATTATTTTTTTATACAGAACACAGCTAAAATATGTTTTAAATCGGTTGAGAACTAACGAAGATATTTACCAACATTTATTTACAAATTAACCAAAATTAGAAAAAATATTTACCAATAATAAATAGCTGCGAGCTGCTATTTATTATTGGTAATTATTTACCATCATCTTTCCATTTGAATAATTAAATGTGGGCTTATGAATTGACAAGAATAGAGTTTAAAATATTAATATCAGTTGTTTTTTTTTTTTAAGAAAATAAATTATGAGCTTGAAATCAATCATAAGAAAAATGATATATTAATATTTTTTAAGAAAATAAATTATTTTTTCTTATAAATAGGAAACAGTATTTATTCCACTTGGTCACAATTATTTAAATATATTAAATAAAAATGATTTGAAAATAATTAATAAATTATTTCCACATTTAGCTTTGTGACTATTGTCACTATAGTGACAAAGCTAAATGTGGAAATAATTTATTAATTATTTTCAAATCATTTTTTATTTAATATATTTTTTCTTATGTGATATTATTTTCTTAGCAACCACCATGGTAAAATATATCGTTATTTAACCAAAAAAATTAAAATTTAAAAATAATGGCCAACATAGATTTTTTTTAATATTTTCTTTCGTTGATTTCATTGCATTTCTCTTTCGAAATTACTTTCGGATAAACAATTTCATAATACAAGTAATTGGTAATATTTCGTACAAGAGATATTAAAATTATTTTTTATCGAAATTTTAAGTTTAATTAAGGCAATATAAGCGATCTTTAGGTAATGAAAGTTCCTTTTAAAGACTTTAAGGTGTAATCAAGGTAAAGGCAGTGAGTTGGAGTCATCTAAAGATTACACGAAACTAGTAAACTATAGCGTTTTTCATAACCATACTATATAATAAAATTAATACATAATCAAATAAATAATTTATATCTGTTAATTGGCTATCCATCCGTAGTCTCTGCGTCTACTCTTTTACCATTATTAATATTTATATCTATATAGATAGATTCTCGATTGTGGCGTGGAGATGCCAGCTTGGTTTAGGCTCCAGTCCCAGGCTTGCAAAATAGCCTTGAATATCCAAACATTCAGGGCTATTCTGTAAGTTTAAAATGTACGTTATTTTTATCATAATTTTTTGTTCTTTTTGTTCCCCATCACCTCCATCACACCTCTATGCGACAAGTTTAGCAGCAACACATAGCGGCAGAGTAACTTCTACCACTATGTGCCGTACTCCACTTGCCACACTTCCATTTTGTATTATTATTATTATTATTATTATTTTTTTACTTCTTTTTTTCTATCTTTATTTGTTGTCATACCAACAATACAATTTAATAGAAATAAAAATACAATTTAAGTAAATTTAATTTAATTTACTTAAATTAAATTCAAAACAAACAAAAAAATGGAGAAAAATTCTTTAAACCTAATTGCCACCAAGTCAAAAAGACTTTTTTGTGGCACTCGCCTGTAACCGTTTCCTCTTCTTATTAGTGTTGTTTATCCTTTTGTTAGTCTAAGTAACTTTTGTAACAGATATGTATTTATAGAATGTGAATTTAATTAATAACTTACACATTAAACGTAACATTTCCTAAAGGAAATACCTCAAAATAATAACAATTTTAAATTTCACAAGAAATCAATGAATTAGCAACTTATTCCCATTTCCACATCAACACTAATTCAACTCCGCAATCGCCCAGCTCGCAATTACATTCATATTTCATAAAGTACAACAACCGTTGAATATTCATAATTAGCAAACTTATAAATATGCTAATTAAAAACACGCACAATATATATACAAAAAAGAAAACAATGCTTATAATAATTAACACATAAAAACCAACGACGGCGAGAGGAAAAAAAATTGTTACAAGAAAGCCGGATTAATTTGCATGCGCTTTTCAATGTCTTGTTTATTTCTGTATTCATTTAGTTTTTTTTGTGCTGTTGCAATTATTACTCCATAAACACGACAAAAGTCCCATAATTTCCTCGTCGCAACGACCTTCATTAATATTCATTAGGTGCTGTATTTTTTTAACTGTAAATTAATTTTTTTTATTGTAATTAAAAGTGCATTGTCGTTATAGAGTTGTGGTTATTTTACATGAACGAATACAAATTTTGTAGAAGAATCAGATAATAAATGGTTGATGCTTTTACTTGATGAAACTCCATAATACACTTAAATAGTGTATTATTAGTATTATATTAGTATGTTTGGATGTTCAAGGCTATTTCGTAAAATAGCAGTTTTGTTTTAAGTTTCACAAAATTTATTGTGGAGTCACTGCTACAATTATTTCGTTAATCATCTACCCCATGATGCTACTGTATTGTCAAAGCATTGTCTCTACAATAGGTTATTTGAAACGTGGGAAACTTGTTTTATTTACAAATAAATAAATAAAAATCTGATTGGCAGCCAATATTGCTTACATAATACAAAAAAATCTATCCAAATAATCCATATACAAAACAAAAACAGATAATCACACTTAACATAACTTAACGATCACTTCATATTTAATTAGCCCTTATTACTTTTTTCTCCCTTCCCAATCTCTTCAAGATATCTACGCCAGTTCCATCTTCTCTTAACCACTCACCTATCTTTCTTCTACCATTCATCCATACCTTACACACTTCCTCGTATTCTTCACACAAATGCCTCCATGCATCCCTCCCATAGCCACAGAACACACAAAATAATAGTAAATCAGATAATAATCACAAATAAAAATTCACATTTAATGAAACGTTAGGCAAAAGGTGGCGCTTGCGTCGTCTTTAATTTATTACAAATAAAAATGTTCATCTTAACCTCATTAACAATGATTCCACAAGTGAAAATACTCCTATTCCGGTTCACAACAAGGGTGAAGAAAGTTGACGTTGCTTCTGCAACTGAAATAGCACAATCGACTTCATCTACGCCGATTCCAATGGCGGAATGCACGAGAAGAAATACTCCTATTTCGACTCTGCAGACTAAGGAAATAAATAAACCTTTCGTTTCGTCAGCTACTGCACAAGTGTTTGTATTTGATTGTCGAGGTGTTACAGTAAAATCAAGACTTGTTATCAATAGTGGCAGCGAAGGCACATTTACAACGAAGTCTTTGGCGAATCTTTTTGGTTTACCGTCATACAGCACGTATGTACCAGTATTTTGTATTGTTAAAACGGAATCTGGAATTCTTAGAGAATCAGTTCATTTGCTAATTGGATCTGTTGGAAAACACTTGGAAACAAAGGCATTCGTTATCGATTCGATTGCACGTTCTTTGTCCATGAATGTCAAAGAAAATAATTGGTTTCATCTTCGTGGACTTGAGTTAGCGGATTCAGAATATTTCATTTCTAAAT
Source organism: Philonthus spinipes (assembly GCA_963082785.1). Classification (NCBI taxonomy): domain Eukaryota; kingdom Metazoa; phylum Arthropoda; class Insecta; order Coleoptera; family Staphylinidae; genus Philonthus; species Philonthus spinipes. The sequence goes on from OY720311.1 coordinate 12,074,151, forward strand.
CGATTTTTCTTGAATTCTTATAGCCTTCAAGGTGTCGGATGGTCCACTTAATATATATAAATAAATATAGATAATAGATTGCTTTGCGTGGTTTATTAAATTTATTATTCATATGAATATTAAATATTTATATATATTTCATGTTGGGAATTTTTGTTTGAATTGTATCCTCTTTAATTATACAAATTTAATTGAATGAATTTTTTGATTATATTTAAATTCTTTTTTTTTTTAATTCAATATTATACAGAATTTAGTTTAACATTTTTTTTAATCCATTAAATTATTCATAAATTGGTTATCGACAAACGATCTTCCAGTCTGTCTTTATTCATTTCTTGTTGATGTTTAACATTAATTAAATGATCGCTAACGTCGTTGTCTAAGTTAGGATGAATGGTTGTAGAAAGAATCTCATCTGATTTTAGGAGTGATGCCTACCTGCATAGTTTCAAAAAATCGTTTTTATATTTATCGCGAAATTATCGCGTTTAAATTTATTTAAAAAAAAATCCATTGATTGAATACAAATTGCCGAAGTTATGCGAGTTTATGCAAAGTTAGTCGAGACCCTAGTGAACACATCTCAAATCTTTAAACGCGATTATCTCGAAACCACATTTTCAAAATCAGTGCCGGCGATAATTTAACGTATTCATTCATTCATTCAATATGACAGCGGCTTTTTTCTCATAATCTAAACTATTTTATTCTAGTCGTTGATTGTTCGCCTATTATTATTATTATTATTATTATTATTATTATTATTATTATTATCAAAGACAATATGTTATTGATATGCAGCAGCAGGTGTACATAATGTAATTCAATGTCTGGCGGGGTATTTGCCCGAGAAGTAGTTGTTAATGCAAGGGTGATCGGAGAGAGGACTATAATATAGTCCCGAAAGTTTGGTTTATACAATAAAAGTTTGAGATAAATTTAATTCCTGCCTTTTTTGGTCGCTTGCTTCCCATCGCGCTTGTGTTCAACGTTTGACGACCATTACTTCTTGCTGTGGTTGTTTTAATGTTCATTTGTTTAAAGGACTTCCGTAACGTAAGTCAAAATATCACAGAGGTAAATGTGGAAATAACTTAGTAATTATTTTCAAATTATTTTTATTTAATTTATTAAAATAATTGTGACAAATGAATGAATACTCTTTTCTATTTATAAAATTTTAGAACAGAAAGAGCACTATTTTTGCATAGGAGGCCGCTATTTTGTCAAACTCTTTTTTTCTCAAAATCAAACAATCAACGGCAGCATTTACTCACTCTTAATGCAACGCAATTGGAATTTTTGATTTCAAATGCTTTCTGTATCTCCAGAAGCCGTCACCGTAAAGGCATTTTAAAAAACATCTACTGAGAGCTGTGTCACGGGCCCTCAGGACCTTCGGAAAAGTCGAAAAAAAAAAATTATAAATTAACGACAAATGTATATAAAATAAACCATTGTAATTGGATTTTATCTATCTTGTTATGTTTGCAGGTAGGCATCACGCCTTAAGATATATTAAAGTAATTTTTCAATCAACGATTAAAGGAAAACATTTTGTGAAATTTATTTTATAAATTAAGAAATAATTCGATAAATATTTAACAACGGGGAATTTATTTTAAATATAGCGAACATTAGTCGATAAATAGAGGAATACAATTAAAAGGGTTTAAAATTCCCGGCGCATTCACCGAAACTTAAGTTCACTGCCAAAATTGATAGAACAGCTTTCTCACTTACACTGAAAGAAATATTTCCAAACAAGTCGGATTTTCACGTGTTTGGCAGTTTCTTGAATGGAATAATCACAAAAGCGTTTGAAATAAACATAAATATCGGAATGAAGTTAAAATGGTTAAATAATCTTGGTGAGTGGTACTAAGTTAATTGGTAATTTCCACAAAATATTCTTTCTTGTAAATAATTAATCTTATTTACTATAAACATGACCTTCTTTGAATTAAGTAATTATTTCATAAAATCTTAAAATGTTTGCTGGAAATACGTTATTTGGCATGCTCCCAGGCCGACAAGTTAAATGGTAAACGTAATCATTATCATGTTTAAAATGATCACCTATTTCTTTCAGTGCAACACGTGAAAATATAGGACTAAATATTTGACTATGTGTATAAGAGAACATTTACTTTACAGATTAATTTGTGAAAAAAAAAATATATTTACACAGCAATTAATAAAAATAATTTAATTGTTGAGGTTGATTATTTTTGAAAGTTCATACCTGTTAATGTTTTAAGGTTTTTAAAATTAAACACACTTTTAGGACAATTGTTTCGCACGCATTCGTCGCAAAAGTTTCCGAAGCAATTGTCGCGCAGGTGTGATTTACAACAATTACACAGCGGTGAATAAGCTTGGATTTGTTCCGGGGATTATCTAGTAATAAAAAAACAAGCTTTCCATTTTTAGACGTTAAAATTTATTTAGATATAAATACGCAATTTATATCAAATTCTGTAATATAATAAATAAATAAGCGAAAAACTGTATTAGCGATTCAATTTTTTTTAATTTATTAAATATTAATCCTTTCATAAAGGACTATTCGCGCCTACCCGCGGACCGCGTGAGTATTTAATTTTTACGATTTTATCTTGTTTTTAATTTTTAGTGTTATCCATTATCCTCAGTAACTGGGCTGTAAAATTCCATTGTTGAAATTTCCTCAAGAATCTTTTGTGCTTTGCGAGTACGTGCCCTCGCTGGGGTTGTAAATATTGTCGCGATTCGGAGTTTTACCGAATAGCCTGAAGAAATGCAGCTTGGAAATCATTCCAAATGTTACATCAGTCTAGTATGCGATTTTTATCTTTCTATAACTTTCTTTCGACTTTCCACCCACTTATCATAAGTCCCTTTTCTTCATCTCCTCACTTATTCCTCAACCACCGCACAAGTAAGTTCTCTTCAATTTTCTATCAATTTGTAATTTGCAATATTTCTTCTAAGTCTTTTTATTCATTTTTCATTTCTTATTTTCTACTTTCATTTTGTAATAAATTCTTCGTTATTTCTTTTAATTCAATTTATTTTTATATGTTTTATTTGTTTATTTATTAAATATGCACGTTGGTACGAATGAATTTATTTCATTTCAATATTAAAACCAAAACGTCGATAGGCGACACAAGGAAAAATTTATACATTGAAAAAACATCCATTTTTTGCCATAATAATAAAATAGTTTGATAATTAAATTTAAAAAAAACTGATAAGCTTTTATATGTCTGCTATGTTATTTAGCAGAAACATTACTTATACACAAAGCGCTTAATAATAATTGATCTTTTGGTTATAATTCTTATTATTCTACATAGTGGATCAAAAAACATATCTAGATCATTGTTATAGAAAGTTATAGAAAAAATGTAAAATAAAATTGGATATAAAAATAATAAACATGAATAAATTATCAAAAATCTACCAATAAAATAAATTAAAACAAAGATTAAATTGACTAACTTTAAACTCTCGCCTAATTTCGGGTCATCAGCCCAATTTCAAGAGAATTCTAAATTTAATTTTGGATATAAAATAATATAATATTTGCACAGAAGGAGACTGCTAACCTTTATATTTAGTGTACCAATCACTCACTTCACAAATGATTAGTAGAGACGCACCCATTGGACTTTCCTTATGCGTTTACTATTTAATGAAATAAAATTTTATCACTAATCGAGTTTGTAGCTTATTTATTTATTATATTAGAGAATATAATAAAAATTCCGTATTTGTATCCAAATGAAATTTAATGTTGGAAAATGGAAAGGTTGCTTTTTATTTATTATTATATAATTCCCAGAACAATTCCGAGCCTATTTACCGACGTGTAATTGTTATAAACCACGCCTACGTTACGCAATGTACGGAATATTTCACGAATCGCTAACTATTTAAAAGGAAATGAAAAAGAAATACTTTCACAAGGTATGAGATAATCTAATATTTCCGGAATAAAATAAAATATTTGATATGTGCCAAAACTAAATATATAAATAAATAACAGACTCAATAATAATAACAATAAAATAAACAGCTTAGTGGACTGATTCGAATGCATTTTTAAATTCAACCTCATCTGTTGGTGTAGTAATACAGGTGGGTTAGTCGCCTCCGTATTTACGGAGACATGTTCTTTATATATGTCCTTTGATATTTTTAAGGGTATATAAGGTAAAGTTGTACTGACGAGGGATAAATCCAGAAACACGAATTTACAGTTGATCTTATTATAAATTAAATAAAAAGAATTTGAAAATAATAAATTGATAAATAATTTTCCCTTTAAATACTGTGACATAATGATTTATGTTACATAAGTACTTTAACAAATATCTAATAATAGATATTTGCTGTTACATAACAATTGTGTAATGCAACAATTTTTAAATCGAAAATATTTAATGCAAAAAAAAAAAAGTTACGTAATACAAGGGGCTATCTGCAGACACGTGTTTCGGGACTTGATCCCTCGTCAGTACAGCTGTGCCTTATATAACTGCAAAGTTATTAATTAAATTAATTAAAAATTTAAAACGCACTGTTACCTCTGAGATTCTCGATGTAAGTGAACGCAGAGGTCGTATCTGGACAGGCAAGTCGCGCCATTCTCATTGCGATCTCGATAAATTGTTTTGTGCAAAAAATATTTTCGACTCGGATTTTATTATACCCAGTTAGATTTTTTTTTCGAAAAAGGGATTTGATTATAATACAAAAATAAAACCTTGCTTAATAAGTACAACTGAGATGTAACGGCAAATATCTTTATACTATAGATATTTGCCGTTAAAATATAAATAATTCCGAAGGGCATTTGCCATGAAAGCAGTTATTTCAATTGATATTATTTGTTTTGGTTAAAACTAAGGCTTCAACTTTTTTTATACATTGTTTATGAATTAAATAAAACACTATACACTTTGTTTGTATAATTCTAAAATTAATTTATTGTCAACAATTTACTCTTCTCATTATCAAACTATAACACTATAAAACGCAATACATTAATTTTAATATTATACAAACAATGTTTAGTGTTTTATTTAATATACATTTCTTTTTTCATTCATTCTATTATTTTCTTTCACGTTATAATTAACTGGAGCATAGATTTATCTCTGTAATTGAAAATTTACTAGATATATTTAATACTTTCAAGTATTGAATAAAATCATTAGCCCGTTAATTTTCATTTTTGAAGATTTTGAATTTAATTTTCGAATATGTTGAAAGTGGCGAAACAACGGGCGTTATATTACAGCTGTGTTTAAAATAACTGACAAAACATGATTATTAATAAATTGATATTTGCTTAATAGCTGAGGCTTCTATTTCGTTATACACGTTAATTTAAAGGATACTTTAAATAAATAACTTTCGTTGTAAAACACAATGTATATTTATTAACAATTTATTAATTAATATTAATATTTATTAATTAATATACACTGTGTTATACAAACAAAGTTATTTATAACAAATAAGAGAAAAGAAAAACTATATCTAAAAATGTTCATATTAAAGGAAACATGGAAGTTATTTTAATCAACAACAATTAGATTACAATTCTATTAAAATATGAGTATCAGCACACTGGTAGTATTAAATAAATCTATGTTATAACAATGAGTATTTACTGTCCAACACATTGCTAGCAATGACAAGTTAAGGTGATAATTGGTCCTAGCGTTCGGTATTTGAAATATCTTATAATGTCTACTGTTTTAGCGAGGGGAGGACCTACTCCTCACGTCCACAAGTCGGCTCAGCAAAGGCGCACCAACCCCCCCCACCCCCCCCCCCAAGAGCCGGCATGAAATCGAACACTGGTTTTGTGGTAAACAAACATAAACAGGTCATAAATCTTTCCGTCGCACAGATCACATCTGGCACCTCGAGAGCAAAAAAAAATGCACACCGATTTTTAATTCTTTCACTCTCTGCCCATTGGACTTAAATTATCAAAATGAAATAAAATCACTCTCCTCTTGTCATTAAATCGGAAAAGTAGGTCTAATAAAAGTGTTTAATCCGATAATGAAATTAAGTTTCCTTATAAAATGAAATTTTGTCTATGTTTAATACTTGTTATTTTCAAGAGAAAATTATTAAATGTATACAATTTTCTATAAAAAAAACTATTGTACATACAGAATGTTCCACCGAAAACGCAAATTAAAAGTATATGAACTTCCAATTAATAGATTGTATTGAAACTTTTACCATTTATTTAAATCAGTATATTCTTTTTAATGAAAATATTTTCAAGATTCTAACGTTTCCTGTTATAATGGAAGTCGATATCAACTTCCTTGTTATAAATGGAACACTAAAATTTTTATTGTTGATTTGAATTCTACATATAATTTTATAATAAAAACTATTAGCTCTTACTATACCTAAAATTAACTATTTTTGAGATATCTGGATATTTATAAAAAATGTGACTAAATATCATCCCATTGTTTTGTTTTTTTCTACATTTATTGTTTGTTTTTTTTTTTTGTTATTTCTACCAAAAATAATGAAAAATATTACACAGTGTATTTCAAACTAATTGTGAATTTCAAATGGCCATATCTTGATTATTTTTTAAAGCGGAATACCTATCCAGGAATAGTACTACACATATTCGAATTTTCATTTCTATGACTTCATTCTACTTTGTGATATATTTTAAAATGATGTCTAAAAAATTAGCAAGTTATATAAATATTGAAAGATCTCATAAACAGTTAGGTTTAGAATTTTGTAATAAAAACATTCGTATAATCCAAATTTGAAGTAAAAAGTATAGGGTTCCATTTAAAATAGCAAAGTTTTGAATCCGGTATGACCGGAAGTAGCAGAATTTTAAAAATATTTTGATTAAAAAGAACATACCTTTTTACATCAACTGCAAAAAATTCATTACAATCCAAATATAGGATATCTATATACACGTAATGTGATTTCTCTGCTGAGACACCAACCATAGAAAATTTAAATATATTCAATGTTTAATTCTCTTGCAAATGAGCTCATAACCCGAAACTAGTCGATAATTTAAAGTTATTCAACTCAATCTGTATTTTATTTATTTTATTAGTAGATTTTTAATAACCTATTCATATTCAAAGTGAATTATGTAGCCAGTATTTCCTAAATATTTTACTTCCTATTAGATGTACAAGTGTTAATTTACTTAACATAGTTTCTTTAAATTACAATAGAGATTTTTTATTGCTTTATAAATGCAGTTACAATCTAAGATCACCTCACATTGAGAAGTCGAGAGGAACATATGACGATGTTATATAAGACTTAATAAATAATAAAATACAATCTAAGTAAGGATAATAGGAAGTTTTGTTGAAAATGTCGGTTTTTGAAAAATAGAATATTAAAATGCCAAAAACTTCTTTATTTACGATTTCTTCGTAATGGTCTATTATAACATTTTTATTACAAATACATTTTTCTATCAAATACTGATAAAATACATAGGGTGCATGCTTGTTAATAACTTGAAAACGCGATGTTCTTTTGTTTTTCTGATTGGTCGTATTTGGTTTATTTACAGAAGTACATTTGATTGAAATTTTATTTGTCATCAAAGTATAACTTTAAAATATAATTAGCCATCGAAATAAACAATATAATTTGTATCCGATTTCATGCCTGCTCTTCAGGGGGTGCGCCTTTGCTGAGCCGACTTGTGGACGCGAGGAGTACGTCACCAATAAAGCCCTATCAATATTAAGATAAGAGATAAGAATAATTCCACAAAAATAAAATTAATTTATTTTTCTTATAAACACTATTATTGAAATAATTCAGGTATACTCAAAATAGTGAATACAATATTACTTTAATTATTTCTATGAGGTGTATGATACAAAATCAAAATTATTTTCAAATGAATGATTCATTATTTAATGTATTTTTCAAATAAATCGATTTTTTAATTTATTAATTTCACCCTTCACGCTTTTACACTTCAATTTCAATTGATTTCCATTCGACTGTCTTTAAAAAATCAATAATTTTGGCAAAACTGAATAATATAACTTAATAAAACACTTTTAGCATAACTTGTTAATTGTTGAGGCTTCTACTTTGTTATACATTGTAATTCAATTTTAATAAATGAAACACTTTTTTACTTTGTTTGTATAACTCGGATTGATTTTATTGTTGACTATAGTTTCGACAACCTTAACGTGTCATTTTCAAAAAAAGTCACTTTTTTGTCATTTTCAAAAAAAAGTCACCTTTTTGTCATTAACAAAAATAAGTCACTTTTTTTGATAATGGCACGTTAAGGTTGTCGAAACTATAGTCAACAATTAAATCAATCCAAGTTATACATACAAAGTAAACAAGTGTTTCATTTATTAAAACTTTTAACATACATAACTATGTTTTATTTAGTGACTAAATAAATTCGGTTATTGAAATCTCCAATTTTTGTATATTTATTACCAATGTTTCCATTTGATTGATTTCATTTCAATTAATTAAACACCCGTTCTGCAATTTGATCAAAAGAAAGAGAAGCATTGAATCGTTTCGCAAAAACAAAATCCTTTCTTCTTTTTAACGAAAGAGAAAATTGCTCGCCATTTACTCATTTTTTTTGTCGGCCTCGGAGAAATGATGGATTATTAACGCTTTTTGCTCATTATTATAAATGGTTTATAACCAATTGAATTAAATCAAGTGACTACCGCAAGAAGTTTTATTGGTGGATATTAAAATACTTTATCTTATATGGTTAATCTAATAACATATTAGAAAGTCCGGCGTTTGTAGTTTATTTTCACTTGTTTTACGCTTTGGTAATCTGTTTCATTACAGATGATTTTTTTGCGATAAAAATTCTTTATATTATTTTAATATTGTAATGGGTTTAATAGAAAATAATAGTCAACCCACTTCACAACCCTTCCAACACCCTCCTGTATGAACTATCCCAAATCCAACCAATTCAACACCATCCTTGCCGAAAAATTTGCCCTCAATCCTTTCAATTACAATTTCCTCAAAACCTTATATATACCTCTCAACCCAAACACCAGATCCACACCTAAAAACCCATCAACATCATTATTTCAGTTCATTTCATCACTTCATGACAAAGACAGAGACATAGACAGTTAAATCAAATACATAAATACGCATGTACATAAGACATAGACAGATATTTACGAAGTCGGGCTGAAAGACCGTCGGTCGATAGCCGATTAACAGGCGAAGAATTATATGTTTATATATATATAAAAAAAATGTTTTGATATACGTATTGTATTATGTGTCTGTTAATAAAGATTTCTGTATATATAGAAAATAATATTTTTTTTATTTGATATTTTATTGAATATTAATGTAATTCTGATATATTCAATTAGAATTCCTATTCCGTTTTGTGATTAATGAATATTTTTAAAAATCAATAAAAATGAATTATTTTCTATTAAGCCTATTGGATTGTTTGGAAAGTAATTTCGTTATTTTTTGTGGAAATGAAAGACAGTTTTCGTAATTTTTGAGAAGTCAGGATTTGTTCTGTTACGTTACGAAATGGGAGGGATAACCTATGGTTTTGAAGACTAATAATAATTTGTGTCTTTCTAATATTTTTTTTTTCTTTCTGCGATTTTAAAAATCATAATTCGTTTTCATGTTCAGACAGTATTAATAATCAATAAATAAATCGTAACAGTAAATACGCAATGTTTTATAAACTTAATATAATTAAGATAAAGATCATTATTTATTCTTTCTTTTGTGATTTCAGGGTTATTCGTGCGTGGATCTGCTGAATGCTGGGATGCGCGATTCTGGCGTTTACTACCTGCAAATCCGCGGTACGACCTACTGGTTCCTAAAGGTCTTCTGCGAGCAAGAGGTCGCCGAGGGAGGATGGACGGTAATTACAAAACATTTTCTTTTCTAACCTAAATATTCAACTGAATATTAATATAATTAAACGAAAAAACGATCGAAAACTTTTTAAACATTGTTTTGTATAAAACTCTAAGTTTTGACAACTGAATGAAGATTTAGTTTAATGAAAAAACACTTTTTAAATATTTCGATTAAGCAAAACGGAGATAAAAATCTCGCATCAATGTTACATTAACGTTTAATGTTGTTTTTATTAAATTAAATGCTTAAAATGACGTTTTTGAACTTGAATGTACTTTTGCTATGAATCCCTGTGTACATCTCAAAAGTTTGGGTTTATTTATATTCTTCCAACGACCCATTGACAAAACGTTAACTAAAATTAAATTTAGATAAAATTTAAATTTTATTACGAACAAAACTAATATTTCAATAAAATCTTATGTATTTTTATTACTAGAATCCCATTCCAAGGTAAAAAAAATGGGGCGTTCATTTCGTCGTATATTTTTAATTTTGATATAAATTTGTTTTTCTTTATAACAAAACAATTAACTCAGTATGTTATAGAAAACGAATTTAGCAGTAAATTAGTTCTTGTATGAAAATATATATATATATATATATATATATATATATATATATACGGGATATAAACCGTCCCATTACGCATTACATCATAAATCCACAACAAACAAAATTGTAATAGACTTCGTGAGTTATTAAATCAAATGTTGCAACGCGCTTAAGTAGTCGGTGATTGTGGGTGAATAATTTTGCGAGTAAAAGTGCCGGTTGATCGATGACCGATTGACAGTGGCGGTCGTTAATTTTGTCTTTCTGATATTTTTTTTGTAGCGAGAGATGAAAGTAATGACATGCATTTATTATATGTCGAAGTTTACGGCACGATTTTGATATTAGCCAGAAATTTCGCTTGCTGATTTATTGAATTAAAGAAAGGCGAATTGAAATTTGAAATAAATTCGTGTTGTTGAAATTGTTCATAAATCTTAAAATTTACTCTAGAATTGTTTAAATTTATAATTGTTCGACAATATATACCCTGTATATTGTCGAAAGTCGTATATTACCATAGCCAATTTTATTCAAATTGATTGAAAAATTTCAATTTGAAAAATTTAAACGATTCTACAATAAATTTTAAGATTTCTGAACAATTTCAACAACACAAATTTATTTAAAATTTCAATTTCAATTTACTTTATTAACGGAATCTCCATTTCCAAATTACAATTATAATTACATATTAAAAATTTTATAAGAAAAGTGTGACGCTCTAAAAAGATTACAAAACATATGTATAAAAAAAGGCAAATTACCAATCACAAATTACGACAAAATACAAAATAAAAATAATACGCATCAAAATATTTATTTATCAATCCCAAACAGTTCATTGTGAAAACAAAGTGCAACCGGCTTATTCCTATCTTCAAGTGATAATAAATAAATATAGATAAAAAAATTATGTAATATGAATGAAATGGGAAATATCCATGGGCTGTGAAAACTGCAAATGAAGAGCCTTTCTTTAATTCAATAAATCAGCATGCGAAATTTTTGGCTAATATCAAAATCGTGCCGTAAACTTCAATTTTAATTGTTTTCAATCAAATATTTTTTTTTATTTTGTTTAAGTTTGAACATGAATTCCTGCTTAAAGATTAACTTTTGTATATAGATAAGTTCGGTTGAATCGTTATATTTTGTGTATAATTTTGAAATATTCTTAAAGCAATAACAATAAAAAAATCATCCACTGCGCAATTTAATAAATTGAAATAATTCAGGTGATTCAAAGGCGTGACGATTTCGGCGATCCACGGGAGAACTTCAATAGGGATTGGAACGACTACAAGAACGGCTTCGGCGATCCGGCCAAGGAGTTCTGGCTGGGCAACGAAAACATATATATGCTGACCAACAACGAGGAGTACATACTCCGTGTCGAACTCGAGGATTTCGAAGGAAACAAACGGTGAGTCGCTTCAAAAAATTTAAACAAATAATCAAAAAATTATTTGTCGAATAAGATATTTCTGAAATTCTTTACTCAATTCGAAGTTGATTTACTAAAAAAACATTGTAAACAATATTGTTGCTTCTAAGTCTATTCAAAATGATTCATAATAGCTTTCAGGTTTTTTTCAATTAATTCAGTACGACTGTCCGCTGTCACTAATATTGCGGTGTCATCAACAAATAATAATGCGGTTTCTATCAAGTGTTCCGTAAGGTCATTGATAAATAAAAGGAACAAAAGTGGGCCTAATACTGACCCTTGCGGAACACCATAAAATGTTTGTTTACAAGTAGATTTTAATTTATTGACTTCAACAAAGAAACTTCGGTTTGATAGGTAAAAAAGTAACCAATTATTGATATGTTCTTGTAAACTTAATTGTTAATAAATATTGTAATATATATATATATATATATATATATATATATATATAAGAAACCATTATTTCTCTAATTGTAAAGTAATATTTTTTAATAAATTCTTAATAAATATTCTGATAAAACCCAACATTATATTTGTTACGAAAACAAACAATAATAAATAATGTGACGCCCATGCAGTGATGCCGTAACTTTTCTTAGTTGTCATAATCGTTGTACAATCTCTAGCTGTAAATATTTACTTTAGTTTGAAATACAATATTTTTCATACAATACATTTAGATATTAGTCTGTCTGGGCTATCAACTTTCTGCTACCTGCCTTTCTGCCCAAAAGCACATATTATTTTGGATAATTATTTGAAAACAAAACGTCTTTTGTTTTGGTATGTGATGGTTTATTTGGTATTTCTTTGGTTTTGAAACTTCCTTTTGTTTTTTTTTATATGTATAAATCAAACCATTTTCTTCTGTCTACCGCTTAGTGAATTACGTTTTTCACTTAACTGTTTTAGTTTTTAAAAAACGTTTTTATTTTATTTACAACAATATTCACGTCTGCTCAGTACAATGTTTCTTCCTTAACTTAACTTATAACAATCGTTCTTAATTATATACGAGAATAAATGCGGACGCTGCAGAGATAGCGAAATGAAGTACGCAGAATAAATACAATGAGGCTATTCTTTAAGAGATACGTAATTAGTGCTATTTTTTTCTTTCTTTCTTATAATTTAAACCATTTTCTTCAGTCTATCACTCCGTGCCACATTATTTTTCCAACACTGATTAATTGACTTTTCGAGTTAAACGGACCCGACCTAGGATAAAGCAATCATCGCCAATTTCATCACTTCCACACCATCATCATCTCACCTCTCCTATTCGCCGATCGACCTTAATTCGCGTTTCGCTTTACGTAACCGCGACCCAGAGTGCTGCCAGATAGATAGATAGATGCTGGTCTAGATCACCTGGTTTTAAACGCCGACGCGCTCGTCTCGCCGTTTCAGCAAAACGGCGGTAGGTGAAAGTGAAGATGCGCCCAGTTCACCTTGGCGCGCGCCGCTCCGCGGTAGTCGTTATTCTAATTATGGAATATTTCGGATTTGTTGCAATTGCAAAATTAACGATCGAAGAGTTCGAGAGAGAGAAAAAAGTGGGTATGGAGGTTATTGGCATTTTCGGTTGATTATTCCTGAGTTTGGGGTCATGGATCCTTGAGGAACTGCATGTATGACATAAATGGTGATTTAATTGCAACCATTTATAATAAATTAATCTATTTTAATTACAATACATACTTTTATTACACTCAAAAATATCGTAAACTGTTAAAGATAAAAAAATATTATTCCTTACTATTTTGTGCTCAATTGTTAAAAACTTTATTCACGTGTTAATATAATTTTTTAATATATACAAATGTTTTTATTCAGACAATTACATTTTTAAAAACATTGAGTATATGCCACCCTGTATATACTCAATGTTTTTAAAAATGTAATTGTCTGAATAAAAACATTTGTATATATTAAAAAATTATATTAACACGTGAATAAAGTTTTTAACAATTGAGCACAAAATAGTAAGGAATAATATTTTTTTATCTTTAACAGTTTACGATATTTTTGAGTGTAATATTCCGATGAAGCAAGATTCCGATGAAGTCCAATATTTCAGTTATTAAAAAATATACACAAAATGTTACTTACATTATTAGTAGCTACTATCAAACTTCACATTTTAAAATTAGTTTCATATATACAGGGTGTCCAATAATAACGTGACGTATCAAACATATGTTTTTTTTTTTAAATGGAATGATATATTTTTTATGAAGATTTTCGATTCTTCGTTTAAAAATAATCATTTTTCTATATAACATTTAATAGGTGAATTTTTCATATTTTAAAAGTTATAAACAAATGAATGTTGAAATCGATAGATGTTTAGAGCCTAATATTTCAATAATGAAAAATGAAATAAACATTCTGTCAACGCCATACAAATGCAAAAATACTTAATAATAAAAGAAATATTCTTTTTTCTCTTAAAACAAATTTTTATATACAAGGTGAAGCAATACGCAAAATTATTTTTTTCTCTTTTTACTTAAATGTCCCATTTAATATTTTTTATGCTATTTTAATAGAAAATTGACTACTCTTCATTTTTTATATAACATATTAAATGGCTACCGATTACCGTTTTTGAGATATTTAGTCTCAAATAGAAATTTGGTATAGAATTTTTAACCAAAGTAGGCCACGCCAGAACAAATAATTTATTTAGTTGTAAAAGTTACGCTTAATATCATATTTAGCAAGTAAAGTACATTTTACGTTATATTTTGTAACACTGGTGCAGTTAAACATACTTTTTCAATAAATGATTAATTTAATTGTTAAAAACTAAAAACAACTAATTTTTTAGTTATTATTCGAAAAATATGTAAAATATTCCTATATACTTGTTAAATTGATTTACTTAAACAATTTATATTGACTGAAAAAACGAAAATAGATACTAAGTGAAATAATAAAATACTTATATCATTATATTTTGATAGTAATAACATTTTTATGTATTTATTTCATACATTAACATCTTTTTTTTATTCAATAGCATTCAAACATTTTACAATTTTTTTCTTAAAAAATGTGTCTCAATAACCATTATAACTCGCTAAATAATCACTGAGCAACTATTTTCTTTATATTTTGCATGCGCCTTTAAATATCGATTGTCATTTGAATATCCTTTTAGGTTAGGAAGTAAGTATGTTATTAAATGTCAAAAAACGATTATGAATTGCATTTATTTTAATTATAGCCTACTTAAACTATAGATTATAAGCGAAACTTATAATTTTGTACTTTGAATTGAAATTGTTAAAAAACGGTAACAGATAGTGGTATAGTTTATTTTACGAATATTAAAGATCAACCAATTCTCTATCGAAATAGTGTAAAAAATATAGGGTATTCCATTTAAGTGAAAAAAGAAAAAAATCATTTTGCGTATTATTTCACTCTGTACATAACATTTGTTTTATGGTAACAAACAATTATTCCTAATATTATTAAGCATTTTTTTTTAATTAAACTGCGTTAACAGGAAGTTTACATCGTTTCTCAATTTTGAAAAATAAGGCTCCAAACTTCTATTGATTTCAACATTAAATTGTTTATAACTTTTTAAATATTAAAAATTTACATAATAAACCTTATATCAAAAATCATTAATTTTAAGCGTAGAATCTAAAATCGACATAAAAAATATAGCATTCCATTTAAAAAATCATATGTTTGATACGTCACGTGATTATTGGAAACCCTGTATACATGAAACTAATTTTAGAATGTGAAGTTTTACAGTAGCTACAAATTATGTCAGTAATATTTTTTTGTAAATTTCTAAATAACTGAGATATTGGACTTCATCGGATCTTGCGCCGATGATATAATTTGCAGTGTAAATTTTGTATTATTTAATACATAATGGGTATTTTATTGACAAATTTAAAAAAAATAATTATTTATATTTAGCTGGCATAGTTTTAATTTGCAATTCACCATAAATTCATAGAGGGCAGAACGACCTACGATCGATGGCCCATGATATACTACTAACACAATTGTACATATTGTTATAATTAATTTTGTAAATTTTCTCTGAATAAAGATATTTGTATATATAATTATTTAGTAAATATCTAGAGGATATTTAATACATAAGCCCAGTCTTCTTTTGTGACTTCAACATAAATTTTTCTTTTAATTCAATCACTTTTATATTTTGTGTTTATGAATTATTTCCTAATAATTATTATCATTATAATAATAATTATCACTACTTTATTTGAATATACAGAGAGATTTTTTTATAAGTATACATTAGGGAAAGTGTATACCTGCAAAAACGCGAGTCAAACGCATTGAACCGATTAATGTGTGTATGTTTAGTTGCCTATTTGGCAACTATTTGTTCAGTTGCGTGTTATAGGCAACTAAACACACATATATTAATGCATTTGAGTCGCGTATTTTGCAGGTATACATAGGGGAAATGTATACTGATAAAAAAGCTCTCTGTATATCCTCAATGCACCCTCCTACCCCTACATATATCCAAATTACCATAATTATAAAAAATATATATATTGGATGGTTGAACCCATTACTTTGTGCTATATGTTAAAATCAATACTTTATTTTTTTAGAAAATGACCTAATAGGTCGAAACTGGTCACAAAATAAACTACAGAGAGTTTTATGTAACACCGAACATACTAGAATGTACATATAACTCTCTGTATGTATGCGACAGTATCAAAGTGTTTAATTACAGAAAACAATAACTCGAAACCAACGCATTTCCACATCAAACCCAGGACAGAAAGACTTATGATCAATAGCCCTTATGAGAAGAAAACATTTTTAATTGTTTTGTTAAAGAATGTTTTAAGTTTATTTATTGAATTCTTTTTTAAATAAAAATATTATAATAGTAGAAAAAAGAGGAAGAAAACAAGGCCAAATAAGGGCTATCGACCATAGCTATCGTCGATAGCCCTTATTTGAGAATTTCTTATGAAAACATTTTTTTTAGATAATAAAGATTTAATAGTAATAACAATCATAATCATTCGAAATAAAGTAATAATAATATTTTTTCTTTTTAAAAATATGAAATATTTGCCAGAAAAATAGGTTTGAAATTTAGGTACGGTATCTTTTTTTTTTCACGGAATCTCCATTTCCAAATTACAATTATTCCTCTTAATAATGCTTTATTGAAAATTTTCCGTAAGAATCCTTGAAGAATCCCATCATGTAAATTACAAAAATTCTAATTACAAAATAATTCCATCCCGCAGCGAAGAAAGCGTAATTATATCACAACAAATTCGATTAACGCTTAATCGGCGACCTTTTCGCGCCCGCCCGCTGAATTACTATTTGTTGAAATAATTTTTCAACAATCTTTCACTCACCACGCAACGCACACAATGCGAAAACTCTCTAAGTGCGATTCGTTCTGCTCGGACCTGTCCGATCTTTCTCCATATGCGCTCGTACAGGCGAAGATGAACTTTTCGCGTAAATGTCAGTAACGTAATTACCCGTCTGAATTGTCGAAACCTTTCACGCTCGTATATAATGATTTTTTCTGTTTTTCGCAGGTATGCCCAATATTCACATTTCAAAATATATTCGGAAGCGGAATATTACAAATTGGAAATCGACGGGTACGAAGGAAACGCCGGTGATTCGCTCAACGATCCCTGGTACGGTAGTAACAACAGCCCGTTTTCGACATACAACAGGTGAGTTTATTTTTATTTACATTTATAAAAATATAAAAGAAGAGTATTTACTAGGATACGATAGCTTAAAATGGCTGCGATTCACAGAAATATTAATATTAGTAATAAACTAAAAGGGCTTAAAATGCGGAGAAAGAATTCTAATATAATTGGTGCGAAGAGATTAAGGCCCAATTTTACAAACCTCGAGTAATATTACACATGATTTTTTCATTCGGTTGGCAGCATTGTCTTATTGTTAATCAAATTGAGAGTATCGTATACATCAACACAGATTACCTTACCTAGATTGATAACTCCAATAGAAAGATTCGTTCAAAGTTTCGTTTAGTATGCCCCGGAAACCACAAGCGTCGCTAGTGTCGAATCGAGCAGCGGAATGCGGGAGATGAGGAAAATCCCGCGTTAATTTACATTATTTTAATATTTCATACTTTGCCAATATTGTTTCACTATTTTTTAATATCAAATTATAAAATATAATCTGATATTATAATAGTGAAACATTGGCAACGATATTTTCGATTTGTAAGAGAGGATAATCTTAAAACAAATGTCCTGCATTATTGTAATTTCAAAGGAACATGCAGACAGATAAGCAATAATCATATAATTTCACAACAAATAATAATTCTTGCAATAAATTGAGGCGAAACGTCTTAAACATGTGCTTCTAATAATTAAACATTTTTCTCAAAGACTGTTCCTTTTTTTCGTATGAATATGTTAATAGAAACTTTTTTGCAATGGATTATTTCATACAAACACATGTACTAAATATACTAAAGAATCTTAAGTAAAAATACATTTTTATAAACAAGTACAGCAAAACTTGACGATGATTTTGTAATTAGGGAAAATCCTAATACAAAATCAAATGACGCTTTGTCATATTTGTTTGCAAGAAATATTGTTTGTTATTGAATTATATGATTATTGCTTACCCGTTTGTATAATCCTTCAAATTCCAAGAACACACGACATTTATTTGAACATTTTATAACATTATTTTTTGCCCATTTTATGAATAAATTCTAAGATAAATCACGACACAAATTAAGGTTATACATGTACGATAGCAGACGCCATGTTTGTTACGAACCGTTGAGATTTCCAGAAAACCAGTAATAAAAATTATAATAATAACAATAGAGCTTAAAATTCGTAAATCCGTGGGTATTACTCGGACTTGTAAAACTCCATGGGGTCGTGAGCCATTAACTAAAAATTTCTAGAAAGCAATTATCTGATACGCTTTGTTATGTCACGTTTTGCTCGACGGTTGGGTTCAGGTCAATTTCGGGGAAGACGCAACCACCGCTTCTTGCGCATCACCCCAAAAATTCCCCAAGCATTTACACATTTTTGCTCTTTGGAAATCAAAAAAAGAACATTAGTAATTATAACTTCAACCGATGCACATCAAAGCTTACACATTTAAATTTAAACAGTAAACTTATACTCAATTGTACAAATTGTAAAGTGTTACTATTTACGGTGAATATATATAGTTTTTGATTTATTTTTTATTTCATCACTTAATTCACCCGCATCAAAATTAGTGACGTCATCTTACCAGTGAGATGATTAACGGCGTTACAATTACCATAACAATGTTTATGAGTGCCGGAAATAATTTATAAAGAGACATTTCTGCGTTCAGCGCTCCAAGTGGTTGCCGGGGCACACTACCAAACGTTGAACGGAAAATTCCTAAGGAGTTAACAGGGCCTGGACATCAACTTTTATTCCGCGAATACGTTACTTACACCTTATTTGCGGATTGTAAAATAGGGCCTAAATGGAAAATTAAAAAAAAATCATTTGTCATATTAACATAAACAAAAACAAGCTTAAAAACAATTTAAAATAATAATAAACTTGAAATTAGGCGCTTGCATCGTCTTTAATTTATAAACATATTTATTAAATTTAGAAAAAAATGTATAATCGTATAGGCGAAGTTCGATCAGCATTATCTGCTACTGTTCTTCCATTAAATTAGTTCAGTTGAATATACATAATGTTTGTGCTTGAGCGCGCCCCTCTTCCCTCGCGGAAGAAGAAGAAGAAGCTCTGAGGATGAGTTGCATCCTCAGACAAAATAGAGATCAACGGGTACTACGGCACCGAAAGATCGTATATATCTTTGTAAATAAAGTGTTATTCGTTGAAACACCGTTGGAATTTCTTGGACCCGATACTTGAAACCTAAGCCCAACACCTCTTAACACTTGATGTAACATGAGTATTTATTAGTATATACATAAATAAAACATTTAGTGTTTGGTTTACATACCTTACCAATCCAAATCTCATCTTTGAAAAATAATTTGCACATCTGTATTTTGAATGCTGTTATTGTCGCAGATTTCTGCTTTGGGGGGATTCTTACAAATATTGTAAGTTTAACTTCTAAGAATGGAAGAACTCTACCTGCTTCATATTTTATTAGATATCCTTCCATCATCTTGACCTCTCTCAGCCCAGCCTTGCCTACATTTTTACTCCATCCTCCCTTTTCACTTTTCTATTTTTATTTATTTATTTATTACCCAACAGATACAGTACATCCAATAAAAGGGTAACATCAGTTTAACAATAACACAACATTGGTATATATTAGATAAACAAAATAATAACACAAACAAAAATAAAGTAGCCGCAGTTATTCAATAAAACATTCGTTTATCTGTCTGGTAAATGCGCTGAGTGAATCACCAAAAACATCGGCACTGTGTTGCACGCTATGATATGACTTATATAATTTATATAAAGGAGAGTTGCTGTAATGAGGAGTATGGGGAGTGCTGTAAGAAAAAGTGTATTCTTGTTACTATTCAACCATTCTACGCACACTCCCTCATAATCCTCTCCTAAATGTGTCAATATATCCTTCTCAATCATATAGAACTCATCCCTTTCTCATTTCTTGTATCAAACAATCTCTCATCTTCTTAATTGTTAAGGCTTCCACTTGGTTGTACATGGTTTATTATAACTCAATAAAACACTTTTTAACTTTGTTTGCACAACTATTTTTTTATTATTTAGTGACTATAGTTTCGATAACACGCTAATACTGTCGAAACTATAGTCACTAAATAATAAAAAATAGTTGTGCAAACAAAGTTAAAAAGTGTTTTATTGAGTTATAATCTCTCATCTTTCTTCCTTCACAATTTATAAATCTGTCCTCTGATTCCATCCATACTTTCCATCCTCGCTTTCCAGAAACCCTGTCAATGTAAACTTTTCAAGCACATTCTACTTTTAATTGTTATTGATTTTCCCTTCTTTCCCATCTCGTTTCATACTTCGTCCGTCAACTCATCAAGTCCAGCAGCTTTTCCACACTTTATTTCCTTTAATGTTTTAGTTTCTCCTTCGTGAAGTTTTCCAGCGCTCTTGTATTATTGTTTTCATCAACATCCACCGACTCTCCACTCATCGTTCAATATTTCTGCAAGAAATATTTCTCTTTAACATTTTTTTCAGCGCTCTTGTATTATTGTTTTCATCAACATCCACCGACTCTCCACTCATCTTTCAATATTTCTGCAAGAAATATTTCTCTTTAACATTTTTATTTTCCTATTTTCCTCTTTTATCACTCCACATTTATGCATATTAAATTTCGCCTCTATTACCCATTTTTCTTCTTCTCTATCCAATATAAATCCCTTCATCGTTGTTCTTAATTCTCTCTTCGCCGTACTACATTCTGAATCAATCTATACACAAGCTTTTCCTTTCCTCCTTTTTCGCTGATTCCACACTCTACAATGACCTTCCCCATTTCTTCCTCTTTATTATATATTGCATTTGTATTACCCCCAGCTTACAGCTATCTTGCAGTTTTTCTTCCTCTTCTGTATCTGCTATCATGACTTTCATTCTCATTGGTAAATGATCCGATCACAAAACTTCTTTCACCTCCTTGTCTAACCCTTTTACGACCACGTAATCAATACCGTGGATCCTTGCGATTCCACGTGTGTTTTCATTCCTTCCCAATCCCTTTATGTGCTGCCATTTAAAACCTCCCATCCCTCTCTTGCACCAACCAATCTCTCATATTTATTCCTTCACAATTTATAAATCTGTCCTCTGATTTTCTATTAATTACATCCCCTTGATCACATATCTTTCTCATTCTTGCATTGAATAGAAAATTTTAGCTATTAAGTGAAATTTATTTGAAAAATATTTAAATCATTTCATATATATTTGATAATGGACAGTATGTGAATGTATAGTGAATCTCATTTGACGAATGTATCTCATAATTCGTCAAATGATATTCACTATACATTCACATATTGTCCATTATCAAATATATATGAAATGATTTTAATATTTTTTTAAAATTTTATAAGACGTGCTGATATTCAGATAATTAGCGTTTTTTGTTTATCTATAAGGTTTTCCAATAGGAATAATATGATTTTGAAGTGACGTTTCGGCCATATGTAATATGTAATGATCTGTCATTTATTTTTCATTGTATTCAGTAGTGTTTACAATTTTATCATGGAGAGATATACACAAGAACAACGTTTACAAATTATTAAGTTTTATTATCAAAATAATCGTTCTCCAATTGCAACTTTTCGTGAGCTTTTGCCATTTTATGGTCGTAATAATCGTCCAAGTGTGCTCGCTAATCCTCGAATTGTTGAAAATTGTGAGCATACATTTTCTTTACATAATGTTAAAGTGCCAATAAGACAAAGAACCGCTCGAAGTAATGCAAATATTGCTGCCGTTCAGGCAAGTGTTGCTAAAGACCGCAATTTGTCGATTTCAAGACGTTCTCAACAATTGGGACTGTCTCAAACCACAATCTGGCGGATTTTGAAAAAGGATTTGCGTTTGCATCCGTATAAATTTGTTCTCACTCAAGAACTGAAGCCATTGGATCACCGTAAACGTCGTGAATTTGCTGCTTTTGCCTTGAAACAACTTGAAAACGATAACGATTTTTTTTAAGAAAATCATCTTCTCCGATGAGGCTGACTTTCATCTGAGTGGTGTGGTAAATAAACAAAACTGTCGATTCTGGTGCGAAGAAAATCCACAAATTATTCAAGAAAAACTATTACATTCACCTAAATTGACAGTTTGGTGTGGTGTTTGGTCTGGTGGAATCATCGGTCCGTACTTCTTTCGAAGATGGTAACACCGTTACTGTCAATGGAGAGCGGTATAGATCGATGATAACCAACTTTTTATGGCCGAAATTGGAAGAAGTTGATCTTGACAACATTTGGTTCCAACAAGACGGGGCTACATGCCACACAGCAAATGCAACAATTGAATTATTGCGAGAAAAGTTTGGAGATTCGATTATTTCAAGAAGTTGTGATATTGAATGGCCTCCAAGAAGTTGTGATTTAAAACCATTAGACTATTTCTTGTAGGGTTATTTGAAGTCATTGGTCTTTCGAAATAAACCAGACTCCCTTCAAGCTTTACAAGTCAATATTGAACGTGCTATTCATAACATACGACTTGATTTAGTGGAAAAAGTGCTCGAAAATTGGGTTCATCGAATTCGTTCCTGCAGAAGAAGTCGTGGAGGCCATTTGAATGACGTTTTATTTAGAACTTAATTGTATCGATTGTACTTCACATTAAATAAAAAAAACATTTGAATTTCCTTAACAATAAGTGTGTGTGTTTTTTTTTTTTTAAGAAATCATATCACTCTTATTGGAAAACCCTTTACAAGTATACGCAATTCCCCGTTGTTTTCCTTTTGGTTTCTGCTTGCTTCCTCACTTTACGGTTACATTGTGCATATTGTGTTTTTTTTACAAATATAATGAATAGTTCTTATGTTTTAATTTATTTTATCTAATATTACCTGTTTTTGTTTATTTCAATAAGGGATAACGACCGGTCAAGTTTGAATTGCGCGTCAATGCTGAAAGGAGGATGGTGGTGGAAGAGTTGCGGAAGAGGACTCAACGGCTTGTATCTTAACGATCCACAGGATTTAACAGCAAGACAAGGTAAGTTCTTTTTTTTTTACTTGATTTAAAATAGAGTGTAATAAGAAATGGATGGAATTTTTTTAATAAAACCTTCAATTTTTTAAGTAGTTTTCAAATTAAACTCCTTCCATTTTGTGAAAGATTTTCCAAACGAAACTCTTTCCACTTTTTTAAAACGAACTTTCTAATGAAACGCCATCCATTTTTTTAGAAGGAAATTTCAAATAAAACTCCCCCAACTTTTTATTTGAAGGAGTTTTCAAATGAAACTTCTTCCATTTTTTTGAGTGAGTTTTCACATAAAACTGCTTCCACTTTCTTTTATGGTATATTAAGCGGTAAAATGAGATATTCTTAAATCTGAGATATTCTTGATGTTCCAATTGAGATCGATGAGCTTGGGATCGTCACCTGTTTGATGATTTCCTCGGGATTGATGTTGTTGGGCGGTTCTGTCGGAAAGATCTTCGGCTTGGAAACCGGACTACGAGAAGGATTAACAACTGATTAATAACCAGTTGACAGTTTCCTGTCACCATCATAGGGGTGCAGCTACGACTGCGAGAAGAAGCCGACCGGACTTCTGAACCGCAAACAGCTCATAGGGATCAACCGAAGCTCAAATCATACGTGACAATGCCCAACTAGTCAGATTAGGTTGGGAAGGCTTTGTAATGCCTTCCCAACCTAATCATGCGTGACAATGCCCAACCTAATCTGACTAGTTAGGCATTGTCACGTATGATTTGAGCTTCGGTTGATCTCTATGAGCTGTTTGCGGTTCGGAGGTCCGGTCGGCTTCTTCTCGCAGTCGTAGCTGCACCCCTATGATGGTGACAGGAAACTGTCAACTGGTTATTAATCAGTTGTTAATCATGGAATCATATATATATCCTGTCACTGCTCTTCCATTCTGAAGGTAGTCGATGACGATTATTCCATGTATATCCAAAAGAATTATTCTAGGCTGTTTTTGATTAAAAATTTAATACAGAAATTATTCTGTACAGTGTTCTTTTAAACAATTTCCTTGCTATTTTTTTATACAGGGTGAGTCGTTGAAGTGCCTGTCTTCGATTTCTCCCTTGGCTTTAGAAATTCTCCATTAATTTATTAATAAAACTCTTTTAACTGTATCCTGTCACTGCTCTTCCATTCTGTAGGTAATTGATGACGATTATTCCATGTGTATCCAAAAGAATGGAGGTCATAACCTCCACGAGCAAGCGTTGGTTTTCTGTCGCTTTGACTGACTTTAGTGCCTTCCCAACCACTCTGCTGACTAATAGGCAGTCAGTAGAGTGGCTGGATGGTAACTATATCTCATCCACCATCACAAAAAAAAAACCTGATCGAATACGTCGCAAAAACTTAGAATCGTAAATGCGTTGGTGTTATTTTTTGACAAAAAGCGAACGTGGCACTTATTACTCCGGTATATTTTTTACAGATATTTTCGATCTTTTTGGTTACTGCAAAATTAAGTATGTGAAAGAATTTTAATTGCAACATATTCTATATATTTGATTAATTTCTCTTTTATCCCGTGGTGAAACACAATTGAATTGAGTAGGTAATATTGTATTACTAAAAATATTCTACTACTAAAAAAGTAACTGTTCCTTATTTATTATTATTTAAAATTGCTCATTTAGAAATACTCGGTTATTAACATTACCCGATTTTGCCCAACACTAATATTTGTCATCTTCAAAAATAATTACACGAAACGATCCGATGCACGATTTCTGCATTTGTAGGTTCTGAATTTCCACAGCGAATTACATTGTGAGCACAAACCTCGATACTGTGGATTCGTATATACTAAATTCCAAATAAATTCGTACAAAATTAATGTTAATAATATCAATAATTTCAGGAATAGTTTGGTTCCGTTGGAGGGGATGGGATTACACACTGAAGAAGGCCAGCATGATGATCAAACCCAAGGGCTTCGTGAATCCGGCTTAAACTCAACCAGCAGAGTCGAATCGAGGAGAGGGAAGGAAAGAGAGAAAACCTCCACCAATTTATAATCATCGGCCATCGAAAGAAGACATCACGAAACAAAAGTGACATACATCAATCATCCAATCGTTTTTTTCACACACGCACACACACATTATTTTTATTTATTATCTCGAGAAAATAACGCTCTTCATACACTCAAATACTCAACATACTTATCTTAAATGAATAACACTTTAAAGAAATTCGTTACCTCATAGCACAGGGAAGGTAATAATATGTTTAATGAATGCTTTATTAATGGGCGAGGTTTTTTTTGTTGTTGTTAGTTTCTCTGTGCTAATAGTTAAGTACATAGTCTTCCTCTTAAAATTAAGGTTGTCTAAAATAATATATGTAGAAAAAGAAAGCGATTTTCAATTAGGATAAAAAATATATTTCTATAATGTTTTTTTGTTTCATTAAACAAAAAACAATACAGACATCATTCAGTACTGTCTTTTTTCTATTAAACAAAAAGAGCAATGCAGAAATTATTCAGTACTGTTTTATTATTATTATTAAACAAAATACACTACACTACAATTATTCTGTACTGTTTTTTCTATTATTATTAAATTTAAAGCGATACAGACATTATTCAGTGCTGGTTTTTATTTAAAAAAAACAATACAGAAAATATTCTGTTTTTATTATTAAAACCAATATAGAAATTATCCTGCGCTGTTTTTTGTTTAACAATTTAATATAGAAATTATTCGGTAATATTTTTTCTACAAAAAAAAAACAATACAGATAATATTCTCTAGTGTTTTTTTTTTAAGAAAAAAATAATGCAGAAAGTATTCAGTACTGTTTTTTATTAAACAAAATATAATACAGAAAATATTCGATACCGTTTCTTTTATTATTAAACAAAAACCAACACAGAAATTATTCTGCGCTGTTTTTTTTTATTTAAAAATTATTCTGTACATTTTTTTTATTTTATACCGTTTCTTTTATTATTAAACAAAAACCAACACAGAAATTATTCTGCGCTGTTTTTTTTATTTAAAAATTATTCTGTACATTTTTTTATTTTATACCGTTTCTTTTATTATTAAACAAAAACCAACACAGAAATTATTCTGCGCTGTTTTTTTCTTTATTTAAAAATTATTCCATACATTTTTTTATTTTATAAATTTTACTTTTACTTAAAAAATAAAAATAATTTCTGTACAATTTTCTTTTAAACAATTTCATCACAATTTTTTTATACAGGGTGAGTCACCGAAGTGCCTGCTTTCGATATTTCCCTTATTATTAGAAATTCAGCATTGATTTATTTATAAAACTTTTTTAACCACTAAAGGCGCACAATGTAAAATTATTTTGATATATACAGTATATTATGCGTCTTCAGGAATCAAGCAAGTTTCATGAATAAATTAATCCTTAATTTCTAAAGATAAGAGAGATTTCGAAAACGGACACTTCAGAGACTCACCCTGTATTATGTACTGATTTTTTTTAATAATTTCTGTATTGTTTTATTGTTTGTTTGTAATTTTGATAGCGAATTTAATAACCAGCACGGCGATTTGGTAATAAGAAAACAAAAATAGGCGGACGGGCACAAAATAAATTAACCAAAAAAATAAATAAATAAACAAAATATAGGCAGAATTAAGGAAACATCTGTGGGGATATTAGTATTATTATTATTGTTAATTTTTGTGTATCGCAATTGGATTTTTTTTATATAAAATCGTCTTTTTTACAAATTATTCGATCAATGACTTTCTTTCCAGCAATCGCTGTTTTTAAGGAAAACAAAAGCAAAAAGAGTCATCGATTGAACAATTTTCAAAAACTTCCGAATTCAATTCATGGCATCCACATTCAAAATTTTTTAAAGCGGATTTTTTTCTTTATGTATTATTATACATACAAAATCTAATTATTGTAATTATTAAAATCTCTTCGAAATGTTTTTTAGAAATAATAATTTCCCAAGATAAAATCCGATTCAAGTATTTTTGAATGCGTGTTAATAATTTTAAAACAGAAAATTATTTGAAATTATATATTTGTTTTTAATTTACTTCAAATGGATTTTTTCTTTGAAAATAATTATTTTCAATAGACATTTTACTTTAAACGGATTTTTTCTTTGAAAATAATTATTTTCAATGGACATTTAAAATCCTTTCAAAGGATTCAGCCATTAGTCTGATGAGGTTTAAAAAAACAAAATGGCAATCAGTAATTATCCATACGCCAGATGAATGCTGGTTGAACATTTTATTAAATTAAATTTGGAATTTATTATTTTTAATAGACATTCAAAATTATTTCAATTGAATTTTCTGTTAGTTTGAAAATTATCATTTTTTAAATATATTTCCAAAATCTCTTGAAATTGAAAATAATAAATTCAAAACATGAAATTTGGAATTTATTATTTTTAATACTCATTCAAAATTATTTCAAATATTTTTTTGTAATTTTGGAAATTATTATTTTTAATACAAATTTTCAAAATCTCTTGAAACTGAAAATAATAAAACTTTTGAAATTTAATGCATATTCAAAATTATATCAATTAAATTTTTTGTTAGTTTGAAAAATAATATTTTTAATACGTATTTTCAAAATCTCTTGAAAATATGAAATTCGGAATTTATTATTACCATTTTAATAAACATTAAACATTATTTCAAAAATTTTTTTTGTTACTTTAAGAATTATTATTTTTAATACTGATTTTTTGTTGTGTTTGGAAATTTTTATTTTAACATACATTCAAAATTTTAAAGGGATTTCCTTCTGTGGAAATAATTATTTTTAAAACACGTTAATAAACATATCAAAAGGATTATATATATATATATAACATCTTTATTGAGGCTTTGAGGCTTTGATACAATTAGCTATAATACAATTTTATATTTGTTTGGAAAAAAATATATTTAATACACATCCTCAAAATTTCTCGAAACACTTTTTTTAATTTGTAAATTATTATTTTTAATACACATTTACAATCGGTTTCCTTTTTTTAATTAGAAATCATTATTTTTAAGTTTTTCAAAATTCATTCAACTGAATTCGCTTTTGTTGTTTAATTTTTATTTCACGCGAAGCAAAATCAAAAAAACAATATAAAAAACGTGGACTGTTATTGATTATAAATTGGCCGTGTAAATTTTCTTTTTTTTTTGTGTTGATTTTTTTAAAATGAAAAAATATGGAATTTTTAAGACTGTGCTTTCGCCCTCCGATTTTTTACGCGGGGGGTGAAACTATTTCGTAAGGTATTGTTATGATGAGGCTATCGGGGACACGAAATGCAATTTTTTTGTAAAATATATATGTATTCTGTTTGTTTGTTCACACACTTACATTACTTGAATATTTGTTTTTTTTTTTTAATTATGTATTATTATTACTATTGTAGTGCGGATTTATTTTTATTCACATCAAATGTTTATCGAGTGCAATTTTAAATTCAGTTTTTTGCATAAATCAAACGGGTTTTCTTGCGAATGAAAATATAATTATGTAATATGCAAAAAAATATTATCTATTGATATGAGTCGTAGAAACACAGTAAAAAAATGACATTTTTATCACAAAATAAAAAAAGTTATTATTTTCATTCAGACAATTATATTTTTACAAACGTTGAGTATATTCACTATAATAAAGGTTTGTCTGTCGTGGGCTATCGACCCAAGGCCTTTCTGCCCTGTTATTATTATTCTAATTATTATTAATATTAAATGAAAACAATGGCAATAGTAAATATTAGCGTACAACCATTGTGAAAGTAATCAGTAAGATTTTAAATAAAAATGAACGTGGAAATAATTTATTATTTTCAAAACATTTTTATTTATTTTATTAAATAACTGTGACCAAGTGAATTCTATTTATAGTAAGACTTTGCTTTAATTGTTTTTTTTTTTGTTTGTTTTATCCATCACTAAATTTAAATTTAAAAAAAATCCAGTTTTAATAAGCAATAGATATGAGAGCAATAATTTTCACGTATTGTAATTTGTTTTATACATATTTATTGTTTAGTTTTTATAACATTTACAGAAAGTATTGTTACAAAATAAACAGTTGGTAATAATAAATCAAAACTACATTATCACACCATTGAAATATATAATAATAGAAAAAGGAATAACAATTATTAAAAATAATCTATGTTATAGTCTTTTACTTGAGAAGGGTAAATAATTTAAAAAAACTCCATAAAGTATAAGTCTGACTCATTTTTTTAATTACTTTTAATAATTATCAGCTATTTGTAAAATCAACATGCTTTTTCTTTTTTAAAGTTTCACAGACTTAATATATTTCATTCGCAATTAAACCAAACCTTCACACAACTAAACAAAAGCACGCTACTAAACAAAATCCTGAAAAACATTCAGTGTGGAATCCTATAATCATTATTGAAAATAATCACATTCGCGCAATTTAATAAAGATGTTTTCGTGTGTATGTATAAAAATGTTGATAGTTCTGCCCTTTGACCACCACAAAAGATAATATGGAAGGATTTTGAGTTTGACGAAGTCGCAAAAAAATGTAAAGCACACCTTCTTTTTTGCATGTTTATATACCTTCTAGCGCATTTTTATACATGGTATTGTTTGTAAATAATATATGTATTTCAGAGATGTATAAAGTAAATATATTTTAATATAATAAAGTTTAGAATTAGTAAATTTTCGTGCGTTTCATTTAATATTATTTTAATTGATTACCCAACAACTCCTTGTGTATTTCTCGAAATATTTAGCAAAAATTGAGTAACTGATAAAAAAATATTTTTCGAGTGAATACATTTTTACTTATAAAAAACGGAAAAACTATTTGTGGGGGACAGAAAGATGTTTTCCTACATGAAAAAATATCTTCTTTTCTTGGGGAGGATTGGGTTTTATAGAGGAAGTTAAATATCTGGATGATGTATGCATGGATTTCGTTGGGTAAGGATTTAAGGATAGATCGGGGAATGTTATCATAACCAGGCGATGATTTTTTTCCCTCAAACAGAACTGAGTAATACTCTTCCTCTTCTATGGCGTCATTAATAGGGTAAGGTTTAGGATGATTTAGGAATGTGGAGTACCAGGAGTTAACAGTGTTGTAAAAGTTATTATTGTAAGTTGTCGATGTCTTTTCTGTGAATGTTTCTTTAAAATAGTCTACTAAAATGTCCGCCATTTCTGTCAAGTCATCTGTTATCGTGTTCGTATTAGGGTTTCTTATTTGTCGCAATATGTCATACTTATTCAGTTTTTTATTTATATCCAGTAGTCTTTTCCTTGTCTTCCGTTAATTTCCTCGCAAGTTCTTATCCATTTATCAGTTTATGAATGTCCTTGTTAAGTGCGTTAATTTTTTGTTTAAGGGTAGGTTCGTCCGTTAGTCTAATGTCTCGATACAGTTGTCTTTTATATTTAATAAGTCGGAGAATAAATTTTGGCAAGGGATATTTGTATGAAGGTTTCGTGTAAGATGGGGTGTTTTTCTGTTAGAGAATTAAGGGAAAGTGTAATGGAGAGTTCGAAAATTACTTGGTATTGTGATAGAAAGTTTGTCATGTCTTCGGTCAGTTTTTGTATGTTACAGTCTTTGAATTTAAAAAAAAGTTTTTGGTGGGTTGGGTTTTGGAGGGTTCAGTTGAAGGGAAAATAGGATTGAGAAATGATCGGAGCCGATATCTGGGGTTAAATTCACATCCGTGATTAGGTGCTTAATATTGCTGGTACACATTAAGACATCGGGGGTGGTAGCTTGCGCTTCGGATATAATAAATGTAGGGGGAGTATTAATGCGGGCAAAATTGGAATACGACATAAAAGAGGAGAGCTGTCTAGATTTTGCTCTATTTAAGTTGAAATCACCGATTATGACAACATGAGCGTAGTCCCTCTACGCTCATTGCTCATGTTGCTTTGGTGAGTATGGTGTCTTCTATAGTGGAAGTGGGATGTATATAGACAAGGAATAAATGTAAGGAAAAATGTGGGAGGTCAATTATGTAGTAAAGACGCTCGTTTAAATTATTGTTAATTTTAGGCTTTACCTAGTTTTATTTCTAGTTTAGCTGTCACTATTGATCCTCCACGCTGGTTGTGGTTGATGATTGAGGAGGGTATTTGGATATAGGACCAGTTGTTTAATTGGAAGGGTTTGTTGGTTTTTGTTTTGACCATCATTGAAACATGGATGGGATTGTTGCACAGGAAATGGGAAAGGATGGTGTAAAGCATCAATGTTTGTATATATAAAATTAATGCTAGCCATTTTTGACAACTTCAGTGTGACCTTCACGTACTCCTGCCGATGGTTCTACAGGTGGAATGATATTCGGATCTTTTAAGTCAAACATGATTATAAACATTCTGTTGTCAGAAAAGCTAACATGAGTGTCAATGTTGAATGTGTCGATGAATCGTGCTTTTAATTTTTTAAAAGGTCCTGTCTGTCGGTATTGGAGGGTTTGTTAATTTCTGTCGTGTAAGTGTCGATTATATAGTCATGGTGAGTAATTGGTGAGTGAATGCGAGATGATTTTATGAGGTTTGCGTCGATGTCGGTCGATTTTTTATTTACATTTTGTATTTTAATATTTGGTATTCCCTGGATCGGTTGCAGCGGTCTTTTGGGGCATTTTGTCGACCAGGCTTCGTGTGACGTATCACCGCAAGCTTTACATTTTGGTGGTTGTTGCGAGCTGCAGGTATTCGTATGGTGTGGTCCCATGCATTTTGCACATGTTATTTGCTCCTTGCATTCGTTAGTAATAGATCAAATTTATTGCATTTGTTGCAAGGGATGGGTAGTGGTGCGGGTGGTATGCTTTCTGTTACTGGGTGTAGTTTGCATAAAAAATTAAAGTTTTCATGCATTAACTGGTATAGGCTTTTTTTGACAGGACAAAATAATTTTAGGGGACGAGAAAATATTTTTTTTGCCCGAACAAAATAATTTTAGGGGACAAGAAAATATTTTTTTGTCCGGACAAAATAATTTTAGGGGACAAGAAAATATATTTTTTTTACCCAGACAAAATTATTTTTGGGGACAAGAAAATATTTTTGTTACCCAGACAAAATAATTTTAGAGGACAAGTAAATATTTTTTTTGCCCGGACAAAATAATTTTAGGGAACAAGAAAATATTTTTTTTGCCCGGACAAAATAATTTTTGGGGACAAGAAAATATTTTTTTTACCCAGACAAAAATATTTTGGGGGACAAGAAAATATTTTTGTTACCCAGACAAAATAATTTTAGGGGACAAGTAAATATTTTTTTGCCCGGACAAAATAATTTTTGGGGACAGAAAAATATTTTTTTGACAGAACAAAATAATTTTAGGGGACAAGAAAATATTTTTTTTGCCAGAACAAAATAATTTTAGGGGACAAGAAAATATTTTTTTTGCCCGGACAAAATAATATATACATATACAAACATCTTTATTCCCAAATAATACATACATATTTATTCAATATACAATACATGAAACAATTTAAAACAAATATATATTCTTAAGAGAAACGGCTATCGACCAGAGGTCTTTCGGTCTGTCTTTGTCTAGTTCCTGTTGTTGATTAAACCGTCATGATAACTAACTGTCAATGTCTCGTCCTGTTAAATTTAATGAAATGAATTACTGAATAGTTAGTACTGGGTGCTTAAATTTTGGAAATATGTTTGGGTCTTGAGGGATGCATAAGAGTTGGATGATGGGGGCAATGTGGGGGTTAGTGGCAAATTTTAGGGCGAGGATTTCTAGCCTTTCTTCAATGGCAGATTTCGTATAGAAGGGTATTGGGTGGGTTATGAAGTGGGTTATTCGGGTGTCTGATTTTTGTTAACACTCTAAGGGCTGACATTTCCACGACCTGGAGATTTCCAAGACATTAGGACGTGGATTGTGAAACAGGATAGGAGCGTATTCAAGCAGGGTCATTTTATATATATGTACGGCAGTGGCTGTCGAGATACCTTGATTTTTGTACGTTAATGCTCTAAAATGTCTCGCCCTGCTCTTTATACTAGTTTTCAGGTTTAGGGAGTGTTTAATGAAAGTAAGTTTGGGATCTAGAGTTACACCTAGGTATTTGCAGGTGGGAGAGGGAGATATGGGATGGTTATTAATTGTAGTTTGGAATGGGGAATTATTGTGTCTATGGAAAGGAATAAGTAGTTATGTTTCATTGGGATTTATTGATATTCTCCATTTGGCGAACCAGGTTTGTAGATCATCTATCAGCCCCTGCAGAGTGTTAACAGCTTTTAATATGATTGGAGCGTGGGAAATGAGAGCAGTGTCGTCAGCATACAGCAGCGGATATGCAGAGGGATTAAAAAATTATTAAAATAGTTAGGGTTAGGTAAGTCCTTGTGTCTGTAAATAGTTTTGGGAGGAGATAGTATAGGAGGATTTAAAGACATTGAGAATTTAATGGACAAATGATCTGAGCCTAGATCAGGTATTAGTTGGATGTCTTGTATTAAGTGTCGTATGTGGCTCGTGCATAGTAGGATATCAGGAGTAGAGGATTGGTTATGGGACATTATGAAGGTAGGATCTGTATGTATAAGGACGAAATTAGAGTTAGAAATAAAGGAGGAAATCTGCTTGTTTTTGGACTTATTGACATTAAAATCACCGATTATTATGGCGTGATCAAAAAGCGAGGCTTTAGTGAAAATGGTATCTTCGATGGATGAGGAATGATGGATGTACACTAAGAAAATATGTAGGGTGAAAGAAGTTAACTCGACGGTGCAATGTAGGCATTCGTTCATTGAATGATTAATTTTCGGAGGATTAGCTTTGCCTAGTTTAATTTCAGGCCTCACAGCGACCATCGAGCCTCCTCTTTGATTTTGTATAGGGGCAGAAGAAGGAATTTGTATAAAGGAGTAATCTTTAAGGGGAAACGGTATATTACATTTGGTTTCAACGAACATGCTGACGTGTATGGGATTATTTCTAAGGAAGTGAGACACAAGGTGGGATTTTTTTGTTAGTGAATTAATGTTGGTGTACATAAAGTTCATACTAGCCATTTCTGATGATTTGTGTGTAGGCTGTACGGATACCAGTCGTGAGGAAGACAGGGGGTATGACATCGGGTGATTTTAAGTCGAACATCACAATGAACATTCCATTTCCTGAGAAGTTTACGTGAGTGTCGACATGAAATGAATCGATGAAGCGTGCTCGAAGTTTTTTGATGAGTTCTTCTCTGTCCGTTGTAGTAGGTGAATTTATCTTCGTCGTGTAAATGTCAATGATATAGTCATGAATAGTGAGGTGAGAATGGATTCTTGAATTCTTTTGTCAAGTCGTTGTCGATTTCTGATGATTTTTTATTTTGGGTGAGAATTTTAACATTTGGTATTCCATTTATTGGTTTTAGAGGTCTGTTGGGGCATTTAGTTGACCATGCGGCGTGGTCTGTTTCTCCACAGGATTTGCATTTTGGTGAAAGGGTTGTGCTGCAGGTTGTTGTCGGGTGGGCTTCTCCGCATTTGGCGCATGTCATGATTTCTATACAATTTGCGGTGATGTGGTCGAACTTATTACATCGGTTGCAGGGGACAGGAATTGGAGTCGGTGGTCGGCTTTCTTCAACATTGTATATTTTACACATGAAATTGAAATTATTTCGGAGTAGTTTTGTGTAAGAATCTAGATCTCCTGTTATTATTCGTATCATGCGAGTTTTATAATTGTCTTGTTTTGCAATTATTCTGCGACAATATCTGTGTGTTACTCCCAAAGCTGATAAGTGATTGCTGATCGTTTGATCGTCAATTTACTGCTCCACTCCTTTGATAATACAACAGAAAGTAGGCGCAGGCGCTGAGCGCTGAGTGGAAGGGGATGAATGGCACTCGCGGACCTCGTGGATTATGCGCTCCGTTTTTAATTTTTGTAGGTGGCTTTCTGTTGAACTATTGTTAGTTTTTAATAAAAATCCATACTGGGTTTTTATTATAAGTACGCTCGGGTCGTAGCCATGATTATACCATGTGTGTACCATTTGTAATCTTGAAACGTCATTAACAGTAGTGAAACTGAATGTGTGTTTGTAATTTTTATGTGTAGAATTATCCGGGTTCTGTTGTGGTGTTTGAGATGTTATTGATGGCTGTGTATGATTAGCAACGCTTGATACTATTGTTTTTTGTGGTTGTGAATGTGTGTGGCATGTCTGATGAGACTGCGTGTCGGTGAATTTACTATGTGTAGGTTGAGAGAGAGTATGTGTGGTTTGTATTTGTTTTTGTAGGACTTCTTGTTGTGAAGTGATTTTCTTCATCATGTTGTGTAATACTTTGTTAGTGGTTTTTGGTACGTTACCTGGTGTATACGTTCTCTTAGTAGTGGGGTATTTTGATGGTCTCCAGCGTTTCTTTGATCGCGGCTCTTCAACTCAGTGGTGTCCGTGTCTGGGTTTTCTTCCACGTCGGCCTCCATGTTCTCTAGGTCGAGCCCAAAGGGTGGTGATAATGTGGAAAATGTTTAATCTAGTCTGATCAGTCAGACGCTTTAATACTCGCTCACACGTCCGTACTCAACGGAGTCTCACTCGCGAATGCAAAATTATTTTTGGGAACGAGAAAATATTTTTTTGCCAGGATAAAATAATTTTTGGAGACAAGAAAATATTTTTTTTGACCGGACAAAATAATTTTAGGGGACAAGAAAATATTTTTTTTGACCGGACAAAATAATTTTAGGGGGCAAGAAAATATTTTTTTGCCAGGACAAAATAATTTTAGGTGACAAGAAAATATTTTTTTTGCCAGGACAAAATAATTTTAGGGGACAAGAAAATATTTTTTTTTTGCCCGGACAAAATTATTTTTAGGGACAAGAAAATATTTTACCTCCCTATCAATTTGGTTTCCTCGAACACCGCTCCACTACCATTCCCTTAACAATATTAACCTCCAACTGTCAAACAGCACGCCTCAATGGCCAAAAGCCCGCTATTATCTTTTTAGACATACAAAAAGCCTTTGACTCCGTTTGGCACCGAGGCTTGTTGTATAAATGTATGACATTAAATGTCCCACCACACCTAATTAACATTATCGATGACTTCCTACACAATAGGTCGCTCCAAATTAGAATCCGACAATCAGTTTCTTCCCCATTCTCTCCCCAGCAAGGTCTCCCGCAAGCTCTCCTTTATCTCCCTTACTATACAACCTTCTTGTCCACGATCTTTATAATCCCAATCCTACTTTCTTAAACAAATCGGCATATCCTCTCTTATATGCAGATGACACGGCCCTTATTGCGCACGCCCCCACTCTTCCCAAAGCAGTCAGCACGCTTCAAGGTCTCATTGATACCATACAAACATGGTTCGCTAAGTGGTGCATTTCAATAAACCCGAATAAATCACAGCTATTTATTCCCTACCATCGCCCAAGTTCTTCTTCCTTTGTTGTTAATATCAACAACCACATCCTCTTCCCATCAACGCATTGTAAATATTTAGGTATAACCTTTGATCCAAAACTCTCCTTCAAAGTGCACACTAAAACGCTGAAAACAAAGGTCAAACAAAGGGCGACACATTTCAGGGGTTTAACATATAGGCAACAAGGCATAAACACCAAAACTGCAGTCACTATATATAAGATGATCTGTCGTCCTCTGTTAGATTACGCCGCAATCCCGTTCCACAATCCAAATAAAAATTCCCTCCACAATTTAGAAGTAGCAGAAAGATCCGCTTTAAGAGCAATGACTAAAATCAGACACCTCCTCAACCCACTTCACAACCCTTCCAACACCCTCCTGTATGAACTATCCCAGATCCAACCAATTCAATACCGTCTGACCGAAAAATTTGCTCTCAATCCTTTCAATTACAATCTCCTCAAAACCTTATGTATCCCTCTCAACCCAAACACTAGATTCACACCTAAAAACCCATCAACATCATTATTTCAGTTCATTTCATCACTTCATGACAAAGACAGAGACATAGACAGTTAAATAAAATACATAAATACGCATATACATAAGACATAGACAGATATTTATGAAGTCGGGCTGAAAGACCGTCGGTCGATAGCCGATTAACAGGCGAAGAATCCTATGTTTATATATAAAAAAAAATGTTTTTATATACGTATTGTATTATGTGTCTGTTAATAAAGATTTCTGTATATATATATATATATATATATATATATTTTGCCCGGATAAAATGGTTTTTGGGGACAAGAAAATATTTTTTTTTTTTTGCCCGAACAAAATAATTTTACGGGACAAGAAAATATTTTTTTTTGCCAGGACAAAATAATTTTTAGGGACAGGAAAATATTTTTTTGCCAGGACAAAATAATTGTTGGGGACGAAAATATTTTTTTTTTTCCCGGACAAAATGATTTTTGGTGACAGGAAAATATTTTTTTTTGCCAGGACAAAATAATTTTAGGGGACAAGAAAATACACATAAGGAATAAAGTAAATACTAAATAGTAACAATCAACTTTATTATCAATAGAAAACATCGAAAGACTGATAACAATCATATACAAATTTTATATAATATCATTATAAGTACACAAAATAACAAAATTATAATAAATAAATTAATCCCTCCGCCTATCCATTCCTATATGCTGATGACTCTGCGCTAATAGCTCACGCTCCCACTATACAAAAAGCATTAAGCATCCTACAAGACCTCATCGACTCCATACAAACTTGGTTTGCGAAATGGAGAATTTCCATTAACCCCCATAAAACGCAACCGATAAAAAATCGTGCACAACATTTTAGGGCTCTTACATACAAAAATGAAGGCATCTCCACCAAAACCGCTGTAAAAATTTACTCTATGATATGCCGTCCCTTGCTCGAATACGCTTCTATCCTATTCCATAATCCCCGCCCGCAGTCCTAAATAATCTTGCAGTTGCAGAGCGCTTTGCCTTGGACTATTAACTAAAATAAGACATCCTAATAACCCTTCACATAATCCTTCAAACACATTCCTATACGAAACCTGTAACATTCCTCCTATTAGTCAACGCCTTGAACGCCTATCCGTAAAATTCGCATCTAATCCTCACATTTCGGATATTATTAAATACCTATGTATACCGCGTAATCCCAACATCGATCCCAAAGCAATCATGACGTTTAAAAAACTGACATGAACAGGACAAAGACTGTCTGAAAGACCTCTGGTCGATAGCCAGTTTGTGAATTTTGCTTTATTGTAACAGACAGTATTATAACATATATTAAAATGGAAACACACACCTCATTGTACAAAATTCATAAATAAAGATATTTATATATATAAATTAATTTAAAATGTAATTTTAAAAATAAATTAATTATAAATAGAAAACAGTATTCATTCACTTGGTCACAGTTATTTAAATATATTAAATAAAAAATATTTGAAAATAATTAATAAATTATTTTCACATTTAGCTCTGTGACTATTGACTTACCTACGTAAGTACGTTAAACAAATGCATAGCTGTACTGACGAGGGATAGATCCCGAAACACGTGTCTGCAGATGGCCTTATATTATGTAACGTTCCTTTTGTTGTTTTTACATTAAATTTTTCTCGGATCAAAATTTGTTGCATTATGCAATATTTTATTGATGTGCAACAGCAGGTGTACATTATCTAATTCAATGTCCGGCGTGAGTATTTGCCCGGGAAGTAGTTGTTTTAATGTGCATTTGTTTAACGTACTTACGTAGGTAAGTCAATAGTCACAGAGCTAAATGTGAAAATAATTTATTAATTATTTTCAAATCATTTTTATTTAATATATAAATTAATTAATACAATATTACAACATTTTATTAACTATACAAAATCTAAATTATAATTGGAAAGATAACATTAGCGCCATTTTTCTAATTTTATGATACATATCAGGTTATTCAATCACAAGATAGCATCCGTTCAACTAACTTCATAAAGGCACTGCACATGGAGTATACTAGTCTGATGAGGTCCGAATAACCGAAATGGCTGTCAAAAGAAATCCGCACGTAAGACGAATGGTAGTTGAAAATTTTATTATATCTAAATTATATGCATTATATCATATAACTTAGATTTAATTTTAGACAGTATTTGTTATATCCAAATATATTATTTGTATATTTGTACAAATCAGAGGTGGATCCAGTAGATTTTGTTTTTTGTCAAAAATATACGCCCACTCCTTCAACCAGTTTTCATTAAAAAAATCTGACTTAATCGTTCAATTTTTCCGGGGGCAATCACCCCTAACGCCTCCCCTGTTCTCTAATTCCACCCTTGGTAGAAATAAAGTTTAAATAATCGCATCATTACCAACCATAAAGTACAGTGACAATGTGGTAAAAGTAATCCAAATTCGTGGAAAATGCTGGATCTGATGAAACGTGGTGAAACGTTCGTTCATTCGAACATCGATTCGTGTGGCACGGCACGCAGTCAATGGTCCTGTTCGGTGTGCTGCACCTGCGCAGGGCTCGATATAAAGCCAGACAAAGTCACCTTCACGTACAATTCGAATCAGTTTTTCATTTGCGATCGCTTACACTCGTGCACGCCGTTTTGTGTTTCCTGCATAGATAAAAATAAAGTTAGCCGGTGAGTTAAAAATATAACACACATGTCTGTTTAATAAACGTTAATAATCAATACGTTCGATTTGTTTGATTTTAAAAATAAAATTTGTGTTTTAAAGTAAATGTGATTCAATACTATTTGATTAATTCAAATTTTTGCGCTTCGTGCATTTTTTTTAAATAGTAATTAATATAAACGATAATATGTGCGGATATAATAATTATAATATTATTAAAATTATTAAAGACGTTCATGTAAAATAATGAAATATTGTACTGAATAACAATTTTTGGGAAACGAGAAAAAAAATATTTGTTTTTAACTCATTATCTAAATAATGTTTGAATATAAGAACATACAGGAAGTTTCTAAATTAATGTGAAAGATTTTAAAGGGCACTTTCATTCAATTTTTATATGTAATTTACTTTTAGTTTAGTTTTAGTTTAACTAGCCATAAGTCTAATCTATTATATTATTGTAAATGGACTTCCGTAAATAAATAAATTTCAATTTGTGGGGTCGTGGCTGCGTATTGTGGATAATTGTTTGTGTCAAATGCGTTTACATTTTCTATTATAAAACATTATTTGACATGAGTAATTCGATCTGCAACTTTATTTCTCCAAGCTATACTTATAATTTAAAATGCTTAATTTAGACATAAAAACAAAATAAAGTAACACTTAGGTTTTGTAACATAATTAGAGATTCATTGTTAATCAAGTAGACTGATGCCGAATGTCCTCAAAATCTATTCTCATAAGCACAACTTTATACAGTATGCGTTTCTATCATCATTCTGACAATTGTGTAATTTTCAAATTCTTTTATTTTAAATAACTATAACTTTTTTTCTATTATTATTAAAAAATAGACCCATGAAAAATTTCCAATCCAAATTTCTGTATGAATTGATGTTTTCATCAATTTGTATTATTTTATGGTTTTAGAAATTGTTACAATATGGCATTTTATTAAGAACCTTTTAAGCAAAATATGTACAGGGTGTCCCATAAAAGCATGGCGTATCATAGCCATATTTTTTCGAATGAAATGACCCATAAATTATATTTTTTTTTCAGATTCTACATCAAAAATAAAGTTAAATTTCATAATATGTTCATATGCCTAAACCTAATAATTTTTGAAATATTTAAATATTTTTGGAAAAATTGACGTTTCAAAAAAAATCATAACTCTCAAATGGATGAATGAAAACAGATGTACCAGTATATTAGACTAATAGGTAAATATTTTAGGATATTTACAGGAATTTAAAATCTTAAGATGTTTTGATAATTTAACGTAACTCCAGAAACACATTCAAGGTCAATTTTCATGCTTATTTTAAATGGCACACGCTATATCTTATAGCTCTATCTTGTAGGAAATTTTATTGTCTTTCAAAAAGTATAAAGATATTTTTTACCTAAACCTAACAGTTTTCAAGATATATCCATTTCCGTTAACTTTTGACATAATATTTATTATTCATAATATGGAAAGTCGATACAAAGCGCCATCTATTGTTCAATTTAATATTTATTATTATTATTCCATAAAGGCAAGTGTTTAGTTATTGTTTATAAATAAAGTCAGTTGACCCAACAAATGATTTTCGAGATATTTCCTAAATTAATACACTAATTTTATTAATTGTGAATATACTAATTGCATTATTTATTTACACATGTGTAAATTATTTGATAAAAACTTGTTAGAATTGTAAAACTAATATAACGAAATACATCAAATAAATTGACAAAATAGTATTAAAAGTAATTTATAATCAATTTTCAAAAATACCACCATCGAATACATAATTCAAATTTATTTTAAATGATATTTTGACATTTCTCAGCATATTAGGTATACTTAATCTAAATGTATCATGAATTCTGCCTTCCATGTATTTGCTGTATATTTAATTTGATAGAAATAAATCCATGGGGATTAAATCAGAGGATCTGGGTGACCATGCTCTTCCAATTTATTGATTATTAAACCACCTGTTTTGACGAATATTCAATGGAAACTTGTAATTGTGTTTCCTCATTATTAGTTACTGTATTCAAGGTAATGTCTTCTCATTAGAATGTCTTCCATCAGAGAACATTTTGTACACTAAGAGACAATCTTAGTAACGTTACATTATTATTAGAATAATGTTAATTCTTTCATTTAAGGGAAATATTATTTTTTCAATTGTTAATAATAATACGAATGTGTCAATTAAATTTGCTTATAAACAAAAGCCTATTAGAATAACTGGCTATAATAATAATTAAATTAAGCAATATATGGCGCTTTATGTTACATTGCCATATTAAAATAATAATGATTATGACGAAAATTAACAAAAATGGATATATCTTGAAAACTATTACT
Source organism: Philonthus spinipes (assembly GCA_963082785.1). Classification (NCBI taxonomy): domain Eukaryota; kingdom Metazoa; phylum Arthropoda; class Insecta; order Coleoptera; family Staphylinidae; genus Philonthus; species Philonthus spinipes. Next base: position 12,116,840 of record OY720311.1, read on the forward strand.
ATTATTAGAATACCTTTATACTTTCTGAAAGACAATAAAACTTCCTACAAGATAGGCCTATTAGATATAGGGCATGCCATTTAAAATAAGCACAAAATTTGACCTTGAATGTGCTTCTGGAGATATGTTGAACTATCAAAACATCTTAAGATTTTAAATTCCTCTTAATAGTCTGAAATATTCACCAATTAGTCAGATATACTGACACAAAATTTCATTTGTTTTCATTCACCCATTTGAAAGTTATGATTTTTTTTTTCGAAACGTCAATTTTTCCAAAAAAAAAAAAAATATTTCAAAAGTTATTAGGTTTAGGCATATGAACATATTATGAAAGTTAACTTTATTTTTGATGTAGAATCTGAAAAAAATATAAAATATGGGTCATTCTATTAGAAAAAATATAACTATAATACGCCATGCTTTTATGGGACTCCCTGTATATTTGAAACTAATTTTAAAATGTGGTCCTAATAGACCTATATAGGCCTGCGAAAGCCGATTTTGAAAAACCATTTAGCCGTAAAGCTACTCGGCGCGCACATCAAATATTTCATTAAAATATCTCTAATATACCGGATATACCATTTAACCTGACAAGTCAAAATACCAAAAAAAAAAAAATATATACGCATCGTACGAAAAAATGTTACAATATCAAAAGGGGACATCATCCAGTTCTAAAATCAGACCCCTACTGCCCCCTCTGTGGGTGGGACGGGGAACAACTTTGACATTTCATATTGGAACCTTATTTTTTATTAAAAAATCAGATTATAGGGCTAAAAAAACTACAGAGGGGTCGGCTGGGGTCTGAATTTAGAACCAGATGATGTCCCCTCAGAAAGCATTAATTTTTGGTCCCGTAACATTTTTTCGTACAATGAGTATTTTTCGAGTTATTCTCATTTGTCAGGTTAAATAGTACACCCGGTATTTTAAATTATATTTAAATTACTGTGAAATAATTGTTCCTCAAATTTGAATTAATTTAATCGAATGGGAAATCCATTAACACGATGAAAAGTTTTTTTTACTGCGTAAATCCCAATGAGGCGTGCGGTATCGTAAAAATATTACATTGTTTAAATATAAGCGTTAAAGGAAATGCTCGTTTATGTTTTATTTTTGGATTATGACTAATATCCATATCACATATTGGAATGAATATCAGTAATTAATAAAAAAATGGAATTAGTATCCAACATGAATAATAAGCTGATTTACAAAACTAGCCAAGAAAATTTAGCATGGATATAATTTCAGAACCTAATACCAAGTAATTTCATTGATTTAGTCTTATAAAATTGTTTTGGTATTAAGCACTTGTAATTATATTTGCACTGAATTTTGTCAGCTAGTTTTACCATTTATTTCATTTTGATCTCCATGGAAAAAATATTAATTATTTTCAAATCATTTTTATTTAATATATTTGAACACTCTTTTCTATTTATTGTTTTTATACTAAATGTTGCTGTGCTCCTAAGAAGACATGAATAAAAAAATTATTTGAAAGTAATTAATTCATAACAATTAAATATTTTTTTAATATATAAAAAATCTTTATTTCTGAGAGATACATTAAATTACATTACAATAGAATACCTTTATAAATCCACCAGACATACCTATATATATATATATATATAGTGGCTATTACCCCTTGTAGGGATTACGCCGCTCCTGCTGGAGCTTTCTAGATCATTATTTACGGGGCTGATCATTCCCCTTTCGTCCTTTTAAACTTTTTTGCTAATCTCTCTCCATTTTTTCCTGTCCTTTGTTTTATCCAGCCACTTTCTAACGCCAATATTCTTCAGATCCTCTATTACTTCTTGTATCCATGTCGTTCTTGGTCTGCCTCTTCTCTTTTTGCCTCCTGGGTTCCATTGAAGTATTGAGAATATTATAGACGTTGGTCCTGCCCTCCATATATGTCCTAGCCACTTTACTCTTTGCTCTTTTATTTTACTTATGATGTCTCTTTCCAGTTCCTGCTTTAGTTCATTGTTCGTGCGTTTTCTATACTCATTTTCGGGTGTTTAGATTGGTCCTAATATAGTTCTTAATATTTTTCTCTCTAAGATCCTGAAGTCTTCCTCTTGTTTTTTCGTCATGGTCATGGTTTCGGCTCCATACATCATTGTAGGTCTTATCAAGGTCTTATATATCTTCATTTTTGTATTTTTGCTAAGTGCTTTATTTATTAATAGTTTTCTATTAGCATAAAAGGTTCGATTTGCAGCCATTATTTTTTCATTAATTTCTGTTTTCTTGTCTCCGTCACTTGTTAAGATTGTCCCAAGGTATTTAATTTTGTTTACTTTTTCAAAGTGATGTTCTCCAATTTTAATTTTGTTGTCTATGTTTGAGATTTTAGGTGTCATTATTTTGTTTTTTTCTTCATTTATTTTTAATCCTAATCTTTTACCTTCTGTGACTAACTCTCCCACCATTTCTTCCATTATTCTCCTGTTCTTGGTGATGATTACTATGTCATCAGCGTATGCTATGATTTGTCCTCCTTTCGTTCTTAAATTACCTTTATCTATCCGTCTTAGTGTATACTCCAGGGCCATATTAAATAACGTCGTTGACAGGGAATCACCTTGCCTTATTCCATTATTAATTCCAAATGTATGCGTGTCGCCTTTCGTTGTTTTTATGTTCGACTTTGTTCTTTCCATCGTCATTTTTATTAATGTTCTGAGTTTCTTGTGTACCCCTATTTCTCTTAATGCGTGCATAAGTTGCGTTCTTTTGATGGAGTCAAATGCCTGTTGGAAATCTATAAATAGTAGTTCAATTTCTATCTGATATAGATGTGTTTTCTCCATTATCTGCTTTATTGTATGCACAGCGTCAATTGTCGATTTCCCTTTGATGAACCCGCACTGATATTGTCCTACTTTATTACAGGCAGTTGTTGTTAGCCTTCTCTGGATAAGGGTTGACATGATCTTGTAGGCCGTGTTTAACATCGTGAGACCTCTGTAGTTTTTGCATTCTTGTTGGTCCCCTTTTTTATGAATGGTCACTATATTACCCAACCTCCAATCTTCTGGCATCTTTTCCTCTTTCCATATATTCTTTATTATTTTATATAGCTGCTCCATCAATTCTTCTCCTCCGTATTTTATCAGTTCGATGTTTACTCTGTCTGGTCCAGGTGATTTCCCATTTTTACTTTTGTTTACTATATCTTCAATTTCTTCCTTTGTTAGTTCCTCTATAATTCCGTTGATATCTTCGCCTTCTCCTTCATCTTCTTCTTTTTCTTCTTCAGATTCCTCTTCGTTCAGTAATTTTGAAAAATATTCTACCCATACATTTTTAAACTTGTCCTCTTCTTCTACTATCTTTCCATGCTCGTCTTTAATCCCTGTCGTTTTATTTTTAAATTGTTTGTTCTGTTCATATATTTTTTGATGGAATATTTTTGTGTTCCTATTTCTATTTTCCAACTCAATTTCCTCCATTTTGTTGTGCACCCATTTCCTCTTAATCTGCCTAATTATTTTTTTTTTGATTGTTTTCTAATTTCTTCGTAGTGTTTCTTGTCTTCTATTTTGTTTGTTTTTATCCACCTACTCCATGCTGCTTTTTTCTTCTCTACTGTTATCTTGCATTGATCATTGTACCATTCTTTTTTTGGTTTGTTCTTGACAGTTCCTATCGTGGCTTCTGTGGCCTTACTAATACATTCTTTAAGTTGGTTCCATTCTATATCTTTGTTGTTAATATATTTAATTTTGTTTGTAATCTGTTGTTTAACTCATTCTTCATAGTATTTTCTAACTTCTGGGTTGTTCAGTTCTTTTATATTCCATTTCGGGTTTTGCTGTTTGTTTTTCTTGTTGATTTTAATTTTTTGCTTAATTCTTGCCATTACCATAAAGTGGTCCGAATCTGCACAGGCTCTGAAAGTTCTTATATCTCTGATTGAGGATTGTTTTCTTTTCATAATTAATATATGATCAATTTGATTGTATGTTTTCTGATTAGGTGTTACCCATGTAGCTTTGTGCCATTTTGGATGTTGGAATTTTGTGCTCATTATTATCAAGTTATACGTCGCCGCTAGGTTGCATAGTCTTTGACCGTTATCATTTGTTTTATGGTGTATGGTATGTTTTCCGGCCACATGATTATTATGTTCCTCTTTGCCTATTTGTGCATTTAGATCTCCTAATATAATTATGACATCTTCACTCGGAATGTTTGCCATTTCTTCTTCAATTCGTTCGTAAAATGTATCTTTTTCTTCCGTATCTGCATTTTCAGTTGGTGAATACACATTCAATATTGACAGGTTAAAAGGTTTGGTATTTATTCTTACATATGCCATTCGTTCATTTATTGCTCTGTGTTCCAAAATGTGTTCCAGACATACCTATATCCCATCGTATAACAACTCTTTTCAGAAAAAAATGCAAATAACCCTTATAATTTACCGATTCTTACAAAATTCTGTATATCCAGAAATCCAAACATCCCTCCAAAATTCAACTTTGGTCAAATTAAAAATATATATAAAGATACTACAATTGGTTATTGGTCCGGGGGTTTTTAAATTTTTGTAAATGTGATTAGAGTTCTGTTTGCACAACCACACCCACCATCCCAACAACCACCCCAAAGAGTTCTATAAATTATTCTTATAAATGAATTCTTTATTATCAATAATAAACAAGATATGAGCTCTCAAACTTTTTTTATAATTAATTAATCAAAGTCCGACAGGGATGTTTTTTTTTTTTTTAATTTTGGTAAATGTGATTAGAATTCAGTTTGCCCCCCAAAGAGTTCTATAAATTATTCTTATGTATGAATTCTCTATTATCAATAATAAAAAAGTTCTGAGCTCTCAATTTTTTTTATAATTAATTAATCAAAGTCCGACAGGGATGTTTTTTTTTTAATTTTGGTAAATGTGATTAGAATTCAGTTTGCCCCCCAAAGAGTTCTACAAATTATTCTTATGAATGAATTCTCTATTATCAATAATAAACAAGTTCTGAGCTCTCAAACTTTTTTTTAATTAATTAATCAAAGTCCGAGGAGGATGTTTTCATTTAATTTTTGTAAATGTGATTAGAGTTCTGTTTGCCCCCTCCACAGAGTTCAATCAATTACTGTAATGAATTTTTGCTGTAAAGTCAATAATAAAGTGGTTACAGCATTCTAAAATAACATGAATGTGAAGTTGCCCCCCCCCCCTCTAATTCACTCTAGAACTATGTGGTGGCCACCAGAACTCCAACAATTTTTATGAAATTTGAAAGTTGGGGGGCCAACTTCACAGGGGTCGATTCAACTAGCTAACACAGACATTGTACTACACATAACAATATATTCAAGACAGGGCGGAAAGACCTCTGGTCGATAGCCCACGACAGATAAACAATCTAATCAATGTATATAATTTATATTTATAAAAATGTTATTATCTTAATAAAGATATTTGTGTATATACAGAGAGGTTTTTTTATCAGTATACATTTTCCCTATGTATACCTGCAAAAACGCGAGTCAAACGCATTGAACCGATTAATGTGTGTATGTTTAGTTGCCTATTTGGCATATGTGTGTTCAGTTGCGTGTTATAGGCAACTAAACACACATACGTTAATGCATTTAACTCGCGTATTTTGCAGGTATACATAGGGGAAATGCATACTAATAAAAAAAGCTCTCTGTATATATATATATATATATATATATATATATATATATATATATATATATATATATACCTTATAATATTTACAACATAGCAATCATAAACATCTAGTTAAGCCTCAGAAAATGGCAATCGACCATCGGTCTTTCTGCCTTATTTTTTTAATTTGTATTTAATTTGAAGAATTAAGTAAAATAATTTAAAGAAAAGACACTCGGTATTGTTTCACAAATTAGACTTTCTATCCTTTGAAAATGGTCTAATAAACAGAAACTAGTCGGAATAAGTCTAATTTGTGAAACAATAGCAAGTGTCTTTTCTTTAAATTATTTTACATAGAGCAATATGTTTCACGAAGTCCCAGATGAGAAATTAATTCAAGCAATTGAAAAATTAAGTAATTATTTATTTAATTGTTGTGAGTAAAGTATTTTTAATTTCAATTTAATTTAAGTAACTATGACAAAGTGAATAATCTTTTTATTTTCTATTATTAGAGATGATTACATTGAATTCCTTGATATTGTAATGTATACATTGAAAACATGTGCATTTAATATACTAACAATACTTAATATATGAAGCAGGCTTTATAAATCACGTAATTAAGAAGTGAAATAAAAAGGCTTAACGAATATTAAATTTTGTTGTCGCTTTCACTGATCTTCCAAATTTCGAACACTGGTTGAATTAAATTTATATTCCTTTTCAATTATATTTATATCTATGAATTGTTGAAATGTTCAATGTGCAAGATTGAGGCATAATTTAAATTTAATTAAATACAAAGTGGAAAACAAACATCTCTGATGGAATTCGAACCCATGTCCCCCGAATACCGGTCGAGTGCGCTACCAACGTTTCCACTTTATATTTAATTAATTTAAATTATACCTCAATGTTTTATATTGAAATTTTCTACAATTCTCCACCCATGGTATTCACCGGATGCGTCCTTATTAAGAATGAACAAAAAAAAACGGGTGTGAAGTTAGCAATAGATTTCATAAATTTAATTATAATAAATATCTTAAAAACAAATATTTTATTTTCGCTATAAAATATTTTACTGTCTTCTGCAAGGCAGTATTTATGAATAAAGTATACAATTTTGAAAATACAAAAATATTCAATCCCTTTCAGGCACCCCTGAACGAAATTGAATATTAAAAAAAAAATATCTCTGAAAGGCATTTTTTTATATTTTTTAATAATACGTTATTTAGTTCCTAAAGGCATTGCCTAACATATAAAAAAATAAAATTTGGATTACTCGGACATCTTCATCCCCTATTCGCACCCTCATGTTAAAATTTCAAGTTAAAATATCTCCAAAAGGCATTTTTTAATATTTTTAAATAATAAATTTTGTTTTTAAAGGCACCAAATATATGAAAAATAAAATTGGGAATATTAGTACATCATTAGAGAGGAGGAGTATCAGGTGTTAATGGCAGAAGCCAAAGTCAAAAACTATATGTTTAATAAAACGTTTTCAAAATTAGACTTTTTATTTCCTCAAACACATCATAAAATATAATCGCTTAACAACAGTCAGACTTTAAAATGAAAAGTCTCCTTAAATATACTGATAAACTATACACGTTATAAAAATTGTAATAATAAAAAAAAATAGATATACATATATATTTTTTGAAAATAAGTCTTTCAATTTGATCAAACACAACATAATATTTCCATCTTTCCATCGTATTATTTGATTTGTCAAATATTGCAATAAATAAATAACACAACGAAGAATTAATAATGAAATAACACAATTACAAAATGTATGATATAAAAATAAATTTGATACAATTTCAGCTTTAATCCAATTGTGACTCCAAATATCTTCGAATTACTGTAAAATGAATTTTTATTACTATACATAAGGTTCATTTAATTTATAAAAGGTGGTGAATTTTGTTCGTGCCAAGTCAAATGGTTTCAGTAAAACCTATACAACATTTATATTCTATTATAGATTTTCTAATCATATTTGTTTCAATTATATGGATTAAATTAAATGTAATGATAATTATTATATTATAAATAATTGTAATTATTATAAATAAAATAAATAATGAACCGACTATTTTATATTTTACAATAATTTCTCGTGTCGTTTTTCTCTGAAGCGTACCGCCATAAATTTGAATTTTAGTTGATCGGAACAAATACAAACTATTTCCGCAAAATAAATAAAAACAGTTTGGAAATATAAAATTACATTGTGTTAGTTTATAATTTATTTAAAAAATAATTAATATCATAAATCACATTTTACCATTTTTACATAATAAAATAAATTTAGTATTTGGAAGCACTTTATACTAGCAGTTTTGATTTTAATTTCATATAACAATCCTTTCGGTGTTAAAAAAAAAAACAAGATAGCAAACATCTCTATTCCTTATAAATAGGTGTCCTTGTATTTTAAAATAATATTTATCCTTACTATTTAATCTAAATATCTTATTATCAAGATCGGGAAACATTTATTTCTTGGATATTATTGCTTCCATCAGTGTTAAATGTTTCGCGAAATATAGACAATTAATCTCTACTAACGCATTATTTCCAATAATACCACCAGTACTAACAACAAATCAAAGGACATTTTCATAACTTAAAGTTCGCAAGTATTAATTTCAGTATTAATAATGGCTCATTTATAAAAAAAAATGGAAGCAAAATAATGTTTAATTGAAAAATATGAAAAATAACTTTTAGAGGTATTTTAGTTCGAATTTTTAACATGGGGGTGCGAATAGGGGATGAAGATGCCCGAGTTATCCAAATTTTATTTTTTTATATGTTAGGCAGTGCGTTTAGAAACCAAACAACGTATTATTTAAAAATATAAAAAAATGCCTTTTGGAGATATTTTAATTTGAAATTTTCCAGTGGGGTGCGATTAGGGGATGAAGATACCCGAGTTATCCAAATTTTATTTTTTTATATGTTAGGCAGTGCCTTTATGAACTAAATAACGTATTATTTAAAAATATAAAAAAATGCCTTTTGGAGATATTTTAATTTAAAATTTTCCAGTGGGGTGCGATTAGGGGATGAAGATACCCGAGTTATCCAAATTTTATTTTTTTATATGTTAGGCAGTGCCTTTATGAATTAAATAACGTATTATTTAAAAATATAAAAAAATGCCTTTTGGAGATATTTTAACTTGAAATTTTAACATGGGGGTGCGATTTGGGGATGAAGATACCCGAGTTATCCAAATTTTATTTTTTATATGTTAGGCAATGCCTTTAGGAACTAAATAACGTATAATTTAAAAATATAAAAAATGCCTTTTGGAAATATTTTAACTTGAAATTTTAACATGGGGGTGCGATTTGGGGATGAAGATACCCGAGTTATCCAAATTTTATTTTTTTTATATGTTAGGCAGTGCCTTTATGAACTAAATAACGTATTATTTAAAAATATAAAAAAATGCCTTTTGGAGATATTTTAACTTGAAATTTTAACATGGGGGTGCGATTTGGGGATGAAGATACCCGAGTTATCCAAATTTTATTTTTTATATGTTAGGCAATGCCTTTAGGAACTAAATAACGTATAATTTAAAAATATACAAAATGCCTTTTGGAGATATTTTAACTTGAAATTTTAACATGGGGGTGCGATTTGGGGATGAAGATACCCGAGTTATCCAAATTTTATTTTTTTATATGTTAGGCAATGCCTTTAGGAACTAAATAACGTATAATTTAAAAATATAAAAAATGCCTTTTGGAGATATTTTAATTTGAAATTTCAACATGGGGGTGCGATTAGGGGATGAAGATGCCCGAGTTATCCAAATTTTATTTTTTTATATGTTAGGCAATGTCTTTAGGAACTAAATAACGTATAATTTAAAAATATAAAAAAAAATGCCTTTTGGAGATATTTTTTTTAATATTCAATTTCGTTCAGGGGTGTCTGAAAGGGGTTGAAAATTTTTATATTTTCAAAATTGTATACTTTATTCGTAAATATTGCCTTGCAGAAGACAATAAAATATTTTATAGCGAAAATAAAATATTTGTTTTTAAGATATTTATTATAATTAAATTTATGAAATCTATTGCTAACTTCACACCCGTCAAAAAAAAAATCTTCCTTCGCCACCCGGGCGGGATTTGTTTCTGTTTATTGTTTTCCTTGCACAAACGTCGAATTGAACAATACACCAAGACATTCAAAACACTCCATTGAGATTCATTTTTATCCGAAAATTTTCACATTTTTGGTTGTAGTAACTATTTAGGATATTTTGGAAAAAATGTGTAAGATGAGAAATTGCAAGAATTATTTTAACATTTAGAAAATTTTGCTTAAATTTTGAAAAACACCAAGAATTGATTATTAATTGTATTGCAGAAACACTGCTATAATTCGTTTGCCAACACTTAATTACTTTATGTTTTTGTATTATATGTGTATATTTATTTTTTATAATATTCATACTTACTTTATATGAATGCTTACTCATTCTGTGTCTGTATGTAAATAAATAAGATAATAAATCGTCTTAAAAATTCATTGTTTTATTTACAAATAGTATATTATGGAATTTCGCCAAGTGAAAGCATCAATCATCGATTATTTATTTGAAATCACAGGGAAAAGTATTATGATGTATATATCACCATTTTCTATATCTTATTTAACTTAATTCGATAAAATGAATTCTTGTTGGCGGAAAACCGATGATCGATAGCAAATTATATAAAATGTATTGCATTATACCTAATGTAAAATTTACAATAAAGATGATTGTATATTGTATTCTTTTATTTTTTATTTGTTGTAACCCTTATGTTTTTTATTATTAATTTATTATACATTTATTATTAAATGTATTTAATATGCATTCAACGTTTGCAGAAAATGCCGAATTCAACGACTCAACAAGCACTGCTAACAGAGGTTTCACCTCCGGTGACGTCTTCAGGGAACAAAATTACTGTGGTCGGCGTCGGCCAAGTTGGAATGGCCTGCGCCTTCAGTATTTTGACACAGGTTAGTGGATTTCATTAAATTTAATATGAATACATAACTTAAATTCAAAATAACACAAGTAATTTTGTATTTAGCTCTTTCTGTATTTCTCCTACTATCATAACTTTAGTTTTGTTTTTATTTACTTTCATGTCGTATTTTTGTAATGTGTCGTTCCAGATAGTAAGATTTTTTGGAATCAATTGACAGAAATAATAGAAAAAGCTGAAGGATTACAACTCCTTCAGCTTTTTCTATTATTTCTGTCAATTGATTCCAAAAAATCTTACTATTGTAGTAACAGAAGATTTCAACAGTAGAGTAGGTCAAAAAGATAATTTATACAGAGGAATATTAGGAGATGTGTATACAGGGTGTTTCAAATTCGAGTCTCACCATGGGGATCTCGCTTATTATAAGAGATAGAGGGTAGGTTTAAATTCGGCACTTTTGCAGAATTTCATGCTGATTAATATTCCGTTGTGAAAACTGGGCTAAGTTTCTTTGTTTTAAAGAAAAAATGAAAGAAACTGAAAAATGCGATTTTCTTTTTTCATTTATATCTTCGTTATTTGAAGCAATATTTCAATACGAAGAAGACATTCTTATAGCACTTTTTAATGAACTTATCGATGGCGTACTCATTTTAGCATGTTTCGTTTATTCTTGACCATCATCAACTTTCTTATTCCTTATGGACGCCATATTGAGTTTTTATCAGATTAAAATCCTCTATTTTTTCTGATTACAATGATATAATATATCATACCTTTATTATAATTAGTTATCTTCTGTGACTTTTGACTTACGTAACGTAAGTACGTTAAACAAATGCACATTAAAACAACTACTTTAATATATTTAAATAACTGTGACCAATCCACTTGGTCACAGTTTTCACACTCTCTTCACTTGGTCACTCTTTTCTATTTATCTCTGTGTTAATTCTGATTTTTCTAATTCCCACTTTTCTTCCTTTTCTTGAAATTGTCTTTTCATTGCTTTCAGCTCTTTGATTTCTTTTAATACTTCTTTTATCATTTCCTTTAATTCTTTTGTTGAAACTAATATACGCAGTAAATCAATCCGCCTTGGTAAAATACTATCACGTCTATGTAGTTAGTTATATGTCTTATGGAATAATAGTATGGGGTGTAGCTAATGATACAACTCGACTATTTATTATAACTAAATTATAAGGAGAATAAATTTCTCACAGTATCGAGAGAGCTGTAAAACTATATTCACAGATCTTGGAATGTTAACAATTTACTTGCTCTACATTTACCTTTGCTGTACCTATGTTTACAATCATAAATCAAAATTCAATACTTTTTTTTAGACAAGGAGTCCACATGAAATTGCTGTTCCGGCACACCGTAAATCACTATACAAGGTGTACAGAAAATGAGTGAAAAGCTTTAGGTAGCGTGACTCTTTGACTAATTTTTAGATAAAAATATTAACGAAAATAAGTCACACGGTCCTTCCTTAAGCCTCACGGGCCACTTAAAAGAACTATACATTTGGCAACGCTGGATCAAACAAGTGTGCATTTATCCTGTTTATAACTGCTACATCATCCGCTGGAGGTGTTGCATACATCTTTTCTTTTACAAACGAGCGTGCGTCGTTGCCAGATCTATTTTCATTAAAAGAATGCTTCTGATGAAGTTATAAAATTGTAAAAATATCCGATTTATTAATCATTTACATCAATGGAATTATACACGTGTCTAATTGATTGTTAATGCTATTGATTTTTTACAAAATATTTAAAAAACAATACTAATTTATAGTCAGATATTTAAAATTCCGAAGACCTCGTGAGCCTCAATGAAGAACCATACAACATTTTTTTATTTGGATTTTCTATTAAAAATTAATTAATGAATTGAGTTACCTGAAGGTTTTCACTCATTTTCTGTACACCTTATATAGTCACTATATGTCTCTTACAATTTTCAAAAAACTACCCAAAGACATGCAAGCCTCAAAATCATCGAAACTTTTAAAAACATCTCTTAAAACCTTCTCGATATAAAGTGCATATCTGTTTAAGATTTTCTTAATAGTTTTTAATTCCTTTAAATCTTTTAATTTTAAAATTGTTTTATATACACCTATGTTCTAAGTGTATTTTGTCTGAAGCTTTATGTTATACTTGTAATATGCCTAATCTTAATCTTAGATATATACTTTTCATTTTTCATTATGACTCTCGTAATACATTGTAAAATGTCTGACTGCAAGTAATGTATTATTATTATATGATTAAATATTTTTAATACAAATCATTTTCATTTCAGAATGTTTCAAGCCATGTGTGTCTCGTGGACTGCATCGAGGACAAATTAAAAGGCGAAATGCTCGACCTGCAGCACGGTTCCTCTTTCATCAAGAACGCCAAAATCGAGGCGAGCACCGACTATTCCATCACCGCCGGCTCGAAGATCTGCATCGTGACAGCAGGAGCCAGGCAAAGGGAAGGCGAGTCCAGATTGGACCTGGTGCAACGCAACACCGACATCATGAAATTCATCATACCGCAATTGGTCAAGTACTCGCCGGACACGATTTTGCTGATCGTCAGTAATCCGGTTGATATTTTGACGTACGTGGCTTGGAAGTTGAGCGGGCTGCCGAAGAACAAGGTGTTCGGCTCGGGAACGAATCTGGATTCGTCCAGGTTTAGGTTTTTGATGTCGCAGAGGCTGGGTGTTGCGCCGACTAGCTGTCATGGGTATATTATTGGAGAACATGGAGATTCGAGTGGTGAGTGGTTTGGTAGCTGTAAAAATAGAATGCATGTATGAAAATAATTTCAGAAGACTTACTGAAAGTATAGTGCTTGTCCAAATTCAATAAAATTGTTTAGAACAATATTTAAAAAAAAAATGGTCGGGAAAGTCGGATTTTTTTTATCAGGAATCGGAATAATATTTAGGGATATAATAGGTTGAAAACGTTTCTCTAATATATATACAGAGAGCTTTTTTTATCAGTATACATTTCCCCTATGTATACCTGCAGAAAACGCGAGTCAAACGCATTAATGTATGTGTATTTAGTTGCTTCTAACACGCAACTAAACACACATATGCCAAATAATCAACAAAACATACACACATTAATCGATTCAATGCAATTGACTCGCGTTGTTTGCAGGTATACACTTCTAATGTATACTGATATAAAAACCTATATATATATATATATATATATATATATATTTGTTTTAAATTTGTTTATGCATTGTATATTAAATTAAATATGTAATAATAGTAATAATAATATTCTTTATTTTCCACAATAATATAATATTACAAGATCCTAAAATTATTACAAACAATATATATTGTAGAAAACCCATGGGCGGAGTACAGAAAATAGCTTATATGTATAAGCAGATCTGCTTTAAACTCAACCCAAATGAAATTAAGAATAACATAATGGCTTAAACTTAAATAACAATATCATGAAAACAATATATAAGAAAAAAAACATCACTATATTATTAAAAAACTTATATAATAACAACATTATTATTATTAATAATAATAATAATGATAATAATAGTAATAATAATAATAATTGCAGCAGTTACAAAAACTAAAAATACTAAAAATACCATCACTCTGAGTCACGAGAAAATATTAAATATTTTACAGATCTTTTGAATGCTAGCAGTGATAGATTTTTGTACTCAGTTGGAATACTGTTGTACACTTTTACTACATTATAAGTAAAACTGCGCTCAAAATAGGTCGTTCGGTGAATTGGTGGAGTTAAGAGGCCTTTATTTCTTATATTAATGTTATGTACATCAGTGCGAAATGATATTTTTTTGTAAAGATATGGTGGGCATTTCAAATGGATTATTTTGTTAAACAAACATGCCATATGCAAGTATCTCCTTCCTTCCATGTTGATCCAGTTGGTAATTTTTAATGTGTGTGATATTCGATCATACTTTCGTATGCCATGGATTAATCTGAGACATGAGTTCTGCACTAGCTGAATTCTTTTTTGTGTAGCTGTAGTCAAACACGGCCCATACACTGCATCGCAAAAATTGAAATGCGAAAGAACTAAACTATTGCATAACAAAATTTTCAATTCTCGTGATAGAAAAGATCTAGCCGCAAAAATCAATTTAAGGTTACAGTAAGCAATTCGGATACACTTTGAAATTTGTGAGGAAAACCTTAATTTTTTATCAACAATTAACCCAAGATTTTTGGCTTCCTCAACAAAAATCATTACATTGTTTAAAAATATATGTATGTCTTTTTCACTAAGTTTTTTACTGAACAGTATAGCTACTGATTTATTAGGGTTAATTTGTAAACCATGTTGAGTACATGCATCAGTAAATGTTTGTAGATCGGAATTTATTTCATTTACAGCATTTATAAGATCGCAGCTTTTGAATGAGTGTAGCAACTGTGTGTCATCTGCGTACATATGGAATTTTAAATATTTAAAGTATTGCCCGAAGCTGCACGTATATACCGCATACAAGAGAGGTCCTAGAATTGATCCCTGAGGTACATCTCTGTTGGTTTTATACGGCTTAGACGAAACATTTTCTATGACAACTAATTGATCACGATTTGAGAGGTATGAATCAAAGAAAGATAATACACTATTAGCTAATCCAATATAGTGAAATATTGACATTAAAATATTATGATCTATAGTGTCAAAAGCTTTGCTAAAGTCAAGCAGTATTAGCACACTGTCTTCACCACGATCTCCAGCTCTTAATATGTTATCTGTAATATCGAGTAATGCGGTGGTACAGCTGTGGTGGGGCCTAAATCCCGATTTCTGCTCAGGCAAAATATTATATTCTGCTAAATGTACTCGTAATTGTGTGTCTACTATTTTATCGAGAATCTTAGAAACCGTGGGTAGTATACTAATTGGCCTAAAATCGGATGTCGAAGTAGGCGTTGAAATTTTAGCAAGTGGTCTAAATAATGCATGTTTCCAATGAGTAGGAAAATGATTTGAAAGCAGACATGAGTTAATTATATGTGTTAATAAAGGTATAATATATGGACAGCAAAGTTTTAGCATAAATGCATTAATGTCATCAATACCAGTGGCATTAGTTTTAATATTATTTAATGTTTTATACACCTCGAAAGTATCTACTAATTTAAACTCAAATAATTCATTGAAATTACATTTTCTATTAGTTTTATAAAATTGAATCACATCTTGATTGATAATCGGAGTATTAGGTAAAGAGGAAATGAAATAATTGTTAAAAGATTCTGGATCTTGAAGTGATATGGGAACTGATATTTTAGGTTTATTAGAAATATGTACTTTTAATGCTTTCCATAACTGCTTTGGAGCTGTGCGAAATTTAAAATCAAAGTATGCTTTCTTTTCTTTTCGAATCGTATTTGTTGTCAAATTTCTAAGAGATTTATAGTAGTTCCAGTGTTCAGGTTTTTTTGTTTTTTTGTACTTACTGAGGGCATTATTTCTTAACTGTATCATTAATTTGATATTATCAGTTATCCAGGGTGTTATTGGTTTTGTAAATCGAGAAGTCTTATAGGGAGCATGTTTATTAAATAATTCACAAATCAGGTTATTAAAAGCACTCACTTTGTCATCAATATTGTTCATAGTGTAGATATTGTGGAATGATAACTTTTGAAGATCATTAGCAAAGTTTTCATAATCTATATTCTTGAATGTTCTGTATGTATGGTATGTAGTTGTATGTTTAAAATGGTTTACTATAATGTCACCAAAAATTAAATCGTGATCTGTTATATACACACTTCGTGTGCCAACGTTTCTTATTAAATTAGGATCTGATATAATTAAATTTATAAGGGTATGACTATTTGAACCAATTCTAGTAGGCGCGTCTATCACTTGTGTAAGGCCAAATGAGTCCAAAAGAGCTTTAAAGGATATTGTTAATAAGTTTGAATTATTATATACATTTATATTAAAGTCTCCCATACATATAATTTCATCATTAGTTGGTAAAAGTTCAGATAATGTTATATCAAATTCATCCAAAAACGAATTATGATTAAAATTTGGAGGTCGATATATAACTCCAAATGCATATTTATTACCATGCACACTAATCCTAACCCAAAGTTGCTCTATAATGCTTGAAGTTGATATAATGTTGCATTCGAATGTGTCCCTAATGTAAATGCTACACCACCCCCACGCGTCCCTCTATCGCAACGGATAATTTTGTAGCTTTGAATGTAAATATTTTCAGATTGCATATCTCTACATAACCATGTCTCAGACAAACCCACAACATCATATGACGCATTCAGGATTAAATCTTTTAAAGAACTAAAATGAGCAGTTAATGACCTAATATTAATGTGTGCTAGTTTAATTGAACTAGAGGCCATATTCCTATGAAAACCAATAAAAATAACACTGCATAATCATAAATATTTCCACGCTGTCATAATATTCAGTAATTAGTGTGATAGTATTAAACAGAAATTATTAAGTAATATATTGTATATATAATGATACAAGTTATACTTTATATAAATATTAGCAATTCAAAATAGTAAATTGTCTTAATTTTGATAAATAAAATAAAATATAAACCCTGTTTGTTACTACTGCAATTGTTCGAAAATAATATATATTGTAAGAGAAAACTAACTTAAAATGTAAACAGATACAAAAAATAAATCTAAAGTAATTTTCTTTAGAAGTACTTTAGTGGCAATTTTACGGTTGCGCAAATAATGAATTATTTTAATACCTTGTTCGTAGTTATAAAAAAATATTTCTTGACTTCATTATCAGATTTGAAATATATTACACCATTTACCGTCCACACGTTTCGAAAACCATATTTATCTGACAGTTTTTTAATTTGAATTAGTCTGGCACGCGTGAGATCTTCCTTAATGACTAACTGTGTGCCTTTTAATTTATGCTTGTTTTTATACACCTCTGATTTCAGTTTATGCGAAGAAAATTTCACTAATATCTGTCGATTGATATTAGCTTTTTTTTTCGCCAACTCGATAACACTCTTCTATGCAGTCCGATGACACAGTCATATTTAATTTATCGGCAAGTGTACGCAACACAAGTTCTTCTGTACGCTCATTCTTCTCCTCCTTGATACCAAATATACGTATATTTTTTCTGCGGAGTTGTTGTTCCATGGAGTCTTGCTTCGCATCACATTCGACCTTCAGTGCTTGATTGTCCGATTTTAGTGATTTTATATTATCCTCCAATTCACTTATCTTAGTTTGATAAAACCCAATGATGTCCTTCATTTCCTCTTGGATTATACTCTTTATTGAATCGGAGATGGTTTTAACGAAAGCGTTGATGAATGATTCCTTTTTAAATGTGTCCGTGATAACTTCTTCGAACTCCAATATTTGTGCAAGTGAGAACACCATTTTATTAGTATACACAGTGTGTTATTAGTAATATGAAGTTGAACACGTAATTAAATGAGGTATTTTACTACGAATATTAATTGAGTTGTACAGACCGTAAAGATCGCGCGTTCTACTCGGTCGCCATTATCAAATAATATATGTATTCTTTGGGAACATATTTTTGGTTTAGTGCACTACAATTAAGGGGTTGAAATTACATCCCCGCCTAGTTGCTAGTCCTCCAGATTTAAAGGTTTAAAAAGTGCATCCTTAAATATTACAAAAAAATTGCTCGAACAATTCCGTTTTTATTTTTAAACTAAAAAAGGTTGGTTTTTATTTTTGAATTATAAAATTGTCAGGATTTATTTTTAAATCATGAGAAAGTAGGATTTCATTTTTAAATAATAAAAACCTACTCCATTTTATTAACTAGGCTATAGTTAGGCAAAATTAGGCGTTTTGTGCTATCTTTCCAATCAGGGAAAATATGGTGCTTCGCGCTTTCTTTCCAGTCAAGCAAAGGTGACGTTTTGTGCTATTGTTTCAATTAAGCAAAAGTGATTCTTTATGCTATATTTCAAAAACCTACTTGACAAAGCATTTTTTTATAATAAATGGAAGACAACTCAAACGCCATCTTTCACCTAATTTCATATGACATACTTTTTTTGTTTGATAGATTAATAATTTTTATTGATCTTTGGCTACCTGTTTTTTTTTTTGTTTTGTTTTTGTAATTCTATTAAGCCATTTTCTTTATTGTTCTAAATATATTGTACTCTATTAAGTTTGAGCTGTTTATATCCAACCTGTGCCATCTTACCCTTTTCTCGTTCTTCTTTGGCAATAAGTCTGATTTCTCTTTGTATCCTTCTTTCGTCGTCATGTCATTGTCGATGTAAATTCCTGTATTTTTTAATGCTTTTCCTTTTGCTTTCATTATGCTTACTTTTTCCTGTGGGTTTTCGATTTTGGCAATTATGATCTTGACTAAACATTCTTTTTTATAATATATGGAAGACGACTCAAACGCCATCTTTTGCCTAATTTCATATGACATATTTTTTTTAATAATAATGTTTATTAACAAATATAGACAGAAACATATAAGTCTATGACTTTGTGGCATATTTGTTTTCAAACATAAACCTTCACATAAATGAATATTGTTATTTTTTATTATTATTTTAAGTTCTATTCTAAATATATTAAGTTCTATATTAAATAAATAAATATAAATTGGACGTGTGGCCGAAAAAAAATTATTATTTCTTGTAATGTGTATTTATATATTTTGTTAGAAATAAATAAAATAAATAATAAAACTAAGGAAGTATGACAATTTTGAGCGGCTACACGTGATGGTAATATTTACTTACCTTTGCGTGTGTTCTTAAACTTGTCATATAGAGGTGTGAAGGAGGTGATGGGGCAAAAAAAAAAAAATAAATAATAAAAATTTCTAAATAAAATGTATAATGTGTATTTGTTAATTAGCTATCGACTGGTAGTTTTTGTTTTTCACCTTTTTTATTTTTTATTTTCCATTAAAAAACGAAAAATAAAAACATTTCGAACATATATAATTTTTATTAAATTGGCTGCTTCTGAAATTATCCTCATATTGACTAATAATTAACACACTAATAAATTGTTGTAGGTCTAATTTTCAAATCTAATCCACTAAAACCAAATTTGATTTCGGGTTCTTGGACTGTAAGGGTCTGTCTCTATTGTAGACATTTTGTGAGTAAAGTAGTCCGGGAATGAGGATTTTCCGTGTGTCACGATATGCATATTTTTCAGGAATCTATTTTACAAATTGGGACGGACCCTTGCAGTCAATCCAATCAGAACCGATTACAAATATTGATTTGCCCATAGGTACGTTTCAAAATAAAAATCATGACATTTACAAATTGTAAACCGCGAATGATTAAGGTTGCGGTTTGGTAGAAAGAGATAGCTATATAGTAAAACGGAAATAATCGTTTGAAAAAAGAGGCATTCCTTTAGATTTAATAATATGAATATGTATTAAATTGTTTTACCTACCAAATATAAAGTATCTGTCTAAATAAAAAATAAATCGTTAATTTTCGTGTATTACGTCAATTAACTAGTTCAAGCTAGAAAAGAAAATTGTAAGATATAATGAAATTAATAGGTCGTCTCTGCTAAGTTACTTGAATGCAGAATTTAGTGAAATCCTTTAAATTTTCATTGCACAAGTTTTTATTAGCAAAAATATAATTTGAAATTTGCTATAAATTTGACCAATTTTCAATGTTTTTCATAATTGTTTTTCACACAAACTAAACATTAAAATAATTTTTAATTCATCTGATGAAATTCCTGCTTATTTTAAGATTATTTTAATGTATAATACAATATTATTTATTGATCACAATAGCAATCTAACTCGAATTAGTGATTGCCAATATTTATATAGCTATCTCTATCGTCTAAACCGCACCCTTAAGATGTCAAAACTCAATAGAATTCCCGACTAACAAATTGCAATTATTCATCACTACACAAAACTCACTTTAAACAAAATAAATTAACTATTTTTTGAAAATTTTCTTGATTCGAAAATACGTCACTATCCGTATTGCTTGGATGAAATGGCAAATATCTATTGTATAATTCAAAAATATAAAATAATACATATTTTATTTTTTTGTGATCCAACTAACAATTTTATGAGAAAATATCATGAGACTGAAAAATTGCAGATTGAATGGAGGGATTCAATCTGCAATCAATTTTTAAAATAGAAAAATATAGACGCATTAAAAAGTTCTGATGCAAACTATTATAGCGGTTGATTTTTTCGCCCCCTTGTAATAATATTTTAGGGTTACAAAAATCGTCAAAAAGTGCAATTTAAGAGAGACAGTTGTATGCTAAATTTCATTCTTCTAAATTTTTCCATTATTATTCTGTTTCTAATTGCTCTGCAATTAAAGATTTACGAAGTAACTACAATGAAAATACAAATATCTATTGAAACAACTACTTCCTGGGTAAATTTATCCGCATAGCAGAGATGCAACGGCAAATTTATATTGTGCAATTCAATTCCCGGCGTGGGTATTTGCCAAGGAAGTAGTTGTTTCAATAGATATTCGTATTTTCATTGTAAAATTGGTCCAGTTCAAGTATTAGTGATATATAAAATAATACTTAACTTTAGAAGGCTGTAACTTGGAGAGGAAGAGGTTTTGAATAAAAAAATATATTCATTTTCGTTCAAAAATCACCCTTTAAAACTTTTCGTTTCAGTTTGGAAACACTCTGTATATATAAAAAAATAAACTTGCTTAGTTTCAAGATATTTTACATGAACATTCTTTATTAAATTTAACATTTTTTCATATATATATACGCTAGAAAAAGTACAATGAAAATTAAATGAAAACTAATTTCATTCTACTATTTTCTTTTTTTAATCTTTAAGTTATGTTAATAATTATTTTAGTTGGCAGCACAGTTTAAGTGCTTCTATACCATTCTCTATTGCGTATAAAAGTGTATATAGTGCTATATTATGAACGTATTGTGACTATATTATATTGCGCTATAGTTGAATTTTTCTAATTTATCCTGTTATAAGATCTTATGAATGTGTTGGATAATAAATAAATAATAATATGATAAATTTAATATTTTTCCATTGAGAATATCTTAAAACTAAGTTTATTTAATTCAGAATGTCTTCAGTTCAAAAAAATTGGGCAATTTAATTAATGACACAAATTATTGTAATTTTGAGACATGATATCAAGAATCATATTACTTACTACTAAGTAAAGTTTTTAAATTCAAAATATATTTACTTAGAAAGCGTTATTTTTAGATTGATTGGGTAGTTGCGTGAAGATCAAATGTAATTGATAAAAAAAACACTAATTACCTTTCTTCACACTTTTATTTTTAGCATCAAAATCTAAATACACTTATCAATTAGAAAACTCATTTTGATTCTCACGATAAATAATTAAACATACACATTAAATTTAACATTTCACATACAGAATAGCCATATATATCTCTTTTAAATACTTTTTTTATTTCATAGTTGCTGTTTGGTCTGGAGTAAACATAGCCGGCGTCCGCTTAAACGAGCTGAACCCGGAAATTGGTTCCGAAAAGGATACGGAGAAGTGGTCAGAGCTCCATAAGCAGGTCGTCGAAAGTGCCTACGAGGTCATCAAGCTGAAGGGCTACACGTCCTGGGCCATCGGTCTCAGCGTCTCAAACATCGCTGCCGCTATTTTAAGGAACACTTGCAGCGTCCACGCTATTTCGACACACGTCAAAGTAAGTTGAAAGAAATTGCATTGTAAAATTACCACATGAAGTTTGTATAGACTGTGGATTAAGCTTATTCCAAGAATTTCACAATAGTAATTCTTTTATGAATGAATTATTGTGAAAATTCTTATCAACGAAGCCCCGAATAAATCATAGATGAGTCCGATTTATTCGAGGCTATTCCGTAAATGAAATGTTAATATAATCTGGGCTATTGCGTTTTATGTTAATGAATTAGAAGAAAATAATTTAAAATTAATTAATTAATTATTCTATTTCTAATTGCTCTGCAATTAAAGATTTACGAAGTAACTACAATGAAAATAATGGGTGATCCAAGTAGAGATACTTTCTTCAATAGGCTTTTTTGACAGATCACGTGTGAGTCGTGTCATGCTGTCATGTTATTTTTGTTTAGTATTGCTTGGCATTTCATAATGGAAAGACTTACGCCTGAACAAAGTTTACAAAAAAAAATACGAATATCTATTGAAACAACTACTTCCTGGGTAAATTTATCCGCATAGCAGAGATGCAACGGCAAATTTCTATTGTGTAATTCAATTCCCGGCGTGGGTATTTGCCAAGGAAGTAGTTGTTTCAATAGATATACGTATTTTCATTGTAAAGTTGGTCCAGTTCAAGTATTAGTGATGTCCCTGTTGTTCATCGCTTCCGTGTTCATGCTGCACGTCTGGAGCAAATTCACGAGGTCTTAAGCGAGCGTCCTGAGTTTCATTCCATTTATACATACTTTGAAAGTTTAACAATCATTTCTTATGCATTTTAAGCATAACCTACGCCTGTCTGTTTTATTTTCTTATTTATGTAAGGGTATAAATCATATTTATAATTAACTATTTTAAATTAATGCAAAATCTACTTTTGTAACAACATTGATTAAATAAAAGTGTTTTTGTTTTGTAATAACTTTGTATGTCTGTAATTACAGAACAATTAGAAAGAGAGTAATTAATTATTTTCTTTCTTTCGATTCAATTATAACTGCTATGTGAAACATTTCAACCATCTTTTTAGTATACGTTATTAATTCACATTATAAAAACTGCTTAGCCTATGATGATAAAAATAACGTACGTTGAACTTAACATTACCCATAGAGATAAAGTATAAGAGGGCCAGATCCATGTATTTAGCGGGAAACACGCGCAACGCCATCCAGTGCTCAAGTGGACAACTATTTCCCGAGTTTCAAACCTTTATAAGGTTTTTGAGGTTAGGTTCATATACACAGTAATAAAACTAATGACGAATACAAAAAAAAAACTGTCAAAAACAATTCATGTGATTTACATCAATCAAATTGAAATATGGCAAACTGATCCTTATTTAGAACACCTTTAATGTTTAATTAAAAGTATAAATGTTTAAGAAATATACCTTATAGGGCGACAAAAGTCACCAATAATAAATAAATCATTGTAAAAAGCCGAAAATAAAGTATTATAAATTTTCCACTTGAGACTTCAGCGCCTCCAGTGCTTAAGTGGACAACTATTGTCGTGTTTCCCAATTTCATATATTATCCGACCCCCCCTGATACATTACCCTTACAGAATAATCAAAAACGTATTATTACTATTTAACTTCTCAATCTAAGTATTACATACGAATTATAAAACTCGATTAAACAGTGACTGTTAGAATAACGCGTACGTTAAACTTATCATTTCACGTACGGAATAGTCAAGATTAATATGAAGGTAAAAAAATAATAAAATACTTTGTTTGTATCACACACTTGATAGTTGATAATTTCGACTTAGTAAATCATTGTTAAAGAGTAAAAAAATAATTGATAATGACTGTACTAAGTCAACGGTATAAAAAATTAAGTGCGTAATACAAGTAAAGTGTTTTATTGATTTTATACCTTTATATTAACAATAAACAATCAATTATATAGTCCTGATTCAATTATTTTACACAAAAATATGACAAATACAACTTGAATCCGTAGACATAAACTAATTTCAGTTTTTGAGTACATCTACGCTATTCTCTATTAAGGACAAGTGTTGCCAACTGTAGTTAAATAGATGTAGATTATTTTAGTTGGCGGCACTGTTTCAGTACATCTATGTCATTCTCTATTGCGTACAAAAGTTTTGTCACAGTATACACCATAGACGTAAAATATACTAGACGAGTAATGACGTGGTGGGGATAGGGAATGTTTGTAGTCCGATATATCGCGTCTGTAAACGTAAACATAAACACAAGTGAAACCTCACAGCTGTTCGATTTCCCGCTTAAATTCAAATGCAGGAAAATGCCAAACAATTATTGATCATTGTTTATGATGGTCGGAATTGTTTAACATCGTCGAATCATGGAAATATCTGACATTTCACGGTATTAATATCTTAATTAACCAAAAAATATGCAGACTCATTATTACTTGTTATGTTATTATTACATAAACAGCCCCGATGGTAATTCGAAATTGTAAATAAATATAGTTTTATATTTTTACATCAGAATAATTACCGTAAGACACATAGAAAATCGTAAATGAATTGTTTTCAATGACTTCAATAATGAGTTCAAAGAATTCATGAAATAAACAATGACAATATAACAATAATCACGAATCAGACAATAAACACAAGCAGAAATGAGCAAATAAAACACAAACAATCAAAATCTAGTCAAAAACACCAATACGAGCTAGTAATTCAATAAAGCACTAACGAGTTAGTGTATTGGGTTAGGCGTCAAAATCAGCTGTGAAGTTACTTTGTGTTTACAAATTGTATATTCCCCTTACGTCTTTCCCCTGTATGTTGGATCACAACAAACGGTGTGTATGCTTCCTCTAGTAATTCTAACTCTATGGTATACACAGTAGTTGTACTACACACGCTTACTGTACGCTCACACATACACGTTTCGCGCGGCGCCAACCAGTTTGAAATTTGAAAAAATATAGTTTAGAAATGAAAACTTCTAGATTTGATATGAATTATACCTGATATAATTAAATATCTTTTTAATGAGTCATAATAAGTTCATTTCACAGTATTAATGGAATATTTAAGTCAAGGTATATTAATAATTGTGTTTATACTTCTTTCAATGGATTAATGAAACATTCAATTTTAACATTTATTTCTATGGAAGGAAACAATATTTTGGTTAACTATATGAAGGTAAACATTTAAATATAGTTTTATTGCACAGATTTTCTATAAAAATTATGTTTTACTCAAAAATAATATGAAGTATTATTTTTGAATTAATATAGTATTTTATGTCTACATCATAAACTAAATATTTAATTTATATTGTAGATGTATTAATGAACCATAAACTGTCGTGTATTATTAAATAATATTTAATTTTATACTTACTAAATGATGATGGTTTGCTGTATTATTGGTGAATATATTTTGTTTCAATTAAAATGGCTTGTATCAACATAATATGCATATTTTAATTTGTTGTGCATAATGAATATTTGTATTATGGATGATTTATTATTGTGGGAAAATTTAATTATCCCGCCATTTTGTGATCAAGGTATGCGTACGATGGCCATAAAACGCCAAAAAGTCTTTAGTGTTCGGATGTGGAACTAATTTTATGATGTGCTATGTGTTTTTCTTCACTATCTGCACGCACTTTATGGCTGTACTGTAAGCTGCGCGAGGATTTTCCATTCCGTAATAGTTCAAAGGCGCCGACACCAACCGACTCTACTGCATTCATATACTGTGGTTTTGCCTGCTTTAGTTAAATCATAGATGTAAATTATTTTGGTTGGTAACACAGTTTAAGTGCTTCTATGTCATTCTCTATTGCGTATGAAAGTGTTAATCATAGATTACTAATGTGGAAGAAAGAGGATTCACACATTTGCAGTTATTTTAATTAGAATTAAATTAAACAAGGAAAATGTCTGGCAATGATCAATGAAATTCGTTCAATCCCTTTTTCCAATTGCAAAAATTACTTACACTATAAGTTATTGAAACTACTACTTGTCGAACATTACATTTGATTACACAATAGATATTTGTTTGTTGCATACTGCGAATTGTAATGGTTTGAGTCGAAATTATTTAATGAAAGAAAACAACAAATAATTATAGGAACACTTGGTCACAGTGATTTAAATAAATTAAATAAAAGAGTTTGAAAATAATTAATTAATAAATTATTTTTTCTTTTGCTACTGTGACATTATGACATATGTTACATGTTAAAGTGTTAAAGTACTTATGTAAAATAAGTCATAATGTCACAGCAGCAAAAGAGAAAATAATTTATTAATTAATTATTTTCAAATTACTTTATTTAATTCAACAAATAATTGTTAGCCTTGTAACAATTATTTGTATCTGTAGACACGTGTTTCGGGATTTCACCCCTCATCAGTATAGCTCTGCCCTATATGCCCTTAGTTGTTAAATAATTTTTAATTATTTTTTACGTACCGTCTTCAACAATATCGCGGATGAAAATGAAGGACGCGCGCATTGATTCCGAACAAAAAATAATATCGACTCGGCGTGAGAATTGTATAACAACTAAGGGCTCACGGGGCAGAGATGTACTGATGAAATCGCGAAACATGTGTCTACAGATAGCCTTGTAACAATTATTTGTAGTTTCCTTTCATTAAATATTTTCGACCCAAACCGTTGTAATTCGCAGTAGTACTGCTATGCAACAACAAATATCTATTGCGGAATCCAATGTTCGGCGGGGTAAATGCTCGGGAAGTAGTTGTTTCAATAGATGTTTGTAAAACTTAGTATATTTTTGCAGTTTGATCGAATTTTATTGATGATTGCCAGGGGCCTTCTTCCTGAAACCGATCGCATGAATTCGGTCGTACACAACTGTCAAATTCACATGTAAATTCCTATCTAAATGACAGATTTCAAACGCCCGAAACGTTCAATCAGTTTCAAGAATACTGACCCAGAAATTTTCCTTGTTTAATTTCTTTGTAAATTAATTTTAGTTGGTGACACTTTTTGAGAACATCTACAGTATTCTCTATTGCACACAAAAGTATTGCCAACCTAATTTAAAGCCATAGATAAAAATTAATTTTAGTTGGCAACATTTTGAGTATATCTATCTATTCTCTATTACGCACAAAAGTGCTGCCAATTTTAGTTAAAACCATAGATTTAAACGACACAATCGTCTGGATGCGGGAAAGATAAATAATAAGATTTACACCTCTTTCGATTCACAATCGCTGGGGCACCTTACAGACTTTTTTGTATACGATCAAAAATGTAACAAATATAACATGAATCTTTAAATATAAATGAATTTTAGTTAAAACCCATGCTTTTCTTTATTGCACACAAAAGTGTCTCCGACTTTAGTTTATTTATATATACAGGGTGTTTCAAATTCGAGTCTCACCATGGGGATCTCGCTTATTATAAAAGATAGAGGGTAGGTTTAAATTTGGCACTCTTGCAGAATTTCATGATGATTAATATCCCGTTGAGAAAACTAGGCTAAGTTTCTTTGTTTTCAAGAAAAATGAAGAAAACTGGCCGATAGCCGATTGTCGGTAAATAAAATAATAATATTTATTGTTAATTTCTTTCACATTTATATGCATATTGTACTGACAATAAAGATTCTTTATATATATGAAGAAAACTGAAAAATGCGTTTTTCTTTTTTTTATTTATATTTTCGTTATTTAAAGCAGTATTTCAATACAATGAAGACATTCTTATAGCACTTTTTTTTATGATCCAATCGATGGCGTACTCATTTTACTAATTGCATGTTTCGTTTTTTCTGGACCATCAACTTTCTTATTTCTAATGGGAGCCATATTGGGTTTTTATCACATTACAATCCTTTATTTCTAATTACATTGATACCACATATGTTATCTTTATTCTGATAAATAAACAGTCTAAACAAAATATTTTTTATTACTAATAAATCACGCATGCCATGAAATTAAAAGTAATCAATACAAAATATAATGAAACTTGTAGTTTTGTGAATATAATATTTATTAAAAAAGTTTTGCAATGGAACATGATGATTTTGCGAAAGCCGATTTTGAAAAAAAAAAATAACCATTTAGCTTTAAAGCTACTCGACTCGCCCTGTATATTGTATTCATTTATACGAAAATTAGGAATGTGTTATTATTATTGCATTATTAAATAAACTATATATAATTTCTTTCTTCAGGGTTTTCATGGAATCGAAGAAGATGTATTCCTCTCGCTTCCCGTTCTGCTGGGTGAAAACGGCGTGTCGCACGTTGTCAACCAACCTCTCACACCTCAGGAAAAGGAGAAACTGCAGGCGTCTGCTAAAGTCATGAACGGAGTACAAACGGGCTTGAAATTTTAACAACCGCTTAATTAAAACCAGTATTACAATTTTTAAATTATTTCTAGTGCCTTTAAATTAATTATCGCTTTAAACAAATCGAGTCAGGTATTTCAGGTATTTCTAATATTTATTACTTAACAAACGTACTTTTTAATTTAATATAATTGATAAAAAAAAGAAATAGTAAGTTCAATTTTTATATTAAATACAATTGATAAAAAAGACAGAAGAAATAATAAGCTTGTTCATGTAAAATTTGAAAAAAATAATTCATTGAATTAATTCAAAACAACAGAGATGGAATATAAATAGAAAAGAGTATTTATTCACTTGGTCACAGTTATTTAAATATATTAAATAAAAATGATTTGAAAATAATTAATAAATTATTTCCACTTTTAGTTCTGTGACAATTTGACTTACGTTACGTAATATGCATTTGTACTCACGTAACGTAAGTCAGGATGTTAGAGAGCTAAATGTGGAAATAATTTATTAATTATTTTCAAATCGTTTTTATTTAATTTAAAGATTAAATCTTGCGCGTGGTGTATACAATATACGATCACGTATCGAAATGACGGATTTCGTATGTCTAAAACGTACATTCCAATTTCAGGAATAACGACTGATTGATCAATTGATGTAATGAATATTGTGTCAGATTTGTGTATACAAAGGTTGTTTTTTTTCATTGTTATTAGAACAGTATTAGAATTATTTACAATTTTATTCTTCTTTTTTACATTTACTTAATTTTTCCCGTCCGTCATACATTTATTTGTAAACAACAAAACCTATAATTTAATTTTTCCCTTATATTTAAAATATTACCAGACGCAACAAGGGATAACAGAAGAAGAAGATATTTAAAATATTATTTTTTTAATTTTCTCAATAGAGGATATTTAAAAAAATTGTGACTTTAAAGTCTAAACAGTATTTTATTTCAAACAATAATTTCATTTAAAAATTAAATAACCAAATAAATTTCTATACAACTAGAATAAAATTAAAGAAATAAAAAACAAAGAGAAATTTACCTATTAAATCGTATTAGTGTGCTTATTAATTTTAATTAATCGTTAAAGGATAATGTGTTTTAAATCAGGAAATATTAATCTACCAAATATATTTATTAATACACAGGGTACTTTTTAGGTTAAATATATATTTACAGGGTTTACCCTGAATGCGATTCAAACATTAAAAAAAAATGATAAGATGTTTTAAATAAAACATAAACAAGCTATCCCTTAAATATACAGCGACGAATTTATTTTATTGGACATAACTCATCATATTGCTGTTATGTTCAAATAATCGGTGAAGTACAAATAATGTCATAAACAATACCTAGTCCTATGTTCAATGAAATAAAATCATTGTATATTCTTCTTATTGATTTATTTGAAATATATTTTTTATTGTTATTTTAACAATAAGCAGGGTGTTTAATTTATATCGGACACTTTTTTTCTCATTAATCACATTGTTAATTAATCTTGTAAATTAAATTCACTTGGTTTTGTTTTACTTATGTTTATTTTAACTTCAACTAGTTTCGGCTTAATGCCATTATCAAGAATGGTGTGTTTAATTTACTTTGATTATTTGCTAAATCTGCCTTTATGTATTTGCAAAACGGAAGCCATAGTTTACCTTATTGGCTTCCGGGCTATCGGGTATTTGTTGCGTTGCATTACTTAATTAACATTTGCAATATTATAATTCATACTATTAGCAAAGAGGATGTATACTAGTTACTCTATGCTATTAGATTAATTTATAGGAAATGTTTTCCGTTAAATATATCATTTCTATTACAATTATTTATTTACGGATTTCATTTTTTTAATATAATTTGTATTAATTAATAATCCGTTATTTAACAAATTTATAAAAAAAGACATTTTTTAAATTTAATTTAATAAAATGTTCAACCAGCATGCATCTAGCGTATGGATAGCGCAATTAGGCTATAGATGTCGCTTGCGTTATCTTTCATTTATTATTGTTTTTAATTTAATGTGTATCTAAGTATTAATCAAACCAAAAATATTAAATAAAATATATAATTAATTTAAAAAACGAATGTGAAATGAACGTGTATTTTTTCCATTCGTTTGTATCTCGATGTTGTTGAATATTTATTCATTGTTATACGCTGTTTTGTTTATTGAATGTGTATTGTATGCGTGTAAAATTGCAACAGAATTTTCGAAAAAAAAAAACTAGCTAAAAGGGCATTTTATAAAAGTTTTGTACTAATTCTTAAAAAATATATTTGTAAATTTTATAAGTGTTTTTTTTTTCAATATTCCTAAAAATTCATAATAATTTTCGAAAAAAAAAAAAACTAGCTAAAAGGGCATTTTATAAAAGTTTTGTACTAATTCTTAAAAAAATATATTTTTAAATTTTATAAGTGTTTTTTTTTCAATATTCCTAAAAATTCATAATAATTTTCAAAAAAAAAACTAGCTAAAAGGGCATTTTATAAAAGTTTTGTACTAATTCTTAAAAAATATATTTGTAAATTTTATAAGTGTTTTTTTTCCAATATTTCTAAAAATTCATAATAATTTTCGAAAAAAAAAAAAAACTAGCTAAAAGGGGATTTTATAAAAGTTTTGTACTAATTCTTAAAAAATATATTTGTAAATTTTATAAGTGTTTTTTTTTTTCAATATTCCTAAAAATTCATAATAATTTTCGAAAAAAAAAAAAAAAACTAGCTAAAAGGCCATTTTATAAAAGTTTTGTACTAATTCTTAAAAAAATATATTTGTAAATTTTATAAGTGTTTTTTTTTTTCAATATTCCTAAAAATTCATAATAATCAATAATTTTCATTTAATTACTCTTCAGGGTTACATTTGTTCAAAGTACTTACGTTACATAAGTCAAAATGTCACAGTAGCTAGCTAAAGAGGAAATAATTTATTAATTATTTTCACTTAAATACTTTTCAGTTCACTTTCTACAAAATATCAACGTTTTTTTTTTTTCTTTTTGTAGGTTTTGTCAGCAAGTAACCTGTATTCGCGCTTATTTATTTTTTTGTTCGCCTTGTCTAATTTTTCATAGAAAACGAGCGTGATTAAGATAACCCAAATTAGTCGCGTTTTCGCCCAAAAAATTCCAACAGTCTTTTTTACGGTTCTCCCGTCAAATTATCGCGATTTCGCCAATTTAATCACTTCTCAGGTTTTTTTTGTAAATACAGTTATTAACAAAATATACGTTATATGAATTCTCGCTTTTCAGTGGAATTGCAGTTGTTTGAAGTTATCTTGTTTTTGGTATTAAATATTACTTTTTAAATAAATGAAATATATTTATAACAGGGGTGTTCCTCGGGTGCAATTTTAGAGCCTGCCAGGTGTACAGGTATGAAGTAAGCGTCAAGATACGAATGTTTCGATAATGAACATTTGTTATTAACGAGCCCTATTTTTTTTTGTGGTTGGTATGACATCTATCAAAAATATTTAATATACATCAAGTCATTGAAAAATCATATCTCTTTTTTTTTTCGTGTTAAAAATGTCGTATTTTGTTCCAGAAAGTGATGATTTGCGGAAAGCATTATTTTTTTTTTCATTTGTTGTAAAGTGCTATAGAGTAGTGGCGTAACTATAATGGCGCTAAAGCCCGTATTGTGGGGGGGAGGGAGGGAGAGAGGTCTAGAAAGCCAAAGGGCCCATCTGGAACGGCAAAAAAACAAATATTTGTTTTTTTTTAAGCATGACTATTGAAATTTCCTTACCACCTATGTACCCATGTAGGTGCAACTCTTTTAAGTAAACTTAGTGCCGTAGTTTACAGTCAGCGTTTTGGGGCCTTAAGGGTTTAGGGTTAGGAGGGCAGCTAGCACGCCGCGCCCATTTAGGTCATGAACTCTGACCCATTATAGTGCCTCCCATCTGGGTGGCTAGACTCATTCAGCCGCTCTTGCTATTACCAATATTTGATCATGGGTCAGTTTCCACTTGGAACCTTCACGATTTCGGGACTTCTCCCTGCTCATGGAACTCCTAATGGTTGACAGCGCCGGGCATTCGTGAAGTATATGCCTTGCTGTTTCTGTTTCTTCGTTGCATCCTCTAGATAGGTCATCTTCCCTAATGCCCATTCTTAGGAGGTGCTTTCGAAAGCCATATTTACCGGTAATATACCCGCTTAGGTTTTGGTATACTGTCAGGAGTGTCTAAGGAATTTCTTGGCCTCTTTAGGGTCAGGTTTAGGGAGGTAAATTTTAGTCTGATAGCACGAAGTTAATTTCCTCCATGTTTCTTGCTGCAACTTGGAGGTGAATTCCTTTATTAATTTTGTTAGAGTTCTGGGCGTCGACTCTATTTTTATCTTATATGCATCCTTTGCCTTTGATGCTTCCTTAGCTAACCTGTCGGCAATAGTATTCCCTATAATTCCCTCTGTTTAGTCCACATCAGGGTTATAGAGTTTCTTTCCGCAGCCTCGTTTAGCCTCTTCATACATCTGTGGATCAGAGGTGAGGTTACTTTAGGTTTGCTTAGAGCCTCTAATGCCGCTTTACTGTCTTTGGCTACAGTGATAACTTGTCTGGTTAAGTTATTCTCCAGAATAATATTGGCGCACTTCATGATCGCATATATTTCCGTCTGTGTCACTGTGTCAGATGCTCATCCAGGGGAATTGAGCAGTTTATGCTCAACACCCTAGGGAACACCGCTTTGGGGCCTTAATAATCATATTGCGGCGCCACGAAATGTAGTTACGGCTCTGCTGTAGAGTCGCATCTAATGCTTGTATCAGAAGCAACATGCAAAAGATGGTTTAAACGGGGTTCAGAGATAATGATTTTGATGTGAGAAATGAAGAACGCGCAAGACCACAAAAAAATTTGAAGACTCCGAGTCTTCAATATAGGATGAAGATGATGCTTCTAGTCAAAAGCGAATGGCAGGAATATTAAATGTTGCACAACAAATAGTTTCTGATCGTTTAAAAGTTATGGGAAATTGGCAATAGTGTGGAAAATAGGTGCCACGTGAATTAAGTGAAAGACTGATGGAAAAGCGAACAAACACTTGTGAAATTTAGCTTCAAAGACATGAAAAAAAAAAAAAAAAACAGTTTTGCATCGAATAGTTACTGACGACGGCAAAGCTCAGTGTTTGGTGCGATCAGAAAGATGTGAGCTTCTAAAATCTGGTGAAACTGTTAACATTAATCGCTACAGACAACAAATGATCAATTTAAATCATGAATTGATCGAAAAACCGTCACGGCAAAGTAATTTTGTTACACAACAATGCAATTGCATACAAAGCAAACCCGGTTAAGGATACAATCAAAACACTTATCTGCGAGTTGCTAGGACCATCACGATTTGGGTAGCTTTAGAAGTAAAGCCTCCAACTGCTCACCCTAAGGAGCCACCAAAAACCTCATCATCACTTACCCCGGCGCAAATGACTCGAAGCGCCATAAAACTTTAATTCAATTCAATCACTTACCCGTATCCAATTACAGAATGGCGTATTTTTCAGAGGAGACAATTTTAGTAGATCCCGAAGCTGCTACCGAACCCACCGTATTCACCAGACTTGGCTCGTTCCGACTGCCATTTGTTTTCTTGGATAGGGCACGCATTGCCTAAGCAGCATTTC
The DNA here is from genome assembly GCA_963082785.1 of Philonthus spinipes. Classification (NCBI taxonomy): domain Eukaryota; kingdom Metazoa; phylum Arthropoda; class Insecta; order Coleoptera; family Staphylinidae; genus Philonthus; species Philonthus spinipes. The sequence goes on from OY720311.1 coordinate 12,151,291, forward strand.
GATTCCTAGGAAGAAGTCGAAAATTGGGTGATTAGTTTGCTTCAAAAGACGAACATTTATATTGTCGTGGTATCCATGGATTGCTAGAAAAGTGGTCAAGATGTGTAGAAAACTTAACCATTGCTTTCTACACATCTTGACCACCTTTCTAGAAATCCATGGATTGCTTTGAATATTTTTTTTTATTTCCCATTGAAAATTAGCGTTTCATTTTAAGAAAAAATCACGCATTTCATACCGGTACACCTAGTAGACGTTAATTCGCGACCGAATATTGGATGTCAAGGAAAAGGATTGCGGATTTTTTTTACTTTCCCCGGACCCCTGTCCAAGGGAAAGTATTGTGATCGTGAAAATTTTCGAACCGCCAATTTCAACAAATATGCACGTTTTGAGGTCCCCTGAGTCCATTCCATCGAGTTTTGAAAAATGTCTGTGTGTGTGTCTGTGTGTCTGTGTGTTTCCGCGATAGCGCCTAAACGGCTAAATGGATTAAGACCAAACTTTATATCTAAGCTTTATATAACAGTGGAATGATCTGAAAAGCTTTTGGTTACAATCAAAACTCATTAAGTGCAACTTTACTCTTAGCAATTTTTCATTTTTTAATTCGGATAGAAAAATGTTTCAAATAAAAGTTTTAGATCTTGGAAAATAAATAATTTCTGTTATAAAACTTTTATTGTAGGACCTCCGGTTTTCATTTTATAAGCATTTATCTGATAAATTTCCTTAGAGATTTTAATTATTGAAAAAATTATTTTAATGACAAATAAAACGTCAAAGTGCCGTCAAATTCAACTTATCATTCGCAAACGCCTCCAGTTTGCAAAAATGAAGAAGAGTGTGGAGGAATTATTTTAACCTATTGTAAGGTAAGAAATAACACACTTAATTACAATATTCTTCTAAATACTCGGGTTTAACTTTAAAAGATAACAATCACTTTTTTCTATTAATCATTTTGCTTCCCTATTAAATTTTTTTATCAGAAACTTATTTGACCGTATTCACCGGGGAAAGTGCCATGATGGACACATCACCATTTTTTATTTTTAATGCGAGAAGTTTGACAATTGGATGTTAGGATTGAAAGAGGAAGTGTTCAGATGTTTTTCATGGAATCCAAATTGGTAAGGTGGGATGTGTTGAGAAACCGTAGATAGGATTTTGTTTTTTAAGATGGATTCGAAGGCTTTTCCAAGGTTATTGTACGGTAATTCGATGCATCCGAGGCATCGGTTGCCTATTTACTTTTCCCGAACCCCTGTCCAAGGGAAAGTATTGTGATCGTGAAAATTTTCGAACCGCCAATTTCAAGATATATGCACGTTTTGGGGTCCCCTGAGTCCATTCCATCGAGTTTTGAAAAATGTCTGTGTGTTTCCGCGATAGCGCATAAACGGCTAAATGGATTAAGCCCAAACTTTATATCTAAGCTTTTTATAACAGTGGAATGATCTGAAAAGCTTTTGGTTAGAATAAAAACTCATTAAGTGCAACTTTATTCTTAGCATTTTTTATTTCGGATAAAAAAAATATTTCAAATAAAAGTTGGAAATCATCAAAAAGTAAATAGTTTTTGTTAAAAACTTTTTATTGTAGGACCTTCAGTTTTCATTTTATAAGCGGAAGAATTTCGTCGATCTTATAAATTTCCTTAGAAATAAACAATTATTTTTGTAATCTTTTTTATGTTGTGGAAACTTTAATTATTTAAATAATTATTTTTATGACAAATAAAACGTCAAAATGACTTCAAATTGCAATAACACTGAATATGATGCCTGAATTAATAAAAAAGGTTAGGAAATTATATATTTATGGAAATATGTATGGACATTTTATAAACTCATTGTAAAGTAAGAAATAACAAACTAAATTATAATATTCTTACAAATACTCGACTTCAACTTTAAAGGACAACAATCCATTTTTTTATTTATTTTTTATTTACTGTTAAATATTTATTCAAAAACATATTTTTCTGAATTCATCGGGGAAAGTACTATGATGGACACATCACCATTTTTTTAATTTGGATAGAAAAACGTTTCAAATAAAAGATGTAAATCTTAAAAAAAAATCTTCTTGTGGATTTTATGGCCCCAGCCTTTCAGCTCTGTTCACCAGCCACTGCTTCATTTAATTGACTTCGAGATAGGGGGTAGGTTTGTGGTTAGTGGATGAGATTTGCTAAAAAGATTGGGGACAATCACATATAGTGATAGAAAGGTGTTAGTATTGGCTAGGAATAAGAAGAGGGTGAGTTAGATGTTGATAGAAAAGAGGGGAAGAATTGTAAACATAGAAAGGGGCAGAATGTCCAAGAGAGATGAGGGTAGAGTATAAATTTTGACATTCCTTATAGTGATTATAGCACGAGAAACAGAACAATAGATCTTACAGGTCGCAGTTCACGTGAGGCTAACTTACCTCTCACTAGCCCCGTATAACCTATATAGCACGAGGAAAAAATGTGATCTACATCGCCAAACGAACCGCATAAATAATTAGGTGAGGGGATGGCTTTGATTTTGTATAGGTGGCTTGGGGATGAATTGTGGGCAGTTTTAAGGCGTATAATTGATATGATGAATCGTCTGCCACGAACCTTAAGGTCATAAAACCAGGGTTTGCGTGGAATGATCGGGTGGAGGGAAAAGTATCTAAAGTGCGAGGATGTCCCCGTCCAAATTGCTTGCCACTTGCGTTTTAAGCTAGTTTTGAGGGTATTTAGGTAGTCGTGGTGGGAGGAGGTAAACTGAGAAAGGGGGCGCTCCCTTGCTGATTTAGCTAGTGAGTCGGCTTGTTCGTTACCGGTAATTCCTCTATGGCTGGGGATCCAGCAGAGTTCGACATTATATCCGTCTGTGTGCATGTCATAAATCAGAGTTCGTATATGGTTGGTCAGTGTTGATCTGTCGGGTGTAATTCCAACTTTGGATATGGAGAGTAAGGCTGTTTTTGAATCAGTAAAGATTATAGGATTTACGAGATGGAGCTCTTTTGCCATCTTAAGACATTCCAAAATGGCGGTAAGTTCGGTTGTGAGGATAGAGGAAGTATTAGGGATTCTAAAGTAGAGGGATATATGGTTGTTGATGAAAATCCCGCAGCCTGTGAAGGAAGCCTGGGGGGAAGAGGAGCCATCTGTATAGCAGAATGTGGCATTTGGCCATTTTTTATTAGCTGTGGAAAGAAAGTGTGAGTTGAGGTTGGAGGGAGAGGAGGGGAAATTTGGATTGAGGTGAATCTTGATAGGAAAAAAGTTGGTTAAGAATTTTGTTAGGTAGCAGGAGAGTTTATTGGAGGAATATATATTCAAAGAAGAGGCAATTTCAAAGTTTTCTAGGAGAGGGGAAGGAGTTTTTGATTTTGCTTGGTAAGCGTTAAGCAGACGAGAGACTGAGTCAGTCACTAGTGTGTTGTTATGTGAGATAGATTTAAGAAAGCATTTTCTGGCTAAGAAGTCTGAGCGAATAAAGATGGGGGGGATGCCAGCTTCTACCTCGAGGGCTCTAAAGGGGGAGAATTTCATGCATCCCAGGATGATCCTTAGGGCGGATATTTGCATCCGATCGATAATTTTTTGTAGGTGGGTGGAAATGGGGGATAGGATAAATAGGCCGAACTCCATACGGGATCTAATTAGGCTTTTGTAAAGAGTGAGAAGAGTAGCGGGATCTAAACCCCACCAAGTATGGGAGAGATATTTGATTGTATTTAAGGCCTTGTTTACAATAGTCTGAAGGTTGAGGATGTGAGGTTTCCAGGTGAGAGAGGAGTCTAAGATTAAGCTAAGGTTTTTGATTTCTGTTACTTTTTGTACAGAGTTGCCTTCAAAGAAAATTTGATAATTGGGAAGATTTCTTTTCCTTTTGGAGAATAACATGAATTTTGATTTGTTTGATGACAGAGTGAGTCCATGTTTGGAAAGCCAATCTGACAGTTCCATGAGAGCTTGATTTATTCTATTAAATAGGGATTGAATGTTGGGGCCATGGCAATAAAGTACAACATCGTCAGCGTATTGGAGGATGGAGCAGTAAGGGGATATAAGGGGTTGTAGAGTAAAGGGCTCAGAATCGAGCCTATAAAGGAAGATCTTGGGGATTTCTTAGCGGTGTCACAATTGAGGAATAAAACTTTTTCATTGATTAATGACCATATGCATTTAATAATGTTGATTGGAAGACCTAAGTGAAATAATTTTTTGATTAAAGTAGATGGAATGACAGAGTCAAATGCGGCGGAGATGTCAAGGAAAAGGGCAAGGGTGACCTGGTTATTTAAGAAGGAGAAGTTTATGTCAGAGGTGAGTTTTATGAGATTGTCAGTGACAGATTTGCCTTTTCTGAATCCGGTTTGTGAGGAAGGGTATATGTTGTTATGTTCAAGCCAGAAGTCAAGTCTGGTCTTGATAAGGTGTTCGAAAGTCTTGCGTACACAGGAGGTAAGAGAGATAGGGCGATAGCTGTCGGTATGGAGGGGGTTTTGCCAGATTAAAAAATAAATCATTTTTGTTATAAAACATTTATTGTAGGATCTTTATATAAGCGGAAGAATTTCCTCTACCTGATAAATTCCTTTAGAAAAAAAAAACATTTTATTTTATAATTTTCTTTATGTTGACTGTGGAGACTTTAATTATTTAAATAATTATTTTTATGTCAAATAAAACGTCAAAGTGCTTTAAAAAACAATAATCCATTTTTTCAATCAATAATTTTTCCTTTCCTATTAAATTTTTATTCAAAAATCTATTTGACCGAATTCACTTGGGATAGTACCAAGATGGATACATCACCATTTTTTTTTTTAATTATTATGCATTGTTTCCATTTATGAGGAAGGATTTCTGGGATTTATACAGGTAGTTAAAACTGTTGAAGACGAATTCATGTATTTCGTTAGGAATCATTTAATTTGCAATTAACAAATCGCGCGCAAATAATTTGAATGCGGCAGAAAGACCTCGGGTCGATAGCCTATCAAAGGACGACCTCAAATTATATACCGTATTATACTATACAATACTGTACTTAATATGAATGCCGATTCGAATCGGCTAAATTTGAATGCGTATCTTTATCATTCGAAAACTTATTGGATTTTTTATCATTCGAATGCGTAGTCGTTATGTTTCGAATGTGCATTCGAATGATCATTAATCGAATCATGATACAAATCACAATGATTCGAACTCTTTTTCAAATTGTCATGATTCGAAAACTTTTTCGAATCGTCATAATTCGATTCCAAAAAAGTTTTCGAATCATGACAATTTGAAAAAGTGTTCGAATCATTGTGATTTCGATTTGTCCCATCATTAGTTTCGTTATAAACGCTGACATTTTTAAAACAAATACAGTTTAATGAAACAGAAAAAAAAACTAACTGATAAGCAGTTCAAACTAGGACGCCCTGTGTATATTTACATATTTCCGACGAAGCGAAATATTTATTTGGATCGAGCCTAGTTGCATAAACAATGGGTATTCCCATTGAAAAAAAAAGACAGTATGATTTCGACAAATGATAGTGAAATAGCATAAGCATATTTAATTATTTTTATTCTGATTAATTATATTTTACATGATTTTTCAAACGCATTTCATTTTATATATCAAACGTTTTCCTTTATCTCAAATAAATTTCCCCATGTGTCATTTGATTGACAAAAGCTATTTACACAGATGACTTCTATAGCTATGGAGCTAGCCCAGCCTGGATTGTCCATCAAGAAAAAAAAATCACAAAATAATTAATATACTTCTTAGTTTAATTTAATAATGATTTTAATCGAAAGGAATATTCATTATTCAATAGAAATTAACCGAAAAAAGAATACAATTTTACGCAAAATGAAATTTAATTTACAAAAGTAGAAAATTGTGCAAAAATGCGGATTTTAACATTCATTAAAAAATTTAAACTTAGTATTTTAACCGGCAACCTAATGATGTCCAATAGCACGTATTATACATTTATTGTAGGATCTTTAGTTCATATTTTATAAGCGGAAGAATTTCCTCTACTTGATAAATTCCTTTAAAAAAAACATTTTATTTTATAATCTTTATGTTGACTGTGGATTCGTGCTCGAATCACATCGCGTAACCGACGAGGTACTAAATTAATTAAAGCTGTTAGATAATCTTGAGGTATTGCATGGAATTCTTCTTGGAGTGCCAACTTTAGCTCTTGGAGGGTCTTCTGCAAGGCTATTACGAATATGTCTTTGGAGTTATTCCTAAAAAAAATCAGTTGGATTGAGATCTGGACTGCATGCTGGCCAATCTAGGGTTTGAATATCGACCTCATTTAAGTAGCGTATCACCACACCTGCCTAGCATTGTCGTGCATTAAAACAAAGTCATTTCCAATAAAATGAGAAAAGGATAACTTCTTGCAGAATATTTTCCACGTATTCATGTCAATTTAAAGCACCATTTTCTGAAAAAATAAGATCGGTATGTGCCCTTGAAGAAATACCAGCACAAACCATATCAAAACTTCCCTTATAAGGTCGCCGTTTGAAAATGGTACAGTTTGCGTATCGTTCATTTTGTCATATCCATACCCTCTCATGACTATCAGGCAAACGCAGACAAAAGCGGAACTCATCAGAGAAGAGAACTTGACTCCACTGACGAGGGGTTCGATTTAAATGCAGTTGTGCAAATTGCAAACGTGCTATCCGTTATTTCGGTAATAATCCAGGGCCGGTGACAGGCCTTCTTGAAGTTTAGCTGCCTTCCTGACGTCTTCTTCTAATTGTTTTCTCACTTACTTAAATCCCTCTAAGAGTTTGATGGCGATGTTTACACTGAACAGCGGTAGTTCTCCGGTCTCTAAGTGCGTTGAGCACAACAAAACGATCATCAACAGCATTTTCGCCCTTCTTCTTCTATATCCTTCTCGTCAGTCTCCAAGTACCGACACCAAGTATCCTGAATGGTAATACCCCAATGAACGAGTCACGTAGTGCTTGCTACGGCCATCTTCAATTAAAGCAACAATTTGGGAAACTTCCGTATTTTTTGCATTCTGTTATTTTTATTGCGAGATTTATTGACCACTGTCAAACAATGTACATGAGCCAATTTGATGTTACTACACATACATGATAAAATAAGATGTATAATCTACTAATGCATAAATGACAAAAACTTCTTAATCTCGTTAAAAACAGATTTTATTGCGTAAAAAGAAGGGAATGAAGAAGACATCTTAAATTGATTGTCATCAAGGCATTGCACATGGAACACACTAGTCTGATGAGGTTCGAAAAACCGAAATGGCCATCACTGGTTATCTATACGCCAGATGAATGGTGACTGAACGTTTCATTAAATGTTAAATTGATTGATTGAGTTACGTGAATATCAAATTAATTCGACGAATAAAGCACTGATAACCTTTCTTCACATTTTTATTTGGATTACCAAATGTACATTTTGGACACAAAGTGACTATTATCAATGGATTAACACAGTGTTAATGGATTAACACAGTTAGTGCTTTATTCGTCGAAGACATCTTAAATTACGAATAAAGCAATTTAAGAAACTTTGATTCTCGTATAAACCAATATATATGCCATTAAGACTCGGTTTTAAAAATATGTTATGGTGGCCGATTTTTTATGCCGACCAGTATATATTTACATACATTATTCACCGATCGATTTTCGTTTATTACGAAAATCAAAAGCGTATTAGCATAACCTTCCGAGTTCTCTACCTGCTATCATTCTTAATCTGAAATGGAACACCCTCATAAATCGTTTGATCACACCCGTGAAACATTTTATGGCCTGTTGTGGTTAACTATTATTCGGTAATTTTGCCGATGTAGAGGTTTTTAGGTATTCGCTCTCTGTCAAATCGGCAATAAGTCTTCATCGTTTCCGTAGCCCAGATGGCGCTAGTTTCAAACTTTGGCGCAAATATTACATACCTATTTTTATATCAAGTTGTTTTGATGAATGTGTTTAACAATTTGACAGTTATTTTGTAAAACACTATAAAATTTCTAAAGGATGGGCCATTAATCAGTACGATTTTGAAAATGCGATAAAATGAGCTCGCATTGTTATTTATTTTTTTTACATTGTGAAGCTGAAACTCTCCCAATTATGAATAGAAAACGATTTCGTTCAAGTGGCTTCCTCTGCTGGCCTTAACGTATGCCATTCGGTCGGCAAAATTATTGATGACATTTTCGATCACCCCGGCTCCTATCTCACTCAAAGCATTTGTAATGTTGTGTTTCAAAGCTGGAATTGTCTCTGGATTATCCGCATAGCATCGGTATTTAAAGAAAAAAATCAAACTGCACGGCGGCCAATTGACGTCTCCAAAACGGCTGATTATGCGGTTACCGAACTTGGTGCGCAAATGTTAGATCGTAAGTATGGCATGTGGTATCATCTTGTTGAAACCAAAGGTCGTTAACATCCATAGCGTTGATTTGAGGCGATAAAAATTTGATCAACCTGGCTCTGTAGCGGTCGCCATTGTTGGTGACGGCTTTTCCAACATCATTTTCGAAGAAAAATAGCCCAATTATGCCACCGCTCCAAAATCCATACCAAACTGTGGTTCTTGATGGATGCATTAGCCTCTGTACGATTGCCTGTGATTATTCTGAGCCCCAAATCCGGCAGTTCTGCTAATTTACACATCCGTCGATAAAAATGATTTTTCGAGCGAAATCGGTCTCATTATTAAGTTGGTCTAAGGCCCACCAGCGAACTGATATCGAAATGGATGCTTTCAACTCGTGATTCATCTGGAATCGGTAGATTTCGGCTTATTGGCATAGACCTGCGACTTCGGAAAACCCCACAAGAAAAGTATACCGAGGTCAAATCTCAAATCATCTTTGTGAGAGATTTCGTTTTTAAATATCGAATGCATACGCAATGACAAAATATGGCACATGAAGCTGCTGGGATCAAATATAGTTACTCTTTATTCAATTTTCTTTAATGATGATGATTTTTCATTCAAAATTTGGATCCTCTTACAAAACCCAATCAGAGAATAAACGGCGTTGTCTATAGTCATTAACTTTTAGCTCCTGGTTCAGTTGAATCTTGTACGGGTTGCAGTCTCTATGCAAAATTCTCCAAGTTGAAGTCTACGAAAGGCCGAATGGAATTGACTAATTTGGGTTCTCCTGCATACTTTCACGGAAAGCGGTAATGTTCTCGACCGATCTGGCGTTCTTTTGGCTAATGGGTGTTGGCTGATTATTTACCGAACCAAAATGTACCGGGTGTCCAGATAAGAAAGGTCACCGGCTATATCTCAGGAACTATGAGTGCTAGAGCTTTCAAATAAAAAAATTGTTGATAAAAGTGATCATGAGAAAATGCTGGAAATAAATTTCAAGTACGTAACTCTTCCGGTAGGGGGCGCGATGAACAGTCGAAAAGTAATATTGCGATTACCTCAAAAAAAAGTTTAATAAAGACATCATAAAACTACAGTTTTTGAAATCATGATAAGTTCGTGAAACAAAAATGTTACAGAAATTTTTTTCCTACTCTTGAAATAAAGGGTGGGGGAAGGTCAGAATTTATAAAGATCAAATCTCAAATAACTCTTTTGTTTTTTAACCGATTTTAAAAATTTTAATGTCATGCGAAAGAACTTATCATACTAATTAAAATTATTGACAACAATCAGAAAAATAATTAACTTTATCGCCGCTAGGTGGCGCTAACTTAAAGTATAGATTATTTTCCTATTTTTCTTAAAAATTTCAAATGGAATGATATATTTTTCTTAATGTTATTAGAAAGAGGATTAAAAAGTAAGAAATTTAGTGAAAACCGGAAGTCTATACCTAAATCCTATCACAAGTTATAATTAAAAGAATCTTTATAATTAAAAATTGTTTATGTAAATTTTGAGAATTTTATGTCTTAATTTAAAATAAATGAAATTATAACTAAAATAACAAAATTAAATTATTTTGTCACCGGTAGGGGGCGCTTTTCAATTTTAATACTAATTTTCTCATTTTTTTAAATAATGAAATATTTCTTATAATACAGGTGAAAAGAGTATTAAAACCAAATGGAAAAACATTTTCAATGCCAAATTTATATCAACATTTTGTCTTTCACCGTCATATTTAATACAATCACATAATTTTATACAATTAAATAAGCAGCGACATCCACTCTAGCAATAGCAGTATATCTATTGCTGAAGTTTTTGCATTTCAGATCCAAAAAATTATGTCTTTCCTCGTTCTGGGCCTTAATTGATAAAAAAATATTTTTAATTTGCCCCAAAAATAAAAATCTGAACATTCGCAAATCGTGGTGACCAAAAAAAAAAGCATCTCCATCTATTCACCTCTCAAGAAAGGGTATATTCAAATAATTTAGCATGCTTTAGAAAATGCCCCTTGGTGTTGATAAACTAATTCATTTTTGTTGTTTTTGTTATAAATTTTATTAACCTTAAAAATGTTTCCAATGACATTTGAAATTTTTAATTTGAAATTTTCTTTTATTTATAACTTGTGATAGAATAAAGGTATTGAGGTGCGGTTTTCACCAAATTTCTTAGAATTTCACGCACTTTCTATTGATACTAAGAAAAATATATCATTCCATTTGAAATTTGTAAGAAAAATGGAAAAATTATATTCTTTTTAACTTGGCGCCACCTAGCGACGACTCAATTACTTATTTTTATCATTGTTGTCAATTGTTTTAATCAGTATGATAAGTTCTTTCGTATGAAATTAAAATCGTTAAGATCGGTTAAAAAACAAAAGAGTTATTTGACATTTGCTCTTTATAAATTCTGACCTTCCCCCACCTTTTATTTCAAGAGTAAGAGAAAAATTTCTGTACCATTTTTGTTATATAAACTCATCATGATTTCAAAAAGTGTAGTTCTATGATGCCTTTATTTGAACTTTTTTTGAGATAATCGCAGAATTATTTTTCGACTGTTCATTGCGCCCCCTACTGGAAGAGATACGAACTTGAAATATATTTCCAACATTTTCTCATGGTCACTTTTATTAACATATTTTTTATTTGAAAGCTCTAGCCGTTTTAGTTCCTGAGATATAGCCGGTGACCTTTCTTATCTGGACACCCGGTACATTTTTTAGGTTATAGAATAAATAACTAAATAAATAGTTTAATTCATTTTCAAAATGAATTTTCGAACCCAAACTACATAATAATAATTTAATAATAATAATAATTTATTAGTGTTCATAATACATATATCTTACACACGTCAAATCAATTTAATTCAGTTAATAATATTATAAAAATACACAATAAATAATTAGCTTATACTCTGTATCAATTACAAGTCTTACACATATAAATATTGTTTATTAAAGAGTCAAACATATGAAAAATTAAAAATCTTTAAAAGAGTTATTGTAATAGCAACCTCATCCATTTATATCTTCATCTAACAGATATTCTTCCCAGCTATAGTAGGTTTTATTAATTAAAATATTTTTAAGTTTAGTTTTCATTTTTTAAGCGGGAGCACTCTAATTGCCTCTGGGAGTTTGTTATAAAATATAAGTCCCCAATATCTTGGACCATTACAATATTTGATAAAACTCTTTTCAACTAAAAAGTGTTTTATTAAATAAACTCTAAATGTATAACCAAGTGAAAGCCTCAACAATCAACAAATTACATAACAATATGTTTGAAATGATTTAGGCATTTTAACTAACCTTGTATAAATTATAACTAAAAAAAAATCAATTTTATCAAAATTTAAACACACGAATTGAACAGAACACCATTCTACAAAACATGTTAATTGAATTGCATAAGTATAACATTGTTACACATGGTTTTAGTATATAAGATCATTTATTAAGTTTATAAAATATATATTAAATAAAAATGATTTGAAAATAATTAATAAATTATTTGCACATTTAGCTCTGTGACTTTTGACTTACGCTACGTAAGTACGTTATTCATTCATAAAATATAGATTTTAAATAATAAAATCCATATTTCGAATAATAAAATATCACAAAAATAGCATTTATTCCGATTTAAAACGATGTAAACAATAAATGTAAGAACAGCTGACGAGAACAAAACACAATAATAAAAAAAACCATACCTCAGATATTGGTACGCCGAAAACGGCTTCATCTATTTACAAACTACATCTATGTTATTACATTTCCCTTTACCTAACTAACAAATTAAAAGCACGAATTAAAAGATGACACGAGAATAATTATTTGATAACCAAAAACACACAGCTTGTATTACATCTTGAAATGTTAAATTTGAAACATCATATATAAAAATAAGCAAACCTGCTGATTTTTTAATGCTAAAAACTCCGAAAAGTTGATATAGATCATTCGGTATAGTGATAAATATTTAATAATCTAACTGGAAAAATCGCTCTGGAATGGTCCACAGAGCGCGCGATTGTAAACGCGGCGTCATCGAAAGTTCCGGAAAGTTCGAGAAACAATCACCCAATATAAACGCGCGCTAGTGTAATCAGTCTATCACGAACGTCCGAGTGCTCAACATTTCATTATAAATAAATAGTGACAGTGTTGTGTTAATAAATGTATTAAGTGTACTGCAAATAAATAAATAAATAAATAGACATTGTGTAACTTATTTCCGAGTCTGATTAAATCCGATTTCGTAACAATATTTTGAAAATGGATTTTCTATTCAAAACAGTTTCTGCGCATCCTGAACATTTAAATATTACTCGGTGTACTTTTTGAGGATCTCAAAATATTTGGATAATAGTATTAAATTATTAATATATGTAATAAATTAATGAATTAAAATTTATATCAAGTATAAAAAATAGAATTTATTATTTTCATAAAAAGTCAATTGACTCATTTATTAATGTACTTTCATTAATTTGTTATTTAAGATGACTCTATATCCCTCAGTTTTTAATTTTTGTTTGTTTTCAATAATCACCAAAACGATTTTTATCATAATTTATTTCTACTGGTGTTTTTATTTATTAGATGCAAAGTGAATGACAGATTATTTATATATATATTTATACATCTTTATTCAGACAAAAACTTTATATAATATACAGTTATATAGTACAATTATAAGTTTGCATAAAGGTGTTAGTCTGTCCTGGGCTATCGAGCTTTTTTCAATATAATTTCTAAACGGTTAGAGATAGAATAAAAATTAAAATTAGAGAGTTGTAGAGCTTTTAAAAACCTACAACTTTGCCATCGACAGTTTTGTTCTATCTCTAATAATAATTTTTTATGATCGAAAAACCCCAAAAAAATAGCAAAAAAATGCCCAATTATTTATTCAAAATTGCTTAATATTGGAGGGAATCATAAATCATGATCATTAGAATCTTTATTCAAATTAGTACTCGAATCATGCTAATTCGAATGACAGTTTGGCTATTTAAATCATTCGAATGTAAATTTTCGATTATCAAAATAATTGATTTTTTTCCAGGAGGGGTCGGATAATATATGAAATTGGGAAACACGACAATAGTTGTCCACTTGAGCACTGGAGGCGCTGAAGTCTCAAGTGGAAAATTTAAAATACTTTATTTTCGGCTTTTTACAATGATTTATTTATTATTGGTGACTTTTGTCGCCCTATAAGGTATATATCTTAAACATTTATACTTTTAATTAAACATTAAAGGTGTTCTAAATAAGGATCAGTTTGCCATATTTCAATTTGATTGATGTAAATCACATGAATTGTTTTTGACAGTTTTTTTTGTATTCGTCAGAACTTTCTTCACTTTTTCTTATAAAACTACAACTGGTAAGTAATTATTTGTAGTTTAAAATACGTTTGCGTATTAATTTTTATCAATTGTATATTTTTGAAAGAATATACATAACTTAAAATTATGAACCAATCGAGCAATAATTAATTATTAATAAATATGATTTATTTCCCACATTCTCAAGATATGTTTTCGGTTTATAAATATTCATTTTTTATTATATAGTTTATGCTTTTTACAATATTTTCCATTAGAAAAAATGTATTTAACGTAGACGTTTTTGAAGTAATATTTATATTCATATTTTTCTAGATTCTTTAAGGAAAGGAGTTCATACAATTATCCAGCGAGGAGATATTAATTAATTCAAATTATAAATGTTGTTAATATGTTTTAATTAATGTATGAATGTAATAACAGGTTAAATGATACTTTTATAAGTTTAATATATTTTACTTAAAAATATTGTTGTTTTTATATATTATTTTTTATGTATTTTTTCAGATAATTTTATTAATTGCAATTTCTTATTTGCATGACCTACTGATATTTTTTTTCTGTAAAATAGCACATTTATAAAAAAACTTTTAAATAAATAATTTGAAGTAAAATAGTGAACAAAAAATTATTAATAAAAAAATGTTCAAAAGTCCCGCCATTAGTTTTATTATAGTGTGTATATGAACCTAACCTCAAAAACCTAATAAAGATTTGAAACTCGGGAAATATTGTCCACTTGAGCACTGGATGGCGTTGCGCGTGTTTCCCGCTAAATACATGGATCTGGCCCTCTTATACTTTATCTCTATGTTTTTTCCATAATTTTCGTCATTATAATTACTGATTTAAAAAAATAAAATCAGTAATTATTCTTTCTTCCACTTTTTGAGAAGTATTTGGGTTATTAGAAATGTTTAATATGTACCATATGATCGAGAAGTTTCCTCCTCTAGAGTGCTTTGATTTTTTTCTTTATTTCACATTTTGTTGGCACCAGTGAATAAAAACAAACAAAACGCCACATGAGTCATTATTTAACAAATCAAATTCTTTAATTTGTGAGAATAACGTAACCCGTTGCATTTTTTTTAGATTTATTGCCAACTTCACTTTAAAAAAATCAAAGCACTCTAGAGGAGGAAAGTTGTCGATCATATGGTACTTATTAATTAAGGTCAAACGTTTCTAATAATTAATTGTTATTGACATGAATGTCGTTAAATTTTGGACACTATTTTGTGTCCGAAATTTAACGTCAAACTTGTGAAAATTTACTGTACTTTAGAGGAGAAAACCTAAAAAAATTATACCTTGTATAATTTTATTCACAAGATCTTATTTTTTAATAATTTTTACTTTCCCCGGGCCCCTCTTCAAGGGAAAGTATTATGATCGTAACAATTTTCGTATCGCCAATTTCAACGTTTTGAGGTTCTCCGAGTACGTTCTATCGAATTTTGAAAATTATGTGTGTGTCAATAGAATTAAATAAAAATTGATTTGAACATAATTAATAAATTGTTTCCACATTTAGCTCTGTGACATTTTGACTTACGTTACGTAAGTACTTTAAACAAATGCACAATAAAACAACTACTTCCTGGTCTAATACCCCGACGGACATAATGTACACAAATAATTTATTAATTATTTCAAATCATTTTTATTTAAATAACTGTAACCATGTGAGTAAATACTCTTTTCTATTTATGTGTGTTTCCGTGATAGCGCGAAAACGGCTAAGCGGATTGAACCGAAACGTTGCACGTAAACTTCTTATTGACAGTTGCGAGTTCTGAAAAGTATTTGGTTAGAATCAAAATGTTACTCCTAGCGTTTTTATTTTTATTTTTCACAATTGTTTGGCCAATATTGATCGCATCGAAGAATGTTTCAAATAAAAGTTGACTATCTTGAAGAAATAAGTATTTTCGTTTATTAACTTTCCATTGTAGCGTCTTTAGTTATTAAGTTATACTCTTTGCCATTATTGAATTAATCGGATATTACAAACAATTTAATTTTTCAATTAATAATTGTTCATTTAAATAAAAAAAAACAAAGGAAAGTAGTTGTTTCAATAGATGTTTGTAAAACTTGCAGTGTAAGAAATTTTTGTAGTTGGAAAAAAAGGGATATTGATCATTACCAGAAGTTTTCCTTGTTTAATTTCATTGTAATTTTTCATTTGCTATTAAATGTTCATTCAAAAAGTTATTTCACCGAATTCACCGGGGAAGGTATCCAGAATTTTTTAAACCAATGGCGCAAAAATGATTTTTTTACTGGTAATACTGAACCGATTTCAATAAAATTTTAGGGATATTAAATACAAATGATTTGAAAATAATTAATAAATTATTTTCACATTTAGCTCTGTGACTTTTGACTTACGTTACGTAAGTACGTTAAACAAATGCACATTAAAACAACTACTTCCCTGGCAAATACCCACGCCGGACATTGAATTACATAATGTACACCTGCTGTTGCACATCAATAAAATATTGCATAATGCAACAAATTTTTGATCCGAGACAAATTTAATGTAAAAACAACAAAAGGAACGTTACTTAATATAAGGCCATCTGCAGACACGTGTTTCGGGATCTATCCCTCGTCAGTACAGCTATGCCTTACATAAAAATTTTAGGGATATATAGATAATCATAGTTGTTATTCGTAACCATTTTATCGAGCTTAAATAACGATTTAATAGAATTAGAACACCGTACTAATCATAAACGAAAAACGCATCGTGTGCAACAAAATGTCAAACCGAGCAAAAAAATTCTCGAAATAAACTTTTAATGCAATCCACCGGTCGTGTGCAACGGAAAGACCTCAACAACGAGCGCCAAGTCAACTCAGGCAACCCAGGTAGACACAGCTCCACACGTGCTGGTATTAACAATCTAATGACCGCCCCACTAACTCCCAACACCTAAATTCACCTACACTGCCCAACCAACAACCGGTCACAGGTGATTGTGACCAGTTAGCCAGTCGCTGTCGTCGCGAGTGCGCGCGTACCGCTTTGCTCAAACAAACCTGAACAAACAGTTAAGAATTTTTTTAAAAAAAATAACGAGAAAAATTCAAAGTTTTAAAATATTATTAATTTTTTCCGTATGTGGTGGTTTTTCTGTGCACTTTGATGGTGTCCTAAAAGGAAGTGTTTTTTTTTGTTTTGTTTGTTATTTATTTGTGCAGTGCGCTGAGGGTCGGTTGAGTGACGATGACCATCACGTACACTGGAGAGGTGCCCAACGGGAGCACCTTTGGATGTTTTTGGTCCATATTGAGGAAGTAAGTCGCGGGATGTTGCGCAATGAGCGTTTGAGTGAATAGTAGAGGAAAAAAAATGGCAGTTGTTAGGGAAAAAAAAGTGCTGGCGTTTTAAATGCCATTTGCAATGGCGTTTGTAATGTTTGTTGAATGTTGTTGAAGAAATTATGAAATATTTTAGACGAATATTTTAACAGTTAATGTTTTTTTTTTGTAAATTAAATAATTTAAATAATATTTTTGTAATTTTTATGAAACATTACAAATTAGTAACTAGAATTATGTATTATTTTTAATTTATTATTACTCTATAATTAGATCTCTTCCTGTTGTGCAATAAATAATAATAATAATAACAACATTTATTTCCCAACAGATACAGAGTACCCTATTACAGGGAAAAAAGTATATAAGAATTATATATATTATTAAAATAATAATATATATAATAATTTAATTATACTATTAAAATAATAATATCAGAATAATAGTTAAAATACATATTCAATATATAATAAAGAATATTATTATTATTTTAATCAAATTAAACTCTTTTAGGGCAAAATTGAAAATAAAGTTATTAAAATTTTACTTATTATTATAATGATAACAATAGCTTATTGCCCATAGTACAACAATAATTATATAGGATTATAACAATAATTATAACCCTTATTAAAATTTTACTTACTGTTATAATGATAATAATAGTTTATTAACCATAGTAAAACAATAATATTACAGAGTTATAATTATTGTTGTAAACCTGTATAATTATTGTTATTTTTTACAGAGTTATATTATTGTTATAAATCTGTATAATTATTGTTATTATTACAATCTTCAAAAGTTTGACAGCTAGCGTCAAAATGACAACCAGGAATAGATTTTAACGAGGAGGGAATCAGCACCCAGGACCTCGATATAAAGACAAAGGGACGGAATCAATACTATTTGCATTTAAATTATATTAAATGTAATATTTAATATTTTGAATACAGAAATAAAAAAGTATGTTTAAAAAAATTGCGAAATACCATATGATCGAAAACTTTTCTCCTCTAGAGTGATTTTTTTTTTTAATTTTCCATTTTGTTTGGACAAGTGAATAAAAACAATTGGACTTACGATTCTGGACGGTGGCTCATATTTAAGCACTATTTCATAGACGTTTTGGTTAAGTATTAAATATTAATATCTGATTAGTAGCATTATGATGCCTCTCTTGTGTTAAATAAAGGCATTAAAACATGATATTCTTTAGGTAATTTAGCTATTATTAGAACAATATTTTTATAATTTTATAATGTACAAAAGAATAAGCTGCAAAACGAGTATAATTTTAATACCCGTGCCATATGACATTATTATTAATTCTAGTGTTGGGCAAAATCGAATAATATTAGTAATCGAGTATTACTAAATGTGTCATTTTAAGTATTTAAATATATTAAATAAAATGATTTGAAAATAATTAATAAATTATTTTCACATTTAGCTCTGTGACTATAGACTTACCTACGTAAGCACGTTAAACAAATGCACATTAAAACAACTACTTCCCGGGCAAATACCCACGCCGGACATTGAATTACATAATTTAATTGATTTATTTTAACATCTTTAAATTATGTAAGGCATAGCTGTACTGACGAGGGATAGATCCCGAAACACGTGTCTGCAGATGGCCTTATATTATGTAACGTTCCTTTTGTTGTTTTTACATAAAATTTTTCTCGGATCAAAAATTTTGTTGCATTATTCAATATTTGTTGATATGCAGCAGCAAGTGTACATTATGTAATTCAATGTCCGGCGTGGGTATTTGCCCGGGAAGTAGTTGTTTTAATGTGCATTTGTTTAACGTGCTTACGTAGGTAAGTCTATAGTCACAGAGCTAAATGTGAAAATAATTTATTAATTATTTTCAAATCATTTTATTTAATATATTTAAATAACTGTGACCAAGTGAATGAATACTGTTTTCTATTTATATTTAAGTATTTAAAACGAAAAAGTAACTTCAAATTTATGTTTATTAATAAATGGGAAGTTGTTTTTGATATTTTTATAATAAGTAACATTCTTAAAATTATAATATACATAATTTAGCAATAATAAAAGATCGACTTTGCCCATCACTAATTAATTCTTCAATTTGCAAGAATAACGTAACCTATATATCTAGCGTATAACAAAAATCTACGACGAAGTTGGCATAGGAAATCTAAAGTCATGTCTGAACTAAAATCACACGCGCACGCGTAAAGTACTGGTTGTCATGTTGACAAGTCACGCGTGTGTTCTTAGTACAGACATGACTCGAGACTTCCAACGACAACTTCGTCGTCGATTTTTGTTATACGCTCGATATAATAACAATAATTATAACCCTAGATACAGGATTATAACAATAATTATAACCCTGTATAATTATTGTTGTACTATGGACAATAAACTTGTATTATTATAATAATAAGAATTCTGAATAAAATTATTAAAATTTTAAATAATTTTATTCAGAAAGTACGGAATAAAAAAATACAAAGCACTATAGAGGAGAAAAGTTCTCGATCATATGGTATATGTTTCAAATTTAATTTTGTTCTGATAAATAGAAAAAAATTAAATTTGAAATTTCTATTTATCAGAACAAAATTAAATTTGAAACATATACCATATGATCGAGAACTTTTCTCCTCTATAGTGCTTTGTATTTTTTTATTAAAGAAAATAATTTTAACAATAAAAGTAACCACACGTTATAGGTTAGGTTATTCTTACAAATTGAAGAATTAATAATAATATCAAATGTGAAGTTTTAATTGTTTTTATTCACTAGTACCAACAAAATGGAAAATAAAGAAAAATCAAATTACTCTAGAGGAGAAAAGTTTTCGATCATACGATATTTGACAAGTTAAAATTCATGGTTGTCGCTAGCTGTCAAACTTTTGAAGATAGAACGTAAACTTATCATAATACCTTAATGAAAACGTCAAATATTTATTTGTTTGTCATTTTAAGCAAAATATAAAAAGTACCCGTCATGAATTTAATTGAAATATAGTCTTAATGCAATTTTTTTTGTATTTTCGACGAAATTCGTTATTATTTTCCTGGTTTGGTTGTTGGATTATAACCCTGTATAATTATTTTTGTACTATGGACAATAAACTATTATTATTACAATAATAAGAATTCTGAATAAAATTATTAAAATTTTAAATAATTTTATTCAGAAAGTACGGAATAAAAAAAAATACAAAGCACTATAGAGGAGAAAAGTTCTCGATCATATGGTATATGTTTCAAATTTAATTTTGTTCTGATAAATAGAAAAAAATTAAATTTGAAACATGTACCATATGATCGAGAACTTTTGTTTAATAAAAAAAAATACAAAGCGTTATAGTTCTCGATCATATGGTATATGTTATAAATTTAATTGTGTTCTATTTATCAGAACAAAATTAAATTTGAAACATATACCATATGATCGATAACTTTTCTCCTCTATAATGCTTTGTATTTTTTTTATTAAACAAAAGTTCTCGATCGTATGGTATATGTTTCAAATTTTTTTTTTTTTTTCTATAATATTATTATATTAACTTTTCTCTTCTATAATGCTTTGTATTTTTTTTAT
This sequence comes from Philonthus spinipes, assembly GCA_963082785.1. Taxonomy (NCBI): domain Eukaryota; kingdom Metazoa; phylum Arthropoda; class Insecta; order Coleoptera; family Staphylinidae; genus Philonthus; species Philonthus spinipes. Next base: position 12,172,021 of record OY720311.1, read on the forward strand.
TAAACAAAATAATGTTGACAATAAAAGTAACCACACGTTATAGGTTAGGTTATTCTTACAAATTGAAGAATTAATAATAATATCATATGTGAAGTTTTAATTGTTTTTATTCACTAGTACCAACAAAATGGAAAATAAAGAAAAATCAAATCACTCTAGAAGAGAAAAGTTTTCGATCATACGATATTTGACAAGTTAAAATTCATGGTTGTCGCTAGCTGTCAAACTTTTGAAGATAGAGCGTAAACTTATCATAATACCTTAATGAAAACGTCAAATATTCATTTGTTTGTCATTTTAAGCAAAATATAAAAAGTACCCTTCATGAATTTAATTGAAATATAGTCTTAATGCATTTTTTTTGTATTTTCGACGAAATTCGTTATTATTTTCCTGGTTTGGTTGTTGGATTATAACCCTGTATAATTATTTTTGTACTATGGACAATAAACTTTTATTATTATAATAATAAGAATTCTGAATAAAATTATTAAAATTTTAAATAATTTTATTCAGAAAGTACGGAATAAAACAAAATACAAAGCGCTATAGAGGAGAAAAGTTCTCGATCATATGGTATATGTTTCAAATTTAATTTTGTTCTGATAAATAGAAAAAAATTAAATTTGAAACATATACTATATGATCGAGAACTTTTGTTTAATAAAAAAAAAACTACAAAGCATTATAGAGGAGAAACGTTCTCGATCATATGGTATATGTTTTAAATTTAATTTTGTTCTATTTATCAGAACAAAATTAAATTTGAAACATATACCACATGATCGAGAACTTTTCTCCTCTATAGTGCTTTGTAGTTTTTTTTTATTAAACAAAATAATGTTGACAATAAAAGTAACCACACGTTATAGGTTAGGTTATTCTTACAAATTGAAGAATTAATAATAATATCATATGTGAAGTTTTAATTGTTTTTATTCACTAGTTCCAACAAAATGGAAAATAAAGAAAAAATCAAATCACTCTAGACGAGAAAAGTTTTCGATCATAGGATATTTGACAAGTTAAAATTCATGGTTGTCGCTAGCTGTCAAACTTTTGAAGATAGAGCGTAAACTTATCATAATACCTTAATGAAAACGTCAAATATTCATTTGTTTGTCATTTTAAGCAAAATATAAAAAGTAGGCTGAAAGACCTCCGGTCGATAGCCGATTCATCATCTACAGAATATAATTTTAATTTTTGTATATTATTGTACATGCATATACACATTTGAATAAAGATGGTTTGTTAGTTATAAAAAGTACCCTTCATGAACTTAATTGAAATATAGCCTTAATACAATTTTTTTTGTATTTTCGACGAAATTCGTTATTATTTTCCTGATATTGTTGTTGGATTTTTTGATATACATCGCTGGAACCAAATAGTTGTTTTATGCTGAAAATATATGTTCTTACAATTTAATTAAATTGGACTTACGATTCTAAACGGTGGCTCATATTTAAGCACTATTTCTTCATACGACATTTTGGTTAAGTATTAGATATTAGTATCTGATTAGTAGCATTATGATGCCTCTCTTGTGTTAAATACAGCCATTAAACATCATATTCTTTAGATTATTTAGCTATTATTAGAACAATATTTTTATGGAAATAACTTTAAATGTACAAAAGAATAAGCTGCAAAACGAGCATATTTTTGATCAAACATTTCGAAATGCATTGAAATTTGCCATAAATAGGTATTAATTAGTCAAATAGTTCGGAATATATTCAACCGGTTCCATACTTTTTGAACACCATGTATACTTCTGTGCAATAAAATTAAGCACAAGTCTAATAACATCTTTTTACAATATTCTAGTTGTGTAATTCGGGTCTACTTTAATTGCCTAGCAGCAGTTTCAATAAATTCGAATTTTTGAATTGTTGTTTAAATGACGCGGCATTTTGATATTAAAGAAATTGATATATATACAGGGTGGCGCAAGATTACGATGAAGTCCAATATCTCAGTTTTAAAGAAATATACAAAAAAATGTTACTTACATTATTAGTAGCTACTGTCAAAATTCACATTTTAAAATTAGTTTCATATATACAAGGTGTCCAATAATCACGTAACGTATCAAACATATGTTTTTTTAAATGGAATGATATATTTTTTATGAAGATTTTCGATTCTACGTTTAAAAATAATCATTTTTTATATAAGATTTAATAGGTCAATTTTTCATAGTTTAAAAGTTATAAACAAATGAATGTTGAAATCGATAGATGTTTAGAGCCTAATATTTCAATAATAAAAAATGAAATAAACATTCTGTCAATGCCATACAAATGAAAAAATACTTAATAATAAAAGAAATACTCTTTTTTTCTCTTAAAACAATTTTTTAAATACAAGGTGAAGCAATACGCAAAATGATTTTTTTCTCTTTTTACTTAAATGGGACACCCTATATTTTTTATGCTATTTTAATAGAAAATTAATCACTCTTCATTTTTTATATAACATATTAAATAGCTACCGTATACCGTTTTTGAGATATTTAATTTCAAATACAAATTTGGTATAGAATTTTTAATCAAAGTAGGCCGTGCCAGAACAACTAATTTATTTAGTTGTGAAAGTTACGCGAACACAAATATAATTTATTTATAATAAATATTAAGCTGTAATTATTTTAATACGCGATAATATTGAAAATACAACAATTAAAATAGGTATGTTTTTGGCTGTGCGCCAGGATCCAGGTACAACGAATCTTCTTATCTCAGGAATGCGTTCTCGGAGTGAGTCATCGATCGTTTTTTTCTTCTTGTATTTGCGATAATTGCGCTCTTGTATTTCGATTCAGTCGTCCGAAAACGCGGTGTTCACTATTCCGGTTTAATTTTTAACGTAAGAAATTATTAATAATTAAAAACGCGATTTATTTTTGTTTATGAACAAGTGGTAATTAGTGAGTGGTGGAGGTGAGTTGGTTTTCGATTCACCAGGAATGGGTTGGAAGTTATTTTTTCTATTGAGGTATGTTAATATTAATAATTTATTTTTAAACAGATTTTACGATTCCTATTATTATCATCAATTTATTCTCCAAAATTGCATTTGATTAAATAATTTGGTATAGAATTTTTAACCAAAGTAGGCCGCGCCAGAACAACTAATTTATTTAGTAACTTTCAACGCTTAATATTATAATTAGTAAGTAAAGTACATTTTACGTTATATTTTGTAACACTGGTGCAGTTAAACATACTTCTTCAATAAATGATTAATTTAATTGTTAAAAACTAACAACAACTATATGTTTTGGTTATTATTCGAAAAATATTTAAAATATTCCTATATGCTTCCTAAATTGATTTATTTAAACAATTATGTTGACTGAAAAACCGAAAATAGATACTAAGTGAAATAATAAAATATTTATATCATTATATTTTGTTAACATTTTTATGTATTTATTTCACACATTCACATTTTTTTAATTCAATAGCATTCAAACATTTTACAATTTTTTCTTAAAAAATATGTCCCAATAACAACCATTATAACTCGCTAAATAATCGTTGAGCAACTATTTTCTTTATATTTTGCATGCGCCTTTAAATATCGATTGTCATTTGAATATCCTTTTAGGTTAGGGAGTAAGTATGTTATTAAATACCAGAAAACGATTACAAATTGCATTTGTTTTAATTATAGCCTACTTAAATTATAGATTATAAGCGAAACTTATAATTTTGTACTTTGAATTGAAATTGTTAAAAAATGGTAAGAGATAGGGGTATAGTTTATTATACAAAAATTAAAGAACAATCAATTTTCTATCGAAATATTGTAAAAAATATAGGGTGTTCCATTTAAGTGAAAAAAGAAAAAAAATCATTTTGCGTATTGTTTCACCCTGTATACAACATTTCCTTTATGGTAACAAACGATTATTCCTTATATTATTAAGCATTTTTTCAATTAAATTGCGTTAACAGAAAGTTTACATCGTTTTTCATTTTTGAAAAATGTGGCCCCAATCTTCCATTGATTTCAACCTTAAATTGTTTATAACTTTTAAAATATTAAAAACTGACCTAATTAACCTTATGTCAAAAATGATTAATTTTAAGCGTAGAATCTAAAATCGACATAAAAAATATAGCATTCCATTTAAAAAATCATATGTTTGATACGTCACGTGATTATTGGACACCCTGTATATATGAAACCAATTTTAAAATGTGAAGTTTTACAGTAGCTACAAATTATGTCAGTAATATCTTTTTGTATATTTCTTAATAACTGAGATATTGGACTTCATCGGAATCTTGCGCCACCCTGTATATATATATATATATATATATATCTAGATACCCGGTATTCTAGAAATGAATACTATTTTTTTGGTGTATGGTAAAATTAAGAACGACTGTAACCTATTTTAGTTTAAAAATAACTATGGCATATGTTATATCGGATTAAAGGGAAAAAAATATCCCTTTTAATGAAGTCATAGCCAACTATTGTTTCCATTTAAAAATAAGGTAAGTATGACACAAACTTACCTTATCTCCCAAAATATGGGCGATTTTTTTTTTGATTTTTTGTTATTAATCTGTGTAAAATTTTGTACAACTTTGTCCTTTACAGTTTTTTTATCTATGATAATAATAGAGATATATTGATTTCAAAAAATTGACACATTTTACTTTTTTGAAAATATCTAGTTACCCTTGACTTTTTCAAATATTTTGAAAGTGTCATTTTATTCGTCTTATAAAACTACACTTCTTTCCCCATTTAACCGTTTTTCTATCTCTTATAGTTTCCGAGATCCCCATAAAGAACATCGAAAAAAACTCACCCTGTATATATAACATTTTTATTTCTGCAGACAATTTTATATACAATAAATTAACAATATAATTCTTATAATATGTTAACGTTGTCCTTAGAAAACGGCTATCGACCATCGGTCTTTCTGCCTGATATACTTTTCTGACTGATATATTTTTCTTAATTTTAGTAGAAAGAAGATTAAAAAGTTATAAATTTAGTGAAAACCGGAATTCTATATCTAAAGCCTATCACAAGTTATAATTAAAAGGATTTTTAGAATTAAAAATTATTAATGTCAATTTTAAGAATTTTATTTGTTAATTTAAAATAAATTAAATTATAACTAAAATAACAAAATTAAATTATTTTGTCATCAGTAGCTTTTTAATTTTAATACTAATTTTCTACTTAAAAAAAAAGAAATATTTCTTATAATATAGGTGAAAAGAGTATTAAAACCAAATGGGAAAATATTTTCAATGCCAAATTTATACCAAAATTTTTGTCTTTAAAATTGTCAAATGACTCCACCGTCATATTTAATACAATCACATAATTTTATACAATTAAATAAGCAGCGACATCTACTCTAGCAATTGCAGTATATCTATTGCTGAAGTTTTTGCATTTCAGATCCAAAAAATGATGTCTTTCCTCGTTCTGGGCCTGGATTTATAAAAAATATTTTTTAATTTGCCCCAAAAATAAAAATCTGAACATTCGGCAAATCGTGGCGACCAAAAAATAAGCAAGAAAGAGTATATTCAAATAATTTAGCACGCTTTAGAAAATGCAACCACCACCCCCCTGGTGTTGATGATCTAATTCAGTTTTGTTGTAAATTTTATTAACCTCAAGGGCGCACTTTGAAATATTTTAAAATTTGTCCGACCGCTATTTCAGACTGGCGACTAATATTGTTTCTTTTTTTTTTTTCGTATGATAAAAGTAAGGTGGTCCGAATTTTATTTGTTTAAATAATAGTTTAATGTGTGCTGAATACATATTTGTTGCTAACTTTTTTATAGAAGAAGGCGTACTTTGATTTTTTAAAATTTTATTATTTAAGGGTGTGATAAAAATATTAAGGGTTGAAAATTGGGGTGCTTGTATCACAATTTGTTAATTTAACGTTTTATTTACACCCTAAAGTAAAAAACAATCTATTTATTTTGAATATGTATAGAAATAATGAAATTTGAAAATCTATGGCTGAAATCTATGGCTAACTTCACATCCGTGGTATTTTAAAGACTGTTACTTTATTAGAATTGACGTTTAACAAAGTAACTGTCTTAAAAAACAAAACTAGTGATAAAAGCAACAACCGATACTGGATTTAAAACATCTAACACATTAGGAAAGACGCTAAAAAAACAATAAATATAAAATTAAGAAAAAAAAGATTTATTTCATCAAAATACCATTTAATAATTTTTCATATTCTATTAAATGTTAATTCGAGAACTTATTTGACCAAAATCACCGGGTAAAATACTATGATGGACATATAGCCATTTTTTTATTAACGTACTTACGTAACGTAAATCAAAAGTAACATAGAGAATTTAAGTAGGTTTTCTTTTTTTTTTAAATAATTTAGTATTTACACAATATAAATAAACATATTGTCTATTTTATTATTTGTAGATTGTGCTAAATATTCAGGATGAAAAAAAGTAATAATAATAAGGAAACAGTTTATTAATAAAAAAGTCACAGAGCTAAATGTGAGAATAATTTAATAATTATTTTCAAATAATTTTTATTTAAAACATTTTTTTACATTTTATAAATCCAATGTAATGAAGCAATCGCGTCTTCGGCGCGAGCGATTAACGAAACTGGAGTCTTATTTGCACATTTCACAAAACAAATCCAAAAAACAACAGTGACACACTTTACAGCGGACAGAAAACTCGAAGAGCGCGCGCGCGCGCTCCCGCGACCTCCACAATTAGAAAATTTTTATCGGCAAACAAAAAAATTACAAACTCGATCGATGAATAATAATAATAATAAAAAAAGAACAAACAAACAAAAAAATTAAATGTGTATTGACGTCGAGTGATCCAGATCACGACCTTCGCACTTTCTCGAGTGTTTCGGTTCTTTCTCTTTGCGCGCGAAGGATAGGCGGATTTGAATTCTAATTGAACGAGCGGGCACCGAGCGATCAATCTCTTTCTTCAGGGATTATTTTAGTGATTTAGCGAAATTAATTATGATTTTTTTTTAATTGATTTCATTTTTTTGTTCATTGAATCTTGACCGCTAAAAAAGTGCAGTTTTTTTAAATTGATTATTTTTTTTGTTTATTGAATCTTGACCACTAAAAAAATGCATTGTTTAATTTATTTTAGGAAATATTAGTTGATTAATATTAATTTAGATACTAAAATCGAGTAATATTAGTAATCGAGTATTTGTAAATGGGAAATATTTAATAAATTAATTTATTAAGTAACAATAAATTGATGGAAGGTTGTATGTTTCGTTCTCTTTATTCTATTGAAAAACACAACAAAATAAATCATAGCTAACACTGCATGCGTTACCATCACAAGCAATTTCCATTTTTTTTAACATATTATTCTGGAGAAAATACAGGTAAAGAATATTAAGAGATTTTGTTAAGTCAATTTGAAAAAAAAAAAAAAAGTAACAGTGAAGAACAAAAAACTTGAAATAAATAATTAGAATAAGTGCTAGAAATGACCACCAGAAACTGCAAGACAGTAACTCAAACGATCGCGAAAATTCTTCCACATTGTGCATTTCGATATTGTCATAAACAGAAATAGAAAATTGTTTTTTGAATTATCCTAGTTGAAGGAATCGATCGTTCGGGTTGCGTATTATAGGCAAATAAACACATATTCCGACTTACGTAAGTACTTTAAAACAAATAATACAATAAAGTATTGTATAACGCAATAATTTTTGATTCAAACATATTTAATGCAAATAACCAAAAACAAAATAATACCAAAGAGAATGAAATACTAAGAGTGGCAATGTCGGGTAAAAAAGCATCACGCATTTCAGGTCCGCCAGCATTGTCGACCTCTAGTACGAGATCTCGCAATCACGAAGGAATCGAAGTGAACGAAATGGGTGAATATCCATGCTAGACTATACTGAGTTATATACAGGATGTTCAGATAGTATGGAACCGATTAAATATCTTGAGAACAATTTATGGGATCATCAATTTGGTTATTCAGGGGCTGTCAAAATTTTGCCGCTAGCTAGTAAACATTTCAAGATACAGCGCCAACTTGATTATTTTTAAATAGCATGGGTATTCTTACTTTGACGCTTGCTATCACTCTTTTTAAGACACAACACCAAAATTGGTGAGGATTGTACATATCAAATCCTCACCAATTTTGAATTAATTTCTCACTTAACCCGTAGTGAAATATATTTAAATAATAGACTTCGATTAAAACACTTGGTTTGTTTCACTGATCAAACAAACCAAGTGTTTTAATCAAAGTTTATCAATCCTAACCCTTCTACCACAAACAACATATTGGTTCATACCACTATGTTGTTGCAGCTCTAAGAATCTTCACAAAAATGTGACATCCAAACTACCCATTCATTCAATTGGTGCCCATTCATCGATTGAACTAAGCACTCTTTCAAATAGATTTTTTCCGGAATACATTAGACAGAAAAAAATCAAAGAGTATATGGCTTGGTACAATGTGTCTTTCTCTGAAGCAAGTAATTTATTTCCAAAATTTAATGATTCTAATAATAAAAATAATAACAATTTAACCACATGGTTTTTTTTTATTCATCATTCTCTGTCGTATTTCACGATTTTCACCATTGCATGGAAGATTTCCTGGGCCACGTCGGACTCCCCAATAATACAAATAATAATAACTTCAATAAAATTGATAACAATTGAGTTCCTAATCAAAATAACTTTTTCAATCTCTCTCGCTCTTTCAATTACTCTGATCCGAGTCAGGTTACAAACAAAAACAATTATGTCACTATTCTAAAAAGTAACTAAAAAAAAAAAAACGAATAACTCCAACTAGCGAAAATTACTTGGATATTATTAACCCAAGTACTCCATCTCCCAAAAAAGGATTGTTGTAGAAACTCTTCTCCTTCTACTTCTTCAGTTAAGGATTTATTTGTAAAATCGTTTACAGCGCCCCCTAAATTTTAACAGATAATTTAGGGGGCGCTGTAAACGATTTTACAAATAAATCCCTAACATCTTCTGGATTACATTTCATATATTAATTAGAATAATACCAATCGACACTCTTTTACAGCATATCCAGAATTCTGACAGTAAACACCCCAACAATGAAAATAATACATTGCAACATTAGAAGTATATTTGCCAATAGATCTAATTCATATAATTTAATTGAATCATATAATCCAGATATTCTTCTGAGACATGAATAAAGTACAATGATAAATTTAAAATCAAAGGTTTTCATTCTGTAATAAAATCTCGTTTAGATGGTAAAGGAAGTATTGCTATATTTATTAGTAAATATATATCTTTCTCTGAAATTGATTTGGATTCTAATCAATGTGTTGTTGTGAAGAGATTCGAACAATTAAAAATAAAACACTTTGTATTCCTTTCTTCATAAGTGAAGAAATACAAAATGTTTTACATACACATACATAAACATCTTTATTTCTGAGATTGGAAAATACAATTACAATACAATATCTAACAATACACTAACGTTCACAATATATTATCAACACTGAAACTGGCTATCGACCAGTGGTCTTTCAGCCTTAAAATGTTTTATTTTTAATTGTATTCTTCACAAGTGAAGAAAGGAAAAGAAATATTTATTTTTAATTGTTGGATTCTAATGTTTTTAGGTACAACAATTCTCAATTTATTTCCATAAGATTTTCTAAATTATTATCTTTTATTCGGATACATTCCTCCCTCCGTCAGATTTAATTTAACATTTTGGGAATATTTTTTTATATTCTGTTCCCTATATTATTGTAGGTGGTTTTAATTTTCATATTTCATACATTAATGGTTCACATTCTAAACCTAACGGTAAATCTCTTTGGGAGTTTATTGAAAATAATAATTTATTGGTTGTTAATGATTCAAACCCAACTCTTTTTTTTTCATATTCTAATAATAAAACTAAAAGTTATATAGATTTATATATTGTCTCCTAGTTTAGAAGCTCCTAGACACTAAACGACTCTTATGGAAGTGAACATTTTCCAGTTGTTCAATATCAATATTAATGTTTATGGAAATATTACTCATAAACATAAATTTAAACCATCTAGAATTACAAATACTTTTTAAAATACTTTTGTTTTGATAATGACACGTTAAGGTTGTCGAAACTATAGTCAACAATAAAATCAATCCGAGTTATACAAACAAAGTAAAAAAGTGTTTCATTTATTAAAATTAAAACATACAAGACATACGTGGCATTTCTTTTGTTTACAATTTTAAACTAAGCCCTCTTTCTACAACTCCCAACAAGAACTTTCAGCAATTTTTATATTTTTTTTCAGAATTGGTTACATTTTAAAATGCAATTCATTTATTTTATTTTTTATTGAACATTATTTTTGTTTCAAAATGCAGCGGTGCAGGAAATCGTGCTCAAGGCCGTTTCTTAACGTTCAATGGAAATTGTGTTTGTCGCAAGAAATTTATTCATATTCCTTGCGTGAGCATTCGCATAAGGCGAAAATATTTGCTCTTTACTAAGCGTTGTCGTAAACGTCGAGATTTATTTTTTTCCCATACGATTATTTCCTCGAGCCTTTTACGACCAATAAAAGAAAACGAGTCCTTCTAAAATTAGTTATTATACGCGATGAATAACCATGAAATATATTGATATTGTATTCGGGGCTATTCCGTATGAGAAATGTTAAGTTTAACGCGTACGTTATTAATTAATTTCATATTCTATGAATATCTGTTACAAAAGCTGCTCAGACTATGATAATGAAATTAACGTACACGTTAAACTCAACATTTCTCTTACAGAATCGGCCCTATTATCTATCTATCTCATAAATTTACTAAGCCAGGCATATGGCCGTTCAAAGAAATGGCCTTTAGCGATAAAGATTTTGCCCCCATTGACTTGTATACTTAAAATAATTCTAAAATATTCCACCTAACCCGGAAATAAAATCAGTTGCTCTAGAACCACAATCTCATTTTTGTGTGCCATCGACTGATATGAATGAGGAGAATCTGCTTGCGTATCCAGTGGACTCGCAGAATTTGATTTATGTCCCATTTAGGATTAAATATTGTATAATAAGACTGCTGTATATTTATAAAATGATTTGTCGTCCTTTGCTTGACTACGCATCAGTTCTTTTTCATTATCCCCACTCTATAACTCTATCCAATTTAGAAATAGCAGGCTCTAAGAGTGCTTACTAAAATCCGTCATCCGCAAAACCCTCTACACAACCCGTCAAACATCCGGTTATATAACCTCACCCAAATCACTCCTATCCAACTCCGTTTGCGATCCCTTGCTACAAAATTCGCCTCTAATCCTATCAAATGTCCTCTCAATAATATTTGGAAATATTATATAACACGAGTTGTTTTACGATTTTAAATTTTCATATTTCCTTCTTAGAAAAACTGCTTGTTGAGAATTGAATTATAAAACTTGTATTTCATTTTATAATAGTCTTTTTAAATACCAAAAGAAAGTGTTTACAAAAATAAATAATTATAATTTTTACAACATTACAATAAATTTAACTTACCTCCTAGTAAAAAGGAAAGAAATTATATATGTCCCTTTAATCCCGGTTGATAATTTAAATTTTTTACTGTTACTAATTGGGAGAAATATCGTATGATCACATAATACAGATTTTTCAATTTTTACAATCGTTTAAACAAGTCCAAAATCTGTTTATTTTTATTCATTTCGCTCTTAAAGTCTGAAAATGTGGCTAAAATTATTCAGTTTTTGTGAAACATTTTAAGATGATCATGGATCAACTACGCAACCAGCAATTTTTATTTGGAACTCCACACAACCATGTTGTTAACGAGGGTGAGGTTTAAAAATTGAAATTAGTAAAAAAACATTAAATAAAAAAGTAGAACTTCTGTGCGGAGTTAAGGATATAATAATGAAAAAAGTAAATTATCCTTAAGGTATTTTTATTTCCCAATAGAGTAAATTTAAAATTAATATGTTAATAAATAATTATTTAATAACTAAATTTATACCAAATATTTAATATAATAAATATAAAATCATATTAGTTTACCTTTTTCAGGTAACTAGATCCGCATTTTACCAAATAAATAGAAGGAATTAATTTGAATTTTATTCTTTTCTGATAAAACAGTGCAAATTATTGAAAATTATAAAGAGACAAAAAATATTCCAAATTAAACATTCATTCAAGCAAAACTTTTAAAAACATTATTGAGGATCCGAATAAAAAAGATATTGATGTATTAATTTATAGGTTATGTTGTATTCTACACTTAACTTCAACTGATGGTACTCATATTAACTCAAATAATGTGCTATTTTATTATATTGAACCACAGTAAATTTTATTGAAATCGAATTGAACATTCGATTGTTATCAATACTTTTTTATTTGCTTTTTTATTCATATTTTGATCTCAGGAACCTAAGGTTAAGCCATTTTCAAAAATTAACAGAACACTATATAATTATATATATTCTAAAATTATTTTAATAAATTAAATTCTAAAATTTCGTTACATGCATTGGAGAGGAGTCTGTGGAAAATACACACACTATCATCTAGAATTAATAAATATACTAGTGATGGGCAAAGTCGATCTTTTATTATTGCTAAATTAAGTATATTTTAGTTTTAAGAATGTTACGTATTATAAAAAATCAAAAATAACTTCCCATTTATTAATAAACATAAATTTGAAGTTACTTTTTCGTTTTAAATACTTAAAATGACACATTTAGTAATACTCGATTACTAATATTATTCGATTTTGCCCAACACTAAAATATACACGCTAACATAAAAAAAAATCACTGGAATTCCGTTCTAGACCCTTTTTTGTTTTTTCAACTAGGAGCTAAACACTTTCTCTTAATTTTTACGTTAACTAATGTAAATGCAACGTAACAAATATTATAAGCTTAATTTTCATTTCTTTACATTAGCCTATTTGTGGAAATACAAATATATAAAAAAATGTAATAATAAAAATGAATCTTTTTATTGACCGAGATGGTTTATAAGACATTTAGAAATTAGTGTGTTTCTAAATGTCTTATAAACCATCTCGGTCAATAAAAAGATTAATTTGTATTATTACATTTTTTTATATATTTGTATTTCCACGAAGACATTGATTTAGAGTACGCCAAAGTGAACCGTTTTAGACTTTGAAGTTTTATCGGTACCGTGCTTGCCAAAAAACTAATGTAAATACAACGTAACAACTATTATAAGCTTAAGTTTAACATTATTTTCAAATTCAAGTGTTACACGTGCAATGTGTCTAAGCATTGCCGGCCATATGCAACCCCTTAGCAAATAGAGCAGGATCTTGGTCACAGTTAATTAAATACATTAAATAAAAATTATTTAAAAACAATTAATAAATTATTTCCACATTTAGCTTTGTAACATTCTGATTTACGTTAATAAATGCACATTACGTAACGTAAGTCAAAAGTCACAGAGCTAAATGTGGAAATAATTTATTAATTATTTTCAAATCATTTTTATTTAATACCTTTAGCAAATGACCACCGTATGCAGCACTTTTCAACTCCGAGTTAGTCATCTAGTATATATTAACATCTATAATCTATCTATCGATCAAGTTATCAAAAATTCGGTGACCCTTCTCTTGAAACAAAATTAAATTAAAAAATAAATATATAGTACATTACGTAAAATATTCTCAAGAGAAAAAGAATGATTTAATTAGAAATAATTTTAAAATAATTAATAAATTATTTTCTCTTTAGCTACAGTGACAATTTGACTTATGTTACATAAGTACTATATCAAATATTAAATAAAAATGATTTGAAAATAATTAATAAATTATTTCCACATTTAGCTCTGTGACTATTGACTTACCTACGTAAGTGGAAATAATTTATTAATTATTTTCAAATCATTTTTATTTAATATATTAAAATAACTGTGACCAAGTGAATGAATACTGTTTTCTATTTACTATATCAAATGTCTACTAATCAACAACAACGGCAACAGCAAATGTCTATTATTATACATTTGATATAGTACTTATGTAACATAAGTCAAATTGTCACAGTAGCTAAAGATGAAATATATATATACAAACATCTTTATTCAGACAACGGAATTACATATTGATGGGTTAGTAGTCTGTCATGGGCTATCGACCTGAGGTCTTTCTGCCCTAAAGATGAAATAATTTATTAATTATTTTAAAAATTCTTTTTATATAATTTATTTAAATATCCCCTTTTCATATTAGAAAAATAATGGATCTAATACAACCATAACAAACAAATAACATCATATCCTGTCGAGAATCAGAGCGATGACGGTCATTTTGTTATATTTAAATAAATACCCCGCCATCTCTCCAATTCTCGAAAGGATATGATGCGATTTGTTGAAATCGGTAGAGCAATTTTTTTTTTAAAATGGGAAATTTACTTTATAATTAAAATGCTGCAGCTTTGACAACTTCCTGCTGGTTGGTCACGTCGCGGAACGAGCAACTCTAATTTCATAATAACGATCGACGTTCTGTGTTATTTGTTTTAAGGCAATGATGCGGTGAAAATTGTAAGCAAGGTTATTTTTTATTTCTGCACTTAAAAGAGGTGAGTAATTAACGTGCTCCTATTGTTATAAGCTAGGAATTTTACCTGCATATAAAACAACATAAATAACAAGGAAATAAATTCTTGAATAAAAATACTCAGAATCCTATCTTCACTATATTATTTGTGACCAGATTTTGGACACAAAGTGACCATTATTAATGATTGATACTAATTAACAAAAATAAATTTAACACTTATATATTTTTGTTTTGATTTGGAAGAAATAAAGTAGTGAAGATAGGATTGTAAGTATTTTTTATTCAATAATTTATTTCCTTATTGTTATTTTTGTTGTTTATATGCAAGTAAAATTAATTAGAAAGGATTCTAAGTGTACATATTCAAATTATTATCATCTTCACGTAACTCACTCAACCCAAATAAATTCTTATTTTTATTTTAATGTTGAAATAAGTGTAATAATGAAATGGAATTTAAGAAAGAACCAAGAATAAACAAACGCTAGGGAGATATATACCTGATGAATACTTTCATGATAAACATAGACAATTAACCTGGAGAAATGTTTTTTCGCGTATTGCAGCTCCCCATTTCAAGGTAGAGGGTTTGTAGTGACATAAATTAAAGAATATTCTTTTTCCTCGATTAATGACACGCGTATTAATTTACATTTCTTTATTTATGTACTAAATTCGAGTTAAATTTATTCAACAAATCATTAATTATCTTTACAATTCGAAGTCAATGTTCAAATAAATCTCCATTCTACATTAAACAACACACTGAAAGAAATAAGTGATCATTTTAAACATGATAATGATTACGCTTACCATTTAACCATTTAAATACGTTATTTGGTATGCTCCCAGGCCGGCAACTGGGAGCCATTTTGGTTTTGAAGTCTAATCGATGTTGCGTTGAAAACCGTGCATGACAATAAATAAATAAAAAATAGCTATAATAAAAAATCAACTTTTTTATTAGCTGAGATTGTGTAGTGTGCCTATATACTAGACTATTTTATATCTCAACGTATCCTGTCGTTTTCCTCTCAAGCATACGCGCCAAATTTGAATTGTAGTCGATCCGAACAATAACACACTATTTTCCGCAAACTATAAGACATTTTGAAAATGTAAATTAGATTATTTCATTATAACAATAATTTCAAAGTGTTTACTATTGTATTTAAAATTAGTTAGTAATACATATAAATTTATAGCATTTTACATGTATGTCTTATATTTGTAAAAATGGGAATATACCATTTTTTTAAATAAATAAATAATTTATTTTTCCGAACTTTACTTGCTTCAATGTTATTGCTTCTACTGATGTTAGTACGGGAAATTTTCATATATTAAAATCCGTAATTATTAATTTCAGCACCAATAGCAATTTTAAATTACTGGCTCATTTAATATTCCACAATTCGTAAATGAATTAAAAAAATAATAGATATAATAATTATTTAAATATTTGTTTACTAGCAGTAGATTGCTGTAATTTTATATTTCGTTCGAAATTTGAAGATTTAATTTCTTGCTAGAGTCAATATAGCATGTAATATTGTCCCTCTGATTTATTGTGTCCACAGAAATGAAAATCCTTACTTCAATTAATAGTTCTAACATTTAAACATTGGTAGTTCATAGTGTCCTCGACACCCAATACAGGTAAAAGAGAATAAGATTAAGAAAGAAAGAAAGTTCATATTGTATTAACAAATATGAATAGATTATTGAAAGTCTACCAATAAAATAAATAAAAACACAGATTAAATGGTACAACTTAAAATCACGACTAGTTTCGGGTTATAAGCATATTTTTCAGGCGAATTTAATTTATTTAAATTTCTATGTGTATACAATGATTTTATAGAAAAAGATGTATTGATTTGTGGGGCCGGCAAAATAATTACAGTCTTAGCATTCGCTAATAAGGTGAAAAAGAAAACGTCCTTAGGATTATCATTGAATTATTTTGCTGAGATAAACCAGATTAAATTAAATAAAATGAAACAAAGATGATGCACACGTTTGCAGTTATTTAAATTATAATGATTAATTTCAAAATTTCTGGCAATGATCAATAAAATTCGATCAATCCCTTTTTTCCAACTGCAAAATATACTTACACTGTAAGTTTTACAAACATCTATTGAAACAACTACTTCCCGAGCATTTACCCCGCCGGACATTGGATTACACAATAGATATTTGTTGTTGCATCGCAGCACTGCTGAGAAATTGCAACGGTTTAATTAATTATAAATAAATTGTACTACTGAAAATTAAGTGAAAATTAATGAAATATTTAAATAAATTTTAAATTAAAAATTAATTATAAATATATGGTTTATTAATGGAATACTTCATTCCATGATGGAAAGTTGTGTTTATAACAAATTATAGAGTTTATTAATGCTAGACTTATTAACTTTTTCAGTTTTATCTGTTCTATTATATAAGATATTACATAAATTATTATTACCTTTAAGTCCCACTCTATAATTATTTTTCTAAATATGTTCGCTTTTTTTTCAGAAATTGCTCCAAAATAATTTAAACTTATATATTTTCTCTTGTCTTCTTTAATTTCTGTTTGAATTTCAAAAAGTGCTTGCTTTCTAAATCTTGAGGATGATTTTTAGTGAGATTTTTCCACCTTTTTAGCAAATGCTGGGACAAAATTATTTTGCCAAATCATTATACCTCTGTTTGTTAAAAATTCTATTATAAGCATAGAAAATTAAATAAATATTGAATTCTCTTTAAAATTGGCACATAATTTAACCTGTGTTTTCATTTATTTTATTAGTAAATTTTGAATAATCTATTCCTATTTATTACTTTCTTTAACCCTTTGCACTCCAGCCTAATAAGCAATAGTAGAAACCAGTAAATCCAGAACTATATTAGTAAAAAGTGCATGCATTAATGTTTAAGAAAAATGCGGTTGCTGCAATTAAACAAACCAATTTATTGTTACATATATTGCAATAAAACATATTGTAGTTTATATTTAAGGCTAAAAGAACAAACTTAAGGCTTAAAATTTCTCAAGTATGGTATCTTTGAAAGCAATCGCCCATATGCATTCGAGGTTTATTGGGACAAGTATCGCAAAATTCCACAGTTTCTCGTCTCTGCCCTCGTTCTTGCCTGTTGGAACAAACTACGCAATCCCTTTTTTCCCTTACGCAAGATGTGAAGTCTTTTGTCAAGCCTTGCTTCTTGATTTGAGGTGGATGGTCTTGATCGATCTTCTCGGAATTCCCCCACGAGTTGATCGACTAAGCGCTTGACAAACTTCAAATGGGACATGGGTTTTTCATTTTTGTTCTTTTTTACGCATTTATATAAAATATAAGAATTTATACAGGACATCTTCATTTGAGGGATTTTCTAAGAAAACAATAGGTTGATGCATACTGATCCGCGCGATCGACACCACCCATTGATTCCATATAGTTAACAACTACTTTATGTTTTTCAACATTTTGTTGCTCACCACCTCTTAAAAATCTTGTTTTTGGGATGAATCCAGCACTATCACTGGTGCTTACCAACGTCACGACTCTCTTATCCTTCTAGGACAATATCATTGTTCTTCCTTTTTTCTAGGCAATCGATTTATTTTCACCAATTTTTTTATTGGGTCAGGTATGCCTTTGCGGTTAATTTTTATAGTACCTGTTATGTGGCATTTCATTCTTAGCAATTCCTCCGCAAGCACAATGCTAGTATAGTACCTGTCTGTATACATGTGATATCCCTCAGCACCTGGTACGTTGTTCAACAGAGTATTATACAGATGCAGAAGAATTCTGGTACTGACGGGCAATTCCGGTTTCATTAGATCATTTGTTGTAAAACTGCCATAATATGGAAGAATATTGTAAAAATTGTTATGTTATATTCCCCATTTAGTTGACTTATTGAGATTGTATGTTATGAAACTAATTTTGCCTTTGAATTTAACAATAGATTCATCGACACATATATTTTGCCCTGGTATAAAATATTCTGGGAATTTTGCATTTAGATATACCAAAAAAGTACTGACCCGTTGAATCCTAGTGCTTATATCTCTCCTTTGCGGTTTTCAAATGCAGCATCCAGAACAATTGATGGAATATTCTTCTAGTGAACACATTTGAAAAGAAAGGTATTTTTTGTATTGTCACTTGTTGACCAGTAATCTTGCAAATTTTGCAAAATGATGGCACCCATATTCAAGATTACTCCGATAAAGGCACAAAATTCCTCCGTATTACTGTCGCGCCATGAATGCCATCTTGAATTTTGACTCAGAGTTTTTGTTCGTAATTTGTTGGTGGCGTGTATATTCGTCTCTGATACAATTTCGTCTACCAACTCCTCTGTAAAATACAGCTTGAAAAATTCTACAAGTTCATCAATATTGAATATTTGTGGCCCTGGAACTTTATTTCCCGTTGCAAAGTTTATTCTTGGCAAGGGAATATCACTTCCCGTAATATCACTCCATATATTGGTGTCTGCCGGTGGTGCATCTTCTTCCTCTGAATCCGATTCAATAATTTGAAATCTTTTTTTTTCTCACTATTATAACGTCACTATCTCTCCCAAAGTCATCACCGAGTAATGTTTCACTCAAATCATCTCCATGCAACACAAAATGTAGTTCGTCTTCCACATCATTTATTTCACAAATTTTCGCCTTCCATCTTCACTACATGAGGGGTTATAACGTAATAATTATAACGAAACGAAACAAAATAAAACACTTAAACACTTACCATTGTATAAACATAAAATGCAGATCGCACACATTGGAACGCAAACGTAAACACTTTTGATTATCTAAGACTTAAGAGCGCTGAGTGAGATAAACAAGCGTGTCGCAAATGCGGCGACAACGGATTTATTCCTAACATACGAAATGTCGCAAATGCGGCGACAACGGAATGCAAAGGGTTAATTAAAATGAGGCACTCTTTTGTGTTTATATTGAGTCCGCAATGAAAAATCTGTATTATTATTTTTGCATCTTACACTTCTTAGTTTTATTTAATTAAAATGATTTAAAGTGCTTTCCTGAACTTTTTTTCCCTGTAATATAATTATTTTTAAAATATATTTCTCTAAATTTATATTAACCAGCCTCCCAGTAAGTTTAAGCATAGAATGTTGTGTATAATGCCGCGACTGTTGGGGTAGTACAATTATTAAAATATCGACTAACGAAATTTTCAATAGAAACACGCAGGCGTTGCGTACAAATTTGTCTGGGTTACTAGGTTCCGTATGCTATCGTTTTCCATCGCCTACAATCGCTTCATTTGTATTAGAGCGCATGCGCAAACGTATATTTCCACAATAATTCTATACGTACGCTACTGCATTCAGGGAAGCACCATCCCCACCTCAAAAAAGTGCGACGAGCATCGCCAATCGCGAGCCTTTGAAAATGATCATTGAAAAATTGTTGTTTTTTAACCCAAATATTAAATATATACACTCGAAATTAACCAATATTTTGCGTACAGTTATTTTCGACAATTATTTATCTAAATCACGGAACAGACTGCTTTTTATTATTTGAATTATTTATGAAGTTATTTAGGTATAAACTAGAGGAAGCATTTTAGGTAACTTTTTTTCGCACTTTGTTATATCGCAAAAATCACAATAACCAAAATAAATAAAAATTAATTAATAAGTGACGTTTTATAATCATGAAATCAGTCATTAGGCGAAAATAATTTTAAAAAAATTGAATAATTTACTTTTAATTTGGGTTAACAATTTACATATAATTCTCCATAAGCGCCCACATACACACAGCCCTCTTAAAAATACATTTTCTAAATATAAATTCTATAATTCCCAATTCCTCCCTAATGTTTACTAAATTATTTTAATTGCTACGGCTCCTCGAACGTATTTAAAGTAATTATTCAAACTGCATACGTTCAGCTGCAACAATGACATACACTAATTAATCAGATAAAATTTGATATATTTTCTTAGATATTATTATTATTTTTTTTTTTTCATGCGGGCCATTTCGTTGCGTATCGAGCTGCTGCCAAGGCTGCTTGCAATAATATGGGTTTTTTCAAATAACTCCTTATTACACACCAGCGTGATTAGCAATCGCACTTGTGCAACGAGAGACGAAATCGTTTCAAAATAATTATTCAAACGAGCGACATGTACACTATTTTACAATTATAGAAAAATAAAAACAACTCAAATAAGTGAGTATTAATATATTTTTTTTAAATAAATAAATAAAACACGACTTCGGTGATTAAATATTAATCGAGTTAATTTTATTGAAATATTAACAGACTTTAAAGTTCAAATAATTTAAATCAAATCAAAAATTAAATCAAGATTTATATATGCAAACATCTTTATTCAGATAATATAACAACAAAATTTTACAAAATTAATTATAACAATGACAGACTACTAACACAATTGTATAGTAGTATGTCATGAACTATCAACAATACGTCTTTCTGTCTCGTCAAGGATTATTTTATTGCCTTTTAATTAATGTAAATATTTTCATTTAATATATAATATATAATTGAAAAATTTTGTCTAATAGAATGCTATGATTTTTTTTATAAAAAAAAATCAATTCCAAGCACTCTATAGGAGAAAAGTTGTGGTTAGTTTTATTGCCAATAAATTATTCTAATTTAATTGAAACATAATGACACATGTGGCGTTTTATTTGTTTGTATTTTTACTCCTATTCCGAAAGATATTCTCATTTTGTTTGTTGTCCCAATCAGGTTGATTTTTTCAACTTTTGTCTCTTTATTCGTTTGCATTCACTGGCTATTTAAACACAATATAAAATAAAGAAAAAAAATCAAAGTACTCTAGAGGAGGAAAAAGTTCTCATTTATATTGTATCTTTATTTAGACAAATAAATTTTTACAAACAGCTTATTTTTCTTTTAGTTAAAATAAAGTAAACTTTTCATACTAGTATAATAAACAAAATCCATTAATTCAAAGAAATGTTCAGCCACCCAAATCGTTGACGATGCCACTTGAAATTAGGCAAAAGGTGGCGCTTGCGTCGTCTTTAATTTATTATGAATAAATCCATTAATTTTTTTTAATAATTAATAATAATTTTGTGAAATTTATGAATACAGCAATTTAAGTTGAATATGAAATACAACTGACGAATCGTTTTTAAAATTAAATAAAAATTATTTAAAATTAAATAAAAATTATTTGAAAATAATTAATAAATTATTTCCACAATTAGCTCTGGACATTTTGACTTACTTTAAACAAATGTACATTAAAACAACCACTAGTTATATTAACCAGTATGGAATTTTGTAAGAGTGCCAATTTTAAATATACCCGCTATCTCTTACAATTTTCTCTCCATGGTGAGAAACACAAATGTATAGTGTATAGTGAAATTCAATTGAAATATTTTGTATTAGAAATTCCGCAAAATGTTCAATGCGCAAATTAAACTGCAATAAAAAGAAAAACTAAACCGACAACACGACGAACTTAGACAACAATCGTCCGTGACATATGGAATACAATAACCGGCAGCAAACGTGGCCGAACTGAAACACAGCCCGTTTTACACCGCGGGAATATTAAATGAAAATCAGCTTTCGAAAGAATCCCGATTCCCCCGAAACACACTTTTTCCCGTCGGACCCGAACGATTAAAGTGCACTAAAAAATTTAATTAATATTGTTAAAATATTAATAGGCGAAAATCGAATCGAAATTCCCGATATCCGGAAATGGTCGAAACGGAATGAAAAAAAAAAAAATGATAATAAACCGGTCACGTGCACCTTTCAAATCTGCTAAAAAAGAAGACATTAAAATGCCAGACGTGATCGCGCCGACGGAAGCTACATAAATATTCGACTGGGAAGGAGAAAAATGATTTAAATTACGATTGTCGGAAAGGATTGTCTACATTAACAACTTTTTTGAATTATTTGAAATTTATTGAAATCGTCAGAAAGGTTTCTTTATTTCTATTTTTTTTCATCGCTAGAGTCGACCACTTGAGTTAATTTTTATTTTGCAATTTCCGCTACTGATATTAAAATATGTTATATATGTAATATTGTATTATTCTGTTTATATGTGATTTACAGTCATGCTATTTATCTAAACATTTTGAATATTGTTATTATTCTAAATATAGATTATTTACCGTAAATAAATGAATTAAATTGAATTGAATTGAGTTTTTCTACATGAAGAACATTTTTGAATTATTTAAAAATTGTCAGGAATGTTTCTTTCTTTATTTTTATTTTTTGTCATTAAGAACTTTTCTTAAATTGCTTGAAATTTACTAAAATTTCAATATTTTTTTAATTATTTTTGATTAATGCTATACCTGGCAACATAAATCCATAACTAAAAATCATTTATAAAATTATAAAACGAAAATATAGAAAAGTAAGTATAAATATATATATATATATATATATATATATATATATATATTCATACATACATACTCATACAGATATAGTTTTGCGCACATATTAATGATAAGGAACCCTGGGGTACCCTAAACCTATCGCAGTAAATGGAAATGAGTGAATTGTTTTAAAAAATATAAATAATAATTTTTCAAGTTTGGAAACCTGGAGTACCCCAGAGCTACCTTTGTATATGGACGTGAGATAAATATTTAAAAAGATATAAATTATAAGGGTTCAAGATTAGAACCCTGGGGTACCACAAAAGTGTCTGTGTATATGGTAATGAGTGAATTGGTTAAAAAAGTATGAATAAGAAGGTTTAAAGGTACTAAAATTTCAATATTTTTTTAATTATTTTTTATGAAGGTATTCTAGACCCATGGTATTGTATTAATTTATTTTTGTTAATATTTATCTAGTTTTACAATTTTTAAACTCTTTTTTTATTTATACTTTTTTTAATTCACCCACTTCCATATATAAGAAAGCTCTGGAATACCCCAATTTCCAATCTTAGTCCCTTGTTATTATTTATTCTTTTTAAAACAATTCACTCACTTCCATATAAGGAGGCAGCTCTGGTGTACCCAGGGTTTCTATTCTGAACCCTTCTTATTTCTACTTTTTTTAAGCAATTCATTGACCTACATATACAGGGCAGCTCTGAAGTAGTAGCTTTCAATCATGTGTAGTCGGGGATGGCCTCTTCGTGGGGTTGGAAACAACAATTTCACATGATGTAAGCTTAATTTTCTAATTATTATCTATGATTTTTCAACCTGAACATAGCTCTCGTAAAATCTCATAAGTCTAGCCAACATGAAACACATTTCCTTTCCGCGGTGTTGGATGGCGCGCGCAGGCGGGTAAATAAAAAATAACGCCTATACATGAACCTTTATTATTTATACATTTTTAATCAATTCGCTGGTACCTCACTTATCAATCTAGATTCCTTATTGTTTATACTTTTTTTTTAAACAATTCACTCACTTCTATATACGCGGGTAGCTCTAGGGGTTGCCCAGGATTTATATTTTGAAGCCTTCTTAGTCAAACTTTTTTTAACCAATTCACTCATTGCCATATACAGGGACAGTTTTGGGGTACTCCAGGGTTCTAATCTTGAACCATTATAATTTATATATTTTTAAATATTTAACTCACGCCCATATACAAGAGTAGCTCTGGGGTACCCCAGGGTTTCTATTTTTTAAACCTTCTTATTCATACTTTTTTAACCAATTCACTCATTACCATATACACAGACACTTTTGTGGTACCCCAGGGTTCTAATCTTGAACCCTTATAATTTATATTTTTTTAAATATTTAACTCACGTCCATATACAAGAGTAGCTCTGGGGTACCCCAGGGTTTCTATTTTTTAAACCTTCTTATTCATACTTTTTTAACCAATTCACTCATTACCATATACACAGACACTTTTGTGGTTCCCCAGGGTTCTAATCTTGAATCCTTATAATTTATATTTTTTTTAAATATTTAACTCACGTCCATATACAAAAGTAGCTCTGGGATACTCCAGGGTTTTTATTTTTTAAACCTTCTTATTTATTTTTTTTATATTTCACTCACTTTCAAATACAGGGGCAGCTCTACGGGTTCCCAGGATTTCTATTTTGGACCCTTCTTATTCATACTTTTTTAACCAATTCACTTATTACCATATACAGGGACACTTTTGGGGTACCCCAGGGTTCTAATCTTGAACCCTTATAATTTATATCTTTTTAAATATTTATCTCACGTCCATATACAAAGGTAGCTCTGGGGTATCCCACTGATCAAATCTTGAACCTTTATTATTATTTTTAATAATTCAGAGGCAGCTCTGGGGTACTCCAGGTTTCCAAACTTGAAAAATTATTATTTATATTTTTTTAAAACAATTCACTCATTTCCATTTACAGCGATAGGTTTAGGGTACCCCAGGGTTCCTGATCATTAATATGTGCGCAAAACTATATCTGTATGAGTACGTATATATATATATATATATATATATATCTATATATATATATATTCTTTTCTATATTTTCGTTTTATAATTTTATAAATGATTTTTAGTTATAGATTTATGTTGCCACGTATAGCATTAATTTAATTTAATATAAATATTTCTCACAAATAACATTTTTTTTAATTATTATGTATTCGAAATGTATTATAGTTTTCCTGGCGTGTTGTAGTTAAATGTTTGTCATGTATAGCAATTGTCTTGATTTGTATATTTCACACTGATTTATGTTAAACTATGATATTATTATTATCTAATGTTACTTTACCTTAATTATACAAAGTAATATTTAAATTATCCTGTAATTGGCCTTTTGGCTGTTGGATTAAATAAATAAATAAATAATAAATAAATACTTTTTTAAATAATTCACTCACTCCCATATATATATATATATATATATATAGAGAGAGAGAGAGAGAGATAGAGAGCAGTTTTGAACCTGAATCGTTAATATTTATTATTTATACTTTTTTTAACAATTTAATCACTTCCAATATTATTAT
The DNA here is from genome assembly GCA_963082785.1 of Philonthus spinipes. Lineage (NCBI taxonomy): Eukaryota > Metazoa > Arthropoda > Insecta > Coleoptera > Staphylinidae > Philonthus > Philonthus spinipes. Next base: position 12,197,703 of record OY720311.1, read on the forward strand.
GAACATATATAGGGCAGCTCTTGAGTACCCCAGTTTCTAATCGTCATCCCGTATTATCATTTTATTTACACTTTTTAAAACAATTCACCAACTTCCATTTACGGGGTCAGTTCTGGGGTACCTCGGGGTATCTATCCTTATTTATACTTTTTTTAAACAATTCACTTATTCCCATATACAGGGACAGTTTTAGGATGCTCCAGGGATCCAATCATGAAGCCTGATTATTTATACCTTCTTTTAAATAAATCACTCACCTCTATATACAGGGCAGACAATTTATTCACTTACATATATAGGACAGCTCTGGGGTACCCCAGGGTTTCTATTTTTAAAATATTCTTATTTATTCTTTATATTTCACTCACTTTCATATACAGGGGTAGCTCTGGGGTACCCCAGGGTTTCTATTTTTTAAAATCTTCTTATTTATTTTTTTATATTTCACTCACTTTCATATACAGGGGCAACTCTGGGGTACCCCAGATTTCCTATTTTTTAAAATCTTCTTATTTATTTTTTTATATTTCACTCACATTCATATAGAGGAGCAGCTCTGGGATACCCCAGGGTTTCTATTTTTTAAACCTTCTTATTTTTTTTATATTTCACCCACTTTCGTAAACAGGAGCAGCTCTGGGGTACCCCAGGGTTTCTGTTTTTTGAAACCTTCTTATTTATTTTTTTATATTTCACTCACTTTCATATACAAGGGCAACTATGGGATACCCCAGGGTTTCTATTTTTTAAAATCTTCTTATTTATTTTTTTATATTTCACTCACTTTCATAAACAGGGGCAGCTCTGGGGTACCCCAGGGTTTCAATTGTTTAAAACCTTCTTATTTATTTTTTTATATTTCACTCACTTTCATAAACAGGGGCAGCTCTGGGGTACCCCAGGGTTTCTATTTTTTAAATGTTCTTATTTATTTTTTTTTTTTTTTCACTCACTTTCATATACAGGGGCAGCTCTGGGGTACCACAGGTTTCCTATTTCTAAATCATCTTATTTATTCTTTTTTATAACAATTCACTCATTTCTACATACAGGGGCAGTTTCGTGGTACCGCAAGGATCCAATCTTGAAATCCTTATTTATACATTTTTTAAACCATTCACTTACTTCCATTTACGGAAGAGTTATTTATTAAACGCATTTAGTAGCGTAAAAATTTGAAATATTTTCATTTAGTGTAAAAAGAATCCTATTAAAATCAAAATTAAGCTACAATTATCGAAATTATTGTCACGTGTGTGTGTGTATACCCCAGGATTTCTATTTTTTAAACCTTCTTATTTATTTTTTAATTATTTTTTAATATTTCACTCACTTTCATATATAGGGGCAACTATGAGGTACCACAGGTTTCCTATTTTTAAATCCTCTTATTTATTCTTTTTTATAAGAATTTACTCATTTCTACATATAGGGGCAGTTTCGTGGTACCTCAAGGTTCCAATCTTGAAATACTTATTATTTATAATTTTTTAAACCATTCATTTACTTCCATATACGGAACAGTTATTCATTAAATGCATTTAGTGGCGTAAAAATTTGAAATATTTTCATTTAGAGTAAAAGAAATTCTATTAAAATACAAATTAAACTACAATTATCAAAATTATTGTCACGTGTGTGTGGGTACCCCAGGGTTTCTATTTTTTAAACCTTCTTTTTTATTTTTTTATATTTCATTCACTTTCATATACAGTAAAGAAAGCTCTGAGGTACCCGAGGGTTTCTATTTTTTAAACCTTCTTATTTATATATATATATATATATATTTCACTCACTTTCATATACAGGGGCAACTCTGGGGTACCACAGGTTTCCTATTTTTAAATCCTCTTATTTATTCTTTTTTATAAGAATTCACTCATTTCTACATATAGGGGCAGTTTCGTGGTACCTCAAGGTTCCAATCTTGAAATACTTATTATTTATAATTTTTTAAACCATTCATTTACTTCCATATACGGAACAGTTATTCATTAAACGCATTTAGTAGCGTAAAAATGTGAAATATTTTCATTTAGAGTAAAAAAAATCCTATTAAAATACAAATTAAGCTACAATTATCGAAATTATTGTCACGTGTGCTGCACAAAACAAACAAAATATTACCGAAAATTACCATTAATCACCTTTACGTCAACTCCAACTACGAAACACTTTCTTTTGCGTGGATTTCGACAAATGATGATTAATAACCGGTAAATCGTGTACGCAGGTAAATATTTTTTTTTATTTTTCGTTTCATTCTTTCTTTCCCAAGAATTCTAAAATACGTCGGTGAATCGTTGCATCATAGTCGTATTTTAGAATCTTATTAAATTCCATTCATTCGAACGCTCGGGAGAAATATTTCGTCGCGGTTTTCACATTAATCAGAAAAAGAAAAGAAGTAGAAAAAAAAATACGAGCCGTTGCATAATCCCGTGTTGTTTACTCCGACATTGAGACGGCGAGATTTTCTTTTATTTCGTGTTAATTTTTATGTAGGAATAGCTTTATTTTGTTACCGGTGAACATTTTATCGCAGGTTGCAACAATAAATAGTTCAATGTAATATAAGGCTATGTGCAGACACGTGTTTCGGGATTTCATCTCTCATCAGTACAGCTGTGCCTTATATAACTGCAAAGTTGTTAATTAAATTAATTAAAACCGCACCGTCAACTCTGAGATCCTCGGTGTATGTTAACGTAGAGGACGTTTTTTTTTTTATTAAAAATTTTCAATTTTATTCTTTCAAAAATAATTAAAATGAGTTTAACGCAAACGCAAGTTTACTAACTAAATATTAATTAACGTACACGTTAAACTTAAATTTTTTCTTACCGAATAGCCCCGTATTATTATTTTTTAGGTATAGCTTCGGGGTGTTTGAGTAAGCCTGTTAATCTGAGTTATTCCGCACGGGAAATGTTAAGTTTAACGTTTACGTTATTATATATCAAAAAACCACTATATATATATACAGGAGCGTAGTCCTGGTTTAAAAAAATATATATTTACATATATATATATATATATACGCAAGTTTTTTATATATATATATATATATATATATATATATATATATACACGCAAGTCAAACACATAGAACCAATTAATGTGTATATGTTTAGTTGACTATTTAGCATATGAGTTTTCAGTTGCGTGTTATAGGCAACTAAACACACATACATTGCATTTGATTCGTGTATTTTGCAGGTATACATAGGGGAAATGTATACTGATAAAAAACTCTCTGTATATATATATATATATATTTAAAAAAAGCTACTTAGACAGTGATGATAAAAAATAACGTACATGTTAAACTTTTAAGATTTCCCTTTCTAAATAGCCCCGAATATTGAGTTGATGAGAAAGTAATTTCGTTTTTAATTTAGTTTTAAGGTATTATTTGAACTATAACCGGAATTTATTATAAGCGCACGGAATACCATTAAAACTCGACACAATAACTCTTAAAATCCTTGACATTTAACTATTATCAACAAACTTTCATGAATCGCCGTTTTTGTATGTTTGTTGTTGTTTTATTTCTCGAACAAAGATTTCAGTGGAAACACATGCCGAAAGCACGTATAATAAAAATTATCAACAGCGCCGTAAACTTCACGCCCAAATGATATAAAACAATTGTTTCGTTGCAGTTTTTCATACAGCGAGCGAATTAATGGTAATGTCGTACTGTCGTAACTACATTCGACAAGGTGTTGGTGGGATTTTTATGATAATCATATGGAAGTATTGTTTGCATGTATAATATACGTTACAAGTTATTCATACGATTAAAGACTCGAAAAAAAAAATTGAGAATATTTTTTTTTAAAGTTCTATACTTTACTAAAATAAATTGCCAAACAGTGCACATAGAGAAGAAAAAATATATGTGCATTGTTCGGTAATTCGAGGTTAGAATGGCAAATGAGGTGGAGCGACTAGGGTTACCATCCGTTCGGGTTTCCCTGGCTTTGTCCTAGTTTAAAGAGCGTCCGTAAAGCGTAGTCCTGGTTTAAAAAAAAATCAAGTCTTTAGTCGTCGGTCGGTTGATGAATTTAGCAATGATTTACAAGATGTACCATTCATTAGTGTGGCTACTGATGACAGGAAAAAAATATTCCTGTCCTTTGAATTGTCAATATTTTAATGTAAAAAAAACAGAAATATCACAAAGGTGCTCGAAATAGAAAGCACGAAAGACGATAAATCTGACGCAATCACTAAACTGATTATAACATAAAAACTTGGCAGCATGATCTCTTGCAAAACAAACTTTGGTGGAATACAACGATTGTACGAACAATGTTTTCCACAAGCGGAGAGAAAATCTGAACACAAACATAGTTTGTGTGGGATGTTCTGTACATACTGTGAATCACGGATATGATTTACTGCCAGTGATTTAGACAAAAGAGATAGCTATATAAATATTGGCAATCACTAATTCTAGTTAGATTGCAGTTGTGATCAATGAAAAGTATTGTATTATACATTAAAGTAATCTTAAAATAAGCAGGAATTTCATCAGATGAATTACTAATTATTTTAATGTTTAGTTTGTGTGAAAAACAATTATGAAAAACAATTAAAATTGATCAAATTTATAGCAAATTTCAAATTATATTTTTGCTAATAAAAACTTGTGCAATGAAAATTTTAAGGATTTCACTAAATTCTACATTCAAATAACTTAGCAGACATGACCTATTAATTTAATTATATCATACAATTTTCCTTTTTAACTTGAACTAGTAAGTTGACGTAATACGCGAAAATTACCGTTTTATTTTTTATTTAGACAGATACTTTGTATTTGGTTGATAAAAAATGTAAATACATATTCATATTATTAAATCCAAAAGAATGGCTCTTTTTTGAACGATTATTTCCATTTTACTATATAGCTATCTCTTTCTACTAAACCGCAACCTTAAACCATCATCTTAAAAATTAATTAAATTGAAATTCCTTTCAAAATTATATTTATATCTACGAAATTAAAGAAATTCGGTTTTACAATATTGAGATATAATTTTAATTAACCAAATACAAGTGGAAAAGAAACATCTCTGATGGGATTGGAACCCATATCCCCCCGATTTCTATGCGAGTTTGTTACCAACACCACAGGTTAGGGCTGTGTATCGTCCTCGAACCCATCACGAATATCTGTATAAATTGAACGTAAGTGAACTTAAAGCACTGAATGGAGATGTATTATCACCTGTCTCTGAGGTGTAGTTGATAACGTACTCGGCTAGAAATCGGGGGACATTGGCTCAAATCCCATGAGCAATGTTTCTTTTTCACTTATATTTAATTAATTTAAATTATATCTCAGTGTTCTAAAATGGAATGTCTTAAATTTCATAGATTTTAATAATTATAACGATTTTGCCTCTTACGCAGTATTAACCGAAGCCCTTAAAGAATTGACACTGCTGAGGTTGAATATAAACAGCTTCTGCAACATTCCAAAACGCGATGATTAAGCCAGTTTCCAGCTATCGGGAGATTTCTGACTTAAAGGATTATTTTGAAAGGTTGAAAAGGAAATTCGAATTCGAAAGAAGATTAAAAAAATGTTTAATCAGAACAGGTGATTAAACATTTCTTTTTTAATCTTCTTTCGAATGCATACTCAACTATGCACACCGTTCACTCACTCAAAAATAGAAAATTTTGAGAAAACTGATAATTTAATCCTTGAAACCAGAAGCACACTTGCATCAATCACAAAAAGCTTTGTTGACTGAATTAAAGAAAGTTACGCGGCCTTGAATTTTCTCAAATAAAAAAAAAAAATAAATAAAACGAAACCAAAACGCTAAGAATGGATGAAACCGTCAAAACAATTTGAGAAATTTGGCCGAAAATTAATAACAACACTGAATGGACTCTTATTAAAGACACTGTTGTTAATTAAAAAAAAAAAAAACAAGATAGATATTAACGCCACAAAATTAATTCGCAGGTGGGCGAATTTAAAGGCTTTTAGCCAAAACCTAACTGAACTAGATAAGCTTTTAAATTGAAAACAACGTTGGGTACAATTTTTTAAAACACTAAATGCGAATTTATATTCGGAATTGTTGAAAATTGCAAAGTATTTTTTTTTGCATATCGGCTCATAATGCCAACGTGGAGAGAATATTCTCATAAATAGAAAAGAGTATTTATTCACTTTGTCACAGTTCTTTAAATAAATTAATAAAAATGATTTGAAAATAATTAATAAATTATTTCCACATTTAGCTCTGTGGCTTTTGACTTACGCTACGTAAGTACGTTAAGCAAATGCACATTTTGTTGTTTTTGCATTAAATTTTTCTCGGATCAAAATTTGTTGCATTATACAATATTTTATTGATATGCAACAGCAGGTGTACATTATGTAATTCAATGTCCGGCGTGGGTATTTGTCCGAGGCGTAGTTGCTTTAATGTGCATTTGTTTAACGTACTTAAGTAGCGTAAGTCAAAAGTCACAGAGCTAAATGTGGAAATAATTTATTAATTATTTCCAAAGCATTTTTATTTAATATAGAGAATATTCTCATTAATTACACAATGAACGAAAGAAAGAAATTTACTTTACTAAGCGTAGAAACAATCTCGTCAGTAATTAAAATTAAATTACAATGAAATTAAACAAGGAAAATTTCTGGCAATGATCAATAAAGTCCGATCAATCCCTTTTTCCAACTGCAAAAAAGTTTTACAAACAGTTGTTTAAGATTTAAGAAGACTAAATTCAATTCAATTAATATATTTGAATTGAATTTAGTCTTCTAAACTTTTTTGTTGTAAATGTATGGCTGCTGATGAAATCTTTATGAAGATAGTTATTAATTTAAAAAGAGTTACCTCGAGAATTATAAGACAGAATACTAAAATAGTCTCAATATTTTTAAGATTTTTTGTTATAAAATTTAATTCATGCTTATTGGGTTAAAATTTTAATGAAGCAGAAAGACCTTTGGTCAGTCATTTAACAATTAATTACGTTTTGTGTGATACACTTAATCAATTATTTATATGTTCTTGTAAACTTAATTTTTATTAAAATTTGTTACATATATATATATTTATGTTTTCATAGCAATACTACTACTACAATATCTTTATTCAAAATTATTTGTTTACATATATTTACAATATATTATGGTATATTTGTTTCTTTCTTGCTTGCTTGAACAGGCTATCGACCTATGGTCTTTCCGCCTCATAGCAATATTTGTTTTAAATGAATGAAAACTGATTACTTAAAGAATTTGTAACAAACTTTTACAAAAAGATGAGTAAATGTTAATGTCTTTTAAAATAAATAATTGTACTGGTTGCCGAATTTTAGAGATGGCAACCCTATATAAAACCAAACTTCTTATTTTCGCGTATTTTTAACACTATGTATTTTCTATATTTTCCGAATGTAATTTTGCTTTCCTGATTTATTTTTACGATTAATTTCAACACGAATGTATTTTACGTACATTGTTATTTTATACACAATTTAAAGGTATCAGCGCAGCGTAACGCCAGTAAATCGCCGCCAACAATGACTCATTTTGGGTGCGATGAATCATTATTCATTGCACCCAAAATGTTTCTCATTAGCAACATTCGAATTGCGGCACAACAATAAAAAAGCAGGCGTACGTTTAAATAGTTTTGATTGTATGTGTGTATATGAAACGAAAACATTGAGTCGGCGTGATTGGTTCGATTAATCATGAACGATTTATTGTAAATATTTATTTTAAAATTATTATAACTAAAATCTGTTTTTTACATTCCCCAAAGCCCTGTCTAATGGAAAGTATTGTGATCGAAAAAAAATCGAATCGCCAATTTCAAGGGATATTTAGGTTTTGATGTAATATTTTAAAATAAAATGAAGTATATTACCGTATATTTGCTTTAAGTAAAAAAAAAAAATGTGCCAATAATTCTGATAACCTACCCTTTCTTACAAAATTCTGTATTCCCCCTAATCCTAAAATCCTTCCTAAATACAAACATCCTACAATCACCATTCATCAATTCATTTGCACAAATCATCAAGACAGTTCAGCTAGTTACCATAGATTTTTCTTCAACACAAATTCATGATAGGGTCGATAGCCCCGATAGACAGACTAACACCTACATGTATCGTAATTATTTATATTGCTACTATATTGTTCAAATTATCAATATAGTCTGAATAAAGATGTGTATGTATATATAAATTGAAGCAAAGAATTGTTAAACGTGTTTACGGTATATTAAATTGTTATTAACTCGAAACACATATATTTCCATACATTTTTTTTCACTTTTACAAGGAAATCAATTCACGCCGGTAAATTTCCCTTTCATTCTCACATCCTCGACATTCTTCTTCATCCAACGATGAACGCCGTAATTGCTTTGCTTTTGCTTGCGAGCGAGCGAGCGAGCGCCGTTCGCCGTTGCGTTGCATTAATTTAATAATTTTTAAAATTAACAGAGACTTTCTAGATTTTTCCACCGCTAAAAATAGCTTACCAACACATTGATACATTAATTACAAGAAAGTTATTCGATTATCATAATTGTAGCAGATAATTCCAGTGGTGTTATTAAATTTTAATTCGACAAGTCATTCTTTGCATTCAAATTTTCTTTAATTAATAAATAAAGATGAAAATTCAAATATTAAAAAAAATGTTCGATTATTAACCCATTTAAATAATAATAATAGTAATCTACAAAAAACAAAATGCATCAGCCCTTTATAAATTGATAAATAAAGCACTAATAATCTTTCGTCACACTTTATTTATTTTACCAAACGTACATTTCGTACACAAAGTGACCATTATCAATCATTTATAAAACAATAATAAAGTCGGATGATAATTATATGCCCCTCAATCTATCCAAAGATATTTTTCTTTCCGTGAAACTTCTAATGAGACAAAAATAGATCGATGGAAAGAGAAAGCACTTCATGGAAAATTGGCCCACGACCTATCACAGCCACATGTTTGCACAGAATTATCAAATGCACGGCTAATGAAGGGCAACTTCTTCCCTGAGACAGAAGGCTTCATGTCTGCTATACAACATGAAGTAATACGAGAAACTATCGAAAATACATAATTAAAGATGGTATACTAATTGATACGCCTAGGCGATGCGGAACATAAACCATATAGCATTTGGAGGTCAAACTATTATGCAAATCGATTATAAACAGAGACATGATAATATTACTTTTTCAAGAATTAGCCTTGAAGCCCAATCTTGGCAAAGTTGAGCCATATTATAAATATGACCCACCAGCCCTTCTAGAAAATAGCACGATACGAATATACTGGGATCGGAGTATGATTACTGACAGAGCGATACCAAACAATAGACTAGATGTGAAAATAATTTATTAATTATTTTCAAATCATTTTTATTTAATATATTTAAATAACTGTGACCAAGTGAATGAACACTGTTTTCTATTTATAAATAGACTAGATATTGTACTAGTCAATAAGAGCAATAGATCAGCATTATTGATAGATGTGATCTGAGCGCCTACAATATAACATTGTAGATAGTGATTAAATATAAATAGATACATACCTGTACATTGGATAAAATCCTGTCAGGTGTTTAAATCACCGCGAAAAGCGAGACATAATCACATAATAGTAATAAATAATAATCTTTCCCCAATATCACCCCAAAATATAAATTCCCTGCAGTTATGATTTTTGACTTCATTTCATCAAATAATGTAGATATTTTAAATTAATTTCTCACTTAACAGAAATGGAGGTTAACAATAGTTTAAATTTTCTTGACTTAACCATATCTAGAATTGACAACAAATTAGATTTTATAATTTATAGAAAAAATAGCTTCACCGATACAATAATACCTAATTCATCTAACACACACTATAAAATTGAATACAGTACTTTCCATTCCTTGATCCAAAGACTTATACACATCCCCCTTATTGAAAATAATTTCAATGCAGAACTAAAAACAATTGCATCTAATAATGGTTACCGTACTCAACTAGTACATAAATTTGTTAAAAAGAAAAAAATAAAACAATTTGAAAAATATCTTTACGCAAAAAACAAAACAGAGAATAATATGTGGTGTAAACTGGAATTTGTTAACAACCTATCAGAGAATATAAAAAAACTGTTTTAAAGGCTATGAATTTAATGTTATATTGACGAATCCAATTATTTTACACAAACTGCTAGTGCATAATAAATCAGAAATTGACAAATTGGAAAAAAGTGGTGTATACGAAATCAAGTGCGGAGATTGTGATTGTGTTTACATAGGACAAACAGGAAGGGCCTTTAAAATCAGATTACGTGAACATAAACAATCAATTATAAATCATAAAATTTCCACTGGACTTTCACAACATTGTATAGATAATAATCATTTTTTTCAATAATAGTGATTTAAATATTTTATATTCAGGTAATAAGGGGCGTGACTTGAATCTCCGAGAGGGATTGGAAATAAACAGAGCGATAAAACCACGCTCAATAATGTCGAAGACATTTGGCATTCCCTCATCGCGACGGCCCTTATTACCTGAAATTATCTGTAAAATTTGTATAAATATCGACACAAATGTAAATTTTGTACATATCTCCCTGAGAATGACCTAAGGTCGAAACTAGTCGGAGTAAAAATAAAAAGTCAGTGAAACAAACCAAGTGTTTTAATCAAAGTCTATTAAATAATGTGAACTTCGACAAGAACGCTAGCGATCATGACGAGTAAGTAGACAACGACAAGTGTAAGACAGGCGGAAAGTCCTTTGGTCGATAGCCATTTCGTAAATTAAAACATATGTATTGTAAATAAATAATATTTACATTTAATGAAACGTTCTACCACCATTAATCTAGCGTATGGATAACTAGTGATGGCCATTTCGGTTTTTCGAACCTCATCAGACTAGTGTGTTCCATGTGCAATGCCCTGATGAAGGCGGCTGAACGGAAATTGTTTTCCTTGTTTTCATAAACAGGACAATTTCGCCTTTCTTTAGTGGACGAAACAATGATTTTTGGTCGTCTACTTTGTAGACCCAAATCGTTGACGATGCCACTTGAAATTAGGCAATGGTGGTGCTTGCGTCGTCTTTAATTTATTATAAATAATATTTAGTTTTGTAAATTGACATGACTAAAGATATTATATATATAATAATCTTTTATTGAATACAGACTACACACGCATACACAATATTGTTGCCACACCTGTCATAGATGTGTGGTGGGTGCAATAGCCGGAAAGAAATTCTCGGCAGAAACACCCATCTTGAAAGTAAACGGTGTTAACATTACGGAGACAGCAGAGATAGCGGACGCCATAGCGTCTCAGTTGCACTCTACTAGTAGTCTTCGAAATTATAACCTGACTTTCCTGGGTAACAAACGAAGCTTAGAAGCCTCTTTTAATTTTTCCTCATTGGAGTCATTACCTTATAACGTTTAGTTTTCTCTAAATGAATTAGAAGAGGCACTTAGTACTACGAGTTCTTCCGAGGCCCCAGGGCCTGATGACATTCCATATCAGATTGTCCTGCAACTTCCCTCCTGCATGAGGGATGTATTTAATCTGATATGGGTTAGAGGAGATCAGTGGAAGGAAACCACCGTGTCTTCTAAAACCAGGTAAGGACCCAACGAATGTCAATAGCTACCCATGACTGACTGAGAAGACCAGGCAACGCTCGACTGGGAGGAGTCCCACACTACCGTTACTAATTGGATTTCCCCTTACATATAACAACAACAAAAATTTAAAGAAACAAGGGAGTCATTGATTGCCATCAAAGACCAAGTGATGCCCACGAAATCCTACAGAAAAATAATCCTTAAACAGATCAAATGTTCATTTGTTCTGACTATGCCAAAAAACTTTGATTAATTTGATGTGAAATGTTGGTTCCAAAAGCGTATTTAGAAGCTTTTTATTAAAAACAAATTCGTTTATGATTTTCATCTTTTCATCAATTTCACTACAACTGTAGAATTAAATTCTTCACCCGAAGAAGCTACAGCGCACAATTGTAGTGAAATTAATAAAAAGTTGAAAATCATAAATATATTTGTTTTTTAATAAAAAATAATTATGGATTTTAAAAAAAAAACAAGTGCCTCAGCAATCAACGTATTTAAAAGGACATAACTACGTTGCAAATATAGTCCACTAGGAGCTAGTGAAACTATCTGAAAAGGTAGACGAAACCCTATACACTGCTGGAAATGCTTTTAGAATCACTCGGTTTTTTTGACTTTTTTCAAACGTCTTTAAACCTATCAAAATAATTTTTTCACGGAACATTTAAAGATGATTTTAAAATACATAATGTATTAAATCAATATCAAAAAATGTTCAAATCCTGTGTCTTTCGTTGAAAGTAGATGTTTTCATGATTTTTGACTTGGAAATACTTTTAGAATCACTGCTTTAATTTTTCTAAATTTTGTTTTTTTTTTTGTCTTTTGCTATTGTAATATGTATTTTCAGTTATGCCGAAAAAGTGTGCATTGTCCAGCGCAGAGAAGGCAAGCATCAACGCTTATAATGATTGTGGCAGGTCTCATCGTGCCATTGCAAAGGCGATTGGTCGTTCCCAGAAAGTGGTTTCGTCCTTCTTGAAAAATCAGGAGTTGTACAACGCCAAGAAGACGCAAAGAGTGAGGACAAAGCTGTTGCCAGCGGCTAAACGACGTATATCACGGCTTGCGTCAAATTCAACGAAGTCCAGCCGTCAAATCGTCGAAGAATTGCGGTTGTCAGTGACACCACGCAGGGTTAGACAGGTTATAAATGATAACCCAAACCTGGAATCATCTAAAATGAATTTGGCGCCGCGTCTCAAAGCTGTTCACATAGCTGCTCGGTTGGAATTTGCCAAGGAAAACATGGCTCGCGCATGGAACTTAGTAGGTTTAGAAGATTTGTGTAAGGTGAATGACGTTTACGGAAACTTCTTTCTGTAGATGCTCTTCAGTGATGAGAAAAAGTTTTCTTTGGACGGACCCGACGGTTTTAACAGCTACTGGCGTGACCTTCGCAAAGAACCTGTCTATTTCTCCCGTCGTAACTTCGGTGGTGGCTCCGTCATGTGTTTGGGCTGTTTTGGAAGCATGAGAAAGCTCACGCTTGCATTTCCGAGCTCAAAGATGGATTTGGTCGAGTACCAGGGAGTCTTGGAAGCAAATCTTATTCCATTTTTGCGCAAATTTCGCCGTTTAAGGATCACATACCAGCAAGACAACGCGTCTATTCACGCTAGCACGTGGTTTCAGTCAAAAAAATGGATGTTCTCAAATGGCCGGCGTGCAAACATGTGGGGCATTATCGTACGTCGCATTTACTCAAATAACAAGCAGTACAATACCGTCGCACAGCTGAAACAGGCGATCATCGACGCCTGGAACGGTGTGGAAGAATCCGTTATTAATAATCTTGTTAATTCTATGAAATCTCGAATTTTCGATGTTATTACGGTGGAAGAGAAGCAGACCCGTTATTAAATTATTATTGTTATTGATTTTATTTGGTTAAAAAAAAATAAAAAAATAATAAGCTGATGTGATTCTAAAAGCATTTCCAGGGCAAAAACATGAAAACACCTACTTTTAACCAAAAACATCGGATTTGATTTTTTTCTATTGATTTAATATTCTAAACTCTATTTAAATGTTTTGTGAAATTTTCAGTTCGATCAATCTTAAGGCATTTGAAAAAAGTCAAAAAAACCGAGTGATTCTAAAAGCATTTCCAGCAGTGTATTACCAGTATGAACCACCCAACTGTGGTTGAAAACACACAGGCAAGACTATACTGAGATAGGATAATATGATCCATCAGAAACCGGAGAGCAACCGTCCATTCTACCTCCCTGATGACCGCACCCGTCGACGGTTGCTGTTAATTTTCATTATGTTTTTTATTTAATTGTTAATAAGTTTATTTTGCTCGTGTTGTGTTTTCCTGAGCTAGAATCATTGAAAGGAAAACCTTCCATTTTTTAACAATAGATAGACCAATACTCCCACATATAGTGTTGCTATTGTATAACTTGTCTAATATTATTGGACTTTAGTAAGGCCTTTGACACGATCAATCATAGTCTAATTTGTATCTAAACTTCATTAGATTGGTTTAAGCAATAATGCTGTTTTTTGATCAACAGATACCAAAGAGTTGCGATTGATGGTACCAAATCAAGTTATGTCGAAATAGGGTCAGGTAGTTCCACAGGGGTCAATACTAGGACTAGTCTTATTTTCTATACATACATCAACATTGCCTGGTAGTTTAAAATATTGTGCCATCAATATGTATGCTGATGATACCCAATTGCTCTATTCTTTCAAACTCTAAGACGAAATGACGGCAGAAATTAATATCAATTTAGATATATCCAATTTAATGAAACTTTCTTGCAATCACTCGTTAAAAATAAACCCAATTAAATCTTCCATTATGCTGTTTGGGCCACGTAAATATTTAACAAGCGTAAAAAAATGAATTAAAAATAAAAAATTAACGACAACACACTTACCTTTATTGAATCTGCTAGAAATCTGGTGGTTATAATTGATACAGATTTGCGTTTTAAATCGCATACCTATTTATGTATATCTCAAAGTCGTTTCAAAATTTAAAGCAAATATATACTTGCAGGTATTTTTTAACAATAAATATGAAACGTAAACTTTGCGATTTGCTCGTTTTGAGTAAATTCAATTTTGCAGATGCTGTATATAACGCATGTTTAGATAAAAAAAAACAAGAGATTGCATTCAGAGAGTTCAGAACTCGTGCATACGCCTGATATACGGAATTCGTAAATATGACCATATCTCGCATGGATTATTAGACTTGAACTGGCTAAACATGCACACTCGACGTATATTACATTCGGGTATTCTATATTATAAAATTATACACCTTCACAAGTGTGCCTATCTTTACAACCGAATTGTATTTCGATCAGATGTGCACCACACCAATGTGAGATTTAGAGGAATAATTTCACCATCTCAGTATAAATCATCAATATTTCAATGGTCATTTTCTTATAATATTTATAAAATCTTTAACAAAATTCCCGCACAAATCTTACATTGAAGAAATTTAAACAGAAAATGAGGTACCTTCTAAATCAAAATGTTTCTTTTTTATAATTAATGGTTTTAATATTTAGACATTGGTAGTTCATATTGTATGAAATAAATATGAATAAATTATTAAAAATCAACCAATAAAACACAGATTAGATTGAATAACTTTAAATTCTCGACTAATTTCGGGTTATCAGCCCATTTTCAAGAGAAAATTCTCTTGAAAAATTCAATTTTCTTGAAAATGGGCTGATAACCCGAAATTAGTCGAGAATTTAAAGTTATTCAATCTAATCTGTGTTTTATTGGTTGATTTTTAATAATTTATTCATATTTATATGTTTCTTTTTTTTTTCAATTAGATAGTTTTTTGGAACGTTTAAATTATATAATTGTAGAATTAATTTAATTTAAGTATTTTCACTCTTTTATAAAATCTTTTTATATTTCCATTTACTTGTAGGTTAAGTGGAAGAGTAGTCAGTTGCATAATTAACTGAACTTCGCCTACGTTTGCGCCATATTTTTTTTTTTGAAATATCTAAAAGTAAATAAAGATATTTATTATTATTATAAATACTCACCGTTATCGCAGGAAATCAAACGTATGTGGAAGCTGGAATCCGTTGTTACCCCAGTGATCCTCGGAACAACTAGAAAATCTAGAATATTACCCGGCAATGTAGAACATATACACATATAGAAAAATATATTCGTAGTACGAAGGATATTAGTGAACAACAACGCCATACCGTTGGTAGAAATACATCGATGTGTGTATACAAAACACCCTGAGAAATTCAAGTAAAAGATGCTGGAAAGTAATAATAATAGAGATTCAGATTTTATTAATTCTTTTGGGAAAACTATTCGAGAATATATAATAATAATAAACAGCTTTATTTGTAATCCCTCAGGTAATATAAAAAAAATAAACAATATATTTTTTTACATACAAATCATAAGGTGAGATTAAGTCTGAGTTAAACTGGACTCATACTGTTCTTCTATATAAACCTTCTCTTTTATGAAATACCAAAAATATTGAAGCAAATATTGAAAACAAAAAAAAATAATAATATAAAGTAAAACGAATAACGAATGAAATAAAACGAATAAATTAAGATTAAATAAGGCGATAGTCAAACTCTTACAGCATATATTGTAATATTTTAAGTTATATGTAGGCGTTATATTAAGTTTGTCAATAAATATTATGTATATATAAGATCAAATAAAATAAAATAATAAAAATAAAGATAGATTTTGTATACAACTTGCAAATCCTTTTCATTTTGTTGATATTTCATTATTAACACTGACATATAATGATTCAATTTAATTAATTGAAATGTTTATTTTATAGATTTTTTTAATAATGTATTCGTATTTATTATTGTTTTTTTTTGCAACAATAAAAATTAATCATAATAAATTTCCCTGCAGATAATCACTTAATCCAATCCACGAGCGACAGTAACGCGATATTCATAAATTTCCAACCGCCTTATTACAATAAATAACGATCGGGGAAAATTCCTAGCGGCCGGTAATTAGCTCACGATTTTTCGATTCTGACCGCCCGATTGATTCTCCGCTGGCGCGTCATGCGAAACGAGTTAGTGGAAACGGACGGCGTGTTTACGAGGTGACTTTGAATTAATTGCTTATTAGAAAAGACACGGCTCGATTGTATAATTAATTAAGATCCCGAACGGACGGAAATTATTATCGAAACGAAGAACGAAACAAAAAATAATAATCGTAGCGGCGATGTTATTTTGCGATTCGATGCTGACTTGAAATTTTTTCTCTGGAAATATTGTTTGTTTTCGAGGACTGTATTGCCTTAAAAACTAGAAATACATGTTCGTTTTTATTTATATTTATACAACTTTAATTATAATTATTTATAATAATGAACAATAAAATAAATTAAATAGCGAGGATTTTATTAATAATAGAAAAATGATTTATTAACTTGGGCACAGTTATTTAAATAAATTAAATAAAAAGAATTTGAAAATAATTACCATATTTTTGTTTTGTTTTTTGCATTAAATATTTTCTATTCAAAAATTGTTGCATTATACAATATGTTATTGTCATACAACAGCAAATGTCTATTATTCGACATTTGTTAAAGTACTTATGTAACATAACTCATAATGTCACAGTAGCTATAGGGAAACTAATTTATTAATTAATTAATTTCAAATTCTTTTTATTTAAGGATTCTATTACTACTAAATCATTATTATCTGAGAAATAATAATAATAATAATGAATATTTTTTAACGTCAACTAATTTTTAATTTTATTAAATTTAACATTAGGTCAAGTTCAGTGAAATAAAATCCTCGCGGCAGAAATACCTGTGGGTCTATATCTCTTATTTAAGAATGTATTATGAAAATATTTATTTCTTCTATATATTGAAAATAATAATAATAATAATAATAATTCATTTATTTCCCAACAGACATACAGTAATCCAATTACAGGGAAAAATATACAAAAAAAAATCGAACTAACAAATTAACAAAAGCGTGTGTACTTAAGATATAAATAAAATAAAACAAAAACAAATAAAATAAAAAACAAAACAAAAATGTTTTCGAATAAGTTACGAGGTACAAAATAAATCCACAATATAATTGAAATAAATTTGAACTTAGTGGAGATTCGTGATTTGCTTAATAAAGCATTTGTAACTACAGTTATAAATGTCTATGCAACCTAGGATACTATTGTTATAATTTCGCATCATAGTGTTCAACGGAGAATTATAATATACGTTAGTATAGCTGCGGTTACATAAAAATGACATGCTGTTCCTACTACAAAATCTAGGTACATAAATATTAATTTGTCTAAGCAGATTGGGATCATCAATTCTGTTATGTATTATTTGATACAATGTGCTCAGAAACCGTATATTACGCCGTGCAACCAGAGATTTTAAGTTGAACATTACCAATATGTCACTGTAGCTTACCGTCTCATCAGGGTATCTGGAATGGAGTTTAAAATAAAGGTATTTGACGAATATTTTTTGAATGCGCTCAATGGACTTTATATGAGAAACATAAAAAGGAGACCACACCACCGCACAGTACTCAAGTTTTGGCCTTACATATGAGTTGTATAGTTTCAGTATCGTCTGAACGTTTTTAAATGGTTGTGAGACTCTACGGATAAAACCTAACATTTTCATAGCAGAATTGACTATATTTGTGTAGTGCGGGACAAAAGATAAGTCTTTATCGAATAAAACACCTAAGTCTTTTATTTGTGTTACACGCTCTAGGGGAATATCTTTCAGCGAATAATTGTATTTGATGTGGTTATCAATTCTGAAAAATGATATGCATTTGCATTTTTTTATATTAAGGTGCAACTGGTTTGCTTCACTCCATTTCTGTATTTTCTCCAAATCCGACTGAAGGATTAGACAGTCCGACATTGAATTTACTTTTGCGAATATTTTAATATCATCTGCATATATCAGCATTTCGGATTGTATGTTTCGGATGACATCATTAATGAACATGAGAAACAATAACGGACCAAGGTTTGATCCCTGAGGGACCCCACTAGTGGGAAAAAATGCTATTGATTTGTAGTTCATGTACTCAACGTAATTTTTCCTTTTAAAGAGGTATGACCTTAATAACTGTGTCATACTCCAGCTGAAGCCCCATTTCTCTAACTTATTTAAAAGTATTGTATGGTTTATGCTATCAAACGCTTTCTCGAAGTCTGTATGTATAACGTCCACTTGTTCGCGTTTATCCAGGTGATAAGAGGCAAATTCTGTAAAGTTTAATAGGTTGGTAGTAGTAGATCTTCTTCTCATAAAACCGTGCTGTCTGGTGGTAATGTGGGCTTCAACGAAGGAGTATAACTTATCAGCGATAATTGTTTCGAATAACTTAGCAAAATTATTTATTATAGAGATCGGACGATAGTTACTTATTTCATGTTTATTATTTGATTTGAGAACTGGTGTAATTCTGGTAATTTTCCATTGGTCTGGAAAAATAGATGTCTTTAAAATTAAGTTGAATACATGAACCAATGGCGTTGCTAGAACCTGAATACAATCTCGTACCAGAAACGATGGGATGTTATCACAGCCTGCCGTAAAATTGTTGCTCAGGTTTTTTGCAGCCTTAAATATATCAGAAGTTGTTATCTCATTTATGTGTATTGCAACATTTAACATAGATCCCCCAACAGCGTTCTGGTTGTTACTGCTTCCGTTTTTATATACAGAGGAAAAATAATTTGAAAAACTATTAACGATATCTTGAGGATTATCAATATTTTTTTGCCCATATAACATGGAACCCGGGATGCGAGATTGTGATTTTTTGGATGTCACATAGTTCCATAATTGCTTATGATCGTTACAGATGGAATTTTCGGCACTTTTAACAAATAAAGAGTGATCACATTTGATATTTTGCCGAATTTCTTTGCGGATTTTAGCTATCCTGTCCTTATAAATGCCTAACTTAAAAACCTTATGCATTCTCCGAAAATGTTCCTTCGTTCTTATCAGTCGGATTGTGTGAATGCCAAACCAGCAGGGGTATTTATTTTTACTGTTAACTCCATTGTTTTTAAACGGCACTGTTTCGCTAAAGATAGAGTTAAGCGCTCGGTATAACTCATCACAAGATTTTTCGGGAACCTTCTCGGAAACAACATTGGCCCAATCATATTCGACTATTTTTTTGTACAATAGAGGAACATTTGCTTTACGAAAGTTATATTTTTTGCTTTTTATATTGCTAGTTATATTTTTTTGCTTATCAATGAAGGTGTTAAAAGAAAATGTGAGAGGTGGATGATGGTTATCAATACTCACAATTGGTAACTCTTTAATATAGTTACATTTAATACCGTTAGTAGTTAGTACGAGATCTAATAACCTATTGTGTGTGTTTAAATTAGAATTATGTTGGGTCAAGTTGTTTAATAGAATAAGGTTTTTAAGTTCTGAAAGCTTCCGCTCGTTCACTTGGGGATTTTCTAGTGAGCTGACAAAGTTAGGTAAATTAAAATCACCACAAATAATTACAGATTTATATAAATTGCAAATTCGATCTAATTCCGTGCACAAGCGAACATACGTATCAATTGTCTCTGACGGCGGGATGTATAAACACACAAAACAAATATTTTCATGGCCAAAACAAGCCCGAACAGCAATGATTTCAAGGTTTACATTGAGGGGAATAATTTCTACAGAATAAGTGATACTGTTTCGCACTGCAATCATTACACCACCGCCTCTTTTACCAATTCTGTCACATCTGAAAACCGAGAAAGTATCTGGGAATAGCTCCCCATTCATTACACCTTCACGTAGCCATGTCTCGGTAAATAAGAAAACATCACTATCACTAGCAACTATATTATTATAGAATTCGTTAGTTTTTGTTAACAATCCGCGAACATTTTGATAGTAGATAGTTACTCCGCTGATACTCCGCTGGGTGTTGATTAGTTTTCCGGTGCCGATGAAGTGATGGTCAAAGTTCCACGAACATATTTTAAAATAAGGTTCGATTCTCCTGCATTTTTCCTCTCATTAAACTCTTTCCTGATTTTGCTTTCAATGTCTACTTCCATGGGGGTTTTATCTTTTTTCAAGCTGATATTTTTTAAATCATCCTTTGATTTCAATCGAGCGGATCCACGAAGCAAGGTTTTGACGTCCTCTGGATCATGTAATACAGCTTTAACCGGTCGGCATTTATCAGGCGATTTATTACCCAAACGAAAAATATGTTTAAGAGCGGTGATATTAGTATTTATTGTTTTCAGAATGTCTAATACAATCTGGTTATCTGTTGATTTATTGTTTTCTGGTACATTGTAAAGGATGATATTGTGTGATCTTTTAATTCTCTCGTTTGTTTCCTTGCAGATAAAATTCATATCAGTTTTACTATTAGCCTCAATTAGCTTCTCAAATTTATTACGCAAACTGGCGTTTTCCTCTTCTAGAAGAACGATTTTTGCATTTGTGTTGACAAGTTTTAGATTTAAATCAGAGAAAAGTGCTTCAATTTGTTTTTTGAAGTCATCAAATTTGCACTCAATTGTTTTTTTTTAGATCAGAAATTCCGTCTGTATTAGGGACAGAAGATGATGTACTGTCCGTCAACCCTAGTTTACACGAAATACTACAAAACCACTTTATTCCTTTATTATCATTATCACGATAATGTTTCAGCTCCACATCAGACATCTTTATACACGCAGCATGAAACCACTTTCCACAATTTCCATTGCATTTAATTGACGAGCTGTATGATTTAGGGTGCAGTGACGCATGGCATATTGAACAGTTATTCATTTTATTAATTGTATCAATAACGGTAAGGGTAATTGGGGAGGTTGGGTAAATTTCATACAAAAACACACTTTTTCACACTACGCGGCCCGTCGTAGTGACTGACAGTATAAACGCAAAACAGCTGAGGTTTAGATAGGCCACGGTCAGGGTCACACAAGAGATACAGAGGATCAATGGATTAATTTTAATTTCAATGGAAAAATTGTACCTGTTTTTTTCGGTCAATTTAATCCAATGCGATTCTGCAGCAACACATTAAAATCACTAAATGCCACTCTTATACACTGCACGATCACTAAGCACTTTTAGTATGTGTATTCGTTGTCCTTATCACAACATCACTACTTAAAATTAAATATTTTAGGTGTAGTTATTGTCATAGAAAAACACTATTTAACGGAGAGGCGATAGACACGCGTTCGTTCGTTCGTATTAATCTTTATTTCTGAGTATTACATTATATAATTATATACATACATATAAATACAATCATTTATACATTGTTAGACCTCAGAAAATAGCTATCGACCGTCGCACAGTGGTTCCAAATGCCGAAAAGGTGGTCATAATATGAAGATGTTAATGGATTCGTTTGAAACTTTGTGTATAGGCTGCTTTAAGGAAAGTAATGCAAAATCTTTATAAAAAACTGACAAAAACAAAATGGCGGTACTAATATGGCGGATAAAAAGTTCAAAATTGCAATATTTTTGTGAAAATTCGGTATATTGGCAGTTTTAAATACACTGATGTAAAATATGAACTAAAACTTAAAAAGAAAACAAAATGGCGGTTCCAATATGGCGGACAAAAAGTACATGTAAATTAGTATTCATCGTCGGACGAATGCGCAAATTCGTCGTCGGCGTCGCTGCTCTCAGTTTCCAAGCTCGGCGCTTTTAACATATCCACAGCTTCAACGTGTAACGCTTTCAGCTGTTTCAACGGCAGTTTTCGGAGGCTTGATATTACAGGGTCTGAATCTACCAAAAGCCTCTGAAATACATCCTGCATGTTTTGGACGCGACTAGATTTCCGCGCAAAATCCTGCCTATATTGTTTAATGAATTTGTTGCAAGATTCTTGCGCTTCTTCTGACATTTGTCCAATAGGCAGGATCGACGCTTCAATAATTTTGCTGCCGTGCATCAGAACCTTATGCACCGTAGTTGGCATGCAGAACCAGGGATATAGTTCCACGTATAATCGAGCTGTTTCGGTGCAATATTGATCGAACTTGCAGAGATTCACGTCGAACCCGCACGCAAGAACTTGTAGCACAACGTGAAATCTTTTAATCAAACGTTTGTCCAATCCCGATAACTGGATTGGTGATGCCGTAATTTCCGCATTCTCGAAGAAACGACGTGCGGTATTTCCGTCGTTTGTACTTCCATGCCCCTGTTTCGGCATGTCAATCAAGAACCCCAATTCCTGACGGAATCCTTTCTGAATGTTTCTCTTACGCGCTTCGACCTTTTCCTTATCTTGGCCCCGGTTTTGTCATTTCTTTACTTCAAGCCTGTAGGAAATGTGCAAAAGGGCCTCAAAAAACCGAATCCAGGCATGCAAAGTGGAAAGGCCGAACTGCAAATGATCGTCTTTGATCGGTTTTTTTCAGTATGGCATCAATATCGTTGAACTGCTTCGATGTGCAGTCGCAAAGATAGCATCTCATACTCGAAGTAGTGTCAGTCAACGCATTGCACACTTTTCCATCTATCATGGTGAGAGATAAGACGTATGAAACATGCAGCTCTTTTCCATCAACAATTGTTTCGAAAACAGTCAAGTTGCGCTCTTGCTTTTGAATGTCATCTACCAAAAGTTTCGTCGAAGTGACAGTTTCACGTAGAAATTTGATTTTCAGAGGGCGACAAAATCGAGCAGATGACGGACGCGGATTTTTCCAGATAACGATTTCTTTCTGCGATGACTTCTCCACAGTTACAAGCTGAAGCGGCACGAGAGAAACAAAAAATATATTTGCGTCGGTTTTTGAGCCATCATCCCCTTTGAATTTTTGCTTGAACGTGCTCTGTCCAGATGTTCCGTCGCATCCCCATTTACAAATCAAATAGACATTGTAAAGATTGTCGATGAGGCTGCGAATGACATCTTCTTGGACCAGTAATATTCGTTTGACCGTGTGATCCAGCAGTGCTTGAAGGTTTACTTCAGCACTACTCTCTGTGATACGCATATCGGAAGCGGGGGGTAACATTCTTTTTTAGCGGTCAAAACATCCTTGTAAGATGGATATAATTTACAGTTATGATCAATACTCGATGCTCTGATGTTATTGTACATATGCTTTGACAATCTGTTGTCAATAAGCAGCGATAGAGCCTCATTTTTGGTCATTGGGTTTTCACGAACAGCATGTAAGGCATCTCTATACCTCGTTGCTGTGCTTGGACTCCCTTCGGCAATCTCTTTCACCACCTTTGCTGCATCCAAGTTCCCAGAATTGCGAAAGCTCATCTGCAATCCGTAGGCGAGCTCGTCGATGTTATGTTGGTCTCGCATGGACTGCGTTCTCCTCCTTTTTGACCTCTCACTGCAGCCTTCAAAACTAGTAGATGGACGCCCTGCGGCACGTCCAGGCGTGGCTCCGGCTGTACTTGAAGTCGCTTTTGTGTCTTTGGGAGGCTCTGTAAAAATGATTATCATTTAGGCGTTTTGGACAGAGACCAATGATATTATGAATTTGTACTAAGATACCTTACCGTGCACAGTTTTTGAAGAGCATTCGCTTAGATTGTTGATAACGACGTCTAGCCACAGCGTATTATTTTCCAAAAATCTGTCGTGCATACTGTGGTTCTCGTTAAATTTTTGCCGAATTTTATGGAAAACTTTCCGCAAGACCCTTTTTCCATCGGCAGACACAGTGATCGGGTTTCCAGTTACGGTTTTTAGATGTGTTTCGACCAAACCGATAAGGGTATTGTTGTCTTTCGTAATAGAGTTCTTGATTATATCGTAAATTGTTTTTCTTTTTAAGGATGTGGAGTCTACAGATTTATCTGAAAATGATTGTAATTTTGAATTATGAATTTTTGTTATTACACTTAGAGGACAGTTTATTTCATTTGATAAATTTAATTTTAATTCTTTTCCCGGCAGCTGTTTGTAATCATATTGGGAAAAACCCATCCCTTTCCCGAGACTCTGATGACGTATAACCGAGAAACTTCTTCTACTTTTCTTCTTCTTTTTTTCTATCTACTTTTTGTCGTTTCTATTACTAATATTGACAATGTTTACATTTAAATTATTTCAATGAAACCATGTAATTGTAATTATAACGTAATTATTCGATTATCATTATTATTTTATACATTTGTAATTATTAACTGTTACTATTTTATACATAAATTGTAATAACTTTAACTGAAAAGTAACACGAATTTGAATGTTACACGGAAAAAACTGGTTGGCTCAGAATAGGTAAACATGTTTACCTGTCAGTTTTACTCAAATTGGGAAAAAATTATACTTGATATACACAGATGGCGGATACTTAACCTAGGTAAACAAGGCGTAAGTAAACATTCAGTCTAAATATCGCCCAACTTTTGGGCTGATTCTGGTATATCCGCGGATTGAAACAAGTAAATGTGCCGTGGTATATCTGTTGGGTTAACCATAACCTAAAATGTATACCTGTATCAATAGCAGCCCAACAGTTTACCTATCGTAAGTAAATATATACGAGTAACAAGCCAATATTTTTTTCCGTGTATATATTGAAATGTCATTTACAGCAGTTAACGAACTTTTGCACAGAAAATTCAATTAAAAAAAAACGGAAAGTTTGGGAAGCTAATTTTACTTGGACATAATTAAAAATGTGTTACACAATAAGGGGCAAGTGGTCCGAGCGTGGGATCTCGTGGGACTTTTCACTTATGAACATTGCAACATTAACTTTGAAAACTGGCACTTAGAAAAATCCATACTTTACTCGTCACGTTGGTTAAATAATGACCAAAATTAATTGTTGACATCTTATATTGCTAAGAAGTACTTACTTTCTTGAGGAGAATCCATTTCGATCGAATCCAAATCACTGTGGCAGGTATAAAATTGTTCAGGATCTCGGTCTCGCGTCGACCCTACTTCCCGAGGCGCTCGAGTAACAATGAGGGCCCAGAGCCCCCTATGCACATTTGACCGTTGTTATGGGTGGTTTCCAATAGGCCAGGTACCAACCGACATAACTAAAGTCTAAAAAGTCCCTAAATCGAACGTTCGTCTTTGGGTATTTTGGCCACGTTTTCGGCATTTGGAACTACTGTGCGTCGGTCTTTCTGCATTATTTTCTATGTTATGTTACATAACATAACATAAAAAATTAATATTTTCAAAATCTATTCTTATTTACAATATATACAATAATAATCTAACATAATATAAAAAATAAATATTTTCATAATATATTCTCAAATAGGGGCTATAGACCACAGGTCTTTCTGCCCCGATGATTTTATTTCACTGAACATGACCTTTAAACTTAATAAAATACAAAAATAGTTCTCCAGAAAAAATTGAAATATGTCGTTAAAAATTTATTCATTATTCCGGTTATATATTCAATACCATAAATAGTAATTTATTTCACTCACTCTCTCTCTTTCTGGGTAGCAATCTAATTGTGTATGTACGGGCACATCCATTGAGACCCAGACTTCCTGAAACTTGAGCGCACCTGAAACAATCCGTCGGATGTAGCAACAGCGATATAAATATGCGATGCAGATTTGAACAAAAGGGGTCTCTGATTAGCATTCACGGCGGCGCCCACCAATCGATGTTCGACACACGAAGAACAGCCATTACAATGTATTACATCAGTGAACCATGGATTTAATAATAAATTGGTCAGTTATTTATTTAAGGCCGGGACAGTGAAGTTTGTGACAGTTGCTAATATTGTTGTTGTTATCTTTTGTCTAGTTATTCGTTATTTACATGGTTAAAAATGGATATAATCGTTCATATTTTCGATTCGAATATTTTTACGATTACAATACTTTCCCGTGAATAGGGGAAAGTAAGAAAGCGTAAACATAATATAAAAAAATATTTTAATTTAATACAATATTTACCATAAATTAAATACAATGAAATTGAAAATAATTAATAAATTATTCCCTCTTCAGTTACTGTGATATTTCGACTTACGTTACGCAAGTACTTTAAAACAACTGTACATTAAAACAATTCATTCTTTTTATTTACTAATAGACTTTGATTAAAACACTTGGTTTGTTTCACTAAATCAGTGAAACAAACCAAATGTTTTAATCAAAGTCTATTAATTAAATATGTTTCACCACGGATTAAGTGAGAAATTAATTCAAAATACTTTTTATTTACTTTCAAATTTCTGAGATTTAATGAGATTTATTTTTTCAAATCACTTGTTAAGTTAAATAAATTATATATATTTTAAAAGCAAATGAAAACGCAAATATTTGAAGTCACAGCCAACTATGATTTGCATTTGAAAAAATACAACTTTACATTTACACATTTTACAACTTTATTTTAATTTTTCGATTTTTTTTGTATCACGTAAGCCATGTTCAAAAACATATGAAACATTTAGATGTAAACAAACATCAATAATAAAAACGTAAGCAAACTTTTATACTTTTTAATATAAAATTATTGAGTAGCTAAAGGGAAAATAATTTATTAATTAATTATTTTCAAATCCTTTTTATTTAATTTATATAAAATGCATTTTTCTAATGAAGAAAAGTACGAAATGCTTAAAATACATATTCAATCTGAAGAAACTGCTTTACCGCCCATGCCTCTAATGTTCGTTAATGACTCGCATTTTGAAAAATATTTTTAATAATTTTTGTTTTATTCTTATATTGTCGAAATTTATTTATGGTATATTAAGTGTTTTCTGTATTTCGTTCACTTATTCATTAATTTGTTTCATTAAATAAAGAAATATTTATTGTTAATTATAATTAATTTATCTTTATGCATCGCCTACGTTATACAGGGCAAGGCATCGGCGTATGAATATAATAATTATTACTTTTTGTTTCTTAAAAATAATTTTGTATTATGCGTCTTCAGCCAAGCAAGTTTTATTAATAAATTGATGCTGAATTTCTAACGATAAGGGAGATATCAAAAACGGCCACTACTTCAATGTCCCAACATGTATATCAGTTTAAAAATTAAACATCTTAAAATAAACAAGTAAGATTAAATGAAAATATTAGGCCGATGGTCGATAGCCATTTAACAATTATTTAATTTTTGTGTGATATACATAATCAATGTTTGTTACCTTATTGTAAACTTAATTGTTAATAAAGATTGTTATATATACAGAGAGCATTTTTTTATCGGTATACATTTCCCCTATGTATACCTGCAAAATAGGCGAGTCAAACGCATTGATGTATGTGTGTTTGGTTGCCTATAACACGCAACTGAACACACATATGCCAAATAATCAACTAAACATACACACATTAATCGGTCCAATGCGTTTGACTCGCATTTTTGCAGGTATACACTTCCCCTAATGTATACTGATAAAAAACCTCCCTGTATATAAAAATAATATTTTTTTGAAGAGCTAAAAAAACAAATTATTTGAAGTCACAGCCAACTATCATTAACATACAACTTTATCTTATATCTCAGAAATTTTAAACTTAAAAAAATACTTTAAAAAATCGACTGCTCACCCATCGATATGTATTGTAAATATAAATATTTGTAAAGAATTTTAATACTGCTGTCTGAATAAAGATGTTTGTATGTAATAATATCAACGTATTCTACTAAAAAAGTGGCTGTTATTATTGTAAGTAGATATCTTTTCAATTAAAGGCGTTACCTTAATATTTCAAAATTGGCAAAATTTTACTTTTGATATATTACTCGAAAACAATTGAATATTGATAGACAAAATTTAATAAGGTACATGACATTAGAACTAAAATTGAGCTCTGGAAGCATATTTTCTCTATCTTTAATATTAATATTAATGGTACTTTACTTGAAGAAACCATCGAAAATAGGACACCCTGTACAACTGCATATTTAGAAATGTATTTTTTATATAGTTGACAAATAAATAAATAATAATAAAAAACGAAATTAAAAAAAAAATCAGGTTTACCACAGGGACCACACTCTAGTCCCCAGTCCGACCCCTGTGGCACACCTAAGGTATAATATTTATAAGATTTGTTCGATTGTTATCAATACGAACACATTGAGTTAATGCACAACCCAAGAAAACTTTTAAACCAATCTACCACTTTCACCCCATTACCCATCAGTTCGAGTGTCCGTTAATTTGGACTAGAAAAATCAGTGTAAACGGAATCCACCCTTTTCAAAACATCTGAAAGAAAAGACTGGAATAAAAATAAATTGGTAATAAATCTTGTATTTTGACGGCGTAAGGGAGAATTGTAAACTTTTTTACATTTAAAATTTTTATGAAACTAGTTACAATTGTAGAATTTCTCCCTTTTCGAGTTATTGGTGTTTCAAATTAAAAAAAAAGCTCTGAAATTTCATGATCTACGCTAACTTTAATGCTCAGGTCATGATTAACAGCTCATTTTAAGGCTATTGAAATTGGCTTTAATGTGATTTATAACATGATGTGGTTAATTACAATGAAATTAAACAAGGAAAATTTCTGGCAATGATCAATAAAATTCGATCAATCCCTTTTTCCAACTGCAAAAAATTACTTACACTGTAAGTTTTACAAACATCTATTGAAACAATTACTTCCCGAGCATTTACCCCGCCGGACATTGGATTACACAATAGATATTTGTTGTTGCATAGCAGTACTACTGCGAATTGCAACGGTTTGAGTCGAAATTATTTAATGACACGTGTCAAAGTGCCAGCACGTCAGCACATTCGCAAAGTTTGAAAAAATGAAGAAGAGTGTGGAGAAATCATTTTAACACATCGTAAGGTAAGAAATAACACACTTAATTATAATATTCTTCCAAATACTAGGTTTTAACTTTGAAAGACAACAATCAATTTTTTCTATTAATCATTTTGCTTTCCTATTAAATTTTCAATCAGAAACTTATTTGACCGTATTCACCGGGGAAAGTACCATGATGGACACATCACCATTTTTTTTTATTTTATCGATCCGATCAATATTGGCCAAACAATTATAAAAAAAACGCTAACAGTAAAGTTACACTTCATGATTATTGATTCTAGCTAAAAGCTCACAACTGTTATAAAAAGCTTAAATAAAACGCTTGGGTTCAATCCATTCAGCCGTTATTGCGTTATCGAAAACACAGACATTTTTTAGAAATCAATGGAATTAATTCAGGGGACCTCAAAACGTGTATATCCATTGAAATTAAAGATTCCAAAATTTTCACGATCACAATACTTTCCCTTGGGTAAGAGTTCGGTGAAAGTAAAAGAAAAACGGGTCTATTCGTTAAAATTTTGGATTCGAACATTTTTACTTATCACCTACTTGGATAGGGGATAGTGAAAACAAAACATAAAAATATTATTCAATATAAATTATAATTAAATATTTACAATAATAAATCACTTTTAGTTTGTTTAACTAAACTTTTTTATTGGTGAATGTTATTACTGTTGAAGGTTTAAATTTTTTGAATGTAAAAATTATTTTATTATAATTATAAATTTTACAATATAATGTTATACTTTTTTCTTTAATTTACAATTTGAAACACATGAAAAAAACACCTAAACAATATTACTATAAATAATTAAAACAAAGAAAAAAAAAAGTGTGTATGTAAGGGAGGTGCATTAAATTACAATTGGTTTGTTTCACAAAATTTGAGTATTTATTTCGCTTTTTAAGGCATTATCGAGAGTAAGTTACAAAAGAGACTGACAGCTGATAACTAATATGCTTATATACAGGGTGTTACAAACGTAACGGATAAATTTAATCGTAAATAAACATATTTTAGAAAAATGCTCTGACACGTCGATTTTTATTTTTAAAATGCTACCCTAACATACATTTTTCAGACCCCCACCCCTTCGCCCCTAAGGGGTGGCGACCCCAACTTTAATAATTCAAATACTAAAGCCCCCTTGCGATACTTCAAATGATAGATTTTTTATTCTGAATTCAAAAAAAAATATATCAAAATCGGTTAATAAATTACGGTGATATTTACCAAAATGTATTTATTTATAAAATTGAGAGAATTAACCAAACTAATCCTTAATTAAATGCATTTTAAAAATAAAAATCGACGTGTCAGAGCATTTTTCTAAAATATGTTTATTTAAATAGAAAAGAGTATTGTTCATTCACTTGGTCACAGTTATTTAAATATATTAAATAAAAATGATTTGAAAATAATTAATAAATTATTTTCACATTTAGCTCTGTGACTTTTGACTTACGTTACGTAAGTACGTTAAACAAATGCACATTAGAACAACTACTTCCCGGGCAAATACCCACGCCGGACATTGAATTACATAATGTACACCTGCTGTTGCACATCAATAAAATATTGCATAATGCAACAAATTTTGATCCGAGATGTTTATTTACCGATTTTATAGAATTTATCCGTTACTTTTGAAACACCCTGTATAGTCAAGTAATAAGGGATTTTCTTGAAACAAACCAACCTTGGAAATTAGACCGACATTTGCTTAAAACTTTAATAACAACAATTTCACATAACGTAACGTAACCTTAATTTTCTAATCATCCTCTATGATTTTTCAACCTGAACATAGCTCCCCTAGAATCTAATAAGTCTAGCCAACATTAAATACATTTCCTTTCCGCGGCGTTAGATGGCGCGCGCGCAGGCGGGTAATTCAAAACTAGTCTACAATATAATTAATATATTTAATTATGTTTTTAAACAATTTTCAAGAAATTAACATTTCCGCTTATACCGGAAGTCGATACCAACTTCCTTATTTTAAATGGAACCCCATTTTTTTGTTGTTGTAAATTTGGATTCTAAATATGTTTTATAACAAACAAACAATATTAGCACTTACTATACCTAAACCTAACCGTTTTTGATGTTTTTCAATATTTATAAAAATTATTCATTTTATAATGGTTTCATAAAATAGAATGAAATCACAGGAATGAAAATTGTATTGTTTTTGTAAAAAAGTGATTCCGTAATAAAATTATTATTATTATTATTAAATATTAATTTTTGTTGTAGTATTATTGCATAACGTATTCATGTACAACAATATCGAAATTTGTATACAGTATGTCTGAAATTAACTGCGAAGGTCAGTGAATTTAATTTATTAACAATTTTATTTGTTAAATGGAACACTATACATTTTTACATATTCTGAAATAGAATTTAGTTCTGTATTGATCAGTAATGGTATTTCATATATCTATCTCTTCTGGTTTTCAAGATATTAACATATTTGTAAGTAGAATCGCTTATACTTGATTTTATATGTGGAACGTCGTGTATATTTCGACATAATTTGAAGTAGAATTTATCCGTGCATTGATTTATATTAGCATTGCCTATAGCTATCATTTTTTTATTTTCAGGTTATTAATACACTTTCTAAAAGAGACTCCGTTGTATTTTAGGTGGAAAATTTAATTTTGTAATTGAATAAAATTATAGTTTAATATTTTTAATCTGATAAATGGATATATTTTTACAAAATGACTTTTGAATGAATAAATTAGTAAGATTACTGAAAGACATATTATTATATCTAGTTGATTCTGTTTTCAAATAGAAAGTGCATTGTTTCAGATATTTTAATTAAAACTTTAAAACCAACTAAGATGAGTATAGGGTGTGCTAATATGGATTAATACAGAACTGAATTCTACGCCAGAGTGTGTGAAAATATTCAGGGTGTTCCATTTGAAAAATCAAATTTTCACAATATGAAATTAAATTTACCTCACAATTAGTTTGAAACACACTTTATAATATTCTCAATTAATTTTCCTAGATGTGCTCAGCATTTGGGTTGCACAATAAATGTAGAAAATGCCAAATCAATAGCTTGCTTCTATCTCGTGATTTTATTGTTTGAAATGACCTCTTAAAAAGTGATATTTTTTTATAAATATTCAAATATCTCAAAAATGGTTTTTGTTATAAAATCATATGTGAAATCAAAATCTGTAATAAAAAAATGTGGGGTTCCATCCATTTAAAACACGGATATAGACTTCCAGTATAACTGGAAGTGTTAGAATCTTTAAAATATTTTCATTGAGAACATACTGTTTTACATAAGTCATTCCAGTATAACTGGAAGTGTTAGAATCTTCAAAATATTTTCATTGAGAACATACTGTTTTACATAAGTTATAAAAATTTCAATACAATCAATTAATTGGAAGCCCATATACTTTTAATGTGATTTCTCGGTGGGACACCCTGTATATAAAATCTGTATTTCTGAGAGTTATATTAAATAACATCACAAAATTTACAACCAGTTAAGCCTCGGAATATGGGACCATCTGTCTTTCTGCCAACCCCTGCATATTATACTAGATTATAAAAAAATCAATATTTAACGATTATTCGCAACACTAAGAGCGTAGCTTGTGCAAATACCACTACCATTGACACGTAAGACTCGTTGCAAATTTCTTTTGTTTACACGAGTGTATGTATGTTTGTATGTATCTGTGTGTGCTGTTAACTCTCCCCTGGATTGGCTAATGGCCGATATAAAATTTGCACGACCGTTACAATTGCGAAATTATGAATTATTTATTACGAGAAGGGAGCGGTCTGAAGCACACACAAGCGCCCAACTCAGGCTTAAACAATTCGAACAATAACGCAATTTCGTATTTTTTTTCATTCCATTTCTTTCACACTATTTTTTCCAATTAATTGATAATAATCTATGTGTATTAAAAATTGATTGCATTTTTTAAATAACAAAGTGAATAAAGGAATATTAAATACTGAATGGTTTTTTGAGTTTAAGTGAAGTGTTTAATCACAAATTGAAAGACTGTTATTCCTTACTTCACAATTTATTTTTATCTTAGATGTACATTTCGAGACGCAAAGTGCTCATTATCAATAACAATTTGTGAATATTAAATAATTTACTTATAGACAGAGAAAGGATAAAAAAGACAGTGTTTACGACTAGAAGTAATTGTTTAAATGGATGTTTGTTCTTTTATGAAGTACTTACCTTATGTAAATCAAAAAGTTGCAGTAACTAAATTTTAACATTTTTATCGTCTTTATTTAAACGTAGAAATAATAATTATGAAATTATTATAAAATCAAATATATTCTAAGATAAGATTTTTAAGATCTTCGGTCGTTATCCATTTCATGTAATATTTATGTGAATATAAATCTACAAATACATTGTAAATAATTATCTAAACTATGTATAAATGTTACATGAATAAAGATGTTTAGTAGTAGTTTTTTTTTATAAAAAGAAAATTACAAAATAATTAGTTTACAGAACTGAATGATTAATTAATATTATTTAGTTTTATAATTAGAAATGTTTTATAAATGTAAAATAATACATCAGATAAATTATTACTAATTTATATGGCTGATAGAAATTGTTGCAATGCCAATTATTGCTTATTGGTTGGCTCTGCAGCAATTGTTTCAAAGTCACTTCAGTAGATAGATTATTACTGATTTATCTACCTTATAGAAATTGCTGATATGTTAATTACTACTTATTGATTGACTATGCAGCAATTGTTTCAAAATCGCTTCAGCAGACATTATTACAGATTCTTCTGCTTAATAATAATTCTTACATAAATAATTCTTATAAACGTTATTTAAAGACAGAAAAACATTTTGTTTGTATAACTGAAATGTAAAGGGTTTTCCAATAAAAGTGATATGATTTCTTAAAAAAAAACACCCTTATTGTTAAGGAAATTCAAATGTTTTTTTTTTATTTAATGTGAAGTACAATCGATACAATTAAGTTCTAAATAAAACGTCATTCAAACGGCCTTCACGACTTCTTCTGCAGGAACGAATTCGATGAACCCAATTTTCGAGCACTTTTTCCACGAAATCAAGTCGTATGTCATAAATAGCACGTTCAATATTGACTTGTAAAGCTTGAAGAGAGTCTGGTTATTTTGAAAGACCAATGACTTCAAATAACCCCGCAAGAAATAGTCTAATGGTGTTAAATCACAACTTCTTGGAGGCCATTCAATATCACAATTTCTTGAAATAATCGAATCTCCAAACTTTTCTAGCAATAATTCAATTGTTGCATTTGTTGTGTGGCATGTAGCCCCGTCTTGTTGGAACCAAATGTTGTCAAGATCAACTTCTTCCAATTTTGGCCATAAAAAGTTGGTTATCATCGATCTATACCGCTCTTCATTGACAGTAACGATGTTATCATCTTTATTTCGAAAGAAGTACGGACCGATGATTCCACCAGACAACCAAACTGTCAATTTAGGTGAATGTAATGGATTTTCTTGAATAATTTGTGGATTTTCTTCGCACCAGAATCGACAGTTTTGTTTATTTACCGCACCACTCAGATGAAAGTGAGCCTCATCGAAGAAGATGATTCTCTTAAAAAAATCATCGTTTTCAAGTTGTTCCAAGGCAAAATCAGCGAATTCACTACGTTTACGGTGGTCCAATGACTTCAATTCTTGAGTGAAAACAATTTTATACGGATGCAAATGCAAATCCTTTTTCAAAATCCGCCAGATTGTGGTTTGAGACAGTCCCAATCGTTGAGAACGTCTTGGAATGGACAAATTGCGGTCTTTAGCAACACTTGCCTGAACGGCAGCAATATTTGCATTACTTCGAGCGGTTCTTTGTCTTATTGGTACTTTAACATTATGTAAAGAAAATGTACGCTCACAATTTTCAACAATTCGACGAAGAGCGAGAACACTTGGACGATTATTACGACCATAAAATGACAAAAGCGCACGAAATGTTGCAATTGGAGAACGATTATTTTGATAATAAAACTGAATAATTTGTAAACGTTGTTCTTGTGTATATCTCTCCATGATGAAATTGTAAACACTACTGAATACAATGAAAAATAAATGACAGATCATGACATATTACAAATGGCTGAAACGTCACTTCAAAATCATATTATCCCTAGTGGAAAACCTTATATTTAGTGTTTTTTTATAATGACGCGTTAATGACGTCGACATTATAATTTCAGTTATATAAAGTAAAAAGTATTTCTTCGCCTGAAGAAGCTACTGTGTAGCGAAACAATTGTCGCGAACAATAAATAGAAATGAAAATCAAAAACTTAATAGTTTCATTTAAAGTTATCATGGATTTTCAAAGAGTTAATGCCTTCACAATCAATAAAAGTAAAAAGTGTTTTCATTAATCGAACAACGATGTATAACAAAGTAGAAGCTTTGACAATTAATAAAATAGAGAAAAAAAATGGAAATCATCATAAAATGAAATATATATTAATCGTAATAAATGAAAGACGACGCAAGCGCCACCTTTCTCCTAACTTCATGTGGCATCGTCTACGATTCGAGTCTACAAGGTAGACAACAGAGAATATTATTTATTTTATATAAAGAAATTTGAAATTTAATTTTCACAATTGATTAATTAATTAGTAATAAAACTCGATTTGATTTCCTTTCTTCACTTATTTATTTTCACTAATAAATATGTCTAACAGACATACATTTCGAGTACCATGTACTCATTTTCAATAACTGAATAAAAATAAATAAATAAATAAGTTAAGAAAGGAACGTGTTTTATTACTTCACATAGCTCAAAACATATAGTGGATATGAATAATTAATTAATATTATTAATGATTTTTTTATGAAAATTAAGTTCATAAGAATTTTGTATGTTTATAAAAACAAACATATTTCTAATTAAAACTATTAAATTTTAGTTTATATTTATTTCTTTTTAATAAAAAAATATATATATTTCATTACATAATGATTCCTTTATTATGTTTTACTCCTATACAATTAAGTTGATAAGAATTTTGCATATTTATAAAAACAAACATATTTCTAATTAAAACTACTAAATTTTAATTTTAATTATAAATATATTTGATTCTATAAATACACAAAATTCTTACCAACTTAATTTTATAGGTATACAAAAATACAAAATACTACACATATTTTCGCAATCAAAATTAATGAAACGTTTCTTATCTGATAAACTTGACACAACTTTTTTTTAAATTAATTTAATTAATTACAAGCGTCCTTTTTATTGTTTCCTTTCCATAAATTGGCATTTATTTTAAAACAATTATTTATATTCCGTGCGGGTTTTCTTTTTTAATCACAATTATAAACCGATTAAACCTTTAATCTGATTAAATTAACCCATATAGCGCTCCTCACCTTGTACGAATAACTTTTGCGACATTTCAACGGCAAACACAATCAAAATAATTCATCAAACGCGCGCAGCTTTTTCCCATAACGACGCGACGCGCGATTTCTGCGGAATCCGTCCGTCGATCTCATTCGTGGAGATTCTCAAACGAAGGACGAAAATAATAGTTAGAAAAATGTTGGCATTAAATGTTGTTTTGTTTTTACTTTCTAGTTTTTTTTAGATGAGATAAAGGTATGCGCGTACATAGGAATAATTTTCGGGGGGTAGTGGTTATGAGTTCTTATTTTATACAAATGAAATACAATTTAAATAAATTGATCTACTGAGCACACATATTAGTAATGTTTCATCAACATGAAAATAATGTTGTTACAGCGTTGCTAAATCGTTGTTTGTTTTTTTAAATCAGTCATTAAAATACCCTACGCCACTGGATAAAAGTGATAATGTGTAATGAATTAAAAAAAAACAGAATTAGGTAATGGAAGTTTCAAAGCGATACATACAGAATTATACAATAAAAGTATCAAAATTTGCTTTTACAATAAAAATATAAATTAAAAATGTTTTTTTTTTTCTAATTTATATTTTTATTGTAGAAGCAACTTTTATCAAAATTTTATTGTATAATTTTGCTCTTACAATAAAAATATAAATTAAAAATGTTTTTTTTTCTAATTTATATTGTTATTGTAAAAGCAAATTTTATCAAAATTTTAATATATAATTCTGTATGTATCGTTTTGAAACTTCCATTGCGTAATTCTATCTTTTTGAATTCATTTTTGCCTAAATTAACTTTAAAGGCATTATTATCACATTTATTGCTTTTACTTTTTCACTATTATTGCCTAAATATGACTTAGGCAATAATTTTTATCCACTTTTATCACTTTAATTGACTATTTCTGACTGTATCGTCAATATAATAATCAATTTGTGACATTAAACTAAATTTTATTATCAAAATGTGACTGTTATAGTAGCTATTCTGTACATGGTCATTTTTATTGCATAAATTTGACTTTTATATTTATTGCTTTTAGCGCAATTTTTATTGACAGTTTTTCACATTATTATTATTATCTAACTATGACTTCAAAGCCACTTTTGTCATTTTAATTGTCTAATTATGACTGCAATGTCACTTTGTGACATTAGAGTCAATTTTATTGCCTAATTCTAACTGAAAAGGTATTTTTGTAACTTTTTATTACTAAATTGGACTTTAAAGGCATTATTATTACTTTTATTACCTTTAGAGACATTTTTATTTCCCAGTTATAACTTAGAAGACAAGTTTACGCGCTATTATTGACTAAATATGGCTTAAAATTCACTTTTGCCACTTTAGTTACTTAATTCTGACTTCACTCTTTATTTGTCTATTTGTGACATTAAATACAATTTTGTTGCCTAATTATTACTATAAAGTCATTTTTATTGTCTAAATTTGACTTTAGAGTCATTTTTATTGCCTAATTCGCACTTTAAATAATCTATTTTCGCACTATCATTATCTTAATATTTACCATTGTTGCCCTCATTGTCACTTTAATATGTCACTTTTTATTTTAGGCACTAAAGTCATTCTTATTGCGAAATGTTAACTGTAAAGGTATTTGTGTAAAATTTGTTGACTAATTCTGACTATGGCCATTTTTGTTGTCTAAATTTGACTTTACAGCCATATTTATTGCCCAATTCTGACTTTAAAGACACTTTTTGCGCTTTTGTTGTCTAAACATTGCTTCAAAATCATATTTGTAAAAATGACATTTTAGCTGCCTAATTCTGACTATAAAGTCGTATTTATTGTCTAAATTTAACTTTAGAGCCATATTTATAACCTAATTCTAACTTTTTTTGTAATATTATTGCCTAAATATGGCTTCAAGGCTATTTCTGTTACTTTATCTGATTCTGACAGTAACATGACTTTATTTGTCTAGTTGTGACATTAAAGCCATATTTGTTGTAATATTCTAACTGTAAAGGTTGTTTTTGTAACTTTTATTGCCTTATTATTTTTGTAAACTCATTTTTATTGTATAAATTTGACTTTAAAGCATTTTTTATTGGCTAATTCTAACTTTTTCGCACTATTATTGTCTAATTGTGGCTTCAAAGCCATTTTTGTCACTTTAGTTGCCTAATTCTGACTGTAATGTCATTTTTATCTTGTTGTGACATTAAAGCCAGTTTTATTGTCAAATTATAACTATAAAGGCAGTTTTTGTTACTTTTATTGCCTAATATTTATGGTAAAGTAATTTTTATTACACAACATTGGCTTTAAAGCAATTTTATTTCCTAATTCTAACTTTGATGACACTCCTTCGCACTATTATTGAACTATGGCTTCAAAGCCACATTTGTCACTTGCCTTATTATGACTGTAACGTCACTTAATTTATCTATTTGTACCATTAAAGTGAATTTTATTGTCTAATTCTGACTATAAATGAATTTTTATAACTTTTATTGCCTTATTCTGACCATAAAATCATTTTTATTGTCTAAATTACACTTTAGAGCATTTTTATTGACTAATTCTGACTTTAAAGTCACTTTTCGCATAATTATTGTCTAAACATGATCATATTTGTCACCTTAATTGTCAAATTCTGAGTGTAACGTCACTTTATATGTCTATTTATGACATTAAAGTAATTATTAATGCATAATTCTGACTGTAGAGGTACTTCTGTAACTTTCATTGACTAATTCTGACTATACAGTTTATTGTCCATATTTAACTTAAAAGGCATTATTATCAATTTAATAGCTTACATTTGACTTTAGATCCATTATTATAGCAGAATTATGACTTTAACGACTCTTTTTGCACGATCACTATTTAAACATGGCTTCATACCCATTTTGTCACTTTATTCGCCTAATTATGACTGTAATTTTAATTTATTTGTCTCTTCGCGATACTAAAGTCATTTGTATTGCCTAATTCTGGCTATAAAGTCATTGTTATTGTCTAAATTTGACTATAGAGCCATTTTTTATTGCGTAATTCTAACATTAAAGACACTCTTTCGCACTATTATTGTCTAAATATGTCTTCAAAGACATATTTGTTATGTTAATTCACTAATTCTGACTCTAACATTCCTTTATTTCTCTATTTGTGATACTAAAGTAAAATTTATGGCCTAATTGTGACTGTAATGTTTGTTGTTTTTCATTGCATAGTTCTGAATATAAAATCATTTTTATTGTCTAAATATGACTTTATCATCATTTATGACACTTTAATTGCCAAATTCTAACTATAACGTCACTTAATTTGTCTAATTGTTATTGCTTAATTCTGACTGTAAAGGTAATTTTGTAATTTTCATTGCAATAAAATTATTTTTATTGCCTAAATTTGATTTTAGAAACATTTTTATTGCCTAATTCTGCCATTAAAGACACTTTTTCGCACTAATATTGTCTAAATACGGTTTAAAAGTAATTTTATCAATTTAATTGCCTAATTATGACTTTAACATCAATTTATTTGTCTATTTGTGACATTAAAGTCAAATTTATTGCCTAATTGTGACTGTAAGGGTATTTTTGTAACTTTCATGGCCTAAATCTTTCTATAAAATCATTTTTATTGTCTAAATTTGGCTTTAAAAACATTTTTTTTGCATAATACTGATATAATCATCAACAATTTAGTTAATGTCTCTTAGGAGCCTTATTCCTAAATTTGATCGAACGTTTTAATCGTCCGTAACTATCAAACTCACATGTAAATTTCTATTTAAATAACAGATTTCATACGACCAAAACGTACGTCCAAATTCAGAAATACGGTCTCGGATCCTATGAATCTAAATTTTCACGACATGAATTTGTATTTTAATCGCGTTTATTTTAAAAGCTTTAGGGTCATGCCCAACTCCCGATTAATATTTTTGTAACATTTGTTCGAAGCAATCATTTAATTATTAACTAAACTGTTGAATCTCGTATGAGGAACTCGTCGGGTCCGTCGTTTATTTTCACTTTTACTGAACTTAACGCAATAGATTCCCAACCCGGCGTTATTTCACGTCCCGTAGAAAGTTCCGGACAGAGACAAAACTCGGCCTCAACGATTGTGTCAGAATTAGTGTGTGTGACTGTGAGTGTGTGTATGTGTGCACTACAAAAATGTCGAAAACGGACGATTAATGGCCATAAAAGTAAAACCCGTAAATGTAACAAGTCGTCGACACGAAACTTCCTTTCTTTATTGCCGTGTAATACGGCGAGACGTTTGTAGTTTGTGAATGATGAAATACAAATGTTTGATGCAAAAAAATGTTGAAAATGTTATTATCAATACTGGTTGCAGATAAAAATAAATAATTCTGATAATTAAGGCTTTTTTTGTAATTTCATTGCTTAATTATGATTTTAAATGCTTTTTCTGGCACTTTTATTACCTAAATCTAAGTATAAAGCCAAGATGTTTCGATTTTATTGCTTAATTTTTCTTTTAAAAATTACTTTCATTATTTATATTATAATTTTAAATGCAGTTTTTGTTACTTTTATTGCCTAATTTTTATTTCTTTAAAATAAAAATAACGAAAACTGCTTAAAAGTCAAATTAAATAAATTTAATATTTTTTATGAAAAAAAAAAAACTAAAAGAAGCAGGAAACATTTGACTCAGGCAAGAAAAAAATGTTTTATTGGGTTTGAATTAATAATTCACCACATCTTAAATTTTCCGCCAATTATCGCTGAATAAAAGTTTATACAAACAATTACAAATGCCTAATTATGACTGTAAGGGCAAACCTATTGCCTAAATATGACTTTTACGCAATTTTTATTGCCTAATTTTGACTGTAAAGGCAAACCTATTGCCTAAATATGACTTTTAAGCAAGTTTTTGTTAGTTTTATTGTCTAAATTCCATTTTGAAAACATTCGCCTAAATATCACTGTGAAGTCATGCAGAGGCTCTAAACGTTACCATTATTGCCTAATTTTGACTACAAACTCAAGTATATTGTCTAATTTTGGTTACAATAGCAACTTTTGTTATTTTCATTGCTTAAATCAGACTTTAAAGGCACCTTTAGTTATTTTTATTGTCTAATTATGACCGCAAAGGTACTTTCGTTTTTGTATTGCCTAATTCTGACTGTAAAGGCAAACCTATTGCCTTAATCTGACTTTTAAGCAATTTTTATTGCCTAATTCTGACTGTAAAGGCAAACCAATTGCCTAAGTCTGACTTTCAAGCAATTTTTATTATCTAATTCTGACTGTAAAGGCACTTGCGTCTATTTGTATTGCCTAATTCTGACTGTAAAGGCAAATCTATTGCCTAAATCTGACTTTTAAGCAATTTTTATTGTCTAATTCTGACTGTAAAAGGCACTTACGTCTATTTGTATTGCCCAATTCTGACTGTAAAGGCAAATCTATTGCCTAAACCTGACTTTTAAGCAATTTTTATTGCCTAATTCTGACTGTAAAGGCAAACCAATTGCCTAAGTCTGACTTTTAAGCAATTTTTATTGTCTAATTATGACTGTAAAGGCACTTGCGTCTACTTATAGTGCCTAATTCTGACTGTAAAGGGCACTTGCGTCTATTTGTATTGCCTAATTCTGACTGTAAAGGCAAATCTATTACCTAAACCTGACTTTTAAGCAATTGTTATTGCCTAATTCTGACTGTAAAGGCAAATCTATTGCCTAAACTTGACTTTTAAACAATTTTTATTGCCTAATTCTGACTGTAAAGGCAAACCAATTGCCTAAGTCTGACTTTTAAGCAATTTTTATTGCCTAATTCTGACTGTAAAGGCCAACCAATTGCCTAAATCTGACTTTTAAAGAATTTTTATTGCCTAATTCTGACTGTAAAGGCACTTGCGTCTATTTATAGTGCCTAATTCTATCTGTAAAGGCAAACCTATTGCCTAAATCTAACTTTTAAGGAATTTTTATTGCCTAATTCTGACTGTAAAGGCCAACCAATTGCCTAAATCTGACTTTTAAAGAATTTTTATTGCCTAATTCTGACTGTAAAGTCACTTGCGTCTATTTATAGTGCCTAATTCTATCTGTAAAGGCAAACCTATTGCCTAAATCTAACTTTTAAGGAATTTTTATTGCCTAATTCTGATTATAAAGTCGTTTTGACCATTTTTATTGCCTTATGCTGTTTGATGACACTTTTCGAACTATCTTTGTCTAAATATGACTATTGCCTAAATCTGACATTTTAAGCAATTTTTAATGCTTAATTCTGACTATAAAAGGCATTTTCATTTATTTGTATTGCCTAATTATGGTTGTAAAGGCAAACCTATTGCCTAAATCTGACTTTTAAGCAATTTTTAATGCCTAATTCTGACTATAAAAGGCATTTATTCTACCATTAAAGAACCTGTTTCGCACCATCATTGTCTAAATACGGCTTCAAAGCCATTTTCTGTTACTTTAATTGCCTGATTCTGACTGTAATATGACTTTATTTGTCGACTTGTGATATTAAAGCTAGTTTTATTGTCAAATACTAACTGTAGAGGTAGTTTTTGTAACTTTTATTGCCTAATTCTGATTATAAAGCCGTTTTAATTGTCTAAATTTGATCATTTTTATTGCCTAGTGCTATGTTTGATGACACTTTTTCGAGCTATCTTTGTCTAAAAATGGCTATTGCCTAAATCTGACTTTTTGTGCAATTTTTAATGCCTAATTCTTTTATTTGTATTGCCTAATTATGATTATAAAGGCAAACCTATTGCCTAAATGTGATTTTCAAGCACTTTTTATTGTCTAATTCTGACTATAAAAGGCATTTTCACTTATTTGTACTGCCTAATTATAATTGTAAAGGCAAACCTATTACCAAAATCTGACTTTTACTCATTTTTTGTTAGTTTTATTGTCTAAATTCCATTTTAAAAGCATTTTTGATATTTTTATAAGCCTATACATGACTGTAGTGTCACGTAAATTGCTTCATGTAAAGCAGATTTAACCCATTTATTAATAAAATAGGTCTGTAAAAACGCTAAAATTTACCTTTATTGCCTAATTTTGACTGTAAAGTCACGTATTTTTCCTCAATTTGACTATAAAGGCAATTTTTGTAATTTTCTTTGCTTAAATCAGTCTTTAAACGCAGTTTCAGTTATTTTTATTGCGCAAATCCGACGTTTAAACCATTTTTTTACATTTATTGTCTTAATCAGAATTTAAAACCATTTTTTGTGTATTTATACAACTGTAAAGTCTTATTTATTGTCTAAAAAAGAGGAACTTTTGTCTATTTTTCCAGTTATTGCAATTTTAATGTCTGAATTTTCCTCAGAGACTTGTTATTTTGATTGTCCAATTCTGACCTTAAAGTCACTTTTTGGCACCTTTATTATGTAAATATGGTTTTAAAAATATTTTTTTTTTACTTTGTAGCGGTATTACCATAGCCAACCAGACATGAGCATGTAGATGTTATATCACTAAACATAAATTGGTGCTTTCGCAACAAAATTCTATAAATAAAAATTGGAGAACGAGTTTTCTCACCTAACGTCTCAGACTTACCTATAAATAAGCTAAACTTGCAGTTTCAAAATTCCGGAAACTGAAATTTAGGCGTTCCCAACATATTTATCTTTGAAGATAAACTTCGCATCTTTATTAAATACTCTTTTCTATTTATTCGCGTCTTTATTTGTAAACTTCAATTATAGTTGGAAAAATTGACAAAAAGGTCGTCCATGACAAAAAATATGATATAATCAGTGCGAATATACATGAGAAGTCTTAGTTTTT
Organism: Philonthus spinipes; assembly: GCA_963082785.1. NCBI lineage: Eukaryota > Metazoa > Arthropoda > Insecta > Coleoptera > Staphylinidae > Philonthus > Philonthus spinipes. The sequence continues at coordinate 12,242,457 of OY720311.1, forward strand.
TGTCAATCATATTCTGACTCTAAATAAATCTAATTGTAAAGATGGTTTTGCTACCTAATTCTGACTCTAAAGTCGTGTTTATTGTTTAAATTTGACTTTAAAGGCATTGTCGAAGTTGTGATTACGTGCTTCGGCTAAATTCTTTGATTTTCTACGATTACTTGTAGATTTTTAACGCGCGACAAAATAACGTTAGATTCGATGGAATTGAAAAACTTTACTTGTATTTCATTTCATAACAAAATTACTATGGAAGTAGACATCATTAATGAAAGCGGTTGGCTATGGTAAAATCGCTACAGCTTTTTTGTCACTTTTACTTTTTATGATGAGCGATAAAAAAACAATATTTCGTGGAACATATTAAAAACTATATTAATAAGTTTATTGTTGAAGGTTTATATTTATTTACACTTGGTTGGTTTCACAAATTTTGTCTATTTACTCGACTAGTTTCGCTTTTTAAGAATTAAAAGGCGAAACTAGTCGAGTAAATAGACAAAATTTGTAAAACAAACCAAGTGTAATTAAATTTTACTCGACTAGTTTCGCTTTTTAAGAATTAAAAGGCGAAACTAGTCGAGTAAATAGACAAAATTTGTAAAACAAACCAAGTGTAATTAAATTTAAACCTTCAACAGTAAAAGTTCAAAATGTTTCACCAATTGATAAGTGAGAAAAACTTTCAAGAAATTTAAATCAAACACTTTGTGTGTTGGAAATGAAATATTATTATTAATCCGATATAAATGTATAAATAATTTGTGTTATTTTTGTTTCTGTTTCGTTTTTATCGCCGTACAACACTCGATATTATTTATTTCCTCTCGTGTATTTTCGTGAGTGTAATAAATCTGGTGCGAATTCGTGACGATTAAATGTCAATTGCGACCTTGCCGTTAATTGCTAGAGAAAACGTTGTGATTGTGATGGATTTTTAAACGTCGGCCATTTTTTCGCCAGTGCAAACAAAAAAATCTTCCTGTTGGACCGAAAGTTTGGCATTCTGACAAGTTCGCGTGACCTTCACGCCGCTCTTTTGCTGTTTCTATCGAAAGGAATGGAAATTACGCTCGCGGTTCTTTTTCATTTTTGTTTACAGGAAAAACCGAAATCAAATACATGAGTAATTGTTTTCTTAGTAGCGGTATTTTTATTTAAATAAATGGAGTAAATGAGAATAGGCTATTTGCGAAAATTACGAGAAATGGATTTTTTAAGGAGAATGAAGGTTAACTAATAAAGAGTATTTTCCATATTAATTGCATATAGCGATGTTATTAAAAAAAAATGAAAAAAAAAATCAGATTTTTCACAATTTTGATAATTTTATGAAAAAATATTATTATAGAAAATGTTTATCTAATATGTTTAATCAATTTTTCACTTAACCCGTAGTGAAACATTTTTTAATTAATTCAGAATGATTTAATTGAAATTAAATAAGTGAAACAAACCAAGTGTTTTAATTTCAATTAAATCATCCTGAATATTTATCTAACTTTAATTTAAAATATTTTATTAAAGGAAAACTTCCGGTTCAAACAACTATCAATGTTTAACTATTAGAAATGTAACAAACATTCTTGTTAACGTTCCACGTCCTACGTTTCGCGATTTAATTTATAAAAGCCGTATTTGAGCGGAGTTTATCATTATGTAAACGCACCGTTCATAATTATTACAAGACTAATTACATGAGCGTGCTTCGTCAAACTTGAAATTTCAAGGTGACACCTTGTCCGATTATTATCGGTCGATTTTATTGAGTTCAAGATTGAACGCTCAAATGAAACAACCGAAAACGATTTCGCTAACGAAAAAAATATTAAATTAAAAAAAAACAATAAAATGTTCAAAAATGTCAAATTAGTTGGAAATTTTGAACGAATTAATGGATTCATAAAAAATGTTCATGTGTAATTGATATTGCATTTAATTCTATATATTGTTTACATAGCGCGGATAGAACTAATAAATAATTAAAATTAACATTTTTAGCGTTCAAAAAGACCATTACCAGTTTGAATCACTAACTGGAACTAATAAATCATTTAATTTAAAAGTGAGCTGAGTGAATTCTTCTCAGTTTTTAACAAGGAATCTGATTTTTTAATAAAAAGTAGGGGTTTCCATTTAAAAAAACTAAGTTGACCTCGATTTAGCGACAACAGCGCCATCTATGAAAAAAACAATATTGTGTTATTATGGCCCCCTTCGATACAATCATTTTTTGTTTGGATCACTTTTTTTAAAGTTTCTTGTTTCGGAGATATTTTCTGAAAACACATTAAATGGTCCACCCTGTATAACTGAAATTAGAAGTAAATAATATATATAGTTTTATTTTTTTTTATAAAACTTTATTAAACATAAACATGATATAAATCATTTAGATTAAAATAAACAACTTATTATAACATTTATAATATAATTTAATTTTTAATTTAGTAAGAAATAAAAAAAATAGAGTTTCTAACTGAAACGGAGAAACCTGTAAACTCTGATTAACTTTTCTGCCTTTTCTTTACCAAGTTTGTTTCTCAGCTTTGACCAAACAATCCCGCAGGTGGAAAAGATTCTTTCAATTGATGCAGAACTTGCAAGACAGCTACTTATTTTGCTCATAAATTGGCAGGAGGCAAGAGTTGATAAGAGTTGTTATTTTTAATTGTGAGCATTTTTAGTTTTGCTTGTTTTAATACATAATGCGCATTTGTTGTAATAGGAAAATAAGAAAATCCATTAATTGTGAAGCACTTATCTTATTTTAAGGTATATTATTTATATTATTTTCAGTGAAAAATGACCAATTTTAGTGGAATTTTAAAATACAGTAAAAACTGTGTTTAATAACCATTATTAAACAGTTATAAATGTTTTACTGTACTCTAACTTTTCGGATGATCTTGCTTATTAAAAAACAAAAAAAAAAACAAATAAAGCCAAAAAACCCGCGTGGGTTGTTTTTTTTTTAAATAAGCCGTTTTTTTTACAACCCTGTCAAAGACACAATTACTTTAAATAATTCTAAATCGAGATATATATATGTTATGACTTGTGGATCCATTAAATACATACAAAATATTATTCTATGCCCGCTAACCAAATTAATAAATAATTGCATTCGAATGAATATATTTCCTACCTGCTTAAAAATCGCTAGTGTCATCCATCTCTACAAAAAGGGATCTTATGAGGATGTTGGTAATTATAAATTTCGCTATTACCAATAATATCAAAGGTTTTGGAAAGAGTGCTCCTCAATCAAATACTTAATTTTCTGAAGGACAATGAGATATTAAATGACAACCATTATAGTTTTCGGAGGGGACGTTCAACGGGAGATGCGGTGCGAGTTCTTGTTGAGGAAGTTATCAGGGCAGCCTTACTTTTTGACCTCATCAAAGCCTTTGACTGCGTCCCTCATGACGTTCTACTTCGAAAACGGTACTTCTATAATTTCGGACCGGGGAGTTGTCGTTTAATGACTTCATATCTCCAAAAAAAGTCCAGTGTGTAAAATTCAAGTGGCAGACGTCTAACTTTGCCGAAGTGTCATATTGGGTCCCACAAGGGTCAATATTAGGCCCACCCCTTTTTCTAGTATACACAAATGATCTTCCTACACACATTAAAGACGACATAATTGTAATGTTTGCTGATGATACGACATCAATAAACAGAGGGAATGAATTTCACCACACAGTACAGCAAAGAGAGCTAATAAATAACCAGGTATTATCATGGTTTAACTCTAACAAACTGTCGCTCAATACCTCAAAGACTGTTTGCCTCACCGTTTCGCTATGATCTGGCAATAGCGAGCACGGACACTGTAGGTTTCTAGGCATTATCATTGACTCAAAATTGAGCTGGAGAGAACATGAAAAGGTGTTAAGTCACTCAGCAAGACCACATACGTACTTGGTACTCAGCTCTTCCAAAACATGCACTACTTTCTGCTTATCATGCCAATTTTCACTCTAAATTACAATATTGTATACTTCCATGGGGACTCTCTAGCATGGCAGCTGGGATATTTGGACTACAAAGACGAGCCATTCGAATTATAGCGGGCATAGAATGTAAAGATTCCTTCATCAATCTAGGAGTCCTTACTTTACCTGGAGTGTTTATACTGGAATGCCTGTTGTATGTTTGTAAAAACGTTGATCAATACCAAAAAAAAAACAGACGAAGTTCACAATTACAGCACGAGGAACTGCGAACATATCTATAATGATCGACTAAGATTATCCAAGTCTCAGAATGGAGAAAACGTTTACGGGCCTAAATACGATTCTAGAAATGTATTAAAACGTAATTAAACAAGGAAAATTTCTGGCAATGATCAATAAAATTCGATCAATCAATCAATATTGATCATTGCCAGAAATTTTCCTTGTTTAATTTCATTGTAATTTAAATAGCTGCAAATGTGTGAATCATCTTTGTTTCATTTTATTAAAACGTATTTAATAAAAAAAAACATTTTTCAGCATTGATGAGTGTACTAGAAATAGATTTTTAGACTTAACTAATATTTAATGTTTTTTTTTTAATTTTAATGGTTTTAACCTTGATTTTAATGGCTTTAAATTTTAGTGTTTATAATTTTTAATGTTTTGAATGTGTAATTGTTTATGTAATAATTTTTAAATTGGAATTTTTAAGTGCTGAACGTACAATTTGATTTTATATGGAACATTTTTTATTTTTTTTATACTTAATATTTATTTATTCAATTAATTACTTACTTATATATTTACTGATTAATTTAAATACTGTATTATTGTGTATTCATGGACAACTGTAAACCTTTGGCATGATCAAGAAATAAACTTACTTACTTATTAAACATACTTACTTACAAACATCAATTTTCAACCCCTATCTTTTTATCAACAAATAACAAAAAAAAATACATTGTTACTAAAGTCACATAACTAAAACAGACATATTATTGGAAAGCACAAACCTTAAAGTAATAAATGCATGCAAATACTTAACCTCTCCACAAAATTTGCTCAAAACCCTCACAATTTATCCCTCCTTACAAAATATTGCTTTTCTCGCAACCCTAATATTCCCCCATAACATAAAAACCCTTCGGTCACTATCCACCAATTCATTAACTCATGCATACATGACAGTTCAGCTAGCTAACATGGATTTAATTTGCAAATCACCATAAATTCATACAGGGCATAAAGACCTAACAATATCGTGTTAGTATGACCATACTATCGACCCATGACAGACTACTAACACAATATTGTTATAATAAATTTTGTAAAAATGTGTTGTCATATTGTCTGAATGAAGATGTTTGTATAGTCGAAATATTTATTTTCCAAATTGAAATAAATCAATGTTTTTTTTTTATTGTTTCAAATAATGGTTCATGATCTGTGCTTTCCAGTGGTGTGCTTATTTAAGTTATGAGACTTTAGGAATATTGATTTGTTTCAATTTCAAAAATGACTATTTCGACTTAGGAAAAAAATATTATTTTTCTTTTACTTCTAAAGACGTTGATTTTTATTATTTCAAATTATAGTTCAGGATCTGTGCTTTCCAACGGTGTGCTTATTTTAATTATGCAACTTTGAATACATTGATTTGTTTAAATTTCAAAATGAATGACTTATGATTTTTTTTTACTTCTTATAGCGTTGACCCATTTTTATTGTTTCATTTTATAGTTCATCATCTGTGATTTTCAATGGTATGCTTATTTTAGTTATGGGATTTTGTGAACATTGATTTATTTCAATTTCAAATATGAGTATTTCGACTTAGGAAAACAAAATTACTTCTAAGGGCGGTGACCCTATTTTTATTGTAGCATTCGTTAGTTTAAGGTTATGGAGGAGGTTTGCACCGTAGTCCAGAAGGGGACGACAGATCATTTAATATAAATGCGTCGCGGTTTTAGTGGAGATGCCTTTATTTGCAAATGTGAGTGATCTGAAATACCCTCTTCTAGACCTTGATTTTAATTTGCAGGGAATGAGGTTTAAGGGTTAGTTTGTGGTCAAATATAATACCGAGATATTTGCATGTCGAGGATAGGGGTGTTATTTATATGAATCTTAAATGGGGAAGTGAGTGGATTGTGGTAGGGAATAAAAAGTTGGGATTTATTGGGATTGATGGAGATCCTCCATTTGGCGAACCACAGGGATAGGGAGTCGATCAGTTCTTGTAGGGTAGAAAGTGCTTTGGGGAAACCTATATCACGATGTTTTATGAAAAACCTGGTGATTTTTATCGATCCGCGATTGTAAACTTGTACACTAGAAGGCAAACGTTCGTAGAAAATGAGGGTGATTATATTATTGATTAAATTAAAATATCGATAAAAATGTTGTTTGTTATTGTGTTTTAATTAAAAAAAAAGATATTACTTTCCGGTCCCCCTAATATTTATAATAATGTTATGCAAGAGATTCGGTGTGTTTATATTACAATGTTGTTGACTGCAACGAATATACGTGTATTTTTGTTGGATTATAGAAAAGAGAAATAAGTGGCCAATTTAAATTAAGCACGCGATTTTGTTTTTGTGTGTATTTCGCTGTACGATTTTTTTCTCAAATCATATATTTACAGAGTTTTTAAATTACAGTACACTTTATATCAAAACATTCCCCATTTGAATCATTTATTTGAGGAAGTGAAATTTATTTGAGATATTTTAAAGATCAACAGAGAAATGCAATTGAAAAATTCTGTATATATTCATTTTTTTTAATTTATTTATGATATTTTTGACTCGACACCCAATACGGGTAAAAGAGGATAAGATTAAGAAAGAAAGAAAGATGATATTTTTTTGTTTGAATACATTAAATAAAAAAATATTGATTTAGTATTTTTGCTTTAATTTGTTGATTGTTAAGGCTTTTATATATTTCGAGTTTATTAAATAAAACATTATTATCTTTCTTTATATAATTATTTCATTTTAGTAATTGTAGTTTCGAGGCATAGAACATCATTAAAAGCTACAAGGAAAATTTCTGGCAATCATTAAAATTCGATCAAATTTTATTGATGCAATGATCATTGCCAGAAATTTTCCTTGTTTAATTTCATTATAATTTAAATAACTGCAAATGTGTGAATCATCTTTCATTCATTTTATTTAATCATTATAAATAAATACATTTATTTACGGAATCACCTTTTTGCTAAACATATACTACAAAAAAATATATAACGAATATATATATATACAGGGTGAGTTTTTTTCGATGTTCTCTATGGGGATCTCGGAAACTATAAGAGATAGAAAAACGGTTAAATGGGGAAAGAAGTGTAGTTTTATAAGACGAATAAAATGACACTTTCAAAATATTTGAAAAAGTCAAGGGTAACTAGATATTTTGAAAAAAGTAAAATGTGTCAATTTTTTTAAATCAATATATCTCTATTATTATCATAGATAGAAAAAAACTGTAAAGGACAAAGTTGTGGAAAATTTTACACAGATTAATAACAAAAAATCAAAAAAAATGTTCGCCCATATTTTGGGAGATATGACACAAACTTACCTTTTTTTAAATGGAAACAATAGTTGGCTATGACTTTATTAAAAGGGATATTTTTTTCCCTTTAATCCGATATAACATATGCCATAGTTATTTTTAAAATAAAATAAGTTTCAGTCGTTTTTAATTTTACCATACACCAAAAAATAGTTAGCCATGAAAAACAATTGCGGTTGTTTATAGCAACGTAGCAAATCAATATTTAATTTATTATCTTTCTTTAGATTTGTCAAAAGTCAAGCAAATAATTCCGAAATTATCAAAATAATAATAGAAGAAAATTTTAAATATTACATAAGATGCTCAAAAAGTCCACCATTATTATTATGGCATAAAGTACATCTTTTTAAAATCGAATTTATGGCTTTTTTGACTTTAATATAAATATAAAATAACAGTGAATAAAAGTTTTTAGTTTAAAAAAAGTGTTTTATTTATTTTTTACTTGATATAAAATTATTTTTTTATATGTTATTAATTTTATAAAATTCATAATTATTTTTAATAATTTTTATTAATAATTTAATATTTTTTTAATAATCTTTATTAGCAATATGTTATACATCCATATAGAATAATGTATATATGTGTAATAAATCTATAATTTAATAATACTTAGCTAAATTTGTACTTACAGCTATAGGAACATTTAATATTGCACTAATACTATTCACACTTAATGCACGGATATAACTATTACTTAAGATCCTTTAAGTATCCTGTTTATTTTATATTTATTTATATTTTCTTCTGCTGTTAGAGCTACCAACTGACTATCATACTCTCATGCAGCTTTATAGAAAAAAAGTATGTTTTGTCCCGTTTTTGTATTCTTATGAACAAGAAATATATTCCTCTGCCTCTTGCGTTGTTTTATAGTATTGGTAATAACACACTTTTCTAAATATTTTCGCATCTTTCGTTTGCGAAAGAAAGCTTTAAATTTCACAAAATTTTCAATTTCAAGCCACTCCAATCTTTCCAAGTTTATTCTGATGTTAGTATAATTATTGAATATAATATAATATTTTATTCATTTCTTCACTTTTTTTAACACTAAATGTACATTTCGAGCACCACGTGCTCTTTATCAATTGCTAAAATTAAAAAGTGAAGAAAGGAATAAATTATTATTTTATTATATGAAGATACTTCACGTCCATACCAACAAATATCTTCGATAATTATTGCAGTTTAAAATTATTCTCGTCCCTTTATTTTGCAATATCTGAAGTATTTTCAAAAATCTACTATTTACAAGATAGCTAATAATATTCACATTTAAGGGTGCGGTTTAGAAGTAAGAGATAGCTATACAAATATGGGCAATCACTAATTTGAGTTAGATTGTTGTTGTGATCAATGAACAATATTGTATTATACATTAAAATAATCTTAAAATAAGCAGGAATTTCATCAGATAAATTAAAAATTATTTTAATGTTTAGTTTCTGTGAAAATAAATTATGAAAAACAATAAAAATTGATCAAATTTATAGCAAATTTTAAATTAAATTTTTGCTAATAAAAACTTGTGCAATGAAAATTTAAAGTATTTCACTAAATTCTGCATTCAAATAACTTAGCAGACATGACCTATTAATTTCATTATATCTTACAATTTTCTTTTCTAACTCAAACTAGTAAATTGGCGTAATACACGAAAATTAACGATTCATATTTTATTTAGACTGATACTTTATACTTGGTAGATAAAAAATGTAAAAACACATTCATATTATGAAATCCAAAAGAATAGCTCTATTTTCAAACGATTATTTCCATTTTACTATATAGCTATATCATTCCACTAAACCGCAACCTTAATGAAACGTTAGGCAAAAGGTGGCGCTTGCGTCGTCTTTAATTTATTATATTTATTTATTTATTTAACGGATTCACCTTTTTATACAACAACATAAAATGTAAATACAGAAAAATATAAAATTATACAAAACATTGTACATAATCGATAGAGATAAGATTTAAGTAGCAAATATCACAAATATAACAACGCATGATTATCAACTAAGCATATATTAACAACACTCTGAGATATTTATTTTAACACATTTAACGAAAATGCGATATAACAAGTGATTTGAAAGAGGTAAAAGAATTATAGAAAATGTCAAACTTACAAGATAAATTAAGTATATTAATACTTCTCATAATTATATCGATGGGAGAATTGAAACCATAATTGCTGCGATGAAAATTAGGCCGAAACAAGGATGCGTTACGAAAGGGGTAATTATGGGGAGAAAAATTGAAATTAAATTGCGCTAATAAAGTTGCAGAATTAATATTCCCATTAAGAAGTTTGTGACAAAAACATAATCCAGCTATTTTATGACGTCCATTTACAGAGAATAAATTTAACTCAATATTGAATTTCTTACATACAAATTTCTCAAATTTATTTTGGATCCTTTCAAGTTTTTTTTATATGGATGTCATAAAATGGGAACCAGACCAGTGAGCCGTATTCAAAATGGGATCGAACAAATGAGTAAAGTAAAGCTCTAATATTAAAATTTTTACCATTTCGCAAGATGAAACCCATTGAACGCATAGCCTTGTTGCCTTTTAAATCCAAGTGATGCTTAAAAGATAGAGAATCATCAAAGAGAATACCCAAATCTTTAATGCTACGATTAATTTTATAGTCAAATTTTAATTGGTTTTTTTTTGCCTATTAAATGACATAACCTTACATTTAGTGACATTCAACTGCAAATCGTTCAAGTTACACCAATGGGATATCATATCTAAATCATGCTGCGTATTTATACAATCATTTAATGAATTAATTTCCAATAGGATTCTCATGTCATCCGCGTACAGATAGGGCTGTGAAAATTTTAAACAATCCGTAATATCATTAATCATTATGAGAAATAATATATGCCCACAGTGGCTAACCTGTGGCACACCAGATAAAACATCTATACCTTCAGACATAAAATTCCCAATTCGGACAATTTGTTGTCTAGACATTAAGTATGAGCGAAACCAATTCACAACACTGTCACTAAAGCCGTAAGCATTTAATTTGGTAAGTAGAACCATGTGATTAACTTTGTCGAACGCCTTGGAGAAGTCTGTAAAAATTATATCGATTTGGCAATTTTTCTCCAGGGTTGACAAAATGGATGATCGAAATTCCAGTAGGTTTGTTGTGGTCGATTTCCCTTGAACGAATCCATGTTGAGCTTCATCAATGATTTCCTTGGAAAGCCAAGATAGCTGTTTAGAAATTAGCTTGTCAAATAATTTTGGAATGAAGGATTGGATTGCGACCCCTCTATAATTCGATATACAATATCTTTTCCCAGATTTGTATATAGGCAACAAAAAGCTCGTTTTTCATATATCAGGAAATACCTCTTCTTTAAGCGAAGTTGAAAATAAAATATGTAAGGGCTACACACGCATTTAGATAAAAATATTGCAGGTATACCATCTGTTGTTGTTGCCGAGTGAACTTAATTCCGCATAAATCTGTTGTAATGAAATGGAAACTGAAGAACTATTATCTTGTTTCTTAAAGCAAAACTTGGACGTAGACAAATTATTTGAAATGTCATACTTTTTTGCAAAATATGGCACAAAACCTGATGCAACTTCATCACCGCCTTCTAGGATCGAGTTATCCAGTTTCATTCTATTCGGATAGTATTTCGTTTTTTTCAATGTAGATATATGACTTTGGCTTCAAACATATGTCACATTCAATTTTCTGAAGGTATGCTTTATAAAGATGGCCACTCATTTCTTTACATTCATCACGTAAAATTTTGCATTTATTGTAGTCCGCAGGTAGCCCGGATCTTTTGAATATAGAATGAGCATATTTTTTGTTTTTTATTAAACGTATTAAATGTGTGTTAAACTAAACTGGATATTTTTAAGAGAATTTTTTCTTTGTAGGAACAAATAATAGAATGGCTCTATTAACGTATAGCTAATAATAGTTTAATTGTTCACTCTATTCAAGTTAGAATGTAAATATATGCCAACTAATTTATTTTATTTTAAAACTATTTGTAGACAATTAATAATTTTTATGAATACAAAACATTTTTCGGCTCAAAAGCAAAAACTTCTCTGAATTTCTGCTGCGCTCGCGAAATTCGGTCTCGTTTTCCTGCAGATTTTTTTTTTTCTTTCCGGCCGGTGTTAAAAATTGCAATGTTTTAGTTGCAGTTTATTTTTTTATGGTGCACTTTGCAATGAAAAATGAATGAAATTAAGCAAAGGAAATAAAAAAGTCCTTTACTTAATTTCATTGCAAAATACATCATAAAAAATAAACTGCAACTGAAACAAACAAACATTTCCTTTACTTAATTTTATTCTCTTTTTTTTCATTACAAAATACACCATAAAAAATAACCTGCAACTAAAACAAACAAAAATTTTATTTACTTAATTTTATTCTTTTTTTATTACAAAATACACCATAAAAAATAACCTGCAACTAAAACAAACAAAAATTTCCTTTACTTAATTTTATCCTTTTTTTTCATTACAAAATACACCATAAAAAATAAACTGCAACTGAAACAAACAAAAATTTCCTTTATTTAATTTTATTCTTTCTTTTTCATTGCAAAATACACCATAAAAAATAAACTGCAACTAAAACAAACAAAAATTTCCTTTACTTAATTTTATCCTTCTTTTTTTTTTCATTACAAAATACACCATAAAAAATAAACTGCAACTGAAGCAAACAAAAATTTCTTTTGCCTAATTTTATTCTTTTTTTCATTACAAAATACACCATAAAAAATAAACTGCAACTAAAACAAACAAAAATTTCCTTTACTTAATTTTATCCTTTTTTCATTACAAAATACACCATAAAAAATAACCTGCCACTAAAACAAACAAAAATTTCTTTTACTTAATTTTATCCTTTTTTTCATTGCAAAATACACCATGAAAAATAACCTGCAAAATAAAAAAAATCCTTTACTTAATTTCATTCTTTTTTTTTTTTTTTTTCATTGTAAAATACACCATAAAAATAAAATGCAACTAAAACATTCGGCAATAAAAACTCGAAGCAGAAAAAAAATCCAATTTAACGCCGTTTTTTCTTTTCTTTTCTTTTTTTTCTTGCAATTTAATTACAATTTTTCGCGCGAAGGATCTTTGCTCCAAGGCAACGCTATTAATTCCCACTCATTAAGCCATCGAATGCACGCCCGTTTTTCAATTTCGAATCACACTAATTGGGTTCCCATTCATCGCGAAAAGAAATAATGGCGATGATAATAAAAAAAAAACAGAAACGAATGAATAAAAACGCAAATTAAATCGCGCTATTCGAATCGCGTTCGGGGCGGGGTATTTTAATGGTGTTTACGAGGAAACGCGAGTTGGATAATCGAAATGAAGGATAATCATCTTTCGATTTGCATAATTAATTTTAAGTAATAATTATGGGGATAATAAATATTTAATTTATTTATTCATCTAAATAAAAATACCGGGTGTACCATTTAACCTTACAAATCAAAATAACTCGAAAAAAATACGCATTATACGAAACACGTTATAAGATCGAAAATATTATTTTTTTTTATTTTTATTTATTTGATGCCTTTATTTTCCTTCGATCGAAAATGCAACATGGAAAATATGTCAATTATCAATATCATCTATACAATATACAGGGTGAGTTTTTTTCGATGTTCACTATGGGGATCTCGAAAACTATAAGAGATAGAAAAACGGTTAAATAGGGAAAGAAGTGTAGTTTTATAAGACGAATAAAATGGCACTTTCAAAATGTTTGAAAAAGTCAAGGGTAACTAGATATTTTGAAAAAAGTAAAATGTGTCAATTATTTGAAATCAATATATCTCTATTATTATCATAGATAGAATAAAACTGTAAAGGATAAAGTTGTAGAAAATTTTACAAAGATTAATAACAAAAAATAAAAAAATAAATCGCCCATATTTTGGGAGATATGACACAAACTTACCTTTTTTAAATGGAAACAATAGTTGGCTATGACTTTATTAAAAGGGCTATTTTTTTCCTTTAATCCGATATAACATACGCCATAGTTATTTTTAAAATAAAATAAGTTACAGTCGTTTTTAATTTTACCACTTATTTTATTTTAAAAATAACTATGGCATATGCGATATCGGAAAACTATGGCATATGCGATATCGGGGAAAAAAAGGTAAGTTTGTGTCATATCTCCCAAAATATGGGCGATTTTTTTTTTGATTTTTTGTTATTAATCTTTGTAAAATTTTCTACAACTTTATCCTTTACAGTTTTATTCTATCTATGATAATAATAGAGATATATTGATTTCAAATAATTGACACATTTTACTTTTTTTAAAATATCTAGTTACCCTTGACTTTTTCAAATATTTTGAAAGTGCCATTTTATTCGTCTTATAAAACTACACTTCTTTCCCCATTTAACCGTTTTTCTATCTCTTATAGTTTCCGATATCCCCATAGAGAACATCGAAAAAAACTCACCCTGTATATAATATAATATAATATAATATAATATAATATAATATAATATAATATAATATAATATAATATAATATAATATAATATAATATAATATAATATAATATAATATAATATAATATAATATAATATAATATAATATAATACATACTATAATACATACAAGTTAAAAAAAGTAAGATAAAATGACAAAATTAGTTTTTAATAATGAAAATTGAACAACTCATGTTTCCTAAGGGAACATAATCCTATTCTAAATTCAGCAGGGGGCTGATGTACCCTTAATGGGTCGTGCGAGGAGCAACAAAGTTCTATTTATTGTATATATTTTTTTTAAAATGTGTAATTCCATCAACAATTTCTTAATCTAAAACTAATAAAAATAATGTTTTAATAAAATCTTATTAAAATGTGATACATTATAGAACATATTTTATTTTATATTTGATTTTTATAGAGTTTCATTATTTTTAATACAGCTTTATTCAGACAGCGGAATTACAATTCTTTACAAATATTTATCTTTACAATACATATTGATGGGTTAGTAGTCTGTCATGGGCTATCGACCGGAGGTCTTTCTGCCCCTTATTTATTATTTATTCAATATTTATTTAGCACGGCTGTATTATTGTAAATACCGATGGGATTATCGTACCATTCTTAATCTTGAACTGTCGAACCACTTGGGATAAAGTTGACTTATTTGTGTATTCATTATTTGTGATGATTTATGTAAATGCTTATCATTTTGTAGAAAGGAGATTTCCGTAAAATAAATTTAATTAAATATTATGTATTTTTATCTCTAGAAACTTAATCTTAAAAATGTTTTGTTTTTATATCTTTAACTATTTTCTCATTAATCACTTTCGAATGTTAGAAGCTCTCAAATATATTCTTAGCTTAATATCGAAGCTCTCAAAACTAAGTGGAATATTTAAAACTTCTTTACATTCAGTATATTTTTCACTGAACAGGTGGTGAAGCGATATTAGAAGCTTTGCATGGCTGTATAAAACGCAAAATATATCAATAAAATAATAAAAAACGATAATTTAATGTTAGGAGAATTCAAGAAAAAATTAACTTATTTGGATTAAAATCTATCTTGATTGAAAATCTAAAAATAAAAAATTTAACCGGCTTAAAATCAGTGAATCAATATTATCAAGCGCTATCAATATTCTTTCCATTATTTTTATAAATATATGCACAATATTAAAAAACTAAAAAATGACTTAGTTTTTTTACGATTTTTCTTTTTTTTGTTAGTTTTAATTAGTTATTATTTTCATTTCATTCATATTTTCTTGTGAAACAAACCAAGTGAGTTTTATTTAAATTAATATTCTTACATATATATTTTTTTATATACAATCTATATTCAGACAGCAGAATTACAATTCTTAACAAATATGTATATTTACAATACATATTGGTGGGTTAGCAGTCTGTCATGGGCTATCGACCGGAGGTCTTTCTGTCAATTTTATTTTATTTTATTTTATTTTATTTTATTTTATTTTATTTTATTTTATTTTATTTTATTTTATTTTATTTTATTTTATTTTATTTTATTTTATTTTATTTTATTTTATTTTATTTTATTTTATTTTATTTTATTTTATTTTATTTTATTTTATTTTATTTTATTTTATTTTATTTTATTTTATTTTATTTTATTTTATTTTATTTTATTTTATTTTATTTTATTTTATTTTATTTTATTTTATTAAAACATTATTTTTGTTAGTCTTAGATTAAGAGATTGTTGATGGAATTACACTTTTTTTAAAAATTGATATACAATTGTTCTATTTATTGTATATCAATTTTCCTATATATCTTTATCATAATTCCACAGAGAATATAATTTCAATTTCAATTTACTTTATTAACGGAATCTCCATTTCCAAATTACAATTATAATTACATATTAAAAATTTTATAAGAAAAGTGTGACGCTCTAAAAAGATTACAAAACATACGTATAAAAAAAAGGCAAATTAATCAATGTTTAAGAATTTACTGTAAACACAAAAATAAAAAAAATATAAAGTTATTCGCTTATTAATATTTTGTCTTCACTAAAATCCGGTTATCGTAAATAACAAAATAGCAATAAACCTTGAAGACAAAATTTGTTTTCTCGATCTGTCATTTAAAGCTTTTTTTATTGAAGTATTACGCCACAAAAAATCACTTTTTTTATTATAATACACTAATATTTTAGTAACGTATGTACATTGTGCTCCATCTAGAATTCTCATTTTTTTTTTCTTAAATTCTTTAAACCTTTTTTTTATTGAAGTATTACGCCATAAAAAAATCACTTTTTCATTATAATACACTAACATTGTGCTCCGTCTAGAATTCGCATTTTTTTTTCTTAAATTCCTCAAAGTTATGCATAAATTTTGAGCTGCCCAACCACTCGGGATAAAATTGACTTATTTGTGTATTTATTATTTGTGATGATTTATGTAAATGCTTATCATTTTATAGAAAGGAGATTTCCGTAAAATATTAAAAAAAAAAATGAGAACGTGTCTTAGCTTCCCATGAAAATAATTGAATGAATATGATAGCAATCATATTAAAAGATTAATTTATAATGATAACAATTTTACTTCACTATTTTTCCATAGTAATCTAAGACAATTTCACATGTTTATTCATAACTTTGGGAAATTTCAAAATAACTTCTATAATCTTGATATACTTCAGATAGAGAGAGAGAGAGAGAAAATAAATCTGTTTTTAATTTATTTGTGGTTGTGAATTAAACTTTTATTAATATTAATTTAATGAATTAATCCAGCGTATGGATAACTAGTGATGGTGGCGCTTGCGTCGTCTTTAATTTATTATTATTAATATTAGTAATGATTCATTTATTTTCGCGACACTAAGAAAAATTCATAAATTTATCATAATAAATTAAAGACGACGCAAGCGCCATCTGTTGCTTAATTTCAAGTAGCATCGTATATACTTTAAATAATATTGCTTCTTTCAGTACATTTGTAATCGAATACATTTATGAATTTATCTTAGGATGCCATGACAAAAATAAGTCAATAAATATGTAATTCATTTATTTTCATGGCACTCTAAGACAAATTCATAAATTTATCATAATAAATTAAAGACGACGCAAGCGCCATCTTTTGCCTAATTTCAAGTGGCATCGTATATACTTTAAATATAATAAATAATATTGCTTCTTTCAGTAAATTGGTAATCGAATACATTTATAAATTTATCTTAGGGTGCCATGACAAATAATTATCAATAAGCAATTAATTTATTTTCATGGCACACTAAGCCAAATTCATAAATTTATTCGGTTACTAAATAGAAAATAATTCATTTAAAATAGTAATTTATGATTATTTTTAGTGATGAGGAAAATCGATTATTTTTGTTTTATTCTATAATCAATTTCCCCATGACTAAAAAACATAGATTTATATTTTCAATCAATTATTTTCTAAATTAATTAAAAATGATTTGAAAATAATTCATAAATTATTTCCACATTTAGCTCTGTGACTATTGACTTACTTTAAACAAATGCACATTAAAACAACTACTTCCCGGGAAAATACCCCACCGGATATTGAATTACATAATGTACACCTGCTGTTGCATATCAATAAAATATTGCATAATGCAACAAATTTTGATCCGAGAACAATTTCAATGCAAAAATAACAAAAAGAACGTTACTTAATATAAGCCCATATGCAGACACGTGTTTCTGGATCTATGCCTCGTCAGTACAGCTCTGCCTTACATAAATTAAAGATGTTAAAATAAATCAATTAAATTGTTTGTTAGTTACATTATGTATTTGTATTTCGACACTATTTGTAATTTTGTAATATAATTGTGTTCAAAGGATTTTTCCATTAATAAAAAAATATTATTATTATTATATTAAATTAATTCAACACAATCAAATTAAATCAATTATATTAAATTAAATTAATTCAATCTAAATCAAAACCGAATAAAATTAAACGAAACGAATTGAATTAAATTAATTAAAAAGAGCGATCCTTACCAGCCGCGTGTTCTGATAGTAATGACGGGCAAAGCAAGGAAATTCAAATCTGAGCCTAGAAATTTTTGTTTTGAGAATTTACGATAACAGTGCAGAAACGCGCGGTTGATTATAAAATAAAACAATAATAATAATAATAATCGTAAATTCACAAAAAAACTTTTCTACGCTCAGATTTGAATAGACGCCTCGCTGGCTATTAATATAAATAGAAAAGAGTATTCACAGAGCTAAATATGGAAATAATTTATTAATTATTTTCAAATCATTTTTAATTAATTCATTTAAACAACTGTGATCAAGTGAGTAAATACTCCTTTCTATTTATACAATTATTTTCTATCTACAATAAATTAGTAGTTGAAAAATATTATAAAATTAAACAAAAATAATCGATTTTCCCCATCACTAATATAATGGATTTTAATTTTAAATTTATTATTTGTTTTTTTTTTGCGACAAAATCTTAACGCTGGTTAATACAAATTTCTCCAATGCCAAATCTTCAGCAAAACGCGTGTATTTTTTTCCTTCGTTACTTTTTATCACCATTGCCGATTTGCTAATTGCGCGTTTGAAACGTAATTTGCATTTTATGCAAGAAATATCCACGCAACGAGGAAGAGCGGTGAAATCAACATTCCTTAGCGGACGCATCGTTTGGCATTTGTTTTTTTTTTCTATCTCTCTCCCTACTTTTTTTTTCTTTTCAATGCGAACGTAAAAGTGTACTTCTTATTGGTTTATTTAGGTTTTATGAAATTCTGTATTCAGAAAGCAAAAAAAAAAATAAATGGAAAATACTGTCGCGGATTACAGTTGAAGCAGGAAGTCTTCGGAGACTGATTTACTGTTTAGTGCTTCCTGGATTGGGAAGATTGTATCGGAGACCGAGCGGTTGAAAAACGAAGATAAGAAAACAAAAAAAAAAGAAGTGAAAGACAGAAAAAAGAACATAATGGTATTAGAGAGAGAGGGACAGAAACGGGGGAAAATAATACGCTTGGAATTGTTATATTTATATATATATATATATATATATATATGATTTTTTTTCGAAACGTCAATTTTTCCAAAAATATTTAAATATTTCAAAAGTTATTAGGTTTAGGCATATGAACATATTATGAAAGTTAACATTATTTTTGATGTAGAATCTGAAAAAAAATATAGGTCATTCCATTAGAAAAAATATAACTATGATACGCCATGCTTTTATGGGACACCCTGTATGTTTGATACTAATTTTAAAATGTGGTCCTAATAGACCTATATAGGCCTGCCAAAGCCGATTTTGAAAAAAATAAACCATTTAGCCGTAAAACTACTCGGCGCGCATGCTAAGACACCCTGTATATAATAATAATAATAATAATAATTTTATTACGGAATCACAAAAACAATACAATATATATTTAATTTTGTTTATGTTAATTTATTTGCAAATTAAAAAAAAACTATTGGTAATAAAGATGTGAAGAAAGGAATGTGATGTAAATATTAGTATGATATATTATTATTGAATATATTTAAAAAATGTAAATAATCTTAATCCTAGAAGCTGATTCTTTTTTTTAATCGATTATTTTCATTTTGCTGTATTGCTTTTTCTTTTGAATAAACCGCAATCAACCAAAACAATTTCAATTAAGTTTAAACATCCAATGTAAAAAAATTACTTGAGCATACCAGCCGGACTTAGACAGTGACGGTAACGATCATGACGTTTATATAGAGACTAGACAAAGACGAATCACTGTCGATTGCCAATTACTGATATTGTAATTTACTGTATGCAATATATGTAATGCAGAAATAAAGATATTTACTAAAAATTGCATTTTATTAATTTAATCATTTTCAAAATTCTTTTCCGATTCGATTCAACTAATTATTTGTACCAACCACAACTTGATTTTCAGGAATATATAAATTAACAGTTGCTATGTAATTATTATGGGCGTGTATTGTGTACAGCTAAGCGTGTGTTTAATGATCGATTTGATATATCCGGGTGTTTTTTCGTTATTGTTATTATTTATTATATCATCGACTGAATATAAGAATTATGTAACACAAATTTAAAACTCAGAATAATAAAAAATAATAATAAATTTAATGGTTAGATAAAACGGCGGCAATTTATTGAATTTAATAAAAAAAGAGTATTTCATATTCAATTCCAGAGAGACTGTTTAATTATATTAAATAAAAAATGATTTGAAAATAATTAATAAATTATTTCCACATTTAGCTCTGTAACTTTTGACTTACGTTACGTAAGTACGTTAAACAAATGCACATTAAAACAACTACTTCCCGGGCAAATACCCACCTGCTGCTGCATATCAATAAAATATTGCATAATGCAACAAATTTTGATCCGAGAAAAATTGTATGTAAAAACAAAAAAAAGGAACGTTACTTAATATAAGGCTATCTGCAGACACGTGTTTCGGGATCTATCCCTCGTCAGTACAGCTATGCCTTACATGATTTAAAGATGTTAAAATAAATCAATTAAATTAATTCAAATACAATCAGCAAAATTAAATCAAATAAAACTAAATCAATTTAAATTAAATTAAACCAAATTAATTCAATTTAAATCAAAACCGAATAAAATTAAACGAAAAGAATTGAATCAAATTAATTAAAAAGAGCGACCCTCACCTGCCGCGCGCTGTGATAGTAATGACGGGCAGAGAGGACGTGTGTTCTTGTATTGTTGTTATCGCAAATTCACAAAAAATACTTCTCTCGGTTCGGATTTGAATAAATGCCTCGCTGGCTATTAATATTTATATTAAGAGACTGTTTAAGTTTGAATAACATGTTCTATATCATAATGATTATAACTTAATGAACTGTGCGTTCACTTTGTGGTTCATTTTGAATACAATTCTAAATAAAACTTCAATTCAACGTCCGGCGGAGTATTTTCTTGGGAAGTAGTTGCGTCAATATATGATAAAATCTACACGGTGTCTCAACGAGAAATACCATTAAAAGTATATGGATTTTCTATTGTTGAATTGTACAGTTTGTATAAACAAATATGCTCAATCGAAAATATTTTACACAAACAAAATACAGTATATACGAGTTACTGGATTTATCACTCGTCAGTACAGCTTTGCCTTGAAAAAGGTTTCCGATATAACAGAAAGTGTTAGTATATGGATTTTCTATTGTTGAATTGTACAGTTTGTATAAACAAATATGCTCATGAATTAAAAGAAAACAATAAGAAATTAATTAAATAAAAATAATTTGAAAATAATTAGTAAATTATTTCCACATTTAGCTCTGTGACTTTTAATTTACGTTACATAAGTACATTAAACAAATGCACATTAAAACAACTACTTCCTGGGAAAATACCCACGCTGGACATTGAATTACATAATGTACCAGCTGAATAAATATTGCGTAATGCAACAAATTTTTAATCTGATTTTTTTTTTCTTTTTAATGCAAAAACCACAAAAAGAACGTTACTTAATATAAGGCCATCTGCAGAAACGTGTTTCGGAATCTATCCCTCATCAGTTCAGCTCTGCCTTACATAATTTAAAGATGTTAAAAAAAATCAATTAAAATTGATATGCAACAGCAGGTCCGACGTGGGTATTTGCCCAGGAAATAGTTGTTTTAATCTGCCTTGAAAAAAATGTTTCCGGTATAACCGAAAGTGTTAGAATCTTGACACTATTTTTGTTAAAAAAGAACATACTGGTTTTGATAGAAATGTCAATACAATTAATTAACTAGAAGCCCATACCTTGTACATGGTGTTCTATTTGAAAAACCAAAGAGTAAACGTCCGTTTTTTCAAATGAAACATTTATGATTTAAGAAAATTGAACACCACGTATATTCTAAATATGTATCACTTTAAAGTAAATACGTTTGTTATAACTTTCAAAAATTATTTATTTTGTATTTCAATACAATTGTTTCGCCACCTTGTGGTTTCTTCAGGTGAAGAATAAGTGATTGACTTAACCTAAATTACAAATAATATATAGGGGGAGCAATTAAGTAAGAGGGGTGGGGGTTACAAGTTTTAAATTAAGTAATGGGGAGTTATTTATATCTATCTGGTCGTTTAATAGTTGTCCGCTAAATTTTCTTTTATTTATTTCCATACTTTCTAGGGTGTTCAGTTTTCTTCCTTTCCTCTGGATATGTAGTATTTGATAATCTTCGTTAAATTTGTGGCTTTCTTCTAACAGGTGGTTTGAATATGTTGAATTGTTTTTCTTCTCCTCAAAACTGGATTTATGTTCCTTTATCCGTTCTTGAAATGCTCTCCCCATTTGGACTATGTATACTTTCGGGCAGTCACCACAACTTAGCAAATAGACCCCGCAATGTTGAGCTCTGAATATTTTATCTTTATAATTTTTTATGTATTTACCTAATGTGTTTTATAGGCTATTTTAAGATTTATTTTTTCTAACTTTTTTGTTATTCTATTAGTTTCGTAGCCTGTATATGTGAAAGATGAATACTTTGTTTGGAGTTTATTTTTTACTATACGAAAAATTGAATTTATTATTATTTGTTTGATTTTTTTAAAACCATTACTATTGGCAATTTGGTAAATTATATTTAGTTCTTTTTGGTAATTTTTCTTTGACATAGGGATTGATAAAAGTCTATGGATCATACTGTTGTAGGCTGCTAGTTTATGTGTAATAGGGTGGGCTGATTTGAAATGAATTGTACTATCTGTGTGTGTTGGTTTATGGAATATTGAAAATTCGTGTTTATTTTCTTAATTTTAAGGTCTAAAAAATTAATTGGATTATTAACTTCTGTTTCTAATGTAAATTGTATTTTATTATGTTGTGAATTAATTATCTGTATAAATGCGTCTAATTGTCTGCCTGTACCTTGGAATGCCGCTATTACATCATCTACGTACCTGTACCAGTAAATACATTTCTTGAAAGTCGGTAATTGCGATAATCTCTTTTCAAGATTATCCATTAATATCTCCACCAAAAGGGGGCTTAGGGGGTTTCCCATTGATAATCCTTCCTTTTGGCGAAAATATTTACCGTTAAACTGCAGGTAGTTTTGTGATATGCATAAATCTAAATTATTTAATATTTCTGATGCAATAATGGGATTCGTGTTATTTTTAATGAGTTTTTCTTTAATTATGTTGTATACTTCTATTGGTGAAACATTTGTAAATAAATTTTTGACATCAAAGGAAACTAATTTTGTATTATTAGGCAAATGTATATTTTTAATTTTATTTGTTGTTGTTGTCTAAACTGTTTTTGATTGTGAATTTTGGTATGAAATTAATGTGTTCTATAATAAGGTTGTTGAGTTTTTTGGCTAATTTTGAACAAGGGGCATTAATATATGAAACGACAGGTCTAATCGGATTGTTCTCTTTGTGTAATTTAATTAAGCCATAAAGTTTGGGAGACTGCGAGTTCATATTTATTAATGAATATTTGTCTTTCTCAGAGAACAATGTATTAGAGTCGTTTACTGTTGCTTTTATTTGTTTATGGAATTGTTTAGTTGGGTCTTTATTAATTTGTGTGATACTATTTTCAGCGAAAAAGGTTTCTATTTTATTTATGTATTCGCTTTGGTTCATTGCAATTACTGTATTGCCTTTATTAGCTTTTGTAAACACCAAATTGTTTGATTTTGCAAGTGTTGTTATAGATTTAGCTATTTCTAATTCGTTGTTATAACATTTTTTTGGTTTAGTGTTTTTAAGTATATTGGCAAGTACATGTTTTTCTCGATGTTATTCAGAGCAAGTTCTGTTTCTATCGCCAATAATTCAATTTGTTTATTATTGCAATGTTATTTTAAATTATATTTAAACCCCTTTTCTAATAATTCTATTTGATTATTCTTGAAATTTATTTTTGAAAGATTGATGAATTTTTTGAAAAAGGTATGTTCTATAGTTATGTGTTAATTTTATTCATTTTTTAGTTTTTGTTTTATCAATTTTTTGATTTTATTTTGTTTGATTTTACTGTTCTTAAAAATTAGTTGATTTACTGTTTCCCTTGTATTCCTATCCAGAATATCGAACTCAACACTGTGTAATCTACTTGCAAGTTCACTATGTCATACCTTCAAGTAAGCTGACAGGATATTTCGTTCCAAGTCGAGGGTGGCGATTTCTTCAAGTAACCATCTTCGTTCTCCAATATTCTGTCCGATTTTCGCGGGTTTACTGTTGCTATTTGTTTTAAGTAATATGTGATTCGGTAATATGTTGTTCTTCTTGCATTGATGTTCGAACCATAGATTGAGTTCACACTTTTTGTACTTAAGTTGTAGTTTAAAAAAACCACTTAGCCAATTCTCCATCACTGGATTGTTTTAAACTATTAATCGAGGTGGCTCATATTTGTTGAAAGTTCATATTTATCATTTTAAAGTAAACATGTTTGTTATAACTTTCAAAATTTGTTTATTTTGTAATAATAATAAAAGAAAATTTAGCCGACAACTATTAAACGACCAGATAGATATAAATAACTCCCCATTACTTAATTTAAAACTTGTAACCCCCACCCCTCCTACTTAATTGCTTCCCCTATATATTATTTGTAATTTAGGTTAAGTTAATCACTTGTTCTTCACCTGAAGAAACCACAATGTGGCGAAACAATTGTAGTGAAATACAAAATAAACAAATTTTGAAAGTTATAACAAACGTGTTTACTTTAAAGTGATAAATATGAACTTTCAACAACTATCAGCCACCTTGATTAATAGTTCTAAATATGTGTAAACGATAGCTTGTTAGTGTCCAACAAACTTTTTTCTAAAAATCCTTACGTTTAGAGAATTATTTAGGTCTTTTGGTAATTTTTAATCACCCTGTATGTAACATTCTAGGTTAAAGTACAGTGGTTAAGCAAAGTTAAAATTGCTGAATGCTGAGGCACTTAATGTTTGAAAATCCATAGTTACTTTTATTAAAAATAAATTGTATAAAATAAATATGAATGGTTTATTAAAAATCAAACAAACAAAAAACGAATTAAGATGAATAAGAGAATTTTCTTGAAAATGGGCTTATAACCCGAAAGTAGTCGAGAATTTAAAAATATTCAATTAAATCTGTGTTTTATTTGTTGATTTTTAATATTCTCTTCATATTTATTCTATACAATATGAACTACCAATGTTTAAATATTAAAAATATTAATTAAAAACAAATTTAAATAAAATAATTTGAAATTAATTAATTAATAAATTATTTTCCACATTTACTTGGAATGATCAATTTCAACATTCCACGCCTGTCATCATGTCAAGAAACCACATTTTATGTACCTAAAGCTAAGACAAATATTACGTTAAAATCATATATCTATCATATGAGTTTAAACGCTAATAGACGCTATGACAATATTTTTTGTAATTAATTGTCTGATATGATTGTATTAGTTTTAAAATTGTATTAAGAATTTATCCTATATTGGATTTTTCCGTTTGGATAATAAAGTTATTATTATTATTATTATTATTATTATTATTTAGCTACTGTGACAATTTGACTTATTTTACATAAGTACTTTAACAAATGTCTAATAATAAACATTTGCTGTTGCGTAACAATGACAATTGTATAATGCAACAATTTTTGAATCGAAAATATTTAATGCAAAAAACAAAACAAAAATCTGCAGACACGTGTTTCAAGATTTGATTCCTCGTCAATACAGCTTAGCCTTATATAATTGCAAAGTTTTTTTCTACTAAAAACAAATTTATTTATATTTGCGTCGTCTTTAATTTATTATACATTTATTTATGATTTTCAACTTTTTATTAATTTCATTACAATTATTTTGCTACACTTCAGCTTCTTGAGGTAGCGTAGCGAAAAAATTATAATGAAATTAATAAAAAGTTGAAAATCATAAATAAATTTATAATAAATTAAAGACGACGCAAATAAAAATAAATTTGTTTTTAATAAAAAAAAAGTGAGGTTAAAATTGATTTATTTAAAAGTGTTAATAAACTGTAGAAATAGTTACGCAAGCAAACACAATTCAAATGGCTAATTATCAAAAGGCCCTGTCGAAAATTCGGAATTCCGAAACGCGCCGGAATCGAAAGTGAGAAATTTTCCGCACCGGGAATTTCTAAATCGCGTCTATTTCGATTCCGGCGACTTTCTTCGGCGCGGCGCGGCGAGCACATCTTCGGTATTTATCGAAGGCCCAAGTTCAATCGATGCTCACGAGCTTCAATAAAGGCCAGCGTTTTCAATTAGAAAATGCATTTCTGCGAAAGGTCAAAAATGTATTCAGCGCGCTCCATCGGGATTGAGAAATAATCGCGCTAATATTTTTCCCCGCTTACTTTCAATTCGAACTAGTGAAAGTATTGAATAAAGAAATAATATTTTGGGAATTTTTTTTATCGATAGATTTTAAAAATTAAAACAAATGTCCATTGTGTAGTTCAATGTCCGGCGAGGTATTTGCTATAGACCAGGATTAGTTGTTTCATTAGAATGAAATTAAACGAGGAAAATTTCTAGCAATAAAATCCCTTTTTCCAACTGCAAAAATTGCTTACACCGTAAGTTTTACAAACATCTATTGAAACAACTACTTCCCGAGTATATACTCCGTCGGACATTGGATTACACAATAGATATTTGTTTGTTGCATAGCAATACTGCTGCAAATTGCAACGGTTTGAGTCGAAATTATTTAATGTTTCATTTTATTTAATTAGTTGTTTGGAGATTTGTCCTTTTTTTTAAAAAAAAGTGCTTACTTTATATAAGCCAAAACAGTTGTAGTAGCTAAAGCCTACTCTTCATTTCTTATTATTACGTAATAAAATTCAAACTTTTTCAAATAATTTCTAAAATTTCGACTCAAAATTGATATTAAGAAACCTTTATCAAAAACTTTTTTTTAGTAATAATAGAAAAATTATTTATTCACTTGATCACAGAATACTTCATAATTATTACATAAAAAATGTTTCAACACGGGATAAGTGAGAATTTAATTAAAGAAATCAAATTATTTTCATTTAATTTATTTAAATAACTGTGATCAAGTGAATAAATCCTTTTTCTATTATTGCTAAAAAAAAGTTGTTGATAAATTAATTAATACACTTGGTTGTTCGTTTTACTAAATTTTATATTCCGACTAATTTCGACGAGTTGTCATTTTCAAGGAACTAATTAAATTAAAAGTACAAACATGCTGGTATAAAATTTATGGACATAATTGGAAATTTATTAAAGTACTAAATTATTTTCCCTTTATTTATTATGGGTTACGGACATAATTGAACATTTGTTATGTACCATAAGTGATAATGTCACAGTAGTTAAAGAAAAATAATTTATTAATTATTTCCAAATTCTTTTTATTTAATTTTTTTAACAAGTTTTTTTTTTGAAATACGATTACGTCTGGATGTTTAATGTTTGGAGAATTCAATTATTTTGATGAAAGTAAAGTTTGTTGAGAATTCAAGCTCCGCATGTTTTGTCCGAAATATTTTTTTTTTAATTTGACTCAATATTCAAACGCAGGAATGGAATGTTCATTACCAAAATGAAAACTTTAACACTCCACAATACAAAACAAGTGTTGATTTGACTATTCCTGAAAATCAAGTTCTGGTTGGTAGAAATAATTAGTTGAAACGAATCGGGAAAAGAATTTTGAAAATGTAATTAGTAAAACATTGTTTTATTAATGTGATGTATCAAATGTAATTAGTAGAAAATTGTTTTATTAATGTGATGTACTAATTACATTTACGGAACACGTTTGAAAATATAAATTTTGAAAATATAAATATGTTTTATTAATGTGATGTACTAATAAAACAATTTTCTACTAATTACATTTTATTACTAATTTTCAAAATTCTTTTCCCGATTCGTATTCGTATTAGCATACATACGATTCATATAGTGAATCGAATATTCAAATAAAATATATTTCGAGAGTTCCCAAAATCATCAAGACCGTTGCTAATGGAATTGTTGAAGCAAAAAACTATTTTTTTTTCTGTTTTTTTTTTTTTTTTCAAAAAGCTATTGGGTTTCGGACGAAGGAATTCATGTTTAATGTTAACAGTAGTTTTTATGATGTAATTAAAATCATGGAAACATGGCTTAACCAAGATATTTCGGATAGTGAATTTAAACTAATGAACTATACAATATTTAGGGAGGATAGAAACCAACGCTCCAGTAATAAAACTCGTGGTGGAGGTGTTTTAATCGCTGCTCATAACAATTTTATTAGTGAACGTTTTTGTATTTTAAATAATTATGTAGAGCAGTTATTTGTTAAAATATCACACGCCTCACTAAAAGTGGTGGTTGGCGGAGTTTACATACCACCAAATTCCCCAATTGAAAAATAGAATGCATTTTGCGACACCATTGATAACGTTGCAGATGAATTTGTTGATTCAAAACTTTTAATCTGCGGTGATTTTAATATACCTACAGCGACTTGGTTGCATGATGACCTTGGATTGGTACTAAACTCGACAAATCACACCCTATTAGTTATGTTTGCCGACCTTTAACATCATATGGTATGTTTTTATTTCATAATATCATTTCAACTTACTCATGGAATTTTGTCAATTCTACCACTGATTTAAATAACAAATGTCACAAATTCATTGAAGCAATTGAAAGTGCAATGGAATTAGCATTTCCGTATAAACCGAAAATAATTAAACATCGAAACCCATTTACACCTAGTTGGTATGACGATGAATTGCGAGATATGAGAGAACACTTACATTTTTTGAATGATTGTTTTAAAATGCACCCAAGTACCAATAATAAAAATGTTCTAAACAAATTTAGAAATAAATATAAATCAAGAATAAATAAAAAAAACCTATAATAATGACGAATACATAACAAACTCTAGTAATCGCCCAAAAGCGATGTGGGATATATTAAACCACAGAAAAAAATCTATCATTCATCCAGAATTCACTACTACGATAACATCTGATGATTTTAACCACTATTTTGTTAAAATTGCGGAAATTATGGTAAATCAAATAAAATCTCAACCACATGTAAGTCAACATTATTCTCACTATCTAAAAAATATTAATAATAATAAATTCAGTTTCAACGAAGTTACTTATAATTATGTTAGAGATATAATTAAACAACTTAAAAATAAAAAAGAGTAAAGATATCTATGGTATGAACAAAGACTTAATAATGACAATAATACACTACATTATTATTCCTTTAACTAATTTGATAAACGAACGTATTCGTGAGAGTGTTTTTCCTAATCCATTAAAAATTTCAAAGGTTGTGCCTTTGTACAAAAAAGGTGATGTAAACAATCCAAATAGTTTTAGGCCAATTTCCATCATTCCAATCATTGGTAAAATTTTTGAGGTTATAATTAAAAACCAACTGCAAGAAAACTTTGAGAAAAACGAATTTCTGAATGCCTCTCAATTTGGTTTTCGAAATAATAAGTCTACCTGTGATGCAATCGGCGATTTGGTGATGTACATTATTAATGGGTTTGAAAATAATAATTACTCTGGTTGCATTTTTTACGATCTCTCTCTTTGATTGCGTATAACATGATATATTGCTACATAAATTAAAATATTACGGTCTTGGAATATCTTCCATCAAACTTCTAAGATGGTACTTAAATAATCGTCAACAGATAACACTATTTAATGGTTCTGCTTCCCAGCGTGAGTGTATAACAAGTGGTGTTCCACAAGGATCTGTCCTTGGCCCGTTGTTATTCATTATATTTATTAATGACCTCATATTGTGCGATAATACCTCAAAATTTACTCTTTACGCCGATGACACCACGTGTTATCAATCAAATGCAGATTTGAACTGTTTAATAAACTCTCTTAAAGATACACAATTAAAGGCTAAACAATGGTTTACATCTAACTTATTGACACTAAATGATGACAAAACAGCAGTCATGTATTTTTCTCTTAAAGACTTGTCATTAGTTAGAAATATAGACACGGTAAAATTTTTAGGTGTAATGCTTGACTCTGGATTGGTATGGTAGGAGCATGTTAACAATATTTGTCCTGAAATTTCCAAAGCAATTTATTTATTTAAAAACTTGGCGAAATACTGCTCAACACAAATTTTATTAACGGGATATCACGCATCAATATCTTCTCAAATAAATTATGCAATTACATCATGGGGTCATTCAGTGCATGCAATTAGAGTATTTGGCTTGCAACGTAGATGCTTAAGAGTAATTCTACAGCTGGAGTAGAGACATGATGTTCGAGAACAATTCATATCACTGGACATATTAATTGTACCCTCCATGTACATTTTAAACTGCGTTCTATTAGTAAGAAAACATTTTTCCAACTATCCTACATCATATCAGCATGGATATAATACCAGGAGATGTGGAGATTTTCCAGTAGACTATACACGTGTATATAGATCGCGTAATTGTTTAAATTACTATGGTCCGATTTTTTATAACAAACTTCCCGCGGAAGTCAAATGTGATAGTTATACTGTCTTCAAAACTAAAGTTAAAACATTACTCTCTAGTAAAGCATATTATCATTGGAAAGATTTTCTGGAAGACCAAATTTAAATTATTTACAATATCCTAGCCGATCTGTATTAGCATAAATTAAGATTGTACTAATATATGTATATTAAACTTCATTCATATGTATGTATATTTTTGACTTGTGTATCGATTGGAATTTACATTAATAAAGATATTATTAAATCCAGAACCAACTAAATTAATTATTTCTCGTCTCAGTTATTATAATATATTTCAAACTTGTTCCGTTCCTAATGAAAATATCGTTTTTCTAGATTTAGTGTTTGTCACTTTTATATATAAAGCTAATTTAATTCTACCAATTCACAAGTAACACTTGTTACCACCATTTACTATTCTGCATTTCAACGAAGTTTACTGAAACAGTGAAACCTCTCCATTTTGATGAATTCATTCATGATTTCTCTAAAGCCAATTATATCGCAATAAACCATCATTTAGCGTCTGTAGACTGGATTAATGTATTAGCTGGGGATGATTTTGATACTGCGTTAAATCAATTTTATACCATAGTCTATGGCATTATCACCAGTAAAGCGCATCAAGATTTCTTCATATCCTTCCTGGTTCAACAAAGAAATAATTAAATTAATTAAAAATAAAAAAGCCACGCACAAAAAAATACAAACGCCACTTAACATCTGGCAATTTTCGTAATTTTAAATCAGTGAGAAATATATGTAATATTTTACAACGTACGCTGTATAACCAATACATATCATCAGTGAATTCAAACATCCATTACAACCCATCTAATTTTTGGAATTTTGTTAGAGAATGAGACAACCAAAACGCTTTCCCTGAAACCATGCATCTTACTGATACTAGCAGAAATTCCCAGGAATGAGTTAATTTCTTTGCATTTTTTTTTTTTTTTCGTCAGTATACACACACGATATTCCTAATAGTATGCTGTTAGTTAATGAAACTTTAGTAGTTAATGGCATTGCGTTGAGCGTCACAAAGAGTGAAATTTATGAAGGTATCCAATCTGTAAAATGTAGTAGCTCTTTCGGTCCTGACGGAATCGCTTGTAGTTTTATAAAATCATAATCTGCACTCTCACGACGCCACTATTATTAATTTTCAACTCTTATTTGAAATATAACTTTTAATTTATTACATGTATATCTTATAGTTGTAAAAATGGCCTATTGCTTTAAATAAATAAATATAATAACAGAAAGTGGCTATCGACCGTGATTGCTTTTGCGCGGTTGTTCATTAATTTCAGAGCAATTCGTAATTAATTCCTTACTTTTTTAAAATTATTTTTTTTTAATATAACAAATAAATAATAGAAAAGCCTCGCTGTACTTATGTAACATAAGTCATAATTTCACAGTAGCTAAAGAGAAAATAATTTATTAATTAATTAATTATTTTCAAAATCTTTTTATTTAATTTAACAAATAAAGATTTAAAAGATCGATTTTATCTATTCCTAATATTTATGAAATATTATTAAAATTTACAAATAATTTCTACAATTATTTACAAACGTAATAATTGAATCATGCATTACCGTCGGTTGCGTTAGCGCAAATAATTTTTGCATATTACGATCCGTTCCATTATTGTTGTGTCATGATAATAATAACAACGCGAAATAATGGCTTTCAAATCGGCATATCGCGACTTTCTCCGCGGGTTAATTGCTATTAAATTTATGTAACATATTAGAACGACTAAACTCCGCTTCAAATATTCTTTTTAATAACAACACGAATAATAATAAAAAATCAACAGAGAAATAAAAATAAGGTGTTTATTTTATTATAAAAGTAATGCCTCATTTTGTATTAATTTTTCTTTCTTCTCTTTATTATTCTTGAGGTGTTGGTTTTATTATAAAAGTAACGCCTCATTTTTTTTATTTATTTATTTTGTGGTAATAAGGGGCATATTTTATTAATGAAGATATTGAACATTATTAATAATAATTAAAATGATCATCATAAACAACATTCTTTGATATTTAGGGGAGTGTTGGTGTTGATTGTTGCAAATATTTCATGTATATAAAATTTAACATTGGCTTCATTTTGTTGTATTCTATGTTTTACAATAATTATTATAATAATAATGATTAAAAAAGAAGCAAAAGTGGCAAACTTACTTAAATGACGAAACAACAAATACAAAGAACAAAGACAGAAAGTGAAGAAACTAGTGCTTGAAGCAAAACAACAAACTTGGATGGAATTTGGAGAAAGACTTGAAAAAGATAGCAAAGGAAATCAAAAACTGTTTTATAGAGCTTTAAAAAAATCTAAGAAATAATGATAGCAAAGACAATATTGCAATAAAATATGAACGCGGGAATATATTAATAGAAGAAATATATGATAATAGATGAATAGATGGAAAGAATACTTTGAGAAGCTGTTAGCGTCTGGTAAAAATAATGATGAAGACATTGAAAGGAACTATAGGCGATTGGCGGAAATCGGAAATGAGCAGGAAAATATTACAGAAGAAGAACTAGTGTCTGCAATCAAGACAATTAAAAACGGAAAAGCGACAGGAATTCATAAAAATAACGACCGAGATTTTTTAGCATCTCGCATGGGAGTATTGGGCACTCAAGTCTTCCTAAAACTATGTAGAAAAGCCTGGGAAAAATAAGAGATACCTGATAATTGGACGATAGGTTTAATACTGCCATTACATAAAAAAGGAGATAAAAATGATTGTTATAACTACAGGGGAATAACGATATTAAGCACGGTGTTAACAAGTAATAGAGACAAAATTAAAACAAACTGTAGAGCCTACACTGTCAGAATCTCAAAGCGGTTTTAGAAAAAGGCGTAGTGTTCAGGACTATATATTTAGTATTTAGGAAGTTATAAACAGAACAATAATGAACAACAAGAAAACATACATGGCCTTTATTGACATGGAGAAGGCATTCGACAGAGTGCCAAGGGCAAATATATGGGAAAGTCTCTGGAAAAGAAACGTCAACAATAAGTTAACTACAGTAATACAATCGATAAATAGAACAACAAATAATATGATGATATACAGAAAAATGAAATCACAGAGTTTTAAGACCAAAATGAGTGTACGACAAGGAGGCGGCGACTATTCACCACATATATGGATGAAAGCATACGAAAAAGTAATACTACTACTAAGCCACTATTCATAGGACATAGAAATTTACAGGCAATAGAAATAAGAGAATGTGCGTTTGCAGATGACATAGTCTTAATGGCCAAGAATGCAAAAGATCTGAAAAAAAAAACATACTGGCTTCGAACAGAGTACTAACACAGAATAGAATGAAACTAAATACGACAAAAACGAAGGTAATGGTAGTAGGTAAAAGAGTGGACAGAATAAATATTGTGATTAACGGAACAACCTTGGAACAGTTAGATGCAATAAAGTATCTAGGAGTAATTATTCAGTCAAAATGATAGCGAAATAAATAGGAGAATTGAGAACACCAACAGAGTTTTCTACGCCCTGAGTAAAGGATTTATTAATAAACGGGAGGTAACAAATAAAAAAAAAATGAATGTATATAAAGCAGTGTATAGACCAATTTTAACATACGGATGTGAAACCTGAGTATTATGACAACAACAGAAAAGTAGACTGCAGGCCATAGAAATGAAATATTTAAGAAGAGTGAAAGGAGTAACCAGAAGGGATCGACTTAGAAATGATCAGATCAGAAAATATTTAGCTATAGAGTCTCTGCAGGAGTTCATAGAAAGAAGACAGATTTCCTGGTTTGGTCATTTGCAAAGGATGAAGAATACCGCTCAAGTTTTATGGGAAGCACGAAAGCAAGAGTGAAGAAAGATTGGGAGACCGAAGATTACATGAATGAAGACAGTGGAAAAGAGCTTGATTAAAATAGGAACGACACTGAGTGAAGCCAAATGGTTCGCACAAAATAAGAAAGAATGGACTAAATTTGTGTTTAATAAATAATAAACTACACGAACACACACCCAAATTTGTCAAGAGTGGTTTTTCTTTTAATTATATATATATATAATGATAAGAAATTGAGGTAATAGAAATAGTAAATATTTTATCTAAACAAATTGTAAGTAAATCTTAAATAAACGAAACAATTAGGAAATACAATAAAAGAACGAATAAATAAAGTAAACTTAATGATGTCATTAAATTTTACTTCTAGAAGAAAGTATCGTTAAGTGGTGATTAATGAAAATTAATAACCAAATACAAATTATTAGAGATGGGCAAAGTCGATCTTTTTTGTCACTGCAAAATGAAGTATGATTTTTTTATTAATGTTATTTATAATATTATTATTATTGAGATGTGTCACCTATTTACACTCTTGATAGCGTGGGTGAGATGTGGAATAAATTCTTTTATATTATCAATCTCAACAAAAGTTGCCCTATAAAGCAAAACTGTAATAAAAATAAAAAAATATAAAGAACCAGCAACAGCTGAAATACGGGAATGCAAACAATTACTTAATTATTTGTATGTAGTCAAACATTATAATACGAATGTTAAATCTCAATACGATGCACTTAATGTAATTTATAGCTCACTATTATTAGAAGCAGAACGTAACAGAATCGAAAGTACCATTCTGAAGAGTGACAATAAAATGAAATCAACTTGGTCAATTATTAATAAAATTCATGGAAAATCGAAAAAATCAATTTACATTAATCCAGAAAATTTAGATAAATTTAACAATTACTTTATTAACATTCCAATACAATTAACTAAACATGTCAATCCCAATACAATAATTAATTACAATATTAAAAGAAACACTAAGACTCTATATTTAAATCCAGTGACCCCAACTGAAGTGTGTAATATCATTCATGATATGAAAAATAAACTGAGTAGTGGGTATGATGAAATAAACTCTAAATTACTAAAAGCTGCTGCAAATGAATCAGCCTCTAACGCACTTGATCAATAGTTGTTTGGAAACCGGTATTTTCCCGGAATGCCTTAAAATATCGCCAATCGTGCCAATTTATAAAAAAAAGCAATACATCTGACCCAAGCAACTATAGACCAATCGTGTTATTAAGCGTTTTCTCAAAAATCGTATAAAAAGCTATTTCTAGTCATTTACTTGATTTCTTCAACAATAACAACTTGTTTAATCCATCTCAACACGGTTTCTTAAAACTAAAGTCAACCAGTACTGCTCTATTTAATTACTTACAACATGTTGTTGAGGCTTTGGAGAGATCAGAAATTCCAATTGGAATATATTTAGACCTCTCCAAAGCCTTCGATACTATGAATCATGAAATATTGCTAACTAAATTGGAATTGTATGGAGTAAGGGGAGTTGGTTTAAACCTGATAAATTCATTCCTTAAAAATCGGATGCAATAATAAGTACTCTTTTATTGGGACAAAAAATATAGGGGTACCTCAGGGGAGCATATTAGACCCTTGTTATTTATACTAATGACCTTCCTAATCTGGTCCAGGAAAATGATGGTATGATCGAAATGTATGCGGATGATATTAATTTATTAGTTACTAGTAAAAATATTAACGATTTACCTAATAAGGCAGCTAGAATCTTCGCCATCACACAAAACTGGATGACGCAAAATAAATTAATTTTAAATGAAAACGAAACCAAAGCGATACAGTTTCATACTAAACGTTCAAATACAAAAGTAAATAACTTAAATCTTTGAAGTTTTGATCTTACGTATGATTCTAGCTGTAGAGTTCTGGGTGTCATCATGGACTGCATTGGAAAGGCCATTCTGTAGAATTAAATTCTAAACTTACATCTTTGTGTTTTCCGATGTTTTCTGAAACCTATGGTAAACTCGAGAACACTTTATGAATTCAGCATAGAGTCCATCCTAAGATACGTCATTATTTTTTATGGGAATAGTACCATGGCAAATAATTTATTTATTATACAAAAGCGTGTCCTTAGAATCTTAATGGGATTAAAATACAATGAGACATGCAAAGGTCGATTTAAAAAAATGGGTATATTAACAATACCAGGTTTATATATCTACGAAACTTCAATATATAATTTTAAACACAAGTCAAGTTTTGAAACATACATAAATAACCATAGATATAATACAAGATATAATAATCTGTATGCTTATCCTGTACACAGGCTGACCCTTACAGAAAAATCACCTATTTATAATGCACTCAAATTCTATAATAAAATACCAGCAAATATACAAAATATAAATAATATTAAACATTTTAAACAACAGTTACTACATTTCTTGGTAACTAAAGAAATATACAATATTAATGAGCTATAGTCCTCTACAGATGTGCAAAATCGATACTGTTAGGTTGCAGCTTTTTACATTTTATTTCTCATTTTTCTGACGTTATTCCCTATAATGTACAACCCTGTATTTATGTGTGTGTTATTTTATGAATAAAGATTATTATAATAATTTAGTATTAATAAACTCTAATTTATTATTATTTATTAATTTTACCTACTTAAAAATGGATATTCAGAAATACTCGATTACTAAATTCACTCGATTTTGCCCAACACTACAAATTATGTTTTAATCATAATAAATGAAAAACGACGCAATATAATGTGGACTCGAGTGCAAGGTAGACAATAGAGAATCGTTTCATCCACTAAAGGAAGGCGGACTTGTCCTGTTTATGAGAACAGGAAACGAAATTCATTTATTAAAATGTTCAGCCACCATTAATCTAGCGTATGGATTACTAGTGCCGGCAATTTCAGTTTTTCGAACCTCATAAAACTAGTGTGTTCCATGTGCAATGTCTTGATGAAGCCGGCCAAACGGAAATTGTGTTGTGGTTATATGCACTATATTAATCATAATACATGAAAAACGACGTAAGCGCCATCTTTCGTCTAATTTCATGTGGCATCGTCATAGATAGCGCTTGCGTCGTCTTTCATTTATTATGATTAATATCAGGTCGATAGTCGATAGCCAATTAGCAAACTCTTACAGCATGTATTGTAATATTTTATGTTATATGTAGGTGTTGTAGTACGTTTGTCAATAAAGATAATGTATATATATATTATATAATAATGAAACATTATATTCTCCGAATATAGATGAAACAGATATCATAAAAAATATAAATCTTATGAAAACTTCTCACATCTGTGGTGATGATAAAATTCCAAATTTTATAATCAAAGATTGCAAATTTGTTTTCTCTTATCCTCTACATACACTATTCAAGCTTTCTTTAAGTAATAAGACATTTCCTGATATATGGAAACTTGCCGTTATTACTCCCGTGTTCAAACATGGTGAATCTAATATAATAATAAAATATAGACCTATTGCTATTCTTTCTAACTTTGCCAAAATTTTTGAACAAATTATTTATAACGTTATATATATATATATATCAGGGTATATAACCACAATGCAAGATCCGTTCAGCCACACGATGCCACATGAAATTTAGGAAGACACGTTCAGAACAGTGAGACGCTCAGAACAGTGATATGCTCATGCCCGTTTAGAACAATTATAATAAAAGAAAAGTGTAAATGGAAATAATCATTTTTTTAAGAACCAGTACTTTAACAGAAGGGTTTTATCTAAGAGATCGATTTATTATTTTTTATATAAAATTATATAATTTTACAAAAATTATATATTTTTTTTATATATTATATCCTCGACACCCAATACGGGTAAAAGAGGATAAGATTAAGAAAGAAAGAATATATATTATTTATAAAAACACTATTAAGTCTAAAAATATATATGAGGTTATTTTAAGAAGTATGTGATTCAAAATGCAAATAGCCTTTAAAAAAAAGAGTGCAATCACCGCATACTACTTTACACAAACCCAAATGTATAATACAAATAACATACAATTGAAATATACAAACAT
Source organism: Philonthus spinipes (assembly GCA_963082785.1). Taxonomy (NCBI): domain Eukaryota; kingdom Metazoa; phylum Arthropoda; class Insecta; order Coleoptera; family Staphylinidae; genus Philonthus; species Philonthus spinipes. The sequence goes on from OY720311.1 coordinate 12,281,119, forward strand.
TAAACAACAGATAACAACAACCAGCGCAATCGTATTCACTTAAAAACACATTCAAGAATTCCCTATGTTTACGTCCGTCTAAGCGCAATTATTACGTAATCAAATAACCGAACGGAATTGTTTATTAATGCAGATTAACGACCCTTCGTGTACACACGGATTGTTTGCATTTTAAACGTCCGTTATTTTAATTCTTATCAGCGCGCACGATATGACTCAAAATAATAAAAAAAAAGTGTAGTGAGCTCGATAAGAAGGCGGCTGCCGTTAAAAAAAAGTGCGCGGCGTTAAAAGTCGAGATAAGCGAGTGCACAAAAATGAAAATAATACGGTTATGGCGAAAATGTATTAAAATATTAATTGGTTGTTGTATTTTTTTATATTGCAGTTTTATATTGGACTGTTTTTTTTGTAATCTTTTTTTTAATACATGTTTGTTTTTATCGCAATTTATTGCAATGCCGGAGCTAATTGATAATGTGACAAGGTTTTGAGTTACTTTCTATTTTTGTTTTTAACCATGATTCTGATCATCCAAGTATTCTCTGGATGTGATGACGAAACTTAAGGCGCCATCAAATGATTCGCGCGTTTATAACATACCCACTGAACAAAATGTTCACAAATAACGTTGCATTAACATTAAAAACAACATTAAACGTTAATGTAACATTGGTGCAACATTATTATGTCCGTTTTGCTCAGTGGGTATAATCATGGCCGGAAGAGAGTTCCACATTTTGCCACCAGATATAGTATTTCTTATATTGTATCTCCGTTAACAAGATTACTTTCTATTTTTGTTTGTATAAATTAAAAATAAATAAAGCATTTTTCAAAAACTATAAATATTTTATGAATAAAAATTGTTAATTCAAGATTATTTAATTAAAATTAAAACACTTGGTTTGTTTCATTTATTTATATTTTCTCCAACTGGTTTCGACCATTGGTCATCTTCAGGGAGGAATTTAATTAAATCATCCTGAATTAATTCAAAAATGTTTCACCACGGGTTAAGTGAGAAATTATTTAAAAAAATACAAATTGTGTTTTAAATTTCATTAAATTTACATACAATTTTAAATACAAGGGCTGTTTGATGAGTACAGAACTAATTGGAGTTTTATAAATCATAATAAAAAAAACAGAACAGCAAGTATTTATTTGACAATTTTGATGTAATTTACGGAATTTGACGATTTCAATGAACTGTGCCGATGATCAAAAAATCAATTGATTTAGTTCTTATTTAATGGTACATTTTTATTGATTTCACCATTATGAAGAGCTGCTGATTTTTTAATGTAGTTCCTTCTAATATAGTAGTAGACTGTGACTACTTTAACGTTTCAGCTTGTAAAATTGTGAAAGATGCCCCGAGTTGATCGTCGAGCACAATATCACCATCTAAGTTATTTAATAGAGGTCGCGAGAAGCGGGATTTTCAGTACGTGCTATTGCCGAAAGAGTCGGTAATAGTTTGTCGGTAATTGTGCGCCGCTGGTCTAAATGGTCCAAAGCTGGGAAAAATCGACGTAGACCTGGGCCCGTATTCATGAAATTGTTCGAAAGTTTCGATCGTATGAAATCTGTCATTTAGATAGGAATTTACATGTGAATTTGGCAGTTGCATACGAAAGATTTCATGCGATCGATTTCAGGAATAAGGCCCCTGTTTCAAGACGACCAAGAAAGTGAAGGCTCTTTATCTATAAAGGACAAATTTAAAACATCGCGGGCATTTGGGTAATGACAGGTTGGCTCTAAATGGTGTAAGTGTATCCGTGTTTATAGAAGAATTTATTTGTGGGTAGACGATTCCTAATAACTATATATTAAGAAAAAATATAAATCATTGTGGAGAGCTTCATTTTTAGTGCTAATCACGCGTTAAACACACACGTCGAATTTTGTTTCTGCGCTAAAAATTGCAACCAATCTTCTACTGACCATAATAATTTATATTTCACCCATATTTTCAAACTTCCACTTATTGTATTTATTCAACGGATTCGATTTTTTTTTTAAATTGTCTCAAATTGCGGATCCGCACTTTCCAAGACTCTCGCTAATTGATCGGATCGTATCGGTCCGCCGTAATTGACTTTCCTTATTTGATCAAATATTTAAATTTTCACTTGCTCAAACAAAGTGCTTATGGTAATTAGAAAGTGGATTAATTAATAGCGTAATTCTTATATTTGCATTCAAAACCGGACATTTTATTGCGGTTTCCTTTTTCTAAAACAACCTGCGTTTTCTCCAGAATTTATATACACACATGTGCAAAATAAACGAAGAAGAAAATATATACAAAAAAGAAAACGAAGGAAAAATTAGTAATTAAAGTTATGTTTAAAACTAACTTACTAAAATATGAAGGAAATGTAGAGGACGTGCAGAAAGTATGGAATCGGTTAAATATCTTCGAAAGTATTATACGGATCAATATGAAATCAACGTAAAACACAATGATCTGATGAGGTTCGAAAAACCGAAATGGCTATCACCGGCCATAATACGCTATACGGTTAAACGTTTGATTAAATATGAACTAATTAAAATCTATTCTTGGCTGTCAAAATGATAGCTTTATCATTTGTTATTGTTATTGTTGTTAAACTTTTCAAGAATCAGCGCCAACTTGACTTTCTTAATGGTATGTGTACTCAAATTACGCTCATTTGCATCCTCCAGTCACTTTCCTGTATTGTAGATACCTGACACTAACAGGATAATTGTTCAACCTTTCTGGTTTTCTTCTTCTTAATCATCAGCATCAGAAGATATAGAAGAATTATTTGCCTATTTTGGCCAATTCTTGCAGATGAATTATTTAATTTGAATCACTTAGGCCACCACTTTGTCTCATTGTTTTTAATTTTAACCAAGCGGATAATAAATTATGTCGGCTATATTTTTCTAAAGATGAATTCGCTAAACTAATATCTTCTTGGATAACATTTGCTTTGTTTAAATTTCATTTATATCTTCTTCTTCATCGGAAGATTAACGCTTAAAGATATAATTTTCTCCAACATTTAACTTCGCGACATTTTGGTAGCAGACTTTTTATAGTATTTGTTGATATTTTGTAATATTCACGGTACTATCAATGAATTCAACGCATCCTAATCCTGCAGTTGCCATGCAGCCCTGGCAAAAAAGGCTTAATGATTTCTCATTTAGGATTATTTTCCGTACGTTTTGGGTAATCCTTGTGTTTAATGCAAATAACCACTTGCTCAACTCTCGGGTGTAATAAAATATAAATCATTCATTCGAAAAATCATCATACTCAGCAATTTCATCTCCCACCACATCTTTTACACGAGTGGTAACTGAAGCTAAATATACTTGTAATTCCAGTTCATTATCTTTAGATCTTTGTAATAAAATACCATCTTCTTCATTATTATCATTTTCCATGGATGACAAAAAATCGGCATCATCATTCACACAACTGATATCCAAAAAATATTCCTGACTTTGAGTAACACCGGAAATATTAGCTTCCTGTAATTTACATTTTAAAAGTGTTTTAATTATTTCACTCGTCTCAAGAGTCATTGCACTTTCTAATATTAAAATAATTGGAAACTTTACTCCCCCTTTTTAACTACTCCTCCTCGCAAATGTATGTCGTACCAGGATTTACATCATCTATTTCTGATATGTTTAAAATATCTTCAACTAAGACATCTAGTTCTAATTTGCAAAGGCTCACTTTGCAGGTCGTCTCCATGTAAAGGTTTCCATAATTTTATAACGTTCTTACCATGACGATTATAATCAATCATAAACTGCTGATGGAAGGGTGGGCTTCATGAGATTGAAACGGCCTTCCCAATATGGCACCATTTTGGGGAAGTGTGAAAGAACGTTTGGCTGAGGAGGGACTGTAGAAAATTATTCTTAAAAATGTTTGTTTTACACGTGGTACCTATAAAACGGAATATAATTTTATAGATACTGCGTGCAAAAATATTTACGAGGTTACAGTGGAATCAACGATTGTTGATTTTTTTGCAGAAAGGACGTTTGATTGAGGAATTATTTTTAAAAATGTTTATTTTTGCACGTGTTATCCATAAAACGGAATACCATTATATCGATACAACGTTCAAAAATATTTATAAAGTTACAGTGGAATCAACTATTATTGATTCCAACCTCGTAAAAATATTGATGATTAGAGGAGGAGGATCTTGTGACATCCTTATGGCTTTATCCAGCCCTAAAGCAACTTGTTAAGTAACCACTTTAGGATGTGCTATCCCTTCGAACAGAATGTAAATATAATAGAAGGCATCAGACTGTAAATATGCTTTCTCTATTTAATAAAATGTTCAGTCACCATCCATAACTAGTGATGGCCATTTCGGTTTTTCGAACCTCATCAGACTAGTGTGTTCCACGTGCAATGCGCTTGCGTTGTCTTTCATTTATTATGCTTTTTCTACTTCTACCGTTGTCACAAAAATTCTTATAATAGACAATTTTACAATGCCTGACATTTGAAAATTATAATTCTGAGGATGTAATCGTCTCACCGGTGGTGCCATTCTATAATAGATGAAAACAATTCTTACTACGAACATTTTTACAGCACAAGACAATTGCCTTCCGTAAAATTTCTTCACAAAATTTCAGTTTCATGTTGTAAACGTATATTTTCAAAATTTAAGAACAATTCAATTAATATCGATCAGATTATTGCATTCTGAAGAACAAATCTACAGTCAGGATTATTAATTCGACCTATTATGTTTTAGCAAGTAGCCATCACATCACACACCAAAGCATTATTTCTTCACAGGTACTATATTTGACTTGTTAATTGAGTTAAGGCTACTACTTTGTTATTGATTGTAATTCAATTTTAATAAATGAAACACGTGGTATCCATATGCCATTTTAAAGATGCCACTTTTGTTTTCATAATGACATGTCAAGGTTGTCGAAACTAAAACAATCCGAGTTATACAATCAAAATAAAAAAGGGTTTCATTCATTATATTTGAGCCTCATTCTTTCACTGTGGATTTGTATCTGGCATTAAAACGATTCATTTAAGATAAATAGATGCATTAAACAACATAATTTTTAGTTTATTTAGCTATTATAGGTTTGAAATGAATAATTACACTGTCATTTGGATAAAATAATAAAATGTCAATCAGCATACCCGTGCCATTTAAAAAAGTCGCTGTATCTTGAAGTGTTTAACAGGTAGCGTCAATGTTTTGACAACTATGAATAAATATTAATTGGTGGCTGAAAGACCACTGGTCGATAGCCAGTTTCAGAGTTGGAATTATGCTGTGAACGTTAGTGTATTGTTAAATATTGTATTGTAACTGTATATTCCAAGCTCAGAAATAAAGATGTTTATGTGTGTATTAATTGGTCAAATAACAGATCACTCAATAAGTTCCCTATCTGGCACATATATAGCAACAGTGTTGACAGAAATTGTTTTATTTTACATAAAGGGCATCGAAAAGTTAGACCAATGTTGGAAAGATTTTTTTTTTGTTATTTAACATATATATTATCTTGATTATCTGTGATTTCATACATTTTTTTCTATTATACTATAACAACGTGTGTGTAATTAGGCATTTATTCATTTATATACGCGAACCTTTTGCTCACATATCTGCAGATATTAGATAGCGTAAGACTGACTTTCATTAATCTAAGCAAGGCACATTATTATCATCTAGCGGCGCCAATCAGTTTTTTTTTTCTTTTTTCTCGTTGTTGTTATTATTTCTTTATTTTTGTTCTACAATCCACTATACATAAATATTATTAATTATATTGTAGACTTGTAAAAAGGTAAATCCGTTAAATAAATAAATTCTTTAACTCTTGACAAAAAAATATTTTTCTTAGTTAAAACGGAGACTTATTAAGTAATGTTTTTTTTTTTTTTTCAAATTTCATCTTGATTCGATAAAATGTTAAAAGATTTTTAACCGGTGGATATTTTAAGGTTAACAATTGGAAAATAAAATTGCTTAACTTCATTGAAAATTTCACATACATAACCTAAATACTTCTCATTTGTTCTCATTCTCAGTTAAACATTTGATTTCTAGACTAAAAAATATTGATTGTTCAAAAATGTGTTAAAAATGTTTTATATATGTATTTCTTGCCTCAAAATTATTGTTTAAGTTTTAATTTGTAATAATTTGTAATAAAAGATATTTATTTATAAATATCGTAACGTTAGTCAAAAGTCACAAAGCTAAATGTGAGAGTAATTTATTAATTATTTTCAAATCATTTTTATTTTATTTATTTAAATAAGTGATTAAATACTCGTTTCTATTTATATAAATAGTTATAATTTAAAAATTAGGTTAAATTTTAATAAATTTCAAAAACTGTAAACAATTTTATAAAGTAGCTCTTATACATCCCAGAAATCATAATTTTAAAAGGTTGTATACTTTAGCCACAAAATATATTTCGCATATAATCCGGTATATAAATGGTTATCTGTAATGGGCTATTGACCTTTCTGTTCTTTCTGCCTTTTTGATTTTATTGTTTTGAAATTTTAGTTATATTTTTTATTATTGTAGTTATTAATTTATTAATACCCTTATTTTTTTCTTTTACAGATGGCGAGGAAGTGTGTACAAATTAGTGTGGCGAGAACTTCTGGCGTATTTAGTTTTATATTATTCAATAAATCTACTGTATAGGTTTGGATTATCAGACCACCAACAAAGGTAAGACTATACTTTATTATTTTTTTTTTACTTTTATTTCTAATGACAAATACAAAAATAACTGTTCAATAGATATGGAAGTATTTGATTCATTTATATATATATATATATTATGTTATTCTATGTTCAAAATAACTATTGTTTTGATTAAGGTTGTTAGTACTCAAACCTAACGGTTTTTGAAATAATCAGTATTTTATAAGAATCTATCAAAATTTTCAAATGTCAACCATTTGAGAACTATTTAGGTTATGTATGGGAAATGTCTAGTGAAATTTTCAAAGCATCATATTTTAAGTATTTACATCTTTATTCAGACTATATAGATAATTTTAACAATATAACAATATAAATAATAACAATACATGTAGGTGTTAGTCTGTCTGGGCTATCAACCAGAGGTCTTTCTGCCCTGTCGTGAATTTATGATGAAGTTAAAGAAAAATCTATGCTAGCTAGCTGAACTATCCTGATGATTTGCGCAAATGAATTGATGAATGGTGATTGTAGGATGTTTGTATTTAGGAAGGATATTAGGGTTATGGGGAATACAGAATTTTGTAAGAAGGGGTAGATTATCAGAATTATTGGCAATTTTTTTACTTAAGGCTAATATACGCTGGGATATGGGTGGGCACGTTTTAATTATCACAAGTTTCCTATAATTCAAAGCTATCAGACATTCAGTTTTTGCGAAAAGGGCATCCAACATTTCGGGTGCATTTTTGATTAATAATTTTAGTTGGCTTTGGAATTTTGACATGCCAAATATTTTATTGTTCTACACTTTAGCTTACAAAGTCACTCCACGCAATTTTCTGCCTTTATGGAAATATAAATCGAATAAAAATATGAACCTTGTATTCCACATCACACAGAAATCTATTTTGATAATTATTAATCAAAATATTGTTACGAAATCGGGTTTAATCAGACTCGGAAATAAGTAAAACAATATCTATTTATTTATTTAGAGTACACTTAACATATTTATTAAGTACACACTGTCACTATTTATTTATAACAAGATGTTGAGCACTCAAACATTCGTGATAGACTGGCTGCAGTAGCGCCACTAGTGCGCGCTTATATAGCGTGCTTGTTTCTTGAACTTTCCGGAACTTTCGATGACGGCGCGTTTACCCTCGCGCGCTCCGTAGAACAATCTAGAGTAATCTTTACAGTTTATTCTTTCACTTTCGTTACAATATTCTTGTGGTTTCTCTCAGAAAAATATTAAAAATTCTGGATGTACACAATAACTATTCTTACAAATTGATAGATTTTCTAATAAAATCAGCCACTTTGTATCCCTCGTAATAAGGACATAATTTCCTACCGTAAATATCCCTCTCTCAATTCATGAGTTTATTGCATCTTTCCATAACATTAGCAATCATGACAATTGAATTACACCTTCATTGTGGCTAATAGGACGATATTTATACAAATAATAAGACAAAGCTTGTTAAAATTCAGGCAGAAAGACCTGTCGTCGATAGCCATTTGACAATTATTTAAATTTGTGTGCTGTACTTAATCAAATCTTGATTTGTTCTTGTAAACTAAATTGTTAATAAATATTGTTATACGAAAAGATAACATTTTCCAAACATTACATCTATATAAATACTCTCCTATTTTGAGTAAATACTTTAAATAAGTACAGCAGTACCTATATTCAAATAATAATGATAGAACATCCTCATAACAATTCAAAATAATACCATGACAGCAAAAAATGTATATATATATATATATAAAAATATACAGGGGATGACAGTTTAGATAACATTATTTGACATTTCCTAAATCCATAGCCAGGTAAAAATATAAAAATTAATGGAAAGTCAACCGTAACGATGCGAAGACGTGGGTTTTTATATTTTCCCCAAAAAAGACTTGACTTAGAGCTCAGAAGTATAGGAGACGTTTGATAAATAATTATAAAGTTCATTTAATAGAATGTTAAATAATATGGCTTTCTATTGTAAAAAAATGAAGTTTAAGCAACTCAAAGTTATTATTTAGTTTTTTTTTGGGCAACCCTGTATAATTAAACTAAATTTGTATTCCTTTCAAATTATATTTATATCTATGAATTGTAGAAATTTTCAATACCTCAATATAGTACATTTCTATAAATCAACTATGTATAAATTCAAAGGTTTTTGTAATTGTAAAATAAAATATAACCTATTGCTAAGTATCCCTGGAATAATCATATACATAACCTAAATACTTCTCAAATGGTTGACATTTGAAAATTATGTTACATTTGTACAAAATTCCAATTATATCAAAAACCGTTAGGTTTGAGTACTAAGAACCTTAATGAAAACAATAGTTATTTTTAACGTAGAATTTAAACATATATTAATATATAGGGTGCTCCTTTTAAAAAATTCCATTTTCATATTTTTATGGTATTTGGGACACCCTACATAATATGAAAATAGTTTTTTGGCCCCCATATACTCCAGAAATAAAATTTAAAAAAATGGTGTACTTTGCCTACAATACCCCATTTCGTATAGCATGAATAACCCAGTTTATACAAATGCCTTTGTTATTTATGATTGTATTGATTATTTCAGGATATTCGAGAAAATAAGACTGTACTTCAGTCAACAAAGCGAGACGATACCCATGTCGTTCGTGATGGGATTTTACGTGTCGCTGGTGGTGAAGAGGTGGTGGGAACAGTACAAACTATTGCCCTGGCCAGACACCCTTGCCTTATTCCTAAATGCGGGCATTCCGGGAGGGGTAAGTACGTTAAAATTCATTTAAATTAAAAACAGAAATGCTGCTTTTGTTTACACATTACAGACATATGTTTGACAGCTCGATTAAAGAGCCAACATTAGTGTTCAGAATTCATTAATTTATTTTATTTGTTTATTCAACACAAGTTGTGTATTTATCTAATTTCGGGAATTTAAAATCACTTATTTTGTTGGGTCGTAAATTGAATCTTAAGTATGTAAATAGTTTAAATTTCGCGCCATATATAGTTAATTTCGGAATTATGTTGGCAAACCTTTTTATTTTTCGTTGAGATACTTTACGCCGACTTCTTCGCAAAACGTCCGCCGAGACAGTCACGTTTTCGTTTTCAAATTATTGTTTGAATATTAAGTAGTGTGTGAAATTAAGAATAATCAAGTGCATCCAAAATACAATCCACTTCAGTCTGGCCAGACCGGGAAGAAAGAGGAATTACATCGGTAAGTGTCCCTCTTGACTTATCAAGGTTTGCCGACTTCGTCACCAGTTTCTCCTACAATTAGGCTGTTGAAACTAAGTAAAATCTACAAAGAAATGAGCTCATATTATAATAATTAATCCAAATATAAAACAAAAAATCCACGGCAAAATTAGCATTAAGTATATTGAGTGAAGTTAATAATATTTATTAATTTTATAACCCAAATTATATTTATGATGAAATAAAGAAAAAAAATCGTTATTAAATTCAATTTTCCTGAATCCAGCAATAATGAAGTTGAAAATGTTTTTACCTACATTATCCAATTATGAGTTGCCCTCTTCTATTAGAAGACTGTTTAATACCCAATATTAATGGTTGTAAACATATCTTATTATTTTTAAAATTCTAATTACGTTTCGCGAAAATATTTGATCTGTGATTCATTAAGCATAATCACTGATCAAATATTTTCGCGAAGCGTATTTCAAAATGCACTAAATAATATTATAATAGATATCTTCATATCTACATCTGGTATACCCCAAGGGTCCAATTTAAGGCCATTACATTTTTTTTTCCTTCATAAATTTATTATCTTCGTAAAGTTGTCCGCTTTAATTTTTGATTTAATAAATGTTCATCAAAATCCTTCACTCGCATCTGGTTCAGTTTTTTTGCTGATAAAGAGCAGACATTTTATGAGCACGGAATCATGCAGCTGAAAGAAAGATGGCAAAATGTCATTAAGCAAAATGGAAAATATATAATTGATTAAAAACTATTCTTTGTTAAAAAAGTGTTTTATTTTATACTACAAAACCGAAAGTACTTAGTTTAAATGACAAATTTCTTACGAGTGAAACGTACGACCAACTTCAGGAATACAGGCCCTGAAAATGGTTCAACCAATAAACTTAGAAATAGAAATATTTACAAAAAAAATATTGGAATTACGATTCAAAACAGATAAATATAAAAATTAATACCCCATCTAAATTACGCATATTATTCCAGTAAATATTTGATTATGAATCACAAATAAAACTCAACTTTCGCAAACTCCAACAATCCCACAAAAACTAATTAACAACATTGTTTTTGTTTCATACAATCATAATCTCTGTATCGAAATTCCGACACGCGCTAACATAATAAATTCCCGATTGCGCAACGCATTCAATTCCTTTTTTGTTTACGTCCTTTTTTTTTTCATTATTTTAACACTATTTATGTATCTATTTTTCTCCCGCGCAATTACCAATTCAAATCCGCTCCGCGAAACGAAATTACCACGATCGGCAATTAAAACATTCGGGCCCATAAACAAATCAGTGATCAGACTGCGGGACAATTAAACACGAAACAATTGCGCGCTTCTTCTTGTTGTTTGCGAGTTTTACACGTGTACGTACGTTCAACAACTCAACAACAACGTTAACAAAAAAGAAAATGAGACCTTGTTTTGGTAGTGTGCGGATTGTCGTGTTGTTTATCTCTGCAATGTGGAGTTTAGATTTATAGTCTGTTTTTCTTTTAATATGACCTTTCACATTTGACATTTTAAATTTTTGTAGTGTGTAATACATTTTTTTTAGTTTTAGGTTAGGGCAAAGTTTTTCAAAAGTAATCCAAACTTCTAATAGACTTTGATTAAAACAGTTGGTTTGTTTCACTGATAGTCGAAGTAAAAATAAAAAATCAGTGAAACAAACTAAGTGTTTTAATCAAAGTCTATTAATTAAATATGTTTCACCACGGGTTAAGTGAGAAATTAATTCAAAATATCCAAACTTCTAATTTGTTGGTTATGTGAAAGAAAACATAACCAATAAATTAAAAGTTGGATTACAAGATAATGTTTTAGGTTAGGGTATGATTAGTTAGTGATTTTAGATTTATAGTCTGTATTTTTTAATAAAACCTTAAAAATTTAAAGTTTTTAGTGTGTAATAAAAGCCTTTTAGGACTTCGGATTTCTTTCAATACTTACTAAAACAGTAAATAACCACATAACACTTGAATATTCTTGCTCTAACCTAAAACAAAAAAAACCTTGTATTACAATATAATACTTGAGCAATCTTGCCATAACCTAAAATATAAAATGGCTTGTATTATATAGACTAAATTCTTGAAATGTCAAATTTGAAAGGTCGCATATAAAAAACGCTTTTTATATTTTAGGTTATGGCAAGATTACTCAAATGTTCTTTTGTAATCCAAGCTTTTAATTTATTGGTTATGTTTCCATTCACAAGCAAGCTTTTAATTTGTTGTTTATGGTCGCGTTCAGGGAATTTTTAGACATGTATCGCTACAGCGCAAAGCGCTTGATGTTCCCTGAACACGCTTTCGATGTTAAGGACGTTCACGAAAATATGGCGGTTTTGTTTACAGCTGCACGGCTCGAAAAGCGATCCAGCGGGAAAAAAAATACCGCTTGATAAAGCGCTGCAGCGCTACACATAAAGCGATACCGTTCAGGGAAACCGCTTTCGTAAAGCGCTTAAGAGCTACAATTCCCTGAACGCGATCTATATTTCCCTCCATATAACCTTTAAATTAAAAGCTTGGATTACAAAATAGCATTTAAGTAATCTTGCCATAACCTAATATATAAAAAGCTTATATTACATAGAGTTAATTCTTGTCACAGTAACATAATTTGAATATGAATCAAATGGTTGGAAGGATTAGCACAAGTGCCATCTGCTGCCTAATTTAATAAATAGTGATTGAACATTTTAATAAATAACTTGAATAGCTTTTTCACATTACTCTCCAACTGTCAGACGTTATCAGTCTTGTTGACAGTTTTACAATTACCATATCACTTAAAGAAACGTAACCTTTATTTGGCAGATTAAAACCAGATATGGAATAATATGGTTCTGTAAATAAACCAAACACAACATTTTTTTCTTTTTTTCTAATTATAATAGATGTTTATTTTATACTTTCATAATTTAATCAAACACGTTTTATTTTATATGTATTTCTAAGCATTCATCTGTTGCTGCTGTTGGCTTATCATCTCCAAATGTGTCGCTGTTACATTTTTCATTCCATCTGAACAGACGAAATGTTCACCTTCCAGCAATGCCATTAAATGACTTTCCGAACACAATGTTAGTTTTGTACACCTATTATATAAATCACACTATATTTCTTATGTAAAATCGGTACTCCATCGATTTAATTAATTTATTTATTCAATCACAGAATTATTAATACAACAAATTGACAAAATTAAATATTATTTAGAATACATAAATTTTATAATTTTACGAAATGGCTTCCGATCAGAGGTCTTTCTGTCAGATTATATTATTTGATTATTGAAAAAAGAATGAAATATTATTGTGAAGACCATATATGCATAAAACTATTTTAGTTTAAGTCCGTTTTGTGCCATTTTCAAGCGATATCGTCAACAATTTGAGTCCACGAGTTAAACAAGCGAAATTATTGTATTGTTCACGAAAAGGAAAGCAAACTTACTATATTTCAATACACAAAAATTAATTTGTTTCGTCGTGATTTTAATCGGTTCTCCGATTAGTGAAAGTGAATTCTTTAGTATTTCACGTTTAGTTTTTGTTTTTGCGAGGGGTTAATGGTGATGGGTTAAAGGTTAAAATGTTTTGGCGATTATTTTTAATATTGTAATTTTTTTTTCAGGATGAAAGACAAAGACTGATGCGTAGGAATATCGTTCGGTACGCAGTTTTAGCTTACGTGATCACACTACAGAGGGTTTCGTTGAGAGTCAAGAAGAGGTTTCCGACATGGCAGCATGTTGTAGATTCAGGTAAGCTTCAAATTAGAATATTTGACTATGTGTTCCGAAAATCTACTAACCGGGAAAAGTTTTCACCTCTATTTCGTTAAGAAGACAGACTGAAAGGTCAGGACCATATACTAATTTACTAACTTTATTTACTTCTTGGTTAAATATCGAGGATAGTATCATCCGCATACACAATGCATGCAATCTTAGCATGAACACAATTACAGGGTGTCCCATTTTAATCTTTCAGGTGGAATATATCGAGACAAGTGCGCCCAATCGAAAAAGTTGTCTAATGCAAAGTTTAGTGGTTTGCAGGGGGACATTAGATTCTGTTATCAATTTCACCCCTCACCTCCCAGGGGTAACTTCTGAATCTTAAATGGGAACCCCCATTTTTTACTGCAAATTCGGAAAGTGTGAAAAAAACTAAGTAGGTTTTACTCAGAAACTTTTTTTGTATGGGCAACAGGTGGCGCTGTAATCGTCAATATTAGATTATTTTACACTTAATCTAGAATTGATATAAAAATGCCACCTAATGATTACAAAATAATCAGATTCCAGACATAAGCGCCCTTTGACACCTTGATGCATTGCTGTACCTCCCCCCCCCCCCCAACCTTCTCCACCACCAAGATTCATTAGGGCAATTTTAAGTCTAATTAATATCTTGGAATTACTTCAAACTGCCACATTGTATTGACAAAAAAGTTAACTTCGAATGAGACGACTAGAAATCGGGGGGAGAGAGGGGGCTTACAACGCATGTCCATTTAGAAACATTTTTATTTTTGTCAGTCAGCCTTTGACGTTTTGAAGTCGCACTTCTTAGCGAAAATGTCAGATTACTTGCCAGATGAAATTATTGATATGATTATGTGTGTCGCGTTCGCAAGGCTTGCAAGGCGGCCTTCCTGCGCTTTTGGATGACATTCCGTACGCCACAAGGTTAACGATGTGGTTTCAGCAAGATGGTGCACCTCCGCATTTTGCACGAATTGTGCGGAATCATTTGAACGCCGCATATCCACAAAAGTAGATTGGTCGCGGGGGGCCTGCGCAATGGCCACCTAGATCGCCAGATCTAACGTCTCCAAACTTTTTCGTCTGGGGATGTGGTCACATTGAACACGTCCTAAAATGATCTTCTTACTCAACGAAAATTTTACCTAAAACTGATCCGTACAAAAAACAATAATAATTTTGACATCTTTCTCTTTGAACTGCACAATTTCATTTCGAATTTCTATTACCCTTGTACCTTTACAGACGTCAAAGTGGTGGTGGTGGTAAGTAGATTGGCTTTTTCAATTCAATTTGTTTAAACTTTTTCTCTGTAATCATTAGGTGGCATTTTTATATCAATTCTAGATTAAGTGCAAAATAATCTAATATTGACGATTACAGCGCCACCTGTTGCCCATACAAAAAAGTTTCTGAGTAAAACCTACTTAGTTTTTTTCACACTTTCCAAATTTGCAGTAAAAAATGGGTGTTCCCATTTAAGATTCAGAAGTTACCCCTGTTATTCACCCCCCTGGGGGGTGAGCGGTGAAATTGATAACAGAATCTAATGTCCCCCTGCAAACCACTAAACTTTGCATTAGACAACTTTTTCGATTGGACGCACTTGTTTCGATATATTCCACCTGAAAGATTAAAATGGGACAGCCTGTATATTAAAAAATATTCAGTGCGAATATAAAATCTGAAAATTTCGCAATAAATCTGTTGTGGTTCTTAATATTTATACAAAAAATCCATGCATATCAAGAGACTTTCTTCCAAATGACATTTTTATTTACTTTTTCTTGTCAAGCTTATTTTTTATTGACATCATATTTTTTCATAGATAACTTAATGAAATAATATTAAAAATTAAATTAAATACTAAACCCCAACAAATCTTTTAGTAAACATTTTTGAAAAAAATCATCCAGCGCGTCAATTTTTAATTCAAATGAGACATATTGTAATTGTAACTTGAGAATAATAATAATGATAATAATAGTAATAATATTTTAATTTTTCCATAACAGAACAAAAATACAGAAACGAAAATATTTATGACAATTATAAGCGATTCCTACAAATAATCGTCTTTTGTTTTTGAGATAAGACGTAAGCGACCATTATTTAAATGGAAACTCTATTTTTTATGTAATAATTGGGAAATATTTTAATTAATACACTTGCTTGTTTTATATTTGAGTCCCGGCTAGTTTTCAAAGAATTAATTTAATTAAAAGTACAAACATATATAAAAAAATAAAAAAAATGTTTTTTATGCTTAAATTAAAAATTCATGAAATTCTAAGTACAAATACGTTAAAAAAGTATGATACTCTATTTTGGAATATTCAAGATAATTGTTTTTAAAGGTTTAAAACCGAAATCCTAATAACAATCGAGAGTTTCCATTTTTAATTTAAAAAAAAAACATTAGAAACGCAAAAGCCAGACAAAAGCGATAGTTCCAGACTTTACACTCGCACAGTAAATATATATTGGACCCGAAATGGAACCTTGCGGAACCTCGTGTTTATTTGACATTCTGCTTATAGAGGGTGACAATCTTCAGTTCAAGTAGTTTGTTAATCAATTTTAAGTAGAAAAAAAAAATATAAAAAAACTTTTAAAATATAAAATTAAATTAAAAAATAAAAAAATAAATAAAATAAAAAACAAAAAAATATTGGGTAATTATCTCCAACAAGCTTCATGAGGCCATTAAAATCTTAAATATGTGACTAGAATTTGTTTTCAACATTTTATGTATAATTATTGCTATTAATAATCGACTTAATAATTAAATAAACATTTCCAATGTTTAGCTGGATGTTAATACAACTAATTTTAATCAAAATGTTTCAAAAACATTATTGATTTCTAATCACATATTTATTATATCAATGGCCTCGTGAGTGTTAATGAAGAACCATACAACATTTTTTTACTTAAATTTTCTACTTGAAATGAACCACTTTATTATTAACACACCTTTTCTAGCCTCCTTGTATAACGTGACCATACGTTCCGTTTTGGGTGGGACAATCTAGTTTTCAGGCAATCTGTCCCTCTGTTTTATATTTTTTTTTTAGTTATTAGTTGTTCGAATTTTGCCTATTAATTATAATCAAAGACAGATTGTTAGTGTCGAAAAAGCACTTTTTTATTCAGGAGGCTGCCATTTCGTAATTTTTTTCTCAACAGGAACGATCGACGTAAGCATTTACTGACAACTGGACCATCCCACCGTGGTCGTAATTGCTATTCTAGCTGAAAACGAACTTTGAATAATGAGACATATTTATGTAAATGTCACTACAATAAACTCCGATTATTTGAGAAGCGGTGTTAAACGAGGTGTTGAACGAAGGGTTTGGGTCATATATTAGCGAGTAACATGATAAGTTATCCTGTTACTCATCATTGGATAACACCATCTAAAATGCATTGCGAGTCCCGCTATTATTTAGGTCACGTTTTGTTTACACCAATATTTTAAAAAATATCGTAAAAAACGTGAAAGAAGCATCTGGAAGGAACACTATGAAATCCGCCGAGCGCGCGACGTTAAACGTGGCGTCAAGTTCTGGAAAATTCGAGAAACAAGCACGCTATATAAGGTGAGGTGAACAGTTTATCACGAACGTCCGTAAAAACCATTGTAGCACTAAAATGTTCATTGAATGCATTCAACTTTAGTGAATCAATGAAGATTAGGTGCATTGCTCCTACTGTGCAGACTGTGCGTTTATCATTCGCGCATACGAAGGCGTAGGCCGCCTAATATGCTGATATTTTTTGTGTACCTAACACGATTCTCTGCTCGCAGCGCCACAGTATACGTATGCAGTAGTTACACCAGCCGAAAATTTTCGGAATAGAAGCTACCTCGCGCAACTTACAGCGCTTACTCACACACGCTTACTGTAAGCTCACACATAGACGTTTCGCGCGGCGCCAACCAGTTTGAAATTTGAAAATATATAGTTTAGAAGTAAAAACTTCTAGATTTGATATGAATTATACTTGATATAATTAAATATTATTTTAATTAGTCATAATAAGTTCATTTCATAGTATGAATGGAATATTTAAGTCAAAGGTATAAATAATTGTGTTAATGCTAGCAAAAAAAGACACTTCTTACACTTCAATTTTAACATTTTTTCAAAAATGGAACACTATTTTGGCTAACTATATGAAGGTAAACATTTAAATATAGTTTTATTGCACAGATTTTCTATAAAAATAGAATATTATTTTTCAATGAGTATAAAGTATTTTACATCTACATCATAAACTAAATATTTATTTAAAATTGTAGATGTATTAAAAAAATAAACAGTCGCGTATTATTAAATAATATTTAATTTTATACTTACTAATTGATGATAGTTTGCTTTATTATTGCTAAATATATTTTATTTCAATTAAAATGGCATGTATCAACATAATATGCACATTTTAATCTTTTGTGCATAATGAATATTTGTATTACAGATTATTTATTATTGTGGAAAAATTTAATTATCGCGCCATTTTGTGATCAAGTGTTCGTATATGAAACTAATTTTCCTATGTGCTCTGTGTTTTTCTTCACTATCTACATGCACTTTATGACTGTACTGTAAGCTGCGCGAGGATTTTCCATTCCGTAATAGTTCAAAGGCTCCACATGCATGCGTTGCGGAAAAAAAAACATCTAGAACGCAGGTGGCAGAAATCTTCGCCTGAGACGTTCCATATTATTTCGCCAAGTATGCAATGTTGATTCGTTTCAATCTATATTATACTATAATGCATAATAATTATCACTATTTTTACAATTAATAATAAATTGAAATAGTTACGATATTTAAGAAGAAGGATGCTATTTTAATTCTGTCCGGACATTCCCGTAATTAACGACCAGCTTGGTCTAATATATTCTCCCATCTTTAAAGCAATTATGTAATGTATTTAAATACCTGGATTTGTAATTTTTAAAATACTTTTGTTTTTATAATGACACGTTAAGGTTGTCGAAACTATAGTCAACAATAAAACAATCCGAGTTATACAAAGTAAGAAAGTGTTTCATTTATTAAAATCATATTTATCAAATAAAGCCATACAAATAATTCTACTTGGGAAATCCAACTTCACGTTGGAATGCAATACTAATTCTAGGCTAAATAATAATATCTCTTTAAATATATTAAATAAAAATGATTTGAAAATAATTAATAAATTATTTCCACATTTAGCTCTGTGACTTACGTTACGTAAGTACGTTAAACAAATGCACATTAAAACAACTACTTCTCGGGCAAATACCCACGCCGGACATTGAATTACATAAAAATGGAAGCTAAATGTGGAAATAATTTATTAATTATTTTCAAATCATTTTTATTTAATATATTTAAATAACTGTGACCAAGTGAATGAATACTGTTTTCTATTAATATCTCTTTATTTTCAAGGTGTCATATACATGAACAAAATGAAAATTTCGTCAAAATTTACAAACTATTTTTAGTATAACTTATATTATTTTTAATTAGGGCTTAACACTATCTATTTAGTTTCTAAAAAATAACATATGTACAATACAACTTACATCTACATGTTGTGATAAATTCATTTATTGAGAATGGTTCATATTTAATTAAGAATTCAATTAATTTTGTTTTAAGTTTTTTGAAGTTATTTTCATGAATTTTTATTACGTTTGGAAGTGCATTGAACAGTTTAATCGCAGAGTAATGCACTCCATCTTCTATGGTTTTAAGACTATGTTGGGGGTATATATAGTCGTTTGTTCTGGTGTTGTATGTTTTAGATTTATTATCATTTCCTTTTAGGTGTTTGCGATAAAATATAATTGTTTCAATGATGTAGGTTCCATTCATTGTCATTATTTTATTTTTTCTGAATACCCCGCGACATGATTGTTTGTAGTTCAAACTAAATATAATTCTAATCGCTTTTTTCTGTAGAATGAATATTTTTTGTGCGTACGATTTATTTCCCCAGAAAATTAATCCATATCGCATAATGCTGTCAAAATTTGCCATTTATGCGGTTTTCAAGTCATATTTTTGGTTTGTTTTTAATCTTGTGTTTTAATTAAATATAAAATTCTCGTTTAAACAACAACAAAATAAGTTAATACAAATAATAAAGATTACTAAATAGGTAATTTTAATTGACTACACAATCTTACATTAAAAATAGCATTCCAATAAATTTTAAATGATTTTTTTTTCTAGTAAAATTTGATTAAGTAATTAAATCAGTTATTGCGAACCATGAGAGTAAAAGTTTTTTTCATATATTTTTCTTCTTCTAAACAAATTTTACTTTCAATCCACCACTTTCGCATTCCTCTTCAAAACAAAACGAAAAAAAAAATAATCGGACTTTAGGCACGTGCTGGTAGCACGGGCGTTTTCCCTAATTGCTTATGAATTTTAATCGGGCGTGATTTCCTCGCGCTGAATTTTGAATCGGGTATTCTCTAGAAAGCGCAAACGGCGCCAAATATATATATATTATTTTTTCCGTCGGATTTTGCTCGCCGATTCCTCCTCGTAATTTCAACCTAGATTTTCTATTAATAGCCATCCGCAACGGTTCTTCGTAATTATACGTTTGTTGGTTATGTAAAAAGGAAGAAAGTTGTTTATGCTTGCGTTTTTTTTTTTTGCTTGTCGTTGTCAGTTGGGGTTTTCTGTTGATTGGATTTGAGAATATTATCTTTTTTTCGTCTCATTGTCTGTTTTTTTTTTTTGTTAATTAAATTTCTTTTGAGAATATTATCTTTTTTCTTCTCATTGTCTGTTTTTTTTTGTTAATTAGATTTCTTTTGAGAATATTGTCTTTTTTCTTCTCGTTGTATGTTTTTGTTGATTAGATTTCGTATAAGAATATTATGTCTTCTTTCTTCTCATTGCCTATTTTTTTTTTCTTAATAATAAAAATCAAAACACTTTAAAGGAGAAAAGTTTTCGATCATATCTTTGCTAGAAGCTGGCTTAGAATTAGTCATACACATTTTTTTTGTAATTATACAAACATCTTTATTCAGACAATATGACAACACAATTTTACAAAAAAAAATATAACAGTATGTACTATTGTGTTAGTAGTCTGTCTTAGCTATCGACCATAGATCTTTCTGCCCACTTTTGTGATTATTTACTACAGTTTTATTTGTACCTTGTATCATATTTATTATACATTGTCTTGTAATTGGGAAGTTGCTTCCTGTTGGGCAAAATATACTTATTATTATTATTGTTAATTAACCCTACACCCATATGGGAATATATATATATATAATTAATTATTTAGGTAGGATAACTATTTTTATGCAAATAAATTATTAATTTTAATCATCCTTTATTTAATTTAAAAACGTATATTCAATACATTTGACATACATAAAACATCAAACAAACACTCACACAAACCCAGACGAATTCATTCACACACCGGATGTTACACTAGTGACACAACAGAGCGCATATCCTGCCTTTTTACTGTTCTGTTTTTTTTTTTTCATTCTGTGCCGATTCATCGAAAGTTCTACCTTTTTTTGTGTCTCTCTCTAATTATACAATTATGTCAGCTCCACTTTTCTACTTTCCACAGGTCTCATGTTAGAAAGCGAGAGGAAGATCTTCGAGCTGATGGACGGGAAAACGCCGATGTCTAAATACTGGATGCCCCTGGTTTGGGCGACGAATATTATAAACAGGGCGCGGAAGGAATCGCTCATCACCAGCGATCATATCGTGCAGACGTTACTTACGGAGCTTTCTGACATCAGGAGGAGGCTCGGCGCGCTTATCGGTTATGATACGGTTTGCGTGCCGTTGGTGTACACCCAGGTAAGTTCATTATCATCTAATGAATATTTTAGTATTTTAACAATGATTATTAATACGTTGTTGTTGTTTTTTTTATTATGACAATATTTTAATAATGATGGTGAAAATAGTTTCCATTGCAGTTTTAATTAAATTAAAACAAAAGAATTTGAAAATAATTAATAAATTATTTCCTCTTTGGCTACTGTGACAATTTGACTTATGTTACGTAAGTCTAATAATAGACATTTGCTGTTGCATAACAATAACATATTATATAATTCAACAATTTTTAAATCGAAAATTTATTAATTATTTTCAAATTCGTTTTATTTAATTTATTTTTATAACTGTGGCCAAGTGAATAAATCCTTTTTCAATTATAGAATTAATTATTTTCCATAAATTGTTCCTTGATTAATTTTAATAAAATTATTAAATGGATATAAATAGAAAAGAGTTCCAAGTGGAGGCTGAAAATTAACCCTAATAAATCCTTATCACAGAATTCCACCCAACCCTCTAACAGTAAATATCAATGGTACAATAATACCCTCCTCCCCCTCTTGTAAATAACTAGGAATTCATCTAAATCCAAACTTTTCTTTTAAGAAGCACACATTCTTATTAAAAACTAACATCGTAAAGAGAGCAAAATATTTCCGTTGCCTAACCTACAACAACAAAGGAATAAGTACAAAGACTTGCACGAAAATTTACAAAACGATATGCCGCCCTATTTTTGATTATTTATACAGAGAGGTTTTTTTATCAGTATACATTAGGGAAAGTGTATACCTGCAAAAACGCGAGTCAAACGCATTGAACCGATTAATGTGTGTATGTTTAGTTGCCTATTTGGCAACTATTTGTTCAGTTGCGTGTTATAGGCAACTAAACACACATACATTAATGCATTTGACTCGCGTATTTTGCAGGTTTACATAGGGGAAATGTATACTGATAAAAAAAACTCTCTGTATAAACCCAAATACCACTACCCTTAATAACATCCAAGTGGCAGAGAGATCCTCACTCCGCACATTAACAAAACTCCGCCATCCACAGAACCCCCTCCATAATCCATCCAATGCTCTCTTATACAAATTAACCAAAATCACTCCTATAAAAGATACTATACCTCGCAGAACACTTTGCATGCAATAACAACAACTTTGAATTGCTTAAAAAAATGTGCATTCTGAGAATTCCCGACGTAACTCCCAAATTGAAAAACCCACCTTATTTGAATATATATCATCCTTCCATCCTTAAATTAAAACTAACAGCAAAATATAAAATAATAATATAGATTTTTATAAAGGGCAGAAAGACTTTTGGTCGATAGCCCTTACTTAAGTAAAGTTTGTACATACATATCATAAATTGTATATAATATAATTACATGGAAATTCTTAAGTAATAAAGATTTGTTAGTTCGAAAAGAGTATTTATTGACTAAATTTATTTAAATAACTGTGACCTATTTAAATAAATTTAATAAAAACTATTTGAAAATAGTTAATAAATTATTTTCACATTAAGCTCTGTTCATTCGTGTCTTTAATTAAATTAAATTAATTTGGTTAAATTTAAATCGATTTAGTTTGATTTGTTTTAATATAATTGATTTAATTTGAATGAATATGGTTGATTTAATTTAATTATGAAGAAGGATAAGTGAGAATTTAATTCAAAAAAAATAATAATTAATTTAATTTAACATTATGTAAGCCAGAGCTGTACTGACGAGAGATAGATCTCGAAACACGTGTCTGCAGATGGCCTTATATTAAGTAACGTTCTTTTTTGATTTACATTGAATTTTTTTGGCATCAAAAAATTGTTGCATGAGATTTAATATCTAGGAGTTGCGTTGAGATTGATCGTAAGTTGGGACAGTTTGATTCACCATTTGGATTTGAACGGTTTTATATATATATATATATATATATATATATGTTATAATGTAGATTTTCGCGGGCGTAACATGTTGACGCATGTATGTGTACATACATTTTTTGTTTGGTCTTATCTTTTTAGCCACTTTATAGCACTTATTATTATATTATAGTTTACATTATATTTAATAATTGTATATTTGTTTTTAATCTTGCCTTGTTATCTGCTTTATATAAAGGACATTTCCGTAAATAAATAAATGATGCAATATTTTATTGATATGCAACAGCATTATGTAATTCAATGTTTGGCGGGGTACCTGCCCGGAAAGTAGTTGTTTTAATATTTACGTAAGGTAAGTCAAAAATGTTACTTACCTTACGTAAGTATGGAAATAATTTATTAATTATTTTCAAATATTTTTTATTTAATTTAATAAATGGATGAACGAAAAAAACAAAAATATAATAGGATAAACCAATAAAAATAGGAAAATATCTTTACAACAAGACAACTCGGCATTTCTTGATAAGAAATCACGAAAAGCTTGGGCGTTAAAGTATCAATGCCACACCCTTTTTGACGATAACCCCATCTAATCCCCATCTTTATTATTATTATTATGTATTATTATTAATATGTATTATCCTGTAATTCGGCTTCAGTTTTCTGTTGGGTAATAAATTTATTAGAATTATAATAATAATAATATATTTATTTACCCAACAGGTTTAACCAACCCAATTACAGAGTAACATTCAATATGCTTGCACATGTGTAAATCTTAAAACTAATTACATATATTATATTAAACAGAAAAACAAAATTCTAGAGATGCTTATAATTATACAAAATTAAAAATTGAAAATACGAAAATTACATATATTATATTAAACAGAAAAACAAAATTCTAGAGACGCTTATAATTATAAAAAATTCAAAATTTGAAATACGAAAATAGGTTAAATTGAAAATACGTTTTTTAAATCTTTCAAACTGCAGTTAAATATGTCGCACTTCGTTGATATTGTGTTGTGAAATTTACATATCCGGAATATAGGAGAGTGTTCCAATATATTAGAATGCATGGTCCTGTTGTAAAAGCAGCATACATTTCTCGTTGAAATAGATGGAATATTAAATGGTAGTTTACTCAACAATTCTGGGCAGTCAATTTGATTTCGAATGAGTTTGAATAAAAATATTTGCCCATGAATTGATCTACGCATTGAAAGAGAAACGGCATTGAATTCTTGCAACAACAAATCATTGTTACACGACTGTTCCGGGTATGAACCGAATTTCTTGAACCAAACATACTTAAAAAACTTGCGTTGCACACTTTCAATGTTTTGTATGTGTGTTTGGTAATATGGGTCCCATATAGTTGAAGCATATTCAAGTACAGAGCGCACTAGAGCATTATAAAGGGCTATCAATGCATTCTCGTTCGAAAAGTGTCTAGTGTTTCGAATAATAAAACCTACATTTCTATTTGCTCTTGAAACTATGGATTGAGAATGTTCAATAAAGGTAAACTTTGAATCGAATATAATGCCTAGGTCTCTTATAGAATTGCAGCGTTCTAATGATTGGCCATCAATACAGTAATCAAATGAGATAGGATCACTCTTCCGGGTGTAGGTAACAGCTTTACACTTCTTAATATTTAATTGTAGGTTATTCCTAATGCACCAGTCCGACAGCGTACTGATCATTGTTTGTAATTCCATACATGCTTGGATATTTTGAATAGGGCTAAATAATTTAAGATCATCTGCGAAGAATAAATGAGGACAACATATATATTTACTTAGATCGTTAATAAAAATAATGAATAGTAAAGGCCCAAGATTAGAACCCTGCGGGACCCCGGAGTTAGAAATAAACGTGTTCGAGCAAAATCCATTAATATAAACATTATTTTCTCTATCTAGCAAATATGATTTGAGCAAGTTTACTAAATTTAAATGAAATCCTATGGTGTCTAATTTTTTTATTAATATTGAATGATCCACTCTATCGAAGGCTTTAGCGAAATCAGTATATATACAATCAACTTGCGACGCTATATTAAGTTGTTAGCATACAATTTCGCTAAAGCAACCTAGATTTGTCACCGTTGAACGATTTTCCATAAAGCCATGCTGCTGGGCGGTGATGTAATTTTTTATATTAGAGTAGATTTGACTATAGATAATCATTTCAAAAACTTTAGCAATATTATTATTATCCTCAAAAAGGGCAGAAAGAATATACTTAATTCTTTAATTATTTTAGAACTATTTTCCTTATTTAATTATAATATTTTATTAATTTTATGTTTTTGCTTGTAAGCGCTGAAATATTAAATTTCAAATTTTATCTTTCTTTCTTAATCTTATCCTCTTTTGCCCGTATTGGGTGTCGAGGTTTTCAAATTTTATACGGTTTAATAATTGACAATTCGGAGTTTTTCCCAATGTTAAACTTCAAATCATCAATTTATAAACACTACTGTACTACCAATGAATCATTGCTTAATCGTAATAATAAATTATTATAATTTGGTGATTACAACGTGCTAATGCGTATTTGGTATAACGATAATTGCAGTGCAAATCTAATTGCGTAAATGGCGAATTAAATGAATTCGCCATTTACGCATTCTTTATCTTACCAGCTCGCCATATTTAAATCATTGTCGCATTTGGTGTTGCTGCGTTCGATGCAGTGTCATGCATTGCGCATCCCTCTATGGAAACACTTTTTTGAACTTTTAAACGTAGAAATTCTAGTATTAATTCATCTATCAAACATTTCGCAACACAATCAGGACTGTGTTGCGAAATGCAAACGAATGTCTATCGAATAACCATATACTATCAATTGAGCAAAATGTGTTTTTAAATTTGATTCACATTTATTAAGTAATCAATTAATTTTGATTATATTGAAGCATTTTCTACGTTATTCAAATGTATGCACATGTTTACAAAATAACGGGGTTCACCAGTGAATAAATATCGCCATTATTAATAGACTAGAACTGTAAATTACAATCGATGATCCAACACGTCGATGTACTTCCTTAAAACCGTCCTTGGCAATGATTTATCAGGAAGTTGAAGCCTGTAACTTTTGCAAATCACGCCGTCGTTTTTTTTTGCAAAAACGAGTTTCGTCATAAAAAAGTCGCCCACGTTTTTTTATGTTAATATATTTTTTTTTGCGTGGGCTCAGAGGGAATCTGAATTATTCACGATTTCCTATTGCAACATTTCAATTTAAACTCGCGTCGATTAATCAAAATTTGAAACCAAAAGTGAAAACAAGTCTACCGAATTAATTTAAAATAAATATATAAAAAAAACATAATTATTATTTTAAAAAAGCGTGTATTACGAAATCAGGTTTAATAAGTAAATAAAAATACCAGGCGGAAAGACCACAGGTCGATGGTCAATTAACAGATATTAATTATATTTCATAAACTTTGTAATTTTCATTATATTTGTATAACTAACTAATATCTTTATTTATATACAGAGTTACAATATTTACCACTTAATAGTAATAATAATAATAATAACTTTATTTGTTCAACAGAGTAACCAATACAGGACAAGTTAAATATTCCATAATATTCCATACAATAGAAAGAATATGTAGACATACAAAACATATATTCACAATAATTAACTAAATTTTGTATATTAATTGGCTATCGACCGAAGGTCTTTCCGCCTGTCTTTGTCTCATTCTTGTTTTTGTCTATCTAATTGTTATGAATGCTAAAATCATTGTCAAAGTCTGAGTTATTAGATGAAATGAAGTGATAATATATTTGTAGATTTTACTGTATATAAAGATTATTATTATTAAGTAAATAATTATTTGTGTTAAGATGAAGAGATGAAGTTACGTGAAGTTTTCTAATATTGAAAATATGAATACAACTGTGTTTAATTATCAAAATTATTTGCGAATTTATTTAAATGAAACAAAAAAAAACGAATTTTAATTATACAGGAAGTGTTCCATACTTCCTGTGCAAATAAATTAAATAGTTAAATATTTTTGAAACTATTCATCGCATCAATATGAAATTTGATTAATTATAATAGGCCCTATTCCCTATCGAAAACGCTAAACATAATGGTTGACAGTTACGTTGGGATAGCGGTCTACGATAGTGTGTGCGACAACGCTTCTGGATAATTCCGTATCGAGTGACATGTTATTCCTGCAGTGTTAAAAAAGAATATAGTTTTGATGTGTCGGTAGAAAGAGAGAGGTTATTATATGTCGAATTAGTAAGACAAGGCCGATAAAGTTCAACGTTGTGCTCATCGAATGGCTATTGAATGGTTAAATTCTAACCTAGCAAAAATGTGTGTGTATAAACTATGCAATCGAAGAAAACCAAAGTGCATTAAACATCCATAAACAGTACGATTTTGTCCTTTATTAAAAAACGTACTCAAAACATATGTAAAATGCAAATTACTTGTGTTTCCGTGTGGAGTTGAAATGTTCATAAGGCGATCATAAGAAAATCAATTTGTGCTTTGGTTTTCTCTAATTTAAAGTTTATAAATTATTATAAGATTGTATTAAATTGCAGTAATGTTTTATTGCACTGTCGAGCCGTTTTGATATGTAAATTTCGCTATTCACATCATTAGTAAAGGGGTTTGACGTTTTTTCTACCTAAAACAATAATCACTATGTTTTCTGAACCCCCACAGTGTCCTCTTTAATATCAAAAATCCCTGTTTCGAATTATGGGAAAATTTATAAAAAGGCACACTCGCTCCTCAATTTATGCACATTCTATGGATTCCTGAAGGAGTGAAGTATAAAGATGTTCTTTTTTGATAGTTTTCAATTTTACAAGAGAATAAGCCAAAAATACAATAATATTTATTAAACTAAACCTAAAAAACAATTTGAATTGAAAATAACCTCGAAAAGCGGCTAAACGCTATGATAACTTGATCTATTTCGGTGCCTGCTATTTTCAACGATTTTAGCGGCTGTCATGGCGCTGAGCGTTGACTGAGATAGCGGTTTAGCGCGATACGGAATACGAAACAGCCATATAACGTAACCTTGAAGAATAGCGTGCTGTCAATCATAGCGTTTTCGATAGGGAATAGGGCCGAATATCTATTCACAGCTGTCAACATTTTGGCGCTAGCTAGATACACCGCCCACTTGGCTTTCTTTAAATGGCTTGGGTATTCAAAATTATGCTTGTTTGACAGCTTATTCTTTTGCCTATATTAGATTGTAATTATTTGTTTCAAATACCTAGATAACCTAAAAATTATAATATTAAATACACAATAAATTAAACTTGTAAATTAAATTCACATGGTTTAATTTTAGTAAAAACTAAGTGAATTTATTTTACAATGTTTTACCAAGTAATTAATAAGAAAAAAGTGTCCTATACATTAAATACATAATTTTTAATTCAAACTTATGAAAACGTCAAATTTATATTTGTTTGGCATTACAAAGAAAATATTTGTAGTCGGCGATGGCGTCTTCGTGGAGTTGGAAGCATTTGTTTGAAACTTTAATAATCGCTAACAATTTCACATAACGTAACGTAACGTAACCTTAATCTTCTGATCATTCTCTCTGATTTTTCTACCTGAAAATAGCTCCCCTAAAATCTCATAAGTTTGACCAACACAAAATACATTTCCTCTCCGCGGCGTTAGATGGCGCGCGCAGGCCGGTAATTAAAAAATAGCGCCTAGATATTAAAAAAATGGTGACATGTCCGTCATGGTACTTTCCCCGGTGAATTCGGTCAAATAAGTTTTTAATTGAAAATTTAATATGAAAACAAAATGATTAATAGAAAAAATTGATTGTTGTCTTTCAAAGTTAAAACCGAGTATTTAGAAGAATATTATAATTAAGTGTGTTAGTTCTTACCTTACAATGTGTTGAAAACATTTCTCTACACTCTTCTTCATTTTTTCAAACTTTGCGAATGTGCTGAATATGACGGCACTTTGACGTTTTATTTGTCATTAAAATAATTATTTCAATAATTAAAATCTCTAAGGAAATTTATCAGTTAAAAGAAATTCTTCCGCTTATAAAATGAAAACCGGAGGTCCTACAATAAAAGTTTTATAACAGAAATTATTTATTTTCCAAGATCTAAAACTTTTATTTGAAACATTTTTCTATCCGAATTAAAAAATGAAAAATTGCTAAGAGTAAAGTTGCACTTAATGAGTTTTGATTCTAACCAAAAGCTTTTCAGATCATTCCACTGTTATATAAAGCTTAGATATAAAGTTTGGGCTTAATCCATTTAGCCGTTTTTGCACACACAGACATTTTTCAAAACTCGATGGAATGGACTCAGGGGACCTCAAAACGTGCATATTTGTTGAAATTGGCGGTTCGAACATTTTCACGATCACAATACTTTCCCTTGGACAGGGGTCCGGGGAAAGTAAAAAAGAAAAATATTTTTGATTGAAATAATATAATAAATAATAATATTATATAATAATCTTAATGCAAAATATTTAGTATTCTCGGTGAAATTCGTTATTATTTTCGTGGATTGGATTTTAGATATTTTAAGTTGTTGGATTTCTTCATATACATTGCTGAAACGAAATAGTTCAATGCCGAAAATGTATATTTTCACAATTTAAGAAAAAATCAATTAATATCTATCAGTTTACAACTAGAAGCATCCTGAGGAACAAATACACAGTTAGGTTATTTTCAATACAAATTGGACACATGATATTTTGACATGTTGTGCGTAGTATTATTTCTTCACAAGTGTTGTGTTTGAGCCTGAGCCCTTCATTGTAGATTAGTGTCTGTCTGGTATTTGGCATTGTTACGATTTATTCGAGTTAAATAGTTGTATTAAACATGATAATTTTTAGGTTATTTATTTATTTTATTTATTTATTCATACGGTACACCATTTTACAAAATGAAAACAAAATATATAAAAGAAAAATACAAATTGATTAGAAATAGACTTAATTTACAGTGCATAATTGCATAAAACAAAGGAGCTAAATAAGGTTCATACAATTTAATATATTTTTAAATGTTGACATGGGAATTTTAAACATATCTAAATTAGGATTATCATTACATATATTGTTGTAGTAACGCATCATTCTACTAATGGGTTCATTTCTACCACAGTTAGTGCGGCTGAAATACTCACGAAATAATGCCTTACTACGTGTGTTGCTCGCTATATTAAAATTTAAGCGAGATAGTAGATAACTACAATTTATAAGCCCATTGGCTAATTTGTATAAAATACATAAATCCATTATAATGCGTCGTTCTTCTAATGGTTTCAAGTGTATACGAGCAAGCATACTACTACGACTATAGATTTCGTCATGTACTCTAGTAAGATGAAATATATGTTGTAAAAATTTATTTTGCATGCGTTCAATCTGGTATATTGAGTTATCACCAGATACAGGTGGCATACTCTAATTTAGGTCTTACTAAGGAGCAATATAACAACCTAATTGTATCAATAGAAAAGTCCCTGCCAAATCTTTTGATAAAACCTAGAGTTTAGAGTGACTTACGGCATATGATGTCTCTCTGCTTCGCAAATAAAAGTTTACAATCAAATAATACCCCAAGATCACGCATAACGCTAACTTGTGTTAGTACATGGCCATTTAACAAATACTGAGAGTGCGTACTCTTATTTCTAAAGAATTGAATATAATAGCATTTACTAATGTTCAAAAATAAACAATTTTTCTGGCACCAGTAGATTAAATTATGAAGATCGTCTTGAATTAATTCAATATCTTTGGCATTTGATACCGTTCTAAATAATTTTAAGTCATCCGCAAATAATAATACTTTACAATGTCTTATGTGCTCAATTATATCATTAATAAACAAAGAAAATAAAATAGGGCCACAATGTGAACCTTGCGGTACACCAGATAGAACGCTAATTGGTTTGAAAATTTTTACAAATTGTTTTCTCCCACTTAGATAACTAAAGATCCATTTCGTTATTGCTGGACCGAAGCCATGGTGTGCTAATTTATTAATTAGTCTTTTATGACAAACTCTGTCAAATGCTTTAGCGAAGTCGGCATATACAGCATCAACATGACACCCAGGTTACCACGCACTCATTATATATGATTAAAAGCATAATAAATTAGTAATAGCAGATTTATCTTTAGAAAAACCATGTTGTTCCTCGCACACCAAATGTTTACATGACCATATTAATTGTTGTGCAATAAGTTTGTCAAACAATTTCGGAATCACCGATTTGATGGCAATACCTCGATAGTTTAAAATATCTTCCTTTGAACCATTTTTGAAGAATGGTAGAATAAAACTATTTTCCAATAGCAGAGAAACTTACCTGACTCTAAAGATAACATGTAAATTCTATGCAAAGGGGCACATAGAGGATAGATACATTTTTTATAAAATATTGAGAAAGGCCATCATGTCCTACCGTACACAGAACAATATTTTGAAACACATTATTATACAAATAAAAGGATAAGCTGTCAAATGAGCATAACTCATGCCATTAAAAAAAAGTCAAGTTGGTGACAGTCATGAATAGATATTAATTACTCAATAAATTAAATAAAAAGAATTTGAAAATAATTGAGAAAATAATTGATTAATTAATAATTTATTTTTTAGAATATGACAGTAATTTCCTAACACTTGTTAATTCCTGGTATATGTCCTCCAAATCCAATCAATCCCCCTACACCCCAGATGACGAGATAAATGAAGAAGAATATTTTGCCAACCTTCACCTTCAAGGAAAAAACACGACTCCTGGTTATGACAACATTCCCAGACTTGTCCTAAAATCCCTTCCCAATAATATCCATACTTACATTATCCAAATATCTAACCATAAATACTCTACCCAAAAATTCCCAACAGAATGGAAAAAAGGTATAATCACCTGCATTCCCAAACACGGCAATAACTCCTTAGATCCAAACAGCTTTCGACCTATCACCCTACTTCCTGTCTTAGGAAAGCTGTTTAAGTCCATAGTCAAAAACAAACTCCTAAAAGTCATCTCCAATGTTATCCCTCCGTATCAGTTCGGTTTCCTTGAAAACCGATCCACTACTTTACCTCTATCCATCCTCACCTCAAACTGTCAGACAGCAAGTCTCGAGGGCAAACGCTCCGCTATCTTATTTTAAGATATTAAAACTCTGTTTGGCATCGAGGCTTGCTATACAAGTGCAACTCACTGAATATCCCGCCACACTTGATTAATCTCCTCGACAACTTTCTAAATAATAGATCCCTTCAAGTTAAAATACGCAAATCCTTCTCCAAAACCTTTATTCCCGAATAAGGTCTACCCCAAGGTTCTCCCTTATCACCGCTCCTATATAATCTCCTAGTACACGACATATACCACTCTGATCCTAAACATATCGACAAAACTGCTTATCCTCTCCTTTATGCCGATGATACAGCATTAATATCACACGCTCCTACCCTTCCTAAAGCCCTCAGCACTCTCCAAGGGCTGATCGACACTTTACAAACATGGTTCGCGAAATGGCGCATTTCAATTAATCCCAATAAGTCTCAACTTTTAATTCCTTTTCACCTACCCCATAATTCTCCTTTTTCGATCACAATAAATAATCAATCCATTTATCCCTCATCCAGCTGTAAATACCTAGGTATCCTCTTTGACCCTAAACTTACCTTTAAGAACCATTCCACTATCCTAAAAGCCAAAGTTAAGTGTAGAGCGGCACATTTTAGAAGCTTAACCTGTAAACAACAAGGAATTAGTATGAAAACAGCTGTACACATCTACAAAATGGTGTGCCGCCCTTTACTAGACTACGCAGCAATCCTTTATTACCATCCCCATCCAGTTACCTTGAAAAACATGCAAGTCGCCGAGAGATCAGCCCTTAGAGTGCTAACCAAGATCAGACGCTATCGACCAGAGGTCTTTCTGCCATATTTAATTTATTTAAATAACTGTGACCAGTGAAAAAGTCTCTTTTCTATTATTATTAATTACTCAAATACATTTTCCAAATATCATATTTTTTCGATTAATATTTCCGAAGATATTTTATCGATTTCATACATTTTGAACAACCTGCATAATTCTTGAATCTTTGATTACCTGATTGCCGTGTAGTCGAAACTAGTCACA
The DNA here is from genome assembly GCA_963082785.1 of Philonthus spinipes. NCBI lineage: Eukaryota > Metazoa > Arthropoda > Insecta > Coleoptera > Staphylinidae > Philonthus > Philonthus spinipes. Next base: position 12,314,849 of record OY720311.1, read on the forward strand.
GTGAAATAAATTGTTTGGTATAATAAAAATTTTAAGTGTTTTCTTTCTTTCTTTATTTATTTATTTAACGGATTTACCTTTTTACAAATCCACAATATAATTAATAATATTTATGTATAGTGGATTTATTACAGATTATATTAAAATTGTTGAAATATATAAAAGACTGAACCTTATAGACAGACATAATTATAACACATTAAAATGGTCTTAAATAAAAGAGGCAAATAACACTGACAATTTGCAAAACATATCACAGATTGAAGTTTTCAGAAATAATGTAAATATACTGGACTGTAATTACTACACAAACCGACTAAATAATAATACTTTATTTACGGAATTCACCTTTTTACATAATACAGTACATTAATAATAATAAAAAAATAACTGTAAACTACAAATTAAAAGCAAAATATAATAAATAATAATAATATATAATAATAATACTAAACTAGTACAAATTATAATTATCCGAAGTCAAGTCAATAAAGTTTATTGACATTAAATTTAATAATAATAATAACCCTATTCACCCTAAACACCTTTTAAATAATATACTAATAAGTTTTGAACAGAAAATAATAATGGCTACATGACGCAAAAGTAATACATACTCAAAAATACAATTTAACAATATTAGATAAGTATATTCTCGAACTTGATAATTCAAAATGAGGCGATGTACAAAGAATATTTGCATACTTGATCATTCGACATATTGGTTTATTTTGACCGTAATTAGATCTATGGAATGTTTCTTTAAATATAGATCTTGTTCTCGTAATAGATAGAATACTGAAATTTAATGATGATAATAAATCACAGCAATGAACAATACCATTAACTATTTTATACAAAAAGAATGTCAGCCTCAATTCGTCTATATCTCAGGGGCACTAAGTTAATAGATCTTAACATAGTAGATCTGCTATAATTGGATCTTTCAATACCCATACGAAATGAACACTGTAACAAAAACCTATTTTGTGCACATTCAATCTGTTTAATTTTATTGTTATAAGTCGGTGACCAAATACAAGATGCATACTCCAGTTGCGGCCTGACTAATGAAATAAATAGTATTTTTTGAGTAGTTAATGAGAAATCCATTTCAAAACGCTGGATAAAACCCAACGTATAATAGGCTTTCGAACAAATATTATTAATATGCATTGAGAAGGACATATATTTTTCTCAAATGTCACGCCAAGATCATTCACATATTGGCCGAAAGGAATTTCATTATAATTAATAAAGTATTTATTTTCCAGCATCACGATTACGTCCAAAAGAGATTGAAATGCACTTATTATAATTAAAAAATAGTTGATTATCGCAAAACCATTGAAAAATGCTATCTAAATCATTTTGTATATAATTGGTGTCAGAATCAGAATTAATTAAACGAAATATCTTAAGATCATCAGCAAATAATAGAAGTTTTGAGTTTTTTATATACGTATGAATATCGTTGATAAATAAGAGGAAAAGCACTGGTCCACAATGAGATCTCTGTGGCACCCCTGAGAGAACATTAATTGGTCTTGAAGTATAATTATTAATTTTAACCATTTGAGTTCTGTCAGTTAAAAAACTATGTAACCATTTTATGACCGAATCGCCAAAACCCATTCTTTGCAATTTATGAACTAAAATTGAATGGGAAACACGATCAAACGCTTTAGAGAAGTCAGTATAAACTGCATCAACTCAACAACAAATTAGATATTGTAGATTTTCCGTTACAAAATCCATGTTGTTTTTTACATATAATATTTTTACAATTGAATATCAATTGTTCGGAAACAATTTTATCCAAAATTTTAGAAAGTACTGATTGAATAGAAACGCCTCGGTAATTTTCAATATTATTTCGGCAACCACTTTTATGAATAGGCGTTATGAAACTTCTCTTCAAGGCTGAAGGAAATATTCCTATTTTTATTTTTAAAGAAGAATTAAATAATATATGTAAAGGTGTACAAAGGGAATAAATACAATTTTTTAAAATTGAAATTCCATCAGGCCCGATAGAGCATGAATTGTTCAGCTCGACAATTGCGTTGAAAATATCTCCTAAATTAATATAAAACCTGATAGACGTTAAATTATTATATGAGCTGGTTGATACAATGGGTGTGGACGTACTGACGACATCATTAACATAAACCATTGAAAAATAATCCGCAAATAATTCCGCACATGTCTCACTAGAATGTGATGTTTTATTATTGAAAAACATAGTCCTAGGAGAGCCAGTAGTTTTCTTTCTATGATTAATATAATTCCAAAACGATTTGGCATTAAAATTAATAGAATTTTCTACATTAGATAAATAGTTGGAATAAAGACTTTCACTAAGAGATTTACATTTTGAACGGTAAAATATAAATTGTTGATAGTCAGACAATTTTCCATCCCGTTTGTACTTTGTATGGGCCTCTTTCTTCAACTTTGCCAAATGTATTAGTTCCTTATTAAATCATTTTGGGTATCTAGAAGTATATATCCGTTTTAATGGAACAAATTTGTGTATAATAAATTTACAAACATAATAGAACTTGTCCAAATTAATTTTAATATCATCATCACTTAGGTAATCCTCTCAAGAAATTTGAGAAAATAAACTGTTAATCTCAACGTAATTCGCAGCCTTAAAGTTGTGAATGTAATCGCTAAAGCTAAGAAAATCGTTTTCCATGTTTGAGTCAATATATAAGTTGTATGAAATATGGTGTAAGCTATCGTAGAATAGAGGGTCAACAGAAAGCGAAACAGATATTCCATGTATATTTGTAAAAATTAAATCAAGAAGCACGTCACGCATATTAGTAATATATTCTTTTTTATTTAACACACCTTTTTACATTGTTACACTACATCACATTTTTGTTGAGTTAAAATGGCATTTAATAAGGAAATTAGGGAATTTATTTTTCTCAAAAAGACATCTACATATTTATATATATTCTATATATTTAGTTTGCTTCAGACCATGTGACTCCAACGACTCAGAAAGGATTTGAGCATTTATACAAGAGTTATCGATTCGTAATACACTACTAACGTTGCAATTTTTATTCCAAGATGCGTGGGGTAAATTTAAGTCACCACAAAAAAGGAAACAAAATCCTGGAAATGAATTGCATATGTGATCAATGCTGGAGCAATATTGCAAGTAATATGTTGAATTCATACATGGAGGAATGTAAGCCGATGATATAATTAAATCGTTGCCTATTTTTACATAAATTTCTTCTATATTTGGTGTAATATCAATAGCACTACTATTAAGATCGGATTTAACAGCTATCATTACCCCACCTCCCCGGGATTTATGTTTATCAAATCGATCGCATCTGTATATTATAAAATTATTAAGTCCAAGTTCACTATACGGTATTGATGAGTCCAGCCACGTTTCGACTATTACTAAAATATCATAATTACTTAGATTAAGATTCAAATTTAGTTGACGTATTTTGGAGCGAATTCCCCCAACGTTATGAAAATAAATATTTAGTTTTTTGATGTTCTCCTATCGGCAGTTGGATAATAACAGATTAAAATTATTTACAATCATATAAAAGAAAACACGTCAATCATACAATTTATCAATGATATCAGACAAATCAATTCTAAGCAAATGTATTTTAAATCTCGAAAGAGAGTGCTGGAACAATAAAAAAGTTGTATTTGCTGATCATAAGATTAGAGATTCGCATCATTCTACAAATAGGCTCAAACTTACCATAATTGGTAGTGTGTACCCGAATGTAGAACAATGGTTTTTCCCTGTACATATCTTTGTAAAGCACATAGAAATCTAACTTTCCGATAAGAAATGGACAATCAATTTGCCCATTTAATAATTTAAACAACAAAAAATAAGTCATTTTATCCAACCTGTATAATTCCATCTAAAGCTACAATTATAGTGGAAAAACACGATGCTTGATTATTATCATGTTTTTTTTTTTAAATGAATTAAACGTGTATACGAAACATTTTATTAACAATACCTTAGGCTGCAATCGATAAATTCATGTTAAATTACATAATAATAACTCTTTATTAAATATACACTATATTTATTTATAAAAAAAACGCTTGAAGATTATTTCTTGATAAACGCCCGGACTGGTTCCATTAATTACATGTAAACTATGTCGTAATTGAGACGTTTAACGTGCGCGACCGTGAGTCATTATTGAATTATTTATTCACAATCATCGGTGGTTTGGTTTTGTGGAAGTTTTCTATTTTTAATTTGTTTATGTTTTGAAGCGGCTGGACTGGGCTCGGTCGAGATTGGATTTCATTAAATATTAATGGATTAATAAAAAAAATTAATAGACGGAAAGACCTTTGCTTAATGGTTCGTTTTATTATTGTTGTTAAAACAAAACAAAAAAAAACGTATGGTGAATGATTTATTTTCAAAACCCGTTGTAAAAAAATAACGAATTAGATGGACTTAAATAAAAAAGTGAGTTATTTAGATGGACTTATTTGACAAGACCATTTAACAAGTATTTCTAATGAATTGTTATACGTTAATGAGCTGAAGTCGTTATATAATAATTCCTACGTTAATGAATTACACTAAATCAAAATAAATGGATATCAAATTTATAATCTTTAACAATAATAATAATAATAAAGTTTATTTTCAATTGTAAATACATACAGTAAATAGAAAACAGTATTCATTCACTTGGTCACAGTTATTTAAATATATTAAATAAAAATGATTTGAAAATAATTAATAAATTATTTCCACATTTAGCTCTGTGACTATTGACTTACTTACGTAAGTACGTTAAACAAATGCACATTAAAACAACTACTTCCCGGGCAAATACCCACAGAGCTAAATGTGGAAATAATTTATTAATTATTTTCAAATCATTTTTATTTAACATACAGTAAAGTTAACAATATGAAAATTCAAATGAAAAACGCCGTATCCTCTAAATAATGTAACTTATAACTAATTAATAAGATAATAACATAAAACAATCTGTTAAACAAAAAAAACCTTCAATTGAATATAAACATCTTTCGATCAAAAAACATTTGAGCTTTTGTTTAAAAATGAATAAAGATGGACTGTCTTTAATTGCTTGAGGTAGACAATTATAAATCTTGTAGCCATTATAGCTGATTCCTTTTTCAAATTGGGTCGTTTTATGAACTGGTGGCTGAAACTGATTTGTATGCTAAGTTGTATAATTGTGTTGCGGTTATGAAAATATATTATGTTTTATATTAATATTTATGTTGGTTGTTGAGACTTGAATTATTTAAATAAAAATAGTTTTCCTTTCTCTTACTTATAAGTATGAGAAAAGACAATTATATTTATTTTTATATAAATAATCAAATTTTTCAAATTTTTTTTTTATTTTTTGGTCACCTTGTATAACATTTGTGTTATGATCAGAGATGGCGCTGACACATACGAGGAGCAGCATGCAACGGCCGAAAGGAAGTTGCACGGAAAGCATGACGCATTAAATATATATTAAATCATTACGTCACTAAACCTTGTTTATATTTGAAGGACCCTTCATGTAGACCATTGACTAAGTCTTTTAGGACCAAGTCCTTAAATGTAGATGCTTATGAATGTAACTACATAGATGTCGTTGGCCTTCGAAGGGGGACCGGACAGAAATTTAAAAAATGTAATTTTTACATTAAAATTAAATGAAGAAATAATGCTACGCACAACATGTCAAAATATCCAATTTCTATTGAAAATAACCTGAATGTATATTTGTTCCTCAGAATGCTTCTAGTTATAAACTGATCGATATTAATTGGATTTTTCTTAAATTGTGAATATCATATTTTTTTTAATTAATTAATAATTACTTCAAATTAAAATAGAAGTTTATTAAATAAAACACGTTTTCACTTTGTTTGTATAACTTCTTATTTTATTTTAGTGACTATAGTTTCGAAGCATAGAGCATCATTATCAAACTAAGAGTCACTAAAATAAAATAACAAGTTATACAAACAAAGTGAAAAAGTGTTTTATTTAATAATCTCAAAATGTATAACCAAGTGAAAGCCTTAACAATCAACAAATTAAAATAGAAATCTAAGTAGTATGAAGCTCCATCACAAAAACACTATATGTCTGAATAGACACGTATTCAATGTAATTCAAATAAACCAACCTATACTCTGTTTTCTCTAAGATTAAAATAATCAGAAGACTGATTTGTACCATTAAAATAGGTGAATCGGGTGACAAATATTGGCGCGAAATTTAAATTTGGTGGAATATAACACACTGCGTGAGAAAAGAATGGAATGAATTACAATATTTTTTCCATGCGAATTTTTAATAACTTCACTCGATGGACCCACGTTTTTACTCATTATATAATTATAATATTAAAGAATATTAAGACAGAATGAAACTGTAATGGCGTACAATGGCGGGCGACGAAATGTGAACGATGTTTATTAGCTATGTGAATATGACTTTTAATCAGGAGCGTCGCGTTTGTGCATTTGATTGACAGATTTATAAAAGTCATCCAAAAATATGCCTAGACATCTATCTTTAGACGAGAAGCGCAGGGCAATAGCTAAACTAGAAGAAAACTGGTCTCTTAGCCGAGTGGCTGCTGATTTGAATGTAAGTAAGTAAAAGTTTGAAAAGAAGATTTGAAATAAGGCAAGATTTAAGAAGGCCACTCCGAATTGGAATAGGAAGGGTATCTAATGAAGAATAGGATGTTGCATTGGTGAATCATCTCAGAGAAAATCCATTTGATAGTGCCTTAGATGCTCGAGAAGTAACGGGTTTTGCGAGGTCTACTAGAACTGCTCGGAGACATATTAAAGCTGCAGGTCTACAAAATTTTCAAGCAGCCAAGAAAGTTTTTCTCTCAGAAAACAATAAACAACGAAGATTGGAGTTTGCCAACGAATTTGTGTATCGTGGGGATGATTTTTGGAACTCGGTCGTCTTTTCTGACGAAAAAGTATTTCGATCATGTAGTAATGGGAGCCTACGAGTTTATAGACCAATAAACCAAAGGTATGAAGAAGGATTCACCCGTTCAATAACAAATAGTGGTCGTTTTTCTGTTAATTTTTAGGCTTGGGTCAGTGTAAACGGACCCGGAATAATTTGGAAAATAGATGGCCATTTAAATGCTATTAAATACAGGGATATTTTAGAATATGTAATGTTGCCTTCAGTAAAACAAACATTTCCGGAAAATTTTATATTTCAACAAGACAATAGTCCTATCCATACAGCAAGAATTGTGACTCAGTGGCTAAATGACCACCGAATCCAAGTATTGCCTTGGCCTGCGAAGAGCCCTGATCTCAATCCAATTGAGAATGTTTGGGGATACCTACAAAAAAAGATTTACTCAAGAGATTTTAGACCTAGGAATGCAGATGAACTTCACGAAATTGTTGAAAATGCATGGGAGGATTTGGCTGACAACTACAATATGAGGAATCTAGTTTCATCCATGAGAAAATGTTTGGCAAAAGTTATCACAGCAAATGGTGGTCCTACAAAATATTAATTTCATAATTTTTACTTGTATTAAGAATAAATATGTTTAGCATTGTAATTAGCAATTGAATAATAGTCCTTTAAAACCTAAGTTACGCCACTGTTAAGAGTTCTGATAAATCTGTACAAAATTAGACAATTTCTCTATGACAACAAAATACCGTTCACATTTCGTCGGCCGCCATTGTACCCTGGCACAGCTGGCCTTCTGACGTATGTCAATTTTTATAACCCTACACAAAATAATACTAATTAAACTTCATATTTTCTGGGAATTTAATATTACAGTTAAGTGATACAGTTTAATTTATTATCAATCTTATTATTTAAATATAGTTCTTCAATTTTAAACTTAATAATGCTACGCTTATGCCGACGAGCAAAATGACAGAGACCATAAAGATGGAGAACAGAATGTCTCCAGTGTGAGTTTTCCCGCAATTTCAACCAATCACTAAAATTTGCCGTATCCTTCCCTGCTCGTAGTCCTAAAAATAACAGATTATATAAATTAATATTAAAAATCGATTAAATAAAGACATAGAAACCGTAAAACTTGACACTTTATGTAATTTATAAACTTTATACGGTTTCTGTGGTTCTTATGAATGAAATCGAAAACTCGTCGTCCAAGTCAGACCATTCGCCGTGACATTCGGACTCGGTCTTGATCCGGTTCTTTGATTTTTCCCCTCGACTCCGCCATACATCTGCAATAGCAGCCTTCGGTCAGTCTAGTTCTACAGCTGATTCCTTCCTGCTGCGGAGAGCAAGGCAACGGAAAAAATATCAAATAAATAAATGAATAATGCGCGAAAACGAGTTTTTGCAAATGCCTTGGTTTTAATCCAAAGTTAATTAATGCGGAACCAGCTAGGAGTGGATTTTCATGAATGGTTCTTTGATATTGCGATTGTAAGAGTAACGCCTCATTTTTGTTAAATAAAAAATGTAAAGAGAAGAGTGTAGAACACTTGGTTTTTGTTTCACTAAATCTTCATACCTTATTTTTCACTATGAGAGAAGTAAAAAATTAATTCAAAATATAAAGAAAAAAGAAATTCGTGTTATATATATATATATATATATATATATATAATAAGGTATGACGATTTAGTGAAATTAAAACCAAGTGTTCTACACTCTTCTCTTTACACTCTTCACCTTAAATAAAACGGCCGTTTTATAATAGATGGCAGTACGTGTGCATAAGACGTGAGCCAACTTTGCCCGCACTTTTTGTTCATTGCTTTGATCTTTGTTATTAGTAAACAAAAGACAAAGTCAGCAGTTTCGAACAATAACGTGTCCTTTGATCTCGATAAAATGCTATTCCTCTTTAATTGAAAGAAATGTGCCCCCGAAGCGAATAGAATTCTTGGGTAGATCTATGATGACAATGCTCTTAGTGAAACTCGGTGCAGAGCGTGATTTCGGCAATTCAAAGAAGGAATTTTTAACGTTACCGATAAGAAGCGCGAAAATCGACCGAAAGTTTTTGAAGACACCGAACTGCAAGGTTTATTGGACAAAGACGACACCCAATCGCAGAAACAACTTGTCGCGCAGTTGAATGTGAGCCACCAAGTAAATTCGAAACGCCTTCATGCCATGGGAAAGATCCAAAAAATCGGGAAAAGATCAATTAAATGACCGACAGATGGAACGACACCAGAACACGTGCAAAATCTTGCTTGATCGGTACAAAAAAAAACATTTTTGCATCGAATCGTCACTGGCGATGAAAAATGGATCTTCTTTGAAAACCCTAAGCTTAAAAAATCATGGGTGAGTCTCGGCGAACCCTCAAGATCATCTGTTAGGTAAATCGATTCGGGAAAAAACACAATGCTGTGTGTTTTGTGAGACCAGAAGGGGGTGGTTTATTATGAACTATTGAAACCTGGTGAAACAATCAACGCTACCAACAACAAATCATCGAATTGGATCGTGAACTGTGCAAAAAAAGACCGAAATACGCGGATCAGCATGAGGGTATCATTTTCCAACATGACAACGTACCATCGCACACAGCAAACTTGGTCCAGGATACGTTGGATGCACTTACCGATTGATAATCGGTATGTTAGCAATGGCGTCGCGAATTTTGTTCTTGAGGTGAGCTATCGTCCGTAGTCGATCGACATAATCTAGTGATTTCAAATAACTCTATAAATAAAAATCGCATGGAGCCAAATCTGTAGAGCGTGCCGGCCATGGGAGATCACCTCTGAGAGAGCCTCGTGCTGTGGCTCCATCTTGCTGAAACCACACGTCTCTAACGTTAATTTCTTCGAAGCTTGGAAGAAACAATTCCTCGCGTAGCAACAAGTGAATGACCATTAGAAAAGAAGCTCTCGACAGCGAACGCCCGTTGCTCTCTAGACCAAAGCATGATGCCAACTAAATAAGGCAGAAGACAGGAAGAAATGGAGGGAAATAGCGATGGACATATTTAACACTGAGGCAGCACAATGAGAGAAGAATTACGGGCATGAATCCATCCTAATATAAACGGATTATAAGGGCTTCAATCAGAAGCGGCGAAACTCCACAAGGAGTGTAGTGCCATATATATATATATATATGTTGACGCATTTATTCGGGTTTGATCCCGCGTGTTTTCTTGGAACTGGTCCATTGAATTTTCTGATCGACGTTTCGATGACGTCGCAGTCATCTTCGTCAGGAGTAAACTATTAGATTATATTGCTCTAGCAACCACTTGTTAGATTTTTACGCATTGCAACTAGATGTTCGTGTTTCTTGTTTGGCTTCTGGTGATTCTTCTATTTTCTGATCTTGAAGATGTGTTCGTGCTCCTGACGAAGATGACTGCGACGTCATCGAAACGTCGATCAGAAAATTCAATGGACCAGTTCCAAGAAAACACGCGGGATCAAACCCGAATAAATGCGTCAACATGTTACGCCCGCGAAAATCTACGTTATAACATATATATATATATATATATATGGCCCTACACTCCCTATATATATATTATATATATAATACTTTACTTAAATCGCCGGTGTTTCATATGTCCAGAAATGCCAATAATGTTTTTGATGATATGTTTAAGTCAAGCTCATATATTGTAACTATTTATAAATCTAAGCTTTTTTAATATATATATATATATACACATATATGTTCTAAGTTATATCAGATGTATTTAGATTATCCTGTAAATGTTAAATATGTTGGACAATAAAGATTATTATTATTATTTTGCAAGTATCATATAGGAATGAATTCGAAGGATTGTGTAAAGGAATATCAAGATGCCTTATTTTGCTCTGCAAATGCGAGATTATTTAAAATTGCAGGACAAGGATTATGAAATAGGATGGGACCGTCTTTTATTTTTATAAAAAAAAAGTACTTTCCGGACGACCCAATATAATTAGTACTATTACATCATTGACGGATGACGAAAATATTGAACAAAATTTAAATACTAAATACTGCATTTCGAATGTGGCAATGGCATTTGACGCCCAAAACTATTACCATTTGAGAAAGTTACCTTTTTGTGTGTGTGTTTTTCAACAATGGTTATAACATCACCGCGTCGGGTTATCCGAGACAAATAAACCAACCTTGAAATTAATATTAATATTATTTCTGCGTCGGGAAAATGCGTTAATCGTTAATGTTCCTACGCTTCGGCGTAGGCAGATTTATTTTTAAATTAATGACGACTGGATTGGTGGTGAATAAAATTAAATTTCTTAAAAAAAAACAAATGTTATTTTTACTTTCCCCGGACCCCTGTGCAACGGAAAGTATTGCGATCGTGAAAATTTTCGAACCGCCAATTTCAACAAATATACATGTTTTGAGGTCACCTGAGTCTATTCCATCGAGTTTTAAAAAATGTGTGTGTGTGTGTCTGTTTGTGTGCTGTGTGTTTCCAAGATAGAGTATAAACCGCTAAATGGATTAAGCCCAAACGTTATATCTAAGCTTTTTATAACAGTGGAATGATCTGAAAAGCTTTGGTTAGAATCAAAACTCATTAAGTGCAACTTTACTCTTAGCAATTTTTCTTTTTTTTTTTAATTCGGATAGAAAATTGTTTCAAATAAAAGTTTTAGATCTTGGAACATAAATAATTTCTGTTATAAAACTTTTATTGTAGGACCTCCGGTGTTCATTTTATAATGATAATTTTATAAGCGTTTACCTGATACATTCCCTTAGAGATTTTAATTATTGAAATAATTATTTTAATGACAAATAAAACGTCAAAGTGCCGTCATTCAACACATTCGCAAACGCCTCCAGTTTGAAAAAATGAAGAAGAGTGTGGAGAAATAATTTTAACCCATTGTAAGGTAAGAAATAACACACTTAATTATAATATTCTGGCAGAAAGATCGATGGTCGATAGCTATTTTTTGAGGCTTAACTAGAGGTTTATGATTGTAATGTAATTTAACGTATTTCTCAAAAATAAAGAATTTCTATATATATATATATAATATTCTTCTAAAAACTCGGCTTTAACTTTAAGAGACAATAATATTTTTTCAATTAATAATTTTGCTTTGCTATTAAATTTTCAATCAGAAACTTATTTGACCGTAGCCACCGGGGAGAGTACCATGATGGACATCACCATTTTTTTTAGGTGGTACAATATAATTATGTTAGTAGGAAATTGATCATAAGAACAAATTCTATTTACTTGTTGATTGTTGAGATGAAGGATGATTGCACATTTTATTAAATATATAGGTGTTATTTTCTCGACTTCTATCTCAAGTCTGAAGATCAGATTATTAATTTATGAATTAAAATATTTTTTTAAATTACTATTTGTTTTTACCATTAGTGAATGACATTTTTTATAAAATGTTTCCTGTTCTCCTAAACAGGACAAGTTCGCCTTCCTTTAGTGGACAAAACAGCGATTCCAAATCGTTGACGATGCCCTTGATATTAGGCAATAGATGGCGCTTGCGCTATCTTTCCAATTATTATGATATATTTTCGAAATATTAGGAATTGTTAAGTTTGTTTTACACGCAAATTTTTATTTTATTTTCGACTACTTTCAGCACATTTCCATTATCAAGAATGTACAGGAAATTTACAGTTATTTATATAATCCGATTGTCGGAATTTTCAAGGGCATTAACGATGGGGGAGTCCCACAGTTCCTCAATGTCATTAACGACGTTTTTTTTTTTTTTGGTGGCTTTTACAGCTTTACTTATTTCGAGACCTTCCCGATAATTCAACATTAATCCCTTATTACCTGTATGTAATATTTTTAATTTATTATTATTGAAGAAATGATTTTCAGTTATACAGTGTTTTGAAAATCCAGTAGTTATTTTATTATTTAAAATATTTTTTCTGTGTTCCTTAAGTCTAATTTAAAATGATCTGCCAGTTTGGCCGATATAAATATAATCACAATCATCACATTCTAACTCATATATTCCGCTTTTTTAACTAAAATCTTTCCTAAATTTACAGTGTTTGTCAGAATAATATTCGAACTTTTTCCTTTCAAGGTTTTTTTTAAATTTTATTCGAGAGCCCATTTATATATTCTAATTTGTAGCAATTACCTTTTTCGTAGGATGTTCCGCCATAAAAATATTTTAATAATTGTTTTTGTTTTTTTCTTTTTGATCATTTTTTCAATTAAATTAGGGTTATAACCATTGTTAACTGCGATAATTTTTAAAATATTTTTTTCTTTTTCAAAGTTTTCATTGTTCAATGGAACGTTCATTAAACGATGAATGAGTGGAAAAGTGCTATATTTTATTTGAAAATGTGTGTTAGAATTAGCTGGAATTATTGTATCGGTGCATGTATCCTTTCGATATATTTTGTACTGTAAACTATTGTTAAATTTATTTATTGTCAAGTCCAGAAAATTGAGGCTATTATCTTTTTCAAGTTCCGCTGTAAATTGAATTTGACTATTTAATGAATTTAAAAAGGTGGTAAATATTTCAATACCCTAAAAGGGGCCATTGAATATATATATATATATATATTATTGCGCTTCAAATACACAAAATGTTAATAAAAAAATCAATGAAGTCCACCCGAGGACGCTTCAGTTTATTTTTTTTGCAACATTATTTATTTAAAAACTTATTTTAGAAATATGTGCAAAATTTAATGTTACATTTTTGAATAGTTTTTGAGTTAACGTTAAAATATACTATTTTATTCATATAAAGATATTTAAAAAAAACAATTTATAATAAAAAGGCATACGTTACACATTTTTAAAATGCCAAAACGAATTACTTCACAGTACCCTTCAGACTCAATATATTTTTATTCGGTATTACCATTACTGTAAAAAAATCATTGTTTACTTGTAAATTACTTGAGTTAAACTTTTACGTAACGCCTTCCAAACACGCGATACGAAAATCTTTCCACTTGAGAAAAAATCCTAAACATACAATTACGTCTTCGCGCGTAATTAAACGGTAGTAACCAAAAAAAAAACATGCCGGAATTTTGTAATTCCATATCGAGGTTATGTGTGTGTGTTTTTTATTTTGTTTTAGGAAGGACGTAGGAAAAAAAAGTGTTCAATTATCTTCAGTTCCTCAATGGAATCGAAATTCGCACGCGCGTTAATTGACGGCGCGGTGCATTCGTAATTAAGGTGTGATCATTGGGCCGATTTTAGAGGACGTCAATGAATTCGACGACGCGCTCTGAGGTCGGCGGTGTCGGATAAATTGCGGGCGGAATAAATTTATTCCACGCGAATATATTCGTTTTGTTTTTTTTTTTTTTCGATTTGATTAATGGTGAATTGTTCTGCGGGTTCTATTTTTATTTCACATTGATGAATCCCGGTGTATTGTAAAATTATATATCATTATTTCTTTAGAAAACATAAATAAGGCAAAAGGTGGCGCTTGCGTCGTCTTTAATTTATTAAAACATAAATAAATCGGTTGATAGCAGCGCCATCTAGCAAAAGTATCGTCCTCGGTTCATCACATCCATTTGACATTGTCGTCTGATTAGTCTGTGTTAGCAATCAAGACGATTGAATAAAACGTCAAGAACTAGAAAAAGACAATGATTGTAATGATGTAAATATTGCGATTCTAGTTAATGTAACTCTCAGAAATAAAATTTAGTAAAATGTTCAGCCATCATTCATCTAGCGTATGGATAATTTATGGAAATCTCCAATTTACAAAGCTACAATATAAATAATATATTACAAAATATACAACAAAAAACAATAATAATAATAATTGGTGTTAATACTGAAATGCTTACACAGATCACAGGTAATTTTAAATAATACTACGTATAATCACATTTATAAAGGCGACCACTTAACACATTAAAATTAAAAATTATTTAAAAGCAATAAATTAAAAATTATAGGTAAGAAACAACCATTTTTCTGGACAAACAAAAATGGTAAAAGTAACAAAATTTCATCTGTTTTCGTTCATCCATTTGAGAGTTATGATTTTTTTTTTCGTAACGTCAATTTTTCCAAAAATATTTAAATATTTCAAAAATTGTTAGGTTTACGCATATGAATATATTATAAAAGTTAACTTTATTTTTGATGTAGAATCTGAAAAAAATATAAAATATAGGTCATTCCATTAGAAAAAATGTAACTATGATACGCCATGCTTTTATGGGACACCCTGTATGTTTGATACTAATTTTAAAATGTGGTCCTAATAGACCTACATACGCCTGTGAAAGCCGATTTTGCAAAAAATAAACCATTTAGCCGTAAAGCTACTCGGCGCGCACGCTGAGACACCCTGTATAATAAAATAACTTGTTGGACAAAACTGACATATTAAAAGCACGAATTACAAATAATTGGTAGAAAACAAATATTTACTATAAACAAACAAAATATGAAAGAAATATGGGTGTATATCATCGGATGCATAATTTTTGGCCTGTATAATTGAACAATTCAGATAAGTAAAAAATTTGTTAATAACACAAATATTTAGATTTAATTATGTTTTCAATGAAAGAAATGTGGGCAAATCACGCAGAATTCGAGGTCAGCCTGCAGTTCTTGCGTTAATTTTTTTCTTGCGTTAATTTTTTGCGGCATTTAAAACTGGCCTGTGTTCGATTTATTTATTTATTTGCTGTCGATTATAAATTCGAATTTATTTCAATTAATTCATTTAAGGAATTTATTTGATTATATTAATTTACATCTGTTTTATTGTGTTAACCTTCCGTGGCCTACCTGTTTGTTTTTGTCAGTCACTCTGATCGGCCCCTGAGTGTGAAAAGTGTAATCGTTTACCACCTACCTAGCTTTGTTCCTTTATTCCTAATTTCTAAATTTTAAATTACACCACGATATCTAATAAACAGGATACTTATAAAACTAAACCATCCACTGATCAATTATGTATTGGTAAATGTGGAAAAATGGTAGCTAATAAAACGACTTGTCCCAATTGTAATAAGTATTGTCATCCTTCATGCTTACCTAATCACTCATGCGAGAACGAACAATTAAAAGATCTTATGTCGATCGTGAAGGAATTACAATGTTCGATTAAATCACTTTCTAAGAAATGTGATCAATTGAGCAATGAAAATTCTGAAATTAAACTGATAATATCTGAAATGACTGGTTTGAAACAGGAGAATACGTTAAACACTGCAGTGGATCAATTATTAAATAAAATTCAAGAATTGGAAGTAAAATTGGATTCTTCGAATCAAATGAATGACGCGAGTGTGGGAACAACTGACTACATCGTCTAATTCTGCGGTAGATCAATTATTAAATAAAATTCAAGAGTTAGAAGTAAAATTGGACTCATCGAATCAAATCAATAATGCAAGTTTAGGAACAACCTAGTGTACATCATCTAATGTTATAAATGAGATGAATGATAGAGCGTCCAGAATGTGTAATATTATATTATATAATGTTGCCGAGTCGTCTTCGTCCGATATTAAAACTCGAATTGAACATGATAAAGCGACAGCCAATCAGATTTTGCAAACATCGTCTGATGTTAAGATGGATTTTAAAACTCTTAGGTTAGGAAAACAAACACCTCGACCATTAAAACTCATATTTGATAACCAACCTACTGCTTTGAATATTTTAAAAAATGTTGCTCCAGTTATTAATAAAAATTCTGAAATAAAAATTAAACCAGATCTTACAAGAATGCAACGCGAATATTTAAAATCACTATACACAGAGCTAGAGGTTAGGAGAGAGAAAGGTGAAGATGATTTGGTTACATGGTTTCATTAAAGGTAAGTCTACCACAACTAATTTATTAGAATTTCAATATTCTTTACACAATGCCTTTGAATCACATATGCGGTTTACACTGATTTTAGCATTAATAATTTCATATCTTCCACTATTCAGGTAACATCCGGTGTGCCCCAGGGCTCACATATCGGTCCGGTATTATTTCTTATTTTTATTGATGATATCTGCAGCTGTTTTCTGCACTCTAGTTATCCGTTATTTGCTGATGGATCTGAAAGTGTACTCCTGTATTAATGATATATCGAATTGTTTCAATTTGCAAATAGACCTGAACAATTTATATGATTGGTGTGTACAAAATCAGCTGTTTCTCAACACTAAGAAATGTAAATCCATTACATTTTCTAAACGAATAAGCACGATAGAATTCACATACAACATCAATCATGACAATCTGGAAAAAGTGTCGGTTATGCGTGATTTGGGTGTCTTAATGGATTCTAAACTGTCATTTGCAGCGCACATCTCCCAAATATGTAATAAAGCCATCAAACTACTGGGATTTTTATTAAGACATTGTAAACATTTTAATTTGGAAACATTGAGAGCAATTTATTGTGGATTGGTCAGATCTAATTTGGAATATTGTACTTCAATATGGTCACCCTACTATAAAAAAATATTCATACCAGGTTGAATCTGTCCAAAAGAAATTTTGTAGATACATTTCATTCAAACACAATTTGCCATTTACGAATTATGAATTGGTATGTAGCTATTTAAATATAGAACAATTGGAGGTCGTAGAAAAAAGTTTGATCTGTTTTTGTTGCATAACATAATGTCCGGTCATACTTCAACAGATCTGCTTCAATATTTACATTTCCACATTTCCACTAGATCATCAAGACAAAAAACCATTTTCAGAATACAGACCGCGTCTTCGATTTATAAATACCACAGTCCTATATACCGCTGCATGAGATTGGCCAATCAAATGAATAATCAGGATAAATTTGATTTATTTGGAACGTCATATTGTACATTTAAGAATATTGTAAATAAAATTACGGGCAGTACATTGAATAATTCTAATTGATTATTTATATTTAGGTTTATTTAGTTTAAGTTAGAATAAGTTATATGTATGTTTTCTTATATTTTTTTTATTATCCAATTTATAATTTGTTATTATTTTATAAAAAAGGTGTTATCCGTTAAATAAATAAATAAATATAATAAAACATTATTTTTTTGACAAAAATAACATATTAAAATTTGTGTTTTTTGCAGTCCTGAAAGTATTCCTCGAAGGAATAGAAAGCATTTTGAGTCAGAAATGTTTTACACCAAACTTTTAAATGCTTTGGTTTTAGCTGTTGAATTTGTGTAGGAAGAGCATTGAAAAAATGTATAGGAGTGGTATCGTATTCCAGTTTTAGCTTTTGTGAGCCTTTGAAATTGTACGCGGATATCTTTTTTTGCTCTTGTATTGTGATCATGATAAAACCCATTACTTTCGTATTTATCTTTATTGTCTGTTAAATGCAAAATGCACTCCAGTATAAAAACACATGGGACTGTTAAAATATTCAGATCTATAAAAAAAATGTTTACAGTCCGATCTATAACTTATTCCTGCCAGTACCCTAATAGCACGACATTGCAAAGATGTTTGACAAGATACTCGAATGACCCCACAATATAATTCCGTAGGACATGAAAATATGCATAATAGATATTTTCCAGCATATTGGTCGTGATACTAGACCTGGATAGATTTCTTAAGACATAAACTTGCTTGGCAAGTTTGGCTTCAAGTTCTTGTCCATGCTTAATCCAGGTCAGTTTTGAATCGACAAGTATACCTAGGAATTTTATTGATGACAGTTCTATAGATTGGTTTTGTTTCAAAGTGAAAAATATTTTTTGCGTTTTGTCAGTATTCAGTTTAAGGCAATTACTATAGAACCAAAATTTTATAGAGCTCATATCTTCATTAAGATAATTCTCTATCTCCATAACGGTACTACCCCTGAATGAAATTGTAGTGTCATCGGCATATAGAACAGTTGAACCATGCTGTAGCAAATCGTTGATATAGATCAAGAATAGACCCTTATATCAATAATAAATCATCTTCATATCAACATGGCTTTAGACACAAGAAATCTACTGTGTCAAATTTGTTATTGAAACCCAGTTCAATAAAATTGATCATGGGATTCTAATAAATAAATTAAAACAACTTGGGTTTTCTACTAGTCTATGTAACCTATTCCACAGTTATCTTTATAACAGACGTTTACAATGAAATTAAACAAGGAAAATTTCCAACTGCAAAAAATACTTACACCGTAAGTTTTACAAACATCTATTGAAACAACTACTTCCCGAGCATTTACCCCGCCGGACATTGGATCACACAATAGATATTTGTTGTTGCATCGCAGTACTACTAAGAATTACAACGGTTTGAGTCGAAATTACTTAATGAAAGGAAACAACAAATAATAGTTACAAGGCTATCTGTAGACACGTGTTTCGGGATTTCATCCCTCATCAGTACAGCTATGCCCTGCAAGCCCTTAGTTGTTAAACAATTTTTAATTATTAATTAATCCAATGTCCGGCGGGGTAAATGCTCGGGAAGTAGTTGTTTCAATAGATGTTTGTAAAACTTACAGTGTAAGTATTTTTTGCAGTTGGAAAAAGGGTTTGATCAAATTTTATTGATCATTGCCAAAAAATTTTCCTTCTTTAATTTCATTGTAATTTAAATAACTGCAAATGTGTGAATCATCTTTGTTTCATTTTATTTAACAGACGTTTAATTGTGGAATACAAGGGATATCAGTCTAATCAATTTATTGCGTCTTCTGGTGTTCCGTAAGGATTTAACCTGGGACCTGTCTTATTTAATTGTTTCATAAATGATATAGCTGAAAATATTTTACATAACATCTTAATATTTGCAGATGACCTTACATTATTTAATCCAATATATTCTTAAAATGACTGCCAATATTTGCAAGATAATCTTGAGATCATGGTTAATTGGTGTGAGGATAACAATATAACATAACACAATCCACAATCCTTGAATGTGGGTTATGTCATATACTAAGAACAGATCTAGAGTTGTTTATGATTATAATATTAATGGTACCATATTATCCAGTGTTGTTATGTTTAAAGATTTAGGTGTGATATTTGACGATCAGTTATCTTTCATTAATCATATTGAGAAAATTGTCTCTACCGCCAACCGTTCTTTGGGTTTTATAATACGGAATTGTAAATCATTTAGGAGTGTTAGTGCTATTAAGACCCTTTATTTTGCATTTGTGCGCAGTAAGCTTGAGTATGCATCGTGTGTTTGAAATCCGCACTACTCTAAATACTCCGCGATGATTGAAGCTATACAAAAGAGGTTTGTTAAGTATCTCCATTTTAAGAAGTACGAAGTACTTAGAATGTCGCCGAAAGTCGAATTTAGTGACTACGCTGTATAAAATACTCAATGGTCAAATTGATTGCCCTGAACTGTTGGAGCAACTTAATATATTAGTGCCCTGTAGTGTCAGATGCAAACATCTATTTCAGCTTCCAATACCCAAAACTAACGTAATGGTTAAATCGCCGATATATTCTATGTGCTCCACATATAATCAGCTTATGAATGAACATCGGGATGTTGATATTTTTAATGTTAAATCTGTGAGGGGATTCTTCAACTTGATTGTTGAGTATCTTTCTTATTTTACTTTTATTTGCCTTGTAATTTGAATTTACTGTTTTATTTTCTTGTCACTATTTTAATGTATTGTTGATTGTTGTGTTTACTTAAATTTCAATCTGTAATTGGACCTTGTCCGTTGGTTGATTAAATAAATAAATAAATAGAAGGGGCCCTAAAATAGATCATTGTGGAACACCGTGTGCTATGCATTCCTCGCCGGATAATATATTGTTGAATATGACTCTTTGTCTTCTATTCGATAAATATGGAGATAACAATCTGCAACTGTCTGGATTGAAGTTATAAAAATATAATTTTTGCAACAGAATTGTATGGTTGACGCAGTCGAATGCTTTGCTCAAATCAAACACACCATAATGTGTGTATTAGGGTGGAGTGAAAATGGATGA
The DNA here is from genome assembly GCA_963082785.1 of Philonthus spinipes. Classification (NCBI taxonomy): domain Eukaryota; kingdom Metazoa; phylum Arthropoda; class Insecta; order Coleoptera; family Staphylinidae; genus Philonthus; species Philonthus spinipes. The sequence continues at coordinate 12,335,803 of OY720311.1, forward strand.
ATATTTATTTTTTGAATTTTTTTTATGTTATAGCAAAAATAACCTATAAAAAACTGGGAACTCTTAAGTCATGTTTTCCACTGCCCCAAATGACCTGAGTAAAGAATGTACCTAATTCTTTTCTATAAAATTTAGTTTATTTGGTAATAAATTATCATTAATTATTATATAACGGAATAAAATTGCTTTCCAATACTGTATTGACATAGAATGCAAAAGCTGTGTGATATCACATAATGATTTGGATTGCCCCCATGAGCTGCCTACAAATAATAATGGTTATTTTTTTTTCTTCTTCTTCTTCTTTTTGATAAAACAAAGCATACATTACATTTTAAAGAACTAAACTGCAAATTCTAATTGCTACCCAAGAACATGTAACTTTCTCCATTCAACATTGTTGAAAGTAAACTATTTTCTTGAAACGTCTCAAATTTTGGCATTAATCGGCATGATTCCAGCTTGGAACGGATATGGCCATCTCGGGCTTGTTGACAGACGCATTTGTTACAAATTTAACACATCGTTGGACATTTTGTGTGTGGCACGGGAATTTAGACAATTCAATTTGAATCGCATCTCTCATTTTTCCCTCTTTTATCATATCAATCAGCAACAATACAGTTCACTATTGTTCTAGTTTTTATTCCGGATGACGCCGACGTCTAAGCCATGATTTTATTACTTGGAATACTTATAACTAAATCGCTACCGAAAAAGCGTAGTTTACTTATAGTTGAATCATAAAAAGGACTAAATTACGACACGAGGAAATTGCAACCGTCATGTGGAAATTGATGTTACATCTGATGTTTGATCAGTTATCCTCTATTTATTAATTTGCGTTTGAATATTGTTGCATTTATTTTCGAAGTTAGCTCCTTTTCTCACACCTAGAAATAACGCTTATATTTCGGAAAGTATGTTGTGGTCCTGGAGGACTTATGAGGCACGACGTATACAATCGTCGAGTACTGGTGTCATGAAGTAAAAGGGAAATAATTCCAGGAATATAATTGCTATATTTGCGCGATTTATATATTAGAATATTTTGCAGATTTCAGATGTGTGGAGGCACCGGAAGGAATTGAAATATTTTAATGAATTTTTGACAGGTTTATAAGAAGATAAAAAGGCAACTTTTCTTGAATGAAAAAACACATTTCGATTTTTCGCTCCACCCTAGTGTGTATATATAAACAAAAAGTAATGTAGTAATATCACAAAAAAAAAACTATAATGCGATCATTATACCCAAATGGTCCTGTTTTCATGAAAAGAACAAGTTCGCCTAGTGGACGAAACAACGATTCTTTGTTGTCTACCTTGTAGACTCGAATCGTTGACGATGCCACATGAAATTAGGCGAAAGATGGCGCTTACGTCGTCTTTCATTTGTTATGATAAACATTTTGTGTATATTGGGTCACCTAAAAAATATTTTCCGATTTTTGACTATTGATGGTACTAGTGGCCCTGCATCGGTAACCACTAATCTGTTGGTACCAATTTTACGCGCGCTTGGAATCTCACATGTGACGCTACATTTCTTGTGTTGACAGTTTTGTTAAGCATTGTTTGGGTTAAAAGTTGCAAACGTTCGAAAATAAGTGAAATTTCCGAATAAATCCGTCATGTGATGCTTTTTCACTATAGAAAAGGCTACAATACATCAAAAACATGCAGAAAAGTGTATGCCATTTACGGTGAGGATGCTGTAATTGACGTAATTGGTTTGAACGTTTTTGTGGGGAAATTTGGATGTGAAAGATTTGCCTCGCTCCGGCCAGCCTCTCACTGAAAGCTGACCAAATTTTGGATATAATCGAGATAGATCGTCATCCAAGCTGCCAGGACATCGCTGACGCCTTGGTCATCAACCATGAATTATTTGAAAAGGGCTGACTACTCAAAAAAATCGATGTTTAAATGCCACATGAATTGACTATGCGAAATTTGATCAACCGTGTCGATATCTGCGAAACGTTGGTACATCGAAACAAAATGGACCCATTTCTCAGAAGATTAATAACGAGCGATGAAAAATGGATAAAATACGAGAACATAAAAGGCAAATGATCGTGGTCGAAGCGTGATGAAACGTCATAAACGACACTAAAGCCAAAGGTTATGCTGTATGTTTGATGGGATTGCTATGAAATTTTGGAACCTGGCCAAACGGTCGATTCAGCTCTCTACTATCAGCAACTGACCAGATTAGACGAAGCAATTCGAAATAATTGGCCAGAATTGGTCAATAGAAAAGGTATTGTGTTCCACCACGACAACGCCAGGCCACACATCTCTAAATTACCCGGCAAAAACTGACAGAACTTAGCTAGGAAGTTTTGATGCATCAACACTTCTCAGACATTGCACCGTTGGACTATCATTTATTTTGGTCTCTGCAAAACTCCCTTGATGGAAAAAAATGGCCAACAAAAGTGGAGCCGAAAACCATGCAGCCAAGTTTTTCCTCGATAAACTAATTCTTCTAATGATGGAATTATGAAGCTTCCCCGAAAAATGGCAAAAGATCATTGATAATAATGTACAATATGTACTTAAAGATGGGTTTTCAAAACAGAAAAATTCCATTCAGAAGTGATAAAAAAATCGGAAAATACTTTTTAGATAATCCAATATATTTAATTACAGTTCAATTTATAAAAACATTCTTATTTAAAAATGAACGAAATTTTTTAACAAAAATTAACGAGAAAATATATTGCGGATTATTAAATATTGCGAAACTATCCGCGATAGATCAAACGGTATCTAAAAATCACTCGGCCATTAAATTAATCCACTTTATTGCGCACAACTTCAATATTGGTTCAGAAAGTTATTACACGCAAAAACGGTGCCGGTAATTCATTTCTGCAAGTGCACGATTCACCTCCAAATTAAACATTCAATAACATAACTCGGTTGTTTTTTTTTTTTTTTGCTTGGGCAAATCCCTTTCCTCGGGCACTAAATGTCGGCTGAAAATCAGGTTTTTCAAATCTAGTTAACCGTGACGATGTTGTAAATTTTCCGTTCACAAAATATGCGCTTTTTTCTTTAATGCGTTTTATTTCGTTCGGAGGAAAATGGATGTAGGAAATTAAAGTAATGAATTGTTACAATTAAACATAAAAATATTAAAAATACTAAGTTCATAAGTTATAAAAAATTAATTATGTTTTAATAAACAGTACCTGGAAAATAATGAATCTCTATTATATGTCCATTTATTAAAACACGCTATGAATTTACAAATGGTTATCCTTCCTCCTACTTATTTTTTATTGAACAAAATATAATAATAATAACCTTTACTAAGAGATATACAAGGTGGCCAGAAAATGTGTGAAAATCTTCAGGTAAAGTTGTATCAATGAATAACTTTACCTGAAAATTTTCACACTTTGAAAGATTACTAAATTTGATACATATCTCTCTTTATAATTTTTGATAAATTTTACAATTATCGCTCAAAAAAATTAAATTCAAATTAATCATATTAATTATTTAGTAAACAAAATATAGTTATCCAAAGCTTTATAAATATATTTATTTCCCAATAGAGTAAATTTAAAATTAATATGTTAATCAATAATTATTTAATAACTAAATATATACCAAATATTTAATATAATAAATATAAAATCATATTAGTTTTCTTTTTCCAGGTAACTAGATCCGCATTTTACCAAATAAATAGAAGGAATTAATTTGAATTTTATTCTTTTCTGATAAAACTGTGCAAATTATTGAAAATTATAAAGAGACATAAAATATTCCAAATTAAACATTCATTCAAGCAAAACTTTTAAAAACATTATGGAGGGTCCGAATAAAGAAGATATTGATGTATTAATTTATAGGTTATGTTGTATTCTACACTTAACATCAACTGATGGTACTCATATTAACTCAAATAATGTACTATTTTATAATATTAAATTTTATTGAAATCGAATGGAACATTCGATTGTTATCAATATTTTTTTTATTTACTTTTTTATTCATATTTTGGTCTCAGGAACCTAAGGTTAAGCCATTTTCAAAAATTAACAGGACTCTCTTTATATAATTGCTTTGTGTCACGAAAATATGATTATTTTCTCCGACATGTTTCAACTTTCGTCGAAATTATCCTTGATATTGACTAAAGCCGAAACTAGTCGGAGAAAAAAAAAACACATTTTAGTGAAACCAACCAAGTGTTATTAATTTTTCAAATATATATTAATACAAAAAAATATACTTATTTACTTTAATAAAATAGTTTTGTCATTTTTAAATATCTTAATAGATTGATAAAAAAAAATCTTTTTTCTAACTACTTCTATTTTTTGTATAATAGTTATATTTTCAGAATAAAATGTTTTCGGATTATAGAGTCGTAACATTTGAATATAATTATTGTTGTTATTATTGTTTTATAGAATATAACTAATTCTCATTCTAAATAATACTTATTTAAAATGACTCGAATGATAATGATATTCTCCTCTTTTAAAATCTCGGAAATCTATCTCTTTCTTAAAATATTGGGGGGTAAGGAGAAAGAAACCGAGGCGCACTCGCAAAGCAATCCATTATGAACACTAACCGTATTGTCTGGGTGTCAATTGCGGTGTCGTACCCTGTTAATGCATTATTCAGGGCGGCAGAGTTTTCAGTCGGTGCGCGGCGTTATCTTATAAATTACAATAACTCCTGTGTTTTCCATTCGTTCGCATTTTAAAATTTTATTTTGATGAAGTAATTGCGATTAAATTATGTAATATTAATTGTAATGCATTGACATTGTTCCGAATACATATAATATAATAGAATGGAATATGATTTCAATTAAAAGAAACATTCAATTTTAAGTGATGTAAAATATATTAACTGGATTTGAGTTTAATGTTATTAATTTAATGGTAATTCAGAGATATACAATTAATTGTGAAATATTAATTTATTGAGTTGTTTCTTAAATCTCGAAATAGTTAATTTTCTTTTTAAAATAAACAATTTATATATTTTAAACAAAAAATAATATTCCACTCAATTTAAAATATCTAATATGAAAAGTTTCCGATAATCAGGTTGGTTATATTAATTTTATTGCATTTGAACGGGAATTCATTTAAGCGAGATAAGAGAATATCAAATTAAATTATATTTGTAAGAAACACTTTCTAATTAATATTAAAAGAAAATATATTTCTGTCTTTTTTTTAAATGCATAAAATGTTATGTTTATTGAAAATGTAAACAAATTTTGAAAATATATATCATTTTGATTGTTATCAATCCATATTTATTTTGAAGCAACCATTACTTTTCTGATCTTCTATTAAAATATCTCAAAATTACAAAACAATCACTTTTTAATTGAAACGCCGTAATTTTATTTTTTTTTTTTTAATTTAAAAAAAAAGTTATAATCCACCATCACAAAAAATACAAATAAAATCCAGTTACTATGTAAAAAAAAACAAAATTACAACAAATAATGAAAATTTATTTTCTCTATCTGTCAGTTAATTAATCGATATAAACCTTTTTTATTGATCGCACTATAAAAAAGACTTGTTACATGTATACAATATTTTAATTTGATTATTATCGAAAAAAATATTATTAACACCACGGTAAACAAGAAAATACTGATAAGTTTACAAAAAAGTAACTGAAATGAAATCGTAACCTTCAATTTCATTTTTTATTAGCCCCAATAAATATTAAATAAATTTCAGAAAATGTCCATCTTTTTCAAACGAATTCGGGTATTGGACTTTCATTAAGGTTTCCAGATGGTTTATTATTTAGAAAACTAACCAAAAATATTGTAATATTAAATGTTGTATTATTATCAGCATTAAAAATTGTGCATTTTTTATTTTTTGGATGGATTATTTGAATTGGGAAGAAAATGAATTGCGAGCAATTTAATTATTTTAATAATGGAACTCGAAACCTTTAAACTAATAATGCAGCAGTGTGATTTTATCATCGTTAAATTTAGTCCTAAATTGAAAGTTCATCGTGTATGTACTATTTAAATGCGATCAAACGTGCTAATGCTTAACCTACCACCGAATGTGATGACATTTCATATATAATGTAATTATTATCATTAAATTGAACCATAATAAAACACATATGCGCATTCATTCATATACATACATAATAGTAACAATATGAAATTCTAATTTAAAAAATTTATATCTTGAAAATATTTGCAGAACTGCTATTTGAAACCATCAATGTACAGGTTGGTGAATTTTAGTGGTGCCACATATGGAAATCTTTTTAATTTTAAGAGATACCTAAAAACCGTTCATGCGACACTTGGCCAATTTGTAATGATAAAAACAATGGGGTAGAAAAAAAAATATTATTATTTCCCAAAGCTACATTTTATAATATATTTTTTTATAAATCTATCTTCGGTATAACTCAAAAACAAAAAATGATAAGTAAAATGTAATAATATATTCGAAGTCAGAATAAAATGTTGCTTTGAGAAAGTGTTAATTATATTTTTCTATTTTTAATAATAACGGAGTTACAGGCATCATTGAAAATTTTGTTTTTAATAATAATAGAATAATACTTTCTTATAAATATAATTTCATATTTATATATACACGTAACATTGAAAATTGAACCAAACTTTTAATTAATCAAATTTAAAAGAAACTAAATAAACCATAGTATAATTAACAAATGTATTTAATAAATTTTCGGAAATAAGACGATCGAATGACGCTCTAAAAAGGGGCAAATAAGGGAAACTACCTGCTACTCTAACCGATGGGGTCATAAATTAAAACATCAACACCCCATAAATTGTGGTTTCTTTTCTTCCGTTATCCTCCGCCGCTTGTAGAGGCTGTCTCTCTTTAAACATTTCGAGTTTGGCCCTTCTCATAAGGCCATCAGCATAAAGAAGAGGGTAAGCGGATTTATCTATGTGTTTAGGATCGGGATGGCAAATATCGTGAACTAATATATTGTAAAGTAGAGGTGATAAGGGGGAACCTTGAGGGAATAAAGGGATTGGATAAAGAATGACGTAATTTTACTTAGAGGGACCTATTTTTAAGGAAATTGTGGAGAAGATTAATAAGGTGTGGCGGGAAATTTAGGAAGTAACATTTGTACAGCAAGCCTCGATGCCAGACAGAATCAAACGCCTTTCTTATGTCTAAAAATAAAATGGCAGAACATCTATCCTCCAGACTCGCTATTTGGCAGTTAAATGTAAGGATGGATAAGGGTATAGATGTGGATCTATGTTCAAGGAATCCAAACTGGTAGGGAGGGATAATGTCGGTTAATAAAGAAAGGAGTTGATTTTTAATTATACATTCAAACAGCTTTCCCAGGGCATGTAGTAGGGTGATAGCATGGACCTATGAATATCTGAACGTAGCGTAAGGTCGGTAGGTAGGTAGGTAAGATTGGGTAATTATTCAATAGGTTTCATGAGGCTATTAATATCCCAAATATGTGACTAGAATTTGTTTTTAACATTTTATATATAATTATTGCTATTAATATTCGACTTATCATTAAATAAACATTTGTAATATTTAGCTGGATGTTAATAGAACTAATTTTAATCAAAATATTTCAAAAATATTACTGATTTATAGTCACATATTTATTATATCAATGGCCTCGGGGGCGTTAATGAAGAACCGTACAGTATTTTTTTACTTAAATTTTCTACCTGAAATTAAGCCATTATCAATCAATCGATATTCCTTGTTGAAAATAAAAAACAGCATGAGAATAACATTTTTGTTTTAATGGGAATTAAAAACATTATAATTACGAAACACTTAACATTTCCTTTCTCAGCAACCAAAGGAAGAATTAGAAAGAAAAAAAATACGCTCATCTGTTACACATCGCGCTCAAATGAAGCGGTTCGCAGAACAAAGCGAAACTTCAAGGTCGCGTTAAAATTGCGAAATTCCGCGCTCGTTCCTTTATTTTTTTGCTATTCAGCCAGGTTTTTATTAATTCGCGATAATTATTTATCGGTTTTCAATGTTGCATGCGCGCTCTTTTTCATAGTCTCAATTTACTTTTTCGGATTCGGTAACAACTTCCTCCGATTATATACTCTTCAACGGAGCGTTGAACAGAGCCCGTGCAATGTGTACAGGACCGGTTGCCGTAAACACAATTACGAGTTTGCCTTGAGAGTTTGCGATTGTGCTTCGGTAGTTACCGATTCGATTTTAAATATGACCGATACATATATACCGGATGGTCAATCTTAACTGTCCGGCGTTGACAATAACAAAAAAGATCGCGCTATCTTAGTACATTACAGATCGATCAATTTTTTAAATACGCAATTTGATCTTATATTAAACATATCTTATTCACTGTAAAAATAAGTAGATGACAATTTTATTAATGCAACATGTTCTATTATTATGAGTAACTGTTTCCTATTTATTGTAAAACATCAATTTATTGCTACTTTTTGATTTTATTTATTTAAAACTGTTCATCGGCTACTAATATTAATCGATTTTATAAATAGAAAACAGTATTCATTCACTTGGTCACAGTTAATTAAATATATTAAATAAAAATGATTTGAAAATAAATGTGGAAATAATTTATTAATTATTTTCAAATCATTTTTATTTAATATATTAATCGATTTTGCCGAAGACTACTCTTAACATTTCCGTTTAATTACAGGTAGTTACTTTGGCGCTGTACACATATTTCGTGGCTGCTTTAATGGGAAGGCAATTCGTGCCTAACAGTCCACAACCCGCTGGAAAGTTCGAAGAGCCCGACATGTATTTTCCATTCTTCACAGCTTTACAAGTAAGTTAAACTTAATTTTAGTTGATAAATAAAGACACTTTTAAGACACTCCTCGAATTTACAAAATGAATCGTTTTCATATAATATAATTTTTGTTTGTTCAGTTTTGTTTTTACGTTGGTTGGCTGAAAGTAGCAGAAGTCCTCATCAATCCATTCGGAGAGGATGACGATGACATCGAACTGAACTGGCTCATTGACAGGCACATAAAGGTAACCAACTTTTAATTAATAACTACAGATTGTTTAATATCGAACTATATATTAATAATTAAATTAAAATACTTAACTTTGTTTTACCACAGTTATTTATCTGATACAGTGACTATTTTTGACTTGTGGGGCTGTGGTGGCACTTCGACCTAAAGATATTTTATGCCTCTATACAATGACTATAGTTTCAACTACAAGTTTGTAGACAAGCTTGTATTGACTATAGTCTCAACCACAAGTTTGTAGATTGTATCGGCTACAAGTTTGTAGACAATATTGTATCGACTATAGTTTTGACTACAAATTTATAGACAAGGTTTTATCGGCAGTAGTTTCGTCTACAAGTTTTCAGACAATGTTTTATGGACTCTTGTTTTGACTATAAGTTTGCAGACAAATTTGTATCGACTATAGTTTCGACTGCAAGTTTGTAGACAAGATTGTTTATTGTTTATTAACGGTAAGTCCATTTAAATTGTATATGCTATAAGTTTGTAGACAACTTGGTATCGACTATAGTTTTGACTACAAATTTGTAGACATTTTTTTATCGGCTGTAGTTTCGTCTACAAGTTTGTAGGCAAGGTTTTATCGACTCTAGTTTTGACTATAAGTTTACAGACAAGCTTGTATTGACTATAGTTTCAACTACAAGTTTAAAAACAGGCTTGTATCGTCTATATTTTCGACTACAAGTTTGTAGAAAACCTTGTATCGACTATAGTTTTGATTACAAGTCAGCATACAAGCTTTTGCAACTATTATTTCGACTACAAGTTTGTAGACAAGGTTTTATCGACTCTAGTTTTGACTATAAGTTTGCAAACAAGCTTGTATTGACTATAGTTTCGACTATAAGTTTATAGACAAATTTGTATCGGCTATAGTTTCAACTATAAGTTTATAGACAAACTTTTATCGACTATAGTTTCGACTAAATATTTATGAACAACCTTTTATCGATTATATTTTTGACTATAAGTTTGCAGACAAGCTTATATCACCTATAGTTTCAACTATAAGTTTATAGACAAACTTATATCGACTGTAGTTTCGACTAAATATTTATGGACAACCTTGCATCGACTATATTTTTGACTAAAAGTTTGTAGACAAGTTTTTACCGACTATAGATTCGACTACATGTTTATAAACAAGGTTCTTTCGACTCTAATTTTGACTATAAGTTTGCAGACAAGCTTATATCACCTATAGTTTTGACTATAAGTTTAGAGATAAACTTTTATCGATTATAGTTTCATCTAAAAGTTTGTAGGCAACCTTGTATCGACTATAGTTTGGACTAAAAGTCTGTAAACAAGCTTTTACCAACTATAGTTTCGATTTAAATTTGTAGAGAAGCTTTTATCAACTCTAGTTTCGACTACAAGTTTTACACAAGATTTTATCGATTCTAGTTTTGACTATAAATTTGCAGACAAGCTTGTATTGACTATAGTTTCAACTATAACTTTGTAAGCAAACTTGTATCGGCTATAGTTTTCACTATAAATTTATAGATAAACATTTATCGACTGTAGTTTCGACTATAAGTTTATAGGCAACCTTATATCGACTATAGTTTTGACTAAAAGTTTGTGACACGGTTTTACCAATTATAGTTTCGACTAAAAGTTTGAAAACAAGGTTTTATCGTCTCTAGTTTTGACTATAAGTTTACAGACAAGTTTATATCGACTATAGTTTCGACTAAAAGTCTGTAAACAAGCTTTTACAAACTATAGTTTCGACTATAAGTTTGTAGATAAGGTTTTATCGACTCTAGTTTTGACAATAAATTTGCAGACAAGCTTTTATTGACTATAGTTTCGACTATAACTTTTTAGACAAGCTTGTATCGGCTATAGTTTCGACTAAAAGTTTATAAACAAACTTTTATCGGCTATAGTTTCGACTACAAGTTTGTAGGCAACCTTATATCGACTATAGTATTGACTAAAAGTCTGTGACAAGGTTTTACCAATTATAGTTTCGACTAAAAGTTTGAAGACAAGGTTTTATCGTCTCTAGTTTTGACTATAAATTTACAGACAAGTTTATATCGACTATAGTTTCGACTAAAAGTCTGTAGACAAGCTTTTACAAACTATAGTTTCGACTACAAGTTTGTAGATAAGGTTTTATCGACTCTAGTTTTGACAATAAATTTGCAGACAAGCTTTTGTTGACTATAGTTTCGACTATAACTTTTTAGACAAGCTTGTATCGGCTATAGTTTTGATTAAAAGTTTATAAACAAACTATTATCGACTATAGTTTCGACTACAAGTTTGTAGGCAACCTTATATCGACTATAGTATTGACTAAAAGTCTGTGACAAGGTTTTTTTAGACTATAGTTTCGACTATAACTTTTTAGACAAGCTTGTATCGGCTATAGTTTCGACTAAAAGTTTATAAACAAACTTTTATCGGCTATAGTTTCGACTACAAGTTTGTAGGCAACCTTATATCGACTATAGTATTGACTAAAAGTCTGTGACAAGGTTTTACCTATTATAGTTTCGACTAAAAGTTTGTACACAAGGTTTTATCGGCTCTAGTTTTGACTATAAATTTGCAGACAAGTTTATATCGACTATAGTTTCGACTAAAAGTCTGTAGACAAGCTTTTATAAACTATAGTTTCGACTACAAGTTTGTAGACAAGGTTTTATCGACTCTAGTTTTGATTATAAATTTATAGACAAGCTTGTATTGACTATAGTTTCGACTATAACTTTGTAAACAAGTTTGTATCGGCTATCGTTTCCATTATAAGTGTATAGACAAATATTTATCGACTATAGTTTTGACTACACGTTTGTAGGCAACCTTATATCGACTATTGTTTTGACTAAAAGTCTGTAGATAAGCTTTTACCAACTATAGTTTCGACTAAAAGTTTATTGACAAGGTTTTATCGACTCTAGTTTTGACTATAAATTTGCATATAGATTTGTAGACAAGCTTGTATTGGCTATAGTTACGACTATAACTTTGTAAACAAGCTTGTGTCGGCTATATTTTCGAATATAAGCTTATAGACTAACTTCTATCGACTATAGTTTCGACTATAAATTTGTAGACAATCTTATATCGACTTTAGTTTTAGTTTGTAGACAAGGTTTTATCGATTTGACTATATGTTTGCAGACAAGCTTGTATGGGCTATAGTTTCGATTATAAGTTTATAGACAAACTTTTTAACGACTATAGTTTCGACTACATGTTTGTAGACAAAGTGTTATCGACTCTAATTTTGACTATAAGTTTGACAAGCTTGTATCGACTATAGTTTCAACTGCAAATTTGTAGACCAGCTTGTTTCGACTATAGTTTCTGCTAGTCTTCAAGCGTGTAGACTACTACCTTAAAGTTGAAACTATAATCACTGTAAAATGTAAATAAAACTGGTAGAACAAATTTAAGTGTTTTAGTTTAATTTATAAAGATGTACCATAAAGTGAACGCCAACCAAATTTAAGGATTATGTTTTACTCCTTATTAATTAGATTGTAATTTTCGACAATAAAACAATTTTATTTTTTTATTAATAAAAATTACGAGACAATGGATTTTAAATTTGGGTATATTCACAATCTTGCATTTTATTTTATTTAAGACAAAAATATACAAAAATTATCCATATTATTTCTTGATATTAATATTTCTTGGTTATTTAAAGTAAACAGTACCCTAATTAACCTTTTAGACAAAAAAATCCAGCGTAACTGTTTACGATAAAAAAAGTAGGAATGACTCGTCTTCTCTTCTGTTTATTGAAGTATGGTAATAATTTTAGCGTGAACGAACAAAACATTTTAATGAAATAATTTGCATAAAAATACAAACCCTAAATACTGAGAAAAATCACAACAAAAAATAGAAATACGAAATTATAAAAGAGTAAACAAAACGTAATATAATTAAAAATGAAAGCCTCGCTGCAAAAAATAGCATATTTTTATCGCGCGTTCAGAATTAAAATCTCCAAATTATTATCCACAAAACAATCGTTAATCAAACACCAAGCAATTAATTACCTGTCTGTCTATACAACTTGTTTTTTTTTACCTTATATTGTTCCCGCTGTAATAAAACCAAGCATTTTTAATGGCTGTGTTATAACATATAATTAGTGATTATTAAAATTTGCATATTTCTATAGGAAAAAAACAAGAGTAGGAAATAGTGAGGCGCTCCTAAATCAAAATTTTATGCGCGTGATTTAATTTTTTGACTCATTTCCAATATTGAAGCTATTTTCGTATTTTTTTAGAATAATTTTATATCATCAAGACGGAATTGATTATCAAATCTCGCGCGGTGATTCTAACGAGGAAAAAGGGCGGGGGGAGGGGCACGATCCTTTACCGAATTAGATTTCGGTAAAGTAATCGTGCTGCTGGGTACCTCATGATTTTCATAGCGAGAAATTCTTCCAACCTGCACAGTTCGTTTTAGAGTAAACATTTAAAAAAAAGCGTAACAATTATTGAAATGGATAAGTATTACGCAGTTTTTTAAACAGTGATCCAAACCAAACTATGTAGTTTGGAAGAATTTCATGCTATTGCATATTAATGCAATTTTTGTTGATAATAGGGATTCATCAATAAAAAATCATCAAATACAATAGCATGAAATGAAAATAAATAAGAATGCCAATGCTAATTCTAACAATTTTTGATTACAGGATACAAAACACGCGGCTCTCATTACAATTATAACTTTTTCAAGTATCTGTGTTTGCGTATATAAAAAAACTAAACCAGGCTAAGAGTTTGTTACATCTAAAGCCGATCTTAACAAGCCAAGCCCGGGGCGTCGGCGAAACCATTACAGCAATTTACGTACAATAAAAATTGCCGGATTATCTGTTAATTAAGGTTGTGGCGCTGATCGTAAATAAAGTGGAGCGAGCGAGCGCCGATTTCGCTCAGCGCAATCCAAACGCACACATTTGCGGTTTTCCCATCGCGAGATGTTTACAACAATTAGCGCTGATTAATGGCAGTGTTACGTAAAATTTCGTTACAGTGTTGTGTTTTGTTTTCGTCTGTTCTTTTTTTTTATTTATGCCGTGTTTGATTAAGTATTAACAACCATTAGTAATCAATCGGAATTGATAAATGGAATGAAACGCGTTGGATAATAATAGTTAATTAATCAGTGGTGTTGGTTGTTGGAATAACATCATCATCACTATAAATTTCAGCTGTTTTTATTTGAATTTTAAAAAGTTTATTTATTATGTAATGAAATAAAATCGTTGGCAATTAATAACGACTTGATAATCAATGATAACTTGATATAACCACGACTTAAGGCTGCGATCCCCAATACGTTTCCGTTTTAAGAGATTAACAATTTTATACAGTCATAAAAAAATAAACTTTAAATACAGGCAGATGGCTTATTTAGTGATGAACGGCATCAGATAATTTTTATTTTTTAGAAACAAAAAAAGAAAAAAAAATATTTTTTCAAAAATTAATTTAATTTTAATTTATTCTATATTAAATATATCTGATTATACGTGGAAAGTCTTCCTCTTAATATCCGTATTTAATACATTTATAATATTATTATTTGTATACTCCTTAATCCTATAAAAAGTCAATGAGGATAAATTTAGTTCGACGCCATTATTTTTATTGTGGAACTGTAGTTCAGATGTTTGTTGAAATAACAAAGTTTTAATAAAATAAACACATACATATTAAATAACTGTGACCAAGTGAATGAATACTCTTTTCTATTTATAAACACACACATTTTTAAAAACCACTACACACTTTGTCATCTTCAGATTAGGACCATCTAGACCAGCAGCAATAGCACGAACTGAAAATCCCATTCTGGCATACCAATAATGCGACCTCTATCAAAATCACTTAGATAGGCATTTTCACAAGTCACTTTATTCCGTTTACCCAAGACCTTAAGCAGCAGATTAATATTTGTACCGATTCTATTACATACCTTTCTGATAAAATAACTGAATTACAATCAGAAAATGCTCTCCTTAAAGCGGAACTTTCCACACTACACAAATAAATGATGACGTCATCTATGAATTTGAAGACAGAAATAAAAGAGCACGCAATGTTATGGTGTTCAATGTAACCGAACCTATAAATGTCGAGCCTAAAGTAAATCAGACTGAAGATTTAAATGCTTTAAAAAAGCTCGTAGAAATTAACAACATATGCTGTTGCTGTTCTATCTAATGTGTCACTATTTAGAGTAGGTAAAGTTGGGTTGAATCTAGTGATGGGCAAGATCGATCATCTCAAAGATTGATCAATCAATGATCGATCAGAGCTGATCAAAAAATAATAATAATGAAAAAAATCGTATGGAAAAAAAGTGGAATTTCGTTGAATTTTCAAAAATCGCCAAATGACTTCATTTTATACCGAAATATAGCTAAAGATTGAGGTAATAATCTGTGAAAATTTGAGTATCGATAAATAATTAGGTTTCGGCCAATCTACTCGTAAAATTGACCTTCGCAGATTTTGCGATAAATTTATTAGAGTTTGAGATTTTTTTCTTGGCGGTCTCAAACGATACAAAGACAATAATTTGGATAAGAATGTTGCTGAATTCTTTAATAATCAAATGCTGAAAATCCCGCGTTTCTAATTTATCTGTGAGTTTAATAGTTTTGATCTGAATAAGAAAACGTCCAGAACGGCCAATCGACGGGTCTCTACTAAACCGTTCCCATAAGGCTCCATCTAAAATTCTCGGAACTATTGAAATGGCTCAAAATGATTGAAAACCATTATTTTAGGAGAAACTAAATAGTTAACGTAGTTAGTAGTATAACCAAGTGTCTTAGAGATTTTTTCAGAATTTTCGGAAGGGAAAAAAAACAGCGAAAATTGAAAAAATCGTAAGAAAAAAGTGGAAATTTGGCGAAAATCCGAAAACCACCAAAAGACTTTATATAATACCAAAATGTAGCTAAATAATATAGGAGAATAACCTGCGAAAAGTTGAGTCTTGTCAAGCAATTAATTTTGCACCAACCTGCTCGCAAATTTGACTTTCCCGAATTGGGCGAAAATTTGATTAAAGTTTGCGATTTTTTCCTGACAGTCTCAAGCGGTACATAGACATTAATTTGGGTGGAAATATAGTTGAATTCTTTAGGAAACGAATGCTGGAAACCGCGTTTTCCTATATTGTATGTGAATTTTGTAATTTAGCTCCAATTGCAGACGCGTCCGAAACGGCCAATCGGCGAGTTTCCATTGAATTGTTCCCATAAATATTCATGTTAATTCCAGAGAGCCCGAAATGATTGAAAATTATTATTTTTCTAGAAATTGAAATAGTTAACGTTGTTAGTAAAATAATCAAGGATCTTCGAAATTTTTTCAGATCAAAAAAATCGGGCCGTTCAAAAAGATCGATCAGCTCGATCACTTGCAAGGATCGAGCAGTCGATCATTTTTGATCGATCTTGTCCATCACTAGTTGATTCCTAGGCCAATCAAACTTCAGTTCAACTCAAAAGAACTTCATTAAAATATGTAAGAGTATCGATCTCAAAAATGTGAAGTTAGGGACGGACAGAACTCCAATGCAACGTAAAATCCTGAAAGCTGTTCGAGGCGAACTTGATGAGAGACGTGAGAAGGGCGAATCTAAC
This sequence comes from Philonthus spinipes, assembly GCA_963082785.1. Classification (NCBI taxonomy): domain Eukaryota; kingdom Metazoa; phylum Arthropoda; class Insecta; order Coleoptera; family Staphylinidae; genus Philonthus; species Philonthus spinipes. The sequence goes on from OY720311.1 coordinate 12,352,530, forward strand.
CTGACAATAAAATACATCAAAGGTCTTCCTCGAATTGTAGCTACCACTCTCAAGTCAACTTGAAGTTTAATACCAACAGGAAACATCACGGCATACTACGAGAACATCAGAGGATTGAATACCAAAACAACAACATTTTATGACTCTACCAGTACTTGCAATTATGACATTTTATTTATTTCAGAAACCTGGTTAAACTGCTCTGTAAATAACAGTGAACTATTTAATCACGCATATACAGTTCTCAGAACAGATCGTGAAGCATTTCTCATTGGTAAATCTAGGGGCGGTGGTGTACTGATTGCCGTGCGCAATACTTACAAAATTGAGATAATTCCTACTGCAACTGCATGTTCCACTTATTGACATATTGTTATGTAAATGTAAACTTATAACTAGTTGGCTCTATTTGGTCTATTTGATTCTCATTTATATTCCACCAAACATACCGAATCCAGATGTGAAACTGTTTTTTGATTTGTTATTGCAATTCAGTTTTTAAACTAGTAAAATAATTCTATTAGGTGATTTCAATTGTCCTAACATGTCTAATATTCCTCTTAACCTGTCTCACAAAGCTTCTCATATTATCAATTTTTGCAATTTCTTATGCCTTCAGCAATATAACACAATACCTAATATATCAAATAATGTATTAGATCTGCTCTACTCGAACTTGAATTGTTATATCCAAAGAGAAACTGATTCGTTAGTTGCAGAGGATGCTTATCATCCCGCATTTACATTTACTTTCCAATGTGAACTCGATATGTAAACGCGTGTAGATTTAATTTTAAAAGAGGAAACTATCCAGGATTGTACGCATACTTATCCGAGGTAGATTGGAGTTCATAGACTTAGCATTTTACGTTTTTTATGATATCATAAATGCAGCTCTTTCACAATTTATACCTAAAATTAATTTAAAACATAAATTTAAATATCCGCCTTGGTTTACCCCAGAAATAATTAATCTCTTAAGAAAGAAAAATGTAATTAGGAAGAAACTTAAACATAATTCTGCTAAATTGATTGATTGAGTTACGTGAAGATCAAATTGAATTGATAAATAAAGCACTAATAACCTTTCTTCACACTTTATTTGTTTTACCAAATGTACATTTCGGACACAAAGTGACCATTATTAGTGCTTTATTTATCAATTTTATAATTCTGCTACTTTCAGAACAATTTAAGAAACTAAGATTTGTTATTAAAAATAAAAAAAAATGCACGTAAAACTTACATATGTTCAATTGAAAATAACGTAACATCTAAACAGTTCGGGTCATATGTAAATTCAAGAAAGGCAAACTCATCAAGGATTCCTTCAACCATGTCATATAATTACAACTCATTTACAAATTTTAGAAGATTGTGTAAAACTGAAACTTTTTTAGTACTTGGAGAATATTGAACAATCTATTCCCTACAACATTAAGGCATTCTGGTCCTTCGTTCATCAAAAGAATAAATCATCAGGGATACCCCTAATTATGTCCTACAACGAAGATAGTGCTTCGACTGGTCGAGAAATTGCAAACCTATTCGCAACTTACTTTTCTTCGATATATAAAGCAGATACCGTAATTGCCTCGGACTTTGAATCTAATGTAACAACTAATCTAAATAGCATATCTATAACTACTAACCAAATGTTACATGAACTCTCTCGGTTAAAAATCACTACCAGTCCAGGCCCTGACAACATACCTTCCATATTCCTTAGAAATTGCAGTAATTCACTATATATTCCACTTATTTTCTTTATCGTTAAGTTCCGGTATCTTTCCTGATAACTGGAAAGCTGCATTCACAAGTCTAATTCATAAATCAGGCGCTAAATCTAATGTCAAAAATTATAGGCCCATCTCAATATTATCAGTAATACCTAAAATTTTTGAAAAACTACTATATAATCAATTTTTCAGTACTTTTAAAAACGTTATTACCAAAAATCAACACGGATTCTATACTAGCCGTTCTACTCAGACAAATCTTTTAATTTTCACTGATTATATAGTACTTGCTTTCGAAAATGGAGCTGAAGTCCATACAATATATACGGACTTCAGCAAAGCCTTCGATTGTGTTAATCACTCAATATTATTGCATACTTATGGTATAGGTGATCCCTTACTGAAATGGTTAAGATCTTATTTAACCAAGAGAGTTCAATTTGTAAAGATTAATGGATTCATGTCTAACATAATATGGACATCATCGGGGGTTCCTCAGGGTTCTCACCTGGGACCACTTCTGTTTTCGATATTTATAAAAGATTTATCTAATGCACTCACTTGCCCTCACTTACTATTCGCGGATGACTTAAAGATTTTCCTTCAAATCAACAACATGCATGATTGCTCTATTCTACAACATAATCTGTCGTTAATTCAGGACTAGTGCACATCAAATGATATGTCATTGAATATAAGTAAATGCCAGTTTATGCCATTTTCACGCTGTAAAGTGCCAACATATTACAAAAATACATATTGAATGATATTCCTCTTTGTAGAGTAAATAATTTTTGGGACCTTGGGGTGTTGTTGGACTCTAAACTGTCCTACAAGTTACGTATTGATCATATTGTAAACAAGGCAAATAAAATGCTTGGGTTTATAAAACGATCTACAGCAGGTTTTAGTAACATAAGTGCTCTGGTCATTTTATACAATGCACTAGTCAGATCACACCTGGAATACTGCTGCCTTATATGGTCACCACTCTATAAAACTCATGTGGACAGGTTGGAGTCTGTACAACACAATTTTCTAAGGTCTTAGCATATAAATTAAGAATTGTTGGTATATATCTTACTCCCCAGCAATCATGTCAATATGTTGGGCTTGTGGAACTGCATAGTCGCAGAAAGTTAATGGACATCTCATTTATGTACAAATTACTTAATGGGATAATTAACTGTGAACATCTGCTAAACATGATCAAAATCCGAGCTTTAAGATCAAACGATCTTCTACATATTGGGCACTATAGAACCACGTACGGCATGCATAGTCCCATGTCACGCATTGCCAGACATGTAAACACTGTCGCACCATCACTGGATTTCTTTGGAGATAGTATTAGCTCATTTAAGTTCCGTCTTGCGCAGTCAATTTAATTTGATGTACTAGTGTTCGATTTGTGCGGTATTAAATTATACGTTAATTTATATGTACTTCTCAGTATAAATAGTATTGTGTTTGTATTATATTACATTTACTTATATATTGTATTATCTATTTTTGTTAAATATTGCATTCAAAAAGGCTTGGCCGTTAATAAATAAATATATATAATGATACCATCTTAGACAATCCTACTGACATCGTAAAAGGTTTCCGAGATTTTTTTGAATCACTGCATAGTACATCAACAAATATTCTTATTGACACTGATATAAGCTTAATTCCTAATTTCGCTTTCGTCTTCACATCAGATCAACGAGTGTTTAAGCTACTTAGAAAGCTTACGAATAATTATACATCTAGCGACGACAATTTACCTTCTTTTTTGTTAAAAGATTGTGCTACGCTGCTCTATGCACCGCTTGCTACATTATTCAAGGTACACGTTTTTATTGATAAAAACGTGTACCTTTCCGCGATGTCTGAAAATTGCAGCAATTTGTCTTGTGCCTAAAACATCTTTCAAGATTCAAAATATTCATAATTATAGACCCATTGCTATTTTACCGCATATCGCAAAAGTATTTGAACGATTACTATTTGATCAAATTTACAATCATGGTAAACTATATACAGAGAGGTTTTTTTATTACTATACATTGGGAGAAATGTATACCTGCGAAAAACGCGAGTCAAACCATAGAACCGATCAATATTTGTATGTTTAGTAGCCTATAACACGCAAATAAACACACATGTCAAACGCTAAACTTCAAAATATGTGAAATATTTGATCGAAAATGTATATAAATGAAGAAAAAGTCGAATTTCAAGCGTGTATTACAATTCTAACAGTACCAGAGAGATTTTCAATGAATTTAAGCGGCCGAATACGAAAATGTCACAAAATTTAAAGTCCGGCATGAGTGTTAAGTTGCGTGTTATAGGCAACCAAACACACATACATCAATGCGTTTGACTCGCGTATTTTTCCAGGTATACATAGGAGAAATGTATACTGTTAAAGAAACCTCTCTGTATATATATATATATATATCTGATAAACAGCATGGGTTTATACCTAAACGTTCAACTGTGACTAACCTTACACTTATAACTGCTGAGACTATTGATGCTAAGGGACAAATTGATGTGATTTATACGGACCTGTCGAAAGCATTCGACAAGGTTCAACACAATATCCTGTTATGAAAGTTAAGTACCTTTGGTTCTTGTGCGTCATCCGTGTCATTAATACAGACTTATCTTAGTAAACGCAAAGCATATATTGTTGTCAATGGCTTCAAATCTTTAGAATTCTGTCCTACTTCAGGGGTACCCCAAGGTTCTACTTTGGGTCCATTACTATTTAATTTATTTATTAATGACCTTTCGGAATCCCCATCTTGTAAGCACCTACTATACACCGACGATTTAAAAATTTACAATACTATTAAAAATGTCAACGATTGTCAAGAATTACAATATAACATTAATGGTGTTTAAAAAATGGACTAGACCTAAACATCTCCAAATGTAAATACATGTCGTTCACTAAAATATCCAATCCGCTTACATATAATTATACAGTTCATAATAACATCTTAGAGCGCGCCACAGTTTTTAAAGATCTGGGAGTGTACTTCGACAACACTTTAACCTTTAATTATAACGTTGACTATATTGTTAAAGAGTCCTCGAGGTCTCTAGGTTTTATCTGTCGTAACTCCTCCCAGTTTCGTAATCCGAAAACATTGGAATCATTATTTTATGCTTACGTACGTTCAAAGTTGGAATATGCGGCCATAGTTTGGTTTCCTCAGATTCGTGCAGTAGAAAGTGTACAACGTAAATCTTTAAAATTATTATCTTTTAAGTCAGAAGGATCGTATCCAAATAGAGGTGTAGATCACAATATACTTTTACGTAAATTTGATTTTGAAAGTCTCGAGTTTCGGCGACAAAAAATGTGTATTTCTTTCCTTTATAAACTTCTTCAGTTCTGTTGATTCACCAAACTTCTTAAATGGTATCGGGCTGCATATTCCATCTTTTCACAGTAGGTAGTCTCCTACATTTAACTTAGTAGCACATAGAACTGATATTGGTCTAAAATCGCCTGTCAGTATTGTGTCAAGATGTTTTAATAAAATTTCCTCTTCTTGTGATATATTTCATGATACTCTGAAAACTGTACTGGCAGCCTTAGACTAAATATAATTACTAAATATATTTTACAAAAATGTAATTAATTTATGTAGAGTTTAAGCAATTAGTATTTCATTTACGCATGTTCATCGTATTGATAAATAATATATTATTATTATATTTTTGTATCTTTAAAATTAATTTACATAATTTTTAACTATATTGTCTTGTTATTAGGATGTGTTATTGTGCACGACGAGCATCTTTTACAATTAAACTACCAATAAACTGTACCGATAATCAAAAAAACAATTCGTTTGGTTCTTATTTAATGGTATTTTTTTATCGATTTCCCCATTATGAAAAGCTGGTAATATTTTAATGATTTAATTTACAATCGATTAAAAAATACCATTAAATAAGAACCAAATTAATTGATTTTTTGATTATCGGTACAGTTTATTGAAATCGTCAAATTCTGTAAATTTCATTAAAATTGTCCAATAAATTCTTGGGGTTCCGATTTTCATGAAAGCCAGTATATCGTTACTACAAAATTTATATGGACCAATCACCCTCTAAAGAAATACAATTTTACAATTTACAATTAATTCATATAACTTTTTTAACAGCTCAAATTATACAGTTACTGAATTATGACGTTTTATTTATTATAAAAATAAATGTTTATTATTAAGGGAATTTATCAGTTCGCCATCTTATTTTATTATTAGTTTTTATGTTTAATAAAAAAAAAATATGATTTATACAAACTTAAGTTGATTTTAAATGAAATAATTTCTAAGTGCTTAAACCTAACATTTGGCGAATGATGATGGTAAATTTTGACATTTTATTAGTATATTAAAGAATTAATAAAATGTTGTTGCGGCTATATGTAAAAAAGGAACTCAATATTAAGAAAAGTGCCTTTAAATACTGTCTTTAATATTGCATAATTTTTACAGTCTTCAACAATTCAATTCAACAATGACGGATCATTATTAACAAAGCCAATCTGCGATCCATCTTTACATTACTCGTAAAGTCGCGCCGACAACATCTCGTCTTCTATAAAAGTACCGTTCGTTCCTTTGTTGACATTGCCCGCGTCACGTGGTCCGCCTTTATTTGTCTTCGGCTGATTCACGTCTTCGCCGTAGCCCGCGCGTTATAACTGTCTCAGGACGTTTAGCATGCACCGCCGCATTCGTAATTAGCGTGAGTCAATATGGACATGCGTCCTTATCGATGCCAAGGATCATTGCGAGCCTTTTGGCTTGAACCAATTCTTTAGAGCAAGCGCGCGCACACGCCCGTTCCAAAAACGAAATAATGGACTAAATAAAAAAAAACGCAGAAAGTTTGATTTAAAAACGGAAAGAAAAATAGTTATTTGCACAATTATGAATAATAGCGATAAGTACTTTTCAGGAAATGGATTATTTAATTATTATGGTTTTACATTTGTTTAAGGAATGTAATGCAGGCAACCGAATATACTTCAGGACTAGCTATGGAATTCCGAATGAAATACTATTGCAACAGCGAATCGGAGTTCTCTTTCTATCACTCCATCTTTGTTTTGACTTGCTATCGACTAACTTAGAATCCGGCTTAGTACTTCTTGTAAATTGCGTATAAAACGCATTTTTTATTAGCAGGTTGAAGAAAAATAAATCGATTATTTTTTCGGTACATGTCTTTAACAATCTTTATCTCGAAAAGTATCGATCAATTAATTATGCTCATTATCAAGGTGACATTTCGCACTAAAAAAAATCTGTTTCTATTTTTCATTTGGTCCATTCCGTTGTGAGTTGTAGGGTGTTAAAAATGAAAGTCCACAGAAACAAAATTCGGTACATTTTACAGTTTTTCTATAATAAGGGCGAAAATGCAAGTCAGACGACTGAAATAGCGTTTATGGATCCAATACTATAACAGCTAATTATGTGGAATTTTGGTTTCATCGATAATCGAAGTTGACCGGCATATTAGTAGTCGTAGCATCTACCAGAAGCGGCCATAAATAGTTGTAAAGTTGGATTCAAAAAAAAAGCTTGATGTTTGGGTGTCGCACGAATTAACACCAAAATACATGATGGATCAAATTTCCATCTGCGAAGCCTTAGTCAAATGGAATGAAATCAACCCATTTCTTAAATGAATGGCGAGTTGGAATGAGAAATGGGTCACATACGACTAACGACCAGGAAGGTACTACTGTGCATTTAATGGGACTGGAAAGGAATCATTTATTATGACTTGGTTCATATAACCAAATACTAGATTCAGATTTTTACTGTTTAAAGTTAACGATTGACCAGAATCGGCTAAAATTGGGCGAACGATTGAAACGAGAAAATTGCACGAAAATTCTAGAAGTCTTGAAATTAAATTACAAGAGCAACAGCATGAACAGCGGGAAATCTCTAGTAAGCTCATCAAAAATTCCATACGCTTAGAAAACAAATTGCAAGAGCAACTAGAAAATTCTATTCGCTTTGAAAATAAATTAGAAGAACAAAATAGAAATTTGAAAGAAGAAAAAAATGCAATATGCTCGTGAATATACTGAAAGAACAAAAGGATGAGCTCGAACATAAAATCCTGGATCACGGCAGAGAATTAGAAAATAAAGTGCTAGAAAAAGTGAAATCCTACATGAGCCGCTCCGAGCTAAACACGTTAGAAAAATCATAAGAATATAGCGAAATTTCTAGAACGCAAGCAGATTTAGAAAAAAAATACTTCGGAAATAAAGAACTTCTAATCTCAAGAAATAAACCACCAACATTCGACGGCACGGTCTAGTGAACAATTTGTAGTAGCCGCTATGAGTAATGGTTGGTCACAGGAAGAGAAGGCGATCGCATTAACCATGGCATTAAGAGGAAGTGCAATGGATATCTTGCAGACCATTCCTCAGGATGACCTGACAAATTTCCCGAGGATTCTACGAACAATCGAATTGAGATATAGCAACACATATCTAGAAGAGGTGTACGGATCTCAATTGAAAACAAGAACACAAAAGTCTTCCGAGTCGCTTCAAGAATTCCAAACGGAAGTTGCGCGATACTCGTATCCTTCAGCACCTGAGAACTTCTTGGGCAAACTGGGCGTTCAAGCCTTTATTGATGGAGGTGAGGTTTGTAGGACGCTTCGACGGCAAAGGTCATTCGCGCCTTTATTGGTGGAATTGGGGACACTCACATACAACATCTTCGAATGGGTCGCCGGAAAACAATGATGGATGCTCTAATCTATATTATGGAGATCGAGGCAGCTAATGAGGCTTCAAGAGGACAGGCACGGTTGCGAGAATTGGATACTGAAGAATTTCTTAACCGCACATCTGTAACGAAGAAGCCATTGAAATGTTGGCACTACAGAGAAATAGGCCAAGTGTGAGAAGTACTTGCGGAAAGTGGCAGATGGAAAGCAGGAAAACTAGAGGGAGAGGGTGCGCGAGGGCGAACATCGACCCATAACAAACAAGCCCCAGCTACAGCAAAGATGGCGACGTTGCGGCAATCCTTATCAAGCATTTTTGTCGACGGAAAAATTAATGGACGTCATTGTACATTACTGCTAGATACTGGTGCCACAAAGACCATTGTACGGCTGGACGTTAAAAAAACTACAACCATAACACCATCCAATTGGAAATTAAGAACAAAGAGTAAAAGACCCCATAAAATACCTCCAGCTCCAATGAGGAAATATAATGTTGGAAGCCCTTTCGAACGGATTGCCATTGATGTTGCGGGTCCATTTCCTGAATCCGACCGAGGCAATAAGTACATCGTGGTGATCATGGACTATTTCAGCAAATGGACCGAAGCATATGCTATACGAAATCAACATGCTGTTGATGTTCTCGTGAAAGAATTGATTTGTCGCTTTGGTGTGCCATTAGAACTTCACTCTGACCAAGGCAGGGACTTTGAGAGTGAACTATTCTCGAATGTGTGCAAACTTTTGGGGATTCAGAAAACGAGGACAATTCCGTTACATCCCCAGTCAGATGGTATGCTGGAAAGGATGGACAGGACCATGGGGAAGTACTTATCTAAAGTAATCGCTAACCACTAAAGAGACTAGGACCAATATCTTCAACTGTTCGTGCTAGTGAATAGGTCAGCCGTACATAAAAGTACAGGACATTCTGTTCGGAAGAGAACTTAGGTTGGACCTAAAATTTGGATGCAAACCCGGTGAAGATATCGCTGGAGACAATTAGGTTTCGGAGTTGAAGCGAAAGCTGGAAGAAAGTCACGAACGAGCTAGAAGAAGTATGCAAGAGGCCAGTGAAAGGATGAAGGACCGATATGACATCAAAGCCACCAGAGGAGGGTACCAAACAGGAGATTTGGTATGGTGGTATAGTCCGCGTAGGAGAAAGGGATTGGCTCCAAAATTTCAAAGAAATTGGGTGGGCCCTTACGAGATTGTGAAAAGACTAAATGACGTCATTTACCGGATTAAGAAGTGCCCTTTAGAAAAACGGATTGTGGTTCACTTTAACCGCCTAAGTCCATACGAGGCGAACGGAACATACGAGCAACGTGTGAACCAAATTACGGAGACGCGACAGGATTTTGATGATTTTATGAACGACTTCCCGGGAAGGCCTGAAATGGTATCACCGTCGAAGAGAAACGAGATCTGTTCAGTATGCCAACCAGCTACGCACTAGCCCATTGTGTTGGTAAGAATTTAATAATGGGAAAAGGAATAGCTGCTGCTGTGTTCCGAATGAAATTTGGTCAGGTCGACCAGCTTAAGAAACAGCATCGTTCAGTTGGACAAGCACTGATGTCGGTCGTAGATGATCGGAGTATGTTCTCCCTCATCACCAAAGAAACTTCTTTTGGCAACCATCATATTGGACCATGTGGCGAGCATTGAACGACTTGGAGGACCATTGGATTAAGTAAATTAGCCATACCAAAGATGTGGATTGGATGATCTTGATTGGCGGATCATACGAAATATTATAATAAAACACTTTTTTTTAACTTTGTATAACAGAATTATATATTTTGTGATATAGTTTTAACAATTTACACTTGTCATTATCAAACTAAGAGTAAATTCAAACCGTACAGTTTTTCTGTATATAAGGCGGATTACATCATAGTGGAGGGATTAAGGGAAGGGGGTTAGTTGTGGCAGTAGTTGTTTTTGTAGTGCGGGGCATTACAGCTTTACGGAATATGTTGGAGGTAATCTTTAAGGACACTGGGGTGGAGGTCATCGTTTGCAGTTTCAACCCTACAATTCTGGAAATTGTTCTATGAGAAGCAATTGCGGATATCTCCACGTCGAAACTATTCCGGGACGGAACAGCCGAAGGGGAGGGCAATGTAACAAAGTACGCTACCGCCGCTGAGTCAGTGTTGCCGGCGCGGCGAGACAGCGGCGGTGGCGGACAAAAGGGGAGCGCACTGCTTAGAGGGAGGAGCGTCAGTAGCCGGGGGGAAAGACAGTCAGAAAATATTCACCGCGTCTGGATATAAATCATTAATGAATTAAGTGACAAACCCCGATTTTGAAACAATACAATCAGGACCTGACTCCTAGCGAATACACTCCTTTTCTTGCATTTTAAAACTTTTTCAATGATAATAAATAGGGGACAAGAGAAAACTATGAAAACCAATTGTTTTCGCTAACAGAAGCCAAAACTTTTATATAAGAAAAGCATTATAAAGCTAAATTTAAAATAGCAACAAACGATACATATTGACCCAAATTCAGAAGTCTTTCAGCCTTTAATATTACAATTATTAAAAATTAGATTTGAGCTGATTGTGAGAGAGAAGGTAGATAAAAATAAAGTTCTTTTTGATAACAATAACGAATCAAAACAGAAAAAAAAAATTTAAAAATTGTTTCAAATGAAACTTGTAGATATTGAAAAAACAAACATTTTATCGTATAATTACAGATGTAAAGAGTAAATAACTGCAAGAATAACTGATTATTGTGCGCTAGCTATTACTTAAATAATTGTTTCTTGCCAAGGAATCAATTAATAAAAAAAATGGGGCAGAAAGGGTAACGTTTCCGAATGGTGTCACGGGATATAGAAAATATTGAAAACGGAATTATGGGTAAACGTGCGTGAAATGAACGAATCCGAAGTCAGAATCTGCAGGAAACTTACCGTTTGGTCACAATTCGCATTGAAAGTCCCAATTTTGAGGTTATAATTGATCCGATTTCCGACTAAATAAGCACATTGCGAGTATAAATCGTACACATGATGAAATAATCTTTTAATTTATGACGAAATTTAACAAATTTGTTGCGATTTTTTCATGTATTCGACCAAAATCACGATTTTAATTTTATACAGAAAATTACGTTTCTATGAAAAAATCAATATGTATTTTAGATTCATTTGTGAATAGTAGATATTTTAATTTATGATGGCAAAAATAGATGGCGTCACCGCTCCACTAAACCGAATGTATTTTGTACAATATAATAAAAAATAATAGAGAATTATTCATCGACTTTCTTTAATGAAAATATTGGATAGATTGGTACAACTTACGATCTTTTGCACGTTTTGTCAGAATACTTTCCCAACATGTTTGCACACTCACCTAACCTAAACTAACCTAACCTAACTAACCTAACTTAAACTAACATAACCTAAACTAAACTAACCTAACCTAACCTAAACTAACCTAACATAACCTAAACTAACCTAACCCAAACTAAACTAACCTAACCTAAACTAACCCAAACTAAACTAACCTAACCTAAACTAACCCAAACTAAACTAAACTAACCTAACCTAACCTAAACTAACCCAAACTAAACTAACCTAAATTAACCTAACCTAAACTAACCTAACCGAAGTCGACAAAACGTGCAAAAGATCGTAAGTTGTACCAATGTATACAATATTTTCATTAAAAAATCATTAATTAAATATGTATTTATTATTTATAATAGTCGATGAATAATTCTCTATTATTTTTTATTATATTGTACAAAATACATTCGGTTTAGTGGAGCGGTGACGCCATCTATTTTTGCCATCATAAATTAAAATATCTACTATTTGCAAATGGATCTAAAATACATATTGATTTATTCATAGAAACGTAATTTTCTGTATAAAATTAAAATCGTGATTTTGGCCGAATAAATGAAAAAATCGCAACAAATTTGTTAAATTTCGTCATAAATTAGAAGATTATTTCATCATGTGTACGATTTATACTCGTAATGTGCTTATTTAGTCAGAAATCGGATCAATTATAACCTCAAAATTGGGACTTTCAATGCGAATTGTGACCAAACGGTAAGTTTCCTGTAGATTCTGATTTCGGATTCGTTCATTTCACGCATGTTTACGCATGATTCCGTTTTTAAAATTTTTAAAAGCCCGTGACACGATTCGGAAACCTTTCCGAAATTATCTATATAGTCTGAATAAAGATATATGTATATACAAAGAAACTCGACGACTTGAGTTTCAATATTATTCGTTACTTAATGACCAAAATTATCGAAATAAAAATATAACACTTTTAGACAAACTTGTATCCGCTAAATTAAAATGGGTGACTAAAAATGTGTCTATTGATAAATCTACAACGTTCAAATTACTGTGTTTTCAGCTTTAAAATTCAACCAATCCCATCACATCTTGGATACGTAGCTTTTTCTTAATGCGCCAAAATAAAAATAAAAACACCTCTTCAATGTATCGAGCTAATAACAAAAATCGACGACGAAGTTGGCGTTGGAAGTCTCAAGTCAAGTCTATACTAAGATCACACGCGCACACGTAAAGTACTTGATGACATTTCACGCGTGTGATCTTAGTACAGACATGATTCGAAACTTTCAACGCCAACTTCGTCGTCGATTTTTGTTATACGCTCGATATTTTGTGTTCCTTCTGGGGTACCTCAGGGATCGCATTGTGGACCCTTATTATTCCTTCTTTTGTTAACGACAAAAAATCGCAATTTTTATTAATTACAGATAATTTAAAATTATTTGGAGAAATACGCGACCTTTATGATTGTCATTTATCTCAGAATGATTTCTTCGCATTACATATGAAGTTAAGGTCGCGTTAACACGCTTATTTTTTGCAAAACATTTGGGGAATAATGTAATTAATTACAATACCATTTTCCAATGAAGGTAAAGATTTCCAGTTTCAAGCCATTTTATAGATTGGTTTGTGTCTATGATAATATAAATGAAGGCCATCATTAACTATTACTTATTACTGATGAAAGTTTAAATTAAATGACATGTTTACGAATTTAATCGATTTTTTAAATTAATTAATTAAACACGTTATATCTTAACAAATATATTTATTAAATAAACGTGCATCAAGATAAATGATAAAGTTTAACACTAAAATATATACAAGTTTAAATAGTAATAAAATGAATAATAATATTGAGCAAAATAAAAACAGAATTTATCTAAAAGGTTTACAAGTAAAAAATATGAAAATTACAAACAAAATTTACAAGTAACAAAGTTTACGATGGTGAGAAATTAGAACTTACTCGTGTTGAGGACGTGGAAGAAGTGGCAGAGGAAAATCAAAAATTTAACGAAAAGGGGATGGTTAGCTGGTGGGGGATGTTTTGGAAGGAGAAATTAATAAACAAAGATGGAGATTTTTTAGCAAGAGTTAAAAGGAGATAAGATGTAGAAGGTCAACAAGCACTTTTGGGCCAAATCTGAGATTTTATGAACGTTTCCAGAATTTTCGATGCTGTTTGCCCATTCCCGGTTGCCTTTTGTTAGACACGTCCGTGTCAGCACCATTGTTCGCGCACAAATTTTGACAAAGGGCTGATTCCCCGTTAACGGACGGTTCGTCCTCTCTCGTTGATCATAAAATCTCAGTTTGGTCCCAAACACAATAGCATTCTTACAATGATACGAAATTTTAGAAACCGTGAAAATAACAAAAGATACTAGATAAAATATAAACTGATACAAATACACAACAAATACAAAGGAAGAAATAAATTGAAAATATTTACAAATTAAATTCGCGTATTTGGCGCGAACATGACACTTGGTTTGTTTCACTTTTTTTTTTTCTAATTACTCGACTAGGGTAATTTAATTGAAAACATTGGATGGCAGTTTTTCATATGCAATAACAAATCGAGACGAGGAAACTGACTCGAAAAATTACGAAAGGCGTAAGCCGATTATAATCGCTGCTCATATTTCAATTCGAAATAAATTCATAATAAATTAAAGACGACGCAATCTCCACCTTTTGCCTAACATTTCATTAAACCTAAATATTTTTTTACGATGATGTTATATTTATAACATATTAAAAATACTACTAAGTATTTTCTCTTCGACTCTCATAAGAAATAATCGTACTTTCGATTTTATTTGAGATGTTTTTTATATGCGTTTGTCACGCATGATTGTAATATAAACTAAAAAATCTATAAACATGACTAATTTTGAAATAAAGGTCGCGTTCAGCGAATTTTTAGACATGTAGCGCTACAGGCTAAGCGCTTCATGTTCCCTGAACACGCTTTCGATGTTAAGGACGTTTACGAAAATATGGCCGTTTTGTTTACAGCTGCACGGCTTGAAAAGCGATCAAGCGGAAAAAATATATGCTTTACCGCTTGATAAAGCGGTACAGCGCCACACATAAAACGGTACCGTTCAGCGAAACCGCTTTCGTAAAGCGCTTAAGCGCTACAGTTCCCTAAACGCGACCAATAGAAATGGTTTTTGTGATGTATTCTGGCAACGCACATGCGCTGAACGCTGTAGTGCGCAGAATATAATTCTAGTCTAGTGCCTAGAACGTGTAAAATATTTTTTTTCTTTTTATAGCGTCCGCGTCACAGGTGTGCCCTCGACATGGTAACCTTTTCTTTAGTTTTCAATTCATATATTGACTCTGTTAGATAATGGGCGCGTTCAGGGAACTGTAGCGCTGCAGCGCTTTACAAAAACGGTTTCGTTGAACGGTACCGCTTTATGTGTGGCGCTGCAGCGCTTTATCAAGCGGCAAAGCATATATTTTTTCCGCTGATCAATAACAATACCGCCATATTTTCAATACAGACAACTACAATTTGTCCGTTCAGGGAACTTCAAGCGCTTTGAGCTGCAGCGCTACATGCCCATTTTTTCTGACCTCGACACCCAATACGGGTAAAAGAGGATAAGGTTAAAAAAGAAATAAAGATAATGTTTCTATTATGTAGATCATGAAATTCTCTTACCTATTCCATCATATTCAACAAAATAAATTAATTACGCCATCTATCTAAAATTGCTTGAATTGCTTGGCACTTTAAACGACCAGAATAATAGTGCTATTTTTAAAGTACTGCAAAAGTTAATTTGAGTATATTGGGGCAGATTTACTGCAAAACTATACGTTCTTACAAAAACAAATCTGTCATATAAGAAAAGAGAGGTATTTTTCCATATAGTTCAAATTATGTTTCTTTTATAACTGATATATTCTATATTTTTTATACTTTTTTTTTGTTATTAATAAAAAAAATATTTTAGATTTATTGAATGTAACATATATCGTAGGATAGCAGAAATAAACATGCGTTTTTCTTTTCTTTTTTTTTCTAAACAGTTTAAGAATAAAACTCACCTCCTTAGCATTAAACCATAAAAATTACTTTAGTTGCGCCTTCTAACGATAACCGCAAATAATATTTATCAAAATTAGCTTTAAGGGTGCGGTTTAGAAGAAAGAGATAGCTATACAAATATGGGCAATCACTAATTTGAGTTAGATTGTCGTTGTGATCAATGAACAATATTGTATTATACATTAAAATAATCTTAAAATAAGCAGGAATTTCATCAGATAAATTAAAAATTATTTTAATGTTTAGTTTCTGTGAAAAATAATTATGAATACATTTCCATTATTATTACCAATACTAGGGGTAGATACATTTTCAATTGCCTCATGTGTGTGGAGTCCATTTCGAACATCATATATTAAGCGTACATTATGTCCAAAATAGATTTGTAAAGCGTCTTACTTTTAAGTTATAAGACGGAAAGAGTTAGTACTGAATTTAACATCGAATCGTTATGTTGTAGATGCTACTATTTTGTTATGTCATTTGTCTTTAAAATATTTAACGGCGGTATTTAACGTTCAATATTCCTCTATGTCTTTCTCTATTAAATATTGATAAGTCGTGACCCACCTGTGTTTCGTGTATCTTTTCATTACACAAATAACGGATTTTATTATTCAAATACACGATTGTTGCGCACGGTCAAATCCTTATTAATTTATCATTATTTTGATGTTTTTTATAACACACCATCTGAATTTATGAAATTTATTAATATATAGAAATTCTGTCATTAAATGTATTATGTTATTCTCAAGTTTTTGTAATTAATACGAGATATACCTTTTTGGTATTCTTTTAAGTTTTGTAAACTGGTTAATAAATATTTATTTATTTATTAGGCGAGTTATATGATCGTCGATGAAATGCATGAGGAACACCCCGAGCTGCTCAAGGATCAGTTCTGGGACGACGTTGTGCCCAAGGACCTGCCGTACACTGTCGCTTCGGAGCATTACAGACGCGAGGAGCCCAAAGGCTCCGCCGAAACCTACAAAGTCAAGCAAAACGACGCAATGTACGCTAATTTGATCACGCCCAGGAAGACGATGATAGACGACATGTATGCAGACTATGTAAGTACCAACAGTCTGAATTTCATAAAAAATAAAATTAATCAATAATAGATATTTTTTTGTAATCTCTCCATCTAATACTTAGAAAATATAAGCGTAGGCCAAATAGAATATTCAAATTGATCGGTTTTGATGATATTGTCTATTTCGAAACTATAATCTTTAAGACAGAGAAAATTTCTACAGACCGTTTTTGAGCCCATGCGTGATGTGCAAATGGCATCTTCGTGTACCTAGAATGAGAAATGCAGTTCAACCCCTGTAGCGAGGATACGCGGTTTATTGAAGGTATTAATAGTACCCACGCGAAAGTGGAGCAAATCCAACGGGATTTTGCATTTAATGAATTTTTATCCGATATCTTTTTCGAGGTCAGACTAGGTACCAGGAACTTGTGAAGTGACGCTTTTGTGTCAATTTTCGCCCTCGCCATCTAACAGACATTTTTCATTTAAACGTATTATTTTCTGGTCAAACTAACAAGTTACTCTTACAAAGTTATGCCCTTCCTAAAAGAAAAATCAACATACCTCTTTTTCTTCGGAAAACCCAACATGGAGGAAAATAACAGTATTGTGCGAATTAATATGAACGTAATCAAAACAAAATAGTTTTTAGGTTATGGAAACATAGTTATATCTATTCCGACAGTTGTCATGATTCTATCCTTTCCATAAAAAAAATAAATAAAAATGAGTTGAAAATAATTAATAACTTTTAGTTGTTTCAATGTGCATTTGTTTAAAGTACTTACGTAACGTAAGTCAAAATGTCACAGAGCTAAATATGGAAATAATTTATTAATTATTTTCAAATCATTTTTTTATTTAATATATTTAAAAAAACAAAATATTCCTTACACCTAACGGTAGAAAGGAAAAAGATTAAATAAAAAAAATATTTAAAAAAATATAGTTTCTAGGTTATGCCAATACCCATTCTGACAGTTGTCATAATACTATCTCTTAGATTATTTTTGAGAATTTTTGATATTTTGCAATAATATTCAATAATGCCTCAATGACACCGAGAAGCATTGCATCCAAACACACACCCCATTCCATTAATGGGGTGTGTGTTTGGATGCTGTAAAAAATATTAAAGCAGAAGAGAGAAACGGGATCTGTTATAGTGCATTCCAAGAGATGAGCCAGCTTTCTGCGTAACAGCAAATTGCATCCAAGAAAAATAAAGAAAAGCCACGATCATCGGCAAGACTTAAAACGGGTTGGAGTGAAAATCCACGACTCTACAGTACTACAGTACGCAGAAGGCTCTTGGAAGGTGGAAGAAAAGCCACGATGCTTCAGAAAAATAAACAATTTTTAACTTTAAATAAATGTTTAATGTTTTTCAACTATTGTTCGTGTATTTTCACGAATTGTTGCTTGTTCGGACGAAGAACTTATATTTACAGATTTCTTTTAACTTTTGACTGCCTATATGATGAAAAAGAGACTGAATTGGACCAATTGGGCCGGAAATGACTGGAGGAAGGTGATGTCCTTAGATGGGACACTTTTTAGTGAAGGGCCAACGATAAAAAAATCACTGATAATAGTGTGGATTTGAGGTTTAATAAATTAAATAAAAATAATTCGAAAATAATTAATTAATTCTTCCCTATTTATATTATACGTTCAATCTTAGGGTAAAGTAACAAAACCACAAACAAAATAAAACAAAACAAAGGAGGTACTCTAAAAAAGTAGTTCAGAATGCTGTGAGAGAAGTTGAAAACTTTATAAAAGTTTTACATTTATATATTTAAAGAAAAAGGTTTCAAAATGATGAACTAACAAATCATTTTAACTCACAAATAATAAAATTAAGTAAGAGTTTTTAAAAATAGAATTATTCAACAACAAAAACGTTGAAAATAATACTGCAGCCCATATTGTTCAATCACTCAAACATCCATTCTGAGGTTATTTTTCCATTGCAATGCTTCTCTGTGCCATTGTACTATGCTCAATAAGCGTGATTATCTTTTCTATTTCCCTTAGAGTAATATCTAAAATTCCAAACAATCATAAAAAAAACTTAGGAATTATCTATTGCAAAATGTCAAAAATTCTCAAACATAACCTGAAAGTTATCAACTAACAACTGTCAAAATGGGTATAACAGTGTTGCCATAACCTAAATACTCATTTTTTGGTTATGTTCATATTAATTTGTACAATATTGTAAGTAATCAAACTGTGTAGATTTTCACGGCTGATAATAATAATAATAATCGTTTTTTTTTCTCAACAAACTACAGTCCAATTACAGAGAAAATATCTTGTAAATAGAAAACAGTAATGTGGAAATAATTTATTAATTATTTTCAAATCATTTTTATTTAATATAAGAAAATATCTTGTTTACATAGTCGTAAATAACAAATGTCAATCATTGTATTGATTTCCGGGCTATCGGGGCCTTTTTGGATGCAGTTTCTTCCAAACGTTTTGCATACGCAGTGGATACGTGTACGAAAAATCATAGGTATCTCTGTAGTAACTGATAAATATTATAGCTTGTTAAAACCATTATTTCTACCTAAATTAATTTCACCAACCAAGTGCACAATAAAAGAGGAGATAACTCAAAGATAAAAAAAACTGCAGAAATACTATAATTATGTGTATCAAACACAAAATTGGTATGACTTATACACAAGTGTAAGGGGAGGTGGAGATAACAATGAAGTAGATGACGTATTTAATAGATGGAGCATTCGCCCCCCGTTTTGAGCGCGCACACTTAATATTTCATATTTCATTTTTTCTAGGAAAGCGTAGACACGCCGATCGTCCAGCGCAGGAAAAGCTCGAACTGGTTCAGCAGGCAAATTTCCAGGACGCGAATGGGCTCCGTGAGGTCGGCCTCGACGGCTTACTCTTCCGGAGGGCTCTTCTCCAGACACCGCGGCAATTCCGTGTACGCCGAAACGGCCGGCCAACTGCCGACGGTGCAGCCACAACAGAAAATGTCGATTTACGACAGGCTAGTCGGCAGGAGGTCCGGCAGGAATCAACGACACGCGAAACCAGGTGAGTTTAAATGAAATGATTTTAGAAAAAACTAATATACACAGGGTCCTGTATTCAATTACCCCCGTTTTCTATAGCTCAGGTAACAATTAAATTTGAAATTTTGAAGACTTTACTTGGATCCTAGGGCGTTCTTCAGGAAAATATTCTTGATTATACAATATCTCCCAAAAAGAGTTATATCATGATGATGTTTTTTTAAATACATTTTATTCATTATTTGGAAGCCCTTTATGATATTCAAATAAAGAATTTGAAAATTATCAATAATTTATTTCTGTGATATTTTTACTTACGTTACGTAAGTACTTTAAAACAAATGTACAAGGTGGTGCCACATATGGAAACCTTATTTATTTTAAGAGATATCGAAAAATCGTAAGCCCTACACATTTTAATGAACCAATATCATTAACATTTAAATAATATACTAAAATTAATTTTTAAAAAATGCAAAAAAATAAGTAAAAAAATGGTTTTGTGCCATTGGTTTAAAAATTATTAAAAAATAAATAGGGTCTTGTTAATAAAATTATGCAAGGCATTTATTAAATAAAATCTAACATGCCCAATAATCAAATTTTATTGTTATGAATTATACAGGGTGTTCAAAAGTTAATATCAAACTTACATGTACTTATATACTAATTAAATTAGAACTTAGAAATTTTGGAGACTTTACTGGGGTTCCAATTTAAAATAATAAAAATATACTTTATAATAAATTAAAGACGACGCAAGCGCCACCTTTTGCCTAATTTCAAGTGGCATCGTCAACGATTTGTGAAAAATATTCTTATTTAAAAATAAGAAAAATATTCTTATTTAAAAATAAGAAACATATTCTTATTTTAAAATAAGAATAATATTCTTATTTAAAAATAAGAAAAATATTCTTATTTAAAAATAAGAAAAATATTCTTATTTAAAAATTAGAAAAATATTCTTATTTAAAAATAAGAAAAATATTCTTATTTAAAAATAAAAAAAATATTCGTATTTTAAATTGAAACCCCAGTAAAGTCTCCAAAATTTCTAAGTTGTAATTTAATTAATATAGCTCAGTTATTAATTAAGTTAGGAATTTTGAAGACTAAAAATGTCTAAGTTTTAACTTAATTATTGAATAAAAAAGAGTATTATTGAAGCTCAGTTACTAATTAAGTTAGGACTTAGAAATTTTCAATAGTTTACGGGAGTTCCAATTTAAAATAAGAAAAACAAAGTACTGTAACGAAAGTGAAAGAATAATCTGGAAAGATCACTCTAGAATGTTCGACAGAGCGGCGTCATCGAATGTTCCGGAAAGTTCGAGAAACAAGCACGCTATATAAGCGAGCGCTAGCGGCGCTGCAGTCAGTCAGTCCCAGCACAGATTACTCTATAGATCATCCACTCAATGTTAAATTTTGATCCCGGGTTTTACGTTACTTTCACCCCATAACACCAGAGGCGTGGTAGTCGAAAGTCAGCGGGACGTGGAGCGAGAGGGGTTTTTGCGGGTATAATCCCATATTCAAATTTAATGTATATAAATATAATAATAATAATAAAAGGTTATATAAATGATTAACAAATTTATTTAAAAAACAAATGATTTAATTTTTGTCAACGGCTAACAATTATTATATATAAATATATATAAAATTTGAAGTTGACACCTGGTTATGGTTTAAACCTGAAAAAAAAAAACAAATACATTCAATATCTTAAAAAATTGTTTATACAGTTATAGAATTATACGAAGAAACATGTATACAGAAAGATAAAATATCATACAACATATGAAGCTAAATATTAGCGAGTAGATAATTGTTATACATACAGTCTCCCTTGGTTCGGGACAATGTCTTGTTAACAGTTGATTTTTTTATTTAATGCCTGTTATTGGTCCAATGCTGTTCCAGCATTACATCGGTAGATGTACCAGATTGGTCCATGATTGCAGGGTCGTCAATGTCTAATACCAAAAAAAAAAATACAAAATGATACCCTAACCGCAAGAAAGTACTAATTACTAAATATTCACTTATACAAGCATATACATTCAGTCATTTCTTAGTTTTTTTATTATTACTAACACACAACACAGTCAATTGAAATCATATAAATAAAACTAACATCTTTACATAAATTACAAAACATGTCTTACCCTATTTCTTTGCGATATCTTATGCATCCTTATATTTTAATTTTAATTATGGCAACATTTAACAAGACAATAATGGCTAATTTTTGTTTATAAACTTATTAAGCATAAATTGAAAAGGAAATACGCAACAGCACACACTATCTAACCTAACACCTTGAAAATGGAAATAAAATAGCTGAAACATCATAAAAATTCCAATACTAACGGATTTGTTTACGTTAGCAAGAATTCACGACATATGCGCCTCTACTGGTATGGTGTGAAACTAACGAAACCGAAATATTTTAAACAGCGCGGAGTGGACAGGGCCTGCAGTCTATTACGAACGTCCGAGTGCTCAACATCGCGTTGTTAATAAATAGTGATAGTGTATAGTAAATAAATGTGTTAAGTGTAGTGTAAATAAATAAATAGACATTGTTTTACTTATTTCCAAGTCTGATTAAACACGATTTCGTAACAGTACATTGAAGTTTGATATTAAATTTTGAACACCCTGTATAATTCATATCAATGAAATTTGAAGATGAGAGCTAAAGTACGGAACCCTGTATAATATTAGGAGTTCGATTCCTAACGCTTCCTCCCTTCAAGGTATTTTAGACCATATATCAGCGCAGTTAACCTTCTTCATCAAGATAGGTTTTCAGTGCCGAGATAGATAGATCCCTGATTTCTGGCCATTCCTCACACTTTTCTACTAGATTTTAGCAAAAGGCAATATCCAAGGAGTACATGAAACAATAATTATGTTGGTCCAAATAATAAAGGTCGCCGGCTATACAGGGTGATTCAGTTTGGTATTACACCCACTTCTAATTTTTTTTATTTTGACAGTACACTATAAACCCTCTAATATCAGATGCTTCGACACCATACATGAGTATGGGTTTCACAAATACGTCCCATAGCTTGCATGACACCTGGAAGTAACTGCCAATCAATTTACCCCATTTTTCCATCACCATTCCCCACGCCTTTCCCGCTTTTCTTTGCGTCCATTTCATATGATCCAGTGCTTTTAAATACGAACTCTAAATACTTAAACTCTTTCACTCTCTCTATCACTTCTCCCTTCCACATTAACTTACCTACTCGACCATCTTTTCCTCTTTTTCTAAATTTCATTCACTTCGTTTTCTTTACATTTACACATAATCCTTTTTTGTCCATATACCTCTCTACTCTGATCAACATCTCTTTCATTCCTATCCAATATTTTGCTACCAGTACCATATCATCCGCATACGCTAACATTCATACTTTACATTCAACGAGGTTATGAATTAGTTAATAATAAAAAAAACACAACAAGTCGACATATGTACAACAGCACCCTATCCGAATTGAAATAAAACTAAATACGCTGTTATTTGAAAAAAAGTTGACTATCATTACCTTGACAGTTGTTATCTTATTGTCAATTTGGTGACACCATTAAATAGAGAATTTCTTGCTGTTTACATATATACCGATTT
Source organism: Philonthus spinipes (assembly GCA_963082785.1). NCBI lineage: Eukaryota > Metazoa > Arthropoda > Insecta > Coleoptera > Staphylinidae > Philonthus > Philonthus spinipes. The sequence goes on from OY720311.1 coordinate 12,376,226, forward strand.
ACAATAAATTCTCGCAACATAGCTTTTATGTGTTGGAGAGTATTACTTACACAAACAATAGGAGGAAGCGGGATAGATAATAAACAACAAATTTATTCCATGATTACTTGTAATACTTTCAGCTATTAATTGCGAATGACAGATATCTTGACATTTCGATTAATTGTTTAAGAAATTGATTTACTGCAAATAAATTTACAAATAATTATTGCAAGATTTCAACAGCACATTCGGAACTAGCATGAGTGAAATTCACATATTATATAATAACTGGTTTTTGAACCAACAAACAATACAAATGAATACATGGATAAGTTAATTTACAATAAATGTTCAAATACAGATCCTTGCACCGCTAAACAGTGCCCTAATCTGTCATAGAAGTTCCTTCTCACGTTATGAAGTATTAGAGGTGTAATGGTTCCAAACACATTGATAATCCTTTGGCGAAGCTGTTCTAAATTTGCAGGTCTTACATGATTATACACATTCTGCTTCACGTATGGCCAAACGAAAAAGTCAATTACAGCTAAATCGGGAGACCTGGCTGCCCACCTGATATCACCTCTTCTGCCAATTAAACGATTCGGAAAGGTAGTGTTTAGAAATTCACGCACATTAAGCATGTCGTGTGCAAGACATCCATCCTGCTGATACCATATTTGGTTAAATTCTACTCCTGGAAGTTGCCTCATTGCTGGAATTATTTGATCACGGAGAAGATTCAAATACTTAACTCCATTCAAATTACCCTCTCCAAGAAAACCTAATAACGTTAGGATTGTGCATTCCTAACAGTGGAAAGGTTGATTCATCCGTAAAACTAATATTCTTCAAAAAATTAGGAATTTCATTTGTACGTTCCATCATCGTTTCACAGAACACCATTCTTTCAATCTTATCTTCAGGAAATATCTGATGACCTGTTGAAATTTTGTAAGATTTGTATCCATTTCGTTTCAGAACTTTTCGAACCGTTTCCCTGTTAGAATCCACTTCTGTAGCAATCCGAAGGCTGGATTTTGACGAATCTTCTTCCTCAACAGCGCTAATCATTACGTCCCGTCTTTCCTGGTCTTCTGCAGCGTTTTGTTCTCTTTTATGGCATTTCTTGTTGGCCACACATCCAGTCTGTTCATAACCACGAACAATTCTTGAAATTGTTGAAACGTGTGGAATTGGATGGTTCTCAAAATTTGCCACAAATAAATGAACGGTATCCCTCATCGAATTGCCACCGTATACCCATTTAATAATTTGTATTCTCTCTTCCATCGCGGCACTTGACAATTCCAAATTTGATAAACAGGATAATATTTATTTTCGAATACGTAGTTATGGTAACAACAACTATTACGATTCGTCTGCTATATATTTTATATTTCTCTCACTTCAGAAAATCCTATTATACTGTATTAACCTATGGATTTTGCTATGTTGCGTGAATAAATTGTTGTACGGTATATGATTTTTTTATAGTTTACTGTCAAAATAAAAAAAAAAATAGAAGAGGGTGGAACAACAAACTGAATCACCCTGTATATCAGGCACTATGAGTCGAGAAAAAAATTGTTAATGAAATTTTGAGAAAATGATCATCGATTTTTTCCAGTGAAAAATCGCCCGAGAATCCCAACACCGGACGTCACCAAAGAAGTGGTCGACCGCGAGAACCGCCTGGCTCAGAGCGCGGTCAACATGCAGAACCAGATCGGCTCAGGGGTGACGCTGATGCCCCACCAGTTACAGAGCAGCTACCCCAACTACACATCGGCGGACGTGCCGTTGGTCCAAGTGGTGCTCTCCCCGATCCAAGAACTCGACGGCACCGGCTCGGTGAACAACACCCTGCACCCCGGACAACCGGGAACGGCGGCTCTGGCCCAGGCGGTGCTCTCGCCCGGTTTGGGCCCCGTTTTGACGACGCCGGTCAGCCTTCCGATGACCGTATCGCAGCTGACTTCTTTAGGTATGTAGAAATAAAGGTTTTCACTCTCGTAATATACATGTGCGGTCCGATAAAGCCTACGAAAGAAAAAGGAACATTTTAGAAAAATTGTGATGTTTCTATTATCACAGTTTAACCAACTAAATATGTAATACTTAAAATGTGAACTTAATTAATAAATAATAACCCCTTAACACACCACCCCCTCCCATACACTGCATTCGGTCAATCACGTAGGCGTAATATGCTCTGCTGCAGCTGACGAAAGGATAATGGACGAGAGACACCAATGACTATACAAGGTGTACAGAAAATGAGTGAAAAGCTTTAGGTAGCGTGACTCTTTGACTAATTTTTAGATAAAAATATTAACGAAAATAAGTCCTTCCTTAAGCCTCACGGGCCACTTAAAAGAACTATACATTTGGCAACGCTGGATCAAACAAGTGTGCATTTATCCTGTTTATAACTGCTACATCATCCGCTGGAGGTGTTGCATACACCTTTTCTTTTACAAACGAGCGTGCGTCGTTGCCAGATCTATTTCATTAAAAGAATGCTTCTGATAAAGTTATAAAATTGTAAAAATATCCGATTTATTAATAATTTACATCAATGGAATTATACACGTGTCTAATTGATTGTTAATGCTATTGATTTTTTACAAAATATTTAAAAAACAATACTAATTAATAGTCACATATTTAAAATTCCGAAGACCTCGTGAGCCTCAATGAAGAACCATACAACATTTTTTTATTTGGATTTTCTATTAAAAATTAATTAATGAATTGAGTTACCTGAAGGTTTTCACTCATTTTCTGTACACCTTGTATACTCTACAGAATTGATACATCCTACACGACCAATCAGATGCGATTTTCGATGTGATGTTGCACGGAGGAAAGAGCGGTTAATTCAAACTTGGAAATGAAGATAGTCATGATTGATTATTCATCCATAATTGGCGATTTTAAGTGAAATAAGTAAAAAATCATATTTATGTGCTTCTAATTACAAAACAAACTAATAATACATTTCATTTAATGAAAATAAATTTGCGTAATGCTGTATTATTAATCCAAGCAAGAGGAGAGCTTATTAATATACGTGCGCGATCCGATAAGTACTTAGTCTACAAAAGAAAAACAAAAAATTTGCAAAAATGGTGTGTTATTTTTCATCGCCACGGAGGGTTACTTTGCAAACTTGAGAAAACGTATTGTTCAGACTGGTTAAAGAAGTGCTGGGTCAAGTGTATCGAGTTAGAAGGAATTTTCTAACTCGATATACTTGATCCAGTACGTTAAACAAATGCACATTAAAACAACTACTTCCCGGGCAAATACCCACGCCGGACATTGAATTACATAATGTACACTTGCTGTTGCACATCAATAAAATATTGCAAATTTTGATCCGAGAAAAATTTAATGTAAAAACAACAAAACGAACGTTACTTAATACAAGGCCATCTGCAGACACGTGTTTCGGGATCTATCCCTCGTCAGTACAGCTATGCCTTACATAATTTAAAGATGTTAAAATAAATTAATTAAATTAATTCAAATACAATCAGCAAAATTAAATCAATTATATTAAATCAAATTAAACTAAATCAATTTAAATTAAATTAAACCAAATTTATACACATTTAATTTCACATTTAATTAATGTTATAAGATATCAAAATTCTGGACATCTATTATGTTTGTAATATCTACTGTTTTTGTAATGTGAGACATCTATGAGTAAAGAGTTTAGTTGATACACAGTTTTCCAATCGACAACACGTGTTTTTATTTCGCTCCTCGTGGTTCATCTAATATCTGAATTCCAGCGATACTATTTCAACAATTAAGTGTAAATGGAGTGTGTTTTATAAAATGAAAAAAAAAAGCTAAATGTACATTTCGAGCACCATGTACTCATTATCAATAGCGATTTATCGTTTATTCTGTTAATCTTTTTTGTTTTATTATAGGTATAACACAAGTCAACGGAAGTCCCCTGTTGGCCCGCGCCGTTCCCCTGAACGGCAACAACAGCCCTTCTTTCGCGCGCGCCTTCCAAGAACACAAACCCGCTCCATCAGCAACCCTAACCGAAATCAACCAATCCGACGAGGAGCTCGAGCACCACAGCAGCAGGAGCAGCAACGCCTCAAACAACTCCAACGAGTCGAAGAACTCCGATTCCAACACGACGGCTTCGGTCAGCTCGAAGAAATCCGGCAGCGGGGAGGTCGAGAGGAAGATCTCCATGAACACACCCTCGAGCCTCTCTTCGCCGCATCTTGAATTCCTGAATCCATCAGAGAGCGCCAGCAGGAAGGCTTCGGTGGCGTCGCAGAATAACGCGGGGAATAGCGGCTCGCCGAAACGGGAGGTTTATGTTTAAATTCAAACCACGGATTGGTGGATTTATTTTACTTGTTTTGCACGAATATTCTGACGACCTAATGAGGGATATTCATGGACGTGGGAGGAATTTTTAATAAGAATAACAATCGCGAGACCAACTGAGTATAATACACCAAACTAGCTTATTTTAGATATTTTTTATAAATATATAATTTTTTTTCTTACACACCAAACTTAACAAACCCACTGGACAAACCGTTAGTGAATACAATTGCATGAACATTAAACCAACGTTCAAGTTTAATGCAATATTGATGCAATATTTTAGCCGGTGAGTTATACCACATTCCAAAGTTTCAAGGCCGAAACAAACAATTTTGAATAAAAATCCGATGAAATTATTGCGTCAAAAAAATATTTGAAAATTTTAATTTTTATTCCCGAGACTGTTCAAACGTAATCTGTCTTTTATGCCAGTATTAATGGTTAAAAGGATTGATCCTGAATTGGGTGTTATTTTTTAGATGCGCGGTATGGACAGTTTACCGATCGAATAGAATAAATAAGAAGAATATTAGAAAAAAGGATTTATTCACTTAGTCACAGTTATTTTCAAAATAATTAATAATCAAATCCGCAAACAACTGGATTTTGTATGATGTCTATTGACAGTTTCAAGACTTGGGGTAAATCAACCGCTCTGGCACTGGAGTTTATATCTGAAACACGTCGGACTTCCTAAAATAATTTCCTATTTAAATAAAAATAAGTAGGAGAAAAGGCAACCATTTTTATTTAAATAATTGAAATCTCCAAAACCAACATAAATAAAATTATAAATTATTCCCTCTTTAGCTACTGTAACATTCGAAGATCGCATCTGGGACGGTACGTTTGATTAATTTAATTTAACAACTTTTTAATTATATAAGGCAGAGCTGTACTGACGAGAGATAAATCCCGAAACACGTGTCTGCAGATAGCCATACATTTCGTTTTTTTTTGCATTACATATTTTCGAATCAAAAATTATTGCATTATACAGGGTGCGGCAAAACAGACAGTGCAGTTTTGAAGGGCTATTAAAAAAACGCCGTTTTATGCACGACCCCCGACATTGAAATCCCTCCCAGGTAAGTACCCCCACCACAAGGGATGTACTGAGCGTTCCAAACTGCACTGTCTGTATTGCCGCAACCTGTACAATATGTTATTGTAATGAAAGAGCAAGTGTCCATTATTGTACATTTATTTTAAAGTACTTACGTAATATAAGTCAAAAAAGTCGCAGTAGCTAAAGAGGGAATATTTTTTTAATTACTTTTAAATTATTATCCTTATATATTTATTTAATAAAGTGGAGGATCGATTAATACAGGGGGATAGGCAATTTTTTTTTTTTGAAATTATTTGTTTTTTTTTATTTTAAAGGGGAATGGGACGGGGGTATATATCTTTCAATAAAAAACATCCTTCTGAAACCGCCCCTGTAGTACGGCCATTAAATAGGAATTTAACATATGAATATAACAATTGCAATCGATCGGCATTATGATTATGCCTAAAAATCATAATGTCAATTCGAAGAAATGATCGTTCACAACCAAAACGTGCGATCAATTCCCTAAAATTAATCGCACGTTTCGGTCGTACACGACTGTTAAATTCCCTATTTGAATAAGAGATTTCGTCAGGCGAATCTTGGGACCAATTCCCGTAGAATACATAATCTGGGATATTCTGCAGGGAAATGTTAAGAATAACGTGTACGTTATTTTTTATATTCACAGTCTAACCAACAGTTGTAATAGAATGTGAAGTTAATTAATCGGGGCTATTCGGTACGGGAAATGTTAAGTTTAACGTGGACGTTATTAATTAATTTCACATTCAATGAATACATATCTATTACAAAAGCTGCTTATATTGCGATGATACACGTTAAAGTTAACATTTTCCGTACGGAATAGCCTCGAATAACTGATAACCCCCTAACACACCGCCCCCTACCCTCCATACACGCCACGGGATTCAATGTCACATATAATTAATTTAGCGGTTTAATTAATTAAATATTTTTTTTATAATTATTGAAAGATCATAATATTTTGTACCAAAAAAAGTAAAATCTGCTTAATTTCCTATTTGTTTGATATGTTGTAGAAAATATTTGAAACACCATAACTAAATAAACTTAACATTTGCTATACGGAATCACTATACGGTCAACGCGAAAATATATTTAGGAAGTGTGACGTCACTGCAGCCCATACCACGCGAAACTACACTTGCATAATAATGACGTGCAAAGGATTATTAAAGATAAATCGATTTGTTTTAATAATTTAAACATTAAAAAAATATTATCTTAGTTTTAAGTATTGTTTGTGTTGCCCCTCCCTCAAAAGGAAAAACGTGTTGACCTGACCGTATTTCGAATTGACATTCGGGGTTATTCCGTATCGCGGTTAATAGAGTATTTAACCCTGATACGGAATAACCCCGAATGTCAATCTGTAGAAACGACAACCCATTCACTGGCGAGGTTGTTGATTGCAATGAAAAATATTACAATACTAAGTGAAAAATCCGAACTATTTTTTTTTAAACAGCAGTTATTTGTTATATTTCAGTGGGTGAATTAAATCGAAAATTATTATAAACCATAACAAATCAACCTAAGTTTTATGTACATTATTATTTTTTTGTTTCTTTAAATTAGTGATTTAACATAAACAAACTTCTTAAATGTGATATCTTAGGGTTAATTTTTTTACAATTTATCTTAGGTATATTTTACTTGGTGTTAAAAAAAATCTGTACTTTTATTAAAATTGAAATGTTTTTTTTTGTTTATATTTCTTCTTTGTTTTTTTAATATAGTTTTACTTATTTATTATAAATCATGCAATTATGTGAACGCAGTTTTTTTTAAAATATATTCAATGAAATTAAATTTTCACTGAATATATTTAGTAGGCTTTGAATCAATCGGGGCTATTCCGTACGCGAGATGTTAAGTTTAACATTTACGTTATTAAATAAATTCACATTCTATGTATATATTAAAAAAGCTGTTTAGATTGTGTTTAACGTACACGTACGGAATAACCGCGAATATATAAATCCCTTCTTTCTTCATACTTGTTTTGTGTTTTTTTTTTATTATTTCTTATTTAATTTTAAATAAATAAATAAATTGTGGAGACGAATAGAATGTTTGTTATAGATTAATAAATTTATTGTTGAATAAAGTGTTGTATATATATAAGATGCGCGCGGATAAATAATTAATTAGATTTTATTGTATGTGTATTATGTGTAAAGTTAGATTGTAAATAAAGGGGACCCATATGAATATAAATATATATATATATAAACAAATAATTACTTTATAGAAGAGAATTGATATTGCCAATTTTTAATGTTAGAATTTATTATACTGTTGTGTTTATTTAAGATTATTTGATGAGTACCTTTTATGGAAAATAAAATTCACAACTTCGTACAATTTGGGCGTTTTATATTTTACTTGCTTTCTATTTTCTGTTATAATTTTCACTCACAAGGAAAAAAAATACACGAGTATTAAGAGGAATGAATACCATGTCTAAAGTTCAAACCCATTACTAATGAATGAATGAATCATATACCTAATTAGATAACAAATGTGAGTTGAAATGACATTATTATCAAAATTAGACAATTATGATGACTTTAATGGCAATGAGAATGACTTAGAACCACCGTAATGTCAAAATCAGACAATTTTAAAGACTGCTGGTGACTCTAATGGCAACAGGTATAAATTAAAATGATTCCAGTATCAAAATTGGGCAATAAATGTGACTTAGAGTGACATTAATGTCAAAATTAGACAATTAGAATGACTTCTAGAGATTCTAATGGCAATGTGAATGACTTAGAACTACCGTAATGTCAAAATCAGACAATTTTAAAGACTGCTGGTGACTAATGGCAACAGGTATAAATTAAAATGATTCCAGTATCAAAATTAGGCAATAAATGTGACATTAATGTCAAAATTAGACAATTAGAATGACTTCTAATGGCAATGTGAATGACTTAGAACCACCGTAATGTCAAAATTAGACAATTTTAATGACATCGCATGACATTAATGTCAATAGAAATGACTTACAATGAATGTAATGCCAGAATTAGGCAACACAAGTGAATTAGAGTGATATTAATGTCAAAATTAAACAATTAGAATGACTTCTAGAGATTCTAATGGCAATGTGAATGACTTAGAACTACCGTAATGTCAAAATCAGACAATTTTAAAGACTGCTGGTGACTAATGGCAACAGGTATAAATTAAAATGATTCCAGTATCAAAATTAGGCAATAAATGTGACATTAATGTCAAAATTAGACAATTAGAATGACTTCTAATGGCAATGTGAATGACTTAGAACCACCGTAATGTCAAAATTAGACAATTTTAATGACATCGCATGACATTAATGTCAATAGAAATGACTTACAATGAATGTAATGCCAGAATTAGGCAACACAAGTGAATTAGAGTGATATTAATGTCAAAATTAAACAATTAGAATGACTTCTAGAGATTCTAATGGCAATGTGAATGACTTAGAACTACCGTAATGTCAAAATCAGACAATTTTAAAGACTTCTGGTGACTCTAAGGGCAACAGGTATAAATTAAAATGATTCCAGTATCAAAATTGGGCAATAAATGTGACTTAGAGTGACATTAATGTCAAAATTAGACAATTAGAATGACTTCTAGAGATTCTAATGGCAATGTGAATGACTTAGAACTACTGTAATGTCAAAATCAGACAATTTTAAAGACTTCTGGTGACTAATGGCAACAGGTATAAATTAAAATGATTCCAGTATCAAAATTAGGCAATAAATATGACATTAATGTCAAAATTAGACAATTAGAATGACTTCTAATGGCAATGTGAATGACTTAGAACCACCGTAATGTCAAAATTAGACAATTTTAATGACATTAATGTCAATAGAAATGACTTACAATGAATGTAATGCCAGAATTAGGCAACACAAGTGAATTAGAGTGATATTAATGTCAAAATTAAACAATTAGAATGACTTCTAGAGATTCTAATGGCAATGTGAATGACTTAGAACTACCGTAATGTCAAAATCAGACAATTTTAAAGACTTCTGGTGACTCTAAGGGCAACAGGTATAAATTAAAATGATTCCAGTATCAAAATTGGGCAATAAATGTGACTTAGAGTGACATTAATGTCAAAATTAGACAATTAGAATGACTTCTAGAGATTCTAATGGCAATGAGAATGACTTAGAACCACCGTAATGTCAAAATTATACAATTTTAATGATATCGCATGACACTAATATCAATAGAAATGACTTAGAATGAATGTAATGCCAGAATTAGGCAACACAAGTAAATTAGAGTGAAATTAATGTCAAAATTAGATAATTAGAATGACTTCTAGAGATTTTAATGGCTATGTGAATGACTTGGAACCACCGTAATGTTAAAATTAGACAATTTTAATGGCATCGCATGACATTAATGTCAACAGAAATGACTTAGAATGAATGTAATATCAGAATTAGGCAACACAAGTAAATTAGAATGATATTAATGTCAAAATTAGACAATTAGAATGACTTCTGGAGATTCTAATGGCAATGTGAATGACTTAGAACCACCGTAATGTGAAAATTAGACAATCTTAATGACTTCTCATGACACTAATGTCCATAGAAATGATTTAGAATGAATGTAATGCCAGAATTAGGCAACACAAGTCAATTAGAATGACATTCATATCAAAATTAGACAATTGGGATGACTTCTAGTATTTTTAATGGCAATGAGAATGACTTAGAACCACCGTAATGTCAAAATTAGACAATTTTAATGACTTCTGATGACTCTAATGGCAATAGAAACGACTTAGAATGAATGTAATGCTAGAATTAGTCAACAAAAGTGACTAGAGTGACATTAATGCCAAATATAGACAATAGCAATGACTTAGAGCAACCGCAACATGAAAATCAAACAATTTTAATGACTTTTGGTTACACCAATGACAATAGAAATTACTTATAATGAATTTAATGCTAAATTTTGACAACAAAAATGACTTAGAGATACATCAATATCAAAATAAGGCTATAATAATTCTAATGGCAGTAGGAATGATTTGGAACTGTTGTGAAGTCAAAATTAGAGAATTTTAATAACTTTTCGTGAGTCCAATGGCAATTTAAGTTATTTAGAATGAATTTAATGCGAACAATTGTCAACAAAAGTGACTTAGAATGATATTAATGTCAAACTTAGGCAATTATAGTGATTCTAATGGCAATGGGAATGATTTCAAACTATCGTAATGTGAAATTAGACAACTTTAATGACTTATTGTGGCTCCAATGGCATTGTGAGTGGCTTAGAATGAATTTGATGCCAAAATTTAACAACAAAAGTGACTTAGAATGACATCAAGATTAAAATTAAATAATTATAATGACTTAGAACTACCATAATGTAAAAATTAAATAATTTTTAAGACTTATTTGACTCCAATAGCAATAGAAATTACTTAGAATTAATTCAATACCAACATTTAACAACATAAGTGACTTAGCATGACATTAGTGTCAAAATTAGGCAATTATAATGATTCTAATGGCAGTAACAATGTTTGGAACTACTGTAATGTCAAAATTAGACAAATAATGACTTCTTGTAGCTCCAATAGCAATGTAAATGACTTAAAATGAATTTAAAACCAAATTTTGGCAACAAAAGTGACTTAGAGTGGCATTAATGTCAGAATTAAATTATTAGAATGACTTAAAGCTACCGTAATGTCTAATTATATGATTTTGATGACTTCCTGTGCTCCAATGGCAATGGAAATTACTTAGAATTAATTCAATTTGACAATAAAAATTACTTAGAATGACATTAATGTAAAAATTAGGCAATTTTAATGACTTCTAGTGATTCCAATGGCTATTTAAGTGACTTAGGATTAATTTAATGTCAAAATTTGACAACAATAGTGACTTAGAGTGATATTATTGTCAAAATTATGCAATTATAGTGATTCTAATGGCACTGAGAATATTTTGGAACTACCGTAATGTCAAAATAGGCAATTTTTATTACCTCTTGCGACTCCAATAACAATATTAGTGACTTAGAATGAATTTAATGCCAAATTTTGGTAACAAAAGTGACCCAGAGTGACTTTATTGTCAAAATTAGACAATTTTAATGACTTCTGGTGGCTCTAATGGCAATGAAAATGACTTAGAATAAATCGTACGCGAAAATTGGGCAACAAAAGTGACTTTGAATGACATTAATGTGAAATTAATATAATTAGAATGACTCTAATGACAATGGGAATGACTTACATTAAATTCAATGTCAAAATTAAGTAACGAAATTGACTCATAGTGACATTATTCTCAAAATTGCAGAATTAGAATAAATTATAGTGACACTAATGGCAATAGAAATTACTTAGAATAACGCGAATGCAATATTATGCAACAAAAATGACTTAGATTGACATTAATGTTAAAATTAGACAATTAGAATGATTTCTAGTGACTCTAATGACAATAAGAATGACTTAAATATTTTTGTATAATATTTACTACTGGTATGAAATTACATTAAAATTTTTCAAGGATTTGCAACTAGGATTTTTGCTATCAAGCAACCACTGAAAATCAAATTAAAATTAAGGTAAAATTATATTTGTTTTTTTTATAAAAAGCCAATTATACATTTTTACTTAGTCCCCTCTTCTTTCTTCACATCTGATCATACATGTTCTTCCTTCAGATCCTTCCCATCATTAATTTCCGGTTCTTCTTTCAAAACTGTCTTATCATCCTTGTTTTCCTTCCATTTAATCTTTCTTATCTTGATTATCCTGCTCTTTCTTCGGATCTTCCTTATCATCGTTTTCCTTTTCTTCCATTGAATCCTTCTTATCATTATTATCCTGCTTTTTCTTCGCATCTTTCTTATCTTCATTATCCAGTTCTCCTTTTAGATCTTTCTTATCATGTTCATCCTTTAGATTCTTTCCTTCATTATTTCCCTCTTCTTCCTTTGTATCCGTCTCATCATCATTATTACTTGCAACTTCTCCTTTATCCTCCTCATTTTGTGAGCAGAGCACGTGCAAATTATGCCGCTTGTGTTTGTTATAGTACGGAATTATCGCTAAATGGGCATAATTCCTAATTATCTCCACCACAATCGTGATATCGGAATTTTTTATATCCACTCTATAATCCGGGTATTTCTCACCAATTATCTCCGCGATGATTTCTAACACATCGCTTTTCAATAAATGGTTGTTATTCCGGCGATTGACTGCAATCGAAAACGTCTTGTATTCATTCGTGAAGTACTTTTCCACCAGAACTAGCATCGCCGCTTTAATATCTGACAAATGCGCTTTCGTGACGTTCTCCACAGGGATTAACCTTATCAAATGCCTCGTTTGTCGCAAATTATTCTTAACTGTGTCCTCGATTATGGCGCTGCAGATCTTCACTGGGTCGTCGAGCGTCGTGCTGATGAAAACGAGGTTCTTTGCACCCGAGTCGATTGACTTGAATCGTTTCACCTTTTCCGATCTCAACCGTTCGATTTCGTTGGTTAGATCGTCTTCGATGTCTGAAGCAATATTCTCCTCGTCTTCTTGGGGTGTGTTGTATAAAATCTCAGCGTAATTGTTGAGTATGTTCGAAGCCTCCGCTACGCAAGCCTTCTCATTGGTATTGCAACTACACAGGAATCCCTTCAAACCCACTTGCATGTCGTACTTGCGCTTTTTCCTGTCGTGTGATTGGTAATATTGTTTACGTCTTGTTTTTCTATCCATTATTTAATTCGATATTATTATTAATCGATTTATAAAGATAACCTCCAATTTAATTCGCGTTTTAATATAGGTTATGTTTTTCAATTTGTCTATTAGCAAGTTACCAACCTTAGAATTACAACAATCCCGCTCCCACGTTACGACCAAAACCATAGAAAGCCTAAATGCGTTTAGCGCCTCTGGTGGCCCTTTCACCGTAATTAAACAGGCGAAATCGGCCGGGCGGGAATATATACTATTATTTAAAATAACCAGGGTTATTCTGTAAAGCAAAAGTAAATTTAACATGTTTATCAGCAGAGTCTAAGCAACTTTTCTAATAGATATACATATACATAAAATGTGAAGTTAATCGATAAGTTTTAAACATTTTCTGCACTGTATAGCCCCGATTATATATTTTTCAAATATTTAATATTTCTTTCTTTTCTTTTGAACAACAGTGACATAGAGAAAACTTAACATTTTCTGTACGAAATAGCCCGGATTATTGGACTAATCAAATAGTTCATGTTTGAAGTGATTGATTTTTACAAATACAGGAATTCCAGTTCCAACAGCAAATATGATTGTTCTTAAAAGTGTGCTTTTGATGTTATGATTCTAATAAAATGATATGTTTGAAGTATAATAAGGGTCGATTCACAATCACCCGGAAACGAAACGGAAAGGAACGCAGCTGTTTAAGACGCAATTGCAACTTAATGAAAAGTTGACTTTGTTGACTTCATTATATTTTTTTTTGAATAAATTAAAAGGTATTTCAAAAGAATCACTTCATTTTTTACACCATAAATTATTCATATCACTGATAAAGTAGCACCAATTTATTTTTTTTTACACTCGATAAATTACGCTTTGAAACCTCTTATATATATGCCCTTATATTCACTATTTGTTTTGAGTAATGTGAAGTAATTAACTAACCGTTTGTTATAATGAAATCACTTGGATTTTCTTTACTTTTTTATTACAATTTGAGAATATCCATTCGGACGTCGACGTTATATCATTACAGTTTCCTATAGAATCTACTTCTATGGATTTCATACACATATGCAACCAAATGTACATTGCGTTGCTTGTTGATCCAAGTCATTCATAAACATCGTTTATTTAATTGTAATGTAAAATAATTGTAATGTATACAGAAAAGCCGTAAAGCCGCTTCCCGGGCGATTGTAAATCAATTCACGTAAATCCTATAATTCATCTTTCCCGTTCCGTTCTCTTTCCCGGGTTATTGTGAATCAACCCTAATGCTTCATTTTTCAGGATGGGATTGTCAATTTATAAAACAACCTTCGCTAAGAAATATCCAGAAGATAATAAAGAATTAATTAAGTTTTACTTACCAAACTGGACGAAAACACGCTGTCTATCAGCAAGCAATTGTTAATTGAAAACAAGCACTTGGAAGTTGTATATTTCACTTTTCACATTATAAAAAATGATTGTATTTATTATTACGAATAGTTATAAACATTAAACATTTGAAGAGTTCTTTTTTACACAGAACTATTCAATGCTCAATTAAATATACTATAGTTTAAAAGAGTTTTGATAAGAAAGATTTAAAATTTTATATCAAAACTTTGGCAGCTGAAAAGCGCCAGCGCGTCACTGCGGCGAAACAGCAAACTACGAAGCAAAGTCACCAACATCTAAATAATACAATTGTACGTTTTAAATTATATATATTAATTTTAATTATTAATTTCAAATGGGAAAAGGTGTAATGGAAATAGCTCGGCCCTTTTTTTCTATCCTAATCGAAAAAGAAACAAAGTGTTTCAAAGGTTTACAGTTTTCATTCGTTCGTATTCTTGATCAATGCAATGAAACAATTGGATTAATCAATTTATTCGGGTTTGAAGTTATTGATTTTTGCAATTGCGCGAATTCTTTATTTTATTCAACAAAAATTTTCTATGAAATTCTAATTGAAACGCTATTGCGACAGCGAATCGGGGTTTTCTCTCTATTAACCGTTGTTTGGAATCGCTCCCTCTTCGATTTGAATCGCTATCGATTAAATTAGAATCCAGCCAATATTATTTTTTAAGTGTGCTTTTGTCGATTCGGTTGTACAAAATCTTTCAATTAAATAGGAATTTACATGGGAATTTGATAGTCGCGTACTACCGAAACGTGCGATAAATTTCTGGAATAAGGGCCCAACATATTCTGAGAGTGTAAACATTATTTCATATGAAATGTCTGAAGCATAATAAGTAGTGATGGGCAAAGTCAATCTTTTATTATTTCTAAATTCAATATATTATAATTTTATGAATGTTACTTATTATAAATATATCAGAAATAAGTTCCCATTTATTAATAAACATAAATATGAAGTTACTTTTTCGCTTTAAATACTTAAAATGACACATTTAGTAATACTCGATTACTAATATTATTCGATTTTGCCCAACACTAATAATAAGGGTCGATTCACAATCGCCCGGGAACGGCACGGATCGTATAAAGAAATGTATCGGGGGATTGTGGACAGATACGCGTAAATTCTACGAGAACGGATCGTAAACAGAAAAGCAGTGAAGCATCTTCCTGGGCAATTGTGAACCGATATATGTAAATCGTATAATACATCATTCACGTTTCCTTTCTGTCCTCCATCTCAGTCAATTGTTAATCAACCCCAAAACTTTATTTTTTTGTAAATGCCGATTAATAAAACAACCATTTACAAGAAAATATACAAAAGATAATAAAGAATTATGTTGTACTTACCAAAATTACGAAAAAACGCTATCTTTCAGCAGCAAACAACTGTTAATTAAAAAAAACTTATAAACATTTTTAAATGGAACAATGGCGACTGAAAAGCGCCAGCGCGTCACTGTGGCGAAACTGCGAACTATGACACAATGTCGCCAACATCTAAATAATTAAATTGCTATGTTTTAAATCATAGATATTTACTTTTATTATTATTATAGCTAATTAATTGGAATGAATTATTGAATTAATTTTACTATTTCGGTTTTTAAGTGTTTGATTTTTGTAATTTTGAGAATTCTTCAACAACAAATATGATTATTTAATTTATTTTTAAATTTCATTCACAATTAATCGAAAGAAGAGTATTTCCAAATGTAGATGATATTTTTTAATTGAATATAACACAAAATATAAAAATGAAAATATAATGAAATAACAACAATAACAAATAAAATAAGAAAAAAACGAAATTCACTACTGCATGTAGAAATTACCTATTCGATGCAATTTTTAGTTGTTTTTTTTTTAAACGTACCGTTTGGATTTGTAAACAAATATTCTGACGAGCGTTTGAAGTATCCTGCCCTTAAATAGTGTGCTTTTGACGATAATATACTAACAGAATGAAATGTCTGAAGTGTAATAAGGGTTGATTAAGCTCGAGAACAGCAACGGATTACATAAAGAAAGTTTGTAAGGCTCCTTGCTGGGCGAATGTGAACCGATACACGTAAATTCAATGGGCCGATTCACAATAGCCTGGGAACGAAAATGAATCGTATGCAGAAAAGCAGTAAAGCCTCTTTCCGGGCAATTATTAAACAATAAACGTAACTCATATTTCCAGTATTCGTTCTTTCCTCCATCCCAGTCAATTGTGAATGAACCCTAAAGCTTTATTTTTTTGTAGATAGGATTGTCAATTAATAAAACAACCTTTTGAAAAAAATGTACAGAAGATAATAAAGAATTAATTATGTTGTACTTACCAAAATTACGAAAAGACGCTACCTTTCAGCAAACAATTGTTAATTAAAAAAAACTTATAAAACTTTTAAATGGAACTATGGCAACTGATAATCGCCAGCGCGTCACTGTGGCGAAGCTGCGAACTACGACTCAATGTCGCCAACATCTAAATAATTAAAATGTTATGTTTTAAATCATAGATATTTACTTTTATTATTATTGCTAATTAATTGGAATGAATTATTGGATTAATTTTACTATTCCTGTTTTTAAATGTTTGCTTTTGCAATTGCGGGAATTCCAGTTCTTTCTTCAACAACAAATATGATTGTTTTTAAAAAATGTGCATTTGTCGATATTATATTACCAAAATTATATGTCTGAAGTGTAATAAGGGTTGATTAAGCTCGGGAACAGAAACGGATTATATAAAGAAAGGCCGTAAGGCCCCTTCATGGGCGATTGTGAACCGATACACGTAAATCCAATGGGCCGATTCTCAATAGCCTGGGAACGAAAATGGATCGTATACAGAAAAGCCTCTTCCAGGGCAATTGTTAAACAATACACGTAAATCATATGATTAAACTTTCCCGTATCCGTTCTTTTCTCCAACCCAGTCAATTGTGGATCTACCCTTTAATGCTTTAATTTTTTTGTAGATGGGATTGTCAATTAATAAAACAACTTTTGCAAAAAATGTACAGAAGATAATAAAGAATTAATTATGTTGTACTTACCGAAATTATGAAAAGACGCTATCTTTCAGCAAACAATTGTTAATTTAAAAAAAACCTGTAAACATTTTTAAATGGAACTATGGCAACTGATAAGCGCCGGCGAGTCACTGTGGCGAAGCTGCGAACTACGACGCAATGTCGCCAACATCTAAATAATTAAATTGTTAGGTTTTATGAAATAAATATGAATAAATTATTAAAAATCAACCAATAAAACACAGATTAGATTGAATAACATTTATTCAATCTAATCTGTGTTTTATGACTTTTATTATTATTCTTGCTAAATGCATTGAAACTATTGGATTGGTCAAATTATTCCGGTTTTTAAGTGTTTGTCGCCAACCCCTAAATAATAAAATAGTTAGGTTTCAAATTAAATATTTACTTTTATTATAATCGTTGCTAAATGCAATGAAATTATTGGATAAATCAAACCATTCCGGTTTTTAAGTGATTGATTTTTCGCAATTGCGGGAATTCCAGTTTTTTCTTCATCAACAAATATGATTGTTTTTAAAAAGTGTGCATTTGGCATTTGTTGATATTATACTAACAGAATGAAATGTCTAAAATGTAATACGGGTTGATTAACATTTGCTCGGGAACAAAAACCGATTGTATAAAGAAATGCCGTAAGGCCCCTTCCTGGGCAATTGTGAACCCATACACTTAAATCCAATAGGCCTATTCTCAATAGCCTGGGAACGAAAATGAATCGTATGCAGAAAAGCAGTAAAGCCTCTTCCCGGGCAATTATTAAACAATAAACGTAAATCATATTCCCAGTATCCGTTCTTTCCTCCATCCCAGTCAATTGTAAATCAACCCTTTAATGCTTTAATTTTTTGTAGATGGGATTGTCAATTAATAAAACAACCTTTTGCAAAAAATGTACAGAAGATAATAATGAATTAATTATGTTGTACTTACCGAAATTACGAAAAGACGCTATCTTTCAGCAAACAATTGTTAATAAACAAAACTTGTAAACATTTTTAAATGGAACCATGGCAACTGATAAGCGCCGGCGAGTCACTGTGGCGAAGCTGCGAACTACGACTCAATGTCGCCAATATCTAAATAATTAAATCGTTATGTTTTAAATAATAGATATTTACTTTTATTATTATTCTTGCTAAATGTAATGATATTGGATTAATCAAATTATTCCGGTTTTTAACTGATTGATTTTTGCAAATGCGGATATTATATTAACAAAATGAAATGCCTGAGGTGTAATAAGGGTTAACAAATGCTCGGGAACAGAAACAAATTGTATAAAGGCCGTAAGACCCCTTCCTACACCGGATTCGCCACACTCTCAAAATGGTTCGAGGTGCACACTGAAATAAACTTAAATGCAAGGCCTATTTATATCAAACGATTGTTAACACTTGAAAAAATTGAGAGAGTTTCAAATCACACTTTTCCTACTTTTTTTTTTCTTCTTAAGAATACTTTCAGAATTCCTGCAATTTGCAATTATAAATAACCATTCGATCAAGGTACGTCGATGGGCGTAACACATATATACATTATAAGAGTATGATACATATGTGTTACCGTATACTCGACCGTCCTTGCCATTCAATATGTATTTACGGAATTGCGGAACAAACAAAAACAAACAATCTAAACCTTACTTTATTTCTGGTCTTAATCTTTATTATTATTCTGTACATTGTAACAAATAAATATACAAGAGGGCGTACAATACCATATAAATGCATTTTTATTTAATGATAATGATTTCTTTTCGAGTGGGCCTCCCACGGTGCACGGACCCGAATTTATTTAAGTTATAAAATAAAAAAAAGACAAATTAAAACACATTCCGATGATGATGACGAGGCTCAGTTCGGTGTTTTTTTTTAGTTTGTTTCGGTATGGATGGGCATGTGTTCTGTCATGTTGCGAGTTTTAAAGTCAATTTAAATGGGATGAAGAAGAAAGCTCGTGTGACGAAAATAAGGAACATTATTATTTTTTTGTTTGTTTCGTTTTGTTT
This sequence comes from Philonthus spinipes, assembly GCA_963082785.1. Taxonomy (NCBI): domain Eukaryota; kingdom Metazoa; phylum Arthropoda; class Insecta; order Coleoptera; family Staphylinidae; genus Philonthus; species Philonthus spinipes. The sequence goes on from OY720311.1 coordinate 12,395,923, forward strand.
AATGGGTGCTTGAAAATTTAACGTCCGGTTTATGTTAGCAGAAATATAAAAAAAATATACAAAATTGAGTTTAATATAGTGGCTGATTTGAGAGAATTTTATGTGAAAAAGTTGTTTATTTTCTTTTCACTCACACAATGGTATCATAACCATTTCGCCCAGTAACCTTGTAAATATTTGTAATTTCAAAAATTTTTTTTTTAAAATAATCAAATGTTTCGTATTCAATTATTGAAATAATTGAATTATTAATTCTTCAATTACTTCCTGTCATATTGTAACCATTTCACTCAATAACCTTTGTAATTTCAAAATTTTATTATTGAAATAATCGAATGTTTCGTATTCAATTATTGAAATAATTGAATTATTTATTGTTCGATTATTTCCTGGGTATCAGTCATTTTGTAACCATTTGTAATTTAAAATTTTGGGGACAATCACATCATTCTTTCTATGACCAGTCCCACCAGGCCCTGGAATCAAACTAGAGCTAGCGTAGCGCTAAATCTGTGCTCCACGAAAGTGAAGAAAAAAGAAGTTTAACATGAAACTTAATTATGAAAATTATGTTTGTTGTTATAGGCATTCATGGATTACTTCTTTTTTAATTCTTCTTTCTGTAAGAGTATGATTCCGTTCAGCCGCCTTCATCAAGGCATTGCGCATGGAACACATTAGTCTGGCGAGGTTCGAACAACCGAAATGGCCATCGCTAGTTATCCATACACTAGACGAACGCTGGCTGAACATTTCATTAAAAGAGTATGGTACTTTTTGAGGACTGATTATTAATAAAATGTATTAAAACTGTTTTCCTTTCTCCTACTTACAAATCAAAAAATTGGGAGAAAAGAAAGCAGTTTTATTAATAATCAAGGAAATTCTCCACAAGCCACAAATAGTAGATTTATAAAACTTAGTATTTCTTATTACAAATTTCATATTCAGGGCTATTCGATAAGGAAATGTTAAGTTTAACGTGTACATTACTTTTTTTCATCACAGTCTAAGGCAATTTTTGTAATGGATATATATATATATAGGGTGTACCGTTGAAACTAACAAATCAAAATAACTCGAAAAATACGTATCATATGAAAAAAATAAAATAAAATTAATGTTTTCTATGGGGACATCATCCTGATTTAAATTCAGCCCCCTGCTGCACCCTCAGTTATATAATATAATTGTTTCATATTGCTCCTCGACACCCAATACGGGTAAAAGAGGATAAGATTAAGAAAAGAAAGAAAGTTCCATATTGCTAGTCTTTCAATGTTTATTGTAATTTCTCTACAATTGTTTCACCACACTGAGTGAAACTTATATTAAATACCGCTATTTAGTATTTTTGTGAAACAATTGTAGCGAGATTACAATAGGCATTGATATTCACACAGATGAAACAATTATAGCGAAATAACTGAGGGTGCGGCAGGGGGCTGAATTTAAAACAGGATGATGTCCCCTTAGAAAACATTAATTTTTTTTTTTTTTTCATATGATACGTATTTTTCGAGTTATTTTGATTTGTTAAAACATGAATTTTTGCATTATTTAACATAAGAAATTATTTTTTTTTTGTCTTAGAGCCGTTTTACACACAAGAATTCTCGCATTAAATTCTTCTTCTTCTGCTATCCCTTGTTGCCCCTTGTTTTTACCCATATTGGGTGTAGAGGGAAAAAGGATACAACAGTGTTAATTATTTAAATTATTTTTACACACACAAGAATTCTCGCATAAATTCTTCTTCTTCCGATATTCCTTGTTGCCTCTTAGGGCGTCGGGTCACATAAATTCATAATATAATTATATATAGAAAAATATTATAAATTTGTGCATGTGCAATACAGTGATTTTTATAATATATTTCTTGCGAGAATTCTCGCGAGACATATATTAAAATATTCTAGAAAATAATTATATAAAACAGTCTCCCAATAATGTAGCATACTACGCAATGGTGCGTCTGTTTGTATTGGACAATTGTAAAAACAATCTGCTCTGCTTATTTTCACAATAATTATTTGCTATGTAAAACAGGAAAAAATATTTTTATATAAATAATTACAGCAAAATTTTTATATATAATTCTCGCACAACTTTCTGCGAGAATTCTTGTGTGTGTAATACGGCCCTTACACCACACAGTGGTAGAAAGGTTAATGATTAAAAAAAATGTTTATATTATTTTACTCTAATTAAAATGTTTCACCAAAAAAAAAAAAAAAAACAACACTTATAATTTTAAAAATTGGATGCTAACGAGTTAAATTTCAATTCATTTTTGTATCTTTAATATTTCAGCTAACACAAGCCGGATAATGAATTTTCCACCACCCTGTTTTACAATTTTCCCTTAAATTTACAATAAATACTTAAGAAAGACAATCTATAATGTAATAATATTTTTTATTCCTTTCTTCACTTTCATTAATTTAAAAAATAAATAAAAAATATTATTAGATTATATCAAGAAACTTCACGTACTCACCAACAAATATCTTCAAGACAATCTATATTTTTATTTAAACACTAAGTAATTAAAATTTAAGATATTTTATCACGGGTTTAGTGAGAACTTAAATAAGCATATCGAAAATGTTGTCGTATTAATTAAAAATAAAAGCTGGATGAAGATGCAATAAATTCTTATTTCTCAACTAGTAAAACACTAGTTGAGAAATAAGAATTGTTTGTGTACTTTCAACAAATTGTAAAATTATTGTGGGTCTAGCGATTAAAATTATTGTACTTATAAACACATTTATTATTAATAAAAAAAAATGTTTTCAAAATTAAAACATTAATCGAAAAAAAAAAAGCGCGAAACAAATTGATCGATAGAAATTTTTAAAAAAGTGAATATGGATTTTCAACAATTGAACGTCACAGTTGTTAAAAATCCATTACCACTTTTTTTTGAAAAATCAAAACAAATTGTTCTTTACTGATATGTCGTCAATACATCGAAAGTAAATTCTGTAGATCATGACAATTCACAACCCCTGCTTATCTTTTCTTTTTAATTTTATTTATTTAGTCTTATATAACATCGTTATATGTTCCTCTCTACTTCTCAGTGTGAGGTGTTTTTTTTTAAACAAGGTTTCAAGATAGAAAATTAAACACCGTTGTATTCACTGTACTTCACAGGTTGTATTATACACTAAATGTACATTTCGGATACTAAATATTCATTATCAATAGTTGTAGTATTGATAGAATGGTGTTTAATTTTTTTATATTATAAAAACTTCATGTAACTCCATCTCCATCTTAATTGTTTAAAGGCTTCAAGAGTTATATTAACAAAAAAATTTAAAAATGGCATAGCCATTGTGCCACCTTACAACACAGGCTATCTACCATTACATTATTTATCAATAGAAATTGATAAATCACTTTGTTCGCAACAGATTGCGAAAACCGTACGGACCATTATATTTTGTTTCTATTGTAAATTATATGAACTTTTATATTTTGTATCTTTGAAAGATTTACAGCGATGATTTCATTCATGAATTGTAACAGAATTTGAATTTCTTAAAAACTCAAAATCCACGAACCCGAGACTGTTTTACGACCGACCCAAACGGCGTCGCTAATCAAAGAAGCGCTCTGCAATTAGCTACGCCCCACGACGCGATTTTGGGGCAGTAAACCTTCCTCGATAACGAAATTTGAAAAGGCCTTTGTGCTTAGTCGAACGTGATTGATACAATACGACACCATATCAACGCGAGACGGGGGTTTATTTCCGATAAGAGTAAAAATGCAGCCTCGGGAATTTGTTAATTTGTCAAGTTTCTTTACGTCCTATCATTTCTGTCTCTCTCTTTAGATTTCGTACCCTCTCGAAACTTTTCTGTCTCTCACTTTAGATTTTCTTACTCTCTTGCAATTTTTCAAACTCCACCCACTATTTTTCAACCAATCACGACCTTATCAAAATCTTCTTCAAACTAACATCACTTTTCTATCGTCTCTCGCACGAGTAAGTAACTCTTCTTGTATGTGAAACTTGTTGAAATCTTTACTTGTCTTGTTTAATCATTATTTTTGTTCACTTTTATTTTGTATATTTTATTTTAACTTGTAACAAATTATAATAGTATTTAAACCTATTACATTGTAATATTTATTTGTTTTATAAATAAATTATTATCTAAAATACACACTTAGGTAATAAAGAAATTTATTCCTATTTACCGTGTTATAAAATTAAAATAAAAACCGCCATAGGCGTAAACACACTTGGTCACAGTTGTTTAAATAAAAATTATTTCAAAATAAATAATAAATTTTTTCCATACCCCGACACCAATTGGTAAAAGTGGACATCGATTATATATTATATTTATATATATATATATATATTTTCCATTCGAGTCCCTTAAATAATCCGCTTTCAAATTTGTTGCCGCAATAATAAAATACTGTTAAATTTATTACCGCTATAAACTCAACCCGAATAAAATAACTACACGAGGTCTTTCCCTTAATCCTGGTTTTTGCCTTTAATCCACTATAGCACAGAATATGGAGTAACCAGAAGAATCACGCCCGTAACTCGAAATTTTTAGTTTAGTTTGAAGCTTAAACTTCAAAAAACGGGCACTCTGTAGAATGCCAAGTGTTAACCATTATAAACATGTGTTAATGATTATTCTACAGAATTATTTAATAAAATGTTCAAACGACATTCATCTAGAGAACGGATAATTAGTGACGGCCTTTGAAATTAGGCAAAAGATGGCGCTTGCGTCGTCTTCCATTTATTATGATTCTACAAAATACTCATTATTGGGGCTTAAGAACATGGGGATTTCGGTTTCAATTTTTATTTTTAAATTCCTTTTAGAAACGAACTATTTGAACTATCAGTTTAATTTTGAAACGCGTTTTTTCATTAACAATGAATATGTTTAAAAGTGACTTATCAGTGAAAAACAGTTTGTTTTGTTTTTTAGAATATTTTCGATCAATGGATTAGTTTTAAAAATATATATAGGGTGTCCCACGAGGTAGTGGACAGCCGATATCTCGAAAACGGTTAGTAGTACGAAAATGAAATTTGGTGGCTTTATATGGTTTGAAATGATGCCTTTTTCTGAATATATAGATTTCATTTCCGTCTCTCTATTTCTGTGAAAATGATATCAACTTCAGAATTTCAAATGGGACACCCTGTATATTTATTGATTTTTGGAAAAGTGATTGAAAGAAAAATACAGCAATACCATATTATTAGGGAGTTTTATTTTAAAATGTGCTGAAAATGAGTTTCTTCCATCAAATGCGGATAATATAAGATACATAAGCAGCATGTCGACATACTCATCATACGTAAAACTGGGAGATATTACTTACACGTAAGCAGAATGTATTGTCAACTTGACATCACACATATGACATGAAGCATTTTCAATTTTTTTGCTCTTTTTTTGTTAATCCATGCCACCGCGATTATCTATTTAAATTATTACTTCAATAATATTCACTCATTTTACTGTTTTGCTGTATTTGTCTTTCAATCACCTTTCCAAAAATCTATAAATATACAAGGTGTCTCATTTGAAATTCTAAAATTGATGTCATGTACTCGGAAACGGAAATGAAATCTATGTATAGAAAAAACGGCATCATTTCAAACCATATAAAGCCACCAAATTTCATTTTTGTACTAATAACAGTTTTCGAATTATCGGCTGTCCACTACCTCGTGGAACACCCTGTATATATATACAGAGAGCTTTTTTATCAGTATATATTTCCCCTATGTATACCTGCAAAATACGCGAGTCAAACGCATTAATGTATGTGTGTTTAGTTGCCTATAACACGCAACTGATTATTTGACATAAATAATCAACTAAACATACACACATTAATCGGTTTAATGCGTCTGACTCACGTTTTTTGCAGGTATACACTTCACCTAATGTATACTGATAAAAAAACCTCTCTGTATATTCAAATCAGTAACAAATGTGTTTAAACCCACAAAATTATCAAACACCTGAAATGATATTTCAGGCGTCAGAATATTTAATACGGATTCGTGAAGAAGAATAAACCCACAAAATTCAGCACAGAAAGAGCTATTATTGATAGCCCAAACTAGCGAAGACATAATTTTAATTTCTTCATCCATTTGCCCTTTTATTTATATTTTTATTTTGACACTTAATTAAATGTGAGTTTCGTGAAGATTTGAAAGATATATGGAAACACTTTTGTCACTTACTTCATATATTTAACATCTTTATTGACAAATAACGTTACATTTTACAATGCGTAGTATGTGTGTTTACAATATTTATAGAATTATTTCAATTTGTCATGTAACTGTCATTGTCAAATGGCTATCGACCCGGGGTCTTTCTGCCTACTTATTTCATTTATTAACAGATGTACATTTCAATCACCATGACCGCAAAGATTCTTTCTAAAATATTGATAATGGTAGTGTACATCTATCAATAAATAAAAAAAGTGAACAAAAGTGTACAAAGTGTTTCGATATATATTTTTATTTCTTTTTCACTCAACATAAGAAAGATTGAAAGAGTTAATTTATCATAATATTTGAGCAAAAAAAAAAGTTGGTCAACAAACTAACATTATAAATATAAGCAACCAATTAAAAATACAAGTACAGTATGTATTATAAAATATCTGAATATGCTATATAAAATATACAAGGAGACAGAAAGCCCGGGACTTCCAATTACCCTATCACAGTCGTAGTTGGATCAAATTAGAAAACAAACAGAAAATATGTATTGAACACATATTTTTTGTTTGTTTTCTAATTTGATCAAACTTTTTGAAACATCGAATGATAAGAAACACAACTTATAAACTTCTTTATATTTGTTGTGGAAACTTTTAATTATTTAAATAAAAATGGTTGTCCTTTCTAATACTTATTTTTTTATTATTTTTATTTAGTCTTATATAACATTGTTATATGTTCCCCTCTACTTCTCAGTGTGAGGTATTTTTTTTTATTAAACTAAATATATATTGAAGATGGAAACATAGTTTTCGAAATATATTTAGATCAATAAAAAATAAATCTTCAATTAAGACAGGATAAGCATTTTTATTTATAATAAACATGTGCCAGGCCTTTCTATACACCTTGTATAACAATATTTAATACTTATGTATTTTTTAAATTACAGGTTTTGTTATATATAACTAAAATGTAGTATGAAATAAATATGAATAAATTATTAAAAATCAACCAATAAAACACAGATTAGATTGAATAATTTTAACAATAATTTAAAATTTTAAATTCTCTTGAAAATGGGCTAATAACCCGAAACTAGTCGAGAATTTAAAGTTATTCAATCTAATCTGTGTTTTATTGGTTGATTTTTAATAATTTATTCATATTTATTTCATACAATATGAACTACAAATGTCTAAATATTAAAACCATTAATTAAAATATAGTAATATGATGGATTGTCTATAATACATTTACTTGAATAATAACACAAGACGTTTTTCCTTACTTCACTTTTTAGTGAGTGAAGACAAAAAAACTCTTGTGTTATTATTGATATTAACACTTCAGATAAACTCAAAACTCATATATTTCATACATTTACTTATAAATAACAAAACCTATAAATCACTTATGTATTTATTTTAAACATAAGGGAAAATCTTCTTTTTTCTATCTTAATTTCCACACGCTCGGGTAAACTCTCGTAAAGTCAAGCTTTTTTTTAATAAAATGCACAAATCATACACCAAATTCTGTACTTACAGTTAATTTGCTTTAGAAAAAAAAACTGTGAATCTTTCATTTGAAAAAAAAAATAGAAAACTAGAAATTTATCTTGTCAGTATTTAAAATATTTTCAAACGTTTATGGAATTATAAAAAAAGGAAATTCCTTTCTGTATTGACGATGCCACTTGAAATTAGGCAATAGATGGCGCTTGCGCCATCTTTCCAATTATTATAATAAATAGTGAAACAAGTTTTTTTTTTAATTCTAAAATAATTTATATACTTTTACCTATTTTCTTTCTTTCTTTCTTTTTAATGTAATTAAATCATTTCATAGGGGAATTCAAGTGTAAATCTGTGTGGTGATTTCTCTATTAAAAAAAGTAACAACTGGTTGAATCGTTTTCACTCGTCGTGTGTCCGGAGGATAAAATTAAAAACACTTTACTGTTTGTTTGTTTGAATTTCTCATCGTTCTTGCGTTTTGGTTCTCTCAGTGCCTGAAACGGTGATTGTTTTTATTATGGAAATTGTTCTTGCGGTGGAGGAAACGCCTGTTGTTGCCTCGTTGCCGACCATTTTTGTAATATTGCCGATAGGGATTGGTTTGGTACTCCTACAAGAAAAACAATTAGAATTATTTCATTATTAATTAATTATACAGGGCTAGTTAAAATTACCAGAATACCTGGTTAATTCGAAAATATTTCAAATAAAAGTTTCTTGACTATAAACAAACCTTCATTTAAATTTTGATGTAAAGAGAACGCTCAACTTTTTTATATATATATATTCAATGACCCTTTCTACCCATATGGGTGTAGGGTTTTAACTTTTTTATACCATTTTCATTTTACTTTAGTGACTAATTTCAATTTCACGGTAATAATAATTATCAAACTACGTTAAAAAAGTCAAGTGTTTTCTAGAAAAATGTTTCAAATAAAAGTTGTAGATCTTGAAAAAGTAAATAATTTTTGTTATAAAACTTATATTGTACGACCTTCACATTTCATTTTATAAGAGGAAGAATTTCATCTACCTGATAAATTCCCTTAGAAATAAAAAATTGCTATGGAGACTTTAATCATTGAAATAATTATTTTTATGTTAAATAAGACGTCAAAATGCTGTCATATTTAAAAAGAGTTATTCCCATAAAAAAGGTGTCAGGTTAGGTTAAGATCACCTAACCTATTTTAAGGGAATAACTGTTTTATATAATTTTATCTATGCAAAACTTACAGTGCTTCACATAATAACACATTTTTAACGGATGTACATTGTGTCCGTCTAGCTTTTGCATAGATTAAATGAAAGAAAATACGATTTTTCTCATTGGAAAGAAGTTTATTTACTCAAGAGTTTAAATTCAATAAGTTAAAAAAAGTTAGGACACTGTACTTATCGTTGGCCATCTATCGTCAGTATTGAGAACCAATGTACCATTCACATATGAAAACACAAGGAAATCTCGCATTTCACTGTTATTCTAACAAATTGAATTTTTATAAATTATGACACATGTGATGCTTTATTTATTTTAATTCACTAGTGCCAATAAAATGTAAAATAAAGAAAAATCAATGCATTCTAAAAAGAAAAGTTCTCGATCATATGGTACTACAAAATGGCGCAGACAGAATTTTTATTTGAACTTACATTTTCTAATAATTATTGGCCCCTATTCCTGAAATTGATTGAACGAACATGTGAATTTGACAGTTGCGTACGACCGATTTCATGCGATCGATTTCAGGAATAAGGCCGATTATTAGGTTAGTTCGTTACACGCTCCAATGCAGGAGTAAAAAAGTGCAAATAATTCATAGTCAACTGACGTTAATGAAAAGCGGGGAAACCAGTATGAACCAACAAATATATTCCAAAACATCTTAAATAAAAATGAATTCACAATATGTGATTTCACCAACCACAATTTTGATGTTGTATGTCAACATATCGATAATCAAAATTATATGTACTTTGCTTAGAACACATAACCTAGAAATATTGCTGGATACTAAATTATTTTATTTTTATTACTGCTAGATGTTAAAGTAATTGAATCCCTTGCACTAACCTACATGCAAAGCGTTTGTGACAGTCAACTCCAGTTCATGAATACTGACATGAACTAACCTGAATAGGCGATTTCACAAATTTGAACTCTATTCAACTTACTGTACAACAAACCTATTATGTCTTTTTTTTTTTAAAGGATGAGGGATGAAAGGATACGAAGGTTAAGGATAAGAATTGAGGATATGGCCTTGGCTGCTAGGCCATTTCGACCAGTCACTGTTATTTTTAATATTAATTTTTAAGATGTCACAATATACCCATGGACCCGAATGAAATTTGTCTCATCTGGAACGGGACTCGAACCCGCAGTCTTTCTGCCTCATGAGCAAGGCCTTTACCCACTCGACTATCCCAATCCCCCTATTATGTCTTGAAATGGACATTCAAATAAAAATTATTTTTAGGTTAAGTAAAAATATTTTAAAAAATCTGTTTGGGCCATTTTGTTACAAAAGTAACAATGCTAAAATGATAGTCGTAACATATATAATATTCTTTAAAATACAGAAATGGAAAATCTGTTTAAGCAAATTTCATTCATCAATTTTTATTAATCGGATCATCCATTTTTACAACAGCAACAAAAACTAAAATTGCTTTATAATCCGACATTATTTTATTTACTTGAAATAGCTGAAAAAAACTATTTGAGACACCTAATTCAAACATACAGAGTTATTAATTTTTCATAAGAAATTGTAAGATTTTCTTCTTGAAAATTAGGTTAAATGGTGGGCTTTCACCTGGTGAAGCCGGCCCGTCGACTGCAAGGCTAAATCGCTTTGGCCGTAAGACAATGCTCTGTGTTTGGTCGGACCAGTGTGGTGTGGTGTACTACGAGTTGTTAAAACCTGGTGAAACGGTGAACACGGATCGCTACCGACAACAAATGATCAATTTGAATCATGCGTTGATCGAAAACGGCCAGAATGGGCCCGAAGACATGGCAAAGTTATCTTGCAACATGACAACGCGCCGTCTCATACCGCTAAACTGGTGAAAGACACATTAAAAACACTTAATTGGGAAATATTATCGCACCCGCCATACTCTCCAGACATCGCCCAATCCGACTATCACCTTTTCGCATCGATGGGACACTCCCTTGCAGAGCAATGCTTCGCTAATTTTGAAGAAGTCGAAAAATGGCCCGTCGAATGGTTTGCCTCGAAAGAGAAAAAGTTTTTTTGGGATGGTATCCATAATAACCAATGGTCAATACTTTGAATAAAAAAATTTTGAGATTCCTCTGAAAATTAAGTGTTTTCTTTATGGAAAAAACCGGCAAATTTCAACTAACACCCCTGGTATATATCGACTTTATACAAGCATTCAGGAGTCTCTTTCTACTCAAATTCAAAATAAAATTAAAAAAGTCGATGTTAGCAAATGATCTGTTGTTAAGTTGAGGCAATATGTCAATGTTTATTTTTTGTTTGTTTAATTTTATATAACTTATATAATTATATCTTATGTTCTTTATAACTATAAATTATGTAATTTATATATTTTAGGTTTGGATGGTAGAACTGAGCATAAGCTTAACTGAATCCTACCTAATGATTCACTTGTCTTGTGTATTTCCTCCTCATATTTGTAATGGAAACTTTTAAATAAAGATTATTATTATTGATAAAAAAAATTTGATTGAATATCACTTGACGGAAAAAAATAATATTTCGATTGTACAATTTGATTTCGATTGTACTCATTTGATTTACCTCACCTGAAATGGGTTGTAACCGGGGTTCGATTTGAAACTGCCGCCACCGTTGGACGTCTTGACATGCTTGACCCTGCCCTGGTCGAGCTCGTCCACGTGGGCCCGCTTCCGGTCCTCCCTCTTCTCATTGGCTATTTCCTTATCCAAATGAGCTCTAGTACCATTCCAAGTGGAAACCGGTGCTGAATACCCGCCAGTCGACATCTTCAACAACTCGTTGACAGTCGCTCGGTCATTCACCACCTTCTTTCTGCAACCGTCCGAAGGTTGGTTATCCGTGGAAGAGGTGACCTTCCACTCCCCGTTGGTTGTAACTTTAGTGACTATTTTCGTTTGCGCATCGTCTTCGTCATCATCGTCGGAGCTACTATCGTCCTCCTCGTACGGCACCAGCTTAGTCAACTGTGAGGTGGTAGAGCTAACGGCCGAAGACGAGGAAGTTGAGGTTGAAGTAGAAGGTGCACTGTTGTTGTTGGTGGTGGTGCTGTTACTACACCCGCTATTAGAAGACAAAGTGCGTGTTAATGAGCTGCTACTTTTTTTTACTTCCTTCGCCGTAACCACCATTTTCGCCATTACCTGTTCGCTATCACTTTCGCTCGACGATGATGAACTATTGTGCCCGTTCAGCGTGCTGGTCACTGTGCCGTTTTGATCCTCCAACTTAAACAGTTTATTCGGGGGTAATTCCGGTCCGTAAACAGCAGATCTTTTCACGTTTTCACCATTGTTATTGTTACTGCTACTGCTGTTTACCGCCGTGCCGTTCGTTTGTGGTTTACTGGATGTAGCTGATGTTGAGGAGGACGATGAGGATGCCGCTGAGGAGGTCGTGTAGATTTTCACGTTCGTTTTATCACCTTCTTTCATTCCTAAAGTTTTAGATTTGGAAATGCCGTTCGTCGCCACGGGTTTCACGTGGCTCGGCGCCTGTTCTAGCTCATAGAGCATAATATAGGCGTTTGTGGTGAAGACTGCCTGGTGCGAAATCGGCCGCACCTGATTAAAATAATTCCATTCATATCCACGTTAAGTAAAAATGAAAACATCTTAAAATTTAATAAACTTACGGGAACACTCACCATACTGTCGTCGAATTGATAGAAGTTGCCGCAGGGCGCTTGCGCCACGGCCGTGTAGTGACCGCACCCAACTGTTGGACCCATATGTGTTACCAGAGCCACCAGTCGGTACACCAAAGGCGTGTTGGGGCGGTTCCGTGAATACTTGGTCAGCTCAAGTCGCTGCTTGAACTGTACGTGCTTCGTTATCTTATTGTTGGTCACTGAAAATCGCTTCAGCTGTATGCACAACACCATCGGTGCTCTCTCCAATGAAAATTGTTTTGTGGCAGGTACCTAATGAATTAAAAACCAGTTTTAAATCTATATGTCATTAGGATCAATTAAAGCGTTATCAAATAATTAATGTTGCATAGAAAATAATAATAATAATAATAATATATTTCTCAACAAGCAGAGCCTAATTACAGAGAAATATATATGTATACACTGAACTAAATAAAAGTTGTACAGTGTGAGTACAGGTATATAATGAATTCAGAATAAACATTCGCTAATGTCAAACATAAATTCTGTATAAAACAATTTATGTCTGACATTAGCGAATGTTTATTCTGAATTCATTATATACCTGTACTCACACTGTACAAATATATTTAGTTTAAAAATGTCGACAAAACATTGGATTTCATGATAATTCCGTATCATTTTATATAATGGAGAAAACATGTAGTGACATAAGAAATGACATTTCTGTTGGATTAAATCAATGGTTTTCTTTGGTATAACAAATTTCACAGCAGCAACATTGCTGTGAAATTTGTCACACCTCTGTTACTGTTATTTTAGTGCTCTATTCTGATTTTAATATTCTACCTTCTATTTGCATTGAATAAATATGCTTTTGTCAAAATAGTAGTTTTTGTGAAAAAAAATGTGTTTTTGTAAAAAATTATTATTTTGTAAAAATATTTTTTTAAACAATGTTTTCGAAGAGAAAAATAGCGTTTTTGTTAAAAAATAGAAATTTTGTCAAATGTAGTATTTTTATAAGAAAATAGTGTATTTATAAAAAAATAATGTTTCTGGAAAAAAATACTTTCCCTTGGACAGGGATAAAAAAAACACAATTTTTCTTTGCAGAAACATTATTATTTTTTACATAAATACAATTTTTTTTTTCACAAAAACACTATTTTTTGTAGAAAAAATAATGTTTTAAAAAGAAAAATGGTGTTTTCGCAAAGGAAAACGGTGTTTTTTTTAAATAGTATTTTTTTTAGAAAATAATGAGAAAATTAATTATTTTTTAAAAAATATTTTTGTAAATTAATGTTTTCTAAAGAAAACAATTTTTTTTGTTAAAAAAATTATTTTGTAAAAATTGTTACTTTGCAAAAAAATGTTTTGCAAAGAAAAATTTTGTTTTTGTAAAGAGTATTATAGTTTTTGCAAAAATAATTTTGTTAAACACATAATACACAAAAACACTATTTTTAACAAAAAAAAAAATTAAAAATGTGAAAAATATAGTGCTTTCATAAAATATAGTATTTTTAAAAAATATTGTTTTTGTAAAACAATACTTTCCTTTTCCTTTTTTCACATAGCACTATTTTTTTGATATGAAAAATAATGTTTTACAATAAAAAATAGTGTTTTTGTAAAAGAAAATGGACACACCATTTTTTTAAAATATAGTATTTTTTGAAAAATAATATTTAGTAGAAAAATAATTATTTTGTTAAAAAAATTTTTGTAAAAATGTTTTGTAAAGAAAAAAAGTTTTTTTTGTTAGAAAAATAATTATTTTGTAAAAATACATGCTTTCCTAAAAAATATGTTTTTTGTGAAAAAAATAGTGTTCTTATATAAAAATATTATTTTGTCAAAAATGGTGCTTTTGCAAAACAAATAATATGATTCTGTAAAGAAAAATAGCGTTTTTATAAAAACATAATGTTTCTGTAAAAAAAAATATTTTGTTAAACACACAATACATAAAAATACTATTTTCAAGGCAGAAAGACCGATGGTCGATAGCCATTTTCTGAGGCTTAACTAGAGGTTTATGATTGTAATGTAATTTAACATATTTCTCAGAAATAAAGATTTTCTATATATATACTATTTTCAATAACAAAAATTAAAAAAATGTGAAAAATATAGTGCTTTCATAAAATATAATATTTTTTAAAAATATTGTTTTTGTAAAAAAAGTGGTGATTTTTTTAAAAAAATAGTGTTATACCTTTTTCTGACAAGATTCGCAATGATAAGACTGATCATCGAGCTGTTCCCTGGAGAAATAAGCATCTAACGCTTCCTCCAACGTCTGCGCCTTCCTAATATCCAACAGAAGGTCTTGAAAATGCTGAAACGTGGTGCTGACGTGACCACAGTCGAGGCACCGCACCGCCGACCTCAGGTATCCGCCGAGTATCTGATTCAGGGGGGTCGTCTCCTTCGTCCTCGAGTCGAACTGCTGGTGGTTCTTGAAACGTCCGAGATACGATTTCTCCATCGCCTCGACCAGATACCGCAGGAACTCGTGGGCGTCCTCCTGTCGGCCAGGTATCAGGTTCCGGCACACCAACCGGAGTTTGTTGTAGATGAGGAACGGACGGATTGAGCTGGCGTTTCGTTGTTGCGAGTCTTGCAGCGTTTTCCTCATGGCGCATATTATGCAATAACCACCTATTTAACAATTATAATTACTGTTAACATCTTTATGTTAGTTGTGGAGACTTTAATTATTTATTATTTAAATAAAACCCTACACCCATATGATTGGCTAATCTAGCGTGAATTCTATGTAAAAAATCAGTAGATATGAAAAATTTATGCTATTATATAATTTAATATGCAACAATAATGAGTGTATAATTTAATAGTTGTAGCGAAACATTTGGTGGTAATATAGTTTATGTGGTTTCCTTATGGTGGTTATCGATAAACAAATGGTTGGGAACCACTGATATAGAATGATTATATGTATTGTACCATTATAAATTATGTAAGTAATATGAATAAACTAGCGAAAGAAAATTTGGAAATTAACGATTTTAACCAATTTATTTAATGAAACGTTCATTAATTAGGCAAAAGGTAGCACTTGCGTCGTCTTTAATTTATTATGATTAACCAATTTATGATCTATTATTCATATATAGATATAATTTATATGTTAAGTAAGATAAAATATATTTTTATATATACAGGCTGAGTTTTTTTGATGTTCTCATAATCTTGGAAACTGTTGGAAATAGAAATACAGTTAAATAAGGAAAGAAGTGTAATTCTACAAGACAAATAAAATGACACATTCAAAATAAAAAATAAAATAAAAAGTAACTAAATATTTTTAAAAAAGTAAAATGTGTTAATTTTTTTTAAAATCAATATTGCTTTAATGGATTTAATATTTAGACATTGGTAGTGTTGCGATATAATCAGCGATTTCCCCAAAAAGTATGGACAATAGACCGTGACCGTACCCGCGCAGCATGGGTACATGCCTAAAGACGATTTTTTCTGAAAGAGTGCTCAAATAGTTTTTAAATTGTTTTATCACTCTTTTCTTCACCTCACACTGAGAAGTAGAGAGGAACATATAACGATGTTATATAAGACTAAATAAATTATCACTCTTTTCTACGATTCCTGGATTTTAGACATCCGTCAACACTAAATGGTTTCTAGAGAAAATTTATAATTAGACAGTGTTGTCATATTTTCTATATAATTAACCATGTCCACGCTTTTATTAAGGGATTGAAAGCTCCACCCCTTACCCCTCCTGTATGCGGGGGAGATTAGTGAAACTTTGTACATATATTAAAATACCTTTGAAGAGGAAACATTTAAAATAAAAAAAAAATAAAAATTGTTTTTCTTCGAACCAACAAGACTTTGCATTTAAAACAGGTGGTTCATATTGTGTAAAAAAAAATTGAATAGATTATTAAAAATCAACCAATAAAACACAGATTAAATTTAATAACTTTAAATTCTCAACTAGTTTCGGGTTATCAGCACATTTTCAAAAGAACTTAAAATTTATTTTATTAAATAGTAAAGAGTATTTATTCATTCACTTGGTCAGTTATTTAAATATATTAAATTTAAAAAATTATTATTTTATTAAATTATTAATTATTATTATTAATTTTATTATTATTAATTTTAAAAATAACTATGGCATATGTTATATTGGATTAAAGCCCAATTTTACAATCCGCAAGTAAGATGTGCGATACGTTACTATCGCAGAATAAAAGTTCTCTTTTTTTTATTATCAATGAGACAATGCTGCCTGTCTCATTGATAATCAAATGGAGAGAATCATAAACATTAACTTTGTTTCCGCAAATACATTACTTATGCTTTACTTGCAGATTGTGAAATTGGGCCTAAAGGAAAAAAAATCATCCAAGGAAATTAACCAACAAATTGCAAGATGAATATTCTTGTTCTAACCTAAAATAAAGCTTGGATTACAAAGCATTAAATTCTTGATTTGTTAAATTTGTAATATTAAAAAAAAAACTGACTAGACTGTTATCTTAGATAAAGTTTGGGTGGCCTCTTGGCCTGTACCACCGCGACCTTTGCAGATCTATTGTGGATTAGATTGTTATCTTACCGGAATCTTCACATTCAGACATGTGTTGTTTGTCGGACACGAGCCAATTGACGAGGGCGGGCACATGGAACAGCGCCTGCAGCGTGGAATTTAAGTAACACGTGTTACCCATGTTGACCATGCCAGCTCCCACCGTCCAGTCCGCGTTATTCCAGCCCAATTGTACGGCCGATATCGGGAACAGTTCGTGCTTGGCCAGTGTTAGGGTTTCCTCTCCGCCCATGTTGTCAGCTTTACTGTAATACACATTTAATTTAATAAATAATAAAATCAACAAAAAAACTTGATGGTTTGATCGAGTTCTCACTTAAACCCATGGTGAAATCTATTCAGATTTATGCGTGTGATATTTAAATAATAAATATGAATATATTATTAAAAATGTGTACCCGACACCTAAAAGGGTAAATGGGATTTTGATAATATATATATATTAAAACCCTACACCCATATGGGTAGAAAGGGTCATTTTATATATGTATATATTAAAAATGTACCAATAAAATAAATAAAACAAAGATTAAATTGAATAACTTTAAATTCTCAACTAGTTTCTAGAAAATGGGCTGATAACCTAAAATTAGTCGAAAATTTAAAGTTATTCAATTTAATCTTTGTTTTTATTTATTTTATTGGTACATTTTTTTAATAATATATTCATATTAATTGTTTAAATTTACACAACGCCCTAAGGAGTAACAAGGGATAGAAGAAGAAGAATTATTTATTTAAATAATACATTAAATAATTGATAGTAATAGCTTTGGCAGCGTAGACCTTCGGTATTAAGTATTTTAGTTTAACTGATTAGTAAACAGCGATCCGATTCTACAATCGTTTCAAATTTACCACTCAGTTGACAAAAATGCGCATGCGCGACCAGCTGGCGTCAAAACCATAGAAAACTTAGTCGAGATGGTGAATGTTGACAACTCTATAAATAATCGCGCCAACTGAGGTCGGAAGCTCAACTACTAAAATTCTAAAATACAGTTTTCTTTAGTGGTTAAATTTGATAAATACCATAAAGAATATAAATTTAATTTCAAAACTATATAAAACGGTATTAAAAATCTAATTTAGAGTTCAAAACGATTTTCAAATACAATAGAAAAAAAGATTTATTCACTTGGTCACAGCTATTTAAAATAAAAGAATTGAAGAATACCATAGATATTAATCACTAGATAATTTTCAATTTATAAAATAGATAAATATATCAACCAACTATTTCTAATGTAACAACAATAAATAATTAATAATTTTGACTTCAAAACAATAAAAAATATACAGTTATTTAAATTTGGTTGGTTATTTATTTATTTCCAATTTTAAAGTTACAATAAAAAGATTAAAACAGACGTGAACAAATTATCTAATATTATGCATGTTTCTAACAAAAGTTAAAAACTACCTAAACGATGATAAATATATTTTCACGTAATGCATTCACCCTTCAGTAACCCCTATAAAAGGAAATCATTTTTAATAAGTTTAACGTGTACGTTATTAATTAATTTCACATTTTATTAATACATATCTATTACAATAGCTACTTAGACTGTGATGATAACATACACGTTAAAATTAATATTTTCCGTGCGTAATAGCCCCGAATAAAAAACTAATATTTAGCAATCTAACATAACCTATTTTATGAAATACAAATAACTGAACCTGTACTAAAAAAGCTCTAAACACGATGTACACTAACAATATAAAATTTAACAAAACACTAAAATCACTAACAATACAATAAAACAAAGCAAAAATCCACAATACGAGCGAGTCATAACCAACCAAAACATTAAGGACGTTTCTGGACGATGCGCGGCTGCGCGCTCGGTCTCACTTCAGGTTTATCTCATGCTCCGAGCACGGGTAAAAATACCGGAGTGGTACCACTCCGTTCGTCCTAATAACGCTTTACCTCACAATTGTAGAATCACCTCCCAAGGTTTGACTCTGCGTTAAATTACCAAAAGTGTAACTATCAATTGTAGAAGCGGGCCTTAGGAGTGATAATAGATAATCGCTTATTACTTAAAAAAAAAACAATAAAATTTGTGACAAGGCTGAGATTGTAGGGTTTCGTCTGGCATATTTCGAAAGAAATGAATGTTACTTCTTTTAAACTTTTGTATTGCGCATTAGTCAAAAGCTATCTTGAGTATGCCTGTCCAGTCTGGTCGCAAATGGTTGATATAAACCGCAAAAACAAAATGTTCAGAAATATGGAGTATAAGCTTGGTAAGCGACATATCCAGGGCTGTTGTGAGGATATTATGGTTTCATTAAATATTCCTTCTCTGGCAGAAAGAAGAAAATTTTCGGACTTAAGTTTTTTGCATGGATTACTAAATTCGTACATTATCTGTCCAGCTTTGTTAGTTGACATTAAATTTAATATACCTAATTATTCCAGTTCACTCGGAAAAGTCTTAAGTCAAACGTTTCTTATAATAGTCCTGTTAGTTGTATTTTAAGATCGGATAATAAATTAAATCAGTACGACTGCTTTAATTTATTTGATACCTGTAAATATATATATACCCCTACACCACCATTATGGTAGATGGGGATTTTAGATTATATATAATATATAAATATATATATATATTCAGTGACCCTTTTTACCCCTTCAGGTGTAGGGTTCTGTTTAATATAATATTAGAGTTAACTTACAATTTAAGGTAAATGGTAGAATATTTTTGTAAAATGGGGTTTTCCGTGTATAATAACAATTTTAATCATCACAATCCAGCTTTTATAATAGATATTTTTCATAGAATGTCAAATTAATTAATAGCGTACACCTTAAACTTAACTTTTTCCTGTACGGAATAGCCCTGAATGAGTAAGTAAACAAAAGCATGTGAAACTTTGTAAGATGCTGAATATTTAATTCTATTTAACAATCGAATAATTTTTTTTGTAAACAACGCATAGTAACTAAATTATTAAGATTATTTTACTGGATTTGAAATAATTTAAAGACAAAACCTATCCCTTATTTACTGTATTAACCCGCACGACCACTCACCTTGCTGTCGGCGTGGCGGGTTCGGCTGACTTAAGCACGATGTACTTGGATTTGAGTTTGTCGAGTACGGTGGACTGGTAGCTGCCGGCCGGCTCGAACTCGATGTTCGAAAGCAGCGCCTTCTTGGTGGTGCCGGCCAGCTGCACGTCCAGGCTGCCGGACGGGTCGGCGTTCGACGACGAGCTCTTCGAGAGGGCGTTGCGGAGGGCCGCATTTACGGGGTCAAGAGTGGAAGCCGGCATTCCTGTAGAGACCTCCCGCCGACACCGCAATTATAACCATCAAATAAATAATTCTTCTGTAGAAAAATAATACAGAAAAAAAAGAAACACATGAATAAAAACAATAGAGAGATTGTTAAATTAATAAACAAAAGCATTATATTATTATTATTATTATTATAAAGCCAAGGCAGGAGAGTATTCAGGAACTCGAGGCGAAGATGGAGGGAAGGACGAATCAGGTGGAAAAAAAAAACAGCGACGTGAAAATAAACACTGAAAATTTAGAAGAAATAATTAGAGAGGAATATGAACAATAATTAATACACTCTTGAATAAAATGAATATTTTTTTTTAATTAAATATGAAAATAATTAATAAAATTATTCTTTTTAATTTTATTAATTATAGAATTTTAAATTCTCTTGAACGCCTTACACCACACAGTTATATAAAGGTCAATGATTAAAAAAAAATTCTCTTGAAAATGGGTTGATATCCCTTAAATAAAACAAAATAAAAATACACATTAACCTCTTTTTTTTATTCTTTAATCATGTTTACCATTTTTTTTAATTATATTTACATTAATACAATACAAATTTGAATTCACATTACCGAAAATGGAAACTTCTACTATCCCTTGTTGTCGCTTAGGGCGCCAGGTAGAAGATGGAAACAGTTTCCGAAATTCATTTATAAATTTAGAAAAATAAAAACCTCTTATGCATTTAGTACAATATTCGCAAGTATGAGAAAAGACAAGAATTTAATTCAATTAATTATTTGTCGACTTGAATTATAAGATTTCTGTGATTCGATTCATAATCGCCCAGGAACGTGAAGAAAACAGGAAAGATAAATCATAGGATTTACGAGTCTCAATTCATAATCACCCAAGAACATGATCAAAACAGGATCCTATAATTTATAGGATTTACATGTATCGATTCACAATCGCTCGGGAAGGCGACATGTATACGATACGTTTCCATTTCTGGGTGATTGTGAATCTGCCCTTAATTTATTATAATAAAAGTGAATTTAAATTACACTGGACATCCAATTCTTTTATTCTTTCTTTCTTAATCTTAAGTTCTTTTACCCGTACTGACAATTCTTTAATTAACCGAAATAATTTCTTAAAGTCCTTTAACCTAAAAAAAGGTTAATACTTGTAAATTCGAATTTGTCAGTAAAGACGTAATTTTAGGTTATAAAAATAAACAATTAAAATTATATAAATATTATGATGAACGAAAATTATTTAATTACTTAATTTTGTAAACTCAAATATTAATTTATGCGAGTTTTATAAATCCATTTAATGAATTTTAGCGAATATTTAATTAAATACTGTAAATATCAACATTGCTGTGAAAAACAGCTGTGTTGTTTAAAACAAAATTTGTTGAAGAACCGTTATTTTCTACATTTTTTTATTCTTCGATCGTGCGTTTCCATTTCTTTTTTTAATTACAGTTAAATAAGAGCGCAAATTAATTCATGAAATTAAGAACAAGGGGATGAAAATAAATACAAGACGTGATCGAAGAGTCGGTGTTTCCAAAGAAAAGGGGTGTGGGCTCGCGCTCGCGAATCCGTCTGCCGCACAATTCCGCTTCCACACCGAAACAATCCGTCTTATAAGAAACCCCGCACACGTGCTAATAATACCAAAAAACGAAACCCCGCGCGTTGCATCCGCATGTGAGCGCTACGGCTGTATGTGTGTGTACGTTACGACCACCTACCGTATTGTATCCGGCGCTATCTCCTCGCTTTTACGGGACGCGCTCGCATATTTGTCGGGGTGAATAGCGCCGCGAGTGCCCGCCTCGGCCCCCCTGTGCTCGCTGATCGGTAGGAATTCGGGCGGTAACACGTAGTCCGGTCGAAATTGAGCAACAAACACGCACGCACTTACACATATAAACGGAGACAGGAACGAGACAAACGGGATGGTTGTTCACGCTTGCTCGTCAAACGGCGGACTGATCGCCACTGTTGCCACGTTTTCGACACCAAACAATGCTTCATAGCGAATTTTCGTTACACCGAAACCGTTTCTATTTATAAAACTAATCAATTAAAATTCGCATTTTGTGTTAATTTGTTATTATTTCAACAAAAAATTGTTCATATTTTTTATATTTATCAACCTTACAGTAATCCTCCTTATTCGAAACTATACCTTATAGAAAATTTAGGATTAACCTGTAATTTATTAATTAAATTCACATTCTCTGAATATATGTGTATTGCAAAAGTTGCTTAGACTGTGATGATATAAATAACGTACGTGTTAAACTTAACGTCTCCTTTACAGAATAGCCCCGATTATTTATATAACAAATTTCACTTTTAAAGAAATCTACTTTACCGACACTTCATAGATAATGATTTTTTAAATTATTGTAAACAAGAAATACATAAATATTTCCCGGGAATAAATATAAGCCACAATACACAAATTATAAATCTAAAGGCCAATTTACAATCGCTCGGTAATTTAAACGGAAACGGATCGTATACAGAAACTCCATAAAACCCTATCCCGCCTCACTGGCGATTGTGAATCGATACACATAAATATTATGATTCATCGTTTTCGTTGCGGGGCGATTGTTATTCGGCCCTAAACACTCTTATTTTGTAAGCTCCATCATGTTTTAAATATTATTTATAAAACAAATTTCACATTCTACTTTACCGACATTTCATAGATAATGTATTTTTTAAATTATTGTAAACAAGAAATACAAAAATATTTTCAGTATATTTAAAATATACTTTATTATCAATTTTAAAGCTTCTGTTTCGGTATTCATTTAAAGGAATCTACTTTGATTTAGTAATACTTTTCAATTTATTCAAAACTTTTGCGAATTTCAACGACCTTTAATAAAATAAACAAAATAATTTTCATATCGCATCTTTCTTCAGTTATTTTTTTTTCTATAAACAAACAAGAAATCTTAATTAATTCATATTTTTTTGTAATTGCAATTTTTTCTGTTACTTCTAATAATTACAATAAATAAAACAAAAACAAATTATTACTATTTAAAATCAAATTTTGGTTGCATTTTCCCTTAAAAAAAAGACGATCTAAATCACACAAAATCCAATTTCCCAAAAATCTGTAAAACCATTAACGGCTATAAAATTTTATTATTTTTTATCAATTATATATATATTTTTTTATATTATATATATATCAACAAGGCAGAAAGACCTTCGTTCATTGGCCATTTAATGTATTATATGTGAACATAATTCTACAAATTCATTGTAAATAATTATTTAAACTATATATAAATGTTACATGAATAAAGTGATAATTATTTATTTCAAAAACAAAATAGATTCGTTAATAAATGCCTAGTATAATCACATAAATCAATGCTTGGTATATTTTCTCGAATTGAAAATTTCGTACACAAACAATTTCAAAATAATATCTGTGAAACCATTAACGGCAATAAAATGTTATTATTTTTTTTTATAAATTTCAGTAATTATACTAAAAACTAAATAGGTACGTTTAATAATACTTCTTGTGTTTTCTCTTGAAAAATACGAATTAAATTTTACAAACAAATTTAATTTCATAATAATTTATGTGGGACCAATAACGGCTATAAAACGTTGTTATTCTTATATAAATTACAACAAAAACGCGAAGGAAAAATAGATACATTTGTTAATGCTTATTGCAATTACACAAATCAATATTTTGTGCGTTTTATCTTAAAAAAATACGAATTAAATATATCAAAAATTTTCCATTTAATTTCTGTCAAACCATAGACGGCTAAAAACGTTGTTATTTTTTAAATTACATACTAAAATCTAAATAGATTAGTTTGTATGTGCTTATTACAATTATCTAAATCAATACTTGATGTGTTTTCTCTTTAAAAAAATGCAAATTGAAAATTTCATACAAAATCAATTTTGATACAATTTCTATCAAACCATTAACGGCTATAAAACTTTATGTTTATTTAATATGGAGAGATGAAAATACCAAATTGAAATAAATTTCACAAGAAAGGTTTGATTGAATTTTTATTGAAGTTACATTTTTGTTAAATATTTTATAATATAAAATAAATTCGATTTTAAATTACTGTTTTCGTTTTTGTTACGTTTGCTTTGCTGTAAACTTAATTCGTCATTTAATCAGTAGATGGCATATTAAAGAAATGAAACTTATTTATAAATTTTAAACATTTTAATTTAATAACGCGTGTGTTTTCTCATTTTAAAAATCTCTTGTTATATAATTCACATGAAATCTATAACAATGTTTTTTTTAACAATTGTGTCTAACCATTAACGGCTATAAAGTTGTTATTTCTTTATAAATTACAG
Source organism: Philonthus spinipes (assembly GCA_963082785.1). Classification (NCBI taxonomy): domain Eukaryota; kingdom Metazoa; phylum Arthropoda; class Insecta; order Coleoptera; family Staphylinidae; genus Philonthus; species Philonthus spinipes. The sequence continues at coordinate 12,420,803 of OY720311.1, forward strand.
TAAGTATACGAAAAGCAAATTAAATATATTTGTAAATGCTCATTATAATTATATAAATCAACGATGCCGCGCGTTTTCTCTTAAAAAAAATAAGAATTAAATCTTTCATGCAAAATCAATTTCATAATAATCTCCGTGAAACCATTAACGGCTATAAAAAATTGTGTTTATTTAATATAGAGAGAAGAAACTACATAAATTATATAAATTTTATGAGAGTTTAATTGAATTTAGAATTAATTTATATTTTAATAAAATATTTTATGTAATAAAATAAATTCGATTTTAAATTACTGTTTTCATTTTTGTTCCGTTGACTTTACTGCAAACTTAATTCGTCATTTAATCAGTAGATGGCGTATTAAAGAAATTAAAATTAATTAAAATTCCGAAACATTTTAAATTAAAAATCCCTTGTTAAATAACTCACATGAAATCCATAACAATAATAGGGGATATTCTGTATTGATAACGTTTAACATGACATGAATGTTATCAGAAAAGTATCATAGTTCAAGTTATGAATTATAATAAATTCAATTTTGCTTAAACTGTGATTATATACATTACAGATACGTTAAATTTTACGTTTTCTTTCACAGATTAGCCCGGAATTCCTTAACAATCTGTCAAACCATTAACGGCTATAATACTTCGTTCTTACTGTTTAGAGAGAGAAGAAAATACATAAACGAAATAAATTTCTTGAAAACATCTTTAAGTTTAATTGAATTACGAATTAATTTACATTATTGTTAAATATTTAATGAAATAAAATAAATTTTCGTTTTTGTTACGTTGGCTTCATTGCAAACATAATTCGTCATGTAATCAATAGATGGCGTATTAAAGAAATGAAAATTAATTAAAATTCTAAAACATTTTAAATTAATTACGCCTTTTATTTCTCTTATTAAAAAACTCTATTAAATAATTCACACAAAATCCGTTTGAAAAGTTTCAATTTTTCAAACGGCAGTAAAATAACCGTCAAATCAACAACTGTCACCTGGCTGTCAAAATTTTGTGTTTACGCCGACTGGAAAGGGAGAGAAAAACCGCAGGAACACGGTGAATTCCACGGGAAAATCCATCAGCGATCGCCGGAAACGTTTTCGCGCGGAAGGAAAACCCCGCCGGGGATCGCCGGGACGGTTTCCTGGCGTCGACATGATTACGCCACCGTGATAATCAAGTAGGGTGAGTGGACGTGAGTCTGTTGACACAATTAGGCCTCGGTGTGCCCCCCGTGTTTTTCGCGTTGTGAAAAGTCGGAAATTAATTGTGATGGTAACGCTCGGGTGAAGGGTTCGGATTTGGTTATGGTGGGCTTTCGATGCGGTTATTCGGAGGGGACATTTTTGTTTCGATTATTTTATTTGCAATTAAAAAAATAAGAGTTTTTATTTTAATTGTTTTAGCTTGTAAATTACGTACGGTTTTTCAATAATTGCTTTATATTAAGCTTCACTTAGATTCGTCAACGTCATTAAAGATATATGTAAACAAGATAGTGGCAGCAACGCGGATGACACCAGAATATTTTCTGCAATCCGTTGTAATGTGTAAATAAATAAATTTAAAAAATCACTAAATTAATTAGAGATTGGCAAAGTTATTTATTAACTTTAGCTACTTAATGTTGGCTATTCAGAAAAACTCGATTGCTAAATTCACTTGATTTTGCCCCACACTAAAATTAATACAAATTTGAGCAAGTCGGAAAATTAAAAGAAATTAAGAAACGAAGATGTATTCTATGTTATCACATAGTAAGATGATTATTAATAAGATTATTATTATTATACTAGTCGTGTATCTGCCCAACACCACACCAAACAATTCACTTTGTTTCCGTTTTTCATTTTTTTTGTTGTTGTTTATACGGATTTAATAAACAACAACAATAAAAACAATTATTATTATTTATTTGTTATTTCATCTAATGAAATCTATTAAAACCAAAATGGGTGTTATAAAATTTTTTTTTTCGTTTATAATTTTAGGAAAATTCTTTTACAACAGTGAGCAATAAAATGACCCCAGTTCCGGCCGATGAATCGAGTAAAAAGCGCTCGGCCTCCGATTTCATATTCGGCAAGTGGATCGGAGAAGGCAGCTTCAGCAATGTTTACCTCGCTAAGGACATACACACCAATAAGGAATTCGCCAGTGAGTATTCGTCGTTTCTGAAAATTTTACATTACGACATGTCTTAGACGTTAGTGTAGTCGTGTTTATTATTCTTCATTATTCAATTATTTCACCTCACACTGAGAAGTAGAGAGGAACATATAACGATGGTATATAAGACTAAATAAATAAATATTCAATTATTTTCGATTCTTCATTTGTTTTTTTTTTTCTTCACTGTTCAATCATTTTCGATTCTTCATTTGTTTTTTTTTTCTTCACTATTTAATTATTTTTAATTTTATCTTCGATATTATAAAATAGTGAATTATCTTTAATTCTTCACTTGTTCATTATCTTCGCCATGCGTTTATTTTATATCTTATTTTTTTATTTTACACCCAACACCCGAAAGGGTACAATGGGAATATTGATTATAATAATAATATTAACTTTATTTGTATACCCACGAAATAGAATACAAAGTATAAAAATAACAGAAAAAGAAAAAAAAAATTAAACGTATATATATTTTTATTTTAGTTAAAGTGCTGGTGAAGAGGCACATAAAAAAGGAAAAAAAGATCCAGTACGTGATGCGAGAGCGGGACGTCCTCTTAAAGTTGGCCGGCCACAACAACCACTTCGTCCGGCTGTACTGCACATTCCAGGACAACGATCGCCTCTACTTCGTCCTGACGTATGCCAAGAACGGGGACCTTGAGGAGTACACGAAGCGCAAGCTGATCTCTTTGGAGAGTGCGCGGTTCTACGCGGCCCAGATCCTGCTGGCCCTCGAGGTGCTCAACAGCAGGAACATAATCCACAGGGACTTGAAGCCGGAGAATATTTTGTTGGACGAGAACTGGAACGTGGTTCTAACGGATTTCGGCAGTTCGAAGATTGTCGACGAGAAGGAGGCTTCGGTGGAGGGGGAGGACGTCGAGGGGGGGAATAACAGCAGGAGGCGGAATAGTTTCGTGGGGACCGCGCAGTACGTGACCCCGGAGGTGCTGCAGGACGGTAACGTGTGTTACGCGAGTGATTTATGGGCGTTGGGCTGCGTCGTTTATCAGATGATATCCGGGTCGGCTCCGTTTCAAGCCCAGGGGGAGTATTTGATTTTTAAAAAGATCGTCGCTCTAGAATATGAATTCCCGGAAAACTTCGATTCGTCCGCGAAAGATTTGGTGGAAAAACTCCTGGTGAAGGAACCGAGTAAACGGTTGGGCGCTACGGACGACACTCCTTACACGAGCATACGGGCGCACGAGTTTTTCAGGGGGATCAATTGGGACAACCTGGGTTCGCCTCCACCCATAAATGTTGAATCGACGGATAACGAACGGGAGTCGTTGAATGACGACTTGGAACCGGGATTCGATGAAGAGCGAGCCAGCCGGCTGCAACTGCAACTATTCACAACCAACATAAACAACTCCTTCAATTCAACAGCAAATAACGAGATTAACACGACGCAAACGCAAGCTGTTAACACCCAGCGGAACATCGCCGATTTAGATAAAGAAGAAATTGAAAGGCGGTTGGAGATACAGAAGACGGAATGCTGGCATTCGCTCGTGGAGGGGAACTTAATTTTAAAACAGGGTTTAATCGATAAGAAAAAGAAAAAGGCTTATTTTCCGAGGCGGAGGATGCTGCTGCTCACGCTGGGACCCCATTTGTATTACGTAGATCCAGTCACGATGGTACTCAAGGGAGAAATTCCCTGGAGCTTCGATTTAAAACCTGAGGCTAAGAATTTTAAAACTTTCTACGTACATACAGTAAGTAGCCTTTAGCGATTTTGTTTAAAATAAAAAAAAAGGAATACATTTCGTTTTTACCAAAATGCATATGTATGTATGTATGTTACGCATAGGTGTGCTATAAGCACTGTGTATAGGCCTAAAAGGCCTCTACCTCCGCTCGTTTCAGGCCTCCCCTCCTCTGTTACAACCAGTTTATCTCATGGAGATAATCCAGTATCACAAAGGTGGGTAGATCCCATGTTTGGCTATCTCTCTCCCATGGTAGGTTCCCTTATCTCACTAGTTGCCGGACACTCTATGAGTAAATGCCTGGCTGTTTCTTCTTCCTCTCCGCAGCCTCGACGGTCTGGTGTCTCTGCGAGTCCCAGCCTGAATAGGTGAGCGTTGAGTCCACCGTGTCCTGTGAGGATAGCTGTTATCCTCTTAAGGTTTTTTCTGCCTAGTCTGAGATATCTGCTTGCCGCAGACTTGTTTGGGTACTGAAGTGCTTCCATTGCAAAGGCGCAGTCAGATTCGTCCCATCTTTCTCTGAATTTTTTCGTCATTCTTTCTTGAACCAGTTTGATGAGGGTTGCTGGAGGAATGGGGGCTAGTGGCTCTGGGGATTGAATATTCAGTTTTGCCGCCGCCTTTGCCAGCGTGTCCAGGATACCTCTATTTCATTATTTTTTTTATTTATTTAGCCTTATATAACATCGTTATATGTTCCTCTCTACTTCTCGTTATGTTGCACCAAATTGTGTATTACGTATAATATTTACAAGTAAATGAAAAGAATTACTTTTTTCCTCTAAAGTTCTTTGAATTTTGTTATTAAAAAAAAAAAAAATGTTGGCAATACAAGTAACCACACACTATACAGGCCGGATTTAGTCGATCACGTTGACTGGGACTCGAAATGAAGATGGAGCGATTCCAAACAACCGTTTGTAACGGGGGTGAGCACCACGCTACGCGAAATAATAATAATAAGGTGATGCTTCCTGTTTACCTCCAGCTTGGCTCAATAATAAAAAAACATAAAAAACACTCACTAAGTTTTAGAGTTAAATTGTCTTACTTATTGGACTCGTCTCCGATCTCGTGCACACTTTCACTTATTTATGGTTGGAGGTGTAATAATGAATTTAATTCGTTAAAACAAATATAACAAATAATTACGATTTATTAAAATGCACAAAAAGAAAATAGATAGAATCGTAACATTAATATTAGTAAAAAAAGAATACACTCGTAAAAATGATATGAAAAAAAAAAAAAATTAAATGAAAAGGTATTTAAGAAAAGAAAATACTTTAAAAAAAAATTACAACACCACTTGATTGAAAACTCAAAATTACACTCTGTCGAGGAATAAAAACAACACACTCTTTTCAGGAATAAAAAAAAAACCACTGTGAAAATTAAGGAAGCACTAACTTTAAAAATTGTCAAACCACTGTCCCGTTTGAGGGTTCCTCAAACGGTTTTATTCTCGGGTGTACGGGGTGGGATCGCCCTTCTCCCATTGGCTGAGATAGGTGCGCGTGTAGCAATCTCCAGCCACCGCAAGGGTGTGCGCATGCGCCCCTCAATTTGCCTATCGCCGGGAACCAGTACGGAGCTGCAACCGCGTAATTGAATTTTCAATTACAAAAAATAAAAATATAACATTTACTATTTACTAAATGCAGTTGCCGCTACCGTACCAACGATAGGACTTCTACCATTTTTGGTAGGAAATCGACGGTGTTCCCTTTTTAATTATAATTAATAGTGCTTTATATATATATACAGAGAGGTTTTTTAATCAGTATACATTAGGCGAACTGTATACCTGCAAAAAAACCAAGTCAAACGCATTGAGCCGAATAATGTGTGTTGCCTATAACACACAACTAAACGTCAAATGCTAAACTTCAAAATGTGTGAAATATTTCATCGAAAATGTATACAAATGAAGAAAAAGTCGAATTTCAAGCGTGTATTACAATTCCAACAGTACTAGAGGAGGATAAGACATGTTTTAAATGAATCCAAAGTGGCCGAATACCTCAGTTAGGATAATTCTAAAAATAATTAAACTAAAACATTTTCGTTGGAAAACGTAACGAAATAAATAATGACTAACACTGCATGCGTTACCGTCACAAGCAATTTTCTTTTTTATCAAAAATACGTCACTTATTATTATGGAGAAATTACATGTAAAAAATATCAAGAGATTTTATTAAGACAATTTGAAAGAAAAGTAACAGTGAAGAACAATAAACTTGAAATAAATAATTAGAATAAATGCTATAAATGACCACCACAAACTGCAAGATATTAACTCAAACGATAGTGAAAATTGTTCCACATTGTGCATTTCGATATTGTCATAAACAAAATAGAAAATTGTTAAATTGTTTTTTTTTAATTATCCTAGTTGAAGGAATCGATTGTTCGGGTTGCGTATTATAGGCAACACATACATCAATGCGTTTGACTTGGGTATTTTACATGTATACATAGGGGATATGTATACTGTTAAAAAAACCTCTCTGTATATGTATATATATATATATACACATGCACAAAAAAAACCATTAAAATATTTATGAGAAAAAAAAGTCTTCAAAATTAGTGGTGAGGAATTAATAATTGAGATAAATAAAATTTAGTTTTAAATTAAAATAATGTCGTAGCTGTACCAAAGCATTCCTCACGTACTTTCCCAAAATTACGTCGGACAATAGCCCGGGTATTTTCAAACAACCGGGCGCGTCATTAGACAGATTAAAAGATTTGCCCGAGCGCAATTTTTGGGGCGTAATGAATACCTGGAAAAATGTTTGGTACGGCTCTCTTGGGCGTAACTAAGGATTAAATATCTTTTATGAGAGTGCAAAATTTGTACAGGGGAAAAACCTTAAATCGTAAAAACTAACTTAAATTAAAATATATACATAATTACAAATTCAACAATCAATGCATGTAATACGAACTTTAGTCATTTTAAAATTAAATTGATTTAATAAGTAAAAAAAAACAAATGGGTGCCGATGTAAAAAAAATAGTTACTTTGCCCGGAAATAATTATCAAACCAACTAATTAAATCAAAGTTCCGGCGTTTCCCATGAGACGCCGGTAACACGTTGATAGAGAGAGAACTCCGATTCGCGGTTGCAATATCGTTTCATTTGTTTTTATTCACTGGTGCCAATAACATGTAAAGTAAAGAAAAGAATCAAAGCACTCTGGAGGAGTGTTCATATATTATAATATTTAGAAATAAATGAAAACAATTATGTACAGGTTATTATAATTGAAATACAATGTAAAGAAAAAAATATATATAATCATAACACAATATCCGTTCAACCGCCTTCAACAAGGCATTGCACATGGAACACACTAGTCTGATGAAGTTTGAAAAACTGAAATGGCCTTCACTAATTGAAGGCTGAATATTTTATTAAATTTTTCTTTATACCGGGTGTCCCACGAGATAGTGTGCATACGATATCTCGTAAATGGATAACACTACAAAAATGAAATTTGGAGGATTTGAATGGTTACATATGATGCCTATTTCAGAGTACTTAGACTTTGTTGACATCAACTTCAAAAATTTAAATGAGACACCCTATATACTTATACATACTTGATAAGGTTATTTAATGACGAATACAACGGTATAAAAACATTTGGGTTTTTTTGTTTTATTTTATTTTAAAGTAATTATAAATTAAATTTTAAAATAAATATAAAATATTAATTATCAATGAGTAAATCATAGTAACATATGGAATATCTACACAAAAACAATTTCAAATCAGATATACGATTCAAAACAATCATTGTCAAATAGTTGTCAATATTAGAGTTAAGTCCAATTGACGATCTCCTGATATTACGCCCTTGGATTTTTTTCTTTGGGGATATTTAAAAAATATTGTATATACTGACCCTAACAGAGATATAGAAGATTTACAGAATCGAATCACAGTAGCTTGTAGTAGTATTACTGCAGATATGGTTAGAGCAAGTTGCATCAGAGGTCTTCTTAGAACACTAGAATATTGTGTTAGTGTTGATGGCAATCAATTTGAACATCTTATAGATTAAATGATATCAAAACTTTGATAGATGTTGTTGTTTTGTTTTGTTAATATGTCATAGGTAATGTTTCATTTGTTTATAACTCCTATATTTTACAATAAAACAAACAAATGTCATTATACCATTGTATTCGTCATTAAATCTTATTTTTTGAATTTGAATTTTTTTGAAGTTTATGTCAATTTGTCGGAAATTATGTGGCGAAAACAAAGTCTAAGTTCTGTGAAATAGGCATCATATGTAACCATTCAAATCCTCCAAATTTCATTTTTGTAATATTATCCGTTCACGAGATATCGTCTGCACACTATCTCGTGGGACACCCTGTATTTAAATTTACAGAGATTGCTACAGATGAAAGCCACCCCCATATCCCGTAGACCAAAATCTGAAGTGCCGAGATCCACGGTTATCTGAAACAAAAATCTTTTCAGATTATTAATGTTGAATATATTCCCCATCATTTGACCCATTTTTTTTTATTATTTATTTCTTTCAAAATTGCGGACTTGCAAAAAAAAAGGTCATTTTTTTTTTGGCGATTCCAGTGATATCTCTAGAACAAGCAATTTGGATTTTCTTTCTTCTAAAAGCTAAGAGAATTCCGCATTGTTTGACACATCGTTTTTTGAAAATTTTGATGGGTCAAACGACCGATGTGAAGTTACCCACGGATTTCCAGCCACGGATTTGTCCGGCTCCTCCACCATACTTTTATTGTTTTAAATGATTATTTAGACCTTTAGCAACAATCTAAGAACAAAAACAAGTTTCTGAATTGTGACAAACACCTTCGTTTTGGACCTTGAATCTGATATGTCTAAGTCTTTATTTGAGGCTAATAATTGAGAGTACTCCTTACATCTAACGGTAGAAAGGAAAAAGATTAAAAAAAAAAATTGAGAGTAAAAATTATTTCAAAGTAAGTTGGACATATCACAGTTTTTGTATAATTGGGTTAATTTCATTCGTTTATAAGCTGTGAATCATTTTTAAAATAAATAATTTACCCTGCGCCTCCGTCAGGAGCCGGACAAATCCGTGGCTGGAAATCCGTGGGTAACTTCACATTGGTGGTCAAACGATGCGGAATTCTCTTAACTTTCAAAAAAAAGAAAATCCAAATAAATCTGATTGCTTGTTCTAGAGATATCACTGGAACCGAAAAAAAAAAAAAACAATGGTTTCGGGAAAAACGCAATTAAAGTTTAGGAATGAGTTTAATGTCAGAAAAGTTTTTTTTTTTGCAACTCGCATGTAGTCGTTAATACCGTGGTATGAGCATGAGCTAAATATGTTCATGTATAGCTAATTGTGTTTTCTTACATTTGTAAAATAAGTGAATTCCATAAATAATAATAATAATATTCGCAGCGGTCAGCTTGTCGTCATTACTGGCGATATTAAAAGCACAATGGAAATCAAAAATTCTCATTTCGTCCAATTTTAATTCAAAATAAGGTCATCTACAGACATGTTTTTTTCGGGATTTATCCCTCTAAAAGTACAGTTTGATTAAAAATTGGACAAAATCAAAATTTTTGATTCCCATTGTGCTTAATATGACGACATACCGTCATTAAATAAACAAACTGGCACTTATCTCGAGTAGGCAGATTTTATGTCGATATCCACGAATTTTTTTTTGTAGTGCTCCAATTAAACTGTTCACACCATAGAGAGAGCTGAATCCGCGTTTCTGCCGGATCCCATCTCCGGAAACATATAACTCCGTAGAATTCGACGTCTTGTTTCGTACTCATTCGTAAGACTCATTCTTCACGAACAGCATCCTGTAGGATGCGACAGATTTGGCTGCTGAATGAATATTTTTCTGGATGGCTTTGTGCGTTTTTTTTTACTCATCAGAGGGGATAAATCCACCAAATCACAAAACTTTTGTTCTCCTGCTGCTCCTTGGCTTAAACATCGCAGCACGAAACTGTATCGGTTACTAATTTTAACAGATTTTCGGGCACGAAGGAATGCTTGTTGATGTACAGGAACTGCATACAACCACTATCTTCAAACCTAGACCCTGAGTGGCTTCGGTTTTGCATTTCACTAGTTCAGAAATCGAGTTAAACATTTCCAATTTTGGGTCCTCGCGCACATCCAAACTGTTCAATGAATGCAATCTTTCAGCATTTTTCGCGGTTGTCTCGAATTGCAGCATCTGTCTATTGGTCGGTTTTAGTCGTTTGCTTGGACAATCATTCCGATAAACACCACTTTCTTTAAACAAGCGGGAGCCTTTTGGTTTAGACAAAACGAAGCATGCCGACTTGTAACTATTTATATTTTATTTATTTAGTCTTATATAACATCGTTATATGTTCCTCTCTACTTCTAAATGTGAGGTGTGTAACTATTTAACAAAGTATAAACTCTAACTTAATTCAAAACAACACATCTGATAAGCTATTTATACGCTCACAATACAATGTTAAAATTTTCGTTGATAACTTGAATGAAATCTATTGTTTGACGCGTCTACCTTCGTTCGAGAGCCCAAGCGAGTTTTTAAGTTTCTTAACAAAAGGTGATGTAACTTACATATTTTTTATAATCTTAACATACGGTTTCGTGAAAACGATTCTTTAGACATTACTCTTTAATAATATTAAATAAAAAAAAAATCGATTTTTTTTTTGATTAACCATATAACCCAGTTACCTTTGTTTATTTGTAATTTCAAATTTGGGGGACAATCACACCATTCATACAACTGGAATCGAACCAGGGACCCCTGGCTTACTACCTGCACACCACCGAGGTGGATAAAAAATCGATTTTTTTGATAATAAAAAAAAATACTATACCCCCCCCCCCTTAATTGATAAACTATTTATAACAAAGCTGAAGCTTCAGTTATTAACAAAAAAAGTGAATAAATACTCTTTTCTAATAATTTATTTTGTTTACAGCCGAATAGGATATATTACCTGGAAGACCCCGAGGGCTTCGCGCTCGAATGGTGCAAGGCGATCGAGGAGGTGAAGAGTTTCTATTATTCTTAGGGATCCCACGTTTTGTGTATTGTTTTTTTTTTCTTACGATCCGTCACTATGATTTCCCTTGGTTCGTTCGGCCCGAGCGTCTGTTAGTCTAAATTAACAACATTAATTTATTTACGTATATTATATATTGAAAAAAAAAAATGAGAGAGAAGAGAAAAGAACAGGAAAATATTGTAATTAATTATTTAAGTGTTATTCGCTTTTCTATAATTTATTTTCTTTTACTAATACTTACGAAATAATACCGGGATTGACGAAAGAAGATTTTTATAACTTGCGATTCGTATCGTTTATTAATATTTAGAATTGGGGCTATTCTGTAAGGGAAATGTTACGTTTAACGTGTACCTTAATAACTTGAATAAAAACACTTAGAACACCGTGATAATGATCACTTTGTATCTGAAATATACATCTAGCAACAAATAAAAAAAAATAATTAAATATAAAGTGGAAGAGAAACATCTCTGATGGGATATAATTTAAAAGGAATATCAATTTAATTTAATTAACAAATAAAGTACTGACGAAATGGTTCTAAGTGTTAAGTTATTATCATCTTCACCCAACCCAAACAAAAAAGTGTACTTTAGTAATTGAATTAGCATTCTATGATTTATATGAAAGCTGCTTAGACTGTGATGATAAAAATTAACGTACACGTTAAAATCGACATTTCTCTTACAGAATCGGCTTTAATATGTGGAAATTAGAAGAGTGATTAGTTGTAATTTATTTTTACTGCTCACTAATACGATATGACGGACGGCTTTTCTCCCTCGAAAGTGTTTTCATTTTTGTTTTAATTCGATTTTCGTTTATAAATCGTCATTTCAAAAATGCTAATTATGGAAAATAACACGAGATCTAAATATACAATTCCATTATGGGTGTAATGAGTATGAGCCAATTTTTTTTTTAATACGACCCGTCAAATTTGACATTTTAAAAAATTTGTGGGTGAGTAATACCGCAAATCACCTCACACTGAGAAGTAGAGAGGAACATATAACGTTGTTATATAAGACTAAATAAATAAAATAAATACCGCAAAACAAAAATTCAATTTAATTCCTTACTTCACTTTATTTATCTTCATTATATCAATAAAGTGAAGCAAGGAATTAAACTGATTTTATCTTCATTAGACAATTAAGTGAAATAAGTATTTATTTATTTAGTCTTATATAACATCGTTATATGTTCCTCTCTACTTCTCAGTGCGAGGTGTGAAAAAAGTAATTAAACTGAATTTTGATTTTGCGGCAAACACAGCTGGTATTACACACACACACACAGAGTAATTTCTTGAAATGTCAAATTTGACAGGTTAGGTTTCTTATACTTAACATAACCTACACACATCTCATAATCATATAATATATTGACAGTTCATATTAAAAAAAGAACACACTATTGGAGAAAAGCTTTCAATCATGCGGTACTTACAATATTCGGGATTTTTTTTTAATCATTCAGAAATTTACATTGATTGCATTTAAACGATTAGAAAAAGAAGAAAGAAATGCAGGATTTAATAAAAAAAGTGATGTAAAATAATTATACATAATATATATGAAATTGAAAATATATTTGATGAAATTATATTTAAAAAAAGAAGAAAATAAATATTATAAATTGAATTAGTGAAATAAAAACAGTGCAGCATTATTTCGAATTTATTATGCGGATCCATTGGGTGTTTCGATTAAAAATTTTAGTAATATCAATACGAAACGTTTGATATTACTAAAAAATTCTACATGAGACATCCAATGAATCCACTGGGAAAACCCTGATGGCTTTATGTCCTTCACTGACTTTACTTCACTTAATTTAAGCTTTTGTTTTGTTATATTTTTTTATGATAAACAATTTTTATTTTATATAACATCGTTATCTGTGCCTTTCTATTTCTCAGTGTGAGGTGATGATAAACAATAGAAACACTTTTTGTGAAAAATAGTATACAAATCTGTTTTTATGTCTCTAAATTGTTTCTCATTTATCACTTGATAAAACATGATTGAAAAATTAAAAATATATGAAAGCTACATATATAAATAAATTATATATGTGAAACACATCCACTTATAAAATTTATTTATTCCGACTAGTTTCTGCTACAAGCCATTTTCAAGAAATGTGTTTTTTATCGCTAACTTTTGAGTTACTAAAACAAACAGAACGCGTTTTCTAAATAACAGTGTTTATAAAGTCTAAATTAAATAACAAAATTTACTTTAAAGTCAAAATCTGACAATAAAAGGAAATTTAAAGTCAAATTTAGGTAATAAATGAGGTTTTAAAGCCGATCCAAATTTACGCAACAGAAATGAGTTTAAAGTCAAATGTAGGCAATAAAATAAACTAAAGTTAAATTTAGACAATAAAGGAGAAATCAAAATTAAATTTAGGTAATAAAAGAAACTTAAAAGTCAAATTTAGGTAATAGAAAAGACTTCAAAGTCAAATTTAGGCAATAAAAGAGACTTCAAAGTCAAATTTAGGCAATAGAAAAGACTTCAAAGTCAAATTAAGGCAATAAAAGAGACTTTAAAGTCAAACTTAGGCAATAAAAGAGACTTTAAAGTCAAACTTAGGCAATAGAAAAGACTTCAAAGTCAAATTAAGGCAGTAAAAGAGACTTTAAAGTCAAATTTAGGCAATAGAAAAGACTTCAAAGTCAAATTAAGGCAATAAAAGAGACTTTAAAGTCAAACTTAGGCAATAGAAAAGACTTCAAAGTCAAATTAAGGCAGTAAAAGAGACTTTAAAGTCAAACTTAAGCAATAGAAAAATCTTCAAAGTCAAATTTAGGCAATAGAAAAGACTTTAAAGTCAAACTTAGGCAATAGAAAAGACTTCAAAGTCAAATTAAGGCAATAAAAGAGACTTTAAAGTCAAACTTAGGCAATAGAAAAGACTTCAAAGTCAAATTTAGGCAATAAAAGAGACTTTAAAGCCAAATTTAGGCAATAAAAGAGACTTTAAAGTCGAATTTAGGCAACAAAATACAGACAACTCTCAAATTTAGGCAACAAAAAAGACTTTAATGTCAATTTTAGGCAATAAAAGCCTAATAAAATAATATAAGAGAGTTTAAAGCCAAGTTTAGGCAATAAGAAAGTTGTTAGAACTTGGATATTAGAATATTAATGTCAAAATCAGGCAATGAGAATCCCAAAAGTAAAAAATGCATTAAAAAATGCTATTTTATTGTTTATCATAATTTCGCACAGATATTGTAGCACATATTTATATTAAAGTCAAAATTAAACAATAAGAAATACCAAAAAATCGGAATTACCCAGTATCATACAAGTTAAAGTTAAAATTAAGTAATATTAAGTAAGTTACAGTGTCTTTAAAGACTAAATTTGGTATCAACATTTACTTAATAGTCAAAATCGAGCAATTAAATAAAGTTTAAAGTCAAATGTAGACATTAAAAGGGATTTTAAAGACTTTTAAAGTTAAATTAATCGAATAAAAGAGACTTTAGTGTCAAATTCAGGCAATAAAAGAGACAATTTAGGTAAAATCAGAGATTTTAAAGTCAAATTTAGGCAATAAAAGAGACTTTAACGTTAAATTAATCGAATAAAAGAGACGCTAGTGTCAAATTTAGGCAATTAAAGATACATTAAAGTGAAATTCAGGCAACAAAATCGAGCAATTAAATAAAGTTTAAAGTTAAATGTAGACAATAGAGGGACTTTAAAGGCTTTTAAAGTTAAATTAATCGAATAAAAGAGAATTTAGTGTCAAATTCGGGCAATAAAAGAGACAATTTAGGCAAAATCAGAGACTTTAAAGTCAAATTCAGGCAATAAAAGAGACATTAAAATCAAATTTAGGCAAGAAAAGAAACTTAACACTCGAATTTTAGCAACAAAAGGGACTTAACAGTCAAATTCAGGCAACAAAAGATACTGTAATGTCAAATTTAGGCAATCAAAGAGACTTCACAGTCACATTTAGGCAATATAAGAAACATTAAAGTAAAATTTAGGCAAGAAAATAGACTTAATAGTCAAATTTAGGCAATAAAAGAGAGTTTAATGTCAATTTTAGTGAATAAAAGAGACTTTACTGTCAATTTTAGGCAGTAAAAGAGACTTTACAGTCAAATTTAGGAAATATATGGAACTTTAAAGTCAAATTTAGGCAATAAAGGAGACTTTACAGTCAAATTTAGGCAATAAAAGAGATTTAACAGCCAAATTTAGGCAATAAAAGAGACTTAAACGTCGAATTTAGGCAATAAAATGGACTCGCCAGTCAAATTTAGGGAACAAAAGATACTTCAATGTCAAATGAGACTTTAAAGTCAAATTTAGGCAACAAAAGAGGCTTTAATGTCAATTTTAGGCAATAAAAGAGACTTTAAAGTCAATTTCAGGCAGTAAAAGAGACTTTACAGTCAAAGTTAGGTAATACAAGGGACTTTAAAGTCAAACTTAGACAATAGAGGAGACTTTACAGTCAAATTTAGGCAACAAAAGGGACTCAACTCTCAAATTTAGGGAACAAAAGAGACTTCAATGTGAAATTTAGGCAATAAAAGAGACTTTAAAGTCAATTTTAGGCAGTAAAAGAGATTTTACAGTCAAATTTGGGTAATAAAAGAGACTTAAAGTCAAATTAAGAAATACAAGGGATTTTAAAGTCAAACTTAGACAATAAAGGAGACATTACAGTCAAATTTAGGCAATAAAAGAGACTTTAACGTCGAATTTAGGCAATAAATTGGACTCAACTTCTAAATTTAGGCAACAAGAAAGACTTTAATGTCAATTTTAGGCAATAAAAGAGACTTTAAAGTCAATTTTAGGTAGTAAAAGAGACTTTACAGTCAAATTTGGGTAATAAAAGAGACTTAAAGCCAAATTTAAGAAATAAAAGGGACTTTAAAGTCAAACTTAGGCAATAAAAGATACTTAATGTCAAATTTAGTCAATAAAAGAGACTTTAACGTCGAATTTAGGCAACAAAGTGGACTCAACAGTCAAATTTAGGGAACAAAAGAGACTTCGATGTCAAATTTAGGCAATAAAAGAGATTTTACAGTCAAATTTAAGCAATAAAAGAGACTTTAAAGTCGAATTTAGGCAACCAAACGGACACAACTCTCAAATTTAGGCAACAAAAAAGACTAATGTCAATTTTAAGCAATACAAGAGACTTTAAAATCAATTTCAGGTAGTAAAAGAGACTTTATAGTCAAATTTAGGTAATAAATGAGACTTAAAGTCAAATTTAGGAAATACAAGGGACTAAAGTCAAACTTAGGCAATACAGAAGACTTTACAGTCAAATTTAGGCAATAAATGAGACTTTAATATCAATTTTAGTCAATAAAAGAGACTTTAACGTTGAATTTAGGCAACAAAATGGACTCACCAGTCAAATTTAGGGAACAAAAGATACTTCAATGTCAAATTTAGGCAATATAAGAGACTTTAATGTCAATTTTAGTCAATAAAAGAGACTTTAACTTCGAGTTTAGGCAAGAAAATGTACTCAACAGTCAAATTTAGGGAACAAAAGAGACTTTAACGTCAATTTTAGACAATAAAAGGGAATTTACAGTCAAAAGTCATGAGACTTTAAAGTCGAATTTAGGCAACAAAAGAGACTCAACTCTCAAATTTAGGCAATAAAAGAGACTTTAATGTCAATTTTAGTCAATAAAAGAGACTTTAAAGTCAATTTTAGGCAGTTAAAGAGACTTTTTACAGTCAAATTTAGGGGACAAATTATACTTTACTGTCAATTTTAGGCAATAAAAGAGACTTTAAAGTCGAATTTAGGCAATAAAAGACTCTAAGTCAATTTTGGGCTGTAAAATTGACTTTACCGTCAAATTTAGGCAATAAAAGAAACGTTACAGTCAAATTTAGGCAACAAAACAGTCTAATTAGGCAATAAAAGAGACATTACAGTCAAATTTCGCAATAAAAGAGACAATTAAGTTAAATTTAGGCAATAATATAGACTTTAAAATCAAACTTGGGCAGCAAAAGGGACTGTAAAGTGAAATTTAGGATATAAAAAACACATTAAAGTTAAATTAATGGAATAAAAGAGACTTTAGTCACAAATTCAGGCAATAAAAGATACTCTAAAGTCAAATTTAGGCAACAAAAGAGACAAAACCTGGCAAATTAAATTGAAATTAAAAACAAAATCGGGCAATAAGAAGCCAACAACGAAAAACATGTTTTTTATTGTTTATTTTAATAACAATTTTACTCAACTCAAAACTTGCATGAAGTAAGGTAACGTTTTAGCAATAATAAAAAAAGTTTTGTATACTATACTTCGTAAAACGTATTTTTTATTGTTTTGTATATTGTACCTCACAAAATTATTTTATTATTTATCGCAATTTCAATTTATAAACAATTGCATGATGTAATCAATTCAAAAGTTATTTAGTAGTAATAAACAGAGGAAATAATTTATTAATTATTTTATTTAACTTTTAAAATAACTAATTATCTGAATGGATATTCTTTAAAATATAAAGTCAGACTTACGTAACGTAAATCATAAAGTCGCAATAGCTAAAAAATAAATAATTTATTAATTAATAAATAATAATAATAAATTTATTTCCATCCAACAATTACATTAATAATATGAATATATATTAACAGAAATTAAAACTAAATTGTTAAGTGCAAATGGGACTAAGAATAACTATAAATTTGATCTAAGTCAAATTCTTTTTTATTTAAGTTATTTAGTAGAACTAAACTTCGAAAGATTCATGTTTTGCTAGTTATTTGAAGTAAATGGCAAGAGAAGAGCGTAAAATAGAGACTTTTTTTTATATCAGGTAATAAAATATTCAAATCCGGTTTGACAGTTCGCGAAAAAAAACAAAAAAAAATCGCGTGCATGTTGTGTTGCCTATAAACACCGCGAAACAAACATGGCGCCGATTAAGATACGTCCATCTCGTACCGTGCAGTGCTGAAGTGCCCCGATAAACGAGGATTAAAAGCGACGGACAATTATGAACGGCGCCCGCGCCCCCTTCGACGCCGCCACATCCACCTTCCGGACGCACTGAGCCGCCCCCGGCGCCCCGCAAACCACAGGTAAATACCTTTTTAAAAATACTAACCTGCAGATTATATACCACCCGCCCACATACCAGTCGCACACATGATATTTTTGTTTGGTTTATTTCGAAATTCACGCGGATTTCGACGGCGGCCCGGCCCCCGAAACACCCCCCGGCGCGTAAAGTCCCCCCCGAGACGGTTCACCCCGTTGAAACTAGCTAAATTTATACATTAAAAAAATTAAAAGAAAAACGTCAGATTATAAACAATACGCAGCGGTTATATATTTTTTTTGCATATGTGCCGATTTTTGTTTGTTGTTTTTTTACAACAGCCCTCTTGATAATTCCACCCGGCACAATCGATTCCCCTGTTTGTTAATTTAATTAAATCAATTCGACTTCCGTTTTGTTATTGTTGATACATTTTTTTAAACGCATAAAATAGTGTTGTGTATAAATAAGAAGCACGTAGGTATACAAGCGGCTGCAGCATAATTAATTAGCTCGGTATGTGTAAATTTATTTATATACTTAAACGTGGATGGCTGTGTGTGCGTGTGTTTTATTTCTTTGTGGAGAACCCGGCCGGTGAATTAAATATCTGAATAAACACAGCAAGTATGGTTTAATAAAAAAAATAAATATAAACAATATTGTGGTTTTATTTACATATGTGCTGTTCCAAGTATTATCAACAATAAATGCATTGTTTCACTTTTGTTTACAAAATAAAACATAATCTGTTTGAGTATCATATTGTTTATCGTTTTACTTCTGTTTAAAAACAAAACACAATTTCTGTCAGTTTCACACTGTATTTTGTTTAAAAACGAAACACCATCTGTTTGAGTTTTACATGTTTATTGTTTCTCTTTTGTTTAAAAATAAAACAATTTATTTGAATTGATACTGTTTTTCTGTTTTTTTTTGTTTGTTTTATTTATTTATTTTTTTTATTTAAAAGAATACATCATTTATTTGAGTTTTCACTGTATTAAAAAAAAAAAAACAATCGTTTTAGTTTTACACTTTTTATTATTATTTTTTTGATTATTTTTGTTTTGTTTAAAGACAAAACATTATTTGTTTTACCCTTTTTATTATTTAACTTCTATTGTTCATCCTTTCACTTTTGTTTAGAAAAAAAAGCACAAACTGAGTTTTACAATGTTTTTTTTTTGTTTCATATTTGTTTAGTTAGAAATTACAATCGATTTGAGTTTTGCACTTTTTATTATTATTATTATATTATTGTTTTGTTTAAAGACAAAACATAATTTGTTTTGCTTCCACACTTTTTATTATTTAACTTCTGTTTAAAAACAAAACACAACTTGTTTGATTGTCTCATTTTTCATTTGTATTTTTTTTTTAACAATTAAAAACAATCTGTCTGAGTGTAGCGCGGTTTTTTGTTTGTTTCATTTTTGTTTAAAAAACAAAACATAATTTGTTTGGGTTTCACACTTTTTATTGTTTAACTTCTGTTTAAAAACAAAACACAATCTGTTTGAATTTCCAATAGATTAATCTTCGATTACACTTTTTATTAATTAACTTCTGTTTAAAAACTAAACGTAGTTTGTTTGAATTTCTCATTGTTCATCCTTTCACTTTTGTTTAGAAAAAAAAGCACAAATTGTTTGAGTTTTACAATGTTTTTTTTTTGTTTCATTTTGTTTAATTAGAAATTACAATCGATTTGACACACAACCTGTCTGAGTACGACACTGTTTTTTGATTTATTTTTGTTTAAAGACAAAACATATTTTTTTTTGTTTTCACACTTTTTATTACTTAACTTTTATTTAAAAACAAAACACAAGTTGTTTGATTTTCTCATTTTTCATCTGTTTTTTTTAATAACTAAACACAATCTGTCTGAGTGTTTCACGGTTTTTTGTTTGTTTCATTTTTATTTAAAAACAAAACATAATTTGTTTGGGTTTCACACTTTCTATTATTTAACTTCTGTTTAAAAACAAAACACAATCTGTTTGAATTTTCAATAGATTAATCTTCGATTACACTTTTTATTATTTAACTTCTGTTTAAAAACTAAATGTAGTTTGTTTGAATTTCTCATTGTTCATCCTTTCACTTTTGTTTAGAAAAAAGCACAAACTGTTTGTGTTTTACAATGTTTTTTTTGTTTCATTTTTGTTTAATTAAAAATTACAGTCGATTTGAGTTATATACTTTTTATTATTTAAATTTTGTTCAAAAACAAAGCACAATTTGTTTGAATTTCACATTGTTTATCCTTTCACTTATGTTTAAAAATAAAACGCAATTTGTTTGAGTTTTACACTATTTATTTTATTTTAAAACAAAACACAATCTGTTCGAGTTTTACACATTTTATTATTAAACTTCTGGTTAAAAACAATACACAATTTGAATTTCTGATACTTTGTCCTTTCACTTTTGTTTAAAAATAACCAAATTGAGCTTTACAATGTTTAATAAAGGACAAACAAAGTGAAATACAAACAGATTGTATTTTGCTTTTAAATAGTAGTAAAATAATAAAAAGTGTAAAACTCAAATCGACTGTAATTTCTAATTAAACAAAAAAAAAACATTGTAAAGCTCAAACATTTTGTGCTTTGCTTCTAAACGAAAGTGAAAGGATGAACAATGAGAAATTAAAAACAAATTGTATTTTGTTTTTAAACAGAATTTAAATAATAAAAAATGTAAAACTCAAATCGATTGTGTTGTTGTTTTGTTTTTAAACAAAAATGAAACAAAAAAACTTTGAAAAATTCAAATAGATTGTGTTTTGTTTTTAAACAGAAGATAAACAAGAAAAAGTGTGAAATCCAAACATATTATGTTTTGTTTTTAAACAAAAATGAAACAAACAAAAAACCGTGACACTCAGACAGATTGTGTTGAGTTATTAAAAAAGACAGATGAAAAATGAGTAAATCAATCAAGTTGTGTTTTGTTTTAAAATAAAAGTTAAGTAATAAAAAGTGTGAAAGCAAAAAAAATATGTTTTGTCTAAACAAAAATAAATAAATAAAAAAAAACAGTGTCGTACTCAGACAGGTTGTGTTTTGTTTTTAAACAAAAATGAAAAAAAAAAAAAATACAGTGTTAAACTCAAATAAATGATGTATTATTTTTAATAAAAAAAATAAATAAAACAAACAATAAAAAAAAAACAGTATGAATTCAAACAAATTGTGCTTTGTTTTTAAACAGAATTTAATTAATAAAAAATGCAAAACTCAAATCGATTGTAATTTCTAATTAAACAAAAATGAATAAAAAAAAAAAACATTGTAAAACTCAAAGAGTTTGTGCTATTGAGAAAGAATGAGAATGAGAAATTCAAACAAATTGTGCTTTGTTTTTAACTTGACTTTCGTTTATAACCAATAACAATATGTTTGATTTTTACACTGGTTATTCTTTCCCTTTTGTTTAAAAACAAAACATAATCTTTTCAAGTGTCACACTGTTCATTGTTTCAATTATGTTTAAATTTTTTATATTGAAAAAAAAATAATCATTTATTTGAGTTTCACTTTCTATTCCAATTTGTTCGAGTTTGATACTGTTTTTAGTTTCAGTTTTTGTTTAAAAACAAAACGCCAAAAATTGTGAAACTATAAACCAAGTGTTTTTATTATTTATATAATAATAAAAAAACACTTTTAACGTTAAATTCATTTTCCCTCTTATTTTTTATGTGAAAGTCATTGCAACTCACTTTTTTAAAAACTAAATATTGAGGTGTGATTTTAAAGATTCGGATCATTTTCAACGTAAATGAATCTTTAAAATCACACCTCAGTATTTAGTTTTTAAAAAAGTGAGTTGGAATGACTTTCAAATAAAAAATAAGAGGGAAAATGAATTTAATGTTAAAATCGGGCAATGAAATTCAGCTACGAATCATACGAATGGGAGTGATTATAAAGCCGGAATCAGGCAATGAATATTAGTTACATACAGTGTCTTTAAACTCACGTTAAATGGTACACCCGGTAGTCTAATTTAAGCAAAAATTGTAATATTTGTTGACGTTAATGTCAATATTAGACAATAAAGATAATTAAAAAATCTGAATTAGGCATTATGAGAGACCGTAATGTCAAAATTAGGCAATATTAAGTAATTCGCTGTGTTTTTAAGTCAAAATCAATTAGGCATTAGAGGAGTTCAAAGTAAAATTTATGAAAAAAAAAGAGACTTAAATGCCAATAAAAAAATCAGGCAAAGAGAATGACTTTATAGTCATTAAATTTTTAAGTCAAAATTAGACACATTAATCTCGAGATTAGACAATGGGTGTGACTTAAGAATCAAAATTAGGCAAAACCTGATCTGCAAGTTAATATTAGGCAATAAGATTGACTTTAAAGTCAAAATTACGCAACGACGGAGATTTTTAAAACAAAATCCGGCCGTGAGAGTGATTTTTGGTCATAATTGGACAATAAAGAAGACTTTAATGTAAAAAACAGGCAATTAAAATGATTTTATAATGAAAATTAGTCTAATATTCAGATTGATACTAATTTTCATATCAAAATTAGACTACAAGAGATATTTTAATGTCAAGATTATAAAATGACTGTAATTAAAGAATTGGAAATATGAAAAAAAAAAATGATTTGCAAGTCAAGTTTATCACCGAGATAAACTAATTTATGTTATCACGTTTTATAGGCAAATAATATTTTTGAAATTAGGGTTTTTTTTACAAAATTAGTGTTGGAAAAAAATCTTGAAGATAACACGTGTTTTATAAGATCTTTTATAAAACACTAAACGTCTTAACTAATTGTTAGTGATGGGCAAAATCGAGTAATATCAGTAATCGAGTATAGATTGGTACAACTTACAATAATTTGCACGTTTTGTCGACTTAGGTTAGGTTAGGTTAGGTTACGTTAGGTTGCGTTAGGTTAGGTTAGGTTAGGTTGGGTTGGGTTGGGTTGGGTTGGGTTAGGTTAGGTTACGTTAGTATAGGTTAGGTTAGGTTAGTATAGGTTAGTTTAGGTTAGGTTAGGTTAGTATAGGTTAGGTTAGTTTCGGTTAGGTTAGTATAGGTTACGTTAGTATAGGTTAGTTTAGGTTAGGTTAGTATAGGTTAGTTTAGGTTAGGTTAGTATAGGTTAGTTTAGGTTAGGTTAGGTTAGGTAAGGTTAGTTAGATTAGGTTACGTTAGTATAGGTAAGTTTAGGTTAGCTTAGGTTAGTATAGGTTAGGTTAGGTTAGTATAGGTTAGTTTAGGCTAGGCTAGGTTAGGTTAGGTTAGGTTAGGTTAGGTTAGGTTAGGTTAGGTTAGGTTAGGTTAGGTTAGGTTAGGTTAGGTTAGGTTAGGTTAGGTTAGGTTAGGTTAGGTTAGGTTAGGTTGGGTTGGGTTGGGTTGGGTTAGGTTAGGTTAGGTTACGTTAGTATAGGTTAGTTTAGTTTAGGTTAGGTTAGTATAGGTTAGGTTAGTTTCGGTTAGGTTAGTATAGGTTAGGTTAGGTTAGGTTACGTTAGTATAGGTTAGGTTAGTTTAGGTTAGGTTAGGTTAGTTTAGGTTAGCTTAGGTTAGTATAGGTTAGGTTAGGTTAGTTTAGGTTAGGTTAGGTGAGTGTGCAAACATGTTTTGAAAGTATTCTGACAATTATTAGAGT
Source organism: Philonthus spinipes (assembly GCA_963082785.1). Classification (NCBI taxonomy): domain Eukaryota; kingdom Metazoa; phylum Arthropoda; class Insecta; order Coleoptera; family Staphylinidae; genus Philonthus; species Philonthus spinipes. The sequence goes on from OY720311.1 coordinate 12,444,538, forward strand.
ATTTCAAATACTCTAGCTATGAGTGAAACTTTTCTGGTGTAAAACATGTTACTATTTTAGGTTATTATGCATATTTTGACTAAAAATATAAATTACCACGTTATTAAAACAATCACACAGTGGTTTTCTTAACTTACACAGATATCTGTGAATTTAAAGTATGAGCATTGCATGTTGTTAAAGATCGTAAGTTGTACAAATCTATCCAATATTTTTATTAAAAATCATTAATTAAATATGTATGTATTATTTATAATAATCGATGAATAATTCTGTATTATTTTTTATTGTATTGTACAAAATACATTCGATTTAGTGGAGCGGTGGCCCCATCTATTTTTTATATCATAAATTAAAATATCTATTATTCACAAATGGATCTAAAATATATATTGATTTTTTTACATAAACGTCACTTTCTCTATAAAATTAAAATCGTGATTTTGGCTGAGTAAATGAAAAAATTGCAACAAATTTGTTAAGTTTCGTCATAAATTAGAAGATTATTTCATCATGTGTACGATTTATACTCGCAATATGCTTATTTAGTCGAAAATCGGATCAATTATAACCTCAAAATTGGGACTTTAAATGCAAATTGTGACCAAACGGTAAGTTTCGTTCGTTTTCGTTCATTTCACGCACGTTTACCCAAGATTCCGTTTTCAAAATTTTATATATCCCGTGACACCATTCGGAAACGTTACCATTATCGCATTATTAAATTACATTGGCTATGACTTTTATATAAAAGTCGAATTTTAAATATAAAAGAATATTATTCATTCACTTGGTCACAATTATTTAAATATATTAAATAAAAATGATTTGAAAATAATTAATAAATTATTTTCACATTTAGCTCTGTGACTATTTGCCCGGGAAGTAGTTGTTTTAATGTGCATTCGTTTAACGTACTTAAGTAACGTAAGTCAAAAGTCACAGAGCTAAATGTGAAAATAATTTATTAATTATTTTCAAATCATTTTTATTTAATATATGAATTTTAAATAAAACGTGACATATTTTTTTTATTGCAATTTAACATGGTTGGGATTTTTTCAGAATTAAAATTTTATTGAATATGTATTACCATATAAATACATATTCAATAAAATTTGATTATATTTGCTAAATTTCATATGTTTAAATTGCATTAGCCATTTATACAAATATATAATTTATATCTGTTAATTGGCTATCGACTCGTGGCCTTTCTGCCTGTCAAAATGTATTACATTTTTTTTAGAGAAATCCACACCGATATAAACTAATTTGCATGTCACTTCAATCACTTTCATCGGCTCCCAATAAAACCAGTTTAATTTGTACAAAATTTTAATATTAATCCTGTACCCACGAAATCCCGGTATCCGCTACACATATGGAGCGATAATTAAATTTGTCTCAAACGACAAACATTTGTTTTTACGAACAATTTCATTTGCTGTCGTTTCGTTTTCGCCGTTTTCATTATTATTATTATTTTTTATTAAGCAATTGTTGCTCAAGTATGACGTAATTCGGTCCACTAAACTTTGCCGAGAAGAAAATTACATGTGTGTAAACACACACCTGATTTTATTTCGGTCTGTATCTTTTTTATGTTATGCGGTTTTTGTGACTCATATGTTTTTAATTTGCATACCAAAACATTCCACTAAAATGTTTTATAATAAACTTCACATTATTATTTTTGACATACATAATCATCTTTATTGAGATATTTAAATTACTGATTAAAAAACACTTGGTATTGTTTCACTCATAATTTATTGAATTAAATCAATTAATTTTAATAAATTGTTATTTAACGGAGTTAAATCAACATTCAAAAGTTTACTAGAATTTTTATACATCTTAATTGCTTATAACATATTTAGTTTTGGAGAATTTGACATTTTTTAAATTGTTTAACGAAAATTTATGTCCAAATGTTATTATGTGGTTAGCAATTGCGGATTTTTCTCTGCTGTTTATTTTTGAATAATAAATGTGTTCTTTGTATCTGACTACTTGTGGTACATTTTTACACTTGTAAATAAATAAATAAAACAACTGTATTACTATACTTTACTTTTAAAGCTACTAGTTTCGACAGCCATCTAGTTATCTATAGTGATTAAATAATTATTATTTGCTTGATAGTGTTTATAGATAAACAAAATACAACTGTTTTATTTAATTATTTAAAAGTGTAAACATGTAAACTAATTTCGACCATCTGTAGTAATTATCAAACAAATAATAATTATATTTTTAGCAAAAAATGATTATTTGATAATAACTATAGATTAATAACTTAATAATAACTATAGATTAATAGAAAATGGAAAATAATAAACAAATTTGTTTTTAATAAAAAGTTCAAAAAGTGAGTTTTTTTATGTTAAAAATAAAGTAAGACAAAATATTTAGCTATTTAAAAAATAATTTAATTATATTTTATATTCATATTGTTAACGCAAGGACGAATTAAATATATATATATATATTTTTTAATCTTTTTCCTTTCTACCGTTAAGTGTAAATAAATACGAATTAAATATTCGCCATTGCGTCAACATTATTTATGAACATAAAATACAATTAAATTAATTTTTAAATAGCTAAATAAAACAATGGTATTTTGTCTTCCTTCATTTTTAACATAAAATCAAAATTGTTTCATTTTATTTAATAAAAAAACTCACTTTTTTAAAATTTTTATTAAAAACTAATTTGTTTATTATTTTCAACTTTTTATTAATTTCAGGTGAAGAATTTAAATAAAAAGTTGAAAATCAACTTCAAAAATAAATTATGGATTTTCAAAAATTAAGTTCCTCAGTAAACAACTATAAAATACTCAAAATGTTTGAGATAATAATTAATAGTAATAATACATTTTTATTCCATAGAGTCGACCAAGAGTACTTGTCTCTGGGCGCGTATATTTTTTTAACATTACTTATTTTTTATTTTATTTCGGGGAATGTTTCTCTAAACAAACTATTTGGCATAATGGATCATTAGGCTGCTTACAGCTAGGTATTTTCGAATTTGAAAATGGGACGCGGCCAAGACGCGCTTGGATCCGGTCGTCTTGGGAAAAAAATTTAAAATAAAAGTTGGGAGAATATTCAAACTTCCGCGTTTCCTTTTCGCAGCTTTCTCCTTACTGAAAAATTTGTTCAACTATAAATAACCGCGTTTTTTTTAATAAATGAAATTTCGGAATTATTCATTTTCATAGTTTAAAAGTTATAAACAAATGAATGTTGAAATCGAGTCTAATATTTCAATAATGAAAAATGAAATAAATATTCTATCAACGCCATACAAATGCAAAAATACTTAATAATAAAAGAAATAGTTGAGAATTTAAAGTTATTCAATCTAATCTGTGTTTTATTGGTTGATTTTTAATAATTTATTCATATTTATTTCATTTTATATACAAGGTGAAGCAATACGCAAAATGATTTTTTTCTCTTTTTACTTAAATGGGACACCCTATATTTTTTATGCTATTTTAATAGAAAATTGTTCACTCTTCATTTTTTATATAACATAGTAAATAGCTACCCTTTATCGTTTTTGAGATATTTAACCTCAAATACAAATTTGGTATAGAATTTTTAACCAAAGTAGGCCGCGCCAGAACAACTAATTTATTTAGTTGTGAAAGTTATTTAGTAAGTAAAGTACATTTTACGTTATATTTTGTAACACTGGTACAGTTAAACATACATCTTCAAGAAATGATTAATTTAATTGTTAAAAACTAACAACAACTATATTTTTTTTGGTTATTATTCGAAAAATATTTATAATATTCCTATATGCTTGTTAAATTGATTTATTTAAACAATTCATGTTAACTGAAAAACCGAAAATAGATACTAAGTGAAATAATAAAATAATTATATCATTATATTTTGTTAGTATTAATATTTTTATGCATTTATTTCACGCATTCACATCATATTTTTTAATTCAATAGCATTCAAACATTTTACTTAAAAAAATGTATCCCAATAACCATTATAACTCGCTAAATAATCGTCGAGCAACTATTTTCTTCATATTTTGCATGTGCCTTTTAATATCGATTGTCATTTGAATATCCTTTTAGGTTAGGAAGTAAGTATGTTATTAAATGTCAGAAAACGATTATGAATTGCATTTGTTTTAATTATAGCCTACTTAAATTATAGATTATAAGCGAAACTTATAATTTTGTACTTTGAATTGAAATTGTTAAAAAACGGTAACAGATAGGGGTATAGTTTATTATACAAAAATTAAAGAACAACCAATTTACTATCGAAATAGTGTAAAAAATATAGGGTGTTCCATTTAAGTGAAAAAAGAAAAAAAAAACATTTGGCGTATTGTTTCATCCTGTACACAACATTTGCTTTAATATAACAAACGATTATTCCTTATATTATTAAGCATTTTTTCAATTAAATTGCGTTAACAGAAAGTTTACATCGTTTTTCAATTTTGAAAAATAAGACCCTAAACTTCCATTGATTTCAACATTAAATTGTTTATAACTTAATTTCTAAAATCTACATAAAAAATATAGCATTCCATTTAAAAAATCATATGTTTGATTATTGGACACCCTGTATATATGAAACTAATTTTAAAATGTGAAGTTTAACAGTAGCTACAAATTATGTCGGTAATATTTTTTGTAAATTTCTAATAACTGAGATATTGGACTTCATCGGAATCTTGCGCCACCCTGTATATATATATATATATATATATATATATATATATAATATCAATGCCTTAAATATTATATTTTATTAATGTATTACTGTAGTAGATTGTTTATTGTTTGGTATAAAATAAAATATAACGTACAATTCACTTATTTATGAAATAATCTTAAAAAGTTAATCTATGATTTTTTGCTTCTTATGAAAACTACAATTATTTAGACACTCATTGTCTTATTTTATGTACAATTGCATAAAATAAAGTAATAGAAAACTTATATTCAACTAAAAAGTGAAATGAGCTGTAAAGGCTTAGTTCTTCATTTATTTATTTATTAACGGAAAACTCCTATATACAAAGCAGGTAACACGTGTGTACAATGCAAGATTAAAAACCATAATTATGGCGCATAATGTAAAATATTGTTGCTGAATCGGGTTTAATCAGACTTGGAAATAAGTAAAACAATGTCTATTTATTTGCACATTTCATACATTTATTTACATCACACTGTCATTATTTATTTATAACGAGTTGTTGAGCACTCGGAACTTTCGTGATAAACTGACTGCCTGCAGCGCCACTAGCGCTCGCTTATATAGCGTGCTTGTTCCGGAAGTTTCGATGACGCCGCGTTTACCGTCACGCGTTCTGTGGAACATTCCAGAATGATGTTTCCAGTTTTTGTTTCACTTCCGTTACAATATAATACATAAATGGTATGTATATAAAATCGTCCAAATACAAATAGTGAACCAAATTCTACTAATGAACTATCAATTTCAACGCTACTCCTAGATATTAAATAAATCAAGCTAAAAATAAAGTAAAAACAAAAAAAATATATAAAACATGATATTCGACTAGTTTGAATCATAAATCAATCAAATGAAAATATTCTTTATTCATTCTTCATTCAAGAATATAACAAGTTACATATTTTATGGCGTTATTAAAATAATAAATACAAAGTATATAATTCGCAATTGATAATAGGAAAATTAACCCCTTAACACGCTTTAAAATAGTTTAAAATTTCTGAAATTGAGTATGGTTCTATATTTAAAATTGTTGGGGTAATTATGGGATTATTTCCATCAATTACACCGCGGACTGTTGTAAGCAGTCTAGTTAAGCACTTTCGGGGTGAAAATGAATTTCAACGGAGTATTTTTGATTTTAAATTCGAGATCTGTTCTCTACAACGTTTGTACAAAGAGTGACTTAAAACTAGAAACTAAACTACATATTTACAAAAAAAAATCTCTCGCCCGGGTGGCGACGGACGCAATTTATCATTCCTTCAAAATAGGGACGCATCCGGTCAACACCATGGGAGTGGTCGCATTTCTTGGAAGGTCGATGAAAGCGACCTTGCGAGGCTTAACAAAAATTATGTGAAATATTTTTGATTTAAATTCTAATTAACACGTACCATATATACAAAACTTTATACAAGTGTAAAATGGACATTTTTCAAAAAGTGTTAGTTTGAGAATAGGGTAATTCATATAAATAGAAAAGAGTATTCATTCACTTCGTCACAGCTATTTAAATAAACATCTTTACATTATGTAAGGTAGAGCTGTACTGACGAGGGATAGATCCCGAAACACGTGTCTGCAGATGGCCTTATATTAAGTAACGTTTTTTTGTTGTTTTTTCATTAAAATTTTTCTCTGAACAAAATTTGTTACATTATGCAATATTTTATTCATATGCAACAGCAGGTGTACATTATGTAATTCAACGTCCAGCGTGGGAAGTAGTTGTTTTAATGTCCATTTGTTTAGCGTACTTACGTAACGTAAGTCAAAAGTCACAGAGCTAAATGTGAGAATATTTTAGGGTAATTTATATTATTATCTTTGTGTTGTGTCAAACATATTGTTACGAAATCGGGTTTAATCAGACTCTGAAATAAATAAAACAATATCTATTTATTTACAGTACACTTAACATATTTATTGCACTACACTGTCGGTATTTATTTATTAAGCGATGTTGAGCACACGGACGTTCGTGATAGACTGACCGCAGCGCCGCTAGCGCGCGCGCTTTTATAGCGTGCTTGTTTCTCGAACTTTCCGGAACATTCGATGACGCCGCGTTTACCGTCGCGCGCTCTGTGGATCATTCTAGAGTGATGTTTCCAGTTTCTTCTTTCACTTCCGTTACAATATTGTTAAATTTGCGATAGAATAAAATACATCATAGAAATAGAGGCCATATACCGTTAATATATTATTATCCTTAAACTTTCCCCTACAGGATGACAGTTGACTAATTTAAAAAAAATATTCTGATGGCTCTCTTTAGCAATTTTAAAACCTTCATAATATTCGTTGATCTCTCCAGTGAATTATGTCATTATCTCAACTTTGTTCATGGGACACGATAAGCATTCAACAATCTACTGATACCCAACACTTTTCGCATTTTTTGCAGTGTTCTTTTTTAATTACAATCTAAATGAACCTTTAATTATCGAACCGACTCCTCAACTAAGATGTTGATCTCTCCAGTGAATTATGTCATTACCTCATCTTTGTTCACGGGACACGGTAAGCATTCAATAACCTACTGATGCCCAACACTTTTCGCATTTTTGCAGTGTTATTTTTTTTAAATTACAATCTAAATGAACCTTCAATCATCGAACCGACTCCTCAACTAAGATTTGTTTATCTTTAATGGTAACTTCATTTACAAGAGAAAACTATTATGTCTAAGCAATATAATTTATAAACAGTATAATTAAAACTGGACCACAGTGCGAACCCTGAGGTACCCCAGAAGTAGTATAAATCACAATTGAGAGGTATTTGCCTTTACGTACAGATTGCGTCATATCGAATGAATAATTATTAAGCCATCTTTATGTTTATTTCATAATTTATTGTTACCTAAATAAATAAATAATACAAAACCATTTAAGTCATTCAAAATAAAGTATATTTTTTAATATATGAAATATTTTCCACCAACATTTATTTGAAATTTAGGCATGGCATCTATTCGATCTATTTATTTTAGAAGTATACTTCTTTTTTACTGTATAACTTATAATTGTGAATTGTTTAAATTATTTCAAACTTCACAATAAATTAAATTTATGAAATTTATCATGAAATAATTTTTCAACTGATATTTATGTATATATTTTCTTAGAATCATAAGGCTATCCAGCTGAGAGAAATTTATTAATTTAAATTAAAACTGTTATATAATTTAATTATTATATAATAGAGAACAGGGAGAAAAATAAAGGATAATGTCTATTAAGTTTTTTGTGTTTATTATGATTGGTTGAGAAAATTGTTTTATTTATGTATTGGGTTTTGGATGCCAAATAAAGGTTATTTTTATATTATATAAATGTACTAACAAGTTAAGTTAAATATATTGTACTTAAGAATATTGTTGTTTTTATGTGTTATTTTTAATGTTTCAGACTATTTTAGTGTATTTTTTTGCATGATTTAATATCAAAACATTATTTTTTCTAAATAAATTTACTAAATTAGTTTCATTAAAAATTACGAATTTGAAATAATGAATGTAAATATTTTTAAAAACCCCGCCGTTGGGTTGTCTATAGTTTGTACATGAACCTAACCTCAAAAACCTTATAAAGGTTTGAAACTTAGGAAATAGTTGTCCACTTGAGTACTGGATGGCGCTGCGCGCGTTTCCCGCATGGGGGGGGGGGGTAGGATAATATTTGAAATTGGGAAACACGGCTATGGTTGTCCACTTGAGCACTGGAGGCGCTGAAGTCTCAAGTGGAAAATTTATAATAATTTATTTTTGGGTTTTTACAATGATTTATTTATTATTGGTGATTTTTGTCGCCCTATAAGGTATATTTTTTAAACATTTATACTTTTAATTAAACATTAAAGATTTTCTAAATAAGGATCAGTTTGCCATATTTCAATTTGATTTATGTAAATCACATGAATTGTTTTTAACAGTTTTGTTTGTGTTCGTCAGAAGTTTCTTCATTTTTTCTTATAAAACTACAACTGGTAAGTTATTATTTATAGTTTAAAATACGTTTGCTTATTAATTTCTATGAATTGTATATTTTTCAAAGAATATACATAACTTAAAATTATGAACCAATCGAGCAATAATTAATTATTAATAAATATAATTTATTTCCCATATTCTCAAAATATGTTTTCGGTCTATAAATCTTCATTTTTTATTATATAGTTTATGCTTTTTACAATATTTTCTATCAGAAAAAAAAAACGTATTTAACATAGACGTTTTTGAAGTAATATTTATATCCATATTTTTCTAGATTCTTTAAGGAAAGGAAATAGCACATTTATATAAAAAAAACTTTTATATCAATAATTTAAAGTAAAATAGTGAACAAAAAATTATAAATAGAAAAATGTTCAAAAGTCCCGCCATTAGTTATATTATAGTGTGTATATGAACCTAACCTCAAAAACCTTATAAAGGTTTGAAACTTGGGAAATAGTTGTCCACTTGAGCACTGGATGGCGTTGTTAGGAAATAGTTGTCCACTTGAACACTGGATGGCGTTGCGCGCGTTTCCCGCTAAATACATGGATCTGGCCCTCCTATTCTCTATCTATATGGGTGTTATTCTCTTTTTGATCTGCTTATTGGTTGAAAGCATCGCTCAGTATATTATCAGCATGTTCTATTAATTCCGATATGGAAAGGAAATTACTGAGGAATTTTATTTGAAATACGTGATTATTTAATATTTGCGTTTGATTACTTAATTGTATGTAATGAGTGAAAATATGTCTACAAATAATTAACTTAGCATTACGTAATCTGAATGGTAGAATGCTAGAAGTAATTGGGTTTGTTTTTAATAATATTCAGTTGCAATTTCAGAAGGTTCAGACCAAAAATTTTGTCTGTGTTCATATACCTAATAAAGGTTTTTTTTATATAAAAATGATTACAAGCAAGACTGATTGTAGCATTTTTAAATTAAATAAAAAGAATTTGAAAATAATAAATTATTTTCTCTTTTGCTACTGTGATATTATGACTTATGTTACATAAGCACTTTAATAAATGTCTAATAATAGACAATTGCAAAAGAGAAAATAACCTCGACCCAATCGGGTAAAAGAGGATAAGATTAAGAAAGAAAGAAAAGAGAAACTAATTTATTAATTAATTATTTTGAAATTCTTTTTATTTATTTAAATTAAATAGCTGTGACCAAGTGAATAAATCCTTTTTCTATTAGTAGCATTTTTATATGGAATTAATGGAGGAAGTATTATGAATGTACAGAAAGACCTATGGCCAATAGCCATTTAACAATTTATTTGTGTGTGATATAATTAATCAATTATTGTATGAAATAAATATGAATAAATTATTAAAATTCAACCAATAAAACACAGATTAGATTGAATAACTTTAAATTCTCGACTAGTTTCGGGTTATCAGCCCATTTTCAAGAGAATTTAAAGTTATTGAATCTAATCTGTCTTTTATTGGTTGATTTTTAATAATTTATTCATATTTATTTCATACAATATGAACTACCAATGTCTAAATATTAAAACCATTAATCAATTATTGATATGTTCTTGTACTGTGAATGACGAACCCTACAGTTTCCTTAACATGTCCCTTCACACAACAAACTTTAATATTGTTACACATTTCATGTATCACAAAAAGAAAAACATATAAGAATCATCGGATGGTATTTACAACGCTCGGAGTCAATACAAACTTTGATGAATGAATAAACTTGGCAGGCGGTTTTCCGATTTCGAAACGCGCATACTTATTAGAAAAGTTTTAAACGCGCGATCCAAAAAGTGCACCGGGCGTGACGCTTGCGGGGGATTAATCAGCGCGTCGCGGACGAAATTATCTCTGGAAAATGCACAATTGGAAAACAAGTAGGTAGCGCCGCGTCGGTGACAAATCAACATTTTCACCATAAAAACAAGCGTTTTCCCGACCGCTCTGAGGAAGCAGTGCCAAATTGTCTAATTAGCAGCTGCATTTTTCGGCGGGATTTTAAGGTTTTCGGCGACGCTCGGGAGTTTTTTCAAAAAGGCGATTGTGGCGCTTAAATGCATCACCGGCGGACTGGCATTTGGACAAAATACACGAAATCGATGATTCAAAAAGCTTGGCGCCGAGACAAAATTCTAGAGATTCCGTATTTGATAATCAGAATAGGAAAATTTAGATCCATTTTAGTCATACGGCGTGATTTAATTTAAATTGCTGTACCGCAGACGTTGTTGTCTATCAAAGATGATTTAAGCATTTTATTCACGGGGATATTCTTAACGGAAAAAAACAAACAAACAAACACGGAATCAGTTAAAAAATATGCTGTATAAGTTTACCTATGAGAAGTTAGCAATAAATTTCCAGCCACGAATCTCGGCGCCTCCGCCGCACGGTTGTCTCAAAAAAAGAAGAAAAATTAAGCCATTGTTAGATAATTACTCAACTTCTGAATTGGCATATGCTATCCGTGGTACTTTTCGTTCTTCAGGAAAACGAGATAGTGCGAAAATGGTCTAAGAAGTAACAAAACACTCCCCTACCACAGCAACAAAAATAAAACAATTATTGAAATCTTCCATGAAGCAACCAATAAAATATTCACCGGAAGAAGCACTTGCGTTATACATTGATGGCAATTTGACAAAACACACCTATAAATTAATGAAATATGGAGCTAAGGTAAACATATACCTGGGCTATGATTCTATATTGCAAGCAAAAAAATAATGTTACCCTGTTGAAGACAGTATTATTTACTGACATTTGCGCAGAAATTAAAACACAAGCGCTTGTTGATCATACTAGTAAACGGTTATTAATTTCAATTAAAGATTTTATTTGTAAAAATGTTGCAAAATTTGGAAATGAAATTAATATTATTTCTAAATGGGGTTGTGATAGCAGCTTTGGCCATTCACTATACAAACAAATATTTTCTGAAGTATAGATATATCGCAAACGGACGAGTTTAAATTTTTACTTTACCCGGACCCCTGTCCAAGGGAAAGTATTGTGATGGTGAAAATTTTCGAACCGCCAATTTCAACAAATATGCACGTTTTGAGGTCCCCTGAGTCCATTCCATCGAGTTTTGAAAAATGTCTGTGTGTGTGTCTGTGTGTTTCCGCGATAGCGCCTAAAGGGCTAAATGGATTAAGCCCAAACTTTATATCTAAGCTTTATATAACAGTGGAATGATCTGAAAAGCTTTTGGTTTGAATCAAAACTCATTAAGTGCAACTTTACTCTTAGCAATTTTTCATTTTTTAATTTAGATAGAAAAATGTTTCAAATAAAAGTTTTAGATCTTGGAAAATAAATAATTTCTGTTATAAAACTTTTATTGTAGGACCTCCGGTTTTCATTTTATAAGCGAAAGAATTTCGTATTCCTGATAAATTCCCTTAGAGATTTTATTAATTATTTTAATGACAAATAAAACGTCAAAGTGCCAGCACGTCAGCACATTCGCAAAGTTTGAAAAAATGAAGAAGAGTCTGGAGAAATCATTTTAACACATTGTAAGGTAAGAAATAACAGACTTAATTATAATATTCTTCTAAATACTCGGTTTTAACTTTGAAAGACAACAATCAATTTTTTCTATTAATCATTTTGCTTTCCTATTAAATTTTCAATCAGAAACTTATTTGATCGTATTCACCGGGGAAAGTATCATGATGGACACATCACCATTTTTAGTATGATCAGGATGATGGTTTGCGATTTTCCCAAATAATTAAATCGATAAAAGAGTGTCTAAGTCTCTAAAAAACGATTTAATTATTTGGGAAAATCCCAAATCACCAGATTTTGCAGGCCGATAAAAATTATGTTTAAAATGGAAAGTAAAGATTTAATAAAAACTGTTGTGGAGGAAATAAAGACGGCTTTTGATATTCATGACATTAATTTTACTATAAATCATAGTTTTAAAATGACAATGATAAACGGAAAAGTTTTTAGCGTTGTAACAGATTCATCTTTTCAAAGCTGTGCAATATGTAGGGCTTCCCCCAAAGTAATGAATGTCCTTATAAAATTAAAACAATTGCCGAAAATTGAAACTATATGAATATAGAATTTCAGCTCTACATGCTTGGATTCGATGTTTGGAATCTCTCCTGCATATTGCATACAGGCTTGATGTAAAAAATGGCAGATTAGAGAGACTGCCGATAAAAATATAATCCAAGCAAACATACGTCGAATTCAACGTGACTTAAGGTCGGAAATTTACATGTTATTTAGCCATACGAACGAACAACGATTAATCTTCCACAATAATAAAAATAGAGCGTTGAAACTTTTACATATTGTACATAGAAGCTTTGCAAGTAAATTGACACTTTTTATTTAAAAATAAGATCATCCTTAAATTAAATAAAAAATAAATAGTGGAACACTACCAAATGATAATAATAATAATACTATTTTCTATGGATACAGAAGTACTACATTTATTATTAGAACCAGAAAATTTGTATTTATTCGACTCTGATTCCGATTCTGCAGGGTAAAATGTTTGCATGGTCTACCGAATTTTTTTGTATATATTGTAGGAGTATAAATTATACAATGAAATTAAACAAAGAAAATTTCTGGCAATGATCAATAAAATTCGATCAATCCCTTTTTTTCAACTGCAAAAAAATACACTGTAAGTTTTACAAACATCTATTGAAACAACTACTTCCCGAGCATTTACCCCGCCGGACATTGGATTACACAATAGATATTTGTTGTTGCATAGCAGCACTACTGCGAATTGCAACGGTTTGAGTCGAAATTATTTAATGAAAGGAAACAACAAATAATAGTTACAAGGATATCTGTAGACACGTGTTTCGGGAGTTCATCCCTCATCAGTACAGCTATGCCCTGTAACCCCTTAGTTGTAAAACAATTTTTAATTAATTTTTACGTACGTATAAATTATAAATATTATAAATAGAACTGTAAATTGTATATATATGTGTGTTTATTATTATGTTTATAGTACCTACTACTTTATTATTATGATTATCATTTGTGTGGTGTAACGAAGTTGTTTCTATATATTGTATAAGTTATAAATAGGATTATAAATAGAATTGATTTTTTTTTAAATAATTATCTTATATCAAATTTTATTGAAACTATTTTGAATTATTTAAAAAAATCGAAAATAATTAATACTTTACCCTTTACCAGGGGGGTGCATATTCAATATTTTTAGTCTATTATTGTAATAAAAGTATTTACTTGAATAAAAACCAATTTTAAGTAGAATAAAACGGTTTGTAACCAAGGTTCAGCTAGATTTGGCAAATCGACCAGTGTGCGTCGTTTGGAAAAATATAACTACTGAAATGAATTATTTAAACAAAATAGATACAAATTGGTACTCTGGAAATTGTTTAAGAACTTCATATGGTAGTTCGTTCATTACATTTAAGCGTCAACTTAAGAAATTACTTTGATTTTGTACTTTTTTTTTGTACTTGCATATACATTGATTGATTGATTGATTGTAACACTGGTATATATGCATATATTGTATTGTTTTTGTAAAAAGGTGATTCCGTAATAAAATTATTATTATTATTATTAAAGAATACATCTTGCGTAAAGAAATCGTTCCTAAAGGGCGTCCAATTAATATATTTCGATTTTTGAAAATTCCGTATATCGGGAGTTACTTGTAATGGAAATAAATTATTTTTTTAAAAAATAGAAATAAAATGGTATTCTGGAAATTGTTCTAATCTACTAGTTAGGATACAAAGAATACATCCTGCATAAACACATCATATGACGGAGGCGCCGGGATTTGTGGCTGGAAATTTATTGCTAACTTGTCATGGGTTTGACAATGACGTTAACTATCATGAAGAGGCTGAAAGACCAATGGTTAATAGCAATTTCTCAATATCGTTACAAGTAATAAACGTGTATTATGAAATTAAAAAAATAGTTTATATGACTTAATTAAAATATATAATTACAAATAAATAAACATTGCTTTATATAATATAAATAAATGAATATTAATATTATGTATCGAGCGTATAACAAAAATCGACGACGAAGTTGGTATTGGAAATCTAAAGTAATGTCTGAACTAAAATCACACGCGTACGCGTAAAGTACTGTCAGAATTAATATCTGACATGTCACTGTTTAACTCCTCCAACTCGCAACTCCTGCAGGACTGTTCTGCCTGAACGAACCGCCCATTTATTCAGAGACAAATGAAGAGTCACGGGTAAGAAGAGTAGACTGTGTCCAAGATAAGAATGCACAGCATCGGGTATTTTGCATCGCCATATGAATTGACTATTCACATCACAGCGCGTGATCTTAGTACAGACATGACTCGAGACTTCCAACGTCAACTTCGTCATCGATTTTTGTTATACGCTCGATATATAAAATACATTCAGAATAGTTTGCAGATATTATTTAAAAACTCATCTGTGGGAAAATACTTCAAATATTCATTTTTTATTTAAATTCCAGTCCTTTTCCACAAAAGAAAGCAGGGTATTATACAGTGCATTTTTTTTATCTAGGCCTCATAGGGATTTACATAGGAAAATCTTTTCGTCGTGTTAATAGTTTTTCTATGGTATGGATTTTTATCAAATTAAACACACATTTAATTTAGAGTAATATGTACAAAATTCAGTAATTTTTAAACTATTTTAAATGCGTTTTATGTTTTTAAAATTGATTTTAAATGATAATAATTTTGAATATTTTTTTAAATAGTAGGCTTATTTCACTGACATCAATCGTAATTGTCAAAGTGTTCCAATTTATTGTACTCCTTTTATTGAAAGAATGTCGGTTTATACCACCCAAGAAAAGGTTAAAATGGTGATGGAATACATAAAAGGGCCATCAAGTAGACAAGTGCGTGATCATTTCTCCGTGGAGTATCCAGGACGGCCAATTCCAAATCAGAAAACAATTCTAAAATTTTACAACAACTTTGTTAAATTTGGTTGTGTTAATGCGGAATATAGTGGAGGAAGAAAACGTGCAAATCGGGTTGTGACAGAAGACTTGAGGGAAAATGTGTGTTTGGCAAATGAAGAAAATCCATTAATAAGTATGAAAAAATTATCGAGCCAATTTCAAGTTACACGAAGCAGTTGCTACCAAGCTTTGAAGTTGGAAAAAATTCACAATAGCCACCATCTGTTAGAAAGTAATTATTTTCCGAGAATGGAATTCTGCGAGTATTGTATTAATAAAATTAATGAAAATCCAAATGTAATGAATAGAATTATTTTTACTGATGAAAAAACTTTCATATTGAATGGGTCAATAAATAATCAATACACAGTATTATGGTCTAGAAAAAATCTATATTTCTTCCAAACCACACACACACAATGGCTACAAAAGGTCAACGTATGGACAGGAATGGTAGGTAACCATATTATAGGTCCATTTTTTATAGAGGGATCGCTAAATAGTGAAAAATATCAAAGATTATTGATGGAAAATATTTTTCCTGCCATTGAACAAGTGCCAGTAAATGGTGAAATAATTTTCCAGCACGACGGTGCTCCTCCACATAGCACGCGACAAATTACTGAGTATTTAAATACTCAATTTCCGCATGGATGGATTGGGCGATTTGGACCTCTGAAATGGCCAGCAAGGAGTCCAGATTTAACACCGCTCGACTTCTTTTACTGGGGTTATTTGGCAAGCAATGTTTTTGACGATATCCGTAGCAGACCAAAGGATTTAGAAGAATTAAAAGGAAGAATTCTCGAAGAATCTGCTAAAATAACTCTCCGGCAGCTTCAAAATGTGAAAAGACATTTTAAAGATAGGTTAGGTCATTGTTTAGCTGCTAATGGGCAACAGTTTGAACATTTACTTTAATATTATGTTTTTTTTTAAGTTATTGTATTGCCTAGTTTAAGTTAATTAATTAAAGTTTATTGAATATTGAAAACTAATTTGAAATAATTAATTAAACCTTAATATCTTTTCAAAATAAGCTCTTTTGTGTAATCCATCACTATTTAAATCTTTTCTTGGTCTACACCGCGATCAACATTCTTGCAATAAAAGATGTACAATAAACTAGAATACTTTGACAACTTCAGTAGATGTCAGAGAACTAAGCCTATTAATTAAGAAAATATTTAAAATTATCATTATTTTAAATCACTATTTAAAACATTAAATGCATTTAAAATAATTTAAAAACTGCTGAACTTTGCACAAATTACTCTAATTTAAATGTGTGTTTAATTTGATCAAAATCCATACCATAGAAAAACCATTAACACGACGAAAAGATTTTCCTATGTAAATCCCTATGAGGCTTGGATAAAAAAATGCACTGTAGAGTATATTCACAAAGCGGGAAATGACAACACGGAAACCTCTAGTTATCGCCTAATCACTTTGTTTCCAGTCCTAGGTAAATTATTCGAATCCATTATCATAAAAAAAAATAATCACTTAAATCCAAACCCTAACAATTTAGCTTCATCCAACACCGATCTACTTTCTTTCCCTTTCCATATCAATCTTTGAGTGTTTCGAGGTGTGCTGTAGGAATATCTAGCTAATATGTATAAAGAAATTTATGCAAAAATTCGCTTAATAACTACAAAAAAGTATTGGGTTGGGAACTAAGTACTTTCGGTTTTGTAGTATAAAATAAAACACTTTTTTAACAAAGAATAGTTTTTAATCAATTATATTTTTTTCCATTTTGCTCAATGACCTTTTGCCATCTTTCTTTCAACTGCGTAATTCCGCGCTCATAAAATGTCTGCTCCTTGTCAGCAAAAAACTGAACCAGGTGCGAGTGAAGGTCATCGTCATTTGTGAAAGTTTTACCATTCAAAGAATTCTGCAAACTTCGAAATAAATGGTAATCAGATGGTGCTAGATCAGGGCTGTATGGGGGGTGTGGCATCACTTCACAGCCAAGTTCCAATAGTTTCCCACGAGTTGCCAAAGATGTGTGATGTTTTGCATTATCGTGGTGGAACAGTACACCTTTCCGATTTAACAATTCTGCCCGTTTTTCTTTGATTGCTTTATCCAGTTTCATTGAATGTTGACAGTAAACATCAGAATTGATCGTTTGGTTCCTTGGAAGCAGCTCAAAAAACACAACACCTTTGTAATCCCACCAAACTGACAGCATGATCTTTTTTGGATGCAAAGCTTTCGATGGTTCCTATGCCTCACCCACCTCGGCAATACGAGACTACCTAAACGAGGTAGGCTTGTTGAACTGAGGATGAGTGATCTATGGGAGGGGCCTAATGAGGTCTTATACCAGATACGAGAAGAGTCGACTAATTGGGAAGGTTGAAAATACTCAAGCTATTTCAAGTAATCGCATAAATTGGATAGAGCAAGTATTCGTAGTATTTTCACAAAGCATTATCATCCCAATGTTTTGTTATACACCTCGAACCATACGTTCGATTATCAACCAAGATATGAGGTCACCTTTGAACCACACATATGGATCAAACAGATCCCAATGCTTTGTGTAAGTGGTTTGCTCTATAGGTGTGGTTAAGAATCGACCAGTAGACATAGTTGAAAATACAAATCAGGGTATTCTAAGTTGGTTGAACCTGGAGTAAGTAGATCATAGATGTTGGATCGATGCGTTTGTGTTTTTTTTGGTGTGTGGTCACTTTCTATGCGTGGTCGCGGCGGGAAAAAGTTGGCCGGCCTGCCGGCGCAAATGGCGTCTCTGGATTCCTTCGGCACGTCTCGTGCGGGGGGCGAGCGCGACGCTTGGCGTCCGTCTCCGCACTCAGTATCCGTCGGACGACGAGCGTCCGTTCGCGTCTCGAGGCGTCATGGTCCCCGATTGCTCTGCACGCGTGCTATCCAACTAATGAAAGTGGCGGCCATCATGCGACAACACGGTGGCGTGTGAGCACACACCCGGGCCGCGGCCGGACCATGCCCGTGAGCACGGGGCCACTCGGAGAACCTCGCGCCAAGCGCTGCAAGCACTGCGACGGTAAACACAACAACCCACCCTGAAAAGAATTAAAAAAAATACTGAAAACCAAAAATATGTTTGTTTGTTGAAAATTAACCCAATTAAAGAAAAAGAGCTATTTGGTGTTGTTTGTTGATGCTTCCGCAATATTAATCATAATAACAAAATGAACCAACCATGTTGATTGGCGACAACGCCCTTTGCCGGCGCATTCCTTTACAAAAAAAATAAAAAAATCCAAATGTTATTTTGATTCAAGTGGCGTGACAAGATAAACAACTCCGCATATTATTTATAGAAACAGTTTTCTTTTCCATTTCCATTTCAACAACCCGCTTGTTTCTGCGTTAGTTCCACTTCTGATTACAATGTGCGCACCCCGTTGCGCGTACGCGCAAAGTTATGTCATTCTGGTCGGCGTGTTTATCCGATTCAGAATGCGGAGAGCGAGGGGGGCGAAAAAAATACATTTACAATTCCGTCTGAAAATAGAATTTGATTTAGATTGTAAATTTTTGCCAATTTTCCTGCTTTCTCAAGGTTGCGAAAAAAAGTCAAGCAAGCCGCGCTCTCATCGATGGACCATCGCGCACGCACCGCTCAGTACGTGTGATTCACTCCTCAATTAACGCCCGACGCGTTCAAACCGTTTCTAACATTAGACTACCTGAGAGAGTGTGGCCTAAATTTATATATAATTCTTTTTTTAACGCATATGGCCTATGTAAATGGGTCATATTTAGTTAAGTGTTTTCCACTAAGAATAGCCGGCGTATTTTTATTTACGCACTCAAATAAATCCCGTTTAACCTTCGCCGGAAAAGAAAACAACGAAGCAAAAAAATGAAAATCAGGGAGGGAAATAATTGAATAGTAAAGCTGGCGCATATAGTGTCAATGAGAGAGGAGTGTTGGCAAAGCGCAATATGCACTCCCTCGCAGCACACACAGAGGATAACGTGTAAAAATAGTAACACTGGCCCCTGGAAGTGTGTGCCTCATTTCCCGGCTACAAAGATTGAAACCGCATCAATACCCACCTACATATTCCACGCAAATCCGCTCCGATGGGGAAGGTTAGTTCTCGAACAAGCGAGAAGAAGAAAAGTAAAAAAATAAAACGCACGAGACGAAATTGTGTTTAATTATAATTGAGCGAAAAACAAGCGGCGATTTGGCTTTCGCAGCGGGTGCATGCATCGCGAGACTCTTGAATTCCTGCCAAATAATTATGCCATCATCGGATTATGTCAATGATTGGATTATTACGGAATGATTATTTTGGCCAGGACACTGACTTTAATCTTCCCAGGAGGATTCGAAAGAAAACTGCCCGGCAAAAAATAAGAAGAAAAATCCTCTACTCGTCGGCCTACGCGGTGTAAACACGCGAGGTTTTCAAGGTGTGCATCAAATCAGCCCGCCTACGCCCCTCGGCTCTATTCTAGAATATTTATAGAATATATACACACATCGCGCCGGTGATTGTGTGTGTGTTTTGCTTGAATAAATTACAATCACTTTTATAACTAGCGCTAATTGGGCTTCGGAAAAAAATGCAACGCCGCTATTCTATTTATCCTTTTATCCTACATTTATAATTTTCGAATAACATATTGTTTTTGGAACAAGCGCGAGTGACCTTAGTTGCCGAAACGCCCTATATTAAAAAAAGCCTAACCGTCTCCTCAAAACAAGTGTGAACAAATTAAAAAAAAAAAACATATATATTTTTTAAGTAAAACCAATCTCAACAATATTGAAGTTATTGAGAGATGATCCCTCCGATTAACTCATCATACGCTTTTTTTTTTCGAAGTAAAAAAAGGCGAAATATTCAGGGTTAGTAAAAATTTCCGGAACACCTAAATAATTCATTGTTTCAAAAATTATTTCAAATAAAAGTTTTTTTTTGGATAAAAAAAAACAATGCCAATAAAACGTTAAGGTATAAGTACAAACACCGGGGCACGAATATAGAAAACGATTTGTCGACCCCCATTTAGATTTTTTTTTAAAAAGGATGTGAGATGAAGGGAGGAGAAGATTGAGGAAAATGAATTTAGGATAAATGGTCTTTTTGGTTACTAGATCCTTTTGACCAGCCTCATCTATTTATTTAAAGGATGGGATATGAAGGAAGGGGAATTTTGAGGAAAATTAATTTAGGATAAATGGTCGTTTTGGTTACTAGACCCTTTTGACGCGCCTCCTCTATTTAACCGATGTGAAGTTATCCACGGTTTTCCAGCCACGGTTTTTCAGCCCGGCGCCTCCACCATGGCGGAAGCCATTTTTATTGTTTGATATGGTTCTTAAAGGCGCCAAAGTTAGCTTGAACTTTGAAATTTCACCGAGTTTTTGTTGGAAACCGTGGATAATAAACAAAATTAAAAAAAATAGTTACAATAACAAAATAAAGTTTTTTATTGTTTTATATGGTTCTTAAGACATCTAGTAACAATATAAGACAAAGAAATCAAAAATTAAAGGCGCCAAAGTCGGTCGTTTTGAACTTTGAAATTTCACCGATTTTCTGTTGGAAACCGTGGATAACAAAAAAAATTAAAAATATAGTTAAAATAAAAAAATAAACTTTTTTATTGTTTGATATGGTTCTTAAGACATCTAGTAACAATATAAGACAAAGAAATCGAAAATTAAAGGCGCCAAAGTCGGTCGTTTTAAACTTTGAAATTTCATCGATTTTCTGTTGGAAACCGTGGATAAGAAAAAAAAAAAAAAAATAGTTAAAATAAAAAAATAAACTTTTTTGTTATTTGATGTGGTTCTTAAGACTTCTAATAACAATCTAAGACAAATAAATCGAAAATTAAAGGCGCCAAAGTAGGTCGGTTTGAACTTTGAAATTTCACCGATTTTCTGTTGGAAACCGTGGATAATAAAAAAATTAAAAAAAAAAATAGTTAAAATAAAAAAATAAACTTTTTTATTGTTTGATGTGGTTCTTAAGACATCTAGTAACAATATAAGATAAAGAAATTAAAAATTAAAGGCGCTAAAGTCGGTCGTTTTGAACTTTGAAATTCGACAGATTTTCTCTTGAAAACCGTATATAATAAAAAAAATTTAAAAAAATAGTTAAAATAAAAAAATAAACTTTTTTATTATTTAATATGGTTTTTAAGACATCTAGTAACAATATAAGACAAAGAAATCAAAAATTAAAGGCGCTAAAGTCGGTCGTTTTGAACTTTGAAATTTGACAGATTTTCTCTTGAAAACTGTGGATAATAAAACAAATTAAAAAAATAGTTAAAATAAAAAAATAAAGTTTTTTATTGTTTTATATGGTTCTTAAGACATCTAGTAACAATATAAGACAAAGAAATCAAAAATTAAAGGCGCTAAAGTCGGTCGTTTTGAACTTTGAAATTTGACAGATTTTCTCTTGAAAACCGTATATAATAAAAAAATTTGAAAAAAAATAGTTAAAATAAAAAAATAAACTTTTTTATTATTTGATGTAGTTCTTAAGACATCTAGTAACAATATAAGACAAAGAAATCAAAAATTAAAGGCGCCAAAGTCGGTCGTTTTGAACTTTGAAATTTGACAGATTTTCTCTTGAAAACCGTATATAATAAAAAAAATTTAAAAAAATAGTTAAAATAAAAAATAAACTTTTTTATTGTTTAATATGGTTCTTAAGAAATCTAGTAACAATATAAGACAAAGAAATCAAAAATTAAAGGTGCTAAAGTCGGTCGTTTTGAACTTTGAAATTTCACTGATTTTCTCTTGAAAACTGTGGATAATAAAAACATTAAAAAAATAGTTAAAATAAAAAAATAAACTTTTTTATTGTTTGATATGGTTCTTAAGACATCTAGTAACAATATAAGACAAAGAAATCGAAAATTAAAGGCGCCAAAGTCGGTCGTTTTGAACTTTGAAATTTCACTGATTTTCTGTGGATGACTTACAAATTGTAATAATTATATTGCTACTGTTATTTAAAGCAATCTTTCAGGCTACTATTAATATGCTAATGTATATAAAAGGGAAATAAAATCCGTGGATGAACCACGAAAGTCCCGGCGCATCCGCCATGGTGAAGGCGCCGGGCCGAAAAACCGTGGCTGGAAAACCGTGGATAACTTCACATCGGTCCATCCGGAACGGGACTCTAACCCGCAGTCTTCTGCCTCATGATCAAGGCCTTTGCCCACTCGGTATGGCCGATACCGATAATAGAATACTCCTCCATCCTGTACTAAAACCACACTCAACAATCTCGAAGTTGCGGAAAGATCATTCCTCCATACTCTGACAAAACTCCGTCATCCACAAAACCCTCTCCAATATCCTTCTTTATGAAACAACTAAAATATTACCTATCACTGAAAGACTTTGATTCCTGGCTGAGCCATTCGCATGCAACGATAATTATACAAGGTGTCCCTGAAATGTCTGTACAAAATGTTACCACATATTCCAGGGTCTAAAATAATGCGATTTAACCAAATTTACCACTGTACCAAAATCAACGGTTATGGAGTTATCGGTCTTCAAAAATAATGTTTGTTATTAAAATTTGTTAAATATCTTCTGACAGGCTTTAGGTAGCAAAATGAAATTTGGCATACTTATTGATGTTAGGAAGGACTATCTTATTGACCTTTTTTGCTACAGAAGTGGTAAAAAGTTGATCCTCAACTTACAAAAAAAACTTCATAACTTTTTAACAGATGGACCAATTTTATTTTTTTTATTAAAATGTAGGTAATTTTATTTTAAAGTTTTTCTGTCTCTTGTTTCATTTTGATATTTATCAACCGATGAGAAGTTAGCCATAACTTTTTCAGCCATAGATGGTGGTAACCCTATTAATTTATAAATTCAATAAAGCGATATTTTACGTGTCAGGAATGTTTTCCATTGGACTATACTGTGTAATAGGAGTACATATTAAGCAGTTTAAGCTATATTTTACTCGTTTTAATGAAAACTTGAAGTTTTTATTACAAGATAATCTAATCATGGGCGAGTTTAGATAATAGTTACAGCGTGTTGTACAGTAACTAAAGATTTCACTATCGCGAGCTGCTGAACGCGGAATCTTGAAATGGAAACTTGCTGTTGCAAAAACAACAAAAATAACGTTACTTAATATAAGGCTATCTGCAGACATGTCAGTACAGCTCCACCTAACAGAATTTAAAGTAGTTCCATATTTTGTTGTATCTCATTTTTATTTTATTTTTTGTTTGTTTTCGCTTTACATTATTTCTTAATTGTGGTTTAATTATTTGCATATACATTGATTTATTGTAACACTGGTATATATAGGATAAGAGGATATAAGAGATATATGCAACTCAATATTGATAAATGTAGTTTTATTTATTTTTCACGCAAGAGGCAGGGAATAACGAATGATTACAGATTAAATAACTTAATA
Source organism: Philonthus spinipes (assembly GCA_963082785.1). Lineage (NCBI taxonomy): Eukaryota > Metazoa > Arthropoda > Insecta > Coleoptera > Staphylinidae > Philonthus > Philonthus spinipes. The sequence continues at coordinate 12,468,717 of OY720311.1, forward strand.
TTGAGCCAAGTTTACTTAGTGAAAGATCTCGGGATCATGCTTGATTCAAAGCTGTCATTCAAGTGCCACCTCGACTTTGTAGTCAACAAAGCTAATAAGTCGCTAGGATTCATCAAGCGTGTTACCAAAGATCTAGTAGATGTACGCACTTTTAATATCCTCTACAATTCTCTAGTTCGATCACATTTTGATTATTGCAGAACAATATGGATGGTCACTTATGTTAATAGGATTGAAAATGTGCAAACTAAGTTTATCAAATTCATGTCATATAGATTGGCCCAAAAAGATATTCACTTAACATCCGAGGAAACAATGGCTTTCTTAGGATTTACAGCATTGCAACATCGAGGCATGGAATTAGATATGTGTTTTCTTTACAAAATTATTAACTGCAAAATAGATTTAAACTATATTATCAGTATGATTAAGTATCATGTACCACCTAGACATGCGCGTAGCCACATCCTACTGCATAATGTATTTTGTAGGACGACTTGCGGTCTAAACTGTCCTGACTCGTTTAACGCGCACGGCTAATAACATTTGTGGCAAAATTGATTTCTTAAACACGTCGATTAGGTTAATTAGGAGGAGTCTCGCGGATATTGTACAATAAATGTTAGCTTGCCCACATACATATATATATATGCATATTTGTTTAATTTATATTTTATATTTTTAGTGAAATTGTAAATGGCTGGTCCGTTCAATAAAGAATTATTATTATTATTATATATACACTAAATAAAATATACTAAAATATATAGGCAACGAGTAACTACAAGTGTGGCCTCGTTACTAGTATAAATTTACAGTGAAAAACCAAAAATCAAATAGTGCCGAAAACGGGAAAAGCAAAAGGATTGGTCAAAGTCTGTAAATAAGTGAAAGTGGTGAAAAGTGAAGAAAAATAGTGGCAGAAAGCAATAAAGACAAACGTTAAAAAGGTTATAATAAACCCGCGAAAAATAACACAAACAAATAATACAGATAACTGTAAACCAAATTAAACACCACTAGAAAACTTTCATAAGAAGAACAAAATTGGGCGGCATCTAACAGTAAATAGACGTACTTAGTAATTACAGAACACTATAGAAACTTCGGTAACTTACCCTTTCTAATGAGAAAAAGTGAAGGACTAAAGCAAAATAATTAATGGAAAAAAATAAAAATAAGAGAGATAGAGAAACCGAAGAGGGGGCATTCAGAGCAAGTAAGAAAATCCTAAGATCACCAGTGCAAAGAAGAATTCAAGAAGAAAGAAACCAAAGAAGTACAAAGGAAAACTTAAGCAAAGGAGAAATGGATGAAATTAAAGAACTAATAAGAAAACAAGGAGAGGATATAAAAAATGAAATAAAATCTATTAAAGAAGATTTGCGACAAGAATTAAAACAAGTAAGAGAAGAAATGAAAAGGAAAGAAGAAGAGTGGAACGAACAAAAACTACAACTTAATGAGAGAATTACATTTTTAGAAAATGTAATAGAAAAGAATGAAAGAGATAAAATTAAGAACAATATTGTAATAAAAGGTTTAAAAATAAAAGGCACAGATATCCAAAAAGAAGTAAAGGAATTCATTGATAAAGAATTATCTGCAAAAACAGATATAGATCATGCATACAAAATTAACGAAGGAACCAGAGCAGAAATACTAATTGTAAAAACCAATTCATGGGAGAATAAACAAAGCATAATGCGAAACAAAAATGCTTTAAAAGGAAGAAATGTATATATAGACAGCGAACTCACAAAAAAGGAAAGAGAAGTACAAAAGGAAATTAGGGATATTGCACGTGAAGAGAAAGACAAAGGACAAAGAGTCAAAATAGGATATAAAAAACTGATCATTGAAGATAAAGTATTTAGATGGAATGAATCTACAAAAGCATTAGAAGAAGTTGATACAAAAAACGAAACAATAAACAAGAGACGTTAAATGAGACAACTAATAATATAAGCATGATCAACAAGACGGAAACGAACATGGAAAAAGGAAAAATATGGAGAATTGGGACATGGAATGTGAGAAGCATACAAAATAAAGAAATGGAACTAGAAAAGGAATTTGAAAACGCAAAATTAGACTTATTAATTATAACTGAAATAAAGAAGAAAGGAAAACTAGTAAAAAAAACAACAAACCAACACACATTTATTTTTAGTGGAGTCGATGAGGAACAAAGAGCGGCGACAGGAACAGCATGTCTAATACACAGAAAGCATGAACAAGAAATAGAAGGATGGGAAGCAATAAACGAAAGAATGCTGGTTATTAAATTAGGAAGTAAAAAAGATAAAATAAAAAGGGCAATAATAGGCATATACGGACCTAATGAAGATGACACAAAAAACAATAAAGATGAATTTTGGAAACAACTAGCTGAAGAAACAGACAAAGCGAAGGGTGAAATATACATATTAGGAGATTTTAATGGACGAGTGGGAAGAAGAGACAAGAAGTACAGCACAGTTATAGGATCAAGTGGAGAAGAGCATAGAAATAATAATGGAACAAGACTGATAGAATTTTGCATAGAACGTGATTTAATAGTTGCAAACACATTTTTCGACCATAAAGATATACATAAATATACTCGAGTGCAACCGAATAGGAACGAAAGATCAATCATAGACTACATAGTAACAGAAAGAATTAACAGGAGAAATATCAGAGATATAAAAGTTAAAAGGGGGTTTGAAATAGGAAGTGATCACTACTTACTAATAGGCGATATATGTCAGGAAAACATAAGAGAAAGTGAAGAAAAAGGAGAAAGAAAAGCATACGAGAAGGTGATAAGATCTTATAAATTAAATGAAGAAAGCATAGCCAAACAGTACGAAGAACAAATTGACAAAGCAATAAATGACACAAGAGATGTAGAAGAACAGAGCATAGACGAAGAGTGGGAAATACTGAAGAGAATAATATTAGAAACAGCAACAAGAGTATGTGGGATGAATAAACAAAGCAAATATAAGAGGCAAACTGCATGGTGGACGTCGGAGATACAAGATCAAATAAAAATAAAGAAAGACAAATGGAAAGTGTATCTCAGCAAGAAAACAAAAGATAGCTACGAAGAATACAGAAGAGATAGAAATAAAGCAAAGAAATTAATACAAAAGGAAAAGCAAACGAAATGGGAAGAATTTGCAAATAAAATGGAAATAAACTTGAATAAAAACCAAAAAATATTTTATAAAACGCTCAAGAATATAAGGAACAAAAAGAAAGAAGAGTATATAAGAATTAGGGACGAAGAGGGAAGACTATTAAAAATAGGGGAAGAAACAATAGAAAGATGGAAGAGTTATTATGAAAATTTACTAAATAAAGAATCAAGCAACAAACGACATAGAAAGTGAAAAGGAAGAATCACTAGATGACGATATAACTAAACAATAACTAGAAGAAGCAATCAAATCTTTAAAATGTGGAAAAGCACCAGACATAGACAAAATAACAGACACAATGATTAAGAAAATGGGAGTTAGAGGAAGAGAAAGACTATTGAGACTAATAAATAGAGTATGGAAAGAAGAAAAAATACCACAGGAATGGCAGATGGGAATGATTGTTCCTATATACAAAGGTGGAGACAATACGGAGTGTAAAAACTATAGAGGACTGACACTGATTAGTACAACAACTAAAATTTACGAAAAAATTATAGAAAAGAGAATAAGAGAAATGGTAGAAAAGAAAATATCAAATATGCAGAGACCAAAACGAAGCACACAAGACCAAATATTTACAATCAAAACAATAATTAATAGGACACTTGAAACACAAAAGTCAATATATATAGCATACATAGACATGGAAAAAGCATTTGATAGAGTACCAAGAGATAGAATATGGGAAGGATTGAAGAAAATGAATGTAAGCAACAAATTAATAAGAGCTACTCAGAGCATATATAAAGAAACAAGAAACATAGTAATAGCGAAGAACTACAAATCGAAGGAATTTATAACACAACAAGGAGTCAGACAAGGAGGAAGCCTCAGCCCATTGCTGTTCATAATATATATAGACCAAATAATCAAAGAAATTAACGAACTAACAACACCTGTACAACTCGGTTTTAGAAATATGAACATAGTAAGCATACAACAATGCGCTTTTGCAGACGACATTGCCATATTAGCAAGTAGTGAAAATCAATTACAAGAAAAACTATTAATATGGAATAAGACCCTTAAAAAAATATGGCATGAAAATAAATACGAGTAAAACAAAGGTAATGGCTATAACAGGACAGCAGTCAAGAATAAAAATACAAATAGAAGGTAATGAAATCGAACAAGTTAAAGAATACAAATATCTGGGAGTAATAATACAAGATACAGGACAACACGATGCTGAGATAAACGACAGAGTTAATAAAGCAAACAAACTATATTATGCACTGAGCAAACACATAACAGGAAATAGAGAAATCACAAATAAAACAAAAATAAAAATATACAAAACAATATACCGACCAATCCTAATATATGGCAGTGAAACATGGATACTGAATGAACGATTGAAAAGTAAAATAACAGCAGTAGAAATGAGATTCCTCAGAAGAGTGTATGGTGTCACATTAATGGATAAAATAAGAAATAAAACAATAAGAGAGGAACTTGAAATCAAGAGCATTGAAGAATACATAGAAGAAAGACAACTAGGATGGTGGAGTCATTTACAAAGGATGAACATAGATATACAAGATAAGCAAGTATGGGAAACTAAAGTTCAGGGTAAGAGGAGACCTGGTCGCCCCAAAAAGACATGGGAGGAAGTAATCAATGAGGCTTTACAGAAAAGAAGTATAACAAGAAGAGATGCAACTATAATGGCACGAGACAGGAAAATATGGAAACAATTTATAGAGAACTAGTTTAGAAAGATACCCTACACCCATGTGGGTAGAAAGGGGTCATTGAATATATATATATATTATATATACTTTTTTATGTTTGCATTATTTTTGTTATTTTTGTAAAAAGGTGATTCCGTAATAAAATTATTATTATTATTAAATTAAATCAAACCAATTAAGTTAAATTAAATAAATTAAGCGTACCGTCCCGACCGCGATCTCAGATGGAAATGACCGATCTTAGGAAAGAAGGCCAACAATGCGCGCGTTTTTTCGCAAATCCATATGATGATGCAATATGTTATTGATATGCAGCAGCAAGAGTGCATTATAAAATTCAATATCTGGCGAGGTATCTGCCCGAGAAGTAGTTGTTTTTATGTACTTGCGTAACGTAAGCAAAAATGTCGCAGTAGCTAAAAAGTGAACAATTAATCAATTATTTTCAAATTCTTTTTATTTAATGTATTTAAATAACTGTGACCAAGTGAATAAATACTCCTTTCCATTCATGTCAAATAAAAACTTATTAATTTGTTATACTTTAGATAATTTTTAGTAGTAGTTTGTGGGGAAAATAGCAAAATTTTATAAGAGACAAAAAATACGTAAAATTGAATTGATCTTGCAGAAAAAATAGTATTTCTTATGATTTGACCTGTTGAATAAAAAGATTTAGATATCTTAAGAAGTCGATGGTCCTAGTTTGACCACTTACTTTAAACGTAGGATAAAGAAACATATCGCAAAAAGTGCATGGTGTGAATGTAAATAAATGTGCCAAATTAGGTTTTCTTACCTAAGTCCAAAATAAAAATATTTGAAAAATAATGAAATAATAATAATAATAATATCTTTGAGGCCTCGTAGATGGCTTAGGAATTTGTTATACTTTAGATAATTTTTAGTATATTTTTTTGCGTGATGTTAAAGTTGTTAATCCAGTATGTTCTCGTTTGCCGCAGAGTCTAGTCACCGGAGTGAGTCTGGTTCGGGGTATTGGCAGCTACAGTTGGACAGAGACCTGGTCGACACGATTTCCGCCATCTACCCGGAGTGGTTCAAGAGCAGCATGGCCGAGGGCGGGCCTCCGGCCATGCCCCACAGCAGGGAATCGCCGCCGAAGGCGGTCGTCGACACATCGCCCCTTCTCAACTCGCTAGAACAAAATAAAGAATGTAAGTATGCGTAATCGGCTTGATATATGCTCACCGCGCATCGACAGGTGTTTACAATGTATTATAAAATCATTGTGTTAAAATACCGTGACGAAACACTTTTTATTCGCTACTTAATTTTTTAATTTTATTCGTTATTAGTAATATTCATATAATATTTCTTTCTTCACACGTTTTAACATAGACATAAAAGATTTTATTAGAATTGTGTTTATATTAATAAAAAGTTATTATACCGTAAAAATATCAAATATATGTGAATAGCAAAAATAATTATCATATATATATTCAATGACCCTTTCTACCCATATGGGTGTAGGGTTACTATTATTATTTTTATTTATTTAGTCTTATATAACATCCTCTCTACTTCTCAGTGTGAGGTGTACTATTATTATACTATTTTGAATTATGTTCTCATTGGATACTCGATAAAACATCTTAATCTAGGTAATGATATTTTAAAGAAAAACACTTGGTACTGTTTCACAATATAACACTTTAATCCTGACTAGTTTTCGGTTTCTTAGTGTGGATTCACAATGGACGTAAGCGTAAGGGATACATAAGCATAAGAATTACATAAAGTTGGATTCTGTGTTTTTCACTGGCGTTGTTCACAGTGTTATGGTTGTGATCGAACATAACTGTCCGTACGTAATACATAAGAAAGTTCGTAAATTTCAACTTTTTACGTAAATCTCATGTATATCCGTAGATGTAGTATACATTATATGCTACATCTATGTGGTTATCGAAAAACGTCAGCTATTATTTATTTGGGGTTTAATTTAAATTTTGCGCGTGATTTTAAAATGGACGGCATTCATTCATGTGTGTGAAGCTGGCAATGAATCCGGCGCCTCCACACTGAGACTTTTTTTTTTCAAAAATATTTATTTAAAGGAAAACGACATTTGTTTAACCGTTTATTCATAATTATAAGTAATAGCAAGGTCAAGTGAATACAACAGAATCATATTTATTCCTATAAATTCTAAAATATTCATAATACATATACTTTAAAAATCGGTAAATAGCGATTTTTTATAAACAATATTTCCCAAACGGCGCACTTTTTTCGAATTTTCTTTCAGAAATAGTTTAAACAATGTTTTTAGAAGTAATATAAACAGTCAGAAATGCGTGCCTATTTATGGTTTGTCAATAAACAAATCCATTGCTGAGTCGTATTTCCAACACCTGACGTCGATTTTCAAAGTTATCATTTTTTGTATACGTTAGGTAGTACCTTTAAGAACTAAATAAGGTATAATTTAAAAATATATAAAAAAATACCTTTTGCAAAATAATAATAATAATAATATTACCAAGAGAAAACAAGCATCGTACATTGAGGTTAGGTTTTGATCCCAACTAACACGCGTGTGTTCTTAATGACCAAAAGAGATTGCGCCAAAAACGATTTTTCGATATAAAATAAAAAAAGTATGGCGGAAAGACTATAGGTCGATACGGGTGTGAAGTTAGCAATGGATTTCAAAAATTTAATATTACTAAATTCCTTACAAACATATCTACTAATAATGTAATTATTAATGTATACATGCATTCTGATAATTGCATCATTAAAAAATATTGATTTAAGAAAAATAGACACAAAAATCAATTTAAATCAATTATTTTTCTTTAATCACTTTAATCTTGATTAAATGTAATTGAAATCTAAATAAAAACATTTAGTTTGTTTCACTAAATAATACACTACACAACATTTGAACTGCATTGACGAGAAGTTAGCCACAAATTTCCAGTCACGAATTTTGTGGCCCAGCGCATCCACCATTTTTATAACTTTAATTTTATAAGAAAATATTATTTTTTTATATATACATAATCTTTATTGACAAACATACTACAACACCTATATTTTAACTTTAACATCATTTTACGGAATTCGCCATTATAATTGATTACATTATATAATAATTTACAATACATGCTGTAAGAGTTTGCAAATTGGCTATCGACCAGTGGTCTTCCCGCCTTATTTTTTTTTATTTATTGCGAAATATTAAATCAACAATATTCAAATTACGCATCCAAAACTTTTTTTCGCTTCCACTATTAAGCGAAGTTTTTTTATCATTACTCAAATTTCAATAGATTTACGTTTTTCTTTTATTATTTTAATGGTATTAATAAGTATTGGAGCCGAAAGACCTATGGTCGATGGCCTATATTTAAAATATATTATGTGGAAATAATTTATTAATTATTTTCGAATCATTTTTATTTAATTTATTATGAGAATATTTTTTATATTATGTTAGATTATATACAATGTATTACTATTATTTTTTTTTCTTAAATAATTAGGATTTAAGAAGTATGTGAGCGCTTATGGAGAATGCAATGTAAAGTGTTGACCCAAATTAAAATTAAATTATTCAATATTTTTTTAATTATTTTCGCCTGAGAAGTGATTTCATGATTAGAAAACGTTACCAATTAATTAGTTTTTATTTGCCATTGTAGTTTTTGCGATAAAACAAAGTGCGAAAAAAGTTACCTCAAATGCTTCCTCCAGTTTATACCAAAATAACTTCATAAATAATTCAAATAATGGAAATAATCTGTTCTGTGACTGTGAATATTTCGCTAGTCCATATTTCATTAATCGTCCAACCCCAAAAGCCGTGGCATTATACACAACATTCTATGCTTAAATTTACTGGCAGACTGGTTTATATAAATTTAGTGAAATATATTTTAAAAATAATATACTGAGTTGGATAAATAACTTGCTGTTACCTCTAGTTTTCTATTTATTTTGTATTTGTCAAGTATTAATAATAATATCCTAATCGAAATCTGCTTTACGTAAATTAGTTTAAAAAATGATATTTTTAATAAATCTATAAGGGAAACAAGTTCAGGCAAGCACATCAAATTATTTTAATTAAATAAAACTAAGAAGCGCAATAATATTACCAAAAGGACAAAAATTAGATGCAAAAAAAAAAATAATAAGAATACAGGTTTATCATTATGGGCTCAATATAAATACAAAAGAGAGCATAATTTTAACTAAAGAAAGATTATTCAAAATTTACCAATACAATAAATGAAAGATTAAATTAAATAACTTGAAATTTTCGATTAGTTTTTTATATATAATAAAAATAATAAAAATCATTGAATATATATTCAATGACCCTTTCTACCCATATGGGTGTAGGGTATATATAATAATAATCTTTATTTCCAACGGTACAACCAATTACAGGAAAATAATATAAATAAGTATATATATATATATATATATAAAACGAGTATCACAAATAATTACAAATAAAATAATTTACAAATTTTTAAAATATATAAAATACATATATAAATATATATATAAGTTTAAATTATTTTTCAGAAATTGCTCCAAAATACATATTTAACATATTTAGAAAAATAATTATAGAGTGGGATTTAAAAGTAATAATAAATTATGTAAAATTTTATATAATAGAACAGATAAAACCAAAGAAATGTCAACAAGTCTATTATTTATAAACTCTATAATTTTTAGTATTAGAACATGTCCAAACAACATTTCTAAAATATTTTCCATTTAAGCTAGACGGAATATATCCTAAGAGGGATGCTAATTATAATTAATTTCTTTCTCGGCATGACTTCGAATCATTGTCATTTCGCAGAGAAATATAGTGCCATGTTTATGTTTAAATTGTTAAATAACAGGATTGCTTGTTCGGGTTTATTATCCAATTATATTAGCCAATACTTTTTATTTATCTGTTCCTAAAACAAAAATTCTGTTCAAATCACCTATTTTTCATATGAGCAGAAACACTAACAGCTTGTTTTATGGCATATTTTTTTTAATATGTTCAGAAGATAATTTTTACTTTCTTAATTACAATGTCGGTTGTAATATCATTATTGTTTAAGTTTGCGTTATCATACATAAATATTTTGTTTTGTATTTTTTTGAATATTTATTTATATTTTATGTAATGTGTACTTCTTTAAAATAAATTGTCCTAAAACTGTTGGGCTTTAAAGGATATTATTATTATTATTATGAATATAACTTTTCAACATGGAATAAAGCATTCCATTATTACACCACATTTTTATATTTAATTTCAATTTAAAATTTATTTACATATTTTATTAATTTTCACTTCATTTTTAGTAGTTGAATTTATTTATAATTAATTAGTCTGTTTTATTTTAGCAAAATAATTTAATAATGATCCTGAGGACGTTTTTTAGCAGTTTTCTTTTTCACCTTATTAGCGAATGCTGGGACCGTAATTATTTTGCTTGCCCCACAAATCAATATATCTTTTTTTATAAACATAGAAATTTAAATAAATTAAATTCTCCTGAAAAATATGCTCATAACCCGAAACTAGTTGTGAATTTAACGTTGTTCCATTTAATCTGAGTTTTTTTTTATTATTTATTTTATTGGTAGACTTTCAATAATCTATTCATATTTATTATTGCAATTAATAATTGAATTAAATAAGGATTTTAATTTCTGTCAATACAATAAATCAGAAGGACAATATTGTATGGTGTATTGAGTCCAGCAAGAATTTAAATCTTCAAATTTTGAACGAAATATAAAATTACAGCAATCTGCCTCTCGTAAACAAATATTTGAATAATTATTATATCTATTAGTTTTTTAAATTAATTTACGAATTGTGGAATATTGAATGATCCATGAATTTAAAATTGTTATTGGTGCTGAAATTAATAATTAAAGACTTTGCGTTAATGAAAATTTCTTTTACTATATCTAAATAATGGAAATTAAATGTCCACATTTAACATCACTAGAAGCAATACCATCCAAGCAAGTAAAGTTCGCACCAATAAATTAATTATAATGAAATAATCTAATTTACATTTTCAAAGTGTCTTATAATTTGCGAAAAATAGTGTGTAATTGTTCGGTTCGACCACAATTCAAATTTGGCGCGCATGCTTGAGAGGAAAACGACAGGACACGTTGTGAGATATAAAATCGTCGAGTATATAACCACACTACACTTTAGCGGGGTGAGGGGTGAGACGAGACGCGTAGTTATATAACGGGCGATGAACGACGGTCGCCTAGGATAACCCAGGCCCTGTTACGGTGCGCATGAGCTTCCTGATATACCCAGACGATTCTACGCTAATGGAAGAGAGTAAGAGACAAAGTCAAATATTGCTTCGTGTTAGACGAAGAAGCACTTTTTATACACGTTAGTGTTTCGCTTTTCCATGCCGTACCTGATGAATATGTGACGAACCTCTCACATTTCAATTCAGTCCAATACACACAGCACTCTTAAGAGCATTAACCACTTCGCAATCGCTTTTGGAAATATTTTTTACATCAACCAATTTTTTTCTCTGAAGAAATTTTCAAAAATTCACTACTCAAATTTGCCCGAATGGATTTTTGATATCTTTGTTTTAATTGTTTATATTGAATATTGTAAACAATAATAAAGAATAGCCATAAACAACAGTTATCGAACTGTCTCTATCGCCAGATGCAATTTGATGTCGCATTTACTGATTTCTCTAAGGCCTTTGACAGGTTGGATCACAGCTTGCTCCTCTCCAAACTATCTAAGTTTGGTTTCTCAACATCTTTGTGCAAGCTAATTCACCATTATTTGGTCCAAAGACGCCTGTTTGTAGAGTACGATGGAAATATATAAATCCCAATTACAAGACAATATACATAAATCCATAGCCGTGTGTTTATAATATAATATAATATAATATAATATAATATAATATAATATAATATAATATAATATAATATAATATAATATAATATAATATAATATAATATAATATAATATAATATAATATAATATAATATAATATAATATAATATAATATAATATATATAAACTAACTTAATGCTAAAATATAAACGAATAGAATATTAAGCTGCTCTTTGGTGTAATTGTGATAACAGAGATGTAATTGTATCATAGAATATATCGCAAGAGGAAGGTAAAGAATTAAAAACAATACATATAATAAGTATTGGCGATTTCAGTATATAATTGGTTCTATTATTTGTTAAATTAGGAATATAATAATTTTATTAATGCCTTTTAGTATATTAATATCAAAAAGCATTCTAATAATATTGATATAAAACTTAACTGTCAACGTTATTTAATTAAAATAAATAGAAAAGAGTATTCATTCGCTTGGTCACAGTTATTTAAATAAATTAAATAAAAATGATTTCAAAATAATTAATAAATTATTTCCACATTTCGCTCTGCTATATTTTGACTTACGTAACGTAAGTACTTTAAACAAATGCACATTTAAAAAAAAACTACTTCGCGGGCAAATACCCCGCCGGGAATTATTTAAGTTATTTAATTAAATTGGCTTATTTGAAAATACTCAATTATTAAAATCACTGGATTTTGCCCAACACTAATTATTAACTGTTTACACATACTCTGCAAAGTAAATACAAAACAGAAAAGTTAAATTCAGAAAACAAATAAGAATTTTTTCTTTGGTTTCCACTCACACTTGAGTAACGGTCTATTGTAGCCGTAACAAATAATTATGAGAAAATAGTAAAAGATATAAAATATATCTATCTATATTAATAGTAAAAGATATATTTTATATCTTTTACTATTTTCTCATAATCACTTCGTTTCTGTGTCATAATTTTTATGTGAACGATTTGGGGTAATAGATGGCGCTTGCGTTATCTCCCAATTAATATGGTTCACATCAGGTATTTAATCACAACGCAAGATTCGTTCAACCGCACGGATTACCGGATGCTCAACTCAATGTAATAAAACGAGACTTTCTCGGGGAAACCACGGGGTGGCGTTACTGTCAACCAATAAGAAATAGGCGGTCGATTTAAAAATGTGGCGGTATTTATTTATTTACATACAGACACAGAATGAGTAAAAATTCCTTTAAAGTAAGTATGTATATTTAAATATGAAAACTTATTAAATATAAATTTCAATTATGTACAATATAAAATTATTGATTATAATAATATAATCAATAATTTTATTGTATACTGTTTATTGTTTATTAACGGTAAGTCCATTTAAATACATATTGCTTTATACTAACTATACATTAAAAGATAAAGGAGGGTTACAATATAAGTAATATTAATGACAAAATGGAGGGCATATACAATAAAAACTCAAGAATACAATATAAATTCGATTTTATTTTTTTAAATTTAACATAAATAAAAAATATATAATACAATTCATTATTACCTCAATTGAAGTAAAATCAGTTTTTAATTGGAGAGATATAGAGCGTAGTATGAAACAATCTCTGTAAAATAATTGCTGCATATCTTCCATTTAGAATAAGACACACATTTGATTTCCAGTAGTCGCTTCCAAGCGCCCATTCTGCAATAAGTTCTTACAAGTTCTTTTTTGTGTGAAGCAAAGATAATTAATTAACCATACGTATTTCATTTGAATATTTATTTTAAATAATTTATTTATGCAAACAGGTATTAGTAAATGAACACAAATATAAGCGAAGGGATAACCTATATTCATAATTAAAGAAAATTCACACTTCGCTCTTATTCATATTAATTTATTTTTGTACCGTACAAAATATTTGTACAAAAATACATAAATAATAAGTACTGAATTATATTGACAAATACTGATACAAATAATTTTGCAGAATGAAAAATTAGTGAGGTTATTAAATGTAAACAAATACTTACAATTAAATATTCCGTGAAAAACAGAAGAGCTTTTCCACTTCATCTTCAGAACAGCTACAAATTTTATAGAACCTCACTTTGGTTGGCGACATTTTCACTGTAATTTAAAAGAAATGAACAAAAATCAACGAAGAAAATGTGCTTACCACAAAAGCTGAAAATAAAAATGGACGAATTGGGAGGGATTGCAAAAATATGTAGTGACATCTGCTACTCTTTTTTAAAATTAAACTTGCCTTATTTACAGATTCCCATTAAGTTCTATACTAGCGCCGCTCGCATTTAACCTCTACGGTTACCCCGGTAGAGTGAAATGGAGCGATAGGGCGAATGCTGTGTAAGACAAGGAGCGCAAAACGGTCCCAAATCGCCCATAAGAGTTGACACCTCGTGTTCAACCGTTATCATCAAGTCATTGCACATGAAACACACTGGTCTGATGAGGTTTGAAAAACCGAAATGCCCATCACCACTTTTCCACAAGCTAGACGAATGGTGGTTGAACATTTTATTAAACTTTTTTTATATATATTTTTCGATTGGATATGTATTTTTCGAATTATTTGACTATCCGGGACTTGCTATAAACCCTGTAAATTAGCGTCAGATGTAATTCATATTTGATGAAAATGAAAAAAAAAAATTGAAATAAAATTGAAAACTATTAAAATTTTACTATAACAATTCACGGCTGTTATAGTAAAATTTTAATAGTTTTCAATTTTATTTCAATTTTTTTTTTCATTTTAATCATTTTACTATAACAATTCACGGCTGTTATAGTAAAATTTTAATAGTTTTCAATTTTATTTCAATTTTTTTTTTTTCATTTTTAACATTTTACTATAACAATTCACGGCTGTTATAGTACAATTTTAATAGTTTTCAATTTTATTTCATTTTTTTTTTCATTTTCATCATTTTACTATAACAATTCACGGCTGTTATACTAAAATTTTAATAGTTTTCAATTTTATTTCAATTTTTTTTTTCATTGTCGACGATATAAAAAAAAACTGATCTAAAATTAAAATAAATAAAATAAATCCAACGTGCGCACGGAAATCCCCCCTTGGCTTTTCAGAATCAAAAGTCAATGTCAAGTAAATCGCGAAGCGAAGCCAAAAAAACCGTTCCTCTCGCCCAATAAATATCGCTTCTTTACATTTTCACTTTTCTTTTATAACGCGCGCGCCTGTAATAAACCTCCGACCCGCTGCGAATTTATGCGTAATTTTCGCCTCTGCCCGAGATTCTGAATTATTCGAATTATTTTTTTTTTTTGCTTTCCTCTCCGCGGCGTTTTCTTTAATTTCCCATTTCCTCGCCGGACGAATACGTTTTCTCAAATTAAGTCCTCCTCGAGATAAGATTCGTAATTAAGGAAGCCCCTCCTCGGGCCGCCGCCGCCTCGTGTTTTCCACTCGGCGGCGATGATTGAGTGTTTACGAGTCGGAGGCAGAAGGCCTGGCTTTCGTTATTAAACAAAACGCACTTTCCTATTCCGCGTTTCGCCCCGGCTTGTCAAACAATTTCGTTTCTTATGTCTAAATAATTTAAATATCCACGATAATAAAATTTATTTATTTCTGTTACTAAGTTTGCGCTGATTAATCATAATCAAACTACGTTTAATCAAAGTTAGTTTGATTATGATTAATAATAAAAAATGAATTCCAACTCGCATCTATCCTGACAGATTTCAGAAAGGGTAATTTTAAAATTTCCAATATTGAAGGACGGTTTTTTTTTTGGTTGTTTACCGAAAAATTGTGACAGTCTGCAGTCGGGTCAATTTAGCGCAGAAACGAACAAGCCTCACTTGTATTAATATATTGCGATTTAATAAAGATACAATAAATTAGTCATGAAAGGGCTAACAGGTGATGACCAATTGAGAAAAACTGAACAAGTCAGGGATTTTAAGTCGTTGGAAAATATCAAAAAGTTTTGTTATTTTAATGAAAAGTTTTTGTTTGTGGACTGGAAAATTCTTCGTATTCATCAAAAATGGCTTTGCATATTAACAATCTATCTTCTCTCTCGCTCTATCATTTTTTGTTTATCTATTTGATTGGTTGATTGTTTATCCTTTCAATTGAATCTAGTATTTGAATTAAATTACAATTGTATGAAATAAAAATGAATAGATTATTAAAAATCAACCAACAAAACACAGATTAGATTGAATAACTTTAAATTCTGGACTATTTAAAGTTATTCAATCTAATCTATATTTTATTGGTTGATTTTTAATAATGTATTCATTTTTATTTCATACAATATGAACTACCAATGCCTAAATATTAAAACCATTAATTACAATTACTAATCGCCCATGCCACTATTATTCCAAAAGTTCTGAGTACTCTACAGGAATTGATCGACACGATACAGGCATGGTATGCAAAATGGAGCCCGATGTGAAGATGGCCACGGATATTCCAGCCACGAATTGCCTCGGCGCATCCACTATGACCAAAAGAATTTTATGAAATAAATATGAATAAATTATTATAAATCAACCAATAAAACACAGATTAGATTGAATAACTTTAAATTCTCGACTAGTTTCGGGCCCATACAAAAAAAGTTTCTGAGTAAAACCTACATAGTTTTTTTCACACTTTCCGAATTTGCAATAAAAAATGGGGGTTCCCATTTAAGATTCAGAAGTTACCCCTGTTATTCACCCCCCTGGGGGGTGAGGGGTGAAATTGATAACAGAATCTAATGTCCCCCTGCAAACCACTAAACTTTGCATTAGACAACTTTTTCGAATGGGTGCACTTGTCTCGATATATTCCACCTGAAAGATTAAAATGGGATACCCTGTATTAACAGTAGGATTTATTCACTTGATCACAGTTATTTAAATAAATTCAAATTCTTTTTATTTCATTTATTTAAATAAATATATTAACAGCTTCAGTTGCCACTTACGTTCTCTGTTTTACGTGATGAGCTTTGAATTTACAAACTCAATTCGGGATTATTAACGTCGAAATATGTTTGTACCTTATCTAACATGTTATATCTGTGTTTCATTTTTCGTAGGGTAAGTGGAAGATCAGTAACAGTTTAAGGCTGCGATCCCCAATACGTTTCAGTTTTAAAGGATTAGCAATTTTATACAGCCATAAAAAATAAACATTAAATACAGGCAGATAGCTTATTTACTGATGAACGACATCAGATAATTTTTATTTTTTAAAAACAAAAAAGTGAAAAAAATATTTTTTCAAAAATTAATTTAATATATATTAAATATATCTGATTATACGTGGAAAGTCTTCCTCTTAATATCCATGTATAATATATATATATATATATATATATATAATCGATGTCCCCTTTTACCAATTGGTGTCGGGGTATGTATAATACATTCATAATATTATTATTTGTATACTCTATAAAAAAAGTCAATGAGAACAAATTTAGTTCGACGCCATCATTTTTTATTGTGTAACAGTATCTAGTATTTCAGATGTTTGCCGCTAGGTTAAAAAATCAAAGTTTGAATAAAATAAACACACAAATTTGGTAAAAAACACTGCACGCTCTGTCGTTAATCGCACCGTTTATTAGACGTAAAATCGCAGTCTTAAGCTGACTGAACTTCACTTACACTCTGGTTAATTTTGTATTGTCTTTTCGACTTTGTCACTTGTAAGGCGACTAGTTGTTACGACCATCGAATAATTTGTTCAACGAAATAAAACGAGTTACACTTTTCTGGATAACTTCTATTGAACCTTCTTCTACAGAGTTTTAAAACTTAATGACTAAAATACATGAAAATATTTACAAAATACATAAGTGGGGGTAAACTGATTACTACGCCGTTCGGGGTGGATTTTGCGCCGGGCAAAAAGCAGGTACTCAGCAATTCCTAGAAGAAAGGCAACATCTGGAATAACCCCTAGCTGGCAGCGTTGACGATCTCACGCGTGTTCACGCATAAATTAACGGCGATGGTTTAAAATTTCTTCGGTCCAAGGACAGGAATTATTGTAAACAACAAAAATTCCTCGTCTAACCCGAACACACTAATAAGATTTCATTTTTTCTATGATAAATAAAGGTATTATTATTATATATTGGTTTTTCTCTATATTTAATATTAATGATACTTTACAAGAAGATATCATCGAAAATAGAACACCCTGCACAACTAAAATATTTAGAAATGTATTTATTTGATTTATGTAGTTGTGCCATAAATAAATAAGTGTTGCTTTGCAGTATTTTTTAGTACTATATTGAAAAAAAAATCTTGTGTACTCACTATTAATCTAATAGGAAAAAAAATTACAAAATTCTACTAATTCTAGAAATTAAGATTGTTGCAAAGTTTGTACTTAATTAACTTGTAATTATGAAAGACAATGTTAAACAATAAATAATTTAATTATTGTTATTGCAAATAATTTCTATTTAAAACCCTATTGCAATTACAATATAACAACTCGTCATAAAAATTATTATTTATTAAACGGTATATTTTCATATCGGAAATGTTGATCCTTCAAGCTCCAATTACTTTACGAGCCCGTAATGGAATCCGCTTTAATTAACATTTCGCGAAACCTTATCACCGTGTTCGATCCGATTGCATATTTAATGCACCTCGGTGAATTTAATTATTGCACGTTAAGGTCGCAAAGTTCCCCCGCAGTATTTACCCTTAAAGCGACACATCGATTTAGCCAGACTTGTTGTTTATTCCGAAATGTTGTCGCTGTAATGACCCGTCGTGTGAAAGGCAGTAAAAGAAAATAATTCCCCGAAGAAAATATACGCGGTTGTGTGTGTATTTTCCGTGGGGGTTGTTGTTGTTTTGATCGTGAATGGAGGTTATGACTAAAATGTAGGGATTTCAATACTGTTACAAATAATCGGGCCTATTCTCTACGTGAAATGTTAAATAAAGAAGAAAGAAATAAAGAATTTAATAAAGAACGAATTTGAAAATAATTAATTAATAAATTATTTTCTCTTTAGCTACTGTGACAATTTGACTTATGTTACATAAGTACTTTAACAAATGTCTAATAATAGACATTTGCTGTTGCATAACAATAACATATTGTATAATGCAACAATTTTTGAATCGAAAACATTTACTGAAAAAAAAAAAAATTTAAAATTTTTTTTTTTTATTTTTAAAAAATAGAAAATTAAAATAAAAGTTACGTAATATAAGGCTATCTGCAGACACGTGTTTCGGGATTTGATCCCTCGTCAGTACAGCTGTGCCTTATGTAATTGCAAAGTTGTTAATTAAATTTATTAAAAATTGAAAAATAATTAAAAACGCACTGTCACCTCTGAGATACTCGGTGTGTTTTTTGCAGTAAATGTTTTCGATTCAAAAATTGTTGCATTATACAATATGTTATTGTTATGCAACAGCAAATGTCTATTATTAGACATTTGTTAAAGTACTTAGTAACATAAGTCAAATTGTCACAGTAGCTAAAGAGAAAATAATTTATTAATTAATTATTTTCAAATTCTTTTTATTTAATTTATTTAAATAACTGTGACCAATTTTACATTTACGAAATATACTGAGTTAATCAAGTCGGCAAATGAAAATAATTGTATTTAAAAAATTTGTATTGTATCAATGTAATGTATTACTGATATAGCCCTGTAATTGGACTTTCGAGTCTGTTGGGTTGTAAATAAATAAATAAATAAATAAAATGTAATGATTTGGACAGAAAGATAAAATATTTGCAAGTAATTATTAATATTTTAAGAAAATTGCATCAAAAAAGTTCTCAATAAAGATGTTATGGTAGAAAAGAGTATTTATTCACTTGGTCACAGTTATTACATTAAATTAAATTAAAAAAAAATGAAAATAATTAATAAATCATTCGCTACTTTAAGACAAATAGCCATTAATACAACTACTTCTCGGGCATATACCTCGCCAGACATTGTATAAAGCAACAATTTTTGACTCGAGAATATTTAATTCATGAAAAATTAGCAATAAATTTCCAGTCACGAATCCCGGCGCATCCGCCATATGGATTTTTTTTATTTATTTTATTGATTTCAATAAATTTATTTAATTTGGCATTAAAATACTTATTAAATAGAAATAAATATGACTGAAAGACCTAAGGTCGATAGCCATTTATAAGTTTATATCAAATATATTGTATAATATATGTATATGTAAATACCACAATAAAGATGATTGTATATATAGAAATAAATAATAAACTTTTTATTTTCTATCATACAAATAAAATCGTAATCCTGCGTAAAAAAATCGTCCCTAAAGTTATATTTTTCGATTTTTGAAAATTCCGTATATCGAAGAGGAGCCTTTTGATGGAAATAAATTATATAATCAAAATAGAAAGTAAATGCTACTATGGAAATTGTTTAAAAACGTCATTTTGGATGCAAATAATACATCCTGTATAACAAAATCGTTTGAAAAGGGCGCCCAAATTTAAATTATTTTTAAATCTGGCATGTTTTCAAATCATATGTCTATAGGAAATAAATAGTTTAAATAATAATTTGATGCCAAATTAGATTATTTATTGAAATTAATAAAATAAATAATAATATTACATTTGGCGGAAAAAGGGATTGATCGAATTTTATTGATCATTGCCAGAAATTTTCCTTGTTTAATTTCATTGTAATTTAAATAACTGCAAATGTGTGAATCATGAAACTTTGTTTCATTTCATTGTATTTAAGAAAAAATAGAAATATTGGGTATAACAAAAACAAAGAAAAAAGGAATTGAGAGAATACATGGAGGCTACTGGATAATATTGACGGTAGTAGAAGAATCTGAAAGAGCAAGAGGAGGGGTTGGGCTTATAATAGCACCAGAAAAAATAAAAGACATAATAAAGGAAAGGCATATCAACGAAAGAATGATGACAAAAGACATGAAGCTAATAGAGGACGAAATATGGACATTAATTATTGCATATGGAGTGAATGAAGATGCAAAGAAAGAGGATAAGGATAAATTCTATGACAACGTACAGATAGAAATAGATGAAGGAACTGAAAATATGCTGATAATGGGAGACCTAAATGGAATAGTAGGTAATCATAACTGCGGAATAGAAGATATTTTAGGAAAATAAGGAGAAGGCACTAGAAAGAATAATTCAACTATGCGTACAAAACAAAATAATAATAACGAACACAAAATTCAAACACAAGGAGATACATAAATACACGAGAACACAGCCATCCAGAAACGAGAGATTCATGATAGACTATTACCTAATTAACCAAAATAACTTTAACAAGATGAAGAAAGTAAGAGTATCCAGACAAGCAGAAATAGCAAGCGAACACCACTTATTACGATTGGATATGAAATGGAAAGATAAACAAAGACCAGATAAAAGAAGGAAAAAAGTCAAAGAGAAGATAAGAGCGTACAAACTAAAAGAAGCACAAGTACAAGAACAATATCAAGTAACTCTTGATATTGTTCTTCTACCTGACACAAAAGAAGGAAAAAAGTCAAAGAGAAGATAAGAGCATACAAACTGAAAGAAGCACAAGTACAAGAACAATATCAAGAGTCACTTGATATTGTGCTTCTTTTAGTTTGTATGCTCTTATCTTCTCTTTGACTTTTTTCCTTCTATATTAAATAAAAATGATTTGAAAATAATTAATAAATTATTTCCACATTTAGCTCTGTGACTTTTGACTTACGCTACGTAAGTACGTTAAACAAATGCACATTAAAACAACTACTTCCCGGGCAAATACCCACGCCGGACATTGAATTACATAATATACACCTGCTGTTGCACATCAATAAGATGTTGCATAATGCAACAAAATTTATTAATTATTTTCAAATCATTTTTATTTAATATATTTAAATAACTGTGACCAAGTGGAATGAATATTGTTTTCTATTTTTTTTTTCCTTCTTTTATCTCTACAAACAAAATTTAGAGAAAAAGAAAAAAGACAAAGCATAGAAGGGAAATGGGCGACATTCAAAAGAATTATACTGGAGACAGTGAATGAAAGTTGTGGAACATAAAAAAAGGAAACGAAGATTGTAAGAAAACAGAATGGTGGGCAGGAGACATAAAGAAGAAAATAAGAGACAAAAGAGAAAAATGGAAAAAATACCTACGAACTAACAGAATAGGGGACTATAAAGAATGCAAAGAAAAAAGAAATGATGCAAAACGACTAATAAAAAATGCAAAACAAGAATCATGGATAAAATTTGGAAAAACAATGAATGACAACTCCAAAAAAAACCAACAACTGTTTTACGGAACATTAAAACAACTAAGACAGAAAATTTTAAATGAAAATAAACACAATATATACTTTTTTATTAATGAGTTTGATGAAAATCTAAATGAAATAAAATTAAACAAAGCAGACTACGACTTACAGCCAGAATATCAAGGGTTACTATTGATCACTAATTAAATTTGCATCACTACATTCAAAACTCTGCTTGAAATTAAAAAGGATGTGTAACGTATAAAGCGATATTGCAAAAAAAAACGTAGGATACGAAATTGTAAGAAATGTATATTTCACAAATTTTATGTCACTTAGGTTTGATTTTTATTTATGTGGATCAGCTGAAATCTCTCTTTATTTGACACTGTTATGTATATTATGTATAATGAAGTAGAAGCATCCTTTATAAATAATTATTATATTATTATTTTCATTGCAAATTTTTAAGTTTCATTAATTAACAGCCTCTAATATCAAATATATGTTTTTTAATAATCAATAGAACTATTAATATAAACGATTTAGTACAATAGGCTAAGTTACGCAAACTTTTTGCACTTAACTTCTTTAACATGTACATGAGTGTAGAAAAGTTGGCTACTTAAGAACTTTCATAAGAAAAAAAAAAAAAAGAAAATTAAACAATGATAAATTAAGTTATCGTGTATAGCCTAAAAAAATACGGGAAAATAATCACAAATGAAGATGAAATTATGGAAAGGTGGCGACAATATTTCGAAGAACTGACCGAACAAGAAATAGAAGAGAATGAAAAACACGGAAAAGAAAAAGAAGCACAAGAAGAGATACATATAGAAAGGATGGAGAAGATAAAAGAAGAAGAGATGAAAGAAGCAATTAAAAAATGGTAAGGCGCCAGGAGTAGATGGAATAACTGCAGAAATGATGAAATGCATGGGAGATCAAGGAATATTGGAAATGACAGAATTACTGAATGAAATAATGGAGACCGGAAAAACGCCAAGAGAATGGAACATGGGAAAAATTCTTCCACTGCACAAGAAAGGAGATAAAAGAAATTTAAATAAATAAACGATATTTATTTCAATTTAGGTAATTTTAATTACAAAGAATATATTGAATATTACAAAATACAAAGTTTCAATATTTTTTGACGTATACAAAAAAAGTATGGTTATGTTTAGTAATTGTTATAACGACGGTGGAAATTATGTAGGGATTACACTAACGAGCATACCCAGCCAAATTCTGACAAGGATTTTAGAAAAATGGTTGCGAGATAAACTTGAAAAAAAAATAGACGATAACCAATGTGATTTCAGAAGAGGGAGAAGTTGATATTTATAATAAGACAAGCAAGCGAGAAACTAATAAAAAAATAACGGAGAAATACACGTATGTTTTGTAGATTTAGAAAAAGCATTTTACAGGATAAAAAGAGATGATATATGGAAAGAACTGGAAGAGAGAGGAACAGAAAAGTCAATGATAAATCTATGAAAGTACATGTATAGAGAGAACCAAAACATAGTAAGAACGAAGAGTCAAAATCATTCAAAACAAAGAAAGGAGTCAAACAAGGATGCGTACTGAGCCCTCTGCTATTCACAATAGTAGTAGTAATAGAAAGAAGCAAGGAACCATATAAAAATTGGATACTGGAAAATGGAAATGATAGAACTAGCAGAGCTACTTTTCGCAGATGACATGGCAATATTTGCAGAAACCGAGGAAGACCTTCAACACAATATGGATATACTAGCAAAGGAACTGAATAAAATCAACATGAGAATAAACCTAGACAAAACGAAGACCATGATAATAGCACAAGAGAACAAAAAGCACGAAATAAAGATACAAGGAAAGAACACTACAGATACTTATGAACAGTAATAGAGAAGAACGGAAAAATAGACAAAGAAATAAATGATAAAATAGGTAAAACATGAAAACTATTTAACATGCTTAAAAACACCTTCTTTAACAGAAAAGAAATTTCGAAGAACACAAAAACAGAAATAGCGAAAAAAGTCATAAGCGAATTGAGTAATTTTTCCATATTTTCCTTCAACCCATACATCGGGTATCAATTTTTTGTCCATCTACCTTCGTCATATGTTTGCCAGAATATCTGCCATTTCTGAAGAGTTATTTCTCGTTCTTCCTTTTCGTTTCTTCTATCTTGTTTTCATATTTTCTATAGTATATGTTTTTTTCTTCTCAATAGCTTGTTATCCAATTGGAAATACTCCAGCTATTAAAAGGACAGCCATTTCTGATACTGTTCGATATGGCAGTGTTTTCTATAGAATTCAATATTCATTTTATCTCCCCAAATTTTGGCCTCATATAGTAAAATGGATTCAATTGTTACCATCAACAAACGCCTTTTACTTCATTTTGGACCACTGATATTGTTCATTAACCTACTCTTCAAGGTTGAAATTGATTATGCTTTTTCAGCAGCTCTTCTAAAGTGTTCACCAAAATTTAATTTGCACTTTATGATTATTCCCAAATATTTTGCTGTCGATTTCTTATGAAATAATTTCCGTTCCTACTAATAACGGAATCTGAGTAGGAATTCGTTTTTTTTTTTTGTAAGCATGACTAATTTCGTTTTTTGTAGAACGTCCTCTTCTAAAACCATACCCAGCTTTTTGTATTGCATCTAAAATAAAACAGTGAAACATGGACAATGACAGGAAAACACAAAACTCTAATAAACGCGATAGAAATGAGGTTCCTCAGAAAAATAGAAAATAAAATTAGGAAAGATAAGATACGGAATGAGACATACAGACATAACCTAAAAATAAGACCGATAAATGAAAAAATAATAGAAGGGCAGATGAGATGGTTTGGTCACATATGCAGAATGAATGAAGAAAGGAACACCAAAAAAAATATAGGAGGCACGAGCAACAGGAAAAAAAAACAAAGAGGAAGACCAAGGAAAGATTGGAACAACACAATAAGAGGATCTAACAGAGGACAGAAAGAAATGGAGGGAATACTAATAGGAAAATGATTTATTCACTTGGTCACGGTTATTTAATTAAATAAAATGAAATGGAACAAAGATGATTCACACATTTGCAGCTATTCAAATTACAATGAAATTAAACAAGGAATTTTTTTTGGCAATGATCAATAAAATTCGATCAATCCAATATTTGTTGTTTCCTGTCATTAAATAATTTCGACTCAAACCGTTGCAAGTCGCAGCAGTGCTGTTATGCAACAATAAATACCTATTGTGTAATCCAATGTCCGGCGGGGTAAATGCCCGGGAAGTAGTTGTTTCAATAGATGTTTGTAAAACTTACAGTGTAAGTATTTTTTGCAGTTGGAAAAAGGGATTGATCGAATTTTATTGATCATTGCCAAAAAATTTTCCTTGTTTAATTTCATTGTAACAGTTATTTAAATAAATTAAATAAAATAATCTTCTTTATGTTGGTTGTGGAGACTTTAATTATTTAAATAAAAATACTTGTCCTTTCTCCTACTTATTTTATTTCACTAGATATATTTCGGAAACTTCAACTACTGAAGATGAAAACAGTTTCCGAAATATATCTAGTGAAATAAAAAAATAAGTAGGAGAAAGGACAAGTATTTTTATTTAAATAAATAAAATAATTTGAAAATATTTATTAATTAATAAATTATTTTCTCTTTTGTAAAATACTATCGTACACAATAAATCCATATGAAATTAAGAGAATTATATTAATTTGTATTGTATGTTTATAAAACCCTACATCGAAAGGTAAAAGGGTCAATGAATAAAAAAAAAGATTGTATTTAATTTGAATGATTTTTTTTAAATTAAATAAAATCATTTCGGAAAGACCGATGGTCGATAGCCATTTTCTAAGGACAACGTATAATACAATATAAGAATTACATTGTTAATTTATTGAATATAAAATTGTCTTCGGCAGAAATAAAGATGTTATATATATACAGAGAGCTTTTTTTATCAGTATACATTTCCCCTATGTATACCTGCAAAATACGCGAGTCAAATGCATTAATGTATGTGTGATTAGTTGCCTATAACACGCAACTGAACGCACATATGCCAAATAGGCAACTAAACATACACACATTAATCGGTTCAATGCGTTTGACTCGCGTTTTTTTTTTGCAGGGAAATGTATACTGATAAAAAAACCTCTCTGTATATATATATATAATATATATATATAATATATATATATAATATATATATATATAATATATATATAAAAAAAGATTGTATATATATATAAATAAAATCATTTCATTTTTTCTTAAATAAAATGGAACAATTTTATTTAATTTGGCTAAGTCTTCAAATTAAATATTTTTTTTTATTATTAAAGAATATGCAAAATTTCATAAATTATATAAAACATAATTGTACATAAAATATCATTTCTTGGGAACTTCGTTAAATATTCCAATTTCCGCTGGAACGAATCAGCCTCATTAAAGTAACTCCCCGCGAATATAAATACTTATAAGAATATAAGAAACGTTTGCTTTCGCCCGATTCGATGGTTTTAATTATCCCTCGCCTCCTCCGAGTAAACCTGTTGCATAATTCATCGACAAATCCTCGCCGGGAGATTTATCATTATGTGAAACTCTTTAAAGGGGATTTCCCGCGAGTGGCGACAAAAAAAGGAAACAAGTCAATCAAATCGGGTAATGATGATGAATGTCCGTAAAGATGGTTTTGTAGAGATTTTATTATCGGCTTTTTGATCTTAACGTGATTCATAAGAAAGAAAAAAAGCATTAAAATTGATTTACAATAATCGTTACTTTACGATTATATATAGAGAAAAATCTTTATTCCCAAAGAATACATACATATTTAATTTAATATACAATAGATGAAACTATTGACCGGGGGTCTTTCGGCCTTTTCGATTATATATATATATATATATATACAGAGAGATTTTTTTATAAGTATACATTAGGGGAAGTGTATACCTGCAAAAAACGCGAGCCAACCGCATTGGATAATTAATGTGTGTATGTTAAGTTGACTATTTGGCATATATGTGTTCAGTTGCGTGTTATAGGCAACTAAACACACATATATTAATGCATTTGACTCGCGTATTTTGCAGGTATACATAGGGGAAATGTATACCGATAAAAAAGCTCTCTGTATATATATATATATATATATATATACATTTTTATTTATGAAGTTAATATTTACAATCATGGTTGATAAATACATCAGAAAATGGCTATCGAGTATCGGTCTTTCTGCCTCTTTACGATTATTATAAATGAATTTTAATAATTTAAGGTTTCTTTATACCAATCGCTCCTAACCGTTTCTGACAACAGACCAATATGAGTCTATTTATTTAAGCTATAATGGCTTCTAGTTTTAAAAAAATATTTATATATGTGTATTTCTTATAAAAAATAAAGTAAAAATTAGCTTGATTAATCTTATTTACCAAATAATATTTACGAATTATTAATTCACAATTTTGAAATTAATTTCAAAATCTTCGAACCTCCCTTGACACTAAGGCAGGCAAAATTTATCGATTAAGTCGATTAATCGATTAAAAAAAATCGATTAATCGATTAAATTGTTTGTTGGAAACATTTTCTATCCGTTTTCGATTAACCGATTAGTTTCGATTAATCGATTAGTTTCGATTAGTCCATTAGTTTCGATTAGTCGGTTATTTTAGCCGACCGATTATTTTCGATCAGTCAAATATTTTAATCGTTTCGATTAGTCGACTATTTTAACAGTTTTCGATTAGACGGTTATTTTAGCCGACCGATTACTTTCGACTAATTGGATATTCTAATCGTTTCAATTAGTTGATTATTTGAACCGTTTCGGTTAGACGGTATATTTATCAATGTAACAGAGTTATCCATAATTTTTAATATTTATCATAAATAATGTTTAATAATATTGTGCATTATATGAACAATGTATGAAAAAATAAGCTACATAATTTTTTTTTATTTGTTTTACATTTATTTAATCTTTGCTAATATTCTCTAAATTTAAATGTTATTTGAAAAGATTTGTATAAGAAGAGTATAATTACAACTCATAACTATTTTTTTTGAATAATATAATTTGCTTGCTAAAAGTCAAAATAACAAAATGCAATTGTGTCCTTAAAGTTTGTCATCTTTTCATTTTTTTGTTGTTTTGGTCGACTATTTTATCCGTTTTCGATTAGTTGGTTATTTTAGAGGATCGATTACTTTCGATTAATTGAATATTCTAATCATTTCGATTAGTCGACTATTTTATCCGTTTTCGATTAGTCGGTTATTTCAGCCGACCGATTATTTTCGATTAATCAATTAGTTTCGATTAATCGATTAGTTTCGATTAATTTCGGTTATTTTAGTCGACCGATTATTTTCGATTAATCAATTAGTTTCGATTAATTTCGGTTATTTTAGCCGACCGATTATTTTCGATTAATCAATTAGTTTCGATTAATCGATTAGTTTCGATTAATTTCGATTAGTCAGTTATTTTCAATTAATTGACGAATAAGTCGATTAATCGAATATTTTGAATTTCGATTAATCGATTAGCGCCGAAGTCAAAATTGCCAACCTTACTTGATACCAATTTTTTTAAAACGTTTCACCACAGACAAATATAGTTTGATTAATAAAATTAAATTGATATTGCATTTAATAATAATAATAATAATAACGTTTATTGTCCAACAGGAGAACATTCCCAATTACAAGACAATTATATAAATCATATATAAATTAATTACAATTTCATTTAAACAATAACAATATTATGCGATTTTACTTAATGAAAGTACAGATTTAATTTAGCTATAATTTAAAAAAAAGTTAACAATGCATGATTAAAGATGATAAAGGATCTGCAAAAATATCACACGTTAACGATAATTGATTAAAAAGATCACAGACTATGCTAATAGGTGACTTGGAGCCATACAATGTACGATTAGAAGCAATATAAAATGAGCTTCTGTTTCTACTGTTAAAAGTTGGAATACGTAATGTAATCAATTTTAAAATATCCGGACAATCAATTCCGTTATGAAGTACTTTATACAAAAACGTAATTCCAGATGTCCTTCTCCGTCGTTCAAGCGAGTCAACATTGAATTTTTCCAGTAACAACTCTTGGCTATAACCTCTAACTGGATAAGTTCCATAAACTTTCAAATGTAAATATTTGAGGAATTTTCGCTGGACACTTTCTATAAGACTAATTTGTTGTTGAGTTAGAGGATGCCAAACCAAAGAAGCGTATTCCAGCTTTGATCTAACAAAGGCATTAAAGAGAGATTTCAACGCTGTGATATTTTGAAGATCCAAAGAGTTTCGTAGTATAAAACCTAATGCCTTAAAGGAACCGCTGACCGTTTCATGAATATGCATATTAAATGTAAAGGTATCATCAAACCATACGCCCAAGTCTTTAAATACACTAACTTGTTCTGAGGGATTATTACAAACAGTGTAATCAATCTTAATAGTATTAATCTTTCTAGTGAATGACATAAACTTGCACTTGTTGCTATTTAGAGTTAAGTTATTTAAAGAACACCAATTAGATACTATATCAAGCTGATCTTGCAACTGCTGACAGTCCTCAAGTGATGAAACAGATGAATATAATTTCAAATCATCAGCATATAAAAGGTGTTTACAATTAAGTGCAGCTGAAAGATCATTAATAAACAGATTGAAGAGCAAAGGGCCCAAAATGAATCCTTGTGGAACCCCGGAGGTTGGGAAATAGGATTTTGATTTAAAATTGTTAACAGAGACATAAGTTTCGCGATTATAAAGATAAGATTGCAAGAGCAATAAAGGACCAGCGTTAAATCCAAAGTATTCCAATTTTGCTAATAGTAAAGTGTGATCGACTCTATCAAACGCCCTAGACATATCAGTATATATGATATCCATCTGTCCGGAAGCATCCAAAACTCTAGAAATGTCATGTGCAATAATTGTTAAATTCATAACAGTGGAGCGGCCAGGAATGAATCTTTGTTGCTGCAAAAATAGATATGGAGCCACGTGAACATACATTTGATCGTAGATAGCCTTTTCAAAAACTTTTGCTAGATGTGATAGGATAGCTACCAGACGGTAGTTGGTGATATTACGGGTATTTACCGAGGTCTTAGGTATAGGGCAAATTGAAGCAATCTTCAGTTTATTAGGGAAAGAAGAAGTTTGAATTGATAAATTAAAAATAATTGAAAGTGGGTAGCAAAAAATACGAGCACAATCCTTAAGAAAAAAAGCTGGTAAGTTGTCATCACCTGCGGATAACTTAATTAGATTAATAATAATACATTTATTTACGGAATCACCTTTTTATATATATATATATATATATATATATATAATATTCTAACTGATATATAAATATAAAATAACAGTAAACAATACTAATATTTAAATTACGATACAATTAAATATTGATATTAACCAATATTGGACAGATCAAGGCCATACAAACATCTTTTAAAATGAAAAAATGAAGGCTGAAATAACATATTAGTTCCGTTGTTACCTCAAACATTGCATAAACGCATCATTCGTGTCAACGGAGTATGAAAACCATAATTAGTAGAATGAAAATTAACTTTAAAAATACAGACATTGGATCTAAACTCCCTAGATGGAACATGTAAATTTAACCGGCTTCAAAGATCAGCACAATCGATTGGGCCATTTAGCAGTTTATATACGAAACATACGTCAAGGGTCTTTCTTCTATGGTCGAGAGTACATAAGTTGAAAACTTGTTGCTCATTTTATTCTATTTTGTATAGGTCCGTTTTTATTACATGTGTTTTTATGTCATACTTATATCTATTTACGTAGTATTAATTTTTTAGATTATAATTTTATTATTGTATATTTTTTGTAATATCAAAGGAGATATCCGTAAATAAATACATTATTTTACTTTAAAAGTGTATCGTACCGCTTTGGCTGAAGTTACGACGGTCGAAACCTAATCTCCTAGAAGAGAATAATAAAAATTTACTTTGAACAGACTCAAGTTCCATTGACAAGAGTTTGGTATATGGAGACTACACGCAAGAAGCATACTCAAGGTGCGGCCGAACTAAGGAAATATAGAGCTTACGAAAAGTTGGTATTTTGAAGTCTCTTGAAAATCTAGTAATGAAGCTTAGTGCTTGCAAAGCTTTGTTAATAATAGATTTAATGTGATTCTTAAAGTTAAATTTGGTATAAAGAGAACACCTAAATCCTTGACATCGGATTTATAAATCAAAGGTTGCCCACAGAGAGTATAGTCAAAAATGGTTGGTTTTCGTCGATGAAAGGAGATCAACATTTATTAATGTTTAAGAGCAACTTGTTTCTAATGCACCACTCTTCCAGATTATGTAAATCATTTTGCAATGCAAATTGATCGTCAATAGTCTGAATTCTTTTAAATACTTTGAGATCATCAGCTAATAACAATATATTGCTATTATATACAAGGTGTACAGAAAATGAGTGAAAAGATTTAGGTAGCGTGACTCTTTGACTATTTTTTAGATAAAAATATTAACGAAAATAAGTCACACGGTCCTTCCTTAAGCCTCACGGGCCACTTAAAAGAACTATACATTTGGCAACGCTGGATCAAACAAGTGTGCATTTATCCTGTTTATAACTGCTACATCATCCGCTGGATGTGTTGCATAAACCTTTTCTTTTACAAACGAGCGTGCGTCGTTGCCAGATCTGTTTTCATTAAAAGAATGCTTCTGATGAAGTTATAAAATTGTAATAATATCCGATTTATTAATCATTTACATCAATGGAATTATACACGTGTCTAACTGATTGTTAATGCTATTGATTTTTTACAAAATATTTAAAAAAACAATACTAATTTATAATCACATATTTAAAATTCCGAAGACCTCGTGAGCCTCAATGAAGAACCATACAACATTTTTTTTATTTGTATTTTCTATTAAAAATTAATTAATGAATTGAGTTACCTGAAGGTTTTCACTCATTTTCTGTACACCTTGTATAATCTGTCCAATATCGTTAATAAATAATAAGAACGAAATGGGTCCACAGTGTGAGCCTTGAGGCACCCCCGAGCATACTTTAATTTCATATGAACAAATATTGCCAATTCTCACTGTCTGCATTCTGTCTGACAGATAACTACACAACCAATCCAATACAATACCGCCGAAACCAATTACTGATAATTTACTTAATAAAACGTCATGGTCGATTTTGTCAAAAGCCTTGGAAAAGTCTGTGTAAACAGCATCAACCTTTTTCCAAAGCTTTTGAAATAAAATTATGATAGCATAATGGATTGGTGGTTGTGGATCTATGTATATATTTCTCTGTAATAAATTATTATTATTATTATGTTTCATGAACCCATTCAGCTGAGATATTATAATATTTTTACAAAACCAAATTAATCTTTCTGAAACTAAATTATCAAGAATTTTTGTAATTGTTGATTGTAGAGAAATACCTCTATAGTTACTAATATTATCTCTTCGGCCACTTTTAAAGATTGGGTTAATAAAACTTGTTTTTTGTATTAGAGTCAGATTTCTTGTATACAGAGGAAAAATGCTCTGCAAATAATTCATTTAAATTTATTAATTCGCCAATGTAATTTGTATTGATTTTTAATGTATTGCGATTGAATTTCTTTAAACTTAATCAAATATTGTCATTACTTGTACACGCCGTCTTATTTATTTATTTATACATTATTGTTTGAATTATTTATTCTGTTAACCCAACAACGCGTAAAACCACTTGGGATAATAATTGATTAATTTATTTATTATAAATAATGGTTTAAATATTAAAACCATTAATTATTGGTAGTTCATATTGTATGAAATAAATATGTATAAATTTTTAAAAATCAACCAATAAAATACAAATTAGATTGAATAACTTTAAATTCTCGACTAGTTTCGCGTTATTAGTCCATTTTCAAGAGAATTTATAATTTAAAATTATTCAATTTAATCTGTTTTATTGGTTGATTTTTTTATAATCTATTCATATTTATTTCATATAATTTATTTATTAATTAGTATTCTTAGTTATTGTTTATTTGTATGTAATTGCTTATTTAATAATTCAATAATTCATTTATTTCCAGTCAGAATATACAAACATTCGTGGGTGGGTCAAATATAGTATTAAAAATTGAAGTGTAGATGAGGACATTACAAACATATTAAAATTGTTTAATTCAAACACATTAAAACTTATATCTATTTTAATTAAAATAATAAATACAATATTTATTAAAAGTTAAAATATTAAATTAAAATATGAGATTAAAAATATAAAATTATTTGGACGTACACAATATCAGTTCGAGCTACAGTCATATAATATCACACGAGTTAATAAATTCATCTACTGTATATCAGCAGTGACTTATTAATATTTCTTTGACCTTTTTTTAGAAATTGTTTCTTTGGTAATTGTTTTATTGTGTCGGACAAAGCGTTGTATATTTTTACGGATTGTACTATACATGAATGCATGATTGTGTTTTGGAAGCCTTATAGTTTTTATTCTGGTGTCATGGTCGTGTTGTACTTGGCTTTTATTAAATAGATTTGCATTTTGCTTGACGAATTTAAGAGTCTTATAGATGTAGAGGCTGGCCAATGGCATTATTTTGAGTCGTTTAAATAAGCTTCGACAACTGCTACTACTTATAGTTAAACTTGTTACAATTTTGTAAAATGGTGAATTTTCCGTAAATAATAATAATAATTATTATATATTATTATTAAAATTACATTTATATCTGTGAAATTGAAGAAATTCCATTGTACAACATTGAGGTAAAATTTAAATAAGATAAATGTAATTTTAGAGGAATATCAATTTAATTTAATTAATTAAAAATGCGACATTTGTATTTCCATTCCATTATTCGACTTCAGATGGGAACAGGTTAGCGCTGTGTATCGTCCTCGGGCCCATCACGAATGTCTGTATAAATTGAATATTTGAAGCACTGTATAGAGATTTGATATCTGTGGTGTAGTTGGTAACGCACTCGACTAAAAATCGAGGGACATGGGTTCAAATCCCATCAAAGATGTTTCCTTTCCACTTTATATTTAATTAATTTAAATTATACCTCAATGTTGTAAATTTCTACAATTCATAAATATAGTTTGTCTGTAGTTTTACTATACTATCACTTTTTACACACACTCATTTCCCTCCTCTGAATTCCGTATTTTCGCAATGACATTCCCAATGAGAAAAATTCGTGCCAAACACAACGGGTACAATATTCAAAGCATCAAACCGAGAAGGTGTCGAAATTGTTTACATAGCCGCCGTCGCTTTAAAATTTTTCGTATGCGTGTGCGTGCCCCGGCGATGATATTCGGAGTGTAACACAGCTAATTCTCCGTTCGTCCAAAACATTCGGTGTATTTTTAACGCAAACGTGTTTCGCAATATTTTCCTCGCATCCAAGAAAAAAATATATATATGCATGAAGGCGGCCCGATGGAAATAATAAAAAAGAATAATGGCAACCAAACGAAATTGTTGATTTGTGTTATTACTCAACTGTTTTTCTAAATTAACTTCGCGTATTATTAGTGATGGGCAAAATCGATTAAAGTAAACACGTTTGTTATAACTTTTAAAAATTGTTTATTTTGTATTTCACTACAGTTGTCTCACCAACTTGTGGCTTCTTCGGGTGAAGAACAAGTGATTAACTTAACCTAAATTACAAATAATATATAGGGGGAGCAGTTAAGTAACTTAACTAAATAGATATAAGTTTTAATGTGTTTGAATTAAACAATTTTAATATCATTAATATTGCCATAATTACTTGAGACATTTTCAATTAGTTAAGTAACTTAACTGCTTCCTTTATATATTATTTGTAAAATTTAATTTGAAAATGTCTCAAGTAATTATGGCAATATTAATGATAACAACTGCATTGAAGTTTTTAATCACACATCTTATAGAATTGATTTAATTGTCATTTGATTACCTAAAATAATCGTCGATTATTTCGTATTCGATTACCGAAATAATCGATTTTGCCTATCACTAATTTTTATTTTACAATAATCACTTTCTCGCTTAACCCGCGGTGAAACATTTTTGAATAATCTTTGAAATATTCAAAGAACATTAATAAGAGAGTATATCCCCCTCTCCATTTATTCTCCGACAACATAAAAGAAGAAGAGTATTACGAAACACTGTATAAAGGTAAAAACATATATAGATTAATCCTTAAATCCCTTCCCAATCACATTCACGAATACATAATCCTTATATTTAATTCCATCTACCAATCCCAAACTATTCCAAACGAATTGAAACAAGGTATAATTTCTTGCATACATAAGCCGCCCGGAAACGATGCAATCTTAGTTTCAAGCTACCGCCCAATTACCCTGCTTCCTGTTCTCGGTAAACTGTTTGAATCCTTAATAAAAAAAAATCACCTCCCACATTAAAGACCGTATCCCTCCTTATCAATTTGGCTTTATTGAACACCGCTCAACTTCCCTTCCCTTAACAATCCTTACCTCGAACTGCCAGACAGCACACCTTGAAGGTAAAAAATCAGCAATACTGCTTCTAGACATACAAAAAGCGTACGATTCGGTCTAGCATCGAGGTGTGCTATTTAAGTGCAACTCGTTAGGCATCCCTCTCCACTTAATTAATATCATAGACAGTTTCCTATCCAACCGATCCTTAAGTGTTAGAATCCGCAATTCCCATTCACAATCATTCATCCCGCAACAAGGTTTACCTCAAGGTTCCCCACTATCCACCATGTTATATAACCAAGTGAATGAATACTGTTTTCTATTTATATTAAAACATTTTCTTTGGAAAACGCAACGAAATAAATCATGACTAACACTGCATGCGTTACAGTCACAAGCAATTTCCTTTTTTATTAAAAATGCATCACTTATTATTATGGAGAAATTACAGGTAAAAAATATCAAGAGATTTTATTAAGACAATTTGAAAGAAAAGTAACAGTGAAGAACAATAAACTTGAAATAAGTAATTAGAATAAATGGTATAAATGACCACCACAAACTGCAAGATATTAACTCAAACGATCGTGAAAATTCTTCCACATTGTGCATTTCGATATTGTCAAACAAAATAGAAAATTGTTAAATTGCTTTTTTTTAATTATCCTAGTTGAAGGAATCTATCGTCCGGGTTGCGTATTATAGGCAACTAAATACACATACATCAATGCGTTTGACTTGGGTATTTTACATGTATACATAGGGGATGTGTATACTGTTAAAAAAACCTCTCTGTATATTTGTGTATGTTCAAATAAAACTCGGTTGTAAGTGATACAAAATACTTTAATTCAAACATTTAATATCTGCTCCCCGTACGAACATTACATTTTAAACACATTTCAATTATTTCGTTTTTTCTCTAAAATGAACAAGGAAGCAGGAATTTATAAAAAAATAATTTTACATCTAAAATCCCTGGTCGCATCAACACCTGGTAAACAATTAATTATTTTTATTAACTAACTAACCATCTTTATTCAAATGTGTATATGTATGTACAATAATATACAATTAGAATTATATTCTGTAGATGGCTATCGATCGGAGGTCTTTCAGCCTGTCTATGTCTCGTTCTTGTCGTTGTCTATCTAATCGTCATGATCGCTAACGTTATTGTCAAAGTCCGCATTGTTGGATGAGATGAATTGAAAAATGGTAGATGGGGAAACTTGTATTTTGAGGAAATGTTAGGATTGCGTGGGATACAGAGGTGTTTTATTAGGTGGGATATATGTGGGTTCGTGGCAAATTTAAAGGAGAGGAGTTCAAGGCGCTCATTAATAGGGCGTAAATTGCTTTTTTGATAAAGGAGAGTATTGGGAGGGTTATGTAAAGGATTGTTTGGGTGTCGGATTTTCGTCAGTACTCTAAGGGCTGAGCGCTCCGATACTTCCAAGTTACGCAGAGTGGAGGGACGGGGATTGTAGTGAAGGATGGCAGCGTATTCGAGCAGAGGGCGACATATCATCTTATACACATGCGCAGCGGTTTTCACTGATATGCCCTGCTGCTTGAAAGTTAGGGCTCTAAAATGTTTTGCCCTGCTCTGAGTTGCTGCCTTGAGGTTTTGAGTATGAGTGGTAAAGGATAGCTTCGGATCAAATATAATACCTAGATATTTACAACTTGTGGATGGGGCTATAGGTATGTTGTTAACCATTATTGTATATGTGGAGTTTTCAGGGCGGTGGTATGGAATGAGGAGTTGTGTTTTGTTGGGATTAATGGAAATTCTCCACTTTGCATACCATGTCTGAATGGTGTCGATCAGCCCCTGTTATTTTTATTATTAAAAATTACTTTCAAATTTTTTTAATGAATTAATTTCTAACAAAATTGTAGAATCAAAAAAAAAATCCATACACTGTATTACATTTTTATTTTTGTAGCAAAATGTATGGAATGTTTTATCTTGTGCATCCTTAGTGGCTCGTGTGGACTCAAAAAGGTTTTGCCTTAAATATTCTATAATATTGATTATAATGATAATGATTTTTAATTAAAAAAAAAAACACGAGCAGGAAAAAGTGTTAGAAGAAAAGCAGGATCTGCTCATTCCAGAATTTCTAGTAATGATGAGGATAGAGCTGCGTCCTCGTCATTACTAGAAATTCTGGGATGAGCAGATCCTGCTTTTCTTCTAACATTAGTGAAATAAATATATATCATAATATTCAAGTAGAAACGAGAAAGATTTGTCTGAAGCGGCAATAAATTTACATTAACCTTGCTATCTGGTTAATCTGTGATGTTAAAATTTATCTGTCTAATTACAGTAAAACCGACGCGTGTTGATTTCACATATTTTCTATCTAAAAATGGACAGTTTGCCATCTACTTCATTAACAGTCACTCCACTGAAGGTAGGAGAAGTTGCTAATTTACTATCCGAAAATCGCGAAAAGCATATCTCACAGAGTATGAAAGCTTTAATAAGAGGAGAAGTGAAAATTAAGTGTCAGCGGTTTCCGAGTCTGCGCTGCTGGCATTTTTTCGGAATTGTCTGAAAAATACAAACCGTTGATATTTTGGCGTACATATTCTATTCTAAAAAGTACTCTTAGTTTACACGAGAATGTTCAAATCGAAAAATATAAAAAACTGCAGGCCCTCTTAAAACGAAAATCGGAGGGTTTTCAAGCTAAAAAGCATGTGTTTTTACACGAGAAGAAATTCAGAAGTTTATAAACGCAACACTAAATGACCTGTATTTCCCTACAAAGGCAAGATGAAATATGCTAAAAAAATTCCATGTTATATAATTGTCTACAATTATTTTGATAAATATATATATAATAAATATTGTTGTTATCGTGAACAAAATATAGTGTTCAACTCGCATATAATGGCTATTAATCACTCGAACGACTTGCTACACTCGCCTACGGCTCGTTTCGCGAACATCGTTCTCGCCATCATTATATGCTCGTTGTACAATATACTAATTATTTATTTATTTATTTAGTCTTATATAACATCGTTATATGTTCCTCTCTACTTCTCAGTGAGAGGTGAATATACTAATTAATTATTTTCAAAAAAATATATGTCTAAATTGATTGGTCATATTATTTAAAAAAAAGTAGTGTTATACAAACAAAGTTATTTTATTTACCTAGTTAAAAAAAGAACAGATTTCACCTGGCTATTTAAATCGTTGCATCGGGTTCAAATCATATAATTAAAAATAATCTTGTATAGGTCTCATTGGATATCACACGAAAACGCTTCGTGCATAAGTAATATTTCGGCTAGGTCAGTGTCGGAAGCGTCATTCTACGTTTTATCCGCGGACGTGTCTCGACTCGAAACAAACAAATCAATTCGTATAATCACATCTCAAACAACCAGAGTCTACATGTAGTTTTTGTTTGTTTGTTGCAGCCCTGAAAGTGAAGTTAATGCTCCGCCGGCCGGTCGAACAACTGGTCGCCCAAGGAATCATGCCACGTAAGTACAAATATTAACAACGGTAATTTTATTTCCAATAATTTCTATATCCTCAATAATCGAAGGGAGGATTATTGAAGATATAGAATAATAATAGAAATTGTTTTTTTTTTTGCAATTCCACACCCTCTCCTTTTTCTTATTTCGGGCTGTCTCGTATTTAAACTCGTCCAAAAGCTTGTACCGAAAGTTTTATAATTGGGCGATGCCACTTGAAATTTGGCAAAAGATGGCGCTTGCGCTATCTTTTCAATTATATGATTCATATCAGGTTATTTAATCAGAATACTTCGGGGGGCAAGCGACGGCTGCCGTGGCTATGAAAAGGAGTCATCCGCCCCTCAATGAGGAGAGCGCTCATCAACCTTTTGAGATTGGTCCAAATAATTACTGATCCGGTTGGGGTTTTCAAGCTGAAGATGTGCAGCCTCTCGTCGATTTTTGTAGAGGGCAGCAAAGATAGCTGACCCGGCTGATGCCTGACTTTGGAGGACCAGCGACGACTGCCTTGGTTTTGAAAATAAACTTATGGGAAACGACATCAACATTTCGTTGCTACAACATCCAAGACTGACAAAAGGATAAAATCATTAAGTAGACCAGTTACCAACACACCAAATAACTCCTGGAGAAGAAGTGTTTTTATTAATGCAATTGGTAGATACTTTTAATTATTCCAATTTGTTCCATACGGGTTTACAAACTCAAAAAAATGCCAAACTTTAGATTTAATGTGCACCATTATATTTATTTGAGAAGCAAAATTACTGCTTTAAGGCTCTTCACGAATAATTTGGCCTTGTCGAAATGGAGCCTGAGGAAAATGCTGCCGCCTTGGTAGTCAGAAATGGAACTAAATTATTTACTCATCTATATGATTTCAATGATTTTTCTGTGGAAGAAATCCTTCGTTTATTTTCGTCGCGATCGGTTTTTAAGAGGTGAATTCCATGTTATATAATTGTCTACATTCATTTTGATAAATATATATATAATAAATATTGTTGTTATCGTGAACAAAATATAGTGTTCAACTCGCATAGGAAAACGAATTAATGATTTCAGGATACATTTTTCGTTTCGAGTCAAGCTTGTTGTGCATCTGTCTCTTTCTAACGTATTTCGCTATTCTTTTAATTCCGTATCTGTCAAAATCATATGTTTTGTTATTTCACCTACGATTTCTTCGTTTGGTTGTTTCAATTTCATTCTAATAATTTACACAGTTCAGAAAATTTAAACAAATCGAGGGCTTAAAGTGAAAAAAAAAAGTTATTTTAAAGCAGAATAATATTGAATATTTAAAATATTGAATTAAGCAAACTGTAGATCTTTAAGGGATTACTGATTTTATTTCTATTAGGCTACCGCTAGATGGAGTAGTCGCATGGTGAAAATTTTACGGCTTATCGAAATTTTTATTTGAGCTTTCGCAGGCAATTTCGTGAAAATCTAAATTTCCAGAAATGTTCAGGGACAAAAATAAGTATCGATTATTCAAATCGGTGACAATTTCTGAAGATTTTTTCGTGATTGAAAAAAAAATGCAATTTTCATGATTTTTTTTTCTGTAAAACAAATTTACCAAAAGTCATAAGCGATACACAGGGGTCTTAAGATTATGTGTAATTTTTTTTTCGTAACTCTAGCTTTTCTAGGAAGGCTGGAATAAAAATCGACGTTTTCGGTACACTCGTGAAGACCCTTAAAAAGGAGTATTTATTCAATTGGGCAGCACAATTATTTAAAATAAGCTAAATTGTGTAAATTTGATTAATTATCAAATTTCTTTATATTTAACATAATTAAACATCTATGACAATTTCATATCTTCATCATGATTTATCTGTGATTTAACATGACCGACTGTGCTTATTTATTTTATTTTAGTTACAAATAATAAAAGAAGTTTTATTGTGAAAAGTCAAATTTATTTTATTCAAAAATAGAATAAATTTGACTTTTCACAATAAAACTTTATTTTATTCAAACATAGAATAAATTTGACTTTTCACAATACACACTTTCGGTTAGTGACACTGTTAACTACAGTTTTCTTTTTTTTTTTAAAGTTTAGCAAATTGTCTTTATATAACATAGATATGATTTATTTTAGCAATAAATATTAATAATTATCTATGATTCAATGTGTCATTTCTGTTTTTTGTTAAGGTAAACTAGGTTTCGAACTAGTCATACAATCCATTTTTTTTAAATAATTTTTACAGTTTGAGCAAAGATTGAACTAAAATTTTAAATTGGTAGCAATGAAACAAAATCTAAAATTTTAAGTTGCCAGCAATGAATACTAACCTAAAATTTTAAGTTGGTAGCAATTAAACCTAACCTAAAATTTTAAGTTCAGAAAAAATTAATCAAATTGAGGGCTTAGAGTGAAAAAAAAGCAAAAAGTTATTTTAAAGCAGAATAATTTTGAATATTTAAAATATTGAATTAAACAAACCGTAGATCTTTAAGGGATTATTGATTTTAATCTTAGTGTTAAGGTAAACTAGGTTTCGAACTAGTCATACAATCCATTTTTTTTTAAATAATTTTTACAGTTTGAGCAAAGATTGAACTAAAATTTTAAATTGGTAGCAATGAAACAAAATCTAAAATTTTAAGTTGCCAGCAATGAATACTAACCTAAAATTTTAAATTGGTAGCAATGAATACTAACCTAAAATTTTAAGTTGGTAGCAATTAAACGTAACCTAAAATTGTAAGTTGTCAGCAATGAAACAAAACCTAAAATCTTAAGTTGCCAGCAATGAATACTAACCCAAAATTTTAAATTGGCAGCAATGAATACTAACCTAAAATTTTAAGTTGGTAGCAATTAAACCTAACCTAAATTTGTAAGTTGGCAGCAAAGAACACTAACCTAAAATTTTAAATTGGTAGCAATGAAACAAAACCTAAAATTTTAAGTTGCCAGCAATGAATCTAACCTAAAATTTTAAATTGGTAGCAATG
Source organism: Philonthus spinipes (assembly GCA_963082785.1). NCBI lineage: Eukaryota > Metazoa > Arthropoda > Insecta > Coleoptera > Staphylinidae > Philonthus > Philonthus spinipes. The sequence goes on from OY720311.1 coordinate 12,510,885, forward strand.
AATACTGACCTGAAATTTTAAGTTGGTAGCAATTAAACCTAACCTAAAATTTTAAGTTCAGAAAATTTAAACAAATTGAGGGCTTAGAGTGAAAAAAAGTAAAAAGTTATTTTAAAGCAGAATAATTTTGAATATTTAAAATATTGAATTAAACAAACCGTAGATCTTTAAGGGATTATTGATTTTAATCTTAGTGTTAAGGTAAACTAGGTTTCGAACTAGTCATACAATCCAATTTTTTTAAAATAATTTTTACAGTTTGAGCAAAGATTGAACTAAAATTTTAAATTGGTAGCAATGAAACAAATCCTAAAATTTTAAGTTGCCAGCAATGAATACTAATCTAAAATTTTAAATTGGTAGCAATGAATACTAACCTAAAATTTTAAGTTGGTAGCAATTAAACCTAACCTAAAATTTTAGGTTGGCAGCAATGAACAATAACCTAAAATTTTAAATTTGTAGCAATGAAACAAAACCTAAAATTTTAAATTGGTAGCAATGAATACTGACCTAAAATTTTAAGTTGGTAGCAATTAAACGTAACCTAAAATTGTAAGTTGGCAGCAATGAACACTAACCTAAAATTTTAAATTGGTAGCATTGAAACAAAACCTAAAATCTTAAGTTGCCAGCAATGAATACTAACCTAAAATTTTAAGTTGACAGCAATTGACACTAACCTAAAATTTTATATTGGTAGCAATGAAAAAAAAACCTAAAATCTTAAGTTGCCAGCAATGAATACTAACCTAAAATTTTAAGTTGCCAGCAATGAATACTAACCTAAAATTTTAAATTGGTAGCAATGAATACTAACCTAAAATTTTAAATTGGTAGCAATTAAACCTAACCTAAAATTTTAAGTTGACAGCAATTGACACTAACCTAAAATTTTATATTGGTAGCAATGAAACAAAACCTAAAATTTTAAGTTGCCAGCAATGAATACTAACCTAAAATTTGAAGTTGGTAGCAATTAAACCTAACCTAAAATTTTAAGTTGGCAGCAATGAACAATAACCTAACATTTTATATTGGTAGCAATGAAATAAAACCTAAAATTTTAAGTTGCCAGCAATGAATACTAACCTAAAATTATAAATTGGTAGCAATGAATACTGACCTAAAATTTTAAGTTGGTAGCAATTAAACCTAACCTAAAATTTTAAGTTGGCAGCAATGAACACTAACCTAAAATTTTAAATTGGTAGCGATGAAACAAAACTTAAAATTTTAAGTTGGTAGCAATGAATATTACTATTGACAACTTATAATAAATGCATTATGTTATTCAGTGTTACCGTGTTTTTTTGTTTGTTTTGATTTAGTTATAAATATAGAAAAGAGATATTGCGTATTGTGAAACGTCAAATTAATTGTATTTTTCTGTTGGCGAGACTGTTGTTCCCAATTTTCGTATATATTATTATTTGATTTGTGGGGCTGTGGTGGCACTTCGATCTACTTCGACTTCGACCTATAGATCTTTTGTGCTTCGTATATATTAAACTTATTATGAAAGATAGGTCTATGACAGTTTCATTTCTTCGCCATTATTTATCTGTGTTTCAGTTTAGTTTTCTGAATCTATAGCATAACGTATTTATTAATGGTTTTAATATTTAGACATCGGTAGTTTATATTGTATGAAATAAATATGAATATAATATTAAAAATCAACCAATAAAACACAGATTAGATTGAATAACTTTAAATTCTCGACTAGTTTCGGGTGATTAGCCCATTTTCTTGAAAAAATAATGGGTGATTAGCCCATTTTCTTGAAAAAAATGGGCTAATCACCCAAAACTAGTCGAGAATTTAAAGTTATTCAATCTAATCTGTGTTTTATTGGTTGATTTTTAATATTATATTCATATTTATTTCATATAACGTATTTATGATTAATATTTTGGTACGCAAAAATAAAAGTGCAAAATTGTATCCATTGTGTTTATATGGAGTCAATCCAATAAGCGTCGTTGACGAGTAGTCCATTCCTCAACAAAGAGGAGAGAGAAGTATTGTTCGCAGATTGCATCCATGTGTTAGAAAGAGAAAATGTATTTGATATGAAATTAGCAATATGTTTAATCTGTGTATCATCCATCTAGCGAATGGATAACTGGTGGCCATTTCAGCCTTACTCGACAGTTCTAAGTGTAATGCCTTGGTGAAGGCAGTTGAATGGATGTTGTATTCTGATTAAATAACCCAATATGAATCATATATTTGGAAAGATAACGCAGGCGTCGTTTTTTTGTCTAATTACATGTGACATCGTCAACAATTTGTGTTTACAAGGGACCGAGAATTGTTTCGTCCACTAAAGAATTTTTATTAAATAAGAAAATTGTTGTTATTTTATTTTTTATTTATTTGCAGCTTTAAAAACGCCACCTGCTTTCCACGGGCAGAGGCGCCAGCTGGAGCGCGCGAAAACCGGCGATTTGCTGAAGACGAAAATCCAGCAGCGTCCTTCCAGATTGGAGTTGGAAAGCAGGCATATACTAGAAGCTGATCCGCACGTTGATCCGAGCCTCGCGGAAAAACAGCGTATGTTGAAGAAGGCCAGACTGGCTGATCATTTGAATGATCAGTTATCGCATAGGCCGGGGCCTTTGGAGTTGATCCAGAAGAACATTCTGCATACAGAGGAGCCGATCGAGCATGCCGTGAAAGCGGGGCGCATTCCGTACAAAGCCACCTGCGAAGGGCAGCTCAACAGGCCTCAATTACCTTTAAGCTACGTTAATCCGGAGGATGATTCGCAGAGTTCCGAGGATAACAACGTGTCGAGTGGTGCTGATGTTTTGGAAACCGCCGCTAAATCCGCGGGGATTGTTGTTTCGTTGATACCCTCTACGGAGGGGGCCGTTGTTGTGACGACGGCAAGGCCCGTTTTGACTAAAGACAATAGTGAGTTAGTGTTTGCGGATTTGTGTAGATCCGTAGCGGCGCCGCTGCTTCAAACAAGCGCGGCGGGCAGCCCTGCTTCTTTGGTGTCCTCCACTTCGACGTTAAGTCCCTCGTCGTCGATAGCCAGCCCGGTGCCTCTGAGCATCTCCCAGCCCGCAACTCCGGCGCCCCCGCCTATGCCCGTGGGGTTAACGCACAGGAATCAGAATTTATCTCCGGCGAGAAGCGATGCTCCGGGGAAGGATAAGAATCGGAAGAAGTCGAAATCGAAATCGACACCGAAGACGAGGACTATAAAGTTTCATGAATATAAGGGACCTCCGAGCGCGCAGAAGAGTTCCTCGAGTAATCTGGGGGGAGCGGCTGGGGAGAGTAGTTATGATTTGTTGTTGCAGCAGCAGACTTTGCTGTTGCAATTCCAGCTGCAGTTGCAACATAAATACCCGCAAATTATTCTACCGGCGCAGAAGACGCAAGTTGTTGAAAACCAAGCCAATAACAATATTAATAATTTAAATAATATTCAATCCGCGCCTTCTCCAGCTCCCTCGACGGCTTCGGATTCATCCTTATCCTCAAGTGTGAAGTTAGTAGGGCGTTTGGAGGATATGAAAGTGAGTGATTTAAAAGCGGAGCTGAAACGGAGGAGTCTCCCGGTTTCCGGTTCGAAACCGCAATTGATTGAACGCTTGAAGCCGTTCGCGAATGTTTTAATCAATTCAGAGTCAGGCGGTTTGGATGAGAACACATCGCACAACTCGCCCGGGTCTCCGCAGACTATAATTTCAGAAGACCAAAGCGAGCACATGGATGTGGAGCCTCTGAGCCCCAGCCCGACGATCATCCACATTGAACCCGCGCTGAAGACTCAGGAGGAAATCGTGCGGGAACAGCAGCGACAAATCGAGGAATTGCAGCGGGAATTGACGCTCTCGCAATTGAAATTACAAGCGGCAACACGTGCGGAACCGAAGGTGCAATTTTTACAAAAACACATTCACGCCAGGCAGCAGAATCAATTGAAAGCCCAGATGCAGGAGTTGCAGGCGCTGCAAGCGCAACACGTGAATGAGGAGCAGCAGAAGCTGCAGCAGGAACAGCACGTAGCGTTTCAAAACCAGAAGAATCAGAACCTCAACGGGAATTTGCTGTTGAACAGCGCGGACGCGGCGTTGGTGCTTAATCATTTGGTGCAGCAAGGGAAGGGGAAGTTGCTGAACGGACACGTCAGGGCTAATTCGCTTCCGAATTTTCTGAGTTCAATTGTGAATCCGGTGATCGGGGTTAAGGAGGAGGTCATCGAAAAACCCCCTCCGCCGGTTTACGAGGAAGCCACTAAATTCATCAAAAAGGAGGTGAAGAGTAATGTCAAGAGCCAAATAGTCGATGACGTTTTGGAGATTTTGATCAAAAACGGCGAGCTTCCTCCCAGTGCAGCTCAAGACCCTTCGACGCCGATTATTAAAATGGAGCCGCAATTCCAGCAAAACGAAATCAGCAATAACAACGTTAACAGCCCAGAATCCGCGCTTGGTTTAGACGCAACCGATCTACTAGACACACTGGATTCGCTGGAAAACATGGATTTTACGCAATTGATTGAGTTGAGCGGGCAGCAACACAACAACAACGCCCATATCGAGCACGCAGATACCGTCCCGATGGACACAGACGACTGGCTGGAATCCCTCCTACCAAGCGAAAACCATATTCCACCAACCACCAACATAATCAACGTCAACGGGAATTCCAATTGCAACGAAACCCTCGCGCCCGCACCTGATGACCTCGGCTACGACCCCCTTTTAGGAATAGCCCAAGACCCCTTCGACCCGTTCTGCTTGGACGAGTTCCGCACCACAACCGACCTAACAACGTCCCTCTCGTGGGACAAGGTGGACTTTGCCGCGTAGAGTTACTTTTTAGTTGTTTTTATTTTAATTTTTATTTTTGAAAACGCTTTATTCCAGTGATGTGTGATTCCATTCGGTTAAGAGTTAAAGACATTCCACTATTACACAAAAAAAGATGTAAACAAATAAAATAATTCAAGGCCGCCAAGTTGAGCCGCGCAAGCGCTTGGGACCAGGGCGGCCCAAAACGGCCAGGGAACACACCGACTTCTTGTAAATATGTACCAAGGAAAACTGTTATTATTTTTTTTTCTCAATAACTCCCACAAATTATTGTTATGATATTTAATAACAATATCGAGTGATTCAGTGGAAGACGGTTTCGTTTTAATATTATGAATCAATTCATTAGACAAAGTACCGAGTTGTTGATCTTTTTTATACGGGATTGGTATGAAAAAAAATGTATATCATGAAATTAGTATTTACAAATATGATCCAGTCATTCATAATTTTTAAGATAAGTGAAAGAATCATTTTTTTAATTTTTTAAGAAAACTAGATGTACCGGGTGTCCGAATAAGGAAGGTCACTGGCTATATCTCAGGAATTAAACGTCCTAGAGCTTTCAAATAAAAAAAAAATGTTAATAAAACAGGTCATGAGAAAATGCTGAAAATAATTTTCAAGTTCGTAAGTGGTCCGGCAGGGGGCGCAATGAATACTAAAAATATAAAACTATGATTATCTCAAAAAATGTTCAAAGGATACCTTTACTAAAGCAATATTCATTGAAATCGTGATGCGTTTATGAATAAAACATGTTAGTAACTTTTTAACTTTACTCTAGAAATAAAGGATGGGGGAAGGTTCGAATTTGTAATGAGCAAAGGTCAAATAACTCTTTTGTTTTTTATGCGATTTTAATGATTTTTGTGTCATATGAAACAACATACCCTGCTTAATAAAATTCATTAGAAAAGTTACGTTCTTTTGCCGCCGATAGGTGGTGCTAAGTTAAAAAGTAGATAATTTTCCCATTTTATTTAAAAAATTCAAGTGAAATGACGTATTTTTCTTATCTTAATTAATTCAGTGGAAGCCGCATTCCATATCTTTATTTTATCAAAAGTTATAAACAAAAGAATATTTCGAATTATAAATTACAACTATCATTTGAAGGTACTTTTTGTTTTTAATACAATTTATAACAAAATTAAACAATAGAATGACTAATGTCTTTCAAGTTGTTCACCGTCATATTTAATACAATCGCGTACTTTTTGTTCTATTATATTAACAGCAGCTTCTATTTCAGCCATAGATATACTATTTATCGCATTTCTTATCCTTAATATCATATCTGCCCTCGTGATGGGCCTGTTTTGATATACAACATCCTTTAAACGGCCCCATAAATGAAAATCTAAAATAGTCAAGTCGGGAGAGCGTGCTGGCCAGGGAAATAAACTTCCCCTACCAATCTATCTATCTGGAAAGTTTCTATCCAAATAATTTCGCACGTTTATAGAAAAATGAGCAGGGCACCCATCGTGTTGAAAATACATTTTGACACGGCTAAGGTGGGGAACATCTTCTAGCAACACAGGTAAATAATTTTGTAAAAAATATAAATAGGTGTTTCCATTAAGAGGTTCATCAAATATAAATGGTCCTGTGATTTTCCCCACCAGACATTAACTGACCACCGACCTTGATATTGAATCTCTCGCATCCAGTAAGGATTTGTCGGGGCACAGTAATGCATGTTGTGTCTGTTTACATTACCAACACTGGTAAACGTTGCCTCGTCGGTCCACAAAATATTTGAAATGAATTGGGGATCTTCTTTTAACATATTTAGGAACCAATGGCAATAATTTAGCCTGTTGTAGAAATCTGAATCAATTAATTCTTGGTGGAGAACAATATGATAAGGATGCATTCTAAAATAATAACGTAATTAAATAATGATAGGGAATATAAACAATTATTATATGAAATAACATCTTATATTGAAATATACTTCTTATTCTTAATTCAATTTTTATATGAGTTTTTTCAATGCAAAAATTAAATGTGTTTTTACAAACCTGTGTTCTTTTAAAATAGTATATATTGTTGATTTGGAAATGCCCAAATCTAATGAAATTTGCCGAATACCAATATGTGGATATATTGCAATATATGCCAGAATATTAATAATATTTTCTTCAGAACGTCCCCGTCCATGCCTTTTGGTAACTGGAAAGTTAACGTTGCCACTCTCTCTTAAGCGTCTCGCCAATCGGGAAAAAGTTCTTCTATCGTACCGTCTGTTCTCAGGATATCTCATTGCGTAAATTCTTGCTGCGATAGTTTCATTCTGATGATATTCAAAATAAACAGCTAACATATTATACATTTCTTCGTTGTAAATTCTCATTGCTTAATATTTAATAATGGTAAACAACAAAAAGCACGGTTAGATAAACAAACCGTATTTGCAGGTGTTTCATGTTATGTTATTTTTTACTATAGCAACGTGATCTTTTATTATCATTCAATTTAAAATAAATGCCTTATGTTAAATCTTTGGTTATTGGTTCTGGAAAGATATTTTCTTTGTAAGTGATATATCTTAACTAAATATTTTTTATGTTTGTTTGCAAAAAATAGAATGTCAAACCGTTCCCTCAACGATGAAAGATTTAATCGTATCTCAATTTATGCTATTATTTCAAAATTGAAAAAAAAACTATTGGTTTTAGGTTACAATATTATTTTACAATAAATATCTAAAACTTTTGTTTGAAATTCTTCATAAATATTAACGAAATGCCTGCAAAACCGCTAAGAATAAAATACTACTATCGGATTACGAATTCTAATCAAAAGCTATTAAGTTCTTCCTAAATTGTTAAAAATGTAATTATCTTTTGTTATTTTCGCTGATTATTAATTTTTGTCATAAATTTCATTGAACACAAAACCTTCCTTCAAATAACATTAGTAATTTTTATTAAAAATATTATTTTATTTATATTTTTTGATAGGATAAAGATATGGACCTGCGGTTTTCACTAAATTTCTAATTTTTTCAACCTCTTTTTAATTAAGATAAGAAAAATACGTCATTACATTTGAATTTTTTGAGTCAAATGGGAAAATTATTTACTTTTTAACTTAGCGCCACCTATCGGCGGCAAAAGAACGTAACTTTTCTATTTTTCTAATGAATTTTATTAAGCAGGGTATGTTGTTTCATATGACACAAAAATCATTAAAATCGCATAAAAAACAAAAGAGTTATTTGACCTTTGCTCATTACAAATTCGAACCTTCCCCCATCCTTTATTTCTAGAGTAAGGTTAAAAAGTTACTAACATTTTTTATTCATAAACTCATCACTATTTCAATGAATATTGCTTTAGGATACATTTATTTGAACAATTTTTGAGATAATCATAATATTATATTTTTAATATTCATTGCGCCCCCTACCGGACAACTTACGAACTTGAAAATTATTTCCAGCATTTTCTCATGACCTATTTTATTAACATTTTTTTTATTTGAAAGCTCTAGGGCGCTTAGTTCCTGAGATATAGCCGGTGACCTTTCTTATTCGGACACCCGGTACGTTTCAAATACCGTGTGCTCATTATTAATAGCGAATGAGTGTGTGGTAGTCAAAATGTACACTTTTGTGCAAAATGTACACTTTTGTGCACACGAAATATGTTATAGTTTAAGCAGGACATGATAAGTTTCCTTTTATCAATTTAATTTTAACTACATAATACAGATTCGTCTGTTGGCTAGTTAATCTAAAACTAAACTTAAAATAAATTACAAATAATAAAAAGAAAACGCAACACAATTTACATAAAAAGAACTAACAAACATTAACATTTAAATGTTGACTGCCCTGACTAAGTAATTTTCTCAGACCAAGGCAGTTAAAACAGACCCGAATTACACAATTAGAATATTGTAAAAAAATGTTATGAGACTTGTGCTTAATTTTATTGCACAGAAGTGTACATCTAGTGTGTTAAAAAATAAAGTAGTATTATCAATAATGAAAATATAATGCCAAGTTGGACAAAATTGTCAAAAAAATTTAACATTCCCATTTAATTACAGATTTTAACGCTATTATTTGTTTTATTAAATGCAACTTCATTAAATTACCGATATTTCAAGCCTTTTGACGTTATTATTTATTTTATTAAATACAATTTCATTACAGAAAATTTATGTTGTTAATAACTGAGGTTTCAACTTTGTTATACATTAAATAGAAAAGAGTATTTATTCATTCACTTGGTCACAATTATTTAAATATATTAAATAAAAATGATTTAAAAATAATTAATAAATTATTTTCACATTTGATAATTTGATTCAATTCTTTTCGTTTAATTTTATTCGGTTTTTTATTTAAATTGAATTAATTTGGTTTAATTTAATTTAAATTGATTTAGTTTAATTTAATATAATTTATTTAATTTTACTGTTTGTATTTGAATTATTTTAATTGATTTATTTTAACATCTTTAAATTATGTAAGGCATAGCTGTACTGACGAGGAATAGATCCCGAAACGAATGTCTGCAGATGGCCTTTGTTGTTTTTACATTAAATTTTTCTCGGATCAAAAACTTGGCTGCATTATGCAATATTTTATTGATATGCAATAGCAGGTGTACATTATGTAATTCAATGTCCGGCGTGGGTATTTGCCCGGGAAGTAGTTGTTTTAATGTGCATTTGTTTAACGTATTTGTTTTACGTAACGTAAGTCAAAAGTCACAGAGCTAAATGTGAAAATAATTCAAATCATTTTTATTTAATATATTTGTTATACATTGTTTATCAAATGAATAAAACACTTCAAACTTTGTTTCTATAACACAAAAATTGTATTTATTGTGACAATTTACATTTTTCATTATCAAAAGTGTAAATTGTTGAAACTACAGTCACAATAAATATAATTTTGTATATGAAGAAAATGTACCACCAAGTTAACGCCGACAAAATTAAAGAAATGCAACTTTTTGTTTTACAAACAAAGTTTAAAGTATTTTTTACATTAGATATTTTATTATTATAGAATAAATAATAATTGTTTTATAAAAACAAATAATAACGTTAAAAATCATGAAATATTTAGTTTGTATACTTTGTATAATACAAAAATTGTATTAAATACTTTAAATTAAATAAAAATAATTTGAAAATATTTAATAAATAATTTCCTCATTTAATTATTAATTAATTTCAAATAACTTTTATTTAATTTATTTCAATAACTGTGACTAATTGCCCGTACTATTGGTCATGGATTGATCCAGAATTGAATATTAATTCTTGGATTGTGTCAAAATGTATAAGATACTCGACATAATCCAGCATTATATTGAAAACAATCCGTGGATCCACCAATAATATTCTCGATTCATTAATTCTAGGATTAAACTACGACTATTGGTACAGCCAAAAGAGAATAAATACTTTTTTTCTATTGATAGTAATAGCCAGGCGAGACTTTAAATTAAATTTCATCGCCGTTACTATAACAAAAAAAAATCCAACTCACAGCTCTTAACAAAACAATAATTTTAAATCGGAAACCATTTTCCACTGGATCGTTACGCGAGAACCATTTACGCCACGTAAAGATATTATTTAACGGACGTCACCCCTTAAAAAACTAGGAATTTCACAAAAATTCCTAAAGCTACATTCATCCGTAAAGGAAAAACAAAACAAACAAACGGAACGAGCCCTTTTGTTTCACTTTTATTCTTAAGTTAAAAACGCAACATGAATAATAGGATTATATAAATATATATATAAAGAATGTGTATAGGTATTTAAATAAGTAGGAAGAGATTTATTAATTATTTAATTTTAATGATGTATATACGGATTTTCTTTAATTTGTTCTTTTTTTTTTTCGTTTTTGTTTCTTCTTGTGATTGCGTGAAAGAGTGAGAGGATTACGCGGAGCCTATTATAATAATTATTTAATTAATACGAGTGAAATATTGGTTGAGTTGTTTATTAATGTGGATTAATGAGAATGCCGTGTTTTTGTTATTGCGCGTTAATAATGGCTGGTTTTATGATTACTTTATAGTAATATAATGAAAGAAAAAACATGTTTTTTTTTTTATAAAAAAAGAGGTTGCATTGTAGTAGATGCTACAGGAATAATGTTATTTATATAATAATGATATAAGATTAAACTTAACATTGTTTAATCATATTTATCTTGATTAATAATTATAATTAATTAATTTAATAATTATAATAATTAATTTATAATTTTATATATTATATTTTGATTAATAGTCGAATGTTGATCGATTAATATTGAGCGTTGTTTCCTTAAAATGATTATTTATTACAATTAAATACAGAGTGTAAATACGAAAGAAGTAAAGTCTGATTTTTTTGTAATTAAAGGCATTCTAAATAGTCTTTTTGAATGCCTTAAATATCAAAAATAATCAACAGTGCATTCTAAAAATAATATTTAGAACGCCTTTAATTACAAAAAAATCAAATCAAACGATCCTTTTTATATTTACACTCTATATGTATACAATTGAATGCAGGTGTAAAAAAATTGATTTTTGTGATAATTCAGGCGTTCTAAATAATCTTTTGAAATGCTTTAATTTACCAAAAAAATAATTAAATGCTGCCTTTTTTATTTATTTATGTATACAATTGAATGCAGAGTGTAAATAAAAAGGGTAGTAGATTTACACTCTGCATTCAATAAACAACGCTCATTATCAATCGATCAACATTCGACTATTAATCAAGATAACTATGATCAAACAATCTTAATTAATAATCGTTTTATCAATACTATAAATACCATCATTTTTTTCTGTAAATAACTATTAATCATCCTAAAATTTGATAGAATTAAAAATCTGTACGAAGGTGTTAGTCTGTCATGCGCATGCCCAATGAAATATATTTATTGTATTTTCACCACATTATTAATTTTATTACGACTCGTGTAAATTTGGATAGGAATTTCCGAAATTGTAAAGAAATAACAAATATCTGAACTACACAATAACCAAATTATTGTAGCAATGAGTCTGATATATATTTATTGGAAATTAAACGGATATTGCTACTTCAATTTGGCAACAAATGAGACTTTAAAGTCAAAATTAAACGACAAAAGAGACATTAATGTCAAAAAAGTCTTTAAAAGTTGAAATTAAATGGTAAAAGAGACTTTAAAGTCAAAATTAAGCTACAAAAAGACTTAAAAGCCAAAAATATGCTTCAAAAGAGATTTTAAAGTGAAAATTAAGCGTCAAAAGAATCTTTAAAGTCAAAATTAAACTGCAAAATAGACTGAAAAGTCAATATTATGCTTCAAAAAAGATTTCAAAATTAAGCTGCAATACAAACTTAAATGTCAAAATTATGCTTCAAAAGGGACTTTTAATTAAAAATTAATCCACGAAAGATAAAGTCAAACTTAAGTCACAAAAGATACTTTAAAGCAAAAAATTAAAAGTTAAAATTATGCTTCAAAAAAGACTTTCAAGTCAAAATGAAGCGAAATAAGTCAAAATCAAGCCACGAAAGATACTTTAAAGTGAAAGTTAAGTCACAAAAGATACTTGAAAGTCAAAGTCCAATCACAAAAGATACTTTAAAGTCAAAGTTCAATCACAAAAGATACTTTAAAGTAAAAAATAAGCTACAAAAGAGGCTTAAAAGTCATAATTATGCTTCAAAAATGACTTTAAAGTCAATATTTTGCTTAAAAAGTGACTTTAAAGTTAAAATGAATCGAAATAAGTCAAAATTAAGTCACGAAAGATACTTCAAAGTTAAAAATAAGCTACAAAAAAGAGACTTAAAAGTTAAAATTATACTTCAAAAGAGACTTTAAAATCAAAATTTTGCTACAAAATATACTTATAAGTCAAAATTATGCTTCAAAAGAGACTTTGAAGTCAAAATTAAGCCACGAAAGATACTTTAAAGTCAAAGTTAAATCACAAAAGATACTTTAAAGTAAAAAAATAAGCTACAAAGAGCCTTAAAAGTAAAAATTATGCTTCAAAAAAGGCAATAAAGTGAAAATTATGCTTCAAAAGAGACTTTGAAGTCAAAATTATTCAAAATAAGTCAAAATTAAGCCACGAAATATACTTTAAAGTCAAAAATAAACTACAACAGAGACTTAGAAGTTAAAATTATGCTTAAAAAAGACTTTAAAGTCAAAATTATGCTTCAAAAAAGACTTTAAAGTCAAAATGTAGCTACAAAAGAGACTTTAAAATCAAAGTTAAGTCACAAATGATACTTTAAAGTAAAAAATAAGCTACTAAACAGACTTAAAAGTTAAAATAATGCTTCAAAAAAGACTTTAAAGTCAAAATTATGCTTAAAAAAGACTTTGAAGTCAAATTTAAGTGAAATAAGTCAAAATTAAACCACGAATGATACTTTAAAGTCAAAGTTAAGCCACAAAAGAGACTTAAAAGTAAAAAAATATGCTTCAAAAAAGACTATAAAGTCAATATTATGGTTCAAAAGAGACTTTGAATTCAAAATTAATCGAAATTAGTCAAAATTAAGCGACGAAATATACTTTAAAGTCAAAAATAAGCTACAAAAGAGATTTAGAAGTTAAAATTATGCTTCAAAATAGACTTTAAAATCAAAATTTCGCTACAAAACAGACTTAAAAGTCAAAATTATGCTTTAAAAGAGACTTTGAAGTCAAAATTTAGCTTCAAAACAGAGTTAATAGTTAAAATTATGCTTAAAAAAATATTTTGAAGTCAAATTATGCTTTAGAAAAGACTTTGAAGTCAAAATTAATCGAAATAAGTCAAAATTAAGGCACGGAAGGTACTATAAAGTCAAAAATAAGCTGAAAAACAGACTTAAAAGTTAAAATCATGCTTCAAAAGAGACTTTAAAATCAAAATTTTGCTACAAAACAGACTTAGTAGTTAAAATTATTCTTCAAAAAAGATTTTAAAGTCAAATTATGATTCAAAAGAGACAAAATTAAGCCACAAAATATACTTTAAAGTCAAAAATATGCTACAAAACAGATTTAAAAGTTAAAACTATGCTTCAAAAGAGTCTTTAAAGTCAAAATTAAGCCACAAAAGATACTTTAGAGTCAAAGTTAAGTCACAAAATATATTTTAACATCAAAAATAAGCTACAAAAGAGACTTAAAAGTGAAAATTATGCTTCAAAAAAGACTTTAAAGTCAAAATGTTGCTTCAAAAGTGACTTTGAAGTCAAAATTAATCGAAATAAGTCAAAATTAAGCCACCAAAGATACTTTAAAGTGAAAAATAAGTTACAAATGAGACATAAAAGTTAAAATTATGCTTCAAAACAGACAAAAAATTAAGTCAAAATTAAGTGACAAAAGTTAAATTTATCGTCTGATTTTCATTTTAATACCACTCGCATTGCTTGGTTTGACAATAAAGTCTCGTTTATTACAAGATTTTGACTTTAAAGTCTTTTTGTCGCTTAGTTTTGACTGTAAAGTCTCTTATGTCTCTCGATTTTTACTTTAAAATCTATTTAATTGCTTAATTTTGACGTTAGTCTCTTTTGTCTCTTAATTTTGAGTGTAAAATCTCTTTTGTCTCTTAATTTTGACTTTAAATTTACTTTTTTTTCATTTAATTTTGACTATAAAGTTTCTTTTTTGCTTAATTTTGGCTATATCGTCTTTTTTGTCTTTTATATTCAACTTTAAAGTCGTAATTTTGACTTCTAAGTCTATTTTGTCTATTTGTTGCCTAATAATAACTTTAGAGCCTCCATTGTTGTCTGGTTTTGACTACAAAATAAGTATATGTCGCAGTATTTGCGTAAGTTGGACTTTAAATTTTCTTTTTTTTTTTCGTTTAATTTTGACTATAAAGTTTATTTTTTGCTTAATTTTCACGATGCAGTCTCTTTTGTCTTTATATTTAACTGTAAAGTCGTAATTTTGACTTCAAAGTCTATTTTGTCTCTTTGTTGCCTAATAATAACTTTAGAGCCTCCGTTGTTGTCTAGTTTTGACTATCAAGTATATGTCGCAGTATTTGCCTAAGTTGGACTTTAAAGTTATCTTAACTTTAACGCTATAAAAGAGTTTTTAAAGTAAAAAAAAACGACAAAAGAGACTATTAAGTAAAAATTAAGCTACCAAAGATACTTTAAAGTCAAAAATAACGTACAAAGCAGGTTTTCAAATGAATTTAAGCGACAAAAGTCAAAATTAAACCATTAAAAAGAGTCATTAAAATATAAAATAAGCTTAATGTGGTTACTTGAAAACACAGTTATATTCCTTTCTTTATTTTTTTTTTATTTTTTTTTTTTTTTATTGCTATATGTACATTTCAGGTACTACGTGCCTGTAAGGACACATTTCTAAGACGACGTTCATTCTAACCTATAAAGTAATTGTCATTACTTTATGATAAACCATAAAGTAACGATTCGAGTGGGTTACAATGAAGTATGTTGATCGTTACTTTATGGTAAAACAAACAAGAAAACAACTTATTTAGTATTTCTAGTTGAGAAGAAATTATTAAAACCAGCCATTTTGATGCGCGTCATCAACAATTCGGCGAAGATGATGTTCGGACAATCGTTTACAATTACTTTATTCTGTCAATTGCAGCAGGAATGGAATGTCTCGCGCGCAATGTGTTTAATTAAATTATAATTAATTAGTGATTATTGTAATCCGTGATTATCGCCTATTTCTACTTGTAACTTGTAAAATAAACAAAAAAATCGAGATGCCTTAAATACAATGAATACGCGTTTGAACATTCAACAAGTGTGTACGGATTATTTTTATTTCTGTGTTCCAGCCCCTCGATCCTTTCGAAAAAAAACTCGCTCCTTTTATATCGCCCCGATGAAAGCGCCTGCGATTGGCTTTTCCCGCGGGGGAATTATCGGAACGATGGCGAGGATGGAGGGAAGCACTTCATCCTGGTGATTCCTTTGCGGAATCGCGAGTGGTTTCCTTTTTGTTTATTTTATTTGCAGATCGAACCTTTCATTGCGCCTGTTAGTAAATCCAAGCTTTTTAAAATCGTAAAAAAAATGTTTAACTGATCCAAGATTGATTTTCACCACGACAATATTAAACATCTCGGAGGAAAAATCTTAGGATTCTTCTTCTAAATGTAATGTTAATTGTTATAAACCTTTAAATTCGTTGATTACTGAGGCACTAATTTCTGAAATCACAAACAAATTTGTTTTTAATAAAAAGTAATCATCTGAATTAAAAATGTATATCATCATCATCAATAAATGTTTATTCAGTGATGTAATCATGAATTACTCCGTAGTTATGGTCACAACCATACCATAACTACGGAGTAATTCATGATTACATCACTGAATAAACATTTATTATGTTTTTATTTTAATCACCTTAAACAAATTCCTAACCTTACTTTATTTTTTACATATAAATGTAATGTAATTTGTCATTTGATAATGACTCTCAAAAGTAGGAACTTAAATCCTTGATAAACCAAGTGTTTAATTTGTAAAAATTAGTTAAAATGTGTCACCGAGTGATCAATGAGAACCAAATTGAAATTATGGTGAATTTATGTATTTATTGATAAATAAATATAAAGACATATTAAGTGTTTATTCAGTGATATAAAAATGTATAGTTTAAACTTCTTCAAACTCAACATTAATAACCATTTCATATGAATTTTTAATTTAATTTCATTTAATACACTTTTCAAAATTAGCTGCAAAGTTTTACCATTTAAATTTGATTTTAGTATTGCTTCATTTTTACTTCAAAGTCCTTCCAATTGCCTAACTTTAACTTAAAATTCTCATCATCTGTCTGATTCTGATTTTTAACTTATTTCTCGATTTTCAATTAAAAATCATCATTGCTTGATTTTGACTTTAAAATCGCTTGTATTGCCTTACAAGTTAGTATTCAGCTTAACATTTGCCCATTTTGGATTCGTAAGCCACACTCGTTGCCTAATCTGGGCTATAAAATCATTGCAAATTTCAATATTGATGCATTCTTCAAAATAAATTGTATTTTCAAGCATGCATCAATATTATTTTATTTAACAATTATTTAATTGCAATAAAAAAATATTATTTCAGGATGATTTAATTCAAAAATGTTTCACCACGGGTTAAGGTAAAATGGAAATAATCGTTTGAATTTCTTTTGGATTTCATAATATGAATGTGTATTTACATTTTTTATCTACCAAGTATAAAGTATCAGTCTAAATAAAAAATAAATCGTTAATTTTCGTGTATTACGTCAATTTACTAATTTAAGTTAGAAAAGATCATTGCAAGATATAATGAAATTAATAGGTCATGTATGCTAACTTATTTGAATGTAGAATTTAGTGAAATCCTTCAAACTTTCATTGCACAAGTTATTATTAGCAAAAATATAATTTAAATTTGCTATAAATTTGATCAAATTTCATTGGTTTTTCATAATTGTTTTTTCACACAAACTAAACATTAAAATAATTTTTAATTCATCTGATGAAATTCTTGCTTATTTTAAGATTACTTTAATGCATAATACAATATTGTTCATTGATCACAACAGCAATATAACTCCAATTAGTGATTGCCAATATTTACATAGCTATCTCTTTCGTCTAAACTACACCCTTAAGTGAGAAATTAATTAAACATAAAATATTATAATCACTGAATAAATACTTACTAAGTTTTTACCACAATTATATATTGTATGTATTTATAAATAAATGCATACATTCACGATTTAAGTTTCATTTTTTTGACATTCATTGTCATAAATTACAAAAGCTTACATTTATACAGGAAAAATTAGAGTGACGTTAGAAATGAATTTAAGGTGAACAAATAAATAGATTAAAATGTTGCAGATTTTCAAAAAGCAGTGTGTACACTAAATCCAACAGATTTACGAGAGGATTCATCAAATTTCAAGAAGGTACAAAGTTTAACCTTCTTGAAATTTCTTAAAATTTGATCTTTCGTTCAGTTATGTAAATTTTCATTTTTGGAATTTCGAGAAATGAATGTTTACAATCTAAAGCGTGGTTGGAAAATGAACTGGATTTTTGGTTTAATCTAAATGCGCGAAAATGTACAGAATATCTCTTTTCGAAACTAAGGCCGGTTTGGCCTACATATGCACTATTGCATTCGGAACAAGATATATCATAAACACCCGATTTCTTTAAGGAATTAATTATATCTTTTAAATTAAAAAGTATGTTAGATGATTTACAACGCAATTTGTTAATTTTATTTACAAAAAATATAAGCTATTTTTTTCTGTAATTTGACCATAATACGTTAAGGTAGTTAATGGATATATTTTCAAATTTCTCAGTCACTTTAAACTTTGTTTGTATAACACTAAATTATATTTATTGTAACTATAGTTTCAACAATTTACACTTATCATTATGAAACTAAAAGTCTTTTAGTTATACAAACAAAGTTTAAAGTGTTTTATTAAATTTTATTCTATGTTTCGATTGTTAAGTGAAAATAAAATTGAAAATGCTCGGTGTATCATTGAATGATTAGTAGATAATTTATGCGACATGGGGTGATTGGAATTATATGGAAGAATCTGAAAAATAATAACCCTCAAATCCACACGATACGCTTGAGATACCGTGAAACTCTCGAGAAATTTTTCCACCATCGTTCCATTCGAAATATTCTTTGTTTGTTTTCTGAATTACGACGCTTTAATACATATTTCCCATTTGAATGAATTTCACGTCGTTAAATAATATGAAATTCGCGAAAATTTCAATATGAAATTTGTACATTTGAATTAAACCTAATTATGACTTTAAGTCACCCTGGTTACCCAATTTCTACATTAAGGTTGTGGTTTAGAAAGAGATAGCTATACAGTAAAATGGAAATAATCATTTGAAAAAGAGCCATTCTTGTTGATTTAATAATATGAAAATGTATTTACATTTTTTATCTACCAAGTATAAAGTATTAGTCTAAATAAAATAAATCGTTAATTTTCGTGTATTACATCAATTTACTAGTTCAAGTTAGAAAAGAAAATTGTAAGATATAATGAAAATAATAGGTCATGTCTGCTAAGTTATTTGAATGCAGAATTTAGTGAAATCTTTTAAATTATTACGGGGGGGGCGCGATCCACGCGGTTGGATTTTGAATTTAAATGATTGATTAAAATCCGCGGGATGCTAGCCTAGCACAACCGTCCCTGCGATTACTGCTCCTTATATATATATATATATATATATAGAAAAAAGGTGGCAAGTTGCGCTCGTGAAAACACTACGGCTTTGATAATAAGGGTTAGCTCGGCATGAGAACTTTAGCTCAGGGTGTTATTTAGGGTTCTCGCTTAATTTCATGTAAACGTGATGGGGTTAGACAATATGAATAATAGTGCACAGACAAGAATAAAATATATTAAAAGACTATCAAACAAAATTAATTAAGGCAAAAAAAAATTAATGGAACAATATTTTTGCAAAATATAAAGATTTACAAAAAAAAAAACTTACAAGAGTTGTACACGTGTCCGATGGACGAAAACTAACTTGTTGACTGTACGTGTCCGAAGACGAAAACTAACTCGTTGACTGTACGTGTCCGAAGACGAAAACTAACTTGTTTACTGTACTTGTCCGAAGACGAAAACTAACTGTTGCTCCGAAGAGTGAAGGGAAAAACTTGACTCCGAAGAGTGAATGGAAACTGCCGACTCCGAAGAGTGGATTGAAAACTGACTTAGGGGTTGAACGCGTCCAGTATTTAAGGGCGCGCTCAACATCCCTTAAGTGGGGGTAACAGCGCGCTCAGTCGTCGGATGTGCGTGGACGGCTGAGTGTCACCCCGATACGCAATAATATTACATATTTATAATATTTACAATTGTTTCAGACTTATAACGAAGATCAGGTAATTGCAAAAAAAAAAGAAAAAAAAAACAACGAAATGAAATTAAATATTAAAACATAATTTTTAGTCCGCGAATCGAAATTATTGCACGGTAAGTTTATCATTAACTCCATGTGTAGGAAAGAGTTCACGTTGGCGGTATTCCTGGATATTGAAGGAGCCTTCAACTTTGTGCGGCCAGGAGCGATTCTGGCAGCCCTGGGAGATCTACACTTGGACGAGTCGATATGCCTCTTCATAGAGGAGCTGCTAACAGAGAGACGCATTGTCTCTGAACTAGGTGGCTCATACTCAAAAAGAATGGTCAGTAGAGGCACACCCCAAGGAGGCGTCCTCTCGCCGTTGCTATGGAATATAGTCATGAATAAGCTACTGAAAGGACTAGAGTCTACGGGGTGTAAAACCATTGCCTATGCCGATGATGTGACCCTCGCAGTCTCTGGCAAGTACTTAGGCATCCTATCTGAACTCATGGAGCGGGCACTCCGCAAGGTAACCCGCTGGTGTGAGGAATGCGGATTGGGGGTGAATCCCCTCAAAACCGAGCTTGTACTCTTCACCAGGAAATATAGGATACCAAGCTTCAAAGCTCCTATCCTAAATGGGATAAGACTGGTGGTAAAAGAGCAAGCCAAATATCTGGGCATCTTAGTTGATAAAAAGCTAAGCTGGAAGCCCAATACTCAGGAGCGAGTACGGAAAGCGCTAGTCGCGCTGTACTCGTGTAAAAGAGCAGTGAACAAGAACTGGGGACTGAAACCAAGCGTTGTCCACTGGATGTACACGACCGTGGTAAGACCCATTCTGTTCTACGGAGCTGCAGTATGGTGGACCGCTCTTGATAAGAAAATTCACCAGGCTGCACTAGGCAAGGTACAGAGATCAGCAGAACTGCTCATAACGGGCGCGGTCAGATCTACTCCCTCCAAGGCGCTAGATATAGTGTTAAATCTAGCTCCTGTTGACCTTTACTGCAAGTATGTTGCAGCTACTACGGCGATTAGAATCAACTCGGTCGGGAAATGGAATATTAGCAAACAGGGTCATGGAAAGATCCTGAACGAGCTTGTCGATATCCCGCTGAAGACTGATAGCTGTATCCCAGAACTAGTCTTTGGGAATAGGTTCTCCACCTCCATTCCGGATAAAACGGATTGGGTGGAGGGCAAGATTGTCCGGGGCAATGACGTCTGGCTTTTTACGGATGGTTCCAAGTCTGAAAACGGAGTAGGAGGTGGAATATTCTGTCAGGAGTTCAACCTAAGAAAATCCTTTCGACTTCCGAACCACTGCAGTATCCTACAGGCGGAAATCATGGCTATCTGGGTAGCAGCCGACTGGATAGGTAAAACCGATTCTCAGGTTAACCATATCAGGTTCATCACAGATAGCCGGGCCGCCATTGGTGCTCTGAGCCGTCCCTACAGTACCTCGAAGGTGGTTAGGGATTGCAAAAATTTGCTAAACAAGCTAGCGAACAGCTGCGACGTGGGACTCATTTGGGTGCCGAGCCACAGTGACATAAGGGGAAACTCAATTGCCGACAGCCTCGCAAGGAAGGAGGCAAGAGTGAGGAACCCATCAATCGAACTCTTCGCCGATATCCCCCTTGCGGAATGCAAGAGATTACTGAGGGACCAAATGATGTCTTTGGTCAACCTAAGATGGAGGGAAGAGGACACCTGTCACACAACAAGGCAATTATGGCCTTTGTGTGATATGGAAAATAGTAAAAGATTGATTGCTCTAAGCAGAATCGACATTAGGAAGGCAGTGGGTATCATAACGGGACACTGTCTTCTAGGCAGACATGCACACAAGATGGGTCTCAAATTCAATGATTTTTGCAGAGAATGCCTGGATGAGGAGGAGGAAGAAACAGTACTCCACTATCTAGGACAATGTCCTGCTCTTGAGGGGAAAAGAATAAAGTACCTCGGTTTGCACTATGTAAATGAGCTGGCAGATCTTTCATCTATTAGGGTGAACGACCTGATCAGGTTCATAAGGTGCTCAAATTGGATTGTATAGAAGGAAGGATCTACATCTCTATGGTATCACAATGGGCCCTATGGGCCTAAGTGAACAGCCTTTAGGCTGTTGCCATTGTAACCTAACCTAACCTAAGTTTATCATTAAATACTTTACTGGATGCTACTGGACTTTGCCGTCGATTTTAAATAACAATACTGCCGAGTATTGTTGTGTTGTTGTTGTTTTTTTTTGAACAACAAAATATATAAATATAAAATAAACAAATCAGTTCTGATGACCAAACTCCTGCTTGGCCATAGAAATACAATACTGTCAATTTCCTTGTAGCATCCAGCAACAAATAGCACACGATATTTATTAGTTTTTGTTGTTGTCGTTGATTATTTGTGCAATAATTTCGATTAAATTAACAATTTTATAAAGACTGTACTTTTCCCGTTTTACCTGATCTTGTTACAAGTCTGTACCTTTAGGGCGGTGCGGCCGGCGCGGTGCGGCGAAAAAGCTATTAGGGCCGCAATCGAGAACAAAGCATTACGGCGCGCAATTATCTGGCATGGGTTTTTCGAGGGATTTGGAAATCCAAAGTTTTGGTACAGATGTGCAAATTTTTCTGTACCAAAACCGTTTAAAAATCCCATGCCTGAAAGGGACGATAATCCGCTTTCGGATGCGCCGTAATACCTTGTTTATGACAAAAACGAGATTATACAAATTTTATTGCCTCAAACAAACTTAACATATTTTATAACAAAAGAAGGATTTTACTTGTGCGAGCGATTATGCTGCAAACATGGAATAAAATTATGAAAATTAAATAATTTAATTAATGAAATGACGTGGTGACCGATGATCGCGAATATAAAACAATTAAAATCTAAGGGACCGGCGTTCGCGATATGAGCGCCGGTAACAAAATTTTCATTGCACTAGTTTTTATTAGCAAAAATATAATTTGAAATTTGTTATAAATTTGATCAAATTTCATTGGTTTTTCATAATTGTTTTTTCACACAAACTAAACATTAAAATAATTTTTAATTCATCTGATGAAATTCCTGCTTATTTTAAGGTTACTTTAATGTATAATACAATATTCTTCATTGATCACAACAGCAATCTAACTCGAATTAGTGATTGCCAATATTTACATAGCCATCTCTTTCGTCTAAATCGCACCCTTAAAATAACACAAGTATTATTGGGATAAAAGTATGTTAGGGGATTACTATTGGCCTGTTATAAGAGAAAATTATCATTTTTAATTTTTCGTTTTGTTGATTTAGAAAGTACTCTTGTGTTATTATTATTAATTAAATATTTCTTTAACATGATGTGATCGATTTTTTTGTTGTTTTTTTTTCTGTACTCAGTGGACTATAGACTATATAGTATTCAGTATCTATAGCCACTGAGTCCAGAAAAAAAAAACAACAAAAAAATCTATCACGTCATGTTGAAGAAATATTTAATTAATAATAATAACACAAGAGTACTTATAATGTAGTAATATTTTATTTTTAAAAATAAAAAAGTGAAGAGAGTAATAAAAAAATAAAAAAAAATATTAAAAACCGATTAGAAGCTAATTCATCTAGATGGATCTCTTAATAAGACTCCAAACTGTCATATAATACGGACTGTTTGTACTTGCAGCACCGTACAACCCCTCCGCGGCGCCCTTAATTTGGATTATTTTCGCGTAGCTCGACAGATTTGACTCCAATTTAAAAAAAAATCAAAAAATATTAATAACCGCTTAAGAGCATATTTAACCAGATAGATCTCTTAATAAGACTCCAAACTGTCATACAATACAGACTGTTTGTACTTGCAGCACTGTACAACCCCTCCGCGGCACCCTTAATTTGGATTACTTTCGCGTAGCTCGACAGATTTGACTGTAATTAAAAAGAAAATCCAAAAAAATATTAAGCACTTAAGAGCATATTTAACTAGATGGATCTCTTAATAAGACTCCAAACTGTCATACAATACAGACTGTTTGTACTTGCAGCACTGTACAACCCCTCCGCGGCACCCTTAATTTGGATTACTTTCGCGTAGCTCACAGATTTGACTCTAATTAAAAAAAAAATCCAAAAAAATATTAAGAACCGCTTAAGAGCACATTTAACTAGATGCATCTCTTAATAAGGCTCCAAACTGTTATATAATACGGACTGTTTGTACTTGCAGCACCGTACAACCCCTTCACGGCACCCTAAAATTGAGTCATTTTCACTCAACTCGACAGATTGGACTCCAATTAAAAATAATATTAAGAATCGCTTAAGAGCACATTTATCTGGATGGATCACTTAATAAGACTCCAAACTGTCATACAATACAGATTGTTTGTACTTGCAGCACCGTACAACCCCTCCGCGGCACCCTTAATTTGGATTATTTTTGCTGGGCTTGACAGATTTGACTCCAATTAAAAAAAATCTAAAAAATATTAAGAACCGCTTAAGAGCACATTTATCTAGCTACATTTCTTAATAACACTTCAAACTATCATACAATATGAACAGTTTGAACTTGTAGCACCTTACAACCCCTCTGTGGCATCCTTAATTTGGATTATTTTCACTTAGCTCGACAGATTGGACTCCAATTAAAAAAATAAAAAAAAATATTAAAAACTGCTTAAGAGCACATCTGACTCTTAATAAGACTCCAAACTGTCATACAAGATGAACTGTTTGTACTTGCCGCGCCGTACAACCCCTCCGCGGCACCCTTAATTTGGGTTATTTTCGTTTAGCTCGACAGATCTGACTCAAATTAAATATATATATATATATATATTAAGAACCGCTTAAGAGAACATTTAATTAGATGGATCTCTTAATAAGGCTCCAGACAGTCAGACAATAGTACTTGCAGCACCGTACAACTCCTCTGCGGTACCCTTAATTTGGATTTTTTTGCTTAGCGCGTCAGATTTGACTCCAATATAAAAATAAATAAAAAAAGATATTAAAAAACGTTTAAGAAACAATTTAAGTGGATAATAAGAGTAAAAAAAATGTTTGTATTTTCATATTATTAATATAATAATAATAATGTGGTTTATATAGTTACGTTTATTTATTACGAGCAAGCTTTAGTATAATTTTTATGGAGCAACTTAGTAAATTGAAGTAATATTTGAATAAATTGCTTAAAAATGAAATCAAGCAGCGGCGGAATATTGCCCGCTTATCTGGAATCATAACGACCCTGGTGATTACCCCCCGCTAAATGGGCTGTAAAAGTGTAAATGGGGCCGTAAAAATCATCCACCCACTCAAATCGCCCGTAACTAATGACATGTGACCAATTAGAGATCAGCACAGCGGGGAGGCTGAAATTAACCCCTTTGATCCCCGCCGGCGACGTGTCAAACGCGATTCTCCCTTTGTGCGGAGAAGAGACAGACTCACTTTATCTCCCGTGTTTACTTATATGTGACTCGATTGCGTATATAGGTGTGTATATATGTAATATGAGTAAACATGGGAGATAAAGCGGGGCTGTCTCTTTTTAAAGGATGTGACATTTGTTAATGTCTCCTGTTGGGAATATGCATATATTTAAGAAGGTTTCCTAGGAAGATCTAATAAAAAATAATAAATACAATTAGAGTGTATATATTTATTATAGGTGGATTTAAATGCGTATTTTGTTAAAATATATGGTGAAAGAGCAAAAATTAGGCGCCAGTTGCCAATCAATGATAAATTGGGGGAGGACGCGTGCGCGCCCGCACCTGATGAATCCAAAGTCGGCCGCCTCTCTCTCAGACATCATCTCGCCTCCGCAAAGTGCGCACTCGAATCGAATCCCATTAAGAAAACAACAACAAAAAATAAGTGCTTCATAAAAAAAGCGCAGGATAATAGAAAAAAATAAACGTCGCGCGAATGCCCGGCACAACACGCCCCGCGTGCATCATTTCCACTCCGACTATGAGTTAAAAAGGTGAGTCGACTACAACAGGTGTTGTTTTCGTTTTGCGCGTCCATTACGCACCCCCCGCGTACAACAATCCGACGATCCCAGGAACTCGATCAACCCCTGCAAAAAAAAAAAACGCGACACAAAAATTCGAATCGCTGAATTATTGAGCAAAATCCCGGCGCCGCCACCATAATGCATTCCCGAGAATGGTTAAGGGGTGAGTGTCGAACTGGTTAATATTTAATCCCTTTATTCACCCACCCAACAACCTGTAGATGCTGTATTATGATTAGGGTGTGCTTTAATAAACGCAATTATTAAACCCCTACTTCGGTGTTATTTTTTTTTATTGTAACGCGCAAAAGGAAATCTCGATTTATTGCCCTGATTTGCATGCGGGCGACGGAAAAGACCGGATCACGCTCTCTCGCGAAAATCTCCCGGCGTATTCGGAAATTTAAGGGCTGTACGTGTTTCGGTGGACTTAATTCCTCTCCCTGACGTGATTAGTGCCCTTCGTAGAGTTACTTTTTGATACGTGCGGGGATTTTTTGATGTTGCGGATTAAATCGCATTAAAGTGTGTGTGTATGGTATGCTTCCTGTGAATTTAATTCGTCGGATGTGACATCATCATGGAAGTGATTGGTTGATTATCGGAATGAGAACGCTGAATTGCTGAATTTTGTTAAAGTTGAGGTTTATTGGAAAGAAAAAGCTATACTTATATTAAATAACACTATTTAGTCTTTCAAAGTCTATTGTAATATCACTACAATTGTTTCACCACACTGTGGCTTTTTCAGGCGAAGAAATGTTAGCTATACAGTACAGTGGAAATAATAAAATCTTCTATTTGGTTCTCATTAATCACAAAATCACAATATTAAATATTTGAAAAATACATAACATTTGCTAAATTCTGTATTGTGGAGGCTTCTGCTTCGTTACGCATGTTAATTTCACAATAAAACGCTTACCACCGTGAATTGGGGTAATATGAGACAGTTTTCAGGCTTTAACCTGAATTACTAAGTAAATAATTATGTTAGACTACATCAGGCTAGGTTAAAATTTGGGAATCAATTGTTACTAATCAGTTCTAATTTGGTTTTGAAGTTTATTTATTTATTTATTTGTTTATTTATTTTTTTATTTATTTATTTATTTATTTCCACCCAACAGACATACAGTCCACTTACAGGGATATAAACTAAAATTACATTTTATAAAAATATATAAAAAATGAACATAAGTTAATACTTAAACTAATAATAATCTAATACTACATTAAAATACAGCATAAGAATAAAGGGCGTTTTTATAGTTTTATCGTTCCTAGTACTTCATTACAAAAGGTTTTAAATGATGGTTGAAAGATATCAGTAGCATACTGAATCTCATTATACGCACGAGACAACTTATAGACAGGGGAGTTCAGGCAGTATTTAGTATTGGGGGTACAGTATGTAAAGGTTTTAGCATGGCGTGACGATATTTTAGGTACATTGAATTTAAATTGTGATAAAAATTGAGGATTATCTATTTTAAAATGAATTAAATTATATAAATAACATAGCGAAATGTATAAATGCCTCTTGTAAACGGAAATATCAAATTCACGTAACAGATCATCATAGGAAATTTCGAAATCATATATACCATTTTTTATAAAATAAAGATACCTTAAAAACCTTTTCTGAACACTTTCAAGCAAATTTATATACTTCACATACAACGGCGACCAAACAATTGAACAATAGGTAAGTTTAGATAAAATAATGTTTTCATCACATCTAAATTTTTGAACACTTTACAATTGCGCATGATAAAACCCCACATTCTATAACAACTTTTGACAAGATTATTAATATGTAAATCGAATCGCAACGAACAGTCGAATATTACACCAAGATCCTTTAACTCTACGCAACGGTTAATTATAGTACTTCCAATTGTATAGTTATAGTTGTGTACATTCCTTTTACGGGAAAATGACATAACATTGCATTTGGAGATATTTAAGGATAATTTGTTATTTATACACCATTTGTTGAAAGTGTTAATGTCAGCTTGCAGTTTGAAACAATCATCAAGCGAGTCAATTGTATTATAGATTTTTAAGTCATCGGCGTATATCAAAACTGGACATGTCATGTGCTTACAAACATCGTTAAAGTACAGTAGAAACAACAGAGGCCCTAAGTTTAATTAATAAGCCGTGATCTAACCTGTCGAACGCCTTTGTTAGATCAGTGTATATGACGTCGACTTGTTTACCCGAGTCCATTGCTTCGCACGCCAACTGTGTCAAGTTACATAAATTGGTTGTAGTGGATCGTTTTTTGCAAAATCCGGAAATTCGGCAGATACACACGAATAAATATGGTCGCATAGTATGGACTCGAACACTTTAGAAAAATAACATAAAATAGAAATAGGACGGTAATTTTCCACATTATTGGAGCTACCACTTTTCTTTATGGGACAAATGCGAACTTGTTTCCGGATGTCCGGGAATGAACCTTTACTCAATATTAGGTTATATATAAATGTCAATGGATCACTTAACACGGAGGCACAGTCCCGCACTATAATTCCGGGAACCATATCCAATCCTGATGTAAATTTAGCTTTTGTTCGGCGCAGTTGTTGCAAAACTTCATCAGTATCCATCGAGAAACTTCCAGAATCCGAGCAAGCTTTAAAATTCTGAAAATGGTTGGAATTCTTTGGTACAAAAACCTTGCTAAAGTGATCACCAAAGCTATCTACGATTTCTTGCGGATCCATTATACTGTTTCCTTCATAAGTCATCTCACCAGGAATTCGTGAAGAATTGCTTTTAGCATTCACATAATTGAATAACATATTGGGCGCAGTCTTAATTCGATCCTCCGTTTGTTGAATAAATTCCGAGTATGCAGCGGCTATTTTACGTTTGCAACTTTTCCTTAATTCATCATAATTGTTTTTATGTTCAATTAAACGATATTTTTGAAATAACTTTCGGAATCTGTTTCTTAAATGTAACTGCTGACGTATTTCATAATTTATCCATGGTGGAAAAGAATGATCACTCGCCCTTTTTTATGTTTTCGGAACATGCACTATACAAATTTTCATAAAGTATATCACATGCAGAGTTAACATCGGAAGTGTTGTATAATCAATTCCAGTCTATCTTAAAAATATCATTGTAGAGACCAAGAAAATTCGCTTTTCGAAAATTATATGATTTAAAATTTGTAGCAAACTTTTTACACTTAGTGTTAATATTTCCAAGTATGTTACATGTTAGAGTAGGGTGATGATTATCCTCGTGCACAAGTGGAGAGGAACATCTTTCAACATCGGAAATAATGTTGGAAGATATAACGAAGTCTAAAATCCTGCTGTTCGAATTTAATACCTTA
This sequence comes from Philonthus spinipes, assembly GCA_963082785.1. Classification (NCBI taxonomy): domain Eukaryota; kingdom Metazoa; phylum Arthropoda; class Insecta; order Coleoptera; family Staphylinidae; genus Philonthus; species Philonthus spinipes. The sequence continues at coordinate 12,540,012 of OY720311.1, forward strand.
TTAAGTTGAGTAAGATTATTTAAATTTAGAAAGGCGTTTAGTGAAATCAGTGATGCTGATGATGTATTATTAACATAATCTGGTATATTAAAATCGCCAATAATAAGGATATTTTGATTTAAGAAACGTTGCTCGATTTGCTCAAATAATAAGTTATAGGTATCAATACTAGTTGACGGTTTTATGTAGGCTCCAATAATTATATAAATTCGTTCATTAACTTTAATTTTTACGGCTATGATTTCAATGGTATCATTGGCTCGTAGATTGAAATTCAAACTTTCAGAATTTAATTTGTTATGAACAGCCTCTACCATAATTCCGGTCAGCTCTATAAACATTGTATTCATCAGGAAATAATTCACTGTCTTTGACAGCAGGGTGAAGCCATGTTTCTGTTATTACGTAGATATCATGATCATATGATAAGACATTGTTATAGAATTCGCAAAGCTTTCCATTTAAACCACGGACATTTTGGTATACTATGTTAACGAACGATGATGTAGGACTGTGTTGGGTGTAATTTAGTTTTTTCTACCAGGTGTACATTTTTTAGCAATGGTTGGGATGTTATTAACATATTTAATAATTAGATTTGATTCGCCCAAAGATTCACGATGTTTCAATTCAATGATGACTTTCTTAAGTTCAAAGTTTTATCAAGACTTACTTTAATATCGTCGCCAAGTTTATGTTTGTTTTTCATGACAGAATGGACCATATATGGGTTTGCTAAGACCACTTTAATCGGCCTTGACGTATCTTTCTTCTGGCCTAATCGAAAACATATTTTGACTTCCGTGTTGATATCTATGGCTTGAAACATTGCATCTACTCTTGCTAAGTCGTTATTACTAGTTGATGAGCTCTCCGGTAAGTTATACATAATTAAATTGCACTCTCTATTTCGGCGATCTGTAATCTCATTAATAACCGATACACTACTATTATTTTCAGATTGGCTGTTATCAATTTTATTTATTGTAATTTTTAGTTCTTCTAAATCGGAACGCAACTTAATATTTTCAATTTTAACAGTTGATATATCGGATAATAACGTTTTTAGTTCTGCATTTTCGTCAGATAGCTTATCGCACTTAATTGTTAATATATTTATCGATTTTTGAATATCCTTTACACACTTGTGTAACTCCTGAATTACAGTATCGGATTCATTTGTATCATCAGGTATACATACATGATTTTTTCTGCATCCTGGGTGACAGTACTGATTACATTTAACACATTTAGTTTTATTTGCAACTGAATTTCCACAATTACCGATGCATTTAAATTCCGGCATATTTGTTAATACAGCTAAAGGAAGGTACAAAAGACAAAACTTCACGCTACGCGGTTTGTCGTAGCGACTTTAAGTACACACACAAAGGAGAGTAGACCACGGATAGGGCAACAAAAGAAAACAAAGGTGTAGATTTTAAATTTATGAGAAATAATAAAAAAATGCATGTCTCAAATTGCCATTAAAATGGGGCAACTTGAGACAGTCATAGAAATTAGCTTGTTGTGTCAACATGGACAACTGTATGGTAACCTGAGACAGTTAGAATGGAAAAAGTTACAATTGAAAGTGCAAAAAATGTTTTATATTACATGAAAAAAAAATTACAAAACAAAAACTAAAGTTGATCAGTTACGTACCGTAAATCAATCAAAGGAAACTAATTCAGAAACAGCAAAAAGTCCATTCTTATTCAACATCTTAAGGGGATTGATGCCACCAATAATATCATCCCATTCACAATAAAGTTCATCCTTTGAGCTAGGCCATTTCTAATTGCATTTTGGGAGTTTTCATCATGTAGCTCCTTCTTCGTCAAAATTTTCGATTACACCTGGATACAACTTTTCCTCGTATTTCACAACCACAAAAGCACCAACTTGTTTGTTGATGGATTGAAATGAAGGATGTTTTTAATTTGTTTTCAATGTGAAGGAGATGAAACGGAAGAAGAAGGGGGAATTCTTCCGTATGAAAGAAGGAAAAAAAGGAGATGAAACGGAAGAATTCCCCCTTCTTCTTCCGTTTCATCTCCTTTTTTTTCCTTCTTTCATACGCTCTTGAGCCTTGGCTTTGAATGTTTCCAAATCAACGGGCGTGAAGTTACCAATAGATTTCGCCAATAGATCATAAAAACTTTAAAAACTATTATTTTGAATTAATTTCCTCACTAAAGCATTCAGCATAATCTCTTCTAGAGGTTGGAATTAACAAACGCAATTTTCAAACCCTTTCGACCCCCTAACCAACCCCTTTTCTTTCTATTTCTTAATTTTCTCTATGTGTTCCCTCCTCAAAAAACATTACTTTCACCTAGATATACTCCCCATATACCTTTTAATATCTTGAAAAAGAAAAAAACTTTCACACCTCACGCCAACTCCCATAAAAAATTTAATAATAATTTTGCTCCATTTTTTTTATTTGAAAAAATAGTCTTAATATTCCTTTAATTTACGCAAAACAACATGTAGAATAAAACAAAATATTCAAAATAAAAAACCACCCCTCCCCCATACATTCCAAAAATTAGTTACAACATCATTCACAACAAATAATAAATTTTAAGTAATTGTTCCTTCTTTCTCACGAAATATTTTTGCACAGTTGAATGTTCTCCATACACTCTTTGTTCATTTTTAACAAAAATATTTTTCACACCGGACTTACCCCACCCCCTATAAATTAAAAATCGAAAAATCACATGTTTTTCGATAAATAATTAATTTTCACCAATTGTTCTTCTCTTCATGGAAAATCTTTTTATGCAATTGAATTCCTCATACATTAATTGATCATTTTCAACAAAAACATTTTCACACCGGATTTCCCCCACTCCCTATAAATTAAAAAACGAAAAATCACATATTTTTGGATAAATAATTAATTTTCACCATTTGTACCTTCCTCCATAGAAAATCTTTTTATACAATTGAATTCCCCATACATTAATTGATCATTTTCAACAAAAATATTTTTCACATTAGACTTCCCCCACCCCCAAATAGTTGCAAATGAAAAATCCGATGATTATTATAACTAATTAGTTTAGGTATATTATCAAATCCACATGATAGAATGTTTTTAATTTATTAATTATGTTGTAACATTCGGTTTGGCTTACTGGTTCAATGAATATGGTATTATTTATTTGTTGAATGTAATCAATATAAGTTGTTTGACTTTAATTTTGCACTAATTTTGATACTATGCTTTGAAAGTATTCACTGAATTCTGTCGCTATTTCTTCAGCTTTACCAGGCATATTTATTTTATTTATTGTCGTCTTTTTTTCCTTTTATTTCATTTATTATGTTGATATAATTGTTAGAATTATTAATTTTTGAATTGTAGTGGTTTGATCGTTGTTAAATTAGTAACTTTTTTTGTTGATATTTATGTTTCTTTCGGGGGTTGTTTAAAATAAAAACTTTCGCTTTAAAAATTATTTCTCGTCTTATCCTTGAAGTGTTCCATACGAGGGTTACAATCAGAATGCCGCATAAATTGTACAAAACATAAAAATTAAACAAAAGCAAATACATGATAAGAATGGTGAAGTGCTTAATGACTAATTTCATATTTCTTGTATTATCAATACTATTTACATCGACCATGAATCTATGTAACGGAAGTTATTGTTTAAGTTTCCCAAAGCTATCTCTGTTTCTAGTGTTTAAAATTAAACTGAATTTCAAACATGATTTGAAAGTATAATAGGGAATTGTTGTGGTGACCTAAGTTGATTATTAAAGGAAATATTTAAATTGATATAAGTTGATAAATACTGACTATTGATGGAATAATATTGATAATTATAATTAATTTATTATTAGGATATAACACGTGATACGACATAAAGTACATCCAATTAATTTTTGCATTTGATTAATTTGTTCGTAGGAGTTATATTTTTTTTGGTTTTAGCTTAAAATTAACTGATTGTTCTGGAAAACATTTAGCTACAGCATTATTAGCAATTACACTAAAGTGAAATCATAAATACATTTCCAATCACAGTTTTATAAAATAACTTTTCATTTTTGCAGATTTTCATGACTAAAAATTCGTTTACGTGTTGTGTTTTCCATTTCCAATCACAGTTTTATAAAATAACTTCCATTTTTGCAGATTTTCATGACTAAAAATTCGTTTACGTGTTGTGTTTTCCATTTCCAATCACAGTTTTGTAAAATATCTTTTCATTTTTACAGATTTTCATGACTAAAAATTCGTTTACGTGTTGTGTTTGCATATCTCTGACGACTTGGGTCAAAAACTCGAAATGTCTTTGAGATGTGAGTACGTACATCTGAAAGACATTTCGAGTTTTTGACCCAAGTGGTCAGAGAAATGCATGTTTGCCGACACAGATGCTTAATTGATTAGAAAATATGTTGTCTATACATATCTGATGTCTGCGACGTGCTTGTTTTTCTTGTAGGCTCATTAAAGATTTTGTAAAATCCATAACTGCTGAATAATTGAGTTAATTTATGTGATTGAGAAGTGTCCTTCATAAAGTGTCATGCAGTTTAAGGTAAATATTTATATTGGCTGAAACTTTTTACAATTTGATATAATTCTCACAGTTTCAACACTCATACCTGACAAAAAATAAAAAAAAACAATTTTCTGGCTTATACCTTTATTTTCGCCACATCAAAATATCCCTCATGTAATTGGGTTAACATTTATTTTCTTAAATTTTTACTTACTACTATCTTTTGTTTAAGAAATAATATGCCTTTACATACGTGCAAATCTTGTCTATAATTAAAATACATTTTTATAATATTTAGAATTAATTCTAAGTTAAAATAAAATAAAACAAAGATGATTCACACATTCGCAGTTATTTAATTTATAATAAAATTAAACAAGGAACATTTCTGGCAGGGAAATTTTCACTTACGAAAATATGGCGGTTTTGTTTACAGCTGCACGGTTCGAAAAGCGATCCAGCAGAAAAAAATATATGCTTTACCGCTTGATAAAGCGCTGCAGCGCAACATATAAAGCGGTACCGTTCAGCGACACCGCTTTTGTAAAGCGCTGCAGTGCTACAGTTCCCTGAACGCGCCCATTGACCATTGAATAAATAATTAGACGATATTTTGTACAGACGGTTATCTAACACACTTTTTTGAACGGCAATAATATATATATAATAACATCTTTATTTATATACAAAGTTACAATATTTACCACTTAACATATATTTACAATTATTAACTAAATTTTGTACATAAATTGGCTATCGACCGAAGGTCTTTCCGCCTGTCTTTGTCTGCTTCTAGTCTTTGTCTATCTAATTGTAAAGAATGCTAACGTCATTGTCAAAGTCTGAGTTATTAGATGAAATGAAGTGATAAACAATAACATATTTTCAAGGTGTTATTGATATCTATGATGCGCCCTTAAAGAAAGATCACAATCAGCTTACAGAATTTAAAAAGACGCACCACTATTGTTTCTATAATTAATTGTTGATGGTATATCTAGTGATAATTCATAATGTGATGCCTGATCATAGAAGCGGGTGTACCGCAAGGTTCTATTTTAGGACCAATTCCGTTTTACATTTACACAGAATTTCGTCTAATAAATATTAATTACTAATATTTTAAATATTTGTATATGTATGCGTGTATAGGAATTGTTGAGTTGTCTAGAAAGACGATGTCGTTTGTAAGGTGACGCGTTGTAACGACTTTCGGACTGTGTTGTTCGAAGATATACACATTTTTAACACTTTGCGTTTTATTTTTGTCTTCACTCTTACACAGTTGTGAGCTTAATGACTACAGAAAATTACAAAATATTTACAAGAAAAAATATATATACTAAAATCTTCCCCCAGGATGCTCTCCTCTTCCTCGGGGATGGATTAAGGGATCGGGTAGATGACCCGGCGTTGGCTAATTCCGTGAACTGCACCCCATCTGGTCAACTCTCGCTGGCCAATGTCGTGTTCACAGATAAATTAAACACGGTGCCTTTTCGTATTTCTATTTTCGACTCAAGGACGGGAATTTTTAAAAAATAAGAAAAATTCCTTGTCTAACTCGAACAGGAATGTATTGTGAATATATACTTTACTTATTTTGTTCTATTTTATTATTATATACACCTATTAATACCTGAAGCAATTTTCAATTTGTACAAATTATGACACTTTGAAAATAAAGACATATTATTATTATTATTATTATAACATTACGATTAAACCATATCCGGTAAGTATACGATCTTATTAACAGGTTGAATTCACAACCTGTTAATTTTTTATTTTCATTTTGGACAAAAGACTAAAATTAAAAAAAAAATGATATCTAAAAATTATTTAATATTGCACAATTTTGGTAATCATTTTTGATCGAAATTATAATAATAATAATAATAATAATAATATTTATTGCCCCACAGGAAATGTTCCCAATAACAAGACAATTATGTAAATAAAAATTGATGAATACAAATTAATTTTAAAAACATAATAAAATATACAATAAATACATTAAAATATAAAGAATAGTAGACTTACGTTAACATAGAGTAACGAAGGAAGACAAAGGATCACAAAATATATCAAGGTTTGCGGGCACTTGATTACAGATGTTACAAATAATACCTACAGGGGATTTAGAGCCGTATACAGTTTTATTAAATTCAACACGAAAAGTAACCTTATTTCTAGAATTGAAAGTTGGAGTATGCAAATCTATAAGTTTTAGTAAATCCGGGCAGTCAATATAATTATTAAGAAGTTTATATAAAAATGTTATACTTGATTTTTTACGTCTATGTTCAAGCGATTCCACGTTGAATTTGTGCAGCAATAATGAATGATTAAAGCTGCGTTCAGGGTAAATTCCCTCTACTTTAAAATATAAGTATTTAAGAAATTTACGCTGAACGCTCTCAATTAACTCTATTTGAAATTGCGTCTGAGGATACCAAATTAAAGAAGCATATTCCAACTTAGAACGGACAAAAACGTTAAATAAGGATTTTAGCGCATTGGGATCGTTAAAATTTAGAGAATTACGATGAATAAAACCTAACGCCCTGAAGGATTCCTCAACTAGCTGTTGCACGTGGGGATTAAATGTAAACTTATCATCAAATACAACGCCCAAATCTTTAAAAATGCTTACACGCTCGATTGTACAGCCAGAAACTTTGTAATTATATTGAAACGCACAATGTTTATTTGTAAAGGACATAAATTTGCACTTGAGACTATTAAGTGTAAGATTATTGGTATTACACCAGTTAGCAATTGTATCAATTTGATATTGTAACTCTTGGCAATCAGAAAGTGATGAAATATTAGCGTATATTTTCAAGTCATCCGCATAGAATAGGTGTTTACAAGTTAGAAGTTCTGATAAGTCATTAATGAACAAATTAAAGAGCAATGGGCCTAATATTGAGCCTTGAGGAACACCAGAGGTAGGAAAGTATGTCTTAGACTTGAAATTGTTGACTGACACATATGTTTCACGTTTATTCAAATATGAAGCTATCAAAAGTAGAGCATTCGAACAGAAACCAAAGTTACCTAATTTATTTAAAAGTAGATTGTGGTCAACTTTGTCAAATGCTTTTGTCATATCAGTATAGATAATATCAATTTGTCCAGAAGAGTCCAAAGTTCTAGAGATATCATGAGTAATAACAGCTAGATTAGTTGTAGTGGAGCGCCCAGGAATAAATCCATGCTGATTCGTAGATAAGTATGGTGCGACATGGCTAAATATTTGGAAATAGAGGGCTTTTTCAAATACTTTCCCAATATGAGATAATATGGCGATTGGACGATAGTTAGATATATTTCGTTGATTTGTTGTAGTTTTGGGAATAGGGCAAATTGATGCTATTTTTAGTTTATATGGAAATATTGATTTTCTTATTGATAAATTAAAAATTATCGATAATGGATATGAAAGAATAGATGCACAATCTTTTAATAGAAACGCTGGTAAATTATCAGGTCCAGATGAAAGTTTATTAGGAAGCAACTTTAGGTGTTTCAGGACAGTTTCAGTGGAAATTTCAGAGAAAGAAAAACAGGGATGGTTAGTGAAAATTCGAGGTAAGATGTAATTGGATACTGGTGAAAAAACTGATTTAAAATAATCTGAAAATCCATTAGAAATATCATCTGGAGTACTAAACAATTTGTCACCATAAACAACTTCAGCTGGGATTCTTGATAAACTAGATTTCTTAGAGTTAACATATGCCCAAAATCTCCTAGGATCCGTGGTTAGATCACGTTCAGTAGTTGAAATGTAGTTACTATATGCCGCCTTGATTTTAGATTTGATGAGCGATCTAAGTTTTTTAAATTGTAATTGAGAGTGTACATCATTATTTCTGAGCTTATGAACGCGAGATTTTTCTTTAATGAGTTTAATAATTTCACAAGTAAACCACGGAGGGTATTTACGTTTCGGCACAAACTTTGTTTTTGAAATAAATTCACATATAGCGCTGTTAATAATACTATAGAAAGCATCAAGTGCAAGATCAACATCTGAATATTCAAGAAGAAAGTTCCAGTCAATCGATCCTAAAGAAACATACAAACTTAAATAATCGCCCTTTTTAAAGTTAAATTTTGTGATATTTTCGTTGATTGCTAACATACTAGTGTTACAGTTCAAAGATATTACAAGTGCAGGATGATAATTGTCTACTGATACCAGAGAGTCCGCTTCAAGCTGAACGTTACAATCTATATTAGAGTATATTAGATCTAGTATATTATTAGAACAATTTTTTGTATTATTAAATTGATGCAAACCTAAAAAAGTGCACGCATTGGAAATAACTAATGCTTTATCGGTCATATTTCCTACTGATAATGGTGGACAATTAAAATCGCCAGCAAAAATAACAGGAGAGTTATTAAATTGAATTTGAATTAAAAGATCAAAGAATTGCTTAATTACAGTTGAAGTTAAGTCAGGTGGAATATAAATAATAATTAAATAAATAGTAGTTTGACTAATCTTCAACTTACAAATTAAGAGATCGATTAGGGGAATTTGGATTTTAATGTGATCCGTAGGAATAACATCTAAATTTAGTACACTTTTGGCCGCTATTAATACACCACCACCTCTAGATCTACCGGTCAATTCTCTATCACGATCCGAGCGGAATAGTTTATATTGGTTATTAATTAATTCACTGTTTTTCACACTCGACGATAACCATGTCTCTGTAAGAGAAATAATGTCATAATCGTGCATAAAGACGTTGTTGTAAAGTTCGCATAGTTTGGTGTTGAGGCCGCGGACGTTTTGGTAGTAGGCCCGTAAGTTTCCTGGGGGCTTGGATCCTCATAGTTGTTGTGAAGTGGATATGTATGGAATACCATTGCGATAGGCAAGTTTCAAATTCGATTCACCATTTGACTTTCTAAGGAGCAGTTCAGACTTCAGTTTGTTATAATAATCAATTTGAAGTTTAGTTCTATCAGCATTAAAGATAATCTTATCATTCTTTGCCTTCACATTGCTACGAAGAACCGTATTGGCTATCGCCTCAGATTCAAAAATAATCTTTAATGGTCGTGGTTTCTTGCCTGTCCCTCCATTGCCCAATCGAATAGTTTTCACAGGAGTAGCTGAGATATTCCTATTTTTAAGAATTTTAATTACATTAGCAGTATCCTCCTTGGACATAACACCGGGTAATTCAGATGCTGGTTCGGCGAAATTGAAGAGAACGACATTGGTCACTTTATGGCGTCGATCTTCAAGCTCGTTGATTATATCCTCGTGTAGATGACCAGCGGTAGATTTTGTTGCGGAAATCTCCGATTCGACTTGAGAATATTTCGACTCTAGCAAAGAAATTCGAGAATCGAGGTCATCGAAACGTTTAGCAATAGTGCTTTTTATTTCCTCAGCAAAATGATTAAGTTGTTCAGAGATGAGTTTACGAATCGAGTCTAAATTATATGAAATACTGATTTTATAAAAATCTCTGTGTCTTATTTTGCTATAGCATGACTACAGTAAGGCTTTCCGTACTATTATATATATTATATATATATATATATATATATTTCTTCTTATATTAACGTTTTACATGTACATATGCCTGTATCGGTGTGTATAATGTAAATAAAGGATATTATTATTATTATTATTATTATCTGCCAAACTTCACTACATGGAATTTCAGTGAAAAGCTATATATCTAATAAGAAGTTTTTTTTTAACTAGACGGGCTCCCTCCTTCTTACATGAAGGGGAGGGTGCGTTGTTCGGCGTGGGGCTCATCTTGACCCTGATAAAAAATCAAGGTCGTAGGAGGCTCTAGAATCGGCTATTTTCCTCTACAACTAGCTAGTGATAATTGTGTTTGATTCTCTGCTCGTAGAAGCTGGTATACCGCAAGGTTCTATTTTAGGACAAAATCTGTTCTGCATTACATCTGTTAGATTTCTGACAAATATTAATAATAGCATTACGATGAAACTATATCCTGATTAATAATGATTAATAAATTAATCAACCTGTAATTTTTATTACTTAAATCATTATATTCAAATATTCTATTAGTCGATTCGGCTAACGAAGATATTCAATTAGAGCACAACGTTGACTTGTTGAAATTTCGGAGGGCGAAGCCTCAAAGGCAAAATCAATTAGTGCAGGTGTGTGTGCCCCCATATTCCGTGACTAAATGCTATACATCTCCTACTACGTGAAAGTCGCTAATATTTAACGTGCGTTAGTCTGCGCTAAATGCGAAAGTTACGGAAATGTTGTGCGTGTTTACGCGTCTGGATGAGTGCGTGTGTGTCTGTGGAGTACATGCTGAAAGTGGTGTGCGTTTTGTGTACTATACATATTTGTACATACACGAGCGTGCGGGAAAGGGTGTGTGTGTGTTTGTGGTAAATGAACTCGTGAGGGTGGGCGTGATTCTTTGTCGTTCCGCCGAGTCGAGTTTTGATTAAAGGGGTTAGTAAACGGCGGGGCCGGCTTTAATAAATTACAAATTGCGAGTTTGCGCGAGTTGCGTTTTGGGGGATTATTAGAAAATTTGATTTGCGCCCGAGGAAGTTGCGTGGATTATCCGAGAAATTTGTTTTCAATTGGATTACTACAGGAGTACAATAATTTGGTTTCTCTTCGACAATTAATCACTTATTCATAATTATTTATTTACCGGTAATTCAGTTTCTGTTTGTCTATTAATCACTTAATCGAAATTATGATTTTATTTACCAGTAATACAAAAATGCCAACAGATAGCGCTTTGTGCTATCTTTCATTTTTATTTTCATTTTTTTTTATTTTCATTGATTGCAGTTAATATACATAAATATATACAATTACAATATTGAATTAGTCAACAATTAGAATTAACAAAATAACAAAAATAAATACGCAATAACATTAAAACTACCTACTTCATATACACATCTATTATAATATAAGATCACTAGTTGGAGAAAATATAAATAAGTGAAACAAACCAAGTGTTTTAATTTCAATTAAATCATCCTGAATTAAGATCTTTTAATTTAAATTATAATATAATTTATCAAGTAACAACGATTTTAATTTCATTTTAAAAATGCTGCATGAATTTGATTGTATTTTAAGGAGTTGATTGTCCTTGCTCCTACTTATTTTTTAATAATAAAAAATAAGTAGGAAAAAGAACAATTATTTTCATTTAAATTAAATAAAGGAAATAATCAAAAATCTTAAAGACCACGCATCACCAGGATTCGACAAAATTACCAACAAAATAATTAAAGAAAACAATACAATACTTACACCAATACTGACAAGACGTATAAATAAAATTCTAAGAAATGGAACATACCCAAATTACTTGAAAACATCAATAATAATACCTATATATAAGAATGAAGATAACACAAAACCAGAAAACTACAGACCTGTTACTCTACTTTCAACAATAAATAAAATACTGGAGAAAGTAATTCACAACAGATTAACCGATCACCTGAATAAACATAACATAATAAACAAAAATCAATATGCATTTCAAAAACAAAAGGGAACATTGTCAGCTAGCTATGAGTTTATAGATGAAATCAAAGAAAAATTAAACAAAAAAGAAATCACTATAGCAATATTCATTGACATGAAAAAGGCTTTCGATACGGTATCGAAAATAAAACTTATAAAAAAATAGAAGCTATAGGAATTAAAGAAAAAGCTCTAAACCTATTGAAAACATATATATTCGAAAGACAGCAAATCACCAGAATAAAAAACATAGAAAGTACACCATTCGACGCTGATTATGGGATACCTCAATGAGGCATCCTACTATATACAAATGACATATGTGAGCTAGAACTAAAGGGCAAGTTATATATTTATGAGGACGATACCAGCATAATATATTCTGGGAAAAACATAGTACAACTACAAAATAACATTAACAGTGATATGGAAAAACTATAAAAAAACCTACTAACCATAAATGAAAGTAAAACTAAATACATACGATTTAATAAAAAGACAAATAACACATATGTAGAAATAAAAATTAAAAATAAAATAATTTCAGAAATAAAAATCATAAAATATCTAGGCCTAAACATTCAAAATAATCTGAAGTGGAATATACACATTGAAAAACTTATAAAAAACAATTCAAAAATGATAGCTGCCGTCAAAAAACTAACACCATATATAACTGACAACATAAAAAAATAAGTCTACAACAGTTTATTTTTAGCCCAAAACAAATACCTAATAAATATTTGGAGCAATACAACACAAAAATGTATCCAGTGTCTACAAAGACAACAAAAGACCAAACCTACAGTAGATGTGTACAAACAACTAAACGAATTAAACATAAAACAAATAATTACATTAAATAATATATTATTAATTTACAAAACAAAAAATAAACTAATTAATACAAACATACACACACACACAACTTTCAAACGAGGAGAAAATCAATTCTAAGATCAGAAAAATACACGACACAAAAATATAGTCAAACACTAACATCCACAGCAATAAACGTATACAACAAAATACCAGCACAAATAAAAGACCTAAATTACATTCCATTTAAATTAAAAATTAAACATCTATTATTAAACAACTCACTGGAATAACTACTAATCAAGACGGCAACACGACAAACAAGACATCTACCGGCAGACACCACCAGAGGGACGAAATCAATACTATTTGCATTTAAATTATATTAAATGTAATATTTTGAATACAGAAATAAAAAAAAGTATGTTTAAATTAAATAATTGAAATCTCCACAACCAACATAAAGAAGATTAGAATATAAATTCAATAAAATTTTATGGTTTTGGGACCTAGTTAGAGCTTCAAATAGACAACTGCATCTTGGAAACTCATCCACTAGTCCATCTAGAATCCTTAAATTCATCAGAGAACTAAATATTCAATGGTTGAGGCTATCACTTGATGAAATTGTATATTCACAACTTAATCAAAACACAACCTTTTTTAAGTTTCACAATTTTTATTAAATAAAGTTTTGAGAGTTTTTGGATTTTTACTGGTGTCAGAGTCGTTTTTTTTTTCAGTTGAAATTTAGACATGGCCTTCATCCTCTTAGGCGGAATCGGAATATCGGAATTGATTGCTTAATCCAACGGCTTCACAGTCCTAGTAGAAATACTGATGAAAAAAATAAACAATTTTTGTAAAAGTGATTTTATTGTTTTATTTCAATCTAATGTCCTTATTTAAACAATTAATTAAAGAAAATCGGAAATAAACCACCCCGTTTTGAAAATACGGCATTTTGAAAATTGTCATAATTGGATAAAAAGCGCGATCAGACCGTGTTGTTTTGAAAAATTGATAAAAAAATAAATAATAGCAAACTAAAAAAAAAACTGTTGCGTTATTTTTTTTATCTAATTAGAGAACTTAGATTGGATGCGGTTAATTATTCTCGGAGAAATCACGGGGTATTTTGGTTTCGCTCGAGCACATTTATAAAAATCCCGTGCTTCTCATTGATTTTACAGCGTATACTGAATCCAACCTTTGTATGCATACTTTTAACAACCACTCTAGAAATTAATTAACTAAATTAAAAAAAAACAACAACAACAGCGGAGTTCGTTAAAATGAACGCATAATAGATTAAAAGCCTCTGGAACTACAAGCAGAGTGCACTTTATAGATTTATCTGCATTGTGCGCGCTTTTATAAAGGGGTATTAATACCAAGCGCACAACCCTCCTTTCCCCCTTCACTGCGTTCCCTTAATCTGAGGTTAAAACCGATAATTAATTTGCATGCATACGAGGGCTTTACCGATGAATTAATAAGCGCGCGCATTAATGAATAAATAAAAATAAATGCATCGATACATGAATAAGTCAGTGAGAATATCAACTGTTGCGTGATTCTTTTTCCTCTTTTCGACATGTGCATGTGAATTGGGTGAATTATTCAGTTCAGTTGGAAATTACGCCCTTCAACAGGTGTAATAAGCGTCCATTTATTCATGGCCTTTTTTTCTCCACGTAGAAACTCATGATTATGAAAGTGGAGTGTGTTATATTTTTAGATTAAGGAATCGAGATGCATTCCTGCTTATTTCAGCTTGTTTTTTTTTTTTTCGTTCTCGTTTTCGTAATTAAATCTCGCTGGAAACTTTAGTGGGATAACAATGTATTTTTTTCCCGCAGGAAAAATATGCGCGGATATATTTTTCCAGTTAAAATAATATATATATCCAGTTAGAACTGGGAAATAAATGCATTGTTATCCCACTAAAGTTTTTAAACATTAGGGGCGAGATTTAATTACGAAAACGAGAGGAAAAAAAAGCTGAAATAAGCAGGAATGCATCTCGAAAAAAGTTGTAAACAGAGCCCAACTGAAAGTCTAGTTAAAGATCTTGCATTGACAGTAGATAATTATTTATTTACAATTGATTTACTTAAAAATAAATATATATATGAACACTCGAAATAAAGGTTAAATATTGATAATTTAACCTTTATTCATTCAATCAAGACAACAGGTGTAATAAGCATCCATTTATTCATGGCCTTTTTTCTCCACGTAGAAACTCATGATTATGAAAGTGGATTGTGTTATATTTTTAGATTAAGGATTACTGGAGTAAAGGGCTTTCTTAGACAAGTAGTTGAGACATTTGAAGAAAAATATAAGGTCTTGAACTTGAGCTTACAGAGAAAGAACAAAGAGTCTAGATTGAAATAAAACAATAAAATCACTGTCACAAAAAATACTTATTTTTTTATTAATTTTTAAAAACAACACGGTCTGATCGCGCTGTTCATTCAATTTTGACAATTTTCAAAGTACCGTATTTTCCAAACGGGGTGGTTTATTTCCGATTTTCTTTAATTAATTATTTAAGCAAGGAGTCTGGATTAAAATAAAACAATAAAATCACTTTCACAAAAATTATTTATTTTTTTATTAATTTTTAAAAACAACACGGTCTGATCGCGCTGTTCATTCAATTTTAACAATTTTCAAAGTACCGTATTTTCCAAACGGGGTGGTTTATTTCCGATTTTCTTTAATTAATTATTTAAGCAAGGAGTCTGGATTAAAATAAAACAATAAAATTACTTTCACAAAAATTATTTATTTTTTTATTAATTTTTAAAAACAACACGGTCTGATCGCGCTGTTCATTCAATTTTGACAATTTTCAAAGTACCGTATTTTCCAAACGGGGTGGTTTATTTCCGATTTTCTTTAATTAATTGTTTAAGCAAGGAGTCTGGATTAAAATAAAACAATAAAATCACTTTCACAAAAATTATTTATTTTTTTATTAATTTTTAAAAACAACACACTCTGATCGCTCTGTTCATTCAATTTTGACAATTTTCAAAGTACCGTATTTTCCAAACGGGGTGGTTTATTTCCGATTTTCTTTAATTAATTGTTTAAGCAAGGAGTCTGGATTAAAATAAAACAATAAAATTACTTTCACAAAAATTATTTATTTTTTTATTAATTTTTAAAAACAACACGGTCTGATCGCTCTGTTCATTCAATTTTGACAATTTTCAAAGTGTCGTATTTTCCAAACAGGTTGATTTATTTCCGATTTTCTTTAATGAATTGTTTAAACAAAGAGTCTAGATTAATATAAAACAATAAATTCACTTTAATAAAAATTATTTATTTGGGTCACGCTGGATTTGGCTAAACTGGAGATGGTTTTTGATTTCCTGTTTTTCACCTTTCTTACAAACTGATTTCCAGCAAATTTGAAAACGATACAACTTCAAAATGAGGTTGAACATGTGAAGCATGTATAAAGAAGTAGAAGCCTCCACAATAAAAAATGTGTAATTTATTGTAAATTCTGTTTATGTTATCCAAAATATTTAAAAACGAATTTCCTGAAACACACATTAAACGTGTTTAAAAAAAATCGAATTTCCTGAAAAATATGTTAAATATCTATTATTTTTAAAATATTTTGGATGACATAAACAGAATTTACAATTAAATACATAATTTTCTAATTATTTTATAGTGGAAAGTATTTAAGTGACAAAATATTCGATTATTCTTTGTAATGATTTTCCAATATTTAAATACTTTCCACTATAAAATAATCCCTACCTGCAGAGTGCCATACCGTTTTTCTGCCCCCATTTAATATATCAATTATTCTAAACAAAAATATCAGAAGTTTTCGTATAAGCTTTAGTTTTTTTTTGTAATATGTGTGAGTGTATAAATAAATTAATCAATAAAACCAACATAGAAAAACTTTTATCACTACTTTTATCAATTACGAATATTAGCACTAAAAGCGCCCTTGATAAAATCCACATGCACAGACATATTTCCACCCACACCACACTCGCATTCACTCACTCTATCATGGCAATAGATTTATACGAGCGCGCACACGTTTCATTTTAATCTTCAAGCGCAAAGAAATGGTTTTTACCATAAAGTGAAAAAAATATATTTTTATAATTCTGTAATGTTGTTATATTTTTTGTTAACATATTAATGGTGTTAATTTTTTAATGTATGCGTGTGTATAATTAATTTAGACTATTTTATGTTTATATAAAATATGGGATTTTTGATAAAAGAATTAAACAATTAAAACGTTTCTATGAATTCTGTTTTCCAAAAAAATCAATAAATTTGTTGAATTTAAAAACATGTTATATTCCATATGGGGTGGTTTATTTTCCGATTTACTTGCATTAATTATTTAAACAAAGAGTTTAAATGAACATAAAATAATAAAATCACATTCACAAAAATTATTTATTTTTTTATTAATTTTTCAAAACAACACGGTCTGATCGCCCCATTAATCCGATTTTGATAATTTTCAAACTGCCGTATTTTCCAAATGGGGTGGTTTATTTCCGATTTTCTTTAATTGATTGTTTAAACAAAAAGTTTAGATTAATATAAAACAATAAAATCACGTTTACAAAAATTATTTATTTTTTATCAATTTTTCAAAACAACACGGTCTGATTTTTTTATACAATTATGACAATTTTCAAAATGCCGTATTTTCGAAATGGGGTGGTTTATTTCCGATTTTCTTTAATTAATTATTTAAATAATAATAATAATAATAATAATAATCAGTTTATTGTCCAACAGGAAACATTTCCCAATTACAAGACAAATACAAAAACATAGCCTAGTATACAGGTATATAAACATAATTACAATTACAATATATATGTAATAATGTCATCAATAGCTAAATGTTGAATACATGTTCTGTTAATATAACATATTGTATAAATAAAAGAATTAATTCAGAGTTGTCTCCAAGTTTAAGTGTAACATTTTTAGCGAATCGTGAAAGATGTCACTACGGTGCGAAATGGTATTAAAACAATTACAGATAATTCTAACTGGAGATTTTAATCCCGCGTTAGTTCGATGCGCTGATACATAAAATGTTGGTTTCTGCCTGCTGGAAAAAGAAGGAATATGCAGGTTAAGTTTAGCTAAGAAGTCAGGCGAATCAATAGTGTTGTGCAATAGTTTATAAAGGAAAGAAATACATTTTGCTTTCCGACGAGATTCGAGCGATTTAAAGTCAAATCTTTCCAATAAATAAGGACATTAGATTGAAATAAAACAATAAAATCACTTTTACAAAAATTGTTTATTTTTTTAAATTAATTTTTCAAAACAACACGGCCTGATCGCGCTTTTGATCCAATTTTGATCATTTTCAAATTCCCGTATTTTCCAAACGGGGTGGTTTATTTCCGATTTTCTTTAATTAATTGTATAAACAAAGAGTCCAGACTGAAATAAAACGATAAAATCAGTTTCATAAAAAATATTTATTTTTTTTATTAATTTTTCAAAACAACACGGCCCGATGGCGTTATTCATCCAATTTTGACAATTTCAAAAATCCAAACGGGGTGGTTTATTTCTGATTTTCTTTAATAAATTGTTTAAACAAAGAGTTTAGATTGAAATGAAACAATAAAATCACTTTCACAAAAATTATTTATTTTTTTATTAATTTTTAAAAACAACACGGTCTGATAGCGCTGTTAATCCAATTTTGATAATTTTCAAAGTACCGTATTTTCTAAACGGGGTGGTTTATTTTCGATTTTCTTTAATTAATTGTTTAAACAAAGTGTCTGGATTAATATAAAACAATAAAATCACTTTCACAAAAAATATATATTTTTTTATTTTTTCAAAACAACACGGTCTGATCGCGCTGTTTATTTAATTTTGACAATTTTCAAAATGTCGTATTTTCCAAACGGAGTGGTTTATTTCCGATATTCTTTAAATAATTGTTTAAAGAAAAAGAGTCTAAATTAACATAAAATAATAAAATCACTGTCACAAATATTATTTATTTTTTTATTAATTTTTCAAAACAACACGGCCTGATGGCATTGTTCGTCCAATTTTGAAAATTTTAAAAATGCCGTATTTTCAAAACGGGGTGGTTTATTTCCGATTTTCTTTAATTAATTGTTTAAACAAAGATTCTAGGTTAAAATAAAATAATAAAACCACTTTCCCAAAAACTATTTCTTTTTTTATTATTTTTTTAAACAACATGGTCTGATCGCGCTGTTCATATGATTTTGACATTTTTCAAAGTGCCGTATTTTCGAAACGGGGTAGTTTATTTCTAATTTTCTCTAATTATTTGTTTAAACAAAGTGTCTGGATTAAAATAAAACGACAAAATCACTTTCACAAAAATTGTTTCTTTTTTTTATTAATTTTTCAAATCAACACGGTCTGATCACACTGTTCATCCAATTTTGACAATTTTCAAAGTGCCATATTTTCCAAACGGGGTGGTTTATTTCCGATTTTCTTTAATTAGTTGTTTAAACAAAGAGTCTAAATTAAGATAAAATAACAAAATCTCTGTCACAAAAATTATTTATTTTTTTATTGATTTTTCAAAACAACACGGTCCGATCGCGCTGTTCATCCAATTTTGACAATTTTCAAACTGCCGTATTTTTCAAACGGGGTGGTTTATTTCCGATTTTCTTTAATTAGTTATTTAAACAAAGAGTGTAAATTAATATGAAACAATAAAATCACTTTTACAAAAATTATTTAATTTTTTATTAATTTTTCAAAACAACGCTCTGATCGCGCTGTTCATCCAATTTTCACAGTTTTCAAAGTGCTGTATTTTCCAAACGGGGTGGTTTATTTTAAATTTTCTCTAATTATTTGTTTAAACAAAGTGTCTAGATTAAAATAAAACAATAAAATCACGTTTATAAAAATTATTTATTTTTTTATTAATTTTTCAAAACAACACGGTCTGATCGCCCTGTTAATGCAATTTTGACAATTTTCAAAGTGCCGTATTTTCTAAACGGGGTGGTTTATTTCCGATTTTCTTTAATTAGTTGTTTAAACAAAGAGTCTCAATTAAGATACAATAATAAAATCTCTGTCACAAAAATTATTTATTTTTTTATTAATTTTACAAAACAACACAGTCTGATTGCCCTGTTAATCCAATTTTGATCATTTTCAAATTGTCGTATTTTCAAAACGGGGTGGTTTATTTCTGATTTTCTTTAATTAATTGTTTAAACAAAGAGTTTAGATTAATGTAAAATAATAAAATCACTGTCACAAAAATTATTTATTTTTTATTAATTTTTCAAAACAACAAGGTCTGATCGCGTTGTTCATCCAATTTTGATAATTTTTAAAGTGCCCTATTTTCAAAACGGGGTGTTTTTTCCCGATTTTCTTTAATTAGTTGTTTAAAAAAAGAGTCTGTATTAAAATGAAATAATAAAATCGCTTTCACAAAAATTATTTAATTTTTTATTAATTTTTCAAAACAACACGCTCTGATCGCGCTGTTCAACCAATTTTGACAGTTTTCAAAGTGCCGTATTTTTTTCAAACGGAGTTGTTTATTTCCGATTTTATTTAATTAGTTGTTTAAACAAAGAGTATAAATTGAGATAAAGTTATATAATATATGTCACAAAAATTATTTATTTTTTTATTTAATTTAAAAATCGTTAATCATGTTATTCTCTTCGCTTGTAGTTGTTAATTTGTTTTTTTTTTGTGGATGACTTTCGATATAAAATTTGAATTTATTTCTCCCCGCTCATCAAATTACCATCACCGCACACGTTTCCCCCTTCCCTCCCTTATTTTTACGTGTTGTTGTTTTTTTCTTCCCTTCCTCCTCCTCTCCATTCCTTTTGCATAATTATCGAATTATTTTTTTATTCGCGCGTCCACATGTTTACTATTCAAACCGTCTGGGCGGCCGTGTAATTAACTTAATCGAATCGAGCTGCGAAAGGAGCTCGAAATCCATAATCCGTTCGGTTTAGAGCGAAAAATAATAACGTATTTTCGCCCCATCCGCCCCCCGCGCGCTCTCTTCTTTAATCTCATCAGGCGATGTTCCGATATTGGATGAGCCGTTTTTTTTTTCTTCTGTTTCTGCTACCCGTGTAATTCCATTATATTGGGATGTAATAACGATGTTAAAGTTGAAACAAAACAAAAAAAAACGATAAGAACAACAACAAACAAAAAGGTGGAGGGGATCTGTGGATGGATTTGTTTGTGGAAATATAATATATTTGAGTTGTGATGGCTTAAATAAAGTTTGAGAGAAATGATTAAACTTTTTTTTATAATAATACATATTTTGTAAAAAAAAAAAAATATTTTTTCCATTCCATTAAAATGGTTGTTTTGTCAATATCTTGAAAACGCGATGCTCTTTTTCTTTTCTTTTTTATTTCACCTCTGTAATTCTAGGCTAATTTAACTGACTCTCTAGCTCAATTAATAATAAAGTTGGCACTTAATTTAGAAGAACCTGTATAATTTTTCCTTCTGCCAGAGTATAGTGATTTTTAAGGACAAGGCGACTTGATAATTGTATAAAAAATTTACATTTCATATTTAACAAAAACATGAAAAATAATTGTAATTTCTTCTTTGTTTGTTTTTTAGTTAAATAGATCTGACGATGAGTTTCTTCAGCTCGTTCCTGGAGGGCGTTAGCAACAGCGTGAGCAACCTTTCGCTCAGCCCGAAAAGGTAGAGACGCTTAGCGAAAACACAAACAACAAAAAAAAGCAAAACAAACGTAGTGAACCGTAGTGATTCTAGTGATTTTTCATGTGTTTACGATAGATTTTCCTTAAGCAAAAGCGAGTCGACGGGGACGGGGCCGGAGGCGGCGCACGGAGCCGGCGTCCGCAGCCAGTCGACGGACAGCAGCGCGCCGGGGTTCCCCAAGGTTCTACCCGCGCCGGGCGCCAGTGCGCTCGTCCAGAACCGGCGGAAGACCATCGAGTGTCTCGTCCCGGCGCCCCCGAAGAGGTCCGGCTCCTTCAGGCAACGCACCCCGAAAGCCACCCCCGACAGGCTCGTGCAAAGTTTCTGCACGAGGAGGGTGTCCTGGCCGGATATCGACCATCATGTTACTTCAGGGTAAGTAAGCAGCTTCGAAAACCACGGTTATTCGCCTTTAAGACAAGTGATGATGACATTCTATGTATTTTTTTAAAGAAGCTAATAAATATTTTATTTATTCTTAAAATATTCCATATTTCTTACATACTTTCAGAGAGATTAAAGAGAGAGAGAGAGAGACGAAGAAGAATTCTCTTCCTCTTTTTACCGCTTTAAAATTACCTTTGCACAACAATGCTAACCTTGTTCTCGTTGAAACATGAGAAAGATGTTCTTTCTTCTTTCTCATTCTCTTTAAAAATGCCTTCGTACAGCAGAGCACTGCAATGCTAACCTTGTTCTCGTTTATATATGAGAAAGATGTTCTTTCTTCTTTCCCATTCTCTGAGGAAAGGTCCTTAGTTCTTTTCCACTCAAACCATGCACTTCTGTTAACCAGCCCTTTCCTCCAACCTCTTCTTAGTCATTTATATTAGTGATGGGCAAGATCGATCAGTTGAAGTATCGAGCTGCTCGAGCTGTTTAGAAAGATCGAGTCGATCGTAAAGATTGAGCCGATCAGAAAGATCGATCCGATGGCGCCGATCAGAGGGATCAAACAGACCGAGCCGATTGAGCTGATCAGAAAACACCCAAAAAATCCTTCATGCCTCAGAAAACTACGCTGTGAAACGTACCTGGAAAATTACAATTCATCTCAAAAATCACCCCTGTAAAATTATTCCTCGAAAATCGTATAAAACCATCCGCCATAAAAATAACACCCGTAAAAACACCCTCCAACTAAAATTTACCTGTTATTCATATTAAAACGTATCTGTAAAATCACAAATCTTAAAAAGAAACAAAATCTGCAAGGCGACATAAATGCGACATACAGTTACTTTAAAGTGTTTAAATTCATGCTGAAAATAGTGATTGTGAATGACTTTAAAGTTAACTTTTTACCATTATAGAGACCATCAATGACTTTAAAGTCAATTTTTAATAATAATAGTGACTATGAATGACTTTAAAGTCAATTTTTGACAATAATGACTTGTGTTTAAATTCACAGTGAAAATAGTGATTATGAAAAACTTTAAAGTTATTTTTTGACCATAATTGAAACTATCAATGATTTTAAAGTCAATTTTTAGCTATAATAGTGATTTTTAAGTCAATTTTTAACAATAATAGTGACTACCAGTGACTATAATGTCAATTTTTTACTATAATAGTGTCGTAGAGTGACTTTAAAGTCAATTTCTACCAAAAATAGTGACGAAAAATTTCTTTACAGTCAATTCATTCTGAAAATAGTGGCTATCAATGACTTTAAAGACAGTTTCTAATGAAAATAGTGATTATAAATGCCTAAAGACAATTTTTAACAAAAATAATGACTGTAATGTCAATTTTTGACAATAATAGTGAAGTAAAGTGATTTTAAAGTCAATTTCAAGCAAAAATAGTTACTAGAAAGTTAATTTCTAGTGAAAATAGTGACTTTCAATGATCTTAGAGTTAATTGTTGAGAATTATATTAACTTTAAATGACTATAAATCACTTTAAAATAAAATTTTGACAATAATAGTGACTATAAATTATTTTTAAGTCAATTTCTAGTGAAAATAGTGACTTTCAATGATTTTAGAGTTAATTGTTGACAATTATATTAACATTAAATGACTTTAAAGGTAATTTATAGCAAAATTAGTGACAATTAATGATTTTAAAGTCAATTTATGGTGAAAATAGTGGCTTTTAATGACTTTAAAGATGTTTTTGACAATTATAGTGGCGTAAAGTGACTTTAAACTGAATTTCTAGTAAAAATAATGATTATAAATGATTTTAATTTCTAATGAAAATAGTGACTATGAATTACAATTTTTGGCAATAATAGTGACGTAAAATGGTATACATGGCTACATATTAATATATTTATTTTTGATAAATTGCAAATGTATTTAGTAAATAATAAATTAAAAAAAAAGTTTGCATAAAACAAAATAACTTAAAAAAAATAGTTTGATTCAATGATCGACCTTACCTGCTCGAGCCGAGCTACATAACATGATCAATCCAATCCGGAATTTAGTCCGAAAAAATCGAGCCGGTCAAAGAGATCGAACCGATCAAAAAGATCAAGCCGCTCGGGCAAATAAAAAAGAACGAGCTGTTCATAGAGATCGAGCAGCTCGAACAACTGCAAGGATCGAGCAGTCGATCTTTTTTGATCGATCTTGCCCATCACTAATTTATATCATCAGCTTATATAACGTGTCCATTAACGTGATGTCTCTGTAGTTTTTTAGTTCCAATTGATCACCACTGCATAATTATAACCTCCTTTCACTCCTCCGGGAAATTCTCTTCACCTCTCAAAATCGCGTTTAACCCTTTCGTCCCGGATGGTACATATGTGTACCACAAATGTGTGAAAACCCCTGGAACCTAAAATAATCGCTCGTTATCAGTGGAAATTGTACCAGGCCGTTGTTTATGCGTTTGGCTTTGAGGTTATGTACAAAAATCGCACGTTGTCTGCATGACTCTAGCTAGTCTAGCGCTAATTTCCATTGTCTGCGCGTGGTTCTGTGCAATTTTAGTGTTAAAACGTGTTTCAGTATTCCGGGACGAAAGGGTTAAAATATTTCTCACATGGTTTAACGCGGAGGGAAGAGAGACTCCCTCCGCGTTAAACCATTTCCAGGCCTCGCCCTTTATTCCGTCTAGACCTGTAGCTTTTGCCAATTTTATTCTTCTTATTGCTTCATTCAGTTCCTCTTCACCATAGTCGGTAATCTCATTAAAGACCTTCCTCTCATATCTTTCCTCTTCTGTGCCATTTCCTCCTATTAGCAGCTCCTCGAAATATTTCTTCCAACGATCAATGCCCTCTCATACTTTTTTAGGGTTCCTGCTTTTAGCGTACTCCCAAAGTTGTGATTCGTTATCTGTCTTCATGTTTTCCTGTTACTTACACACACTCCCGCATCATTCTTTTGCATCAATCAATTCCTTCCTTGTCCCCTTTCCTTCGCTTCAATCACTAATAGCCTTCCTTAATTATTTAGTGATTATAAAACCAGTCTTCCACCTCTCATCGTCTTTCTCACCATCCCCTCTTTAGTGTGTTTTCTTGTCTTTACCAGTTTAAAATTAACCCCCTCTATAGTTTTAACATACTCTTAGTCCTTGACTATGAATATGTCTCATTCCCTTCTTCCTCTCTTTCTCTCTCTTTACCATCTGTATTTTCTTTCCTTGCACAGCAATGCTAACCTTGCTCTCGCTGCAACATGAAAAAGGTGTCCTTTCTTCTTTCCCATTCTCTGAGGAATGGTTGTTACTGCAAACCTTGTAAAACTACGTATACCTCTTTATTCTCTTCTTCTTTTCTCTCTCTTTGTAATTTGTATTTTTTTTCATTTGCACATCAATTCTAATCTTTTTTTTTTCCTCTTCCTTGCGGATCCGGATGCACTGCAGCCTAGGTGGCTTATTGTACTACCCCATATTGTCTTACTCACGCAATTGTTCCGAACTCGATACCCTGCACTAGCTTGTGCAGGTCCTTCAGGTTTGCGTGTGGAAATCATTTGGTACCATTTGACTGTTCCCAAATACGATCCGTCTTTTGTTGTCCAGCGCATTACAGCTGCATAATATGTGTATTGCTGTTTCCAGCATTACAAAGCCAGCAGCTAGTGTCGCCGTTATATAATTTTGAAATTACTTTTACACAAAACACTTGTTTTTCGGTGAATAATGATTTTGTTGAATCTTTCAATTTTAAAAAGGGCAATATCAGGGGTTTATATGATGATGTCTTGAACATTGATTGGTCAGATGTTTTAAATTCTAAAAATGTTCATGAATCATGTGATACTCTTTACAAAATATTGTACACTTCCTTTACCAAACATATTCCTAAGAAGAAAAATCACCGAGACCGTAAGTGTAGACAATACCCCATGTGGTTTGATAACAGTATTATAAAGCTATTACAATATAAGAATAAACTACATAAAAAAAATCCAAGGAAAACCCACTTATGTTAGAAAAATATAAAGAAGTTAGAAAACGATTTAAAGAACAGTCAACAATATCTTTTCATCGCTTCATCGAGAATACAGAGCGTAATATATCCTCAATAATTTTGGTCTTATGTTAACAAGACAAAAAAAAAGATGTCAAGAATTCCTGGAATCATGAAAATGGGCGACACATCTTTAAACTCTTCTGACGAAATTCTTCAAGGATTTGCACATTTCTTCAGCAACGTTTACAGTGGCAGAGGTTGTAATAGTGTAAAAGGCGTATTTTGTGATGGTAGTGATGTGATGGATAACGATGGTAGTATCTTTAGCAATTTAAGAAAGTTTAAGGGAGACATTACAATGGGCCCTGATCAGATACCTGGATATTTTCTTAAGGACTGTGCGTCTTATCAGGTTACGCCTCTCGCACATATTTTTAATTTAATCTTAACAAATGGTATCCTTCTAGATCAGTGGAAAATAGCGCGTTTGTGCCCTGTTTTCAAGTCGGGTGATAGATCTAATATCAGAAATTACAGACCGGTTGCCATTATCCCTAATTTTTCAAAAATATTTCAAGGAATAGTTTGTAACTACATTCACACACATGCTGCACATTTATTAACACCTCATCAACACGGATTTTTCGTAAGAGAAGTACGCAATCTAACTTATTATGTCTTACGCAGTTTATATCTGGAGAGCTTGATCGCGGTGCTCAGGTGGATGTAATACACACAGACATCTCTAAGGCGTTCGATTGTATGCTACATGATAAGCTTATTTCATATCTAAAAAAAAACTATAATTTAGCGTCAAATGTGATATCGGCATTATATTCTTTTTTATTGGATAGACGCCTCTTTGTCGGATACATGGGTTGTCAGTCTGGGACATTTGTAGCAACAAGTGGTGTCCCGCAGGGATCCAACCTTGGCCCCTTGCTATTTCTAATTTTTATCAATGAAGTTGCAAATGTCTTGGACTGCAAATTCTTAATGTATTCATCGGCATACATTAAGAATTTGCCGTCCAAGACATTTGCAACTTTATTTATAAAAATTAGTTAAATGTTAAATTATACCGAGCAATTGAGACCGTCGATGATTGTTAATCTTCAAAATAATTTATGTAAAATGTCAGCATGGTGTGTCGAAAATGGTCTAAAAATAAATGCCTACGAGTGTCGTATTTTGTCGTATTGCAGGTTATAAAACAAAGTGCTTTTCGATTACACCCTGAATACTACACCTGTTCAGAGGGATAAATGTTTTAAAGATCTTGGTGTATTGTTTGACAACAAGTTAACCTTTAATTTTCACATACAAAGGGTGATTAATGAATCATAAATTGCTCGGATTTATAATTCGTAATAAAAATAGTGTACCGGCAATCCGTTTGTATGATTCATTTGTTACAAGTAAACTTATGTATTGTGCCGCTGTTTGGTCACCAGGCTATAATAAATACATTGAGATGTTGGAAAAAGTACAACGGCGCTTTTTGAGGTAGTTATATATTTATGTAAATTTCACATTTATCCCGATCATACAATATCGTATGAATCGTTATTGCGGGAATTTGATATTCTATCAATACAAAATAGACATAAATACGTTTTAATCCATGAACTGTACAAACTAATTCACTATCACACTGACAATTGCGATTTTTTACATCTTGTGAATATTTCAGTTCCTAGATTAACAAGCTCTATTATTAGCAATTACTCTACATCTCAAACCACGCAACATTCTTTTTCCTCACTGCAATGTATGTTAAGGAAGTACCACGAGGTACAACATGCTATTGACATTTTTAATCAGGATTGAAATGTATTTTCGTTATCTTTGAAATCTTCGCTATGATTAACTATAATTTTGTCATACTTTTATTAACTATTATTTTTAGGATTTTTACTTCTTGGTTTGTCTATGTGTCGCCGTGTCATATGTCGATGGGTGTAACCCTCAAAATGATAATTTTACAGGAGGCGATAAAAATTGATAATGTAACACAGATTTAAATTGTCAATATATATCATTTTGTTGGACCCTGCCAACTTCTCCTAATTTGTGACTTACGCCAATTGGCTAGGTCGTTAGTTGGTTGTTCTAATTTTGCATTTCTTTCTTTTTTTGAGTTGCGCCCTTTGGCCTATGACATGACGAGAAATAAACATCTAATTTATTTTGGGTTCCTTATTTGTATGTTTATGTTAGTTTTAATTTGTATTCATGCATTTGCTGTTAGAATGTTAATTTAATTTAATTTAACTTTTGTAATGTTTCCTTGTAATTAGGCTACGGCCTGTGATGGAAATAAATAAATAAATATAGACCGATTTTCCGGTGCACTTTAACAGTCATGTGGCATGTTAGCATTCCTATGGTTGTTTTTAGCTGCACCCTACTTAACGACAGTAGTCCTGCAGCTTGGTTAGAGTTAGGTCCTTTTATAATGGCCTTACTGTGGTTTAGGCCTGGACTATTTTCCCAGTACTCCTTATGTTTGTTACGAGTCCATTTTCTGACTTCTAGGCGACTCGACTTTTTTGTTATACCCAAAAGAGGTTCAGATCCCATAATTCTAATCTTGTTCTCGCTGCAATATGGGGAAGATTTTCTTTCCCATTCTCTGGGGAAAGGTCCTCTGTTCTTTCCTCCTCGTCAAACCATGAATACCTCTCCATTCTCTTCTTCCTCTCTTCATTTCTGTTTACCGTCTGTATTTTCTTTCATTTGCACAATAATGCTCTCACTGCAATATGAGGAAGATATCGGTACTTCTTTCCCATTCTCTGTGGAAAAGTCCTCAGTTCATTCTCAATCGCCAAACCATAAATACCTCTCTCTTCTCTTCTCCTTTTTTTCTTTCTCTGTACCGTCTGTATTTTCTTTCCTTTGCACAGTAATGCTCTCGCTGTAAAATGAGGAAGATTTTCTTTCCCATTCTCTGAGAAAAGGTTCTTTGTTTTTACTGTAATCCTTCTTAAACCATGATAACCTCTCTCTTCTCTTTTTCCTCTTTCTCTCTTTCTTTTTAGCGTTTGTATCTGTTTTCTTTTGCACAGTAAGGCATATCTTGTTCTTTCTGCAACATTTTTCCCCATTCTCTGTGGGAAGTCCTCAGTTATTTTTTTATTGTTACTGTAATCCTTCTTAAACCATGATAATCTCTCTCTTCTCAGTTTATTCTCAATCACCAAACCATAAATACCTCTCTCTTCTCCTCTCCTCTTTTTCTTTCTCTTTACCGTCCTTATTTTCGTTCCTTTGTACAGTAATGCTCTCGCTGCAATATGAGGAAGATTTTCTTTACTCTTTCCCATTCTCTGAGGAAAAGTCCTCAGTTCTTTTTTTATTGTTACTGTAATCAACCATGATAACCTATCTTTTCTCTTCTTCCTCTTTCTCTCTCTCTCTCCCTCTTTACAGTTTGTATCTTTTTTCTTTTGCACAGCAAGGCATATCTTGCTCTCTCTGCAACATTTTCCCCATTCACTGTGGAAAGGTCCTCAATAATTTTTATTGTTACTGCAACCTCTCTCTTTTTATTCTTCTCTTGTTTTCTTCTTCATTTCTCGCTGCAATAGTCGTTTTTATTAATCTTTCAAAAAAGTTAGTTTCTCTGCCGCACCCTGTACAAACTAACCTTTCCCCTTCTTCTCGCCTTTTCCTACGCTAGACTTTTCAGTGTCTCCATTATTTCTTATCTATCCTGTCACCATTTTACGCCTTGATTGAGTGCTTGATGAATAATAATAATACGTTTATTCCAGGGATTAAGAAAGAAAAGTATTTCGTTTTTTTTCTGATTGGATTAAAATCGAATTTTTTTAAATCGTTCTATTTGTTCTCGTCCAGCAAAGAAATAATTTCGTTTTCGGTAACCGAAAAAAATAACGGTTAATACCGGTTATTGAAAGAAATCTATTTTGACGGTAATAAGTATAGCGGTTCTTTACAATACGAATCTGATAGTATATTAATAGATTTAGTCTTCACAGATGAATTAAGTGCATTATCTTTATCTTTTGATTTTAAGAACTGTTCAATTTCATCCTCAGAGGCATTTGTGGAATCTGAAGATACATCTTCATGTTCTTGGTTTTTATTGTTTAGATTATTGAGAGCATTCCATGCATGAATAATATATGTTTTCGCCATCTTAATTTGAGGTGCAGACAGTACTATTTTGTATCTTGGATCAAGGAAAATTTCTGCAAGGATAGCGTCTTGATCAAATAAAATACTTTCTCGATTGTTCATTGAAATCACAAGTTTATTTGCAAAAGTGGTTTTTATTTTTTCAGTTTCAACATTACATTTAAGCCAACCACTATAAAATTCCTCCGCTAATAAGTGACTGTTGTCGCCGTTTTTGAGGACTTTAAAGCATTAACTATATTTTGTAGATTGGAACAATCTTTATCTGTCAAATGTAGTTCTTTGAAGGTTCCAGTCATATCATTGCAAAAATATTTTAGCAACAGAAGTATTTTAAGCATGTCTCTGTGCTATGCCATCGAGTAATACAATCCAATATAGGTCTCTGCAATTTCATTTGTTTAATAATTGTTAAAACACTCATTGATCTTATTTTTTTTTGCTACAGTCCTTGCTTTTAAAATATTTTTTTTTCTGAATCCTTATCCTTTAATGCATCTTCCACAGTAAGCTGTAGTGTATGTGCTGCACATCGCATATTACGTAATATAGGATTGATCTGATCCGTATCCACAAGTGCATCTATGTTGTCATTTTCATCTCCCTTTTCTTCGTTCGAATAAGAATATGATGAAGACGAAATCTTCATCATATTCTTCTTCTGTATCTGTGGTATAGTCTTGTTGCTCCTATAATAATCGTACTGCTTTGATCATGTTAGCCCCATTTCAAATTTTTCTAATACCATATGTATGACACTTGCAATGTATGAAGATGTATGTTCTTTAATTTCCTTCATTGTCAACGTACGCAGAAGAACACGGCCGTTATCTGGAAATTTAACATTAATCCCTAAAATACTCCGATCAAAACGAGTGGCAATAACTTTCCTTTTAATTCTTTCATTATTTTTGGCCGCAGATTTGTCGCTACGTTTATATTCTTTTTAATATTATCTGCATTAATTGTGATTTTTTTATCAAAACTATTTAACATTCGATCTATAATTGTTCGGAATCCAGAATCATTAAGAATAGTAATCGGCTTTCCATTTACTCTAACCAATTCTGTACAAGCTTCAATCAATATGTTCGGAGTAATGTTTACGGAAATATTTGTTTGCATTTTTATTATTGCACTGTCTAGTGTGGATTGCACAAGGCGTTTCTTTTTAGCTGACGTGATATCGTACAAATCCTTGTGGCAAGATTGAATATGTCTCTGCATATTTCCTGCGTGGTTTTCCGTCACCAATGATTTGCAGCCTTCTATGTTGCATGCTGATTTATTGTATTGAAAATATTTCCTGAATACATTCTCTTAGTATCGTCCACTTCCTTTTTCTTTAATAGCTTAAATAAATAAAAAAATAGTTATAATAGTAAAACCATATATGAAAAATTCACTTACCAGCACTATACGCCTTTGAAGGAAGTGAACTATCTTGAAAATGTACAACAATAATCACACTACTGCTTAACAGTTAATACCGGCTTTCTTGTTCAACTAAATACTTAATGAAATGTCTGTCAATTTTATTTGAAATAAGATTACAGCATTTGCAAACACGTTTCTTCATGCACATATACAAAATGCAGCCGTGCGCAGGGTTAGCTATGACGTCATTGCTAACCCGTTCCGAACGTAGTCGCACGGCGTTGATCAGCGGTCGGCATTACAGGAATTCAACCGTTGAATTTCTGGACAATACTGCCAGATGAGAGGGATAATATCTCTCCATCGCAGAATTTTTGAGTCCGAAATACAATTTATAATTAAATAATGTCTGTACTAGTTCATATAATTTGATAGAATAACTGTTACAGATTTCTGTATTGAATGTGTTAAAATGCATTAAACTATTAAAAAGTGAATAAAGGGGACAAAATGTTATGGATTAATTAATTTTAGTAGGTAAAATTGTTTCCGTTTTTATAAGTGAAATAATAAAACCTGGTCTTACCAAATTAAAGCATGAAAATTTGAATTTCATAATGATAGCCTCAATTGACTTAACATCTTTGAATTCAAATATTAGCGCACTCGTATTCAAAGATTTTATTGTGGGTCGATGAGAGGACTTTGCGCGAAGATCTTGTTAAAATGATTTCACTAGAGTAAATAACGGTTAAAAACGTTATTGAAAAATCTAAATTTCGTTTTTGTTCTTGAACCGAAATTTACATTTTCGTATTCGTCTTCGTTTCTTAAAAAAAAATCACTTAATATCGTTATTTCGTTTTCGTTTCGTTTTTAGTCCCTGGTTTATTCAATGTAGAAGTGGTACATGAGGTCTACAATAACTTTTACATATAAAATTATTTATTTTATGCTCCACCAACTACTAATTGAAACGTCAGAAAGACGGAAAAATCGACTAAATAGTGGCATACAAATAGTCATCTATAGAATAGCATTCTTTGTCTATCAAGTATTAGAATATGTTTTTTTTAAATACTTTTTCATTTGTTATATTTTTTATATGATGTGTGGGACATTCATCAAGCACTCCTTCACATCAGGCAAAGGTCAGAAGTTGAGATTTTTCCGAAGAAACGTTATATACAACGTTTGTTATATAATACCTGAGGAACTGAATGTGAAAATGAATGTGTAGCTATTGCATCTTCCACAGTAAGCTGTAGTGTATCCACAAGTGCATCTATGTTGTCATTTTCATCTCCCTTTTCTTCGTCCGAATAAGAATATGATGAAGACGAAATCTGAATGTGAAAATGAATGTGTAGCTATTTGTATTTAAAATGTTTCAAATTTGCGTCAAAAGATATCGCGACAAATTTCTCGAAAAGAAAAAAAAATTTTAATTAACATTTCTTCTAAAAACTTTTATTCGCTAAATATTTATTTGTTCCAAATGAACATTTCGGTCACAACGTGATCATTAATTACATCATTTTCACGTATTTCGCTTACAACTATTAATAATTTACTTAATTGTTAAGGCTTCCACTTGATTGTACATGGTCTATTATAACTTAATAAAATACATTCATTTTGTTTGCATAACTATTATATATTCTTTTTCGAATATAATGTTGTCGAAACTATAGTCACTAAATAAAAAAATAGTTGTTCAAACAAAAAGGGTTTTATTAAGTATTAATAATTTATGTAATAAATATGAATAAATGATTAACAATCACAGGAGACGTATGACATCTTAGTAAGAAAAGAAATGAAGTATGGGTTAATTTTTTTGTGTGCGTAAAGTTATGCCAATAATTTGATTAAAAATCAACCAATAAAACACAGATTAGATTGAATAACTTTATATTTAAAGTAATAGTTGTAAGCGAGCTACGTTAAATTTAAAGTTATTCAATCCAATCTGTGTTTTATTGGTTGATTTTTAATAATTTATTCATATTTATTTCATACAATATGAACTACCAATGTCTAAATATTAAAACCATTAATTATATTAATAATTTATTAATAAGAATTACACAGTACTAACTGTGGTTTTATTACAATTATCATCATTGTTTTCCTCAATTGGAATTTGTTTTAGAGTACAAGAAATCGATTGCTCATATTTCGAAAACTTCACCGCCTTGGCGTGGAAACAGGAGAACCGCAGGCAGAGCATACAAAAATCGGCGGAGAAGAGCATAACCGAGCCGGCGCCGAAGGAGTCCAATCTGGGCATCACTTCCGTCGACTGCAGCCTCACGCTGAACGAGAAAGAGAAACTTTACGTGGAAATGCTTTATACGATCGCCAATACTGTAAGAAAGACGAATCCATGTATTAATTAGCGCTTGCAATGAGAATCGATCTTTAATAATAAAAACAAAAAATATGGAATTGATGATAAAAATAAATATATTTACTATTACTGTTATTGTAGTGTTAAAGGAGAGAAAGTGCTCCTTAAAAATGTTGTAACTCAGAACGTACAGGAAGAGCAACTAATCCAAAACAACTGGTCTGATTAACAAATATATAGTTAATCAGACCAGTTGTTTTGGATTAGTTGTTCTTCCTGTACGTTCTGAGTTACAACGTTTAAAGGAGCACTTTCTCTCCCTTATAATATATATAAACATCTTTATTCCTAAAAGTAACCAACAAATTTATATTTTATACAGAATATTTAAAAACAACAATTTATGTATACATACAATGTACTTCAGGGAAACGGCTATCGACCGGAGGTCTTTCAGCCTTATATTTATAAACAATAGGAAACTTTGTTTACCTAACATACATACTTGCTGAGCGAAAAATCAGCATCTTTTTTCTTAAGCACATTCAAATAATTACAAATGTAAATTTTTGTTTATTATCATCAATTTAATAATTTTGTTTTAGCAAATTATACAATTAGATCGCATTATTGTTGTTGTCTTTTTTTATAGGTCGGTGCTCCCGCTCCGGGTGGACAATACGCTCATTTCAAAGAAGACTTATATTTGTACGGACAAAGGGCTTTCGACGTGCCCACCGATAGACACTACAGGATGCTCCACATGGCCGGCGAAGAAAAACCTCCTGTCATAGTGCTCAGCGTCGTTGTCATTGAAGCGGAGGGATTAGAAGCCAAAGACGCAAATGGTAACAATAATATCACAGTTGTATTAATGTTATGTCCGATATATCTTTAATTTTTTTTTTGGGGGGGGGGGGAGGGTGTTTTGGGGCTGTAAAGAGCAGTTCATACATCGCATCCACTTAAGCTAAACTTTAGGTTCATTGTGATATCTCCTCTCAAACTAATACAACACATACAGATTGTAAAAAGGTTGCAGTATTGCAGCAAGATGGATGCAATGTTGCTACAAGATTAAAATATCAGCCTTTGGTAATATTGCATTTTATGATTGCTGCAAGATTGCATTGTGTGATTACTGCAAGATATGTAGAGTGTTCTTATAAATGTGGCCTACTATTGGTAAGTTAGCTAATACAGATAGCGGACCCTGGGTATAAAACAGTCATCTCTTGGTCAACACATCCACGAAGGAAAAACGAACCAATTTCAGATTAAAGTAATTACACCGCAGTTCATACTGAATTATACGCTTGAGGCGGCCTCTGTCGGAGAAAACGAAGCGTTTCTTATGTTGGAGGTCACGCGCTTTTAGAGATGCATTTGCAACACTAATGCAATATTGCTACAATATTGCACCGCAATGGTGTAGCAACATTGCAATGTGTCATAACATCAACGTTCTGTCAATTTTGCAAAACAACGCTAGTGCAATATTGCTGAAATATGCGTTGTATGGGCAGTGACTAAGATCAGGCAGCATCCAATATTTCTTCTTAGATCAAACATAAGACGTTCCACGGACAGGAGGAAGCCCTAAATTCTTCCTGTCCGTGGAACGTCTTATGTTTGACAGCGCTGGACATTCGTGAAGGATGTGTCCTGTCATCTCATCTTCGTTATTATATATTCATATTCTTCTTATTATATTATGAAGAAAGATGTTGTTTAAAATTGTAAAGATACCACCTTCTGATATTTTCATGGTGTCAGCTCTCTCATTTAGCTTCAGTTTACCGTCTTATAAAACTATTAGCTGAATATTTTCTATGATTTCCCTAACTGCCGATTTTCGGCGACCAATGATTCTAAATGCACTGTTCAGCGCCATCGGTGCTTGATGATCCTGCTTAAATTCAGAATACCAGTCAATAATAAATGATTTCCTTGGCGCAGAATCCTCATAATGCTTATCAAGCCACTATTTGAGTCCAACAATATTTTCCCTATCAAAAACCGTGATTAATCAACACACGAAATTCCTTTCTATCCATTGTTTTGAAAATTACAAAACTGGGGATAAATCCTGTTTCTTACCGCCATTACTACCTGATTGTATATATTACTCCGTAAAATTATTGTCTGTACATTATTCCTTGATAATGACGATAAGTCGAAACTAGTTATAATAATAATAATAATAATAATAATAATAATAATAATAATAATAATAATAATAATAATAATAATAATAATAATATAAGCTTTATTGTTCAACAGGAAACCCAATTACAGAATAATACGAGATATCAATAGAAATAAACATACATAAATACAAATGAAATAAGAGTAAAAAAAAGGACAATTCATATTTTGAGTGACGGTGAATATATACATGTATCATTTAAATGAAAATGTCTTCGTAATACTCTTATGAGCACTTGCACAGTACATGAACTGGTGAAAGTTGCAGGACATTTGAATTGGAAGTCATTAATCTAAACGTGGAGGCAAATCTTGTGTGTTTTGTAGGCACGTTAAATGGCACTTGAGCTAGGATATCCGGGCGATTAATTTCTTCATATATCTCGAACAGCTCAGAATTCTTCTAGAGACAAGAGAATCCATGCCATGACGTTGAAGAAGTTCGTCTTGCGGCGTTCCAGTAGTAGGATATACCTGGTCAGCTCTAAATGAAAGAAATTTCAAAAATCGACGGTGAATGCGGTTCAGGAATAGCGAATGACTGGCATAGATGGGAAACCATATTAAAGTATTATATTCCAATTTACTTAAAACAAACGAAGAGTATAAAGCTTTCAGAGCATCTATATTGCGAAAGTTACGACTAACGCGTATAATAAAACCTAATGTCTTAGAGGCATTTGCACAAGTAAACTCAATATGGTGTTTAAAAGTAAGTTGGCGGTCAAAAACAGTACCTAAATCTTTAAAAGTTGTACATTTCGATAATACGTTTCAGGAAATATGATATGAAGAGTCAACTGACGTGTGTGTACGGAAATAGCTCATTACACAGCACTTCTTAATGTTGAGGTGAAGATGAACACGGTCACACCACTTAGCGATTATATCCAAGTTGTCTTGAGGAGTGAAGACATCA
Organism: Philonthus spinipes; assembly: GCA_963082785.1. NCBI lineage: Eukaryota > Metazoa > Arthropoda > Insecta > Coleoptera > Staphylinidae > Philonthus > Philonthus spinipes. Next base: position 12,577,078 of record OY720311.1, read on the forward strand.
TTGGTACTATTGATTTTTTGGTATATTTTAATGTCATACGCATATGCCAAGACAGGGCAAGTAAGCATACTTAATAACTTATTTATAAAGATGTTGAAAAGTAATGGTCCTAGACAAGAGCCCTGAGGAACACCAGAGGCGGGAGAGAATTCATAGGATTTGAAGCCGTTATAGAACACATAGCAGGAATGATTTGATAAGTAGGACTTGATGAGGTTAGTAACTGCAGGGACTGCACCCAAAGCAGCAAGTTGGGAAATAAGTATCTCATGGTCCATAGCGTCAAAGGCGCGAGAAAAATCAGTGTAAATGACTTCCACCTGACCACGTGCATCTAAAGAATCGGCTAAATACTGAGAAATTATAGCTAAATTAGTTGTAGTAGACCTGGCGGGCATAAATCCATGTTGATATGAAGATATCATACTGCGAATGCCATTAAATATTTCACTATGTAGCACAATTTCAAAAAGTTTCGCGAACTTGGACAAAATGGATATTGGACGATAATTGCTGAGAATAGACTTTCCACCTTTTTTATGAACCGGACAAAGTCTAGCACGTTTCCACAAAGTAGGAAATGTACACGAGGAAATTGCCAAGTTTATTATTGTGCATAAAGGAGTAGCTAGAATGAACCTGCAGTCACGAAGAAGAAAACTAGGAGTATTGTCATCGCCTGCTGTAAATTTATTTGGAAAACGAGCCATCATGGCAATTAGTTGCGACTCATCTACTTTAGTTATGAAGAACGGAGAATTAATACTAAAATCACTGTTCAACATCGATTGATCAATAGAGTGGGTGTGGTTGAGTTTAAAATTAAAGACATCAGCGAATCCATTTGCAATATCATGGGGATTAGAAAGGTCCACTTCTTCATTTCGCATTACACTAGGGATGCGAGTTGTTCCACGTTTACTAGAAATAAAATTCCACAGATCGGCGGGATTTTTCTTAAGATTAGATTCAGTTTCATGCACGAATACATATATGAATACATATAATAGAATTTTAGTTTAAGATTACGTTTTATATTAGGGGTAAACCAGGACAGATAATCACTATACGTAGGTTTATATGTAGGAACATGTTTGTATAACACCAAGTACAGTATATCATAAAATTTGGAAATCATTTCGTCAACAACTGTGCATCATTTAAAGTATTCCAAGATACAAAGGTCACTGTACAAAGCAGAAAAGTTAGCTTTACGAAAATTTAACCGCATATTATTGTTGCTTGGAAATGGCGGAGTACATTTAGAGTTATATGAAAAAATAATGTCCAGTGCAGGGTGATAACTATCTTCAGGAACAAGAACAAAATCAGTACTGGAAATTATAAAATCAAGGTCATGATTGCTCAAAACTAAGTCTAACATTGTATTAAACCTGCTAAGAACATTGTTATACTGTCTTAAATCAAGAACGCTGGCAAAGTAATTAAAACACGATGTTTTGGAATTGGGTGATATACGATTATCATGGAAAGATGGTAGACCTATAAGGATACATTTTTTATTAAATAGGTGCGCTTCTAATAGTGAGGTTAGTAAATCTAAATCATCATAGAGGAATATAAATTACACCGACAAAAATAGTGCTTGATCCCAAACGGCTCTTACACAGAAGAAAATCAACAAGAGGGACAGCTGATGAGATGTCACTAGTGTCAACAAGTGAAATTGAAATATGATGCTTTGACGCCAACAAAACACCTCCACCCTTTGAACGATTTACTCTAACGAAGTTACGATCGGAACGAAAAACATTAAGATTGTTCGGAAATAATTCATTGTTAAGAACAGAGTCGTCTAACCAAGTCTCTGTAAGTAAAATAAAGTCAAAATCGAGGTTGCAGCAATTCTTGTAAAAAAAACATTTGTTTTTGACTTTAATCCCCGAACATTTTGATAGAAAATAGTCGTAGAATTGGATAACCTGTTGGGACCTATTAGTTTTCCGTCTGGATAACAGGAATACCATTCTTATATTTAATTTTTAGGTTGCTTTCACCATTAGTAGTACGCTGAATTGGTAAAGTTGGCAAATAAAAAATAAGTGCCTTTAATTTTAAATTCTTTTGATATTCCTACTGTTTTTTGTTGCTGTTATTAATTATTCCTTATTGTTATGATTTAGGTTTCAGTGATCCTTACTGCATGCTGGGCATCCAGCCAGTGGCGGCTCCGTCCTCGCCGCAACCGCCGCCCTCGATGCCGCAGCGCACCCTTTCGGACAACACTTCGTGCGGGGAGAACCTGCTGCAGATGAACCTCAGCAACCACGAGAAGCTGAGGAAGCACCACAGCTTCAAGCTCAGTTTCAAGCGGAAGGACGGCAGGGTCCGCGAGCACAGGGATTCGCTGGGCGGCGCCTTGCCTGCGAAGTTCATCAGGGCCACCTCCGTCAAGCCGCACACGCTCAATCCCAGATGGAACGAGAAATTTAGATTGTAATTATGCTACTGATTGCGCCAAATATACGGTTTTCAGAACGACAATGAAATATAAAAAAAGCAAATCCCGTGCTTATAAATCTACTAACATTTCCTGAGACAATTTAAATACAATTTAATTTTAGCCAAAACTAATGTATCACGTTTAGAAATTTACTTTACTTTTCTGAACGTGATACATTAGTTTTGGCTAAAATTAAATTGTATTTGAATTGTCTCAGGAACAGAGAGAACTCTGTTCGTTTGATTAAATCAAAGTAATTGTATTAACTTACACGAAATAAGAGAGTCTTTTCATCTTGAAACCATTTTTAACTTGCAGAAACAACAAGATAAAACCGAATAAAAATATAACAGAATGGAAAAGGGAAGTAAATGTTCAGCCACCATTCATCTAGCGTATGGATAACTTGTGATGGCCATTTTGGTTTTTCGAACCTCATAAGACTAGTGTGTTCCACATGCAATGCCTTGATGAAGGCGGCTGAATGGAATTTGTGTTGTGGTTATATACCCGATATTAATCATAATAAATTAAAGATGAAGGTAGAAATTTAATGAAACACTGCTTGTATCACACCCTTGGTTTTTTATTCCGTAAATAGTTTCGATTTAGTACCTTCATATTAATAATAAACATGCATCACAAAGTAATATGGCTTCAACAATTAATTATATAAATATTCCTCATTTTGCAGTAAGAGTAAGAATTGCTGTGCAAGCTTTTTCAGTCTCACGTTATCTATAACGGATATATTACAATTAGAGCAGAAATTACAACTTAAATTATATATAAAACTTATATATCGATTCAATACGCTCTATTTTTCTATCCTCTACGTTTTTATATGTCTGTTCTTCGAATTCCTATTCATTACTTTTGTAAGAAATTAAGTAAAATTAAATTTTATTCAGACCTAATGTAAAACATTCAGAAAAGTGAAATAAAGTTCCTTCTGTTCGTTTGATTAAATCAAAATAATGCCATTAACTTTCATGGAATGGGATAGCTTCCACTTCTTGAAACCAGCTTTAATTTGCAGAGAAAATAGGAAAGTACTAAGAAAAAAAAGTAATAGAATAGGATCTTTCTCATTTTGCAATGAGAGTAAGGATAGCTGTGCAAACATTTTCTATTCCACGTAATCTATAATGGTATCAGTTGTAATTACTACTCAGTCATTTTCTGTACACCGATTGAATACGTTCTATTTTTCTATTCATATTATGTTTGTTCTTCGAATTTCTATTCATTAGTTTCATGAGAAATCATTGCGTAGAACTGAATTCCAGTGATTTAAGGGTGGAATACATAGGGTTCAAAAATAGGCCTAATTTTAGGAGTGGATTCAGAGAAGAAAAATAAACCAATATTTTTCGCTCCATTTGTATTTAATTAATTATACTTTTGGTAATCAAATTAAATATAAATCACTAAAAGAAATTAAAATTTGAAAAAAAAAATCATAAAATTAAAAAGAAGTGCCTACTTGAGTGAACTCTTCTGTGCCGGGGAGTACAGAGGTTCAATATAATAATAATAATAATATTCTTTATTTTCCACAATAATATAATATTACAAGATCCTAAAATTATTACAAACAATATATATTGTAGAAAACCCATGGGCGGAGTACAGAAAATAGCTTATATGTATAAGCAGATCTGCTTTAAACTCAACTCAAATGAAATTAAGAATAACATTATGGCTTAAACTTAAATAACAATATCATGAAAACAATATATAAGAAAAAAACATCACTATATTACTAAAAAACTTATATAATAACAACATTATTATTAATAATAATAATAATAATAATAATAATAATGATAATAATAGTAATAATAATAATAATAATAATTGCAGCAGTTACAAAAACTAAAAATACTAAAAATACCATCACTCTAAGTCACGAGAAAATATTAAATATTTTACAGATCTTTTGAATGCTAGCAGTGATTGATTTTTGTACTCAGTTGGAATACTGTTGTACACTTTTACTACATTATAAGTAAAACTGCGCTCAAAATAGGTCGTTCGGTGAATTAGTGGAGTTAAGAGGCCTTTATTTCTTATATTAATGTTATGTACATCAGTGCGAAATGATATTTTTTTTGTAAAGATATGGTGGGCATTTCAAATGGATTATTTTGTTAAACAAACATGCCATATGCAAGTATCTCCTTCCTTCCATGTTGATCCAGTTGGTAATTTTTAATGTGTGTGATATTCGATCATACTTTCGTATGCCGTGGATTAATCTGAGACATGAGTTCTGCACTAGCTGAATTCTTTTTTGTGTAGCTGCAGTCAAACACGGCCCATACACTGCATCGCAAAAATTGAAATGCGAAAGAACTAAACTATTGCATAACAAAATTTTCAATTCTCGTGATAGAAAAGATCTAGCCGCAAAAATCAACTTAAGGTTACAGTAAGCAATTCGGATACACTTTGAAATTTGTGAGGAAAACCTTAATTTTTTATCAACAATTAACCCAAGATTTTTGGCTTCCTCAACAAAAATCAAAGGTACATTGTTTAAAAATATATGTATGTCTTTTTCACTAAGTTTTTTACTGAACAGTATAGCTACTGATTTATTAGGGTTAATTTGTAAACCATGTTGAGTACATGCATCAGTAAATGTTTGTAGATCGGAATTTATTTCATTTACAGCATTTATAAGATCGCAGCTTTTGAATGAGTGTAGCAACTGTGTGTCATCTGCGTACATATGGAATTTTAAATATTTAAAGTATTGCCCGAAGCTGCACGTATATACCGCATACCAGAGAGGTCCTAGAATTGATCCCTGAGGTACACCTCTGTTGGTTTTATACGGCTTAGACGAAACATTTTCTATGACAACTAATTGATCACGATTTGAGAGGTATGAATCAAAGAAAGATAATGCACTATTAGCTAATCCAATATAGTGAAATATTGACATTAAAATATTATGATCTATAGTGTCAAAAGCTTTGCTAAAGTCAAGCAGTATTAGCACACTGTCTTCACCACGGTCTCCAGCTCTTAATATGTTATCTGTAATATCGAGTAATGCGGTGGTATAGCTGTGGTGGGGCCTAAAACCCGATTGCTGCTCAGGCAAAATATTATATTCTGCTAAATGTACTCGTAATTGTGTGTCTACTATTTTTTTCGAGAATCTTAGAAACCGTGGGTAGTATACTAATTGGCCTAAAATCGGATGTAGAAGTAGGCGTTGAAATTTTAGCAAGTGGTCTAATTAATGCATGTTTCCAATGAGTAGGAAAATGATTTGAAAGCAGACATGAGTTAATTATATGTGTTAATAAAGGTATAATATATGGACAGCAAAGTTTTAGCATAAATGCCAGTGGCATTAGTTTTAATATTATTTAATGTTTTATACACCTCGAAAGTATCTACTAATTTAAACTCAAATAATTCATTGAAATTACATTTTCTATTAGTTTTATAAAATTGAATCACATCTTGATTGATAATCGGAGTATTAGATAAAGAGGAAATGAAATAATTGTTAAAAGATTCTGGATCTTGAAGTGATATGGGAACTGATATTTTAGGTTTATTAGAAATATGTACTTCTTTTAATGCTTTCCATAACTGCTTTGGAGCTGTGCGAAATTTAAAATCAAAGTATGCTTTCTTTTCTTTTCGAATCGTATTTGTTGTCAAATTTCTAAGAGATTTATAGTAGTTCCAGTGTTCAGGTTTTTTTTTTTTTTTGTACTTACTGAGGGCATTATTTCTTAACTGTATCATTAATTTGATATTATTAGTTATCCAGGGTGTTATTGGTTTTGTAAATCGAGAAGTCTTATAGGGAGCATGTTTATTAAATAATTCACAAATCAGGTTATTAAAAGCACTCACTTTGTCATCAATATAGTTCATAGTGTAGATATTGTGGAATGATAACTTTTGAAGATCATTAGCAAAGTTTTCATAATCTATATTCTTGAATGTTCTGTATGTATGGTATGTAGTTGTATGTTTAAAATGGTTTACTATAATGTCACCAAAAATTAAATCGTGATCTGTTATTATTATTTATTTATTATTTCTTATTAAATTAGGATCTGATATTATAATTAAATCTATAAGGGTATGACTATTTGAACCAATTCTAGTAGGCGCATCTATCACTTGTGTAAGGCCAAATGAGTCCAAAAGAGCTTTAAAGGATATTGTTAATAAGTTTGAATTATTATATACATTTATATTAAAGTCTCCCATACATATAATTTCATCATTAGTTGGTAAAAGTTCAGATAATGTTATATCAAATTCATCCAAAAACGAATTATGATTAAAATTTGGAGGTCGATATATAACTCCAAATGCAAATTTATTACCATGCACACTAATCCTAACCCAAAGTTGCTCTATATTGCTTGAAGTTGATATAATGTTGCATTCGAATGTGTCCCTAATGTAAAATGCTACACCACCCCCACGCGTCCCTCTATCGCAACGGATAATTTTGTAGCCTTGAATGTAAATATTTTCAGATTGCATATCTCTACATAACCATGTCTCAGACAAACCCACAACATCATATGACGCATTCAGGATTAAATCTTTTAAAGAACTAATATGAGCAGTTAATGACCTAATATTAATGTGTGCTAGTTTAATTAAACTAGAGGCCATATTCCTATGAAAACCAATAAAAAGAACACTGCATAATCATAAATATTTCCACGCTGTCATAATATTCAGTAATTAGTGTGATAGTATTAAACAGAAATTATTAAGTAATATATTATATATATAAAATGATACAAGTTATACTTTATATAAATATTAGCAATTCAAAATAGTAAATTGTCTTAATTTTGATAAATAAAATAAAATATAAACCCTGTTTGTTACTACTGCAATTGTTCGAAAATAATATATATTGTAAGAGAAAACTAACTTAAAATGTAAACAGATACAAAAAATAAATCTAAAGTAATTTTCTTTAGAAGTACTTTAGTGGCAATTTTACGGTTGCACAAATAATGAATTATTGTTCGTAGTTATAAAAAAATATTTCTTCACTTCATTATCAGATTTGAAATATATTACACCATTTACCGTCCACACGTTTCGAAAACCATATTTATCTGACAGTTTTTTAATTTGAATTAGTCTGGCACTCGTGAGATCTTCCTTAATGACTAACTGTGTGCCTTTTAATTTAGGCTTGTTTTTATACACCTCTGATTTCAGTTTATGCGAAGAAAATTTCACTAATATCTGTCGATTGATATTAGCTTTTTTCGCCAACTCGATAACACTCTTCTATGCAGTCCGATGACACAGTCATATTTAATTTATCGGCAAGTTTGCGTACACTTGCCGATAAATTAAATATGACAAGTTCTTCTGTACGCTCATTCTTCTCCTCCTTGATACCAAATATACATATATTTTTTTCTGCGGAGTTGTTGTTCCATGGAGTCTTGCTTCGCATCACATTCGACCTTCAGTGCTTGATTGTCCGATTTTAGTGATTTTATATTATCCTCCAATTCACTTATCTTAGTTTGATAAAACCCAATGATGTCCTTCATTTCCTCTTGGATTATACTCTTTATTGAATAGGAGATGGTTTTAACGAATGCGTTGATGAATGATTCCTTTTTAAATGTGTCCGTGATAACTTCTTCGAACTCCAATATTTGTGCACGTGAGAACATCATTTTATTAGTATACACAGTAATAACACACTGTGTATACTAATATGAAGTTTAACACGTAATTAAATTAGGTATTTTACTACGAATATTAATTGAGTTGTACAGACCGTAAAGATAGCGCGTTCTACTCGGTCGCCATCACATCCCACGGCCGTGTGTGAAACAAAAAAAGTGCATAGTTTATTAAAGTATATTCAATTGAGCTCAGCATATACCTAAATCCGGCAACAAAAAATATTTTATCATAAAAAAAATCATTAAAAAATAGTAATAATTTTCATTAAAGCATTGCACATGGAACACACTAGTCTGATGAGGTTCGAAAAGCCGAAATGCCCATCACTACTTTTCCACAAGCTAGACGAATGGCGGTTTAACATTTCATTAAATGTTTTTTTTTCAACTTCAATAATGAAGAAAATATGTTATTGAAACAAATGAAGTTTATATGTAGGTATATTCTGAGAAGAAATAAATTTCAACCATTTAAATAATAGGGAAATCAAATTTAAATGAAATCTCTTTGCTTAGCAGTCTCCGGCGATTTTGAAAACATCACTGTTCAGGATAAGCATAAAAACACATGTCTAGCATACATATACGATTTTCTCTTAGTCAGCGATCCCTGAACCATAGTAAATATTAGTGATGGGCAAGATCAATAAAAAAAATCGACTGCTCGATCCTTACAAGTGATCGAATCGTTCGATCTTTATGTGAGGCTCGATCTTTTTGATCAGTAATTGAGTATAGAGTATATAAAAAGTTGAATTTTTTGTAGTGTTGGTCAAAATCGAGTAATATTAGTAATTCAGTATTTATAAATGTGCAATTTTAAATTGATCTTTTTGATGGCCTCTATCTTATCAAGGCTTGATCTTTCGAAAGGCTTAATTTTTTTCTAGTGTTGGGAAAAATCAAATAGTATTAGTAATCGAGTTTTTCTAAATAAGCATTTTTAAATAAATAAGGCAGTAATTACCAATAAATTGACGTTTTTCAATTAATAGGGAACGGTTACTCATAGCAATAGAATATGTTGCATTAATAAAATTATCATTATGAACTGTGGAGGCTTCTGCTTCGTTATACATGTTAATTCAATCAAATAAAACACTTTAACTTTGTTTGTATAACACACTAGTGTGTTATACAAACAAAGTTAAAGTGTTTTATTTGATTAAAATTATCATGTATTTAATTTAGCAGTAACAAAAAAAAAATCGAAACCAAGATCTCTATCTTGGTCGATCTTTTCGATTATTTTCCGACTGATTTTCTGAGTGAATTGATCATGTTGTGCGATCCAGCTCGAGCAATTTCGAACGGATCAATCGGCCTAGGTAGGATTATTGAATCACATTGTTTCTTTAAGTTATTTTGTTTTATACAAAGTGAGATAGCCTTTATTAAGGTCAGAAACTCACATGTTATTTAGCCATAATAGAATAAAAATTGAAAAAAAAGTGTCAATTTAATCATAAAAACTTCAAAATACAATATGTATAAGTTTCAATTTTTTTTATTTTCATTATCGTGAAACATTAACCGTTGATCTTTCACGGTAATGAAAATAAATATTTGAAACTTATACATATTGTATATTGTAGTTTTGTTAATAAATTGGCACTATTTTTTCTTCATTTAATATAAATTAAATTAAAATAAAAAACGACTGCTCTCTCCTTGCAAGTATCGAGCCGCTCGATCTTTCTGATCAGCTCCATCTTTACGAGTGGCTCGATACTTCAACTGATTGATCGATCTTTGAAATGATCGATTTTGCCCATCACTAGTAAATATCCTCCTCTTCTTCCTCTTCTTCTTGCCAGGACATAATAGGTAGTCAGTTTTTGTATAAGAGCATCTGTCAATTTTACTTGTTATAGCATTGATTTGAAAGATTTTATTTTACACAAGGTTCCCCCCTCAATTTTATTCAGACTTAATGTATAACATTTATAAACGTGAAGTAAAGTTCCTTCTGTTCGTTTGATTAAATCTAAATAATTCCATGAACTTTCACAATATAGCCTTGTCCTCCTGAAACCAGCTTTAATTTGTTAGAATTTTCTTGTTGTTGTTGTTTGTTCTATTTTACTTTTCTAATAGTTTATTTTTCTTGCTTCTAGATTTTGTATTAGATTTTCCTTCAGACTTCTATGTCGCTACAAGATGACTTTTCTTAGAAAAGTAAAATAGAACAAACAAGAACAAAAAAATCGCATCTGTAGCGACATAGAAGTCTGGAGGAAAACCTAATAAAAAATTTAGAAGCAAAAAAAAATAAACTATTAGAAAAGTAAAATAGAACAAAATAACAAAAACAAAATTCTAACAAATTAAAAAATGTTTGTAAAACTTACAGTGTAAGTATTTTTTTGCAGTTGGAAAAAGGGATCGATCGAATTTTATTGAAATTTTATTGATCATTGCCAGAATTTTTCTTGTTTAATTTCATTGTAAATTAAAACTGGTTTCAAGAAGACAAGGCTATATTGTGCAAGTTAATGGAATTGTTTTGATTTAATCAAATGAATAGAAGGAACTTTACTTCACGTTTCAAGAGGACAAGGCCGTTTTTCTCGCTGTTTTTTAGAAGGTGTCGCAATAACGCCGTCTTTTCTTCTGAATTCAAATTCACGCCTAAATTCATCTCCTATACTTTTAATTGAACGGCCATCATTGTTATTACTGATTAGTCGGTAGACTATTCATTATAAAAATAATTTAATTAACTTTCATAATATAAATAGAAAACAGTCAATAGTCACAGAGCTAAATGAGGAAATAATTTATTAATTATTTTCAAATCATTTTTATTTAATATACTTTCATAATATAGTATAGCCTTCTTCTTCTCTTGAAACCAGCTCTATTTTTCTAGATTTTTTGTTCTTTTAATTTAATTAATGGTTTTAATATTTAGACATTGGTAGTTCATATTGTATGAAATAAATATGAATAAATTATTAGAAATCAACCAATAAAACACAGATTTAGTATATATATATATATAATCGATGTCCCTTTTTACCAATTGGTGTCGGGGTCTGATTTAGTTTAATAGATTATTTCCATGCTTCTAGATTTTTTTAATAGATTTTATCCTCCAGACTGTTAGATTTTTCTTGAAGTTTATTTCCTCGTCTTCGGGAGTCTTCTATGTTGCATCTGGATCATCGCCGTTTTACAGAAGGTGTTGTCGCTATAACTTCTTCCTTCTTTCTGAATCCAAATTCGCGTCTCATCATCATCACATTTATCTTACGAACAGCCATCATTCTTGTAATAAATTAATAAGTAGACTATTAATTACTTACTTCATGCAAGTTTCCACGAAGGTCCAAGGTATTGGAAATTGTATGATTATAGCTTTTCAAGTTCAAATTGAGACTAATCAATTTCAAATTGGAAATAATTTAATTTCAAATTGTACATTTTATAACTGCCATGCAATAAACAATATGAAATTGAGAATTAACTCATTAAAATTGAGATTAATCATTTTCAAAATGATAATTAACAAATTCAAAATAAGATTTGTCAAAGTGACAGCTAAAACCAAGAAGACAATATTCCTATTTTGTACATAGATGAAACCAATGTCAATTTATTTATTTCGCGAAAGCAGGGGAGATCGAAGAAAGGCTCATGACGCAGTTATATTGCTTATGGTCGTCGTGGTGCTAATATACATCCCGTATATGCATTATGGGCCTCATCAGAAGAAGTGCCAGTGCTTCCAGAAAGCAAGAAGCTAATGATTTTGTAAAGAATTGTTTAAAAATGCCTTACAACATTTGCCAAACTCCAGTTGCGCAAGACGACTGGAGTTTGACCAATGTTGCCGAAGCGCACTAAAAACTTCCAGTCGTCTTACAGGTAAGACGACTGGAAGTGAAGTGGAAGACAATGCCCCTTGCTATGTAGCTATTGAGGAATTTAATTTGTTCACCACTATCTACTTAGATTAATTCCGCATAGTCCAATGCTATAGATCTTGCTTGGTCCAGTCTAAAAGCAGGAGTAAAGCGAGATCTGTCTATCCGCTTACCAATTGTTTTAGCTGGCGAAAATACTCAAACACGCCTTATTCGGCTCGAGGAAATATTGCGACAAATTTTTAATTTAATTAATATTAATCGTACGCGGTATATAGCCCATATACAGAGTTTTATTTCCGATATAGCCGTACTAATAGTCGCAGCTTAATTTTTGAATCGATCTAGGGTTGATGAATTCCGAATTCGCGAATGCTATTGGTTGATTTAGCGATTGTTTTCAATATAATTTATAATTATGTCAACTATTTTATACATTTTGATTCGATCCAAAAATTAATTCTCAATTCTGAATCAATACCTGATTACGGGCATAAATGTAGCTTATATGTTATAGTTTTTTTTTAGAATTGAAATTATTTTCAAATATTTCTTTGTTTGTATTATTATTGTTATTAATTTTATAACAAATAATTACAATACATGTAGGTGTTAATCTATCGACAAGAAGACTTTCTGCCCTGTCATGAATTTATGATGCAGTTAAAGAAACATCTATGCTATGAACTGTCCTGATGATTTGCGCAAATGAATTGATAAATGGTGATTGTAGGATGTTTTTGTCTAAGAAGAATATTATGGTTACGGGGAATACAGAATTTAGTAACAATGGGTAGGTTATCGGAATTATTAGCATATTTTTTTACTTAATGCTAATTATACGCTGTGATATGGATGGATTCGTAAAGGTATTCGTTGGAAGGATTGTGGAGTGGGTTATTGGATTATTTTTATAATTAATTATATTTATATTTTTTATAATTTCAGTGATATTGATGATATACACAGCGATTCGCTTCACCTGGACATCTGGGATCACGACGACGAAGGCTCCGTTTTTGAGGCAGTGAGCAAATTAAACGAGGTGAGAGGAGTGCGCGGCTTGGGGAGATTCTTCAAGCAGGTGTGCCAGTCAGCGCGGCAGAGCTCCCAGGATGATTTCCTGGGCTGCGTCACGATTCCCTTGCAGGAAATCCCCTCGACGGGAATGGAGGGTTGGTTCAAGTTGGAAGCGCGCTCGCAGAGGAGTTCAGTGCAGGGAAGAATCCGGTTGAAGATGTGGTTGTCTACGAGGGAAGACAGGGGAGTGTCGGAGGAGGATAACTGGACCGAGTTGATGCAGCACGAGAGTATTTACGCGACGTTTATTGATTACGAGCTGAAGAACTGGCCGAGGGAGAGTTGGACTTGGAACGGGGATTTGTCGGGACCGGCGCTTACCATTCTGCATCAGCATGCTGTACAAGGTAAGTGAAACATCTTAGAATTGTTTTAACGGCTTCAGTTTTTTAACCAGGAGTTTTTGTAATATAGAACGTGTGTTAATCCATCAGTCAAAAATTGAATAATGTGTTTATTTAAATTATTAGATCTTTTTTGAGTTTATTGGAATTTCTTAAAAAATGTTTTGCCTCTAAGGAATTACTCAAAATTAATTTTGTAGGGGTAATTGTATATTTTGAGTGATTTTTTTGTTAAATATTTCAATCTTTTTTCTAGACATCGAAAAAACCTTCGACTCACTATGGCCGGGCGCGTTGATAGAAATACATTTCGGTAGGGGTGGGGGCGGTTGTTTGGCTGATGGGATTGTAATTATGACTTCTTACTGTTAATAATAATTATTATATTTTTGTAATGTTTCATCAACATGAAAATAACGTTTAATGTTGTTATAGCGTTGCTAAAACATTAAAATATTTTTTGTTTGGGGAAGGGGGGGGGGCGTTTATAATTCCCTAACTAAGCATCCCCCGCTATTACAAAAATACATCCCTCAATATACTTTCACTCGCCAACAAGGCATCCTTCAAGGTTCTCCCTTCAGTGGCGTAATTATAATGGCCCAGAGCCTGCATTGCGGGAGATGTCTAGAAAGTAGAGATGGGTAAAATCGATCTTTTCAATCTTTTCTCTCACTGCAAAATTAAGAATTAGACAATTTTCTTAATATCATTTGTAATATTACTATTAGGAATTGTGACTTATTTATTTATAAAAACAAATGAATTGCTATTTAACACTAAACCTACCACGACGGGTCAAATGACCCATTTTAAACTATTTGCCAGAATTTCTTGTAAATAACATTATCACATCGCCATTTGCTTTTACGACTTTTACTAAAAAATACATCGAATGTGTTTTTCAATATTTACTCCTCTCTTGTTAATTGTTTTACCGAGAAATATATGTAATCTGCCCTAACTACCGCAACGGGTCATGTGACCCGTGCAAAGATTCATGTGATATCATGAAGATTTGTATGTGTGGTTGTGATACAAAACCATTGCTTTAGACATTTTTGCTATTGCATCATATATTTTGTTGTATTGTGTTATATTTGCTGTTGGCTAACGAACGAATAGCGAATTTCATTCTCCTCCAAGCGAGCATTACAGTAAGCATTTCAAGTTATAGTGCTATTTTGCGAGTCAAGAATTCTTATTTCATTATTTTACCAATACTTCTTATCCCAAAAATGTCGAAACATTCAAAATATTTGAAATCATTGGAAATTATAAACAACATAGATGAAGAGTGTTCGGAATTTAGTGAAGAGCTATCTGAAAATGAAGTGAATAGCATAGAACAACATGATGACTCATTTGACATTACGGATGAATATGAGTCCTCAGAAAGTGAAGACGAGAATATTTTGAATATACGGAGAGGACAAAAGAGAAAAAGAGCATTATCGAGTTCAGAAAGTGAAAGTGATGTGGAAGACCGATGTATCGAAATTGCGGCTGATGGTACAATTTGGCAAGAAATAAAAAAAGGCTCAACACCTAGACGATTGCCAATTCATAATATTTTTAGGGAGGTTGTAGGCTCGACAGCATATGCCAAACGACATATTATGAAGGGCAAAGTGAGAACTGCATTTTCCTTGCTTATTGACAATCCAATAATGCAGCACATAAGAAAATGCACAGAAGAAGAAGCCTGTCGAGTATTGGGAACTAAATGGAATCTTACTCCTGCAAAAATAAATGCATTTATTGCTCTTCTATATGCACGAGGCGCATATCAGGCAAACAATCTGAACATCTCATATCTATGGAACAAGAAATGGGGACCCGCTTTTTTTTTCGGAAACCATGAACAGGAGTGATTTTTATGAAATTATGCGGTTTATCAGGTTTGATAAAAAAAGTCAACGAAGCCAGCGTTTACAAACAGATAAATTTGCTCTAATCACTGAAGTATGGTACAAATTTATCGAGAATAGCCAAAATTGTTACAAGCCTGGGGAACATGTAACTATCGATGAACAGCTTTTCCCAACCAAAGCGAGGTGTAGGTTTACGCAATACATGCCGAACAAACCCGATAAGTTTAGTATCAAATTCTGGCTAGCATCTGACGTCAAAACCAAATACATTATAAATGGATTTCCATATTTGGGAAAGGATGAAAACAGAGGAGCTTCATCTCCGCTTGGGGAATTCGTTGTTCTCAAACTACTGGAACCGTTCACAGGATGCGGAAGAAGCGTCACTACAGATAATTTCTTTACGAGCGCATCACTAGCTGCAAAATTACTAAAGAAAAGAACCACTATTGTTGGAACTATCCGCGCAAATAAAAGAGAACTACCAAAATTAGCTAAGCAAGCGAAAGATGGTATGCCACGCTTCTCAACAAAACTATATAAATCGAGTCATTGTTCACTTACCATTTACAAAAGTAAGCCAAACAAAAAAGTGCTTCTACTAAGCTCAAAGCACAAATCTGTAAACATCGAAAAAAACGGTAAGCGTATACCTGAAACGATTAGATTTTACAATAATACTAAATATGGTGTAGACATGACGGATCAAATGGCAAGAAAATACTCCGTGAAATCAAAATCGCAAACATGGCCTGTGCAAATTTTCTTCAATATTCTTGATCTGGCTGGAATCAACTCTTGGGTTTTATACAGAGAAACGACCGGCGAAACAATTTCTAGACAACAATTTTTATTCCAATTGGCTGAAGAACTAGTCGAAGATTTTCAACATGAGCAACAGGAAGAAAAGGAAATTATACAGAAAGCATCAACAAATTCAACTTCGGATTCTCGAGTGCAAATGCGAAAAAGGTGCCAAATAGGTTTTTGCAAAGAAAACAAAACTACGAAAATCTGTTTCAAATGCAACAAATATGTGTGTGGAAAATGTGCCTTCGAGAACCCAATAATTTGCAAAATATGTGGTGAACACAAATAAAGTATATTATTTTTTTTTTCTAAATTTAGTATTCAATTGAAGAATATTTATTTTTTTTTTCTTGTATTATTTTTATGTTTTTTAAATTTAATAAATAAACAATTTTGAATCCTTATTTGAAAACAATTGTTTTACTCATCTACCAAATTGTGCTAAATGATATATTTTTCGCTATACATAGTAATATATATATAAGATTTCAAAGACGGGTCATTTGACCCGCTGTGGTAGGAATAGATATACATGAAGTATCGGTAGGTTTAGTGTTAAGGCCTTTAGCTACTTAAAATTGGTGTTTTTAAAATACTCGATTACTAAATTCATTCTATTTTGCCCAACACTACTAGAAAGCTAAAAGGCCTATCTGAAACGGCAAAAATGTAGTTATGCCTCTGTCTCCCAATTCTTCTCTCCTTTCACATCAGCTATCCATTAATTTGCTGACAAACCGCCCTAAGTCCCGCAACCGATTCTTCCCAAAATCTTTTCCACCCAAAAAGAGCTAATCGATTCCTCTATTACAAACCGTTTACTTCGCACATTGAAATAAATATAAATAACACTCTCACAAATATCTTGAAAAAACGTTCAAATTTCCAGTTAATTAAAATCAAAGCCCAGAAGAAAGCACAATTCTTCAGATTATTAACATATCCCCTCCTAAACAATCCTTTTTCTCAATCGACGCCCCCAAGCCTAAACAAACATAGTGATTGCTGAACGATCAGACCTTCATATCCTCACCAAAAATCACAACGCAAGCAATCCCTTCCAACACACTCCTATACGACAAAACTAACATAATCCCAATATTCCCAAATACAGTCCCAATTATCACAAAAGAAGAGCCAAGATACACTAAACCTATTCTGCTCAAAATTAACTAAAACAAATATTCCTTCAAAATTCCGCTATCTTGAATCCAACATTTATACATTCATTTCATCTCTCATTAACGACTAAAAAACGAACATTACATATAAGACAGTGATTTATATGTAATAGCCTATTTACTACTTATAGTAAAAAATTGTTACAATTTTTGTAAAATGGTGAATATTCCGTAAATAAATAAATTATTATTATTATTACCTCTGGCTGAAAGACCGATGCTCTTATGAATAAAAATAATATAATAATAAGAAAAAATATTGTGTTTTATTTATTTATTTAACGGATAACACCTTTTTTATAAAATAATAACAAATTATAAATTGGATAATACCTGATTATATATATTTAGATTTTATTAGCACCAAGAGTTTGATTGTTTTTATTTATTGATTCTTTGACAGCTTTCGGGAATAGGAGTATCTTTCACTAAATATTGTCACGTGGGGGTCTATGTGACTTATTTATTACTGTATAAATTATAATAAATTCACCTCATTACGACTTCACGCGACGCTGTCTATCATAGATCAAAATATTATTAAGATAGCTAACGCAATAGTATTTTATGAGGCAGCTGCATTTTACTCCCCGCATTCCCCTCGCCAATAAACTGCGCACGTTACCTTTTCATTATCACACCTTTTCTGATTTTTTTTCATTGAATAAATTTGTACCAATAATTAATAAATATAAAATTGAAGATTACCCCGACACCAATTGGTAAAAGGGGACATCGATTATATACATATATATATATATATATATATATATATAAAATTGAAGATTTTTCTTTTTACATTAACATTTACTATCAAATTGTCTTACAATCGTTAGACATCATCTAGCCAATATTTAAACAATTTCCATTTGAACGAGCAAACTGAGTGAATGAACTTCTTTCACATTGTGAAAAATCAGTCCCATGCCTATTTAAAAAAGTCTTTTCAAGTTGAAATTATAGGAAATTTATTTGTAAAATGTTATATAATTATGTTATGACTTTCTCAACAATATTTTTTATCAATATACCAAAATTATATAATATTACAATAACATAATATTTACCATTCTAAATTATCTCAAATGTGAAATAAAAAAACAGACTATATAATTAATAGCAGTGATGGGCGTTAACGAATGATTTAATAATCGAATGATCGGTACTTGAATGATGTTGATAATCGATTGATCATTGAAATGATTATTTGAATGATAGTAGATTATTAAAAATTATTTTAATTATTGATCTTCTATTCTCTACATTTTTGGAATTTCAAATCGCTTACTTTTTTCAACCTTAATCCATACATTTCCTGCGTTTATAATTTGATGTTACTCTAATCAATTTTACAAACTTATAACTGAAATTAAAGTTAAAAAAATGCTGCATGTGAATTTCTTATTGGATATTGAAATTTTAATTCCAGTATATATTTGAAATATGTGTACATAAAATTATGAATAACTTTGTGATTTTCAAAAAAAGTGTGTTTATTTATTACAATTGTTTGATGAATTATTATTCATATAATTAATGGTTTTAATATTTAGACATTGGTAGTTCATATTGTATGAAATAAATATGAATAAATTATTAAAAATCAACCAATAAAACACAGATTAGATTGAATAATAATACAAAAATCTTACATCATAGTGAAAAAGGTCAAAAATTAGATATATTGGTAGCAATCGAAATTTATTTACACAATAAAGACACTAATTCATCACTTCTAAATGAACAAGTAGATCTATTATATTCTTCACTTTATGATGTATTATAAATACTACTTTTCACTTTATTCTATTATTAAACCATATATATAATCTTTATATTTCTATTAATTTTAACAATCCAACTTATTTATAAATAACTGATTTTGTTTAATTTTAGCAAAATGATTCCATAATGATCCTGAGGATGGTTTTTTAGTGGGGTTTTTTCCACCTTGTGAGCAAATGCTGGGACCGAAATTATTTTGCCTGCCCCACAAAAAAATTAAATAAAAAATTAAAAAAATAAAAAATAAATAAAAAAAATTAAAAATAAAAATTAAAAAATCAATATATCCATTAATGTAAATATCCATAGAAATTTAATAAAACAAAATTTAAATTCTCTTGAAAATGGGCTAATAACCCGAAACTACTCGAGAATTTAAAGATATTCAATCTAATCTGTGTTTTATTAGTTGATTTTTAATAATTTATTCATATTTATTTCATATTATTCATATATTTGTACGAACTAGAAAGATGTTTTATATAACCATCATTCGAATCATAATAATAGATTATTTTTAGAATAATAATAATCGATTATTCTCAGTGAAGTCGGCCCATCACTAATTAATATTACACATACTATTTACATTTAGAAACTTTATGAATACGTTTAATATTCATAAAGTTCCATTTGAACAATTTTTATAAATTAAATAAATATTACATTTACCCACGTGTTAACGTATTCAAACATGCTATTTAATACCCACAAAATGAATTTAACCTCTTTAATCTGAATATTATTCATTCATCATCATTTTCATAATAAATTAAAGACGACGCAAGCGCCACCTTTCGCCTAATGTTAATATCATTTTCATATTTTACGATTTTCACATTCCATCGAATTATGAAAACAGTTTATTGCGATAATTAAGCCTTTTCTTGATGCATGATTTCTTTGTTTTATTTCACATAATTGCACTTCACTCGCACCAAATAACTGAACAAAAAAAGGTGGATACATAACCTTTATTTAACAGTAAACGAAAATAATGCCCAATAAAGGTTTTGTAGGAAAGGTTTCCGAATCGTGTCACGGGCTTTTTAAAATTTTAAAAACGGAATCATGGGTAAACATGCGTGAAATGAACGAATCCGAAGTCAGAATCTGTAGGAAACTTACCGTTTGGTCACAATTCGCATTGAAAGTCCCAATTTTGAGGTTATAATTGATCCGATTTCTGACTAAATAAGCACATTGCGATTATAAATCGTACACATGATGAAATAATCTTCTAATTTATGAAGAAATTTAACAAATTTGTTGCAATTTCTTCATTTATTCGGCCAAAATCACGATTTTAATTTTATACAGAAAATTACGTTTCTATAAAAAAATCTATATGTATTTTAGATCCATTTGTAAATAGTAGATATTTTAATTTATGATGGCAAAAATAGATGGCGTCACCGCTCCACTAAACCGAATGTATTTTGTACAATATAATAAAAAATAATAGAATTATTCATCGACTATTATAAATAATACATACATATTTAATTAATGATTTTTTAATGAAAATATTGGATAGATTGGTACAACTTACGATCTTTTGCACGTTTTGTCGGCTTCGGTTAGGTTAGTTTAGGTTAAGTTAGTTTAGTTTGGATTAGTTTAGGTTAGGTTAGTTTAGTTTGGGTTAGGTTAGTTTAGGTTAGGTTAGTTTGGGTTAGTTTAGGTTATGTTAGGTTAGGTTAGGTTAGTTTAGGTTAGGTTAGTTTGGGTAGGTTTAGGTTATGTTAGGTTGGTTTAGGTTAGGTTAGTTTGTGTTAGTTTAGGTTATGTTACGTTAGTTTAGGTTAGTTTAGGTTAGGTTAGTTTGGGTTAGTTTAGTTTGGGTTAAGTTAAGTTAGTTTAGGTTAGTTTGTGTTAATTTAGGTTATGTTAGGTTAGGTTAGTTTGGGTTAGTTTAGGTTAGGTTAGTTTAGGTTAGGTTAGTTTGTGTTAGTTTAGGTTATGTTAGGTTAGTTTAGGTTAGGTTAGTTTAGTTTGGGTTAGGTTAGTTTGGGTTAGTTTAGGTTATGTTACGTTAGTTTAGGTTAGGTTAGGTTAGGTTAGTTTGGGTTAGTTTAGGTTAGGTGAGTGTGCAAACATGTTTGTAAAGTATTCTGACAAAACGTGCAAAAGATCGTAAGTTGTACCAATCTATCCAATATTTTCATAAAAAAAATCATTAATTAAATATGTATGTATTATTTATAATAGTCGATAAATAATTCTCTATTATTTTTTATTATATTGTACAAAATACATTCGGTTTAGTGGAGCGGTGACGCCATCTATTTTTGCCATCATAAATTAAAATATCTACTATTTACAAATGGATTTTAAATACATATTGATTTTTTCATAGAAACGTAATTTTCTGTATAAAATTAAAATCGTGATTTTGGCCGAATAAATGAAAAAATTGCAACAAATTTGTTAAATTTCGTCATAAATTAGAAGATTATTTCATCATGTGTACGATTTATACTCGCAATGTGCTTATTTAGTCGGAAATCGGATCAATTATAACCTCAAAATTGGGACTTTCAATGCGAATTGTGACCAAACGGTAAGTTTCCTACAGATTCTGACTTCGGATTCGTTCATTTCACGCACGTTTACCCATAATTCCGTTTTCAAAATTTTCTATATCCTGTGACACCATTCGGAAACGTTACCCAAAGCCTTTTATCATTCTCCTTTTTACACAACAACAACGCATCCAGCTGTTCTGACAGAAGCCATATTGTGTAGATCAGTACACATTACGCCTTCAATTATGATTTTGTTCCATGACACTCATTAACCAGCAATACGTTTGTAATTTATTTACATTTGGTTTAAAAATAATTCTCATTAAAATCATTTTAATATTCTAATGTTATTTAAAATTATTTATATATTCCAATGTTTATTCAACTACGAAATAAATCTGTTTTTATTGATCTGTGAATTTGTTGGAACACGCAAGTTGTGTAACAGCTGCGACACCTCGTGGTCTAAACCAAACTAGCAATTCGCCACCTCTAGGTCTAAACGTTTTCGTGCATTATTTTTCCCCATAAGTGAGCCATGTATTGTGCTTAGGAACGATTTGTTATTTTAAGCGTAATAAAAAAAACATCGAATTATAAATATTAACGGAAAATGGGTAAAAATCTAGTAAGAAATAATTATTTATTAGAAAAAAACTAAAATCAAATTAAAATTTTTGATCGATATAAGTTCTAGAAAAAGGTCATAAGATTTTGCAGAAAAAAAGGTAGATCTTTATCTCCACTAATAAGCTCTCTAAAAGTACGCATTTTTATTAAGAAATCCCATAAGAAAGCTTCAAGGTAGATTCGCAACGATGCCTCTTAACAATATTTTGATCTATGCTGTCTATACACAAACTTCCCGATTCCATCAATCTCATGGACGCGACTACTTTCTCATGCTCAGCATGCTCAACGATTACTCGATCGTAGGTAAATTTATTTGCTGGCAAAGTATGATCGAGGAGATCCTTTGCCAATAAATATATTTGTCCATGATCTAGTACGTTGAGCATGCTGAGTATGGGGGAGGAGATGATCGAGGAGATCCTTTATCAGTAACTATATTTCCCCTGATCATTGGCTATACAGAGTATATGGGAGGGGATGATCTATCAGTAACTATATTTCCTTCGATCGAGTAATTATTGGCTATAATGAGTATATGGGATGGGATGATCGAGGATATCCTTTGTCAACAAATAAATTTTACCATGACCGAGTAATCATTGAGCATGATGAGCATGGAGGATGCTCTTTGTCAGCAAATATATTTTCCCTTAATCAAGTAATCATTGAGAATGCTGAACATGGGAGAGATGATCGAAGATATCCTTTGTCAGCAAATATATTTTCCCATGATCGAATAAATCGTTGAGCATGCTGAGCATGGGAAAGTCGTCGCGAAGCGGAAGCAACCCTACACCGGCGTGTGAATGGATCCGATTCCCGACAATATCAAACCATATTCACTATGAAATCCTTATCTTCTAGTACATATGCAATCTCAGAAAAAAATAAATATTCTAATTGAGACATTTTTTGTTTGCTAGGTGAGTTATCCGATCTTCAAACTGCCGTGGCGCGTTTTGTGGCGGCCTCCAAGGTTTATCTGGGCATACCTTTGGATCCCCGGTGGATACTGCAGCTGCTGGTGGACGTCGAACAGACGTGGAACACTTCGAGTCTGACGAGGGAGGAGGAAATGTGGCTCGCCGAGAGCTTCACGTCAATATTAGGTTAGCTAATGAAAACAAATAAAGTGCATCTAAAACAATCATCTAATGTTTGCATAATTGGTAATAGCCGTTTTAGTCTTTCAAACCTTACTTCTAAGTCGTCACTGAATGGTAAAAATCTCAATGAAAAAACTCATCAGAGCAGTTGTTGCGCTTTCGCGGGTAACTACCCTTAACACAAAGTTGATCGTCAAAACTCAACGGAGTTTTTTTTTAAATAAAAATAGTATAATAATAAAAATAAGCGGTCTAGTTAAGCACCTTCGAGGGAAATCAAAACTCAACGGAGTGTTTTAAAAATACTTATATTCGGAAACTGTTCCCTTCAACGTCTGCACAAGGAATGAATCATAAAAACTAGACAACATATTTACAATGGTAAAAAAAAAACAATCCCCGTCCAGAGATACAAGATGCAATTTATTGTTATTTTCATTAAAATAGGCGAATACGGTCAACTCTTAATAATAATAATAACTTCATTATCCATATGGAAAAATCCAATAAATTCTTAATACAATTTGAAAACAAAAACAATCATATCAGACAATTTAATTACAAAAACAATCATATCAGACAATTTAATTACAAAAAATATCGTCGTAGCGTCTGTTAGCGTTTACACTCATATGTATAATAATATTTGTCTTAGCTTTAGGTACATAAAATGTGGTTTGTTGGCGTGATGACAGGCGTGGAATGTTGAATTTTGTAAGCGTTTGCACATTTTTCCTGGAAGGTCGGAGAAAGCGGCTTTTTGAACCTGAACATGGTCTTGGGGTCCTAACACCAGTATATTCCTAAAAATATATGCAGTATATGCAATGCTTGATAAATTATAATTCAAATGAAATATACTTGAAAATAATATACTTCCTGCTTTGCCTAGTCACTAGATTTTCATTTTGTAATATGTATTTAACTCCTACAATAAAAAAAAAATCGAATGAAACGTAATATATTAAAATAATTAAGTTTTAAAATTATGTTATTTTGTTAAACATGAATATCAATTAAATCGAAATTAAGTATAGATTTTTCCTTCTTTGTTTATTTTTAATGAAATGTGCATTTCGATATTGAAAACAAACGCAATGATAAGAACAGAATTGCCAAAGTTTTAATTCGATTCTTTCAAATATTAGAAAACTACAAACATAAATTGACGATGCCACTTGAAATTAGGCAAAAGGTGGCGCTTGCGTCGTCTTTAATTTATTATAATTAATATCGGGTATATATAATTTCCGTTCGGTCGCCTTCATTAAGGCATTGCACATGGAACACACTAGTCTGATGAGGTTCAAAAAACCGAAATGGCTATCACTGGCTAGATGAAATCTGGCTGAACATTTCATTAAATATAAATTGTATGATTTAAAGAAATGTATAAAAAAATATTTCAGTAATATTAGTGAAATTTAAACAAATATTTTATATTTTTTTAAATATGTTTCACCGTATGAAGAATGAGAAACTTATTCAAAAAATAAATATTATATTCTATGTCGAAATGAATGTAAACAATATTTTTCATTTCTTTTAGAGAGATGGTTGCACCAGCTCAGACATCACCGTCAATTATTCCCAGCGCTGCACACCGCCTCGTTGACCCGCCTCGAATACATACTGCGCTGCTTGGCGAACCTATCGACAATGGTGCGTTTATAATCAAAACCATTAAAATGATATTAATTTTCGAAAGAACCAAGTAGCCAGTGCTATTGATCAATAAGAAAAAGAAAAAAAAATAAGAGAAAATGACACATTTTTTCTCTGTGATATTTGAAGCATTTAATGTGATTGAATAATTTAAATTAAATATCAAATTTGAGAAAAAAAGACAATTTTTTTTAGATTAATGGGCTTGGCTACATAAAAAAAATTTCATGTTATTATTGATTAAGGTTGCGGTTTAGTGGAAAGAGATAGCTATATAGTAAAATGGAAATAATTGTTTGAAAATAGAGCTATTCTTTTGGATTTCATAATATGAATGTGTATGTACATTTTTTATCTACCAAGTATAAAGTATCAGTCTAAATAAAAAATAAATCGTTAATTTTCGTGTATTACGTCAATTTACTACTTCAAGTTAGACAAGAAAATTGTAAGATATAATGAAATTAATAGGTCGTGTCTGCTAAGTTATTTGAATGCAGAATTTAGTGAAATCCTTTAAATTTTCATTGCACAAGTTTTTATTAGCAAAAATTTAATTTAAAATTTGCTATAAATTTGATCAATTTTCATTGTTTTTCATAATTATTTTTCACAGAAACTAAACATTAAAATAATTTTTAACTTATCTGATGAAATTCCTGCTTATTTTAAGATTATTTTAATGTATAATACAATATTGTTCTTTGATCACAACTAAAATCTAACTCAAATTTGTGATTGTCCATATTTGTATAGCTATCTCTTTCTTCTAAACCGCACCCTTAATGGCTATGTGCAGATTAAATTCTTCAAATATCAAATTTGTGAGGAAAAGATAAGGATTTTCTTTTTTTTAAATATTAACTACTTTAATTGATTTGGTTATCTTTGCAATACAACCATTTAATTTGTTGTTATATAAAGTGAAATGTGACAGAAATATAACAATTAAATTAATTATTTTTTGTATAACAGCCAGTGATTAAATAATAAATATTTGTGTCCTTAACAAAATTCTTCGGGAAATTAGGAAAAAATAAATTTCAAATGTATTAGACAAGTTATAAATTAAACATCACTTTGGCAATCGATTGTCAACGTCTTAAAAACTTGGTGATGAAAATTCCCTGCTAATGAAACAGGTCTACAACTGTTTTGAGCAAATACACACTAAGCTAAAAAATGGTCATGTGTCCATCATGGCACTTTCCCCGGTGAATACGGTCAAATAAGTTTCTGATAGAAAATTTAATAGGGAAGCAAAATAATTAATAGAAAAAAGTGATTGTTATCTTTTAAAGTTAAAGCCGAGTATTTAGAAGAATATTGTAATTAAGTGTGTTATTTCTTACCTTACAATAGGTTAAAATGATTCCTCCACACTCCTCTTCATTTTTGCAAACTGGAGGCGTTTGCGAATGATAAGTTGAATTTGACGGCACTTTGACGTTTTATTTGTCATTAAAATAATTATTTCAATAATTAAAATCTCTAAGGAATTTATCAGATAAATGCTTATAAAATGAAAACCGGAGGTCCTACAATAAAAGTTTTATAACAGAAATTAATTATTTTCCAAGATCTAAAACTTTTATTTGAAACATTTTTCTATCCGAATTAAAAAATGAAAAATTGCTAAGAGTAAAGTTGCACTTAATGAGTTTTGATTCTAACCAAAAGCTTTTCAGATCATTCCACTGTTATGAAAAGCTTAGATATAAAGTTTGGGCTTAATCCATTTAGCCGTTTTTGCGCTATCGCGGAAACACACAGACACACACACAGACATTTTTCAAAACTCGATGGAATGGACTCAGGGGACCTCAAAACGTGCATATTTGTTGAAATTGGCGGTTCGAAAATTTTCACGATCACAATACTATCCCTTGGACAGGGGTCCGGGGAAAGTAATACATTTCAAATGTATTAGACAAGTTATAAATTAAACATCACTTTGGCAATCGATTGCCAACGTCTTAAAAACTTGGTGATGAAAATTCCCTGCTAATGAAACAGGTCTACAACTGTTTTGAGCAAATACACCCTAAGCTAAAAAAGTTCAATAGACGAAAGACGAATTTTTACTATGAAATTAAACAAGGAAAATTCTGCGGGAGTGATCGGTAAAATTCGATCAATCTCTTTTTTTCCTACTACAAAAATTACTTACAATAAGTTTTTAGTGCAATCGAAAAATGTGTATGCAAAACGAGAATTACCTAAAATAAGCTTATTTTTTAGTAAAACATTTTTTAGAGGAAATTGTAATGCTTTAATATATTTTATATATCGTTGGTGTAATTAATCAGTTACAGCTACCTTCTGTAATGGTCCCATCATTACAGAAGGTTTCCAAGTAATTGTCACAGTGACGTTAATTTATAACTTGTCATATAAATTAACGTCACTCTGACAATCGATAATCAACGGCTTGGAAATTTGGTGATGAATCAGGCCTACAACGATTCGAAGCAAACACGCACTAAATAAAAAAATTGATAAATCAAAATATTTTTTTACAGCATAATGAGATATACAAAAAAAAACAGTTATTTTTTTTGGTAGAAGCTGTAATGCTTTAAGATTATTTATATATTCTTTCCACGTAGCACAAACACGTCCAATGGATATACATTGAATATCTCTTTTTGAATATCGGAATATCCGCGGATATCCATTGAGTGTCAAATGTATATGAACTTTTTAAAATGTACGGAATAAATATTCTATGGATATCCATAGGATATAGTAAAATAAATATCCATATTTAATGAAATGATATCCATTGAATATCCATTGTATGTTGCCGAACGTATTTGCACATTTGGAATATATGGTGGATATCCATTGGATATTTTGTGCTATGTGGGTTGGTATAGTTATACAGTTACATCTAATGATTCGAGGAAATTTCAAATTACTTTGACACGTTATAAATTACTTGTCACTTTGACAATCGATTGCCAAACTTCTTAAAAATCCGGTGATGAAAATCCCATATTATTAAATCAGGCCTACAACTTTTCGAAGCAAACACCCAAGATTCGTAGATATATATCGAGCGTATAACAAAAATCGACAACGAAGTTGGCGTTTGAAGTCTCGAGTCACGTCTGTACTAAGATCACACGCGTGACTTGTCAACATGACAACCAGTACGCGTGCGCGTGTGATTTTAGTTCAGACGTGACTTTAGATTTCCAATGCCAACTTCGTCGTCGATTTTTGTTATACGTTCTATATACAGGCTGTCCCATTTTAATCTTTCAGGTGGAATATATCGAGACAAATGCGCCCAATCGAAAAAATTGTCTAATGCAAAGTTTAGTGGTTTGCAGGGGAACATTAGATTCTGTTATCAATTTCACCCCTCACCCCCCAGGGGGG
This sequence comes from Philonthus spinipes, assembly GCA_963082785.1. NCBI lineage: Eukaryota > Metazoa > Arthropoda > Insecta > Coleoptera > Staphylinidae > Philonthus > Philonthus spinipes. The sequence continues at coordinate 12,605,518 of OY720311.1, forward strand.
TGAATAACAGGGGTAACTTCTGAATCTTAAATGGGAACCCCCATTTTTATTGCAAATTCGGAAAGTGTGAAAAAAAAACTATGTAGGTTTTACTCAGAAACTTTTTTGTATGGGCAACAGGTGGCGCTGTAATCGTCAATATTAGATTATTTTACACTTAATCTAGAATTGATGTAAAAATGCCACCTAATGATTACAGAGAAACAGTTTAAACAAATTGAATTGAAAAAGCCAATCTACTTACCACCACCACTCCACCACCACCACTTTGACGTCTATAAAGGTACAAGAGTAATAGAAATTCGAAATGAAATTGTGCAGTTCAAAGAGAAAGATGTCAAAATTATTTTTTTTTTGTACGGATCAGTTTTAGGTAAAATTTTCGTTGAGTAAGAAGATCATTTTAGGAGGTGTTCAATGTGACCACATCCCCAGAGGAAAAAGTCTGGAGACGTTAGATCTGGCGATCTAGGTGGCCATTGCGCAGGCCCCCCACGACCAATCTACTTTTGTGGATATGCGGCGTCCAAATGATTCCGCACAATTCGTGCAAAATGCGGAGGTGCACCATCTTGCTGAAACCACATCGTTAACCTTGTGGCGTACGGAATGTCATCCAAAAGCGCAGGAAGGCCGCCTTGCAAGCCTTGCGAACGCGACACACATAATCATATCAACAATTTCATCTGGCAAGTAATCTGACATTTTCGCTAAGAAGTGCGACTTCAAAACGTCAAAGGCTGACTGACAAAAAGGTACAGCAATGCATCAAGGTGTCAAAGGGCGCTTATGTCTGGAATCTGATTATTTTGTAATCATTAGGTGGCATTTTTATATCAATTCTAGATTAAGTGTAAAATAATCTAATATTGACGATTACAGCGCCACCTGTTGCCCATACAAAAAAAGTTTCTGAGTAAAACCTACATAGTTTTTTTCACACTTTCCGAATTTGCAATAAAAAATGGGGGTTCACATTTAAGAAGTTACCCCTGTTATTCACCCCCCTGGGGGGTGAGGGGTGAAATTGATAACAGAATCTAATGTCCCCCTGCAAACCACTAAACTTTGCATTAGACAACTTTTTCGATTGGGCGCACTTGTCTCGATATATTCCACCTGAAAGATTAAAATGGGACACCCTGTATATATATATATATATATATATATATTTATATACAGGATGAGTCACTTATCTTGATACACTTGAATATCTCAAAAAGTATTGTTTTTATGAGAAAAAGTTTGAAATAAATTCCGCATATTTTAGAGAGGCAAATTGATCTGTGATCTGTAGTGGAACGAAGTTTTTATAAGGCAACTTTTTTTATGGGAGCCTACGGTGGCCAATTTCATAATTTTAAATGGGAACGCCCTTTTTTATTGTTGATTCGAGTAGTTAGCTTAAAAAGAAGTAACTTATTTGATTTTTTTTTCTTTTTAGATAAAATAGTAATAAGGAAAATGTATCATAGTATTTTTTTCAATTTAATATTTTCCAGATAAATAAATATTGGTTAAAATGTGTAAATTGAACATTCGCACTCCTCGTGCGACTGCTGAGAATTGGACATCTATCATTTTGGAACTACATATTTTGTTTTGTCTCTAAAAAAAAAAATCTCGATATTTTTCCCTAGTTAAATTGCCTTCAATTACAAATGGTCAAATATTTTCGTGTTACGGCGCCATCTATAAAGATTAGAAACAAAAAATCAATAAGAAGTACTTATTTTTGAGTTAACTACTCGAATAAAAATGGAGGTTCCCATTTAAAATAACGTCTAAATCAGCTAAAAATATTTTTATATGATATATCTACTGAAACAGTCTTCTTTTGAAATAGTACATCTCGGTTAAATATGACGCCGTAAAAATCATAGTGTACAAACCCATAGATAGTCCTAACTTATTGATTAATATATACATATATATAATGTCTAACCGATAGAAAATCACATATTTCTTGAATTCTTCTTGTGGCATAATAATATGTAGAGTAATAATATTATTTGTATTAATATTTCCATTCATATTAGAAAGCCTTTTGGAAATGTTGTCCCTTCAACAAGGAAATCAGAGGGGAGATTGTCGCGGCGATCCGCAAGGGCACGCCGGAATGGTTCTCCAACAAAAAGTCGTCCATCATGACCCAAGACGAATACGACAACACGTTCATAGAGTTCTGCGCTGAGTTGTACGTGGATATGCAGCAAGGATTGTCTTACTACCATCCATTATTCGAGGGGTAATATATATATATATATAATCTTTACTACAGAATTTACATTAAATATAATACAATACAATACATTTTATATAGAGCGTATAACAAAAATCGACGACGAAGTTGGCGTTGGAAGTCTCGAGTCATGTCTGTACTAAGAAGTTTTATTTTTATATGATTTTTGTAGATTTATTTTTGGTTCAATCACCATTTCTGCAGCACCGGGTGAATTTAATTATCTTATTATTGCAATATGAGTGACTCGAAAATTAATTGTTTTTGATGAATATGACTCAGATTTGTATGTATTTTATATTTTTTATATAATTTTTGTAGGTATATTTCTAAGCCAGCCCGGCGCTTCCACCATTTCGGGCGTACCGGGCGAATTTAATTATTGTCTTATTATTGCGAGTAAAAGATCCGATTTGAGTTGCAGTACAGTAAAATCTTACTGCAACAATAGATTTTTTTTTAATTTTAACAATCTTAACAATTGAATTAGAATTTTAAAAAATGTGCTAATTGTAGCATTTCCTTTAATTTTAACAATCTTAACACTCGAGTAAACGCCCTTTAATTTTAACAATCTTAACAATTAAATTAAAATTTCAAATATTATCTAATTGTAGCATATTTTTAAATATTAACAATCTTAACAATTGAAGTACAATTTTAAAAAATCTGCTTGTTGTAGCTTTTTTTTTAAATCTTAACACTCGAGTAAACGCCCTTTAATTTTAACAATCTTAACAATTAAATTAAATTTTTAAATATTATCTAATTGTAGCATATTTTTAAATATTAACAATCTTAGCAATTGAAGTACAATTTTAAAAAATCTGCTTGTTGTAGCTTTTTTTTTAATCTTAACACTCGAGTAAACGCCCTTTAATTTTAACAATCTTAACAATTAAATTAAAATTTCAAATATTATCTAATTGTAGCATATTTTTAAATATTAACAATCTTAACAATTGAAGTACAATTTTTAAAAATCTGCTTGTTGTAGCTTTTTTAAAATCTTAACACTCGAGTAAAAGCTGCGGTTAGCAGAATTTATGACCCGTGTATATAGCCTGAGTGTACTTTCACTCTACTAATGATCTGCGCCGTTTCTGTGATGTAATAAAAAGTTGAAAAATTTAACACCTTTTATAAGTAAATTTATTTCGTAAATAATTTCGAGGTAACAACATCTCTTTTATCTTTATTTGTTTTTCTTATAGGACAAACGGAATACCTTACTTCAGTGTGGTCTTCAAACAGCTGGACAAACTCCTCGCCGACGAAGTCGTCGAGTTTTTGAACCAGCACGAGCACCCAAACATAAATTATACGAAACTGATATTCTCTGTTTACCTGGAGGTGAAGGATTTAGCGACGTTTAACCAGCATTTGCCCAGCGGTGGCGACCATAAACTGCTGCTGCCCAAGTGTCATGAGTGGTTCGAGCCGTCTGTCAGTTGCTGGCTGTCGAACTGCAAAGGGAAGGCGCTACAGAGGGTATGAAAAAATTATTAAGCACAATAATGCTTAAAATTAACAGAAATTGTAATAATCGGAACTAAACCGTAAAGAAAATATATTACCAAGAGATTAACTTGAGGAATTATGCATCTCTCCGCTTCGCGGCTCGTTGCACAAACGTTCCTCTTCGTGCGTAATATGCTGCTTACAACTCTTGTTGTGTAATATACTATTCTTTACGGTTTAGTTCCGATTATTACAATTTCTGTTGATTTTAAGCATTATTGTGCGTTTAAGAGATTAATGAGTTAAACGTGTAAAATATAACATTTTTCTATTACTATATAAATCTGTAAAACAAAGGAAGTGAATGTATATTAATAAAAAATGTTTTACCCAGTGATCAATGAAAAACAAATTAATTATGTTTTTATTACGTTTTTAAGATTCCTCTATTTCGGTATAAGTATTTTATAAAAAAACGCGGTAGATAAATACTTTATTCGGAATAACTATTTTTTTAGGCGAGGGCTTGTGTCGAGTTGCAAAAACCGTGCAGCGGCGATAAATTGGTGAAGCACAATTCCTCGGCCGTCGATTTGGTCGCGATGTTCTGCCAGCTGAGGGACTTCTGGAGGCTGCTGCAGTGGCCCAAGGCGAGCTCGATTCCGCTCCTGTCGCAACTGCTGGACTGCATCTGTTCGGCCGCTCTCCTCTACACCGACATCATCTACCAAACCCTCACCGAGGTCGGGTATTTCGAAAGGGCGGGTCCTTTCAGGGTGTGCGACGACATGTGCGTCACGCTCAACAATTTGGAATATGTATATAAATTTACATCGCTTTTAGGTAAGTATTAAATATAAAAAAAAATAAAAAAGACCTTTATTGGCATATCAGAATCAATACAAACAAAACTTCTTTCTTATAAATTATTTACCACAATAACCCCCCCCCCTCTCCTCTCTTTTCTTTTCTCTCTCCCTCCCCAACTTTTCCAAAATCCTTACCCCTGCCCCCATTCGCTCTCCCATACATATCATTGTACTCGCTTCTCTCTATACACCCTTGCCTTTCCTGCCCTTCCACCTCCTTCCCTTTCACTCTCACCCACTCATCCACCTTCACCCCTTTCCCTAGCCATTTCATTACTTTCGCCTCTGACAAACCTACCCTCTCATACATTTTCCTCCTCTCACCCCTCCATCTACTCTCACCCCCACACACGCTCGTCATCCATACATCCTTCACCAATCTCTCTTCCCCCAATTCCCATAATCTCCTCTCGTACCTCGCCATTCTCACCATTGTCTCGCACTCTAGCCTCTCCCTATTCGTCTCCTGAAGCACTATGTAACTGGGCGTGGATCTTTCCACCCCCAACATGCGCTTCAGAAACCACATCTGCTCCCTCTCTATACATTCATGCCCTCTAGTCCCCCATACTTCCACCCCATACATCAGCTCCGATCTCACACATGCATCCCATATCTTACACGCCACTCTCACATTATTCACCATCCACTGCCCCCATGCCATTCCCCACGCCTTCCTCGCCTTACTCTGCACCCACCTCACCTGCTCATCATACCGTCCTGTCCCTTTAAACCAAAACCCTAAATACTTAAAACTTTTCACCTTCTCAATAATTTCCCCCTTCCACTCCAAATCCTTCACCTTCTCTTCCCTCCCTTTATTCCTGAACCTCACCCACTTCGTTTTTTCCACATTCACACTCATCACCCTCTTATCCAAGTACCTCTCCCCTTCCACTCCAAATCCTTCACCTTCCCTTCCCTCCCTTTATTCCTGAACCTCACCCTCTTCGTTTTTTTCACATTCACACTCATCCCTCTCTTATCCAAGTACCTCTCCGCCCTTTTTAACATCTATCTCATTCCTTCATATTCTCTTGCTATCAACACCATATCATCCGCATACGCCAGCATCCATACTTTACTCTTACCCATCACTATCCACCCCCCCCCCCGTCTGCCCCTTCCTCATCACCTCTTCCATCTCACTCAAATACACATTAAATAACAATGGGCTCAGCGGGCACCTCTGCCTCAATCCCTCCCACGTCCTGATACACTCCGACACCCCCGACCCCACTTTCGCCACCACCCATGTCTCCTCATACACTCTCCTCACCCATTCAACTATTCCCTCACTCACCCCTCTCCTCCTCAAACACTCTATCAAACTCACTCTCGGTACAGAATCATACGCCCCTTTCAAATCTAAGAACACCGCATACATACAACCTTTCTTTTCCATCACTCTCTCCACCATTCTTGCTAGGGTAAAGACTTGGTCCCTTGTCCCCCTCCCTCTTCTAAATCCCCCCTGCGTCTCTGGTATTATCCCCTTCTCCTCCATCTCCATACGATTTCTCACAATCATCATCGCCAGCTTGTACCCAATATTCATTATCGTCACTCCCCTGCAATTCTTCACCTCCTTTTCATCCCCTCCTTTATATACCTGGCACATCATCCCCACTCTCCACGTCTCCGGCAAATTCCCCTCCCCCTCCACATCCGGTTCAATATCTCTTTGAATTTCCTCTTCCCCTTTTCATCAATCTCCTTCCACATCTCCGCCTTTATGCCATCTATTCCTGCCGCCTTTCCATTTTTCACCTCCTCGAAAGCCCTCTCCACCTCTTCCTCTGTGAACTCTTCTAAATATAATATACAATAAATGAATAATTTTTAGAAAAAAATAATCAATGAGTTATGAAAAGGAAATAATTTATATATTTTTTGTAACCTACAAATTATTTTGGTAGAACGAAAATAAATTGTACTAAAATAATTTAAAGGTTACAAAAAATATAAAAATCATTTCCTTTTTATAAATCAAAAATCTTCTAAAAATTGTCATAAAACAGTTTATTTACAATTTGTGATAGTAAATAAGACTTTCTTTATTTATTGTTAATGACAATTTACGACAGTAATACATTTTCATTGATTACTTTTATATTTAAATTTTGGTAGCAATAATAACAGATTAATAAAATTCACCTAATGCTGCATAAATGGCGGAAGCGCCAGGCTGGCTCAGAAATAAATCTATAAAAATCATATAAAAATACATAGAGTTAGAATTACTATGTGTCATCCAACATACAGGGGAAAGACGTAAGGGGAATACACAATTTGTAAACACAAAGTAACTTCACAGCTGATTTTGACGCCTAACCCAATACACTAACTCATTAGTGCTTACTATTACTATCTCGTATTAGTGTTTTTGACTAGATTTTGATTGTTTGTGTTTTATTTGCTCATTTCTGCTTGTGTTTATTGTCTGATTCGTGATTATTGTTATATTGTCATTGTTTATTTCATAAATTCTTCGAACTCATTATTGAAGTCATTTGAAACAATTCATTTACGATTTTCTTTGTGTCTTACGGTTATTATTCTGATGTAAAAATATAAAATTATATTTATTTACAATTTCGAATTACCATCGGGGCTGTTTGTGTAATAATAATATAACAAGTAACAATGAGTCTGCATAATTTTTGGTTAATTAAGATATTAATACCGTGAAATGACAGATATTTCCATGATTCGACGATGCTAAACAATTCCGACCATCATAAACAATGATAAATAATTGTTTTGCATTTTCCTAGATTTGAATTTAAGCGGGAAATCGAACAGCTGTGAGGTTCCACTTGTGTTTATGTTTACGTTTGCAGACGCGATATATCGGACTACAAACATTCCCTATCCCAACCACGTCATTACTCGTCTAGTAAATTCTACGTCTATGTAAAAATATAAAATATAAATCAATTGTTTTTTTTAACAAAAGATTAATTAAATTACGTCCGGGAACATGGTGGCCACTCAATACTCCCCCGTCTGTCTCCCCATCGATACGAGAATGCCCGATCCAGGTATTAACAGACCGCCAAAGAATAATGCGGTGGGGCCCCGTCTTGTTCAAAGAACAATTCCACAAAGTCTGTGCTTGCAGTTGTAGCACCACAACTTCGATCAAAATATCTAGATACCTGGGGCCATAAAAAAACAGGACCCACGACACCATCGCAGGATATGCTCCGCCACACTGTGGTGCCTGGCTGATTCAATTGCGCACTCATAATGATATGTGGGTTTTCTTTGTCCCAGTACACAGAGTTATGTCTGTTGACGTGACCAGACAATTTAAAAAATACTTCATCTGTCCACGCGATTTTCGAAAGCAGGTCTGGTTGATCAGTCAGTTGATTGCGCATTATCTCACAGAACTGTTATCTGCGGTCAGGATCGTCCTCAAGAAGGCTATGCAACAGTCTTGGGCTTAAGGTTCGACGGACGTTGTAATGATGTCCTCGGGACATCTCCCGAGACGCTTATCATGTGGATTTCTTCGGACTGTTTACGAATGTAAGAACTACCTTCATCTCATTTTCCGGTGTCACAGTCGGGCGTGGTCGTCCAGACTTCGGTGCATTGGTGACGGAACTTGTGGTCTCAAACTTGTCTCTGATACTGTAAATCGTTAGAAGTGATTGCGCGGGTAAATGAGATTCATTTTCCCACATCCTACGCACTTAAGGTCTTAAAGATCCACCGTCGATGCTCCTCGCTCAGATTTCCAGCCATGATTTACACTAGAAACAAAAGAAAGACCTTTATAACCTGTATACCTACTTTTGAGCCAGTCTGTAGATTGAGATAAAACCATAGGACAGGCTATTTTCAATGAAATAAAATTCTCATTGTGATCTGGCACCCAAATACCAAACATCTTTGGCAAGTTTTACTAGATTTTTTTCTGCAGGTTTTGAAACTGAAATATTAAATTTGTATGATAACTAAAATAACAATTTATAAAATCAGGAAAATTACTTTTATAAAAAAAAACCTTTATCGGCATTCCCAAAAAAAAACTACATCACATTACTACATTTATTTAAATTAAATTTATTTTATTTTCTGCTTTTCCCACCCTATCCTCCTCACAATCTTCACGCCTGCCCCACCCTCTCTCATCCAATCCTCTATTCTCTTCTTTCCACTCGTCCATTCCTCCAACATGCCCTTACACTCCTCCCCTAAATGATCCCATGTATCCATTCCGCTGTCACACAACACACATTTCACATATTCTTCTCCCATCCACACTTTCCTACCTTTCTCCTCTGACCCACACCTAGCTCTAGCCAACCCCCTCTTTTCACCTGAACTCAGATCCTTTCTGACCAGGTACGCAGGTATTCTTTGTTGTACCTGCCACCTTTTATATAAGGGGTTGTACTGGCTCTGCCTAATGTCCTTCTGTCTTTCTTGCTCATCCACTTCCTCCCATTTTATCTTCATCCATGCTGCCACATCCACTCCTGCTTCCAACCATTCGTTCGCCAGCACTTCTGACACTCCAGCTTTTTCATACATACTTTTTCTTTCTTTCCTCCATTCACTCTCCGCTACGCCTACACACGTTTTCCACACCTCTTTCACTATTCTTTCTTCACTTAAGCCTACCACTTTCATCTCAAATCTCACCACTCGTTCCATTGCCTCAACATGCATACACTTTCTATTCAATTCCAGAAACAGTATATAGGCAGGAGTTGACCTTTCTACTCCCAATAGCTGTTTCAGGAACGTTAAATGCTCTCTCTCAATACTTTCATACTTTTTCGTTCCCCATACTTCAGCTCCATACATCAAGATCGGCCTCACACACGCATCCCACATTTTACACGTCAGTATAACATTCCCTTTCAGCCATTTTCCCCATTTCTCTTTAACCATTTCCCACGCTTTCCTTGCCTTACCTTTCACCCAACTCGCATGCTTCTTATATCCACCACTTGCCTTGAACACAAAACCCAAATATTTAAATTCCTTCACTTTTTCAATCACTTCTCCCTTCCACCTCAAATCTTTCGTTTTTCCCTCTCTTCCCCTATTCCTAAATCTCATCCACTTTGTTTTCTCCACGTTCACACACAGCCCTCTTTTATCCATGTACTTCTCCATTCTTTGTACCATCTCATTCATTTCTCCCCATTCTTTCGCAAGCAACACCACATCATCCGCATACGCCAACATCCATATCTTCTTTCTTCCTACCACAACTCCCCCCGCCTGCCCTTTCCTCAACACCTCCTCCATCTCACTTATATATAGGTTGAATAGTAAAGGGCTCAGCGGGCATCCCTGTCTTACACCCGTCCACACTCTCAACTTATCAGACACTTTTCCACCCACCTTTCACTCCATCAACCTTTCTCTCGGTATCGAATCATACGCCGCTTTCAAGTCCAGGAATACCGCATACATACTTTGTTTTTCCTCTAACACTCTTTCACTCATTCTTGCAAGCGTAAAGATTTGATCCCGGGTTCCCCTTCCCCTTCTAAAACCTCCCTGCGTTTCCGGCAATAGTCCCTTTTCTTCCACTTCCCTTTCTAGCCGGTTCTTCACTACTGTCATGGCAATCTTGTATCCCACCGTCATCATAGTAATGCCCCTATAATTGTCCGCATTCCTCTTATTCCCTCCCTTGTGTATAGAGCACACTATTCCCTCCCGCCATGATCCCGGAATCTGTGTTTCCCCTCTCCACATCTCATTAAGCAACTCCCTATATCTTCGCCTGCCCTCAACACCAATTTTCTTCCACATTTCCGCTTTCAATCCATCCCTTCCTGCTGCTTTTCCTACTTTTATCTCTTCGAAGCCTTTTTCTACCTCCTCTTCCGTAAATTCCGGCCTTCCGCTCTTTTCTTGACATTTCACTTCCCAATCCTTCAATGATAATTGAAACTGCTCTTTTGTATTTCCTTTTCTCAAAATATCCCACATTTCCCTTTCATTTTGGCACGCTCTTAAGGCTTCCATGTTATTCATGATATACTGTGCCTTTTTTTCTTCGCATATCCTTTTGTATTTTGCTCTTGCCCCTACCACCTCCTTCTCCTCACCTCTTCCACTCCTCCATTCACCTAGGGCCCTTCTTACTTTTTGTTTCGCCTTTCTGCACTCTTCATCAAACCATATGCCCTCCTCTTTAACAGGCTTTCTCCCTATTCTGCCACACTCTACTATGACCTTCTCCATTTTCCCCATGCTTTCCACTTCGTTCCACCTGACTTTCTCCAAACGCTGAGCCATCTCTTCCATATCTCTTTTTCCACTCGCTAATTTTTGTTCTTCTTCCTCCCATTGCTGGTTCTTCTGCTTCCCTATCTCTATTTCTACCGATATAGGTAAATGATCTGACCCCAATACCTCTTCCACTTCCATTCTTCTCATTACTTTTATAATAAATACATTATTTCTATTTTCTTTTTTTTTTTTCAGAAAATTATTTCGATTTTATAACATTAGAATCAATCGCACCGGAATCGCAATGTTCCACGCTTACCAATCAACTAGATAGTACTCTGAGTCAATTACAAGTGCGCATCATGGACATCATCCAAAGAGTGGGCCCGCAGATGCAGGAGTCCTTGAGGAAGGCGATGTTCCACTTGGCGTGGTCTCCGGACACCCTGCCCACGGATCAGGCGATGGAACCGCTCTTCGATTACCTCTACACCAACCTGCACGCCCTGAACCTCGCCCTCCTGCCGCAGAATTTCCAGAGGATTCTCTTCGAGGTAATAAAATGATACCCAGTGAGAGAAAATGGATATTGCGTGATTTTTTTTATTAGGTTGAGGAAAAGGATATCCATTATATTTTCGGTAGATGGCTGTAGTGATAGATATCTGGAAAATATCGATCAAACAATTTGAGATTTATGTTCGTCCGCAAGATGATATTAAAAAAAAAGTTTTTTTTTTGGTCCATTCAGTTGTGAGTTAACAAAGAGAAATGAAAGTCAACAAAGAGAAATGGAAGTCAACAAAGAGAAATGGAAGTCAACAAAGAGAAAATTCGTTACTGCTGTTCAATAGTTGTTTCAATTATTTGGGATTTTTATTGATAAAGAACATTGGTTGTTTTTTTTTTTCCTAATTTACTTTTTTTGTACTACTCCAAAAAACCTCACTTGCGCGAAAGAATCGGCAGTAGTGAACAGTGAGTTGAGTTGAGAGGAGAGCAGAGCTGACAGAAGCCTTTTTAACCCTTTATCATTCATTAGTAGTCAGTGCCCTCTATTAGCAGGTCGGTAGCGTTATTACTCATCTTAAGTCATTAGTCAAGTGCCACGGTTGCTACCGGAAATAAAACACCGCACAGATATTTTTTTTGGCAATAGTGACCAAAATTTCTATCCTTAAAATAGCAACAAATTGTAGAACAAAACGGTGCAAATTTGTCCCAACAATCCAAAACATATTAAATAAAGACTTGGCTTTATTTTTCCCAACCTTATGTAAAACAAAACACTAACAAATCCTGTTTTATATGGTTTATATATTAATAATTTATATAAATAAAACTTTTAAAAATATCCAATTTTAGGTGTGGGAATATTCGTTGACGGAGCTGAACAATCAAATGGACGGCGGTGGGAGTACAGAGGAGATGCCGCCCATGTTCCACGAGCGTCTGCACGCCGCCCTGGATCTCCTCCTCGACTTTTTTCACGCCGAAGGGCAAGGTCTGGCGACGGAGACCCTCCACTCGGAGACCTTCTACCACGTCGAGCAGCGCCTGCAATACCACCGCACTGACACGGAGACCCTCATCGAAATGTTCTACAATCAGAGACTCCAGGACCAGGTCAACACAACCTCCAGCCAATACGGAGTGTTGGCGGTCAGGGCTTACTTCAATCACGATTCGCTTTGCGTTGAAGTGAGTCAATTTTTTGTTGAGACGTTATTCACTAAGTAGCTCTCTGATTGGCTGCTTTAAACTTCCCGCCATTATTTCGTCTGTTAACCTATAAACTAAATGTCACTTTGTTGATTGGGTTATGTTTCAGAGCTTGGACGCTCGAAATAGGCAAAGCTTGAATAAAATTAATTTTCGTGGAGAGCAACAGAATAAGTCATGCTTGGGTCTCTTGAGACTTGAAATCTAAACATGTTTTGAGACGTTACTCGCTAAGCGGCTCTCTGATTGGCTGCGTCAAACTTCCCGCCATTATTTTGTCTGGAAAAAGATAACCTATAAACTGCATGTCACATTGTTGATTAGGTTCACAATGTTTATTGTAATCGGCTGCAGACGCGTTGGGGGGAATATAAAGACCAGCTATTATAAAACATGTTTTGTTTAATGTAAAAGAGACAAAAATATGTTCTAAGCTATTATCCAATGTGATTAATGATGCACCAAAGCGCTTTTTTATTGCAATCAAGATTCCTCCGCCCCTTAATTCACCATGAGAAGTTCGATTGGTTCGAAAGATAGAGTAGTTATTAAGTTGAAATTGACTATTTAAAATATCCTCATAAAACCAAGTTTCCGTAATTATTACAATATCATAATTATTCCTCGTAACACCGAGCATTAGCTGTTTGATTTTTGTGCGAGCGCCGCTTGCATTCTGATAATATAATGTTAGTTTTTTAACACAGGTTTAATCAACGGTTCAGTATTTAATTTTTCAATAAAAGGGACATTTTTATTATATTTAATTATTAAGTTTGTTTCGCCATCAGATTTTCTGGCTTCAAGTTCATTTTTGATTTTTTTAAAATAATTCACTTGTTTTTTAGTTCTATCAGACCTAAATTGATGTTTTTTAGCAGCATCCAAGCCATTACTCCTCAAAACTTCTTTGGCTTCATTTTCATTACGTAAAATTATTTTAAGAGGTCTTGGTTTGTTACTAATAGAGGACTCTGCATTTCGTTTGCCAAGACGAATAACCTTATGTGGTTTTGTATTTAAACCGCGCAAAGTGAGTATATTCTGCACAAAAGAAGAATCATCTTTAATTTTATTTATTTTCGGTATCTTTAGCGAGAGATTCGGGTGCATCAAAAAAAATAACATTGGACAAGCGTTTTTGTCTGTCATCAATTTCCATTAATATTTCTTCTAATAAATCATCGTTATTCTGTAATCCGTTTAATTCGCGTGACGTACCTTCCCTCCTGTTGACACAGGGCATGGTCAGTTTTTCTCAAAACCTTCTTTAAGTCAGACTAATTAGATGAATTCTTTGGTGTGTTCTAATTTCGACGTAGGCTAGTCGTTTAATTAGAAATGTTGGACATTGTTTTATATTGAATCTTCAAAAGAGTGAGCGAGTGTAAATACTAATTTTGAAGTTGGCTCGTTTTAATAAGATTAAATTAAAAAACTAGGACATTTTTCAAAATTGGTTTATACTGAATTTATGTCTGGACAAGAAAAGCTAGCGACTATTTTGAATGAAAAAATATCCTCAATACGTGTAGGGAGAATCCAATGTTCTCACGCTATAATTACTGAAGCAGTCTTTACTTATAACAATGGTGGAACAAATGTGCCATTTCGAGATATCATATTTTTTATGAAAAAAATGTTTATAACAAATTAGCCAAGCGGAATGTAAACATTCTGTCAGTTGACATTTATTTACTATAGCTTGTTTGAGTATATCCTAAAGAAAAAATACTCCTAAAGTAGTGCAATTTGAAAATATTAATTTTTTAAAGTGAAAATTCTATGGTGGCAGCGCGATTGCCAGCAATAAGTCTAATAACAAATTAACCAAAACGAATGTAAACATTCTGACAGAGGAATATTGTTATGTGATGATTGTGTTATTATAATTTTAAAGAAAATTGTATTTTAATTAGTGCCATTTCGAGATATGATATTTTTTATGAAAAAAATGTTTATAACAAATTAGCCAAACGGAATGTAAACATTCTGTCAGTTGACATTTGTTTACTATAGCTTGTTTGAGTATATCCTGAAGAGGAATTATTCTTAAAGTAGTGCAATTTGAAAATATTAATTTTTTAAGGTGAAAACCTCATGGTGGCAGCGCGATTGCCAGCAATAAGTATAATAACAAAGTAAATAAAACGAATTTAAACATTCTGTGAATTGATTACTGCCATTTAAGAATTGTTCTATTATATTTCTATAGAAAAATGAATTTAAATAATGTTATTTCTCAAAAATGGAATATTGAGGAATGCACCCTGATGGTGGCAGCGCGTTTTGCTAGCAATAAGTGTAATAACAAATTAACCAAAACGAATGTAAACATTCTGACAGTTGAAAATTGTCATGTAATGATTGTGTTATTATAATTTTGAAGAAAATTGAATTTAAAATAGTGCCATTTTGAAATATACCATTTTGAAAATTACACCTTTAAGGCGGTTGGTGAGACCCAATAAAATGTGTAATAACAATTTAAGAAAGTATAAAGTAAAGCCTTTGACAAGTGATATGTGTTCATTAGGAATAGTTTAAAGAACTCTAGAAAGATAGTTGAATTTAAAGAATCGAATTTGAAAATATGATTATTTGAAAATGTCCCCGAAAGAGGAAAATATGGGAACTGGCAATAAGCCCCATAGAAATTAAACTAATAAGAATGTAAACATTTTGACATTGGAAATGTATTGTATAATAATTGAATAAACATTTAGTGAAAGAAAATTGAATCTAAATTAGTGCACTTCGAAGAAAAAACATTTTAAAAATTTGACTTTTGGGATTTTTTAACTCACCATTAATTTGGTTAGGATGCAATTATAAAATTGTGTCTTATCGCGTTTTATAGATTTTGATTCTTTTACTTAAATGGTTATAAAATGTTTATCTTTAGTCGCTGATTTGTTGTAAAAAATATTATTTAAATTATTTTAAAAAATGGTGGAAGCGCCGGGTTATTGCTGGAATTATTACCAGCTTCACACTCATAACATTCATTCCCCTTACGTCTGTATCTAACCCGCAAACGCCTTGGAAGAGTACATATGAGAAGTTAACGTTGTCAGACGAAGATAGTCGCGCAATGGACGCGTTCAGTCTCCCCTCCGAGATTTTTTTGTTTTCTATTTGTATAGAACACGTATTCGTCCTATTTATTTCGAATTTTCGTTATAGATTGTATTTTTCAGTCGATCTGGATTCGTGGCTTGTATATTGAAACGGTTTCAAATTATCTTTTATAAAATATGTTAGAACGTAATTATTGTTTATACTTTTGATATTAGTATTTAGCTATCAAAAACTAATTATATCAGCATTTTGATCAATTGTTGCTAAAATTATTTTAGCTAAAATTTGTTTGTTTCACTAATAGCACATATGTAGATTAGAAAAATCCTTCTTCTTACCATTTATATTTTCTACATTCTTTTTTTTTTTGTTAATTTACATACATTTTGAGTCATTTTGTTTATACAAAAATATATATTATGTTTTTTTTATAATGTAAAGGAAGATATATACACTTTTGGCCAGAATTCTTCGTATATTTAATATAATTTAAATAATTGAATAGAAATAAATATAATAGTTGATGCTGATGCAATATTCGTTTAATTCTTCTCGTAGATTAATGGATAACTAAATTAATAATAATTTTAAATTCTCTTGAAGATGGGCTGATAACCCGAAACTAGTTGAGAATTTAAAGTTATTCAATCTAATCTGTGTTTTATTGGTTGATTTTTAATAATTTATTCATATTTATTTCATATAATAATAATTAAATCTAGTACAGATTAAAAATATATATATATTTGATTTGCAATCATAATTACCTGATATTGTTTACATATGTACTTAAAAATATATTTAAATTAAAATTATAACAAAAATAATAATTAAACACAAAAATTATGAATACAATAAACATTTTCCAATATTCAGGATATAAATTATTTATTAATACAGATATATACAGGATGTTCAAAAAGATTTTGTTTGTCCTATCAATATGATTATTTGCTTGAAAACAGTGCACTACAAGTGCTTTATATCATGAATTTATTTCAAGTGAATCGTTATAAAGCTAAATACCGATCAGATTCTAATCTATAACAAATGGAGAAAGTTAGAACAAAATATCCATAAACAAATAATGCTACGCTAGATTAGAATATCATGAGTCGATTTTTTTTTAAATAAGCTAAGCGTAGATTTATTTCTGAGAATTGGTTGAATCATTCTCAGAAATAAATCTAATCCGTGACCGATATTAATTGAAAAAAAATATGAACATTTACATTTATATGAAAAATTGATTTTTCAATCAACCATTTACATGAAACGATTAATTTTGTTTGAATATCAACAATTTCATTTTTTTTGTATAATTAATATAAATCCTTTTTAAATTAAGCCAAAATACAATAATATATAAATAATAATGCAACACAGGTTATTTACAATTTTAAATTGAAATTAAGGATGAAATGATTCAATGTATAAATTATTATAAATTCAGATGCACTGTTCAAACTTTTTAAAATTAAATAAAAATAATTCAAAAATACTTTTTTTAAATTATTTCGTCTTTTGCACTTACTCTTTATAAATATGTTTATTGACATTTTATTTTCATATTTGATAAAGGAATCAGAAATTTAAACATTTTAAATATTAAGATATACCGTTTGTTATAATGAAATCACTTGGTTTTGTTTTACTAAAATTTTGTTATATTTTCGACTAGTTTCGGCTAGATGCCATTTTCAGTCGAAAATATAACAAAATTTTAGTAAAACAAAACCAAGTGATTTCATTATAACAAATGGTTATTAAATATGTTTTACCAAGTGATAAATGAGAAAAAGGTATACAATATATTAAGATATACTTTAATTTTATATAGGTGCCTTGGATAATCTATAGTGCTCGTTTAAATAGTACAGTACAGCAATTACTCACTTGTGCAAATATTTTGAGAGAAAAGAAAATTCGACATAAAGGTTAAAATTTGACAAATACATTTATTACAATAAAAGTGGGTGGTCAATTGAACGAGGAATCAAAAAAGAAAAATTAAAATGTAGGGTGTTCCATTTAAAATAACAAAGTTGATAGCCATTTCTGGTACAACCGAAAGTGCAAGAAAGTGAAAATATTTTTCATGAGAAGATTGTATTCAACCGTTCAATGCAAACTTTTTTCATTTTTTCCCTCGGTCGGAAGCCGCGTAAATTTTAATTCTTGACCCATCCCTATATTATTAGCAAATGATTCTTTCCAATCAGCTGAAATATGTATTGTTTTTAATAGGAATAATACAATTCAATTAATAGAATTAAAATTGAATTTTATTATTCCTAAGTTAGATAATGAAATTAACTACAGAGTCGGTTAATTTAGCAAAAAATTAAATTAAATTATCGGGGAGTAACAACGGCGTATGCAGAAAAACAAAAGAGCATCGGGTTTTAAAGATATTAATGAAATAAACCTATATATTATCATAATTTGATAGATAAGATGATTTTTGACAAAAAATATTATAATACACCATGACAAATATGCATATTAATATTGTTTTTTCAGTAAAATCCAGATATTATAAATAATAAAATAGCAAAACAAAATCATAAAAAGAAAATTTGTTTTCTGAATCTGACAATTAATTTACTATCTACTTATCCGATATAAATTTTGTTTTTTTATGCATTACAACAACAAAAATGAGTATTTTAATTTAAAAGATGTAATATGTTAATGATGTACATTGTAAGAACAATGCTTTGACGTTTGATCTAGAATTCGCATTTTTTTATTTAATATAGGATAAATGATATATAAATAGATTAAATACGTGACAATTTAACTTATTACATACTTTCTTAACATTATTTGTAAGTGTTTTGTTTTTTATAGTAACTTAATTCAATTGAAAACAAAATACGTAAATGCCAATAACTTCATTATTTGCGAGTGATTTTTGTGTAATGGTCTATAATTTGTTTGTTAAAACTACCCTCTGGTGATGTGATCATAAAAGCGATACTGATTTCCATTAAAAAAATGTTTGTATTATTAATATTTTGAAAATGCGATGTTCTTTTGCTTTTCTGATTTTTCCGTTGTAATCCTCGGAAAATTTACTACTACTTTGCTAATTTAACCGACTGTCTAGCTCAACTAATAACAAAGTTAACAATACGCACTTCATTGAGAAAAAGTAGTATATATAATAAAAAAAATCAATAAGTAATAACATTTTAATCGTGTTTGTACAAATGTATTAAAGGTGTTATAATAACGAATGAATAAACAGTCCGCTCTGCTAAAAACAACATTCTCATTACGAGACCGTCGTCGCCCGCCAAGTTGCAACGCGCCTGGCCGCGCGTCATCCTGAGTCCGCGTTCGCTCGAAAAATTGTTCTAGTAACGGGTCGTATTTAATTAATTTCAGAAATATACACTTACTCAAATAACACTGTTTCAAAGAAGTGGGATCGAATACGTACCACAACTCCGCCCATAAAGTGTGATTCAGATTTATCCCGCTTCATGGCAGCATTTTACGGGTCTATTTTTTACTAGCTAAAAAAGTTGTTTTTGCATTTAAAAATATTTTTTATAAAAAAAAAATTATTAAGATTAAATTTCATAAAAAATATTTATGATGGTAACATGGTGTCCGTTTTTTTGATTTTGATTTTTTTTAATTCTATTTTTTATATTTCAAAAAATATTTAAAAAAACGCGTCATAGTGCACCCCGCAACTAAAAAATAGAAATATTAGCGAAAACAGATTTTCAATATCTGTAATAATAATTAAAAATTCAACTTTATTTCAAAAGAAGGTGGTATTGCGCGCTCTTAAGAGGCCACGGATGGAAAACAAAAAGTGTAAACAAAGTACTTAACGGAAAGTTTTCTGGATTAATATTAATAACACAAAAAACGCACTCACACATATAATTAGGAATCGTCAAAAACACATAAGTATATAAAAATAACTAATTATGGTAACACATTTAGAGGATCAAAAACATCCAGATTTACAGAAATATCACTCTCTGTCCAAGTATTCTTTATATGAATAAAATGCAGCCTTCTCAAGAAGTTTGATCACAGAATTTTTAAATTGATTGAAACTGCTTATTTCTTTAATTTCTTTGGGTAACTTGTTGTACATTCTTATTGCTACTGTTAATGGACCTTGACCCACTTGGGATGTCCTATATGGTGGTACATACAGATCACTGGCGCCTCTTGTGGGGTAGGTATTAATATCACAGACTCGTTTTAAGTTTGGCATATTTTTCTTTATGTATATAACACATTGAAGTATATATAAGGAATAGACCGTTAAAATATTATGCTTTATAAAGTATGGACGACACGACACTCTAAAATTTAATTTAAAAATACTTCTAATAATTCTCTTTTGGCTTATGAACACGTTATTTATGTATTTAGAATTACCCCAGCACATGATGCCATAAGTCAAGATAGAATGAACACATCCATAATAATAGGAGAGTAAGGTTTTTGAGTTAACAAACCATCCCAGTTGCCTTATGCAATAGTTTCTTGTCGCCAAGTTGTTTTTTAATTGAATAATATGACTTTCCCAAGATAAGTTATTATCTATAGTTATTCCTAAAAATTTTACTGAGTCACTCTGAATTATCGATGTGTTATTTGATTTTATTAATAGGCTGTAATTGTTTCGGACTCTCTTGGGATTGAAAACCATTTGAATGGTTTTTTTTAGCATTTAATACGAGGCCATTGTTGTTGCACCATGATGAGACAAGTTGAACAGTGTTATTTGCTTCTATCTTAAGCTGATCAACTGATTTGGAGGTTATAATTGCAGATGTGTCATCAGCAAACAAAGTTACGGAACAGTTGTCTACGCTGGAAACTATATCGTTTACGTATATAATGAACAACAATGGCCCCAAGATGCTTCCTTGGGGAACGTCAGTAGTTATCTCAGATGTTTCAGATAAAAATTGTCGTTCACCATCATTCAGCCGGACGCGCTGCCGCCTCCCCGACAAATATGACCTCACCCAATTCCAGGGTGTTCCGCGCAAACCATACATATGAAGTTTATCCAACAGTAATGCGTGGTTTATTGTATCAAATGCCCTCGAGAAATCAAAAAATATTCCAAGTGATTTGTGTTGGTTGTTGAAGTTCTCGAGAAGCGTTTGGTAAAAACTTAAGATGGCATCCTGCGTAGATTTTCCCTGGGTAAAGCCAAATTGGCGCGGAGACAGCAGCCCAAACCTGCCCATAAATGAAGAAAGTCTTACAAAAAACGCCTTTTCTAAGATCTTAGAGAAAACTGACAATAGTGCAACTGGTCGATAGTTCTCTATATTACTATGATCGCCCTTTTTAAACACTGGGACAACTATAGAAGTCTTCAGTTGTTCTGGGAAGTATCCTTGATCAAAAGAAAGATTTATTAGTGTGGTCAGTGGTTTTACAATATATTCAGCAATATGTTTCATAATCGAACAAGGTATACCATCAGACCCACTGGAACTCTTCTTGCTTGATGCAATTATTATGTTAAACGTTTCTAGAGGAGTAGTTGGATTCAAAAACATGGATTTTGGATTCAAATTTATGTTGTTATTATCTAAGTTAAAATTAGAATTAGATCCTATTTGTTTAACAGAGTTTATAAAAAAATTATTAAAAATATTTGGCATATCACAGATGTTTTCTACAGTATTATTTGAAGTTTTTAATTTACTTGGAACAGAGTGTTTTGACTTCGAATTCCTTAAATTTTCTTTGATGATTTTCCATGAACATTCGTTTTATTGTCTGAATTTTGAATTTTGTTTTCAAAAAATCTTTTTTTAGTATTATTAATATTTTTTTTATATTCTTTTTTTAATAGATTATAATGTTTTTTGAGGTTTTGATCATTGTTAATCTTAATTATATTATATAAGTCTCGCAGTGAATTGCCTTCTTTAATTATACTATGCATAATCCATGTTTTTTTGGGTGCGCAATATATATTTCTAGGCTTTAAAGGAAAAGCTGTAAATTCGTGGCCAAAATACAAATCTCAACAAAAAAAGATAAATGAAGGTCATCTGCTCACTCCAGTACTGGAATAATTGGATTTACTTACAATATATAGATTACAATTATCAACGTAATTATACAATATTTTTTAAACAAAACTTTCACTACGCCTCGGGATCACTTGTATAATTATTCAACTAAATTATAAAGAATTTTAAACCACAGTTTCACATATTAGATTGAATAAATCAGGAGAGACAATTCACACGTGTTCACACAATTTTATGCATATCTTAAATAAAATACTTACGAGATAAGTAATATTTTTATGCACAAAAACTAGCTTCTAAACACTAAGATGACTGTATAAATTTGAACGCATACAATGATATATTAAACAATAAAATTGATAACTAAATAGCAGCACTTGTATACACGGAATTATTCGTACAAACAAACCATGAATGAAAACGGCAATTTTTTTTAATTGAAAGAAGTTTGGATACTCAATCGAGAGTTTCAATCAAAAGAGAGAGAGAGAGAGAGAAAATAATGTACTAGTTGTTGAAAATAAAGGGGCAATTAGCAACTCCTTGGCCAATTAGGTTCTTCCCGCAACGAGAACAAGAACAAAAGGAAAGAAAAATGCAACTAATTTTCAATTTAATTCAACGGTCCTTCGAATGCCCCATTTTTAAAACTATGTGTATTAACTTTATAATAATCTTCTTTTTTTTCCTGTCCAGGTTCTTCACGCAAGAGACATAATCCCATTGGACCCGAACGGATACAGCGACCCATTTGTGATAATAGAATTACTCCCGCACCGCGTATTCCCCAACTGTAACGAACAACAGACGAACGTCCACAAGAAGACGCTGCATCCCATTTTCGACGAGTGTTTCGAGTTCAGCGTCTCCTTGGAGCAGTGCAGGTACCCGGGCTCGATGATCGCCTTCACCGTCATGGACCACGACGTCCTCACCGCGAACGATTTCGCAGGGGAGAGCTTCCTGGCGCTCGGCTCGATACCCGGCGTCGCCGATAATCTGGGCATCGACAATTTCCACGGGCTGAAGCCGGTCGAAATGATTTTGATGCAACAACACGTTAAAAGTGAGTATTTGATTTATGACATTATTTGATTAAGCCGAGTTTTTTTTATATCAAATAGATTACCCTTTATTTCCTAGTAGAAAAGTAATTAAAAAAAGTTTTAAATTACTTCTTACTTCTTTTTAAAAAAGAAGAATGAAGAAATGACTTCTTTCCTGCGTCCTTTTATTTATTTTGCTGTCTTGTTGAGTCTTTACTCAAGAAATTTGGATTTATTTGATTATCTTATTGACTCTCTCCAAAAAGGAGAGAAGAAACATGCGGTTTTCTCTTCTTTCCTGACAACTTATATTTATTTGGTTGTGTTGTTCACTTTCTCCATGAAGGAAAGAAGAAATGTGAATTTTAAATTTCTTCTTTCCTGCATTCTTACATTTATATGGTTGTCTTGATCACTCTCTCCAAGAAGTAATGATAAAATATGGAGTCTTAAATGTCTTCTTTCACGCGGTCTTATATTTAATCGGTTGTCTTGTTCACTGTCTCCAAGAAGAAAAGAAGAAATTTGGATTTATTTGATTAACTCACTCGAAGGAGGAGAGATGAAACTTGCGGTTTTCAATTTACTGACATCTTATATTTATTTGGTTGTCTTGTTCACTTTCTCCGTGAAGGAAAGAAGAAATGTGGAGTCTTAAATTTCTTCTTTCACGCTATCTTATATTTAATCGGTTGTCTTGTTCACTTTCTCCAAGAAGAAAAGAAGAAATTTGGATTTATTTGATTATCTTGTTAACTCACTCCAAGAAGGAGAGAAGAAACTTGCGTCTTTTTCTTCTTTCCTGACATCTTATATTTATTTGGGTGTGTTGTTCACTGTCTCCAAGAAGAAAAGAAGAAATTTGGATTTATTTGATTATCTTATTCTCCAAAAAGGAGAGAAGAAACATACGGTTTTCTCTTCTTTCCTGGCAACTTATATTTATTTGGTTGTGTTGTTCACTTTCTCCATGAAGGAAAGAAGAAATGTGAATTTTAAATTTCTTCTTCCCTGCATTCTTACAATTATTTGGTTGTCTTGATCACTCTCTCCAAGAAGTAATGATAAAATATGGAGTCTTAAATGTCTTCTTTCACGCGGTCTTATATTTAATCGGTTGTCTTGTTCACTTTCTCCAAGAAGAAAAGAAGAAATTTGGATTTATTTGATTATCTTGTTAACTCACTCCAAGAAGGAGAGAAGAAACTTGCGTCTTTTTCTTCTTTCCTGACATCTTATATTTATTTGGGTGTGTTGTTCACTGTCTCCAAGAAGAAAAGAAGAAATTTGGATTTATTTGATTAACTCACTCGAAGGAGGAGAGATGAAACTTGCGGTTTTCAATTTACTGACATCTTATATTTATTTGGTTGTCTTGTTCACTTTCTCCGTGAAGGAAAGAAGAAATGTGGAGTCTTAACTTTCTTCTTTCCAGTGATTTTAAATTTTTTGTATTTTTCTTTATATTGTTTTGCTTACTATCTTCAAGAAGGAAAGAAGAAACTTAGAATCTTACATTTTTTCATTCCTGATCTTATATTTATTTTATTATATTCTTGACTTCCCTAAGAAGGAAAGAAGAAACATGCCGTTTTTAATTTCTTCTTTCCTATCATTTTATATTATTTTATCTGGTTGTTTTGTTTACTTTCTCAAAGAAGGAAAGAAGAAATGTGGAGTCTTAAATTTCTTCTTTCACGCTATCTTATATTTAACCGGTTGTCTTGTTCACTTTCTCCAAGAAGAAAAGAAGAAATTTGGATTTATTTAATTCTCTAGTTAAATCAATCCAACCAGGAGGGAAGAAACTTGCGGTTTTCAATTTCCCCTTTCCTGACATCTTATATTTATTTGGTTGTCTTGTTCACTTTCTCCGTGAAGGAAAGAAGAAATGTGGAGTCTTAAGTTTCTTCTTTCCAGTGATTTTATATTTTTTGGTTGTGTTGCTTACTGTCTTCAAGAAGGAAAGAAGTAATTCAGAATCTTACATTTCTTCATTCCTGTGATCTTATCTTTATTTGATTATATAGTTGACTTTCTCCAAGAAGGAAAGAAGAAACATGCCGTTTTCAATTTTTTCTTTCCTATCATTTCCTATCACACTCAGATAAATATAAGAATATAATATTTCTTATATTTATCTGAGTGTTTTGTTTACTTTCTCAAAGAAGGAACGAAGAAATGTGGAGTCTTAAATTTCTTCTTTCAAGCGATCTTACTTTAACCGGTTGTCTCTCCAAGAAGAAAAGAAGAAATTTGGATTTATTTAATTCTCTTGTTGACACAATCCAAGCAGGAGAGAAGAAACTTACTGTTTTCAATTTCTTCTTTACTGACATCTTATACTTATTTGGTTGTGTTGTTCACTTTCTCCATGAAGGAAAGAAGAAATTTGGAGTATATATTTCTTCTTTCCCGGATTCTTAATTTTTTGGTTGTCCTTCTCCAAAAAGGAAAGAAGAAATTTGAAGACGTAAATGCATTCCTTCTTTATTTGCTTTTCTTGTTTACTTTCTCCAAAAAGAAAAGAAGAAATTTGGAGTCTTAAATTTCTTCTTTCCTGTGATCTTATATTTATTTGGTTGTCTTGTTTATAAAAATCTCCGAGATGAAAAGAAGAAATATAGAGTCTTAAATTTCCTCTTCACTCTCTTCAACCTTCCAATATTTTATTGCTTATGCTCTTAATTTATAAACTTCGCTCTTATTCCTTTTATCTGATTTTCCGATTGATTCTCCACTAATTTTATACATCTTTCATTAAACCTTCTTTAGCTTCATTTTGATTCCAGTCTTATATTTTTCTATCTCCATTTTAAAGTTGAACGTTATTTTATTTCGGATTAGGTGTTAACCTGAAATTTTTATTTTGCTTATTAGGAGTCTCAAAATATAAGTTATTTGGTTGTCTTGTTCACTCTCTCCAATAAGTTTTCTTCTTTTTCTTCAACTTGCAGAGAGTGAACATCTCCAAGTTGGATAGAATACATTTGGTGTCTTAAATGTATTCTTTTTTTCTTCATCTTGTAGAAAGTAAACATCTTTAAGATGGAAAGAAGTAATTTGGAGACTTTAATTTCTTCTTTTTTCGTAATCTTGCAGAAAGTGAACATCTCCAAGATGGAAAAGAAGAAATTTCGAGTCTTATTTTTCTTATTTTTTCTTCATCTTGTAGAAAGTGATGGAAAGAAGTAATTTGGAGACTTAAATTTCTTCTTTTTTCTTAATCTTGTAGAAAGTAAACATCTCCAAGATGGAAAGAAGAAATTTCGTGTCTTATTATTCTTCTGTTTTCTTCATCTTGTAGAAAGTGAACATCTCCAAGATGGAAAGAAGAAATTTCGAGTCTTATTTTTCTTCGTTTTTTTTTTTTTCATCTTGTAGAGAATGAACATTTTTAGGATGGAAAGAACAAATTTGGAGTCACATATTTCTTCTTTTATCTTCATTTTGTAGAAAGTAAACATCTCCGAGATAGAAAAAAGATATTTAGAGTCATAATTTCTTCTTTTTTCTTCATCTTGTAGAAAGTAAACATCTTTAAGATGGAAAGAAGTAATTTGGAGACTTTAGTTTCTTCATTTTTCGTAATCTTGCAGAAAGTGAACATCTCCAAGATGGAAAAGAAGAAATTTTGAGTCTTATTTTTCTTCTTTTTTCTTCATCTTGTAGAAAGTGATGGAAAGAAGTAATTTGGAGACTTAAATTTCTTCTTTTTTCTTAATCTTGCAGAAAGTGAACATTTCCAAGATGGAAAGAAGAAATTTCGAGTCTTATTTTTCTTCTATTTTCTTCATCTTGTAGATAGTGATGGAAAGAAGTAATTTGGAGACTTAAATTTCTTCTTTTTTCTTAATCTTGCAGAAAGTGAACATCTCCAAGATGGAAAGAAGAAATTTCGAGTCTATTATTCTTCTTTTTTCTTCATCTTGTAGAAAGTGAACATCACCAAGATGGAAAGAAGAAATTTCGAGTCTTATTTTTATTCTTTTTTCTTCATCTTGTAGAATGTGAACATCCCTAAGATGGAAAGAAGAAATTTTGAGTCTTATTATTCTTCTTTTTTCTTCATCTTGTAGAAAGTAAACATCTCCAAGATGAAAAGAAGAAATTTGGAGTCTTATTTTTCTTCTATTTTCTTCATCTTGTAGAGAGTGATGGAAAGAAGTAATTTTAAGACTTAAATTTCTTCTTTTTTCTTAATTTTGCAGAAAGTGAACATTTCCAAGATGGAAAGAAGAAATTTCGAGTCTATTATTCTTCTTTTTTCTTCATCTTGTAGGAAGTGAACATCACCAAGATGGAAAGAAGAAATTTCGAGTCTTATTTTTCTTCTTCTTTCTTCATCTTGTAGATAGTGATGGAAAGAAGTAATTTTGAGACTTAAATTTCTTCTTTTTTCTTAATTTTGCAGAAAGTGAACATTTCCAAGATGGAAAGAAGAAATTTCGAGTCTATTATTCTTCTTTTTTCTTCATCTTGTAGGAAGTGAACATCTCCAAGATGGAAAAAAGAAATTTCTAGTTTTATTTTTCTTCTTTTTTCTTCATCTCGTAGAGAGTGAACATCTCCAAGATGGAAAGAAGAAATTTCGAGTCTTATTATTCTTCTTTTTTCTTCATCTTGTAGAAAGTAAACATCTCCAAGATGAAAAGAAGAAATTTCGAGTCTTATTTTTCTTCTATTTTCTTCATCTTGTAGAGAGTGATGGAAAGAAGTAATTTTAAGACTTAAATTTCTTCTTTTTTCTTAATCTTGCAGAAAGTGAACATTTCCAAGATGGAAAGAAGAAATTTCGTGTCTTATTATTCTTCTGTTTTCTTCATCTTGTAGAAAGTGAACATCTCCAAGATGGAAAGAAGAAATTTCGAGTCTTATTTTTCTTTGTTTTTCTTCATCTTGTAGAGAATGAACATTTCTAGGATGGAAAGAACAAATTTGGAGTCACACATTTCTTCTTTTATCTTCATTTTGTAGAAAGTAAACATCTCCGAGATAGAAAAAAGATATTTAGAGTCATAATTTCTTCTTTTATCTTCATCGTGTAGAAAGTGAATACCTTCAAAATTGAAAGAAGAAATTTTGAGTCATAATTTCTTCTTTTATCTTCATCTTGCAGAGATTTCCAAGTTAGAAAGAATAAAGTAGAAACAAGCAATTCCTTAGATGCAAGGAATTGCTTGCTTCTATTTTTCTTCTGGCTCTATCTTGTATTTTATCTTCCTCCATTCGTTTTTGTTTTTAGCTTTGGTTTTTGCCTATTATAGTGTTAATCCTCGTTGTTTTAAGAGTTTCTCTATGCTGCCATTCCATGTTATTTCTGGTCTCCAACATTCTCTCTGCTGCTATTCATTCTGATTAATTTTCCATACCACCTCAACCTTCTCTATTATCGAACTAATTGGTTCTGTTTTACACTATTTTCAGACATATAGAGCTTCTTTTATGAAAAAACTTATTTCTAATAAACTTGATGCGCCTGAAATATTAGCTATGGTAAAGTTTCAAGTGCCTCGTCTTGCATCGCGTTATTACGATTTGTTCTATTTGCTAACTGTGTGTACTAATATTTTATTAAAAGCCCTTCTTAGTCATTTAAATCGTAATAGTAATAAGTTGTATGAGGATATTTTTCTTTAATTTATACCTTTTTGTATTGTTATTTTCCAAATTGGTTCTCCTGTAGAATTATTAATTGTTTTGTAATTAAGTTTTATTTTATTGTATATTTTATAATAATCCATTATTTTGTATTTTTATGTCCTAATTTGAGTAAATTTTTGGACAATAAAGATATTTTATTATTATTATTATTTTAAGAATATGTTTAAAATATATTCTGAAATTTCTAATTTGTCATTGTTTAATCTAGATCAGCCGATTCTACAAATACTGGAATCCAGAATAACCGACCGTCACGCCGTCGAGTTCGTGCGGAAGCAGAGGGTTCGAATCGCCGTTAAGTAATCCCCAAAATCCGCTCCTCTCCCAACAAACTTGAAAAAAAAAAAAAACAACTTTATATATACCTACATTTAAAAAAAAACGCATAACAATCACTATTTTTTCTACAAGATTCTACTTACTATACACCACAACTAAATTCACCCACGACTTAATCAAAAAAACACGCAACGCGCGCGCGATCCTTCTTTTTCTCCTTCGGTAATGTAAATGTAAAAAAAAAACAACGCTCATCTTGAAACGTGAACGGTACTTTCCTGAAATGCCCTAAAAGATAAAAGTAAAGTAAAACAAAAGCTTGTTTTTAAACGTAAACGGTACTTTCCTGAAATGCGCTGTAAGGGTAAAGTAAAGTAAAAGAAAAACTCGTCTTGAAATGTGAATAATACTTTTCTTAAAAAACTTAAATGGTACTTTCCTGAAATGTGTTGTAAGGTAAAAGTAAAAAAAAACTCGTTTTGAAACTTACACAGTACTGTAAGGATAAAATAAAATCAAAGAAAAGTTCTTGTTGAAACTTAAGCAGTACTTTTCCTGAAACGTGCTGTGACGGGAAAGTGAAGTAAAAGAAAATCTCGTCTTGAAATTTAAACGGTACTTTTCCTGAAATGTGCTTTAAGGGAAAAATAAAGCTCGTCTTGAAATTTAAGAAATACTTTTCCTGAAATGTGCTGTAACGGGAAAGTGAAGTAAAAGAAAATTTCGTGTTGAAACTTAAACGGTACTTTTCCTGAAATGTGCTGTAAGGAGAAAGTGAAAGTAAAAGAAATTTTCGTCTTGAAACTTAAACGGTACTTTTCCTGAAATGTACTGTAGGGGAAAAGTAAAGCTCGCCTTGGAACTTAAGCAGTACTATTCCGGAAACATTTTGTAAAGGGAAAGAGAAGTAAAACAAAATCCCGTCTTGAAACTTAGGAAGTACTTTTCCTGAAACGTGCTGTAACTGGAAAGTAAAGTAAAAGAAAATCTCGTCTTGAAACTTAGACAGTACTTTTCCTGAAATGTGCTGTAAGGGAAAAGTATAGCTGGTCTTGAAACTTAAGAAATACTTTTCCTTAAACGTGCTGTAACGGTAAAGTGAAGTAAAAGAAAATCTACTCTTGAAACTTAAACGGTACTTTTCTTGAAATGTGCTGTAAGGGAAAAGTAAAGCTCGTCTTGAAACTTAAGCAGTACTTTTCCTGAAACGTGCTATAACTGGAAAGTGAAGTAAAAGAAAATCTCTTCTTGAAACTTAAACGGTACTTTTCCTGAAATATGCTTTAAGGGAAAAGTAAAGCTCGTCATGGAACTTAAGCAGTACTTTTCCTGAAACGTGCTATAGCTGGAAAGTGAAGTAAAAGAAAATCTCTTCTTGAAACTTAAACGGTACTTTTCCTGAAATGTGCCGTAAGGGAGAAGTAAAGCTCGTCTTGAAACTAAAATAGTACTTTTCCTGAAATGTGCTGTAAAGATAAACTGAAATAAAAGAAAATCTCGTCCTGAAACTTAAACGATATTTTTCCTGAAATGTGCCGTAAGGGAGAAGTAAAGCTCGTCTTGAAACTTAAACAGTACTTTTCCTGAAATGTGCTGTAAAGGTAAACTGAAATAAAAGAAAATCTCGTCCTGAAACTTAAACGGTACTTTTCTTGAAATGTGCTGTAAGGGAAAAGTAAAGCTCGTCTTGAAACTTAAACGATATTTTTCTTGAAATGTGCTGTAAGGGAAAAGTAAAGCTCGTCATGGAACTTAAGCAGTACTTTTCCTGAAACGTGCTGTAACGGGAAAGTGAAGTAAAAGAAAACCTCGTCTTGAAACTTAAACGGTACTTTTCCTGAAATGTGCCGTAAGGGAGAAGTAAAGCTTGTCTTGAAACTTAACCAGTACTTTTCCTGAAACGTGCTGTAACGGGAAAGTGAAGTAAAAGAAAACCTCGTCTTGAAACTTAAACGGTACTTTTCCTGAAATGTGCCGTTAGGAAGAAGTAAAGCTCGTCTTGAAACTTAAGCAGTATATTTCCTGAAATGTGCTGTAACGGGAAAGTGAAGTAAAAGAAAATATCGTCTTGAAACTTAAACGGTACTTTTCCTGAAATGTGCCGTTAGGAAGAAGTAAAGTTCGTCTTGAAACTTAAGCAGTACTTTTCCTGAAAAGTGCTGTAACGGGAAAGTGAAGTAAAAGAAAACCTCGTCTTGAAACTTAAACGGTACTTTTCCTGAAATGTGCCGTTAGGAAGAAGTAAAGCTCGTCTTGAAACTTAAGCAGTACTTTTCCTGAAATGTGCTGTAACTGGAAAGTGAAGTAAAAGAAAAACTCGTCTTGAAACTTGAGCAGTACTTTTCCTGAAACGTGCTGTGAAGTGAAAGCGAAGTAAAAGAAATCTCGTCTTGAAACTTTAACAGTACTTTGCCTGAAATGTGCTGTAAGAGAAAAGTAAAGCTCGTCTTAAAACTTAATCAGTACTTTTCCTGAAACGTTCTGTAAAAGAAAACCTCATGTTGCAACTTAAGCAGTACTTTTTCTGAAAAATGTTGTATGGGAAAAGAAAAAAAAAGAAATCCCATCCTGAAACTTGAACAGTACTTTTCCTGAAATATGCTTTAAGGGAAAAGTAAAGTAAAATATTTGTCTCGAAACTTAAATGGTGCTCAGTACTTCTTCTGAATTGTACTGAAAGGAAAGTAAAATAAATAATGCTCATCATAAAACTTAAGCAGTACTTTTCCTGAAACGTGATGTAAATGAACTTAAACAGTACTTTCCCGAAATGTGCTGTAAAGGTAAAATAAAGTAAACAAATCTTGTCTCGAAACTTGAATAGTACTTTTACTAAAATGTGCTGTAAGGGAAAAATAAAATAAAAAAAACGTATCTTGAAACTGAAACTGTACTTTCCTGAAATGCGCTGTAAGGAAAAGTAAAGCGAAGCAAAAAATAAATAAAAAAAAAAACAATGAAGCAAGGGAATCACTCGCGCGAATCGAGCCGTAGACAATCCAAAAATTAATCTTATTTCGCTTGTCCAGTAAAAGTAAACTATAAATAAATATTTGTAAGTAAAAGAAATAAAAATAATATTAAAAAAAAAGAATTCATATGAAGAAACGTAAACATTAGGAATTGATGTGTCCCTCCAGTGTAAAACAAAATAAACATTGAAAAGAAATGATACTTCACAAAAATGCCAGTGTCCAATAAACGCATCGAGTTTGTGTAAAGAGTCCCCCGAAAGTTTCTGTTTTAATTAGTGTTATCATAAATTATCATTACTTATTTATCGGATTAATGGAACTGGCTTCAAAGCCCTGTTGAATCAAATTTATTTTTTAAATGCCAGTTTATAAGAATTTCTTTTTTTTTTATTTATGTGTGTCTAAGGCTGCATTTATAGTGAGGCAACTGATGCTGGCTGCATCATTGCTTGAAAGACGCTAATTTATAATACCTGCACTCACGAAATTTAAATTATTCGCAAGCATCTAAAAAATTAGTCTCTATCAAGGTATGACGCTTACAAAAAAAGGGGGTTGATTTGATCTCGCGATGAAGGATTTTATAAATCGCACTCAGATTCGGGGGTTGATTTATCAACCAACTTTCTTCTTCTTGCACTTTCGCTGGACGCGCTTTGGTTTTTGGTCAAAATAAAATACAAGGAGAATGTTTAAGTCCACAAAAATAGGCTGTTCCCAAGCGTCCATTCAAAATGCACCGGCGCGTTCTAAAGCATTCAAAGTCGACATTTCAAAAATGTTCTAAATTGCATTAAATTATTTTGTTTCTTAAATTCTTTATCAGAATGCTTTCTGCGATATCTTTTGAACGGAACGAGATAGAAAGACAATTTAAAGGGTTAAATATATCTACGGAAGAAAGACTATAAAACAGCTACCATGATTTTGCACGGGGTGCAAAATAAGCCAATAGGGGTTGAAGAAGAAAAAAAATAGGGGTGCTTACAAAAAAGGAGGGTTGATTTGATTGGAGAGGTTAGCAGTACTCTCGAGGAAGGATTTTATAAATCTGTAGTGGAGGGAATTTATCAACCAACTTTCATTTCCTTGCACTTTCGTTGGAAGTATTTTGGTTTTTACTGAAAATAAAATACAATAAGTGCAGCCTGGGGCGGCGTTTATAGTGGGGCAACTCATTGCTGAATCATACCTTGAATTCTTTTTATCTGACATTGATGGACCCAGCTTTAAAGTCCTGTCGAATCATATTAAAAAAAAAGTGAAATCACAGCTTAAATAATGATTTTTTTGCAGCATTAAACACGTTAAGGCCGCATTTATAGTGGAGCAGCACGATGATTGTCTAAAGCTATATAAAGTGAAAAGGTTGCATGATTATAAAACTCACTTTTTTGGTTTGTATGTAAGGCCGCATTTATAGTGAGAAGCTTGATTGAATAAAGTAAAAACGTTGCAAGATTACGAAACTCTCTTTTTTTGGTTTGTATTTGTTTGAGGTCGCGTTTACCTTAAGGCAGCTCGAAATTTACTTGTATAGAGATGTAATAAAGATGTATTAAATAAATAAGTTACGAGATTATAATGACACTCTCTTTTCATATGTGATTAAGGCCGCGTTTATAGTGGGGCAATTCGGAGCTTGATAATATAAAGCTGTAACAATAATATGTTGAAAAATGTATTTAAGGCCGCGTTTATAGTAGGGCAAGTCGGAGCTTGATTGTATAAATCTGTCAAAAATAAATAAGATGCAAGATGTATTGAGGCCGTGTTTATATTGTGGAGCGCAATGTTGGATTAAGCAATGAATTATTTTCGTGAGAGATTAATGGACCTGGCTTTAAAGCACTGCTGAATCAGATTTTCTTTAAAAGTGTTTATAAAACTCTGCTTTTTGGTTTGTAAATATCTGAGGCCGTGTTTATAGTAGGGCAGCCTGATACTGAATTATACTTTGAATTCTTTTTGTGTGAGATTAATGGACCTAACCTCAAAGCCCTATTGAATCAAATTTTAAACGTGGCCTAAGACACATACAAATAAAAAAGGAGATTCTTATAAAATCGCATTAAAAAAAATCGGATTCAACAGGACTTTGAAGCCAGGTGCATTAATCCCACACAAAAATAATTCAAGGTATAATCATCGACTGCCCCACTATAAACGCAGCCTCAGATATAAACAAATTAAAAAGGAGAGTCTTTTAAACTTGCATTTAAAAAAATTGATTAATGGACCAGGCTTCAAAGCCCTATTGAGCTTTGAAGCCGAAACCAAAGAATTCAAGGTATGATCCAGCATCACTGCACCACTATAAACGCGGCCTCAGACTCATACAAATTAAAAAAAGGAGAGTCTTATAAACTCGCATTAAGGTTGCGGTTTAGTAGAAAGAGATAGATATATAATAAAATGGAAATAATCGTTTGAAAAAAGGGCCATTCTTTTGGATTTAATAATATGAATATGTATTTACACTTTCTATCTACCAAGTATAAACTATCAGACTAAATAAAAAATAAATCGTTAATTTTCGAGTATTACGTCAATTTACTAGTTCAAGTTAGAAAAGAAAATTGTAAGATATAATGAAATTAATAGGTCTTGTCTGCTAAGTTAATTGACTGCAGAATTTAGTGAAATCCTTTAAATTTTCATTGCACAAGTTTTTATTAGAAAAAATATAATTTGAAATTTGCTATAAATTTGATGAATTTTCATTGTTTTTCATAATTAATTTTCACACAAACTAAACATTAAAATAATTTTTAATTCATCTGATGAAATTCCTGCACGTTTTAAGATAACTTTAATGTATAATACAATATTGTTCATTGAACACGACAGCAATCTAACTCGAATTAGTGATTGCCAATATTTATATAGCTATCTCTTTCGTCTAAACCGCACCCTTAAAAAAAGTTTTTAACAGGGCTTGAAAAACAGATCTATTAATCCCTCAAAAAAAGCATCGGACTGCCCCACTCCTGACACCGTTAGGGTTCTGCTGAATATTGTCGTATTAGAAAATTAACATTTTTTTTATTATCATATATAAAAATTCGATAATAAAAAAGTACATCTTCTAATATGACAAGGTTCAGCGGAACCCCAAGAGTGTCTGAGGCCGCACTTATAGTTGACTGGATGCTGGATAAAACCTTGAATTCTTTTTGTATGAGATTAATAGAACTGGCTTCAGAGTCCAGTGGAATTAGATTTTTTAAAGCGAGTTTACCTGGCTTCAAAGCCTTGTTGAATCAGATTTTTATTAATCGCGATTTATTTTGTTTGCAAAATCAATTGTTATTATAAAGACAACTGCAATTATTCTTTATTCATGGCATAAAGAATTAAAAAAAAATAACTGTTTTTAGTGCCATCAAATGGCACTAACAGACACATACAAATCCAAAAATAGAGAGTCTTATATATATATAACGTCTTTATTCGTGTCAATTTACAAAACTAAATATTATTTATTTACAATACATATGTTTTAAATTTACGAAATGGCTATCGACCAGAGATCTTTCCGCCTGTCTTTGTCTTGTACTTGTCTATTTAGAGAGTCTTATAAAGTCGCATTAAAAAAATGATTCAACGGATCTTTAAAGCCTGATTTATTGATATCACACACAATGAATTCAAAGTATGAACTAATATCGGGCTGCCTCACTATTAACGCGGCTTCAGATATATAAAAAAAGAAAGTTTCGCATTAAAAAAAATATAATTCGACAGAGTTTTTAAGCCTGGTCTATTAATTTCACGCAAAATTAATTCAAGGTATGATCCATAAAAAGAATTAAAGGTATGATCCGATATCGGGCTGCCCAAGTATAAACGTGGCCTTAGATGTATACAAATTAAAAAAAAAGTCTCGCATTTAAAAAAAAATCTGATTCGAGAGTGCTTTGCAGCCAGATCCATTAATCTCACACAAAATTAATTCAAGGTATAATCGGGCTGTCCTACAATTAACGCGGCCTCAGAAACATAATAAACAAAAAAGGGAAGGCTTTTAAGTTACATTTAAAAGGAAATTAATCAGCAGGGCTGTGAACCCAGGTCCATTAATCCCACACAAAAAGAAGAATTTTAAAAGGAGGGGGCAAACAAACTCGCAAGCTTAAAAATGAATATAAAATATCCGCACAAAATAAGCAAACAGTTTAAAATATCATTAGTTTTAATTTTTAAATAATCAAACTAACAAAAAAAAAGGCCGCCTGACTTAAAATCTAAACACTCGCTTAATTTATTAAATGTACACTATTAATTAAGAACTATAACATATATTCGCAACCAGGGGCGGATGGGTAGCATAGTAGCGAATAATTATATATATATATATAGTGTTATCCCAACAACAAAAATTGTCTACTTTCCAGCCCATAGTATAAAATATTCTTACTGTGGATTTTCAGTTTCATCAAATAAATTTTACCATCAAAT
Source organism: Philonthus spinipes (assembly GCA_963082785.1). Taxonomy (NCBI): domain Eukaryota; kingdom Metazoa; phylum Arthropoda; class Insecta; order Coleoptera; family Staphylinidae; genus Philonthus; species Philonthus spinipes. The sequence goes on from OY720311.1 coordinate 12,641,566, forward strand.
ACTTTTCTTTCACTGGGAAATTTCTCGGTCTCCCGTATGACCCATCCGCTCCTGTTCGGAGTTATTCTGTAAGGAAAACGTTAAGTTTAACTTGTTCGTTATTTCTTATCATCACAGTCTAATTGAAATTTGTAATACAAAACATGGTATGTGAAGTTAATTAATAGCGTACAGTCGACGCAACACAAATGTGAACGCACTTTGGTCGTCGTGGTATTTGTAACTGAAATGCATTCCTGTAATCTTGTCTTTGGCCAGTGGTATTACAAAGAGAGGGGAGAATATCGAGAGCAGAAATATATTTTTCGAGAGCTGTTAAATATAAAAGAGTATTCATTCACTTGGTCACAGTTATTTAATGAAATAAATGAAAATGATATGAAAATAATTAATAAATTATTTCCAAATTTAGCTCTGAGATATTTTGACTTACGTTACGTACTACAAATAAATGCACATTAAATAACTACTTCCAGGGCAAATACCCCGCCTGACATTGAATTACTTAATGTACACCTGCAGTTGCATATAAATAATATATATATATATATATATATAACATCTTTATTGGGGCTTTGATACAATTTAGTTATAATACAATATTCAATTCAATACGAACTAAATGGCTATCGACCAACCATTGGTCTTTCAGCCGGAAATCCTTGTCTTTATGTTATGTCAGTCTGTCAGTCGTTGATGGGTGATGAGATGTATGAATATATTGTGGATAATTAATAATTTATTAATTATACTTATATATATCTTTATTAAATTAACTTACTAGAAAACTTCTCGGAAAATACAATAATGAAATAAATTACCTCTGTTAAGATAGCAGGGCCAAATGAGCAGAATGCACTGAAACTTATACCATAATTAAGGGCTAATTAAGGGCTATTTTAGTGCCCTATTCCTGATTTTAGTGCTCCACCCTCAAGGGTGAAAACCCCAACATAACTATCTTAACGTTAAGATAGCAGGGTCATTTGAGCAAAATGCATTAACACTTGTACCAAAATAAAGAGCCAATTAAGGGCTATTTTAGTGCCTTATTCCCGATTTAAATGCTCCACCCCTAACTTGGAAAAAACATATTTTCCACCCCAATATTTTGTTTCTCAAAAACCAGCGAGCAGACTGCAACCAAATTACATATGAATTAAGGGCTCACCATCCTTGAATTAAGTGCCCTATTCCCGATTTAACTGCTCCACCCCTAACTTGGAAAAATAAAATATTTTCCACCCCGATATTTTGTTTCTTGAAAACCAGCGAGCAGACTGCAACCAAATTACACATGAATTAAGGGCTCATCATCCTTGAATTGAGTGCCCTATTCCCGATTTAAGTGCTCCACCTCCAACTTGGAAAAAAAAATCCACCCTAATATTTTCTTTCTTGAAAACCAGCGAGTAGAATGCAACCAAATTACACATGAATTAAGGGCTCACCATCCTTGAATTAAGTGCCCCATTCCCGATTTAATTGCTCCACCCCTAACTTGGAAAAAAATATTTTCCACTCCAATATTTTGTTTCTCGAAAACTAGCGAGCAGACTGCAACCAAATTACACATGAATTAAGGGCTCAACATCCTTGAATTAAGTGCCCTATTACCGATTTAAGGGCTCGATCCCTTACTTGAAAAAAAAAATATTTTCCACCCCAATATTTTATTTCTTGAAAACCAGCGAACAGACTGCAACCAAATTATACATGAATTAAGGGCTCACCATCCTTGAATTAAGTGCCCTATTCCCGATTTATGTGCTCCACCCTTAACATAAAAAAATATTTTCCACCCCAATATTTTGTTTCTCGAAAACTAGCGAGCAGATTTAAAAAAATCAAATTTCTTGAAAACCGGTTAATGGATAATATAAACATTATTAAAAAGGTAATAAAAATAGCTGAATTTATACGAAAATTTATAAACATATTTAAATTTTAAAACAATGTAAAAATGAATTTCAAATGTTTACAAAAATATATTAATTCAACAAGAAAGAAATAGTTTCAATTAAAAAATTATATATATATATATTAATTACTATTTGTGTATGGCAGCATGGCAGAATATAAAAATACTGTAACATTTTATTTTTTTTAATGTTTTTATATGAGTCAAGTAAAGAAGTATCAAAGTATACCTTCAATCTGTAGCAATACGTCTTGATATGAACGTATTACATTTTCTATTGCTATTAAATTTATTTCCAACACAAATCCGCTGTACACAAACTTGTCATAAAGGACATCATAATGATAATTAATTTTCTTACTAATGTCCCTGCTACGGTTTCGCAATAGTAAATTGTGGAACCATCTGGTTGTAGGATACCAGATTTTTTTTAAATACTGGCTCTATTAGTATAGGTTTTTGACTTGTGTCCTAAATTTAAAACATCTATGGTCATATTGATTATATCGTTTTCCATTTCTTCAAAAATAGCCTGAAACAAATAATTTATTTAAAGTTAATATAATTGTGAATTTGACCATTTGATAGGAAAGAGTTTAAAAAAAGTAATAAAAGACCATTACAAAAAAGTTATTGTAATTTTAATCTTCCGTTTTCAATGGAATGAAGTTGCTATAAAAACACAAAACATCAACGAATAATGATAAACATTATTATATGTTGATTCTCCACCTATGTAATAAATTTAAACGTCAATTATCGTGTTTTCAATAAAAAAATGTAAATTCTAGATTGAACATCAAAGCCTTGCACTAACCATTTTGTCACTAATATATTACGCATTTTCTATTAAAAACAATATTTTTTGTTATAATACATCAATTTTCTATTGATTAAGTAGATAGATTTTTAAAAAAATGTTTGAAATGCCATGTTCTTTTGTTTTTATGATTTCACCGCGTAATCTCCGGATCCATGTGTAATTATTATTAATCCATATATTGGGGTGGAAAATATTTTTTTTTTTTCAAGTTAGGGGTGAAGCACTTAAATCTGGACTAGGGCACTTAATTCAAGGATGGTGAGCCCTTAATTCATGTGTAATTTGGCTGCATTCTACTCGCTGGTTTTCAAGAAAGAAAATATTAGGGTGGAATTTTTTTTTCCAAGTTGGAGGTGAAGCACTTAAATCGGGAATAGGGCACTTAATTCAAGGATGGTGAGCCCTTAATTCATGTGTAATTTGGTTGCAGTCTGCTCGCTGGTTTTCAAGAAACAAAATATCGGGGTGGAAAATATTTTATTTTTCCAAGTTAGGGGTGGAGCAGTTAAATCGGGAATAGGACACTTAATTCAAGGATGGTGAGCCCTTAATTCATGTGTAATTTGGCTGCAATCTGCTCGCTAGTTTTCGAGAAACAAAATATTGGGGTGGAAAATATTTTTTTTCCAAGTTAGGGGTTGAGCATTTAAATCGGAAATAAGGCACTAAAATAGCCCTTAATTAGCCCTTTATTTTGGTACAAGTGTTAATGCATTTTGTTCAAATTGCCCTGCTATCTTAACGTTAAGATAGCTATGTTGGGGTTTTCACCCTTGAGGGTGGAGCACTAAAATCAGAAATAGGGCACTAAAATAGCCCTTAATTAGCCCTTTATTCTGGTATAAGTTTCAGTGCATTCTGCTCATTTGACCCTGCTATCTTAACAGAGGTAAATAAATTTAACTTCTACACTTTTCCCTTGGAAGTAAATATATTTTTTTATTTTCCATTATGATGTATGAATAAACTGATGGTTATGTATTGAAAATGAACATATAACTACACCTCGTATCAAAACAAAACCATGAAGTTTTCAGTCTCAATCAGTGTTTTTCAGAATTAAAAATATTAATAATTGTTTCGTAACTTTTTTTCCCCTATATATACTATGACAAGTAATGAGGTGGTGAAAATAACTCTAAGGATTCAGCCCTTTTCCTCATCAACAATTTTTATATTTTGCTACAGTTTATAGTTCGGTATATGAATTTTTATATAAATCTATCTCTATGATTTCAAAAAAAAATTATAACATGCGTAGATCCCCAATGAATCAATCATGTCTATTTAAATCCATAACGTGCGTAAATTACATGAGCATCTATTGAGACTAAAAACATTGCTGTCGCATTCGAAATCCCCTCTTTTGGTTTCGTTTATCTCAGCATGCAAAAAAAAAACTACGTCGGACGTACTTGGATGTCATCAGGCCTGCAGCTGCTGATCAGACTATATAGATAATTTCAACAATATAGCAATATAAATAATTACAATACATGTATTTGTTAGTCTGTCTGGACTATCGACCCGAGGTCAAGATCCTTGATTATTTTACTAACAACGTTAACTATTTCAATTTCTAGAAAAATAATAATTTTCAATCATTTCGGGCTCTCTGGAATTAACATGAATCTTTATGGGAACAATTTAATGGAAACTCGCCGATTGGCCGTTTCGGACGCGTCTGCAATTGGAGCTAAATTACAAAATTCACATACAATATAGGAAAACGCGGTTTCCAGCATTCGTTTCTTAAAGAATTCATCTATATTTCCACCCAAATTAATGTCTATGTACCGCTTGAGACTGTCAGGAAAAAATCGCAAACTTTAATCAAATTTTCGCCCAATTCGGGAAAGTCAAATTTGCGAGCAGGTTGGTGCAAAATTAATTGCTTTACAAGACTCAACTTTTCGCAGGTTATTCTCCTATATTCTTTAGCTACATTTTGGTATTATACAAAGTCTTTTGGTGGTTTTCGGATTTTCGCCAAATTTCCACTTTTTTCTTACGATTTTTTCAATTTTCGCTGTTTTTTTTTCCCTTCCGAAAATTCTGAAAAAATCTCCAAGACACTTGGTTATACTACTAACAACGTTAACTATTTAGTTTCTCCTAAAATAATGGTTTTAAATCATTTTGAGCCATTTCAATAGTTCCGAGAATTTTAGATGGAGCCTTATGGGAACGGTTTAGTAGAGACCCGTCGATTGGCCGTTCTGGACGTTTTCTTATTCAGACCAAAACTATTAAACTCACAGATAAATTAGAAACGCGGGATTTTCAGCATTTGATTATTAAAGAATTCAGCAACATTCTTATCCAAATTATTGTCTTTGTATCGTTTGAGACCGCCAAGAAAAAAATCTCAAACTCTAATAAATTTATCGCCCAATCTGCGAAGGTCAATTTTACGAGTAGATTGGCCGAAACCTAATTATTTATCGATACTCAAATTTTCACAGATTATTCCCTCAATCTTTAGCTATATTTCGGTAAAAAATGAAGTCATTTGGCGATTTTTGAATATTCAACGAAATTCCACTTTTTTTCCATACGATTTTTTTCATTATTATTATTATTTTTTGATCAGCTCGATCCTTCAACTGATCGATCATTGATTGATCAATCTTTGAGATGATCGATCTTGCCCATCACTATTTAACTGTCAAATTTAATTGCGACGAACGACTATGATGCAAAGTGATTTATTATACCATTAAATATTATCGTTCACATTTGAGTTGAGTCGACTGTATAAGTTAATTTGGACATTTCCTGTACGGAATAGCCTCGATTATTCATTCAACTATGTGCACGCATTCTCGTAAAACAATAACCAGGCTTTTATGACATAAGCGGCTTTTTTTAAACAATCTTAATCTTTACCTGTTTTCTCGTGGTTTTTTACACATACACACGCAAACTCACCGAACTGAATACTTATGATAACCATTTTTAAGAAATCAAGCTTATTGAATTTTTGTAATACGATTTATAGTGGAAATAATATTTTTTCAATATTTTATAAACAATTCCGCACTGATTTTTACGAATGTATTCGAAATATATACCGAACCGCTGAATTTTCGTCCCCTGAATTTAAATACTTTATAAACTATATAAACAGAGAATGTTTGTTATTATTGTAAAGTAAACTTTTGAATCAATTATTTTTTAAAAATAGAATATATTTATCGGACACTTTTTTCTCAGTAATCACTTGATAAAACATTGTTAATATTGAATTAAACTTGTAAATTAAATTCACTTGGTTTTTTTTTAATCTTTCTCCTTTCTACCGTTAGGTGTAAGGAGTTGGTTTTGTTTTACTTATGTTTATTTTAACTTCAACTAGTTTGCCATTATTAATTAAAGACGACGCAAGCGCCATCTTTTGCCTAATTTCAAGTGGCATCGTCAACGATTTGGGTCCACAAGGTAGACGACCGAGAATCATTGTTTCGTCCACTAAAGGAAGGCGAACTTGTCCTGTTTAAGCAAACAAGGAAAACGAAATTCAAGAAATTTCTTTCTTGATAATGACATTAAGCCGAAACTAGTTGAAGTTAAAATAAACATAAGTAAAACAAAACCAAGTGAATTTAATTTACAAGTTTAGAATATATTTATAATATAAGGTTATTATAAATGATGGACTCGTTTTTAAAAATTCGTATTAATTAAAGTACAAATCCATAATTAACAATGGAAAGAAGAAATTTAAAAGTTTTTTTCATATTGCAATGTTAAATGTGAATTTTGCAAACACCATAGACTTAAAAAGTGTGTCCATCATTTATAATAACCCTGTATATTATTATAAATATACCCTGTTGTTTATTATATATTTATAATTAAATAAAAATGATTTAAACATAATTAATAAATTATTCTCACATTTTGCTCTGTGAGTTTTGACTTACGTTACGTAAGCATGTTAAACAAATGCGCATTAAAACAACTACTTCCCGGGCAAATGCCTACGCCAGACATTGCACACCTGCTGTTGCATATCAATAAAATATTGCATAATGCAACAAATTTTGACCCGAGAAAAATTTAATGCAAAAATGACGTTACGTAATATAAGGCCATCTGCAGACACATGTTTCGGGGTCTATCCCTCGTCAGTACAGCTCTGCCTTACGTAATGTAAAGATGTTATTAAATTAATTCAACTATACTTAGTGAAATTAAATCAATTATATTAAATCATTTTTATTTAATTTATTTAAATAACTGCGACCATGTGAATTATTGATTTATAATTAATATTATAAATATATTCTATTCTTTTTTTGTAATATTAAGAAAAAAACACAATCTTTGCTGCGAACAGTTGTAGGCCTTTTTCAACAGCAGGGTATTTTCCTCTTTTTGGAGACGTTGGTAATCGATTCCAAATTTAAAAGCTTGAATTGTAACTGACTCCAACTGATTTTAGAAATTTCTTAAATTTTATAAACACTTGAAGAAATTTTAGAAACTTCTAAATTCATTTCTCAAGTTATAAATTGACAATTTATTGTCAGTGAACTCAAAAATTCGGTAATCAAAATCCTCTGCTGTTACAACAGGCCTACATCAGTTCATAGTAAACATACCTTTAATTAAAAAAAAATACAGAATAAATTTGAGGGTGTTAAAATTCAGTGATTTATTTAACAACAATCCAGATTTTATATTAAAGTAAATAATATTTTGAATCAATCCGTATTTTGTATAAATTTTACCAACATTTTAATCAAAAAAAATATTAACTCACGTTTATTTATTACGTCTTTAAAAAAAATAGCCCAATGAATAAAATGCTTCTGCAATATTGATAAAATGTAATATTAATGTAACTTGTAAATAATTTATTAGAACTATAATCCGGGTGTTGACGCGATTAGGGTATTTTACATGTAAAAACAATTTTATGCTTCGCTGTTTCTCGTTTAATTTTAAAGAAAAACTGTACGAATTAAAATCGATTATAAAATTAAACAAAGCATCAGATTTTTAAATTCTGAACACAATTTAAAAATCTGATACCGTCTAGACATTTTCAGGCCGCATCTTTTGAGCCCTGATTCGAACCGATCGGAGCGCCCCCTGGCGAGTAAATCGACAAAGACGAAAAACAAACTCTCTGCGACAACTCAAGAAAGAGGCACGGGGAATTTTTTCCAAACGTCGGGAAAGAAACTTCAGACGATTCGTCAAAAAGTTACTAGCGAAAATCCCGACTTTTCCATCCAGGGCCGGAGTTAGGCATTTTTCAAAATTTTCATTTTTTCCACTTTTGACGGCCCCATATCGAAAACGAAAAGAGCTGGAGACGCGCGGTTTTCGCCGTTCGCTAGATCTCCGCGAGATCTACAAAAAAAGTCAAATGACTTTTTGCCCTCGGAACGACAGGGGCGGAACGGGGGGCGAAAAATCGAAATTTTCGAAAAGCGCAAACACCGAAAAATGGCCAATTTCAAAACGAGTTTCAGGTCCGTACGTTCGACCTATTTTCGATTTTAAGGGCTCAAATTAAACGCCGTTCCAAAACTAAAATTTTGTAGGCAGCGATTTTTGAATTTCGATCCAGGGCCGGAGCTAGATTTTATTCAAAAAAACACTACAAAAACACATTATCTATCGACTATAACTCGACAACAGATTCGCTATCGACTTCGGACATTCGCCGTTCGTCGCATCTTTCCAATACTTTTCCGGCAATACTTTTCATCCCCCCACGTTCGAAAAACCGAAATTTTCACCTCTCGAAAAACACCTCCACTCATCGTCCACTTTGAGCGTCCATATTAAGAAAAGTTACCGTCCGATCGAGCTTCGGTCGAACTCAAACGAAAGATCGTTCAATTTTCTACTATTAATAGCAAAATTTTCAACCCCGTATCTCGCGTCCCCATCGATTTGAAATCCCCTGTATATTATCAATGATCTTTTGCCATTTTTCGGGTGGCTTCACAATTCCATAATTGTACAACTTCTGTGGTTTATCGGCAAAAACTTGGCGACATGGTTTTCGGCTGCACTTATGTTGACCATTTTTTTTCTACAAGTGAGTTTTGCAAAGACCGAAACAAATGGTAGTCAGACGCTGCAATGTCCGGGCAATACGGTGGATGCATCAAAACTTCCCAGCTAAGCTCTGTTAATTTTTGCCGGGTCAGAAAGTTACATTTTCTGTTGACCAATTCTTGCCAATTATTTCGAATTGTCTAATCTGGTCAGTTTCTGACAGTAGAGAGCTGAATCAACCGTATGGCAGAGTTCCAAAAATTCATGGTAGACAATTCCCTTCCATCCCACCATACACACAGCATAACTTTTGGCTTTGCCGTCATTTGTAACGTTTCATCAAGCTTCGACCACGATCGTTTGCGTTTTATGTTCTCGTATTTCATCCATTTTCCGTCATCCGTTATTAATCCTTTAATGGATACATTTCGTTTCGATTTACCAACGTTTCGCAGATATCGGTTGGTCAAAGTTCGTGTACTCAATTCATGTAGCAGCTAAACATCGAGTTTTTCTGAGTAGCCAGCCCTTTTCAAATGATTCTAAACTGTTTGGTGGTTGATGACCAAGGCTTCAGTGATGCTTGCACGACGGTCTATCTCGATTATGTCCAAAATTGTTTCGGCTTTTTCAGTGAGAGGCCGGCCGGAGCGTTTGCCACATTTTCCGCAAAATGGCTCTCAATAGCTCGTTGGTCCCTAAATTGTATCCCCCTTAGTGATTTTATGAGATTCGCGAACAAAAAATAGTCATTTGGTGCCAAATCTGTACTATAAGGCGGATGTTGAATTTCTTCGAAGCCACAATTAGCTACAGCAGCTTTTTAAAGTCTGGACTTGTGCACTGTTGCATTATCGTGGAGCAACAAGACACCTTGCGTCAGTTGTCTTCGTCTCTTCACTTTTTTAAGGCGATGCATAAGACTCACCCGTTATCGTATGAATAAGGGAGTTATTCATATAATCAATAAGCAAAATTCCTTGAGAGTCCCAAAAATGGTTGCCATTACTTTTCCTGCAGAAGGAGTGACTTTAAACTTCTTGGGATGGCTGGAGCCCTTAACATGCCACTGCATCTACTCTCGTTTCGATTCAGGATAATGATGAACCCAGGTTTGATCTCCAGTAACAAGTCGATTGATAATTAAATGTCTTTAAAATATTTCCATTTTCTCTTCGAATCACCATTTGCTATTATACGACAAATAATTGCATAATGCAACAATTTTTTGATTCACGAATATTTAATGTAAAGATAAATGATTTATTTACAAGTGTGTTTTTTATAATGTACCAAAACAATTTGCAGAAAGCTTTTTATTCAATTGGGTCGTTATCTGTAAATGGTATTTTGTGATACGTATAAGAGAATTAATCGAAAAAAAAAAGAAACATGAAATAAAATTATAAAAATGTTTATCGCTTTCAGCAGCAACTTCCGTACATATCCTTTTCACTTGTGATTTTTTCGAAAGAAGAAACTTTAATGAATGAAAATCCTTCAAGACCCGAGGAGAGCTTATTGTACTGTATGTCAATTCAAAACAACATATATATAAATAAAATAAATATATATATATTATATGCCATGTTACTTACGATTTTTGTGTATGAAATAAAAATGAAATAATAAAAAAAAGAGGATGTAATAAATACAATAAATTAATTTGAATGTTGTTTTATTTTATACGCATGCGACTATAATAAGGAGCAAAGCCCTTCATTTCCTCTATATTCCGTCCCGACGGAATTTCGTAAAAAAAGGGATTTCGTCCACGGTATCCAATGCTCTTTTTTTTTGAAATAATAATAAACTTTATTAACGGAAATTCATCAATTAACAAAATATTGTTATAAATAACTCCAAAAATATTAACAGTAAAAAAGATCACATACTACGTCTAACAAAATATACAGCAGAACATAAAAATACTAAAGGTAGTTCTAGTCGGGTTTGGCCTCTTCGTTTTGTTTAAAACTTTAATAATCGCTAACAGCGTTCATTATTTCAATCTGGATATAATTTGTTTCAACAATGATTTTTCCAGTCATTCAGCTCTTAAAGATTTCACCATTTCAAATTACAGGTTCTTTAATGTTAAAAGTGATCAAGTATGCGGTCGAATCGGGATGATAATATTGTTACTATAGTTATAACAGATTAGTAGAATAAAACATTTGTAGAGAACACACGTGTATCAGTTACTCTTCAATACAAAATAGTGTACGTGAGTTAAGACCTTATACTCTTCGATTTACACCTCTAATAGGTTATGGGCCCAGGTCAAAGTTTTTTTTAATTCCTACACAATTTGAAGTTATAATCGACTTATAAGTACAAACTCTGATGAGTGAAGTTTAAAGCCAATCTACGAATATAATGATGGCTGGGTATACACGCATTGAAACACTCAGTAAGGAAAACTGCGATACATGGAAAATGCAAATGGAAGCTCTACTAGTGAAGAATGATGCTTGGGGATATGTGAGTGGAGACATCCTGAAATTATGGTTGGAGATCCTGCGTCATTAAGGCTGGCGTTTATCGTATGTAAAATGAAGCGATTTTGTACCAATTGAATTCCTCTAATAAGCAAACCCTGAATAATGAATTTCATCATATTATATATCAAAATAATCCTAAAACTCCACAGATTTCGAACGAGTTATTTAAAAATTAATCTGATTAATAGTTTAGAAGAAAATTACGTCCAAAGTGAGCACATTTTATGCAAAGAATGTGCTATATTTTTACTTATTAATATAATTTTTGAAAGAAAATGAAATATGTCGTAATAATCTACATTGAATGTAGTTATAGTTCAATACATTTTTTCGTCAGAAAACAATGCTGTTTATTGAGGAAGGTCGTTCCGAAAATATCATCAATTCCCGTGAAATTCGGCCATATTGAATAAAACCGGCAAGTTGCATATAGTTTTCTGCATTTGACTAGACAAATATTAGTTCATTAAGTCTCATATAGATAGCGGGAAATAGTGTACTATATTTTAATAAATGTTATTTGCGTTTATCATCTTTAAGTTATTTATAAAATTAATGTTATGAGTAATAATTTAAATAATTAATACTGTGGAAAAACACAAACAAAGATTTTTAATTAATTTTCAAGAGTACTCAATAGATGTTTCTCCCCTCTTCTTGACAATGTTGTGTATGTATGCTTATTGCTGTTTCACATTCAATGAATATGAGAAAGACAAAAATATCTTTTATAGTTATCTCTGCGCGTCGCGTTTTTAAAACACCGACGATGCACATGCCATTCTAAAATAATAAACATTTTAAATAACGTTCAGTAAGCAGCATACAAATATGAATGAATCTTTTTTTGCCAATGTTTGCACGGTGAAAAATTATTATTATGGATTTCTTTTTTATTTTATAAAAAATGTAATGTTTTCAAATAATTTTATTTGAGCCTTAGGATTGTAATAAAAGGCTAATGATCTAAAATAGGTCAATATAATTGTAAAATTAAAATTATTATTAAAAATTATTAAATTGTATCAAGTTGTTACTTCACTTACTGTTTCATAGGTTCTTTTGAACTGTATGTTCTATTTTTTTTATTTTTGAAGTATACATTTCAAACCAAACACTTGTTATGGGGTAGCAGTTTTCGTCATATTTCACAAAATATATATAAATGTTTGCCTTCATATTTCCCGATAGGCCATTTTTAATTTCACTTTTATTTTATTATATTTACGGATACAAAAATTAATAAAAAAAATTATAGAATGATTGTAATGTAAGCAGAAATTATACTTTCCAAAAATGTATCTAGTTCTACACTATGTGTGGGGTTATTCATCCCAAATAGAGAATTTTAAATTTTGGCATACTTATGACATATGATTATTAACATTGATGTCAATTTTTTTTATAATTACAATTTAAAATAAAATGGAATCCCGGCCAGGGAAGGTTCATTTTTATTTCGGATAGAAAAATGTTTCAAATAAAAGTTGAGGATCTTAAAAAATAAGTAATTTTTGTTACCAAACTTTTATTGTAGGACTTTCAGTTTTCATTTTATAAGCGGAAGAATTTCATCTACCTAATAAATTCCCTTAGAAATAAACAATTATTTTTATAATCTTCTTTGTGTTGGCTGTGGAGATATTATTTATTGAAATAGTTATTTTAATGACAAATAAAACGTCAAAGTTCCCTCATATTCAACATATCATTCACAAACGCCTCCAGTTTGAAAAGAAAAAGGGTGTAGAGAAATGTCTTTAATCCATTGTAAGGTAATAAATATCACACTAAATTATAATCTCCTTCCAAGTACTCGCCTTTAACTTTAAAAGACAACAATCCATTTTTTCAATTAATCATTTTTGATTTCCTATTAAATTTTCAATCAGAAACTTATTTGACCGAATTCACCGGGGAAAGTACCATGACGGACACATCACCATTTTTTAAAGAAATTTAAAAGAGAATAGGACGTTTGATAATGCTATACAAAAATATTTAGTTATTCAAGTTCTACACTTCTATTTAAAATATTTGTCTATCCCAAAAAAGTATAATCCAAGAACTGACAATACTAAAACAAATGGTTAATGAGGGAAAATAAGAAAATTCCTTCAAGATAAATGAGTGAGTAAAGCGCAAATCATATTTTCTTTTTCATATTATATATAATGTAACATAGGAAAATTTAAAACAAAAAGAAATGCTGCGATTTTTTATTATATTTTATTTCGACGGAATGTTATTCGCCATTAAGAGTGTTATTTTAATATTCTTTTAATAAACCAATTTATCTATTAAAAATATCATAACTTTGTAAGGTTTCAACTGTTTTTTAGTGGAACCTCTGTAGATTTTTATGCAATCAAATTCTCTATCGATTCATATTAGCATTAAAAACGATAAAGATAGATGGGTTCGAAATTTAGGTCTGTAGAATTGGCCTGCTAGATTTCCACATCTTTCCTAAAGAATATTGATGCACGCGTAAATAGAACACGAATTACTCAATTATGAAAAAAAAAATGTGAGGAAAGAAATTTAGAAATAACTCAAAAACTACTTGCTCTGGATATATAGATATATAATATTTTGATGTTGCAAATTAATTTGCTAATCGATTTGTGAGATAAAATATTGAGCATTCCATTTAAAAAATGAATTATGCTGTTTTTAATTGGGCATTGAAATATGGATCTTATGGAAATACCTATTGTCAAAATTGACAAATGTTTTTTTTTAATACTAGAGGGATCTATTAGTAAAAATTGAAGATGCCGTTCATCAGTATATTTTGATTCTACTAGAATTTATAGACATTTTTCGAAAAGTCTATTTGGTGTTAATATTCGAAAAATAAATTTTTAACTCAAAAACTGTAACAATTATGTGGATATAAATTCATATAAGTGGATGGACAATTAAATGGGGAATCCAAAAAATAATAATATGTAGTGTTCTATTTAAAATAACAAAATTGGTAGCCATTTCCGATATAATCTGTCAAGAACCCCGTAAACTTTTAATGGCCGTTATTAGTGGCCCACCCTGTATACATAATTTTATCCATTTTATTTCACTAAATTACACCATTAATTTGATGTACATATTATCTTACTATTTTTATTATTTCAAAATGCATTTTATCTCGCGAAATATAATTTGAGGATCAATTCTGCGTAAAAGGTAATTTTTATGAATATTCAAATATTAATAAAAACGGTTAGGTATAAGTATAACGACTTTTTACCGCTTTTTTTAATAACATCACACGAAGAATCCAAACTTACAGTGAAAATGATTTTTTCTTAAAAATGAGAATAAAAATATAATAGCATGCATTGAGTAATTCTTTCGATGATTCGACAAAATTCATCAAATATATTTATACACTGTCTAAATAATAAATAATATATTCATTAATAAAAAAATCGATCGCGTCAGCGTCGGTTGTCGAGTACACAGACACACACATAGATAAGGAAACCAAACTGCAGTGTTCTACATATTTCTCAAATAGTTCGCTATTAAAATCGAGAGGCCATCACCTCCTTGACGATTGGCAACTATCTCTGTCATCGCATCATTCCTTTTCTAGTAAACGCCAGCCTTAAAATCATCGTCAAACAATGATAACAAGGCAAAATCGGATATTAGCTTATCTATACACCCTACGGAGCTGAAGCAAATTAAACAACTTCACGAGAAATATGGCTAAAACCGCAGGGAATATACCAATCAAAAGGACCAGCAAGGAAAGGAACTTTATTGAAGCAACTCACATTGCAGAAAATGGAAAATGGTGATGACATACGTGAACATGTACGCAATTTTTTTGACGCAAAGGATAAACTTGAAGAAATGGAAGTGAATATTAATTCTGATTTGTTAGCAATAATGCTACTATACAGTTTAGCACCACTTACGAAAATGTCAGATGTGCAATAGAATCACGAGATAATTTTCCTTCACCAGACGACTTACGAGTGAAAATCATCGAGGAAACTGATGCTCGGAGAAACAAAATGCGCGTAGTGCAAAATGTAACGGTGGCAAATTCACATTTTCGCAAAGGAAAGTTATTTAATGAGAATTCAGAAAATAATTGGGAATTCTCTACCAACTTCTTCCTGCTTGACATAGTCTATACAGTGATTTCTTTAGTAGACACACTTTATCACCAAATTTTAATTCAAAGAGGAATTATCCGTTAAATAAACTATTATTATTATTATTATTGAGCATACATTCATAGACTAGACATTTTGTACGCTGTAATCATTTAAGACAATTTAATACAAGTTTTGGAAATACACATTGAGCTGCCGCGACACCATTTTAATTTAATTTAATTTAATTTAATTTAATTTAATTTAATTACGGAATTCCACCCTTTTTTTAATTCAATTATAATTGTTATAAATTCAAACAAAATAATTAATTGTAATAAATTTTTATTTATTCATAATTGAATATTTATTCAACAAACGTGTAACGCATACATGTAGATAACAAAAAAACAAAACGTTGTATATTAAAGGGGGAGCAAGAGGGCGATTATAATTGTATCACACTGCAAAAATACGTTTATGTTCTTTTTTTTTGTGTAATCAGTAATTGTATTAAGGCCACACAAAGATGTGTCAAACAATTATGGCACAAACAATGTACAGTTAGAGTAAAAATAGCACCGGTGGAAATAATTAAAGCTCAAGATAAAAGTGAGGGTGGTCAGGACGAGTCCACGTGGATCTTGCGCTCGATCCGGGACCGGCACATCGGGCACTCAGCGATGCTCAGCGAGCACGAGGAGCAGCAGCAGAAATGACCGCACGGCACGTTTATAATCTCGCACTAAAAAAAAAAAATAACAGAGATTTATTTTATTCTACTCCGAACAGCTTCTGTTATACCAGGCACTGTTTTTCTTATTACTCAGTAAAAAATTGTTAATATTAGATCGGACTTGTAAATTAAGTTCACTCAACTAAATTTTACTTATTTTTATTTTAACTAGTTTCATTGTACAACCAACCGATAGCTGTACTAATAGTCGCAGCTTAATCTTTGAATCGATCTAGGATTGATGAATCCCAGATTCGCGGATGCCATTAGTTGATATAAGGATTGCTTGCAATATAATCTATGATTATGTCGACTATTTTATACATTTTGATGTGATCCAAGAATTAATTTTCAATTCTGAATCAATCCCTGACTATTAGTACCGACATCGAATGTTTTACCAAAAGATTAATGAGAAAATGAAACTAGGCGAACCGGTTTCCCATACTCAATATTACTTTGGTTATATCTACATTTTAATTTTAGTGCAAAATGTGGGTGGAAGCATGAAAACTAAATTTTATTTATGTTTAATATTTTTTCTACAACAATCCTAATAAGCAAGATTGACATAAAAAAAATTAGAGATGGGCAAAGTCGATCGTTTCGATCTTTTTTTGTCACTGCAAAATGAAGTTTATGACAATTTTCTTAATGTTATTTATAATATATTGGAAAGTTTTACCTATTGATTAATAAACTCAACTTTATTGTAATTTATTTAACTTCAGCTATTTAAAATTGGTTATTCAGAAATACTCGATTACTAAATTCACTCGATTTTGCCCTACACTAAAAAAATACTAACCATAAATACAAATTTTCGAACTGTATGAATCATGCTAATTTGAATTATGGTTCGAATTCGAATGAATAGTATGGATCATTAAGGATTTAGGAGAGGGAGAGCAGCAAACACACTGCGCCTACTTAAGGCATAACCTCTGGCCCATTGTACTACCTCCCAACCAAGCGGTTAGATAGTATCGATCATGCTGATTTGAATCATTGTTTGAATTCAAATGAATCATGCTTATTTGAATCATGGTTCAGATTGAAATGATTCATACAATTCGAAAAATAATCGATTATTTATATCATCCCCATATTCACATATAGGCAGTCAACAAAAGTAAATACAAGTTCTTCATTTATGATCCTCTTTCGTAAAACCCTCTCTTCACAAAATAAAACAAAAGTTAATCTTAATAAATGAAAGACGACGCAAGCGCCATCTTTGGCCTCATGTGGCATTGTCAACGTTTAGGTCTACAAGGTAGACTACCGAGAATCATCGTTTCGTCCACTAAAGGAAGGCGAACTTGTCCTGTTTATGCAAACAAGAAAAACGAAATTCACATTTAATGAAACGTTCGGCCAGCATTCATCTAGCGTATGGATAACTAGTGATTCGAAAAACCAAAATGGCCATGACTAGTTATCCATACGCTAGATGTATGCTGGCTCAACATTTTATTAAAACAAAAATTGTTACCTTTACCCCACACTCTGTATGGGTAAACAGGGTTTTCGATAATATATATATATATATATATATATTGTTACCTTTTCGTCCATACAAACAACGCATTCATTGGTACAATAGCTGTGCGTGGTTTCAATTTGAGGTGCGGAGGGTGCTTCTTCCGGCGGGGCGGATGGAGACGATACGGGTTCACACAGAGCTGTCCTCTGCTTTTTGAACATGTACAAAGCGTTTATTATCTTCGCGCGATCTTCTCCGATTTTTATACCTGCTTCTTCCAATTCTTCCTCGGTGATGTTCAGTAATAACTCTACAATTTCAACAATTTAATATATAAATACTTATATTTCCTTTTGATTCCGTTTCAAGACAAAAATTCGGGTGAATGCACTGAGGTATGAACTTTTTTTTAATATGCTCAAATTTATAATATAAAGTTAGGTTAGGTTGAGTTCATTAAAGTTAGGTTAGTCTGTGTTTGATAAAATTAGGTTAGAATAATGGGGCAATTTGCTTAAAATTTAATTAGTTTACAGTAACAATTAAATTTTAAGCAAATTGCCCCATTATTCTAATCTAATTTTATCGAACACAGACTAACCTAACTTTAATGAACTCAACCTAACCTAACTTTATATTATAAATTTGAGCATATTAAAAAATTGCAAATTGCCCCATTATTCTAACCTAATTTTATCGAACACAGACTAACCTAACTTTAATGAACTCAACCTAACCTAACTTTATATCATAAATTTGAGCATATTAAAAAAATTAGGTTGAAGTGAGTTCGATAAAGTTAAGTTGGGTTCAGTTGTATAAAGATAGGTTAGGTTGAGTTCATTAAAGTTGGGTTAGTTTGTGTTTACAGTAACAATTAAATTTTAAGCAAATTGCCCCATTATTCTAATCTTATCAAACACAAACTAACCTAACTTTAATGAACTCAACCTAACCTAACTTTATACAACTGAACCCAACTTAACTTTATCGAACTCACTTCAACCTAATTTTATCGAAGTAAACCTAAAATATGTCTGTACCTTGTCTCACATGTTGCAATTATATTTAAGTTTCATTATTCGTAAGTTAAGTGGAAGATCAGTTTAAGCTGACTGAACTTTGCCTACACTCATGACATTTCATTTTGTATTTTTCTCTGTGATAAATAAAGGCATTATTATTATTATTAATTTACTTTAATTAAATTTTAATCAAACTGCCCTATTAATCTAACCTAACTTTATCAAACTCAACCTAAGTGAACTTTATACAACTGAAACCAACTTTTATTGAACTCAACCTAACGTTATTGAACTCAACTTAACCTAATTTAATACAAGTCAACCTAAAATGGGGTATATTTACTACAAACATTTGCTTTAATTAAATTGCCCCATTAATCTAACCTATCTTTTTCGAACTCAACCTAACCTAACTTTATCGAACTCAATCTAACCTAACTTTATCAAAATCAACCTAACCTAACTTTGTCAAACTCATTCTAATCTAACTTTATCGAACTCAACCTAAGCTTACATTATACAACCGAACCCAATCTAACTTTATTGAACTCAACCTAACGTTATTGAACTCAACTTAACCTAATTTTATACAAGTCAACCTAACCTGGGGTATATTTACTACAAATATTTTCTTTAATTAAATTGCCCCATTAATCTAACCTATCTTTTTCGAACTCAATCTAACCTAACTTTATCAAACTCAATCTAATCTAACTTTATCAAACTCAACCTAATCTAACTTTATCGAACTCATTCTAATCTAACTTTATCGAACTCAACCTAAGCTTACATTATACAACTGAATCCAATCTAACTTTATTGAACTCAACCTAACGTTATTGAACTCAACTTAACCTAATTTAATACAAATCAACCTAACCTGGGGTATATTTATTACAAAACATTTGCTTTAATTAAATTGCCCCATTAATCTAACCTATCTTTTTCGAACTCAACCTAACCTAACTTTATCGAACTCAATCTAACCTAACTTTATCAAAATCAACCTAACCTAACTTTGTCGAACTCATTCTAATCTAACTTTATCGAACTCAACCTAAGCTAATTTTATACAAATGAACCCAATCTAACTTTATTGAACTCAACCTAACGTTATTGAACTCAACCTAACGTTATTGAACTCAACTTAACCTAATTTTATACAAGTCAACCTAACCTGAGGTAGATTTACTACAAACATTTTCTTTAATTAAATTGCCCCATTAATCTAACCTATCTTTTTCGAACTCAACCTAACCTAACTTTATTGAACTCAACCTAACCTAACTTTATAGAATTCAACATAACCTATCAACAATATTTTTAGTTTAATAACTCAAAAATATTGTCCAATTAGTAACAAAACATATATAAAAATCAGATTTACCTTCATTTTGTGACCATTTAGCGAGGAATGGAAGGTAATTCAAAACCCCCGCCATTAAAAGCATTTCGACTATAGCTGGATCCATGTTTCTTTGAGATTCAGAGAGCCCGAAAGGCATCCTGTAAAACAATTTAATTATTTTAATTTGAAATAATATAAATTTGTGTTGCTTCGGGAAAAACTAAATTTAAGCGACATTCAAATTTAAAAAAAAAAAACAAATTGCGAACCTGTCCAGTAACTGCTGGTATTGCCTCAGCCAGAAATCGTCCGCGTTATTATCCCGGTACTCTTCCAAATTCTTCAACGTGGTCAGCAATTGCGACCTTCTCAGCCCTTGCTGCTCCAGCAGATCCATTAACAATATCGACAGGTTTATTCTTTTCTCTGCTAAATCATTCTGAAACATGAGGAATTAATGTTATATATTTATATTAAATTAGACTCGATAAAAAATCAGATTTTTAAAATCTGTTCTTCAATTGCTTTAATTATTTTGTTTAATTTATTTATATTTATTTATTTTTTAATATTTGTTTGAGTGCAATGAATTGGATGGATTTGTATGGTGAGTGGACATGTTCCAGAATCCACAAAGTCCTAGCAAAGGATGGAAGTGTTGCAAAAGAGGTGGGTCTTCTCAAAAAAAAAAAAACTGATGGGACCTTCACGGAAACAAAGGAGGAAAGTCTCAAGGAACTACTAAAAGTCCACTTTCCTGCCTCAACTATCCTATCAGAGGAGGCTAAACAAACCAATCCCGGACATAGGCAGAAAAAGCCTGACCGACAGGATTGGAGATTAGCTAGAGAAGTAATTAGACCAAATAGAGTCAGATGGGCAATAAGTAGATTCCAACCTTATAAGTTCTCTAGGACAGACGGGATATACCTAATTCTTCTCCAGAAGGACATAGTGGAATTGATGCCGCATCTATTAAAAATCTTCAAAGGCTGCTTGGCATGGGGATGCATACCAACAGCATGGCAAAGGGTAATTTACCTGCCTAAGATAGGCAGGATAACAGACCTAACTCCAAAGTCATGCAGATCAATCAGTTTTTTTTTTTTTTTCATTTTTATTTAGACAATGAAGAGACTAGTGGACAGTTACATACGGGATGAGGTGCTAGGGAAAGAACCCCTAAACAACCGTCAATACGTGTACCAATCCGGTAAGTTTACAGATTCGGGGTTGGACAACCTAAACAGGCTTGTCAAAGTCAATGGAGGAAAAAGAGATAACCGTCACATTCTTGGAGATAGAGGGCCAAAAAAGAAGTACCACTGAGATTTTACCAGCCTAGAGAAAAAGACAATCATCCACTCTGGAAAAAAAAATATATTTATATTAAAAACTACATGCAAAAATGATTGTTACAATTTAACCCGCTTGCAGTGTGAGAAAGCCAGGTATAGAGTCCTTCTCACTCCAACATATCGTCCTGTATATTTAATAGGTTGTGGTGAATATCATTTGATAATTGTTAAATACAATTTTTATATTTGTATGCAAGGGAAATATATTTGATTGTATAAATTATACATTTGATTTTGTAATTTTTATTATTTATATTTTTTTGGTATATATAATTCTTAATAAAGATTATTACTGTTTAAGATGTACTTACAATGTGTTGGTCCATTTCCAGTTTCTTCCTGTCCATTTCAATGGCCGTCAGTGCCGCCAACTGGGACTCCACCAGCTTGACCTGCTGTACCAGACTCCAGCTGCGCGCGTCGCTCTTTTCCAGAAGCGTCGCGACCGCCATCTTCTGCAGATCCCCGTCTTCCTGCAACTTCAACGTCAACTCCTTGTTCCTGTCCTCTTGTTCGTGCAGGAAGTCCAGCAGATTCGTTTCACTTTGCAATTCCCTAACAGAAAAAAAAATTGTAAGTTGTAATTATTTTTTTTATGAAATTGATTTAAATATATTAAATAAAAGAATTTGCAAATAATTAATTAATAAATTATTTTCTCTTTTGCTACTGTGACATTATCACTTTAGTTACATAAGTACTTTAACAAATGTCCAATAATAGACATTTACTGTTGCATAACAATAACATATTGCATAATGCAACAATTTTTTAATTGGAAATATTTAATGCAAAAAACAAAAAAAAATTAAAAATTAAATAAAAGTTACGTAATATAAGGCTATCTGCAGACACGTGTTTCGGGATTTGATCCCTTGTCAGTACAGCTGTGCCTTACGTAATTGCAAAGTTGTCAATTAAATTAATTAAAAATAAACAATTTTTTGGTGCATTATACCATTGTTATTGTTATGCAACAGTAAATACAAATAACCACATTGATAGAAAATGAAAAAATGATTCGTTCCTTACTTCACCATTTATTTAGAATAGCTAAATGTACATTTCAAGTAACACGTACTCATTATCAATAGCGAATGTTTTACAAAAATAATGCGGCAGGTATTTATACAGGGTGGTAATCCGACAGGTAATTAATGTTAAGGTAAACAAGAAAAGGACGGAGGGGATTAGTATGAAGCAGTTGTTTTAAAGTGTTTTTCTTAAAATATTAATAGTTTTTAAATCAATTTCATATTAAATATGTTTTACCAAGTGATAAATGAGAAGAATCCTCTAAAAAGGATAATTTTTGAAATGTGCCATGTTCTTTCCAAGAAAGTATTTGTTTTTAAAGGATGATTTATATTAAGGTTGGAGAGTGATAAAATGAGGACTTTTTTGGCATCCGTTCTCCCGAATAGCCACTAATGAAATTTTATTCTTATATACAGGGTGGGCCACGAATAATGGCCATTAAAAGTTTTCAGGGTTCCTGACCGCGGAAAAATTTGAAAAAAATCTACATTGCATGGTTGAATGCGGCCACCTCTTGGCAAATATTTTGACTTTCTTTCACTTCCAGTTGTACCAGAAATGGCTACCAACTTTGTTATTTTAAATGGAACATCCTATATATTTTTTTTTTTTTCGGATTCCCTGTTCAATTACCTAATCATTCATATGGATTTATGTCTACATAACTCTTACAATTTTTGAGATAATTTTGAGACGAATAATTGAACACAAGAACTAAAAACAAAAAAATTAAATTATAACAATTGTTCGAAATGATTCCAATATTTAATCTTTCGTCGTACAAATAAAAAGTAACATGCGTGCAAAATACGTTGAAACTAAATTTATGTTGGTATTTATGTATACGTGTTGCATGTGGATTTTCAAATGACAACATTTGATTGTTTTTTTCAATATATGACCAATAATTTTTTTTTTTTTATTCGTATGATTATTCATTTTAATATTACTCAAATGAAAAGTTTTAAAATTTTGACATATTGGAAATGACTTTTTGCACATTCGGTTCAGTGAATATTAACAGTAGCATACTATGGAATACGTGTTAATAGTGCAAGAATTATCAATTATGCAAACATTTTGGGAGGAAAGAAATTTTGAAATAACTCAAAAAATACTTGCTCGAAATATTGGGATGCATAATACTTTTATGTTGCAAATTGTCTTGCTAATCGCCCTATCAGACGAAATATTGGTCATTCCATTTGAAAAAAATTGAGTAATGATGTTTTTAAGGGGTCATTGAAATATTGACACTTTTGAAATACCTACTGTCAAAATTGACAGATGTCAATTTTTTTGTTCTAGATGGGAATTATTACTAACAATTTCAGATGTCGCTGGTCTGTCTTATCTTCTTCCTACTAGAAGTTATAGGACAAATAATTTTTTATCTCAAAAACTGTAAGAGTTATGTAGACATAAATCCATATGAGTGGTTAGGCAATTGAACGGGGAATCCGAAAAAAAAAAATATATAGGGTGTTCCATTTAAAATAACAAAGTTGGTAGGCATTTCCAGTATAACCGGAAGCGAAAGAAATTCAAAAAATTTACCATGCATTCAACCATGCAATTTAGAATTGTTTCAAAATTGTCCATGGTCAGGAACCTTGAAAACTTTTAATGGCTGTTATTCGTGGCCCACCCTGTATATAATTGTAACTCACGTAGACTGGAAAATTCTGTCTGTTTTTATAGACATCCACGGATTACAATTTTTTTCCATTTTTCTAACTGCCAGAGTAAATACTTTTTGAGTACTAGGGAAGCGTTGCATTCTGGTCCTGATTTGACAATGATAATGAAATATTGAGCCACCATTCATTAAATTTAAATACTGAGTTGCTGGAGATTCAATGATCTTGGTGTGATCTTCGACACAAAACTTACTATTAAAGTGAAACTTACTAATGAATGTTACCGCAGCACACTTGTTTTTATCATAAAAACTTACTGAGCTAAAATCGATTGGAATGACTGCACCCTGAAATCGTCAAACTCCATGAACTTGCGAGTCTCCTGCTCGAGTAGGTCCTGCATCGCCTCAAGGACCTCGGCCTTGCACAGGTTTTCATTGTATTTATTTGCGGCCGCGATTATCCTCTCCTGCTCCAAATTTTCCTGCTCGAGCAGCAAAGTGAGGGGCTCCCTCGACATTTGAAGGAGATTGTTTATCGCGGCATCGGCATTGTTCTCTGCTGGAAGAAATTTTAATAAAAATTTTATTAAATGGAAAGACTGTTGATAGACAATTTATAGAATTGCATGAAATTTAATAATTTCATGTATTAAATATTGTTAAGTAAAAATAAAAATTATTTCTATACTAAAATTTTTAACGGCAATTGATGAAGCTTAATAGACAATTTTTTATTAATCTTCTGAAAACAAAAATTATACTAACCAATACTCAGTTTAGAATATTGTTAAGATTCACAAAATGAATTTATTTGTGTTTGTTTCTTGTAGATGAAGTTTGCCTTCCTTCAGTGGCCGAAACAACGTTTGACGATGCCAGTATGAAATTAAACAACAGATGGCGCTTTGCCCTGTTGTTACAATTTATCGTCGACAGTAATAATAATTGGAAAGATAACACAAGCGCCATCTGTTGCACATAATACACACTGGCCTCAAATGGGAATCACCATTTATCGATACGCCAGATGATTGGTGGTTGGACATTTGATTAAATGAATATTCGTTGAGTAAGGCGTCAATCGTGAAATTATGAGCAAGGGTATTATTTTCTCAATAAAAAAATTATTATAAATTTACCTTCTTTAACTTGTTCAATTAACCGGAACCTTTCAACATCCCTCGTCTGTTGGATTTTGTCCAACGTCTCGTCCAGCTTACTCTGCTGGTCGACCAAATCAGCCAATAACTGCAATATTAAAATAATCCTCGATGCATGTATCAATGTTTCGTAATTATTGTTACAATAGATTATTAAGTAAGGATTTTTGGATGAGCGAAATTTTAATTTTCTAGTTGAAACATGTAAATTTTATGATATACAACGAATGTAACTTTTTACATTTTCAAAACAACTGAATGGACAGTAAACCATTGTGTAAAATTTAGTACACTTCTATTCATTTTGTT
Organism: Philonthus spinipes; assembly: GCA_963082785.1. Lineage (NCBI taxonomy): Eukaryota > Metazoa > Arthropoda > Insecta > Coleoptera > Staphylinidae > Philonthus > Philonthus spinipes. The sequence continues at coordinate 12,667,049 of OY720311.1, forward strand.
AAGAACATGCCGAATTAAAGGCAATCAAGTATAATCCATGAGCAAGCAAAGGATTATATTATAAACAACAATAACAATAATTAAAATACACCTAATAATCTTTCGTAGCAAAAATTATAATACACCTAATAATCTATCTGTTATGGCTTGAGAAACTCATCCCTTCAAAACACTGAAGATATAACACAGCCGCAATACTAATCATACATTTTTTTTTGTAATTTGTTATTCGGTTTTTCAATACATAGTTATTACGTTCACGTTATTTTTTTATTTGCACAAGTTGTGAAAGTCATTAACACTATCGTAACACTAATTTAAATCTAAGAATACCTTATCTTTATTCAATTTATTCGAGTTGGCCACTTCGAGCTCCTGCCGTTGCAGCAGCTCGTTCTGCCGTTCGATCTCTAAAAAGGCGCGCGTCCTTTCCTCCTGCAAAACAATCGTCAGCACCCACAAAAGAAAGGAAAAAAAATCGTGTGTGAGTTTTTCTCTTATGCACGAGTGTGTGTGTGTTTGGCTATGAACATTGCGGTAAAATAATATCGAAACAAACGAAAAAAAAAAAGAGTAAATAATACGGTTGATTTGAAATAATAATTATACTAGGAGGATTGTTTTTGTAAACATTTTTTTTTATTATTACATGACATGCCTTTATTTTTTCAAGCTCCCATATCTTAGCCTAAAAACAAATAGAAAAAAAGCCAGATTAGAACACTGAAGCGAGCGATGGACGCCGCTGGGAGGCGGTCGAATTTTGAATTTGGAATTTTTTTAAGTAACTAATAAGCATTAAAATAAATAAATAATATATAGAATATTGTAAATCCATTAATTAAATAGTTTTTGCCTTTATTACTTAATTTGAAGCAATTTTTGATCTGGAGCATTCACAGACAAAAATGCTTAAAATTATGTCAATTTGAAACATTAAAGGATAAAAATGCTTAAAATTAACATAATTTGAAGCAGTTTTGTTCGTATTACTTCATTTGAAGCATTCACTGACAAAAAATGTTTCAAATTAAGCTAATTGGAAGCATGAAGATACAACAAATGCTTCAAATAAAGTTAATAAATGCTTCAAATTAACTTTATTTAAAGCATTTTCTGTCTTTATTATTTAATTTAAAGCATTTTTGCCTTTAATTCTTAAATTTAAGTATCAACAGACAAAAATGCTTTAAATTGAAATAATTAGAAGCATCAAAATACAAAAAAAATGTTTCAAATTACCTTAATTTGAATTTATTACTTAATTTGAAGCGTTGAAAGATAAAAAATGCTTGAAATTAACTTTATTTGAAGCATTTTCTGTCTTTATTATTTAATTTAAAGCATTTTTGCCTTTTATTCTTAAATTTAAGTATCGACAGACTAAAATGCTTTAAATTGAGATAATTAGAAACATCAAAATACAAAAAAAATGTTTCAAATTACCTTAATTTGAATTTATTACTTGATTTGAAGCGTTGAAAGATAAAAAATGCTTTCAATTAACTTTATTTGAAGCATTTTTTTTCTGTTTATTATTCGATTTAAAGCATTAAAAGACAAAAATGCTTTAAATTAAGTTAATTTAAATTTTTGCTTATATTACTTGATTTTAAGCAATCAAAGACAAATATTGCTTTAAAATATTCCAATTTAAATCATTAAAGGACAATACATGCTTTAAATTAACTAAATTTGAAGTATTTTTGTCCTTATTACTTCATTTGAAGCATTTTTTTGTCTTTATTACTGGATTTGAAGCATTCACAGACAAAAGTTGTTTTAAATTATGTTAATTTGAAGCATTAGAATACAATATGGTTTAAATTACCTTGTTTTATAGCATTTTGTTGTCTTTGAATGCTTCAAATCACGTAATAAAGACAATAAATGCTTCAAATCAAGTTAAATAAGTTCATTTGAAGCATTTTTTGTCATTATTACTTGATTTGAAGCGTTGAAAGATAAAAAATGCTCTCAATTAACTTTATTTGAAGCATTTTTTTTCTGCTTATTATTCGATTTAAAGCATTAAAAGACAAAAATGCTTTAAATTAAGTTAATTTGATGCAGTTTTGCTTATATTACTTGATTTTAAGCAATCAAAGACAAATATTGCTTTAAATTATCCCAATTTAAATCATTAAAGGACAAAACATGCTTTAAATTAACTAAATTTGAAGTATTTTTGTCCTTATTACTTCATTTGAAGCATCCACAGACAAAAGTTGTTTTAAATTATGTTAATTTTAAGCATTATAATACGATATGGTTTAAATTACCTTGGTTTATAGGATTTTGTTGTCTTTTAATGCTTCAAATCACGTAATAAAGACAAAAAATGCTTCAAATCAAGTTAAATAAGTTAATTTGAAGCAATTTTTGTCTTTATTATTTGATTTTAAGCATTAAAAGACAAAAAATGCCATAACATAAGTTATTTTAAAGAATTTAAATAAAAAAAAGCTTTAATTTAAGTAATTTACAAGCATTTTCTGTTTTTATTACTTCATTTGAAGCACTTTTGTCTTTATTACTAATTTTGAAACATTAAAATACAAATAATGCTTCAAATTAAGTTAATTTTATGCTTTCCTTTCTTTATTAATTGATTTGAGGCTTCAAAAGATTAAAAATAATAATCATTACTTTAATGGACATAATGTTAAATATTAATAATAATAAAAAAAATCCAAATTCAATAATTTGCTCTATGAGAATGATCGCACGAAAACACCATTACCTCGAAATTGCCGTAAGTGTCACCATCGGTCTCACAGACAGTCTCCGTTTTGGATTCTGACGCAGGAATATATTCATAATCGTTATCTGTAAAATAAAAATAAAAAACAAGAAAAGCATTACATTTTAAAAATACAGTACTTGCATGATCAGAAAAAGTAAGCAAAAATATATATCAAAACGCAGGGGTGAGCAGAGATTTCGAAAAATGGGTGAAAAGGAAGGACGTAATAGGGCTAGTGGAAACGTGGTTAGTGGAAAGTGATTGGAAGGAAATGAAGGAAAAACTTCATATGGGGTTCAGATATGCAGAGAGTTTTATGTAACATCGAACATACTAGAATGTACTCAACGTAAATTTTCTTATGTTCGATTTGTTCAGGAACGCATCAAAGCATTGAGTGAGATAAGGAAAACGACATCAAAGGGTGTGCAAAGAAAAATAGAACAAGAAATACAGTAAAATGCGTTTGCAAAGGTATTTTTTACAATATGCTAATTTTTTTTAAATTAAATATATATATGTATATAATCAGTATCTCCTTTTACCATATGATGTGGGGTTTTAATTAAATATGTTTCAATAATTTCTTTTATTTATCCGACTTACCATCACAGATAAATTTCATTGTAACTTCAACCCCCTGTTCCAAAACCTCCGCCGGCGGATAAACAAAATTATCCCCATCCACTTCGAGTACGTTCAAAGACCTCAACCGGCAGAAACTCCCTGGCAGCTCCTTCAGCTTCTCATTCCCCCGCAAATAGACCCGTTCCAGACAACACAGCCTGCCGAATTCGGGCGGAAGCTCGCGCAGCGCGTTCCCCGACACGTCCAGCACCCGCAAATTCGTGAGTGCGCACAGCGCCGGAGGCAACCTCTTCACTCGATTGTCCTGAAGGTGCAGCTCCTTGAGGTTGATCAATAATTGAATTTCGTCCGGCAGCGTCGTGAAGGCATTGTTGGCGAGGCTCAGTTTGCGGAGGACGTGCAGGTCTTGGAGCTGCCCGCCGCCGCACAGGGACGAGATGCTGTTGTTCGACATGTCGAGGTGCTCCTTGAGGAACACCCGGCACAGGGAGTAGATCCCGGCGGGGACTTGGCGCAGGTCGCAACCGGAGATGTCGAAGATCGGCTCGGGGCTCTCTCTCGCCTTTCACAACAAAATCAAATTTTAAAACGCAAAACATTAATTAATGATGATTTTTATTGCTAACTACGTCAGTCATCAACAACCTAGTCTGCCTCATATTCCGAAGGTCGTTAATAGACAATTTGCTGTTTTGAAGGAACGTACTCAGTATTTAAATTATTTTTACATGCATTTTTAGTGTAACATTTGATTTTTTGCAAATATTTGATTTGGCACTGTGGACGCATCCAGTTTTGCCCTTAGTTAAAGGGTTAAAAGGTTAATGACTTTTATTTTTTAAACGTCTTTTATTTTTTAAAAGTCATAAACCTTTAACTAAGAGCAAAACTAAATGCGTCCACAGTGCCAAATCAAATATTTGCATTGCGTAATAATTCCATTGCATGCCTGAATAGTATTGAAAATTGGACAAACGTTCACGACTGTGCTGCAATTACGATAACCAATATCAAAACAATGGCATCATTGTACTTTCCACATTGATTAATAATATTAAAGAAAATTTATTTAGCTCTTTCTGCTATAACAAAAAAATTAATTTCAGTCAAATAAATTTTTGAATGAACATTTAGGGCCGCCTGACAATTGCCAAGAGTGGAAATGGGCAATATGAATCATAGGATTTAAATGTATCTATTTACAATCCCATGGGAACTGGTCTTCTAGCTTTCCTGTGTAAGATGAGTTTGCATTCTTGGGCCATTCCTAATCTTTTCTCGGGCAATTATGAAGTTTCACAAACATTATTTTAATACAGTTTGTGAAACTCAAAAACGTGTTTTTTTCTTATAATAAATCATTGTTTTGAATTTGAATAAAAAGATACTAAAAATAAGTAGATCAAATAAGCATAATTAGTTCCCCAAGAGCTTATTTAATCTACTCAATATCAAGACCTCCTCTCGGTGAAAATAATAATATATTAAATGGAAAAAAAATAGATCAAATGAGCTCTAGTGGAAGAATTAGTTCCACTAGAGCTAGACCTTCTCTCGGTGTGCCCCGTACATCTTCAAAATATTAAATGAAAAAAAAAATAGATCAAATAAGTTTAATGGAACAAATAGTTCGACTACAGCTCATTTAATCTATTCATTGGTCGCGTTCAGGGAATTGTAACGCTTAAGCGCTTGACGAAAGCGGTTTCCCTGAACGGTACCGCTTTATGTGTGGCGCTGTACCGCTTTATCAAGCGGTAAAGCATATATTTTTTCCGCTTGATCGCTTTTCCAAGCCGTGCAGCTGTAAACAAAACCGCCATATTTTTGTAAACGTCCTTAACATTGAAAGCGTGTTCAGGAAATATCAAGCGCTTTGCGCTGTAGCGTTACATGTCTAAAAAACCTATTGTAACTCGTTAAAGTGTAATTTATTATATTGGAAGTTGTGGGTAACTCCCCCCAAATCCACTCCAGACGATAATAAAATATTCTGTATCAAAACAGCATTTAATATACAATTGTACGTGCTTGAAGCAATGAATCAATAACAATGCCAATAACCTCTGCCATTTATTCAAATACTCACCAAATACAGTTTGTGCTCCAATTTGGCCTTGTTTTCCTTCCGGCCCCTTTTAAACATATCGGAAAAATGTTTCATCACAATCGACTCGAGGGGGGCGAAATGAATCACATGTTATTATTGTCGAAGGCACTGAGTAAACGCGTACTGAACGGGGCGCGACGACGACCGTCCCTCCTTGTGGCAGTGGACATTACATTTAAGTGGAAATTATCACGAAATTGACGGCATTCCAATGATTCCAACTAGCACTCGCCTTTTTGTTTTTTAACTGTCACTATGCTGTCACTCGGATGACAACTAATAGCGGTGTTGTCGCGATTAGGGACTTTTCCTTGGATTTAAGTAGATTGATGTTATATCTATTAATACAGTGGCGGGGATGAAATTTTATTACTGCGAAGAATATTTAGTGAAGATTTTTACTAAAATAATGACCCTTTCTACCAGGGGGGTCGGATAATATTTGAAATTAGGAAACACGGCTATAGTTGTCCACTTGAGCACTGGAGGCGATGAAGTCTCAAGTGGAAAATTTAAAATACTTTATTTTTGGGTTTTTACAATGATTTATTTATTATTGTCGCCCTATAAGGTATATTTCTTAAAAATTTATACTCTTAATTAAACATTAAAGATGTTCTAAATAAGGATCAGTTTGCCATATTTCAATTTGATTGATGTAAATCACATGAATTGTTTTTGGCAGTTTTTTTTTTTTGTATTCGTCAGAAGTTTATTCACTTTTTCTTATAAAACTACGACTGGTAAGTTATTATTTGTAGTTTAAAATACGTTTGCTTATTAATTTCTATGAATTGTATATTTTTAAAAGAATATACATAACTTAAAATTATGAACCAATCGAGCAATAATTAATTATTAATAAATATAATTTATTTCCCACATTCTCAAAATATGTTTTCGGTCTACAAATCTTCATATTTTATTATATAGTTTATGCTTTTTACAATATTTTCTATCAGAAAAAATGTATTTAACATAGACGTTTTTGAAGTAATATTTATATCTATATTTTTCTAGATTATTTAAGGAAAGGAGTTCATAAAATTATCCAGCTGAGAGATATTAACTGTTGTTAATATGTTTTAATTAATATATGAATGTAATAACAGGTTAAATGATACTTTTATAAGTTTAATATATTTTGCTTATAAATATTGTTGTTTTTATGTTATTTTTTATGTATTTTTTCAGATAATTTTATTAATTGCAATTTTTTATTTGCATGATCTACTGGTATTTTTTCTGTAAAATAGCACATTTATAAAAAAAACTTTTATATCAATAATTTGAAGTAAACTAGTGAACAAAAAATTATAAATAGAAAAATGTTAAAAAGTCCCGCCATTAGTTATATTATAGTGTGTATATGAACCTAACCTCAAAAACATTATAAAGGTTTGAAACTTGGGAAATAGTTGTCCACTTGAGCACCGGATGGCGTTGCGCGCGTTTCCTGCTAAATACATGGATCTGGCCCTCTTATACTTTACCTCTATGCTTTCTACCTATATGTGTGTAGTTTTTTTTTAATAAAATTTTTATTTATTTATTCAGTCTTATATAACATTATATGTTCCTCTCTACTTCTCAGTGTGTGTGTTTTACTAAAATACTTTATTTAAATAAATCAAACGATATTTTAGATGTATTTCAAAGTATGTATTAAAATATTTTTCAAAAATTATAACAAAAATCTTTACCGAAATGTTTTGAATTTTTTCAAACCTGAGATTAATTTATTTCAAGTAATCATTACAATGAAGAATGGAATTGAAAAACAGGTTTAGAAACAAAAAAAACCTACAAATATATTTGATAAAGCTATTCCGTAAGGTAAATGATAAGTTTAACGTGTACGTTATTTTTTTATCGTCACAGTCTATGCAGCTTTTGTAATAGATAGTTGTTTACATAATGTGAAATTAATTAAAAACTTTTACGTTAAAATTAACATTTTCCATGTGGAATAGCCGTTTTCTTTATTCTGAAAAATATTATATTTCTTTGCTAAATTGTTTTGAAAATATTATTTTCCTTACCAACAATATTTGGACGACTTTTTTTTGTTTTTAAGCGTATTTTTCAATTCCGTTCTTCATTGTAATGATTATTTGACATTAATTAATCTCAGGCTTGAAAAAAATGCATTAATTTTTTTATTAAAAATACAATAAAATAATTATTGGTGTAGTCTTCGAATCTGCAATAAAAAAATATGGGCAATTAAAAACTTTTACGGCTATTTAAGATTTCTAAGTTGACCATCTCCCCCGCTCCCCCGGGAGGTGGCAGCATTTTTTTTAAGAATCGAATATTCCCCTCAGCACCATTAAACTTTTGTCCGAAAAATTTTTTTTTTGTACGATGAATATTTTACACAATATGAAACTAATGGTTTTCATGGCTTGTTAATGGTTGAGGCTTCTACTTTGTTATACATTGTAATTCAATTTTAATAAATGAAACACTTTTTTACTTTGTTAGTATAATCCGAGTTATACAAACAAAGTAAAAAAGTGTTTCATTTATTAACATTGGCTTTCATATACATTTTGATTTAACTTTGCGAATCAATTAAGATTTCAAAAAAAATCTCAGTAAAACTCTTATTATTTTAGGCGCAGAATCCGAATCTGCAATAAAAAATATGGGTTCTCAATTAAGATTTCAAAGTTAACCACCTCTGCTGCTCCCTGGGGGTGATAGTGACGATTCTTTTACAGCCCCCTCGAAACCATTAAACTTTTGTCCGAAACATTTTTGTTGCACAATGCATATTTATCGAGATATTCCACTGGATGAATTTAAATGGGTCAATCTGTATAATACAGCTGACGTCAGTAAGGTTCAAGGTAATAAAAATAATGAGGTCGAATTGGTTTACCTTTACATTTATAATCTCTTTCGATATGATGTCATATATAACACAGCTGACATCACTAAAGTTCAAAGAAAAGAAAAATAAACAAAGAGGTCGAATTAGTTTCCTTTACATTTTTAATACCTTTATGTATGACGTCACAGATAACACAGTTGATGTCGGTAAAGTTCAAGGTAAAAAAATAATAAGGTTGAATTAATTTATCTTTACATTTCTAATCTCTTTCCGTATGACGTCATATATAACACAGCTGACATCAATAAAGTTCAAGGAAAAAAAAAAATAAACAAAGAGGTCGAATTATGTAATATTTAAAATTTTCTTCTATTATTATTTTGATAATTTCGGAATTATTTTACTTTATGTTGCTTTTGACAAATCTAAAGAAAGATAATAAATTAAATATTGATTTCGTTGCTATAAACAACCGCAATTGTTTTACTTTTGTCTTTTTCATGGCTAACTATTTTTTGGTGTATGGTAAAATTAAAAACGACTGTAACTTATATTATTTTAGAAATAACTATGGCATATGTTATATCGAATTAAAGGGATAAAAATAGCACTTTTAATAAAGTCATAGCCAACTATTGTTTCCATTTAAAAAAAGGTAAGTTTGTGTCATATCTCCCAAAATATGGGCGAAATTTTTTTTTTTTTTTATTTTTTGTTATTAATCTGTATAAAATTTTTTACAACTTTGCCCTTTACAGTTTTTTTTCTATCTATGATAATTATAGAGATATATTGATTTCAAAAAATTGACACATTTTACTTTTTTCAAAATATCTACTTTTTCAAATATTTTGAAAGTGTCATTTTATTCTTCTTATAAAACTACACTTCTTTCCCCATTTAACCGTTTTTCTATCTCTTATAGTTTCGAGATCCCCATAGAGAACATCGAAAAAAACTCACCCTGTATAACACAGCTCACGTCACTAAAGTTCAAGGAAGAAAAAAAAAAATAAACAAAGAGGTCGAATTAGTTTACCTTTACATTTCTAATACCTTTCTATTTGGCATCATATATGACACAGCTGACGTCAGTAAGGTTCAAGATAAAACAATATAATGAGGTCGAATTAATTTACCTGTACATTTCTAATACCTTTATATATGACGTCATAGATAACACAGCTGATGTCAGTAAAGTTCAAGGTAAAAAAATAATAAGGTCGAATTAATTTATCTTTACATTACTAATCTCTTTCTGTATGACGTCATATATAACACAGCTCACGTCACTAAAGTTCACGAAAAAAAAAATAATCAAAGAGGTCGAATTAGTTTACCTTTTCATTTCTAATATCTTTCTATATGGCATCATATATGACACTGCTGACGTCAGTAAAGTTCAAGGTAAAAAAATAATAAGGTCGAATTAATTTATCTTTACATTTCTAATCTCTTTCTGTATGACATCATATATAACACAGCTCACGTCACTAAAGTTCAAAGAAAAAAACATAAACAAAGAGGTCGAAATAGTTTACCTTTACATTTCTAATACCTTTATATATGACGTCATAGATAACACAGCTGACGTTAGTAAAGTTCAAGATAAAAAAATAATAAGGTCGAATTAATTTATTTTTACATTTCTAATATCTTTCTGTATGACGTCATATATAACACAGCTTACGTCACTAAAGTTCAAGGAAAAAAAAATAACCAAAGAGGTCGCATTAGTTTACCTTTACATTTCTAATACCATTATATATGACGTCATAGATAACACAGCTGACGTTAGTAAATTTCAAAAATATTAAGGTCGAATTAATTTATCTTTACATTTCTAATCTCTTTCTGTATGACGTCATATATAACACAGCTTACGTCACTAAAGTTCAAGGAAAAAAAAAATAACCAAAGAGGTCGCATTAGTTTACCTTTACATTTCTAATACCATTATATATGACGTCATAGATAACACAACTGACGTTAGTAAATTTCAAAAATAATAAGGTCGAATTAATTTATCTTTACATTTCTAATCTCTTTCTGTATGACGTCATATATAACACAGCTCACGTCACTAAAGTTCAAGGAAAAAAAAATAAACAAAGAGGTCGAATTAGTTTACCTTCACATTTCTAATACCTTTCTATATGACAATAGATATGACACAGCTGACGTCAGTAAAGTTCAAGGTAAACAAATTAATGAGGGAGAATAAGTTTACCTCTTTTTAATATTTTTTCTATATAACATCACGTTTTCTACAGATAACTTCAATAAACTCAAAGTATATAGATGTCCGCTAAACCTGTTGTTTCGTATCTTTTAAATATATGTATTTCCCTATATATTTCTGCTTACATTCTTTTACTTTTTTGCGCCCTTTCAAACAAGCGAAAAGGGTCGCTCGTGTTTGCATTTCGTGTATTTTAGTGCGTGTGATTTCTAAAGCGAAACTTAGAATCCAAAGGATTATGAATTAGTCGATCACGTCGATAGCGATTGAAATCGAAGATGGAGCGATTCCAAACAACGGTTGATAGATTCGCAGAATCCGATAGCAAATGTTTCTCTATGATTTTAATGATGAAAATCTGGGCTATTCTGTACGTGAAACGTTAAACTCAGCTCTGTGACATTTTGACTTACTTTTAAACAAATGCACATTAAAACAACTACTTCCCGAGCAAATACCCCGTCGGACATTGGATTACATGCTATTGCATATCATACAACAATTTTTTTATCCGAGAAAAATTCAATACAAATTGTTGTATTTATGTATGTTTTTCTATTCATATCTCGTATTGTTCTGTAATTGGGTTTCCTGTTGAACAATAAAACTTATGTTATTATTATAAAAAACGAAAAAGAACGTTATTTAATATAAGACCATCTGCAGAAACGTATTTCGGGAACTATGCCTCGTCAGAACAGCTTATATTAAGTAACGCTCTTTTTTGTTTTTATTTGCATTAATTTTTTCTCGGATCAAGAATTGTTGCATGATGCAATATTTTATTGGTTTGCAACAGTAGGTGTACATTATGTAATTTAATGTCCGGCGTGGGTATTTGCCCGAGAAGTAGTTGTTTAATGTGTAAGTTAAAATGTCACAGAGCTAAATGTGGAAATAATTTATTAATTATTTTCAAATCATTTTTTATTTAAATAATATATTCTCTAGCAAGGGCTATCGATCACAAGTCTTTTCGCTCTATTTTATTTTATTTTATTTTATTTTATTTTATTTTATTTTATTTTATTTTATTTTATTTTATTTTATTTTATTTTATTTTATTTTATTTTATTTTATTTTATTTTATTTTATTTTATTTTATTTATTTTCTTTTCTTTTCTTTTCTTTTCTTTTCTTTTCTTTTCTTTTCTTTTCTTTTCTTTTCTTTTCTTTTCTTTTCTTTTCTTTTCTTTTCTTTTCTTTTCTTTTCTTTTCTTTTCTTTTCTTTTCTTTTCTTTTCTTTTCTTTTCTTTTCTTTTCTTTTCTTTTCTTTTCTTTTCTTTTCTTTTCTTTTCTTTTCTTTTCTTTTCTTTTCTTTTCTTTTCTTTTCTTTTCTTTTCTTTTCTTTTCTTTTCTTTTCTTTTATTTTATTTTATTTTATTTTATTTTTTTTTATTTTATTTTATTTTATTTTATTTTATTTTATTTAATTTTATTTATCATGTTTGTGTTCGCTATTTTGTACAAAAAAAGCAACCTCACAAACCATAATTAATTTCTCCCCATTTCCACTCAAATTGTGAAACGCGGCAACGTAGCAATTCTCCATATGGGAGGAAGTTGTGTGCGAAAATAGCCTTGAATTCTTATTCTATGCATACATTCACTCCCACTGGTTCCATATCTGTGTTCAGTTTTGTTTGATTCCCGACATCCAGCTTTGGGATTTCCTGTTTTCAAAAAAGAATCGGTAAGTTAATATTTCATATCCGAAACAATTGAGAAATACAGCGGCGATCTTTTGTTTTTGTTACATATCGCAGTGGGAATAACGGCGTCTACGTTCGCGACGATCTGTTTAATCATCATGTTTGTTTTGTTTACATACATAAGATAACTTGATTCAATTTCGGGTTTTAATATATGTTTATTATTATTGATTCAATCTAACTAGGAGTTAAACCAAAGAGGATGAAATACTATACTAGTTACTCTATGCGCAATAGAAAAGAGTAGTTATTCACTTGGTCACAGTTATTTAAATAAATTAAATAAAAAATAATTAACAAAGAGAAAATAATTTATTAATTATTTTCAAATTCTTGTTTATTTAATTATTATTATAAACTTTATTCTTGTATTCGGGTGTCGAAGTTTTTATTTAATTAATATTATCAATATGGGAAATATTACGTTATTAATTAAATTCACATTCTATGAATACATATCTATTACAAAAGTTGCTTAGACTGTGATGATAAATATTACGTATACGTTAAACTTAACATTTTCTTTACAGAATAGCCCTGAATATGTCTTACTACATTTCTTTTGATATTTCATCACATTCTGGATTTTACGGATTCATACAGCGCGGCGGGAAATTACCGCTTTGGCGTTTTTTTTTTTTTTATTTCAGAAGGCGGATGTTGATAATTTTCATGATTTATATTGATATTTTAATTATAGTGGGAATTTAAAAATGGATATCGAACAATCGCAATTTATAAAAAGTATGATTCAGTAGTGTTTTAATTGATGCAACCTTGTGTTATATTAAATTGATTTTATTTACATACAACACTGTGTTGTAAGAAAAAAATATTTTTCTAATAACATTACAGAGTTGTTTTTTAGTTGAATTTATTTCGTTTACTTCCTACTCATCATTATAAATTAATAATTTCATAGCGTAGTTTAAGCTTTTAGTTAGGAAGAAGAAGGAGATCTGATCCGGAATTGAGATCAGACAGACGCGCGATTTGATTAATTGAGAAGTTTTTTGTTTGTTTGTAATTTATATATATATACATCTTTATTTATATTTGGTTGATAAATACAATACATGCCTTTGTAAATTAATAGTTATAAATAGTCGACATTTGATTAATTTAAAAGAACACATTTCGATTTCCTCATTTACCCGCAAATTTTCAGAACTCGTTCACGTAAAGAGTAATAACATTATATCAAATAGATTTCACCGAGTAATTTCTTTTCCGGTTCCAAATAAACAAATGCCACGCCGCACAGTGTGGTGCATCGTTCATCCACGTATTCTAATTTCCATTTCTTTACATTAGCCTATTAGTAGAAGTCCTAAAATTTACTATTATTATTTTCATTACAATTTTTAAATTGTCTTTCTGTAATCCAAGAATTTCAAAATAAAATCGATCAAATTTCAAAGTCCCAAACGGCTCACTTTGGCGCACTTTATATTCGATTTAATTTTCTTAGATTGTTTCTAGATGTCGTAAGAACCATCTCAGGTAATAAAAAAGTTTATTTTTTTATTACTATTTTTTTAAATTATTTTTGTCTTCACAGTTTTCAACACAAAATCGATCAGATTTCAAAATCCAAAACGGCTGACTTTGGCGCACTTAAAATTTGATTTAATTTTCTTAGTTTGTTTCTAGATGTCTTAGGAACCATCCCAGGTAATAAAAAAGTTTATTTTTTTGTTATTACTATTTTTTTTATTTATTTTTGTCATCACAGTTTTCAACACAAAATCGATCAGATTTCAAAATCAAAAACGGCCGACTTTGGCGCACTTAAAATTCGATTTAATTTTCTTAGATTGTTTCTAGATGTCTTAAGAACAATCTCAGCTAATAAAAAAGTTTATTTTTTTATTATTACTATTTTTTAAATTATTTTTGTCATCACAGTTTTCAACATAAAATCGATCAGATTTCAAAATCCAAAACGGCCGACTTTGGCGCACTTAAAATTCGATTTAATTTTCTTAGATTGTTTCTAGATGTCTTAAGAACCATCTCAGCTAATAAAAAAGTTTATTTTTTTATTATTACTATTTTTTTAAAATTATTTTTGTCATCACAGTTTTCAACATAAAATCGATCAGATTTAAAAATCAAAAACGGCCAACTTTGGCGCACTTAAAATTCGATTTAATTTTCTTAAATTGTTTCTAGATGTCTTAAGAACCATGTCAGGTAATAAAAAAGTTTATTTTTTTATTATTACTATTTTTTTAAATTATTTTTGTCATCACAGTTTTCAACATAAAATCGATCAGATTTCAAAATCCAAAACGGCCGACTTTGGCGCACTTAAAATTCGATTTAATTTTCTTACATTGTTTCTAGATGTCTTAAGAACCATCTCAGCTAATAAAAAAGTTTATTTTTTTATTATTACTATTTTTTTTTTTAATTATTTTTGTCATCACAGTTTTCAACATAAAATCGATCAGATTTAAAAATCAAAAACGGCTAACTTTGGCGCACTTAAACTTCGATTTAATTTTCTTAAATTGTTTCTAGATGTCTTAAGAACCATGTCAGGTAATAAAAAAGTTTATTTTTTGTCATTACTATTTTTTTATTTATTTTTGTCAACACAGTTTTTAACACAAAATCGATCAGATTTTAAAATCCAAAACGGCTGACTTTGGCGCACTTAAAATTCGATTTAATTTTCTTAGATTGTTTCTAGATGTCTTAAGAACCATCCCAGGTAATAAAAAAGTTTATTTTTTGTTATTACTATTTTTTTTATTTATTTTTGTCATCACAGTTTTCAACACAAAATCGATCAGATTTCAAAATCAAAAACGACCGACTTTGGCGCACTTAAAATTCGATTTAATTTTCTTAGATTGTTTCTAGATGTCTTAAGAACCATCTCAGCTAATAAAAAAGTTTATTTTTTTATTATTACTATTTTTTAAATTATTTTTGTCATCACAGTTTTCAACACAAAATCGATCAATTTTCAAAATCTAAAACGGCTAACTTTGGCGCACTTAAAATTTGATTTAATTTTCTTAGATTGTTTATAGATGTCTTAAGAACCATCTCAACCAATAAAAAAAGTTTATTTTTTCATTCTATGAACGACGCTGCTAGTGTTAAATGTAATTACTCTTTATTAATTTTTTCTCGACATGATCTTGCAGCGATTAAATTCGTCAGATTTTTCGGTGGGAAATTTAACTTGACTGCAATCATTTGTGATTGATGACCTAAAATTCTTTATAGTGGTGAATAATTTCATAAAGGCCTAAAAATCTTTATAATGGTAAATAATTTCATAGATTGCCAGCTAATAGAGAAAAATAATCTTTTTGAGTAATTTTTGTAATGTATAAAAGTTGTTTAAACTTATAATACACATAAAATATAATAATATTTTATTCCTTTCTTCACTTTTTTATGTTTTACCACTAAATGTACATTTCGAGAACTACTTTATTAATTTAATAATCTAAAGTAATTATAGAAAATGTAGAAAATACGAATAATTTAATTATGTGTATTATAATCGAAGATATTTGGAGTTTCTTGATATAATATAATCTTATAGATAGATAGATACATATTTTATTTACGGAATCTCCATTATACAAATATTATAAATACAAAATTATTACATATTATTAATTATTATATAAATCCCAAAGTGAATAAATGTACAACACAAAATGAATAAATTACAATTTTAGCAGTAGTTTAACAAATTAAAAGTAAATAAACAGACAAACAAATAAATAAATAATTATATAAATAAATAAATATATATATACAATTAGTTAACAAGGACATCGGAAAAACGTATATTTCGTAAATGTTTTTTGAACTGCGGAAAAATTGAACCAAATAAAATAAAATGTGGATTATCACCTATTACATTTGCGTATCGAGATATACGATTAATTGGATTATTTTATCCATAATTATATTATTGCTCTTTATCAATAGTTTTTATGTAAAAAACTAAAAGAAAGATTATATTATATCAAGAAACTCCAAATAACTACCTAACCTAACCTAATCAATGGCTTTTGTGTAAAAACTATTGATAAAGAGCATAATATATAAATAAGATTATATTATATCAAAAAACTCCAAATATCTTCGATTATATTATAATAATTAAATTATTCGTATTTTATATATTTTCTATAATTACTTTAGATTATTGAATTAATAAAACATTGCGAAAACCTCTGCAACTTGCTTGAATCAAATCTCGCCTACCTGGACTTGGACCATGTGCATTAAAAGGCATGTTGGTGCAATTTGTGTTTTTTTTTTGCAAATAAGTTTGAATCAGCTTGGTGAATGAGTATAGATGTACAGGTTTTTGTAAATATTAAAACGTATGACATAATTAATATTTTGTTTTCCATTGGTTACTTATTTTACTTTAGTTAATTTAATATTGTTCTGTTATTGGGTTACCTGCTGTGTAATAAGTCAAATTGTTACAGTAGCTAAAGAGGAAATAATTTATTAATTATTTTTAAATTCCTTTTATTTAAGGCTGGCGTTTATCGTATGTAAAATGAAGCGATTTTGTACCAATTGAATTCCTACAACAAACAAACCCTGAATAATGAATTTCATCATATCAAAATAATCCTAAAACTCCACAGATTTCGAACGAGTTATTTAAAAATTAATCTGATTAATAGTTTAGAAGAAAATTACGTTCAAAGTTAGCACATTTTATGCAAATAATGTTCTATATTTTTACTTATTAATATAATTATTGAAATTATTGAATGAAATATGTCGTAATAATCTACATTGAATGTATGGTTCAATACATTTTTTCGTCAGAAAATAATGCTGTTTACTTAGGAAGGTCGTTCCGAAAATATTATCACTTCCCGTGAAATTCGGCCATATTGAATAAAACCGGCAAGTTACATATAGTTTTCTGCATTTGACTAGACAAATTTTAGTTTATTAAGTCTCATATAGATAGCGGGAAATAGTGTACTATATTTTAATAAATGTTATTTGCGTTTATCACCCTTAAATTATTTATAAAATTAACGTTATGAGTAATCATTTAAATAATTAATACTGTGGGAAAATATAAACAAAGTTTTTTAATTAATTTTCAAGAGATACTCAATAGATGTTTCTCCCCTCTTCTTGATAATGTTTGTGTATGTATGTGTATATGTGTCCGAATTTGTGTGTGTAGAACAGCTTAGTGCTGTTACACATTCAATGAATACGACAAAGACAGAAATATCCAGTTATCTCTGCGTGTCGCGATTCTACAACACACACGATCTGCATACCATTTTAAAATAATAAACACTTTAAATAGTGTTCAGTAAGCAGTATACAAATATGAATGAAATCTGAAATCTTTTTGCAAAGGTTTACTCAATCAAAATATATTATGTTTTTTTTAGATTTATAAAAAAATATAATGTTTCAAATAATTATATTTGAGAGGATTGTAATAAAAGACAAATGATCATAAATAAATAAATATAATTGTAAAATTTCAATTATATAAGGGCTACTTTCTAAAATTATTTTCATATACAGGGTGTCCCATTTACCATTAGAGTATCAAAGTTATGTTTTTTTAAATGAAACATCCTAAATATTATTATATTTTTAGATTCTACGTCCAAAATAACTATCGTTTTTATTGAGGTTATTAATATCTAAACCTAGCGGTTTTTGAAATAATTGGAATTTTGTTAAAATCTAACCTAATTTTCAAATTTCAATAATTTGAGAAGTATTTAGGTTATGTGCGGGAAATTTCCAGTGAAGTTAAGTAATGGATCATATTTTATTTTCCAATTATTAAAACTATAAAATATTTACAGGGTAGCCCAAAAAAATTAAATTAATGAACAAGGATTTTAAGTGGCCCAAATGGATGCCAAATTTTTTAACATGTCATTGAATGCACGTTTTAATTATTTATCAAAAGTTTCCTATAACTCGAAGCTCTTAGACATTTATTTTTTGTGAAATGGCATAGAATCGATTTTTTACATAATTTGGGGTGCATTTTTGATTAATATTTTAATAATTTTAGTTGGCTATGGAATTTAGAAATGTCAAATGTTTTAGTTGATCCGTTACTTTAGCTTACAAATTCACTCCACGCCATTTTGTGCCTTTGTGGAAATATAAATCGAATAAAATGTGGATCCTCATTCCACATCACCCAATAATTTATTTTGATTACTAATTACCATTCTAATCAGAATGATGTTAAATATTCTGTATATTCACAATACCATTCTTATAAAGTTACAGATTTTCTAATAATTGAGTTTTTATAACTCACATCCACTTTTTTATAAATCGGTTTAATAGTCTCTTTAAAATTGTCGATTTGGAATTACTTCTTTAGCAAAAAGTATATGTATTGTTTCAGTTGTTTAATAAGGTCTTTTGATAACATTGTCTAAACATTACAAATATATCAAAACCCTTCTATTTTGAAAAATATTTTGAGTAAGTATTACAATACGTACAAATAATAATGATACAAATATTCATAAAAATTCAAATTAATACTATGACAGTAAAAAACAAGTTTTTGAAAATTGAAGAGAAAGTTTAGATAAACTATTTGACATTTTGTAAATCACCTCGACTTAGAGCTTAGAGGTATAGGAAACCTTTAATAGATAATTATAATGTTCATTTAATATAATGTTAAAAAATATAGCATTCCATTTAAAAAAAAAAGTTTGACCAACTTAATGTTCTTATTGAGTAAGTTTTATTTTTTGGGCCATTCTGTACAAATTTAAAGGTTTTTGTAATTAAAAAATAAAATATGATCTATTGCTAAATATACCTGAAAATTTAGTATACATAACCTAAACACTTTTTAAATGCTTGACATTTGAAAATTAGTTTAGATTTTAAAAAAATTCCAATTATTTCAAAAACTGTTAGGTTTAGGTACTGTAATGGGTCATACCCTGGCATGAACGTATAATTTTAATTTGCGGTATTGTTTCGTTTTGTTTTTTTTATTCGGTTGGGTGGTCCGTGCTGTAGGGACGCGCCGCCAGCGTGGCGCCGGGCCCTAAATGGGTACGCTCGTGAAATCGAGGGGGATCGCGGATGTTTAGTCTACGGGCGATAAGAAGGAATCTCGAAAAAAAAAAATGCGTACGTGACGATCGCACTAAAATTTCGGTTTTCTTTGTTCGATTCGGGAATAAAAGGTGTGCGGGTAGTACCGACAAGGGGGAGTTCAGATCCAGACGCTGTGACGGTCGGTCGTTAGTTTCGGGGTTTCGCGAGAATAATCATCAGGTCCGGGAGTCCGCGACGACAAGGGGAAGATCGGTTTCGGAGAGAAGCGCGAGTACGACGCACAGGTGTGATTTCTTTCGCGATGATGCGGAAATTCGGTGGATATCGACAGCGCAAGTATTGAAAGTCACAGCGTAAAAAAAGGACATTCGCGTAAGCAACGGATCTGTTTTTTTTAAGGTTACTACAAAACACAACATGAATTTCTGTCAGAGACAGGTAGGGTCCTAACCATTACAGTACTAATAACCGTAATAAAATCGATAGTTATTTTGAACGTAGATTTTAAAAATATAATAATATATAGGGTTTTCCATTTTCAAAAATACAACTTTGATATTTTTATGGTATTTGGGACACCCTGTATAATATGAAAATAATTTTAGAAATTAGCTCCTACTACCCCTACTCACCCCAGAAATCAAAATTTAAAATTAGGAAGTTAATAACAACTTTAGGTAAAATCAGAATAAATGTAAGAATGAAAATATTTTAGTTTGAAAAATCAAGCTCCATTACATATACAGTCAAAGTTCGAGTAGGTTTAAAGGGCATACAAATTTAATGAACCGTCCGCATGTAATAATCTATGTACATATGTCACTGTGTGCTTTGCATTAATTCTGTGATTTCTAAATTTACCTCTAAAAGTGAGAATAAAAACATAACATCCATTGAGTAATTCTTTCGATGATACGACAAAATTCATCAAATATATTTATGCACTGTCTCATTATACACTAAAAAATAACAAACAGTATATTCATTCATTTCAATAAAAAAAAAGAACGCGTCAGCGTCGGTTATCGAATACACATACATACACATATGTAAATCAAATAAGAAAACAAAACTACAGTGTTCTACATATTTCTCAACTAGTTCGCTATTAAAATCGAGAGGCATCACCAACGACGCTTGAGTATATGTATAAAGGATAGATGGAATAGAAAATTTGAGAGTGGGGGAAATGTAATGGGAGATCTCATGACGTCACAGTAATTCACTGCGCACGCCTTAAATATGATTAAAATAGGTATCGAATAATAAATTAAACGATATCGAAACGGAGTTTTCTCTCTATCAACCGTTGTTTGGAATCGCTCCATCTTCGTTTTGAGTCGCTATCGACTAAACTAAAATACGGCCTAGGTTATATTAATATAATTAATTTTCGTTTTATTTTATTATATTTATTACTAAAATAAAAAATACTAATAGCAATTAAATTGTTTAATATATGTATCGTAATAAAATTATAATAAACAATAACCTCAAAAGTTGATACTTAAGTTGTATTTATTGCGTACAAATAAAAGTGTACTAGTAAATCAAAGATTGAGTCTTCTTACTTCATAAAATTTATTGATTGTAAATGCATATTTCACGATGTGACCATTTCAATACTTAAAAAAATGTATTATGTTTTTTATAATAATACAGTGTAGTAATGAATTTAGCTATTACCATTTTTTACTCAGTTACCATAGTATGCATTTGTTTGTGTAAAAACTAAAGAGTGCAACATTTTAAAATATTGTGGATCAAAGTAATAAAATAATACAAAAATATGTAATGTCCCGCAGACAAACAAATTAATGTATTACGCCCGGTGATAACAATTATCAAATTTACTTTTCGCATGGTCGCTGAAAGACCAAAGTATAACTAAATAATGAAACAATGAACAGGCATAAACAAAGAAGTAGAAAGCACGCAATGTGCAAATAGGTTATGCTTGTTTTCGCCCGTGTACGCGCGAAAATATTCGAATTCGTCTACGTCACGAGGTCTGAATGACCGAAAGGGAGGTGAGAAGCAAGGGGGGCGTTGAAACTATGCGAGGCGCTAGTTCAGCATACCTTTACACATATGTATATATGTGTCACTCGATCTACCTTGAGACATCACCTCCTTGACGATTCGCAACTATCTTTGTCATCGCATCATTCCTTTTCTAGTAAACGCCAACCTTAATGTAAACTCAATTTTGTTTCCTTTTATTAATAACACAAATAAACAGTACGAGTACTCAGAACCAGGATAACAAAAGTGTTGAACACAACGCGCAACACAATTTAAAGGAAGGTTTGGGTATTAAAAAACTAACATCTTTTTTTTCATCAAAACTATGCTTTATTAAATTTTTACGAAAATATCCAATCACAACAGCCTATAATAAGTTTTACATTTGTTTTTAACATCTTTTTGATTATTCATTTCTGCCTTTTTTGTGTACTGCAGGTGCGATTTGTCTACAAAACTAAACAGTTTACATAGACTTTCATTTTCTTACCAGCTAAGTATCTCTATATCTGTATTATTTTGTTGTTGTTTGTTTGCAAAATCTTTTTTGCATAAAATTTCGAATAGCCATGCCATTTAATAAAAAAGTCAAGTTGGCGTTGGATCTTGAAAAAGTTTGACAGCTAGCGTCAATGTTTTGACAGCTATGAATATACAGAGAGCTTTTATTATCTGTAAATATTTCCCTTATGGGCACCGATAAAAAAATGCGAGTTAAACGCAATGAATTGATTAATGTTGTGTTATGGGCAACTAAATATATATATATATATATATATATATATATATATATATATTCAATGACCCCTTTCTACCCACATGGGTGTAGGGTAACTAAATATATATGCCAAACGCTAAAATTAAAATTATGTGAAATATTTGAACGAGGCTGAAAGACCTCTGGTCGATAGCTGATTCATCTACAGAATATAATTCTAATTTTTGTATATTATTGTACATACATATACACATTTGAATAAAGATGTTAGTTATTTGAACGATAATGTATACAAATGAAGAAAAAGTCGAATTTTCTATAGGGAAATGTTTACTGATTGAAAAAAGGTATCTGTATATTAATTAGTCGAATACATGTTTCAAATTTCATATTGATCCGACGAATGGTTCTCAAGATATTTGATGGGCTTCATACCTATTGAATAAAATGTGATTAGAGTTGTTGATTTCCGGGCTATTTGGCCGTGGTCCATCGGAATTTAATCCAAACATTACAATGACATCTGCGGTCGGCAACTGATAACAGTTACTGTCCTTCATCCACGGAGCTAGTTGTCAGCTAAACGTTTCGATTAAACTCCAACGTAAATCAGCAACTCTAATCACACTGGCTGTGAAAGCTCACACAGTTTGATAGAATGTGAGGTTTAATAATAACGTACACGTTAAACTTCATATTTCCTATACGGAATAGCCCGTGCTTAAAGAGAAAACCCATTCGTAATCGATGATTGAAACTTTTACTTGATTAAACGCCGGGGTAAATAAAACGTTTTTTTTTTCTTCTCGAATTCTTATACCCTTTCTAGTGTCGGATGCACAACGGTTTTTTTCTTCTTCTCGAATTCCTTTTCAAGTGTCAGATGCACAACGGTTTTTAAAAATGATTGCATTCAATTGTTTCGCCAACACAGTGGCATCACCGTCAGGCGGACGATTAATCGTAAATTTTTATGAAACTTAGAGAAACATTGCGTTTTTGAACACTCTTTCCGACTAATCATAAATATTTGTGAAACTTAAAAGAAAACTGTCTATTAAGGCATTGCACTTTCAGACATTCTTTCGGATTTATCATAAATTTTTGTGAAACAAAAAAAACTGTCTTTATTAAGGCATTGCATTTTTGGACACTCTTTCCGATTAATCATAAATATTCATGAAACATAAAAAAATGTCTTCATTAAGGCATTGCACTTTCAGACACTCTTTCGGATAAATCATAATTTTTTATGAAACAAAAGAACTGTCTTTATTAAGGCATTGCACTTTCGGATACTTTTTCGGATTGATCTTAATTTTTTATAAAACAAAAAAATGTCTTTGTCGCTCTTTCGGATCTCCAGTACATTAGTCTGACGTGGTCCGAAAGACCGAAATGGCCATAACCCATGTTATCCATACGCTAGATGAATGCCGCTTGATTATTTTATTAAATAAAAAAACGGTGTTTTCATGAACCCATTCGTGTTTTTTTGTCATCGCCTCCTTTTTTCATCCCGTTATTTTGTTTTAAGATAAATTAAAGATTCGTTTCTTACTTCACTTTTAAAAAAGCTAAACATTGAAGTAAGAAACGAATCTTTATTTATTTAACTAGTTAATTGTTGAGGCTTCTACTTTGTTATACATTGTAATTCAATTGTAATAAATGAAACACTTTTTTACTTTGTTTGTATAACTCGGATTGATTTTATTGTTGACTATAGTTTCGACAACCTTAACGTGTCATTATAAAAACAAAAGTTTTATACAGTTATACAAAAAAAAAGAGTTATACACAGTAAAAACGTGTTTCATTTATTAAAATTACTTTATTTATTTATTTATTTAACAACCCAACAGCCTTAAGGCTAAATTAAGGATTACATAAATTACAAAATACACAATTATACAATACAATAACAATAATTTAAAAATCATTCATAATCAAAATTTAATTTATCTTATATCATATGATCGAGAACTTTTCTCCTCTAGACTGCTTTAAATTCAATTTCTTTGTCTTAGATTGTTTCTAGATATCTAAAGAACCTTCTCAGATTATAAAAAAGTTTAGTTTCTTATTATTATTATTTTTTTCATCCACAGGTTTCAAACACAATATCGATCAAATATCGAAGTCCAACGGTTGACTTTGGCGCACTTTAAATTCAATTTCTTTATTTTAGATAGTTACTAGATGTCTTAGGATCCATCTCAGCTAATAAAAAAGTTTATTTTTTTATTATTTTTTTTCTTCTCCACGGTTTTTAACACAAAATCGATCAAATTTCAAAGTCTAAAACGGTTGACTTTGGCGCATTTTAAATTCAATTTCTTTGTCTTAGATTGTCCTAGATGTCTTAAAATCCATCTCTGTCAAAAAAACAGTTTAGTTTTTTATTATAACTATTTTTTTAAATATATTTCTCCTCCACGGTTTTCAACACAAAATCGATCAAATTTCAAAATCCAAAACGGCTCACTTTGGCACACTTTGAATTTGATTTATTTGTCTTAGATTGTTACTAGATGTCTTAGGATCCATCTCTGTCAATAAAAAAGTCTATTTGTTATTATAACTATTTTTTTAGATATCTTATGAACTATCGTAGCCATTAATAATGTTTTTTTTTTTAAATTTGGTTGGCAATAAAAACAAATAAAACACGTCACCCGTGCAATTATTTATGAATTCTTTTTTTTAGAATAACATAACATATAGCGTGTGATTACTTATATTGCCAACATATTTTTTTTTTTTAAATAAACTAAAATCGATTCACTCTAAAGGAGAACAATTCTCGATCATATGGTGTAACACTATGCAACTGATGTGAAGTTATCCACGGTTTTTTCGCCCCGGTAATTCATGGTTCATCCTCGGATTTAAATTTCCATTTCTTTACATTCGCCTATTAGAGGAGTCCTAAAACTGACTGAATGATCCTATTATTATTTTCATTAACATTTTTTTAATCTTCTTTCTGTCATCCACGAATTTCAATATGAAATCGATCAAAGTTTAAAACGGCTGACTTTGACGCACTTTAAATTCGATTTCATTGTCTTAGATTCTTACTAGATGTCTTAACAACCGTCTCAGCTAATAAAAAAAAGTTTATATTTTTATTATAACTATTTTTTTAAAATATTTTTCTCCTCCACGGTTTTCGACACAAAATCGATCAAATTTCAAAGTCCAAAACGGCTGACTTTGGCGCACTTCGAATTTGATTTATTTGTCTTAGATTGTTACTAGATGTCTTAAGAATCATCTCAGCTAATAATAGTTTATTTTTTTATTATAACTATTTTTTAAATATTTTTTTGTCCTCCACAATTTTCAAAACAAAATCGATCAAATTTCAAAGTCCAAAACGGCTGACTTTGGCGCACTTTGAATTTGATTTATTTGTCTTAGATTGTTACTAGATGTCTTAAGAATCATCTCAGCCAATAATAGTTTATATTTTTATTATAACTATTTTTTTTTAAATATTTTCTCCTCCACGGTTTTCGACACAAAATCGATCAAATTTCAAAGTCCAAAACGACTGACTTTGGCGCACTTTGAATTTGATTTATTTGTCTTAGATTGTTACTAGATGTCTTAAGAATCATCTCAGCCAATAATAGTTTATTTTTTTATTATAACTATTTTTTAAATATTTTTTTTGTCCTCCACAATTTTCAAAACAAAATCGATCAAATTTTAAAGTCCAAAACGGCTGACTTTGGCGCACTTTGAATTTGATTTCTTTGTCTTAGATTGTTACTAGATGTCTTAAGAACCATGTCAGCCAAAAAAAAATGTTTATTTTTCATTATAACTATTTTTTTAAAATATTTTGCTCCTCCACGGTTTTCAACAAAAAAATCGATCAAATTTCAAAGTTCCAAACGGCTGAATTTGGCGCACTTTGAATTTGATTTCTTTGTCTTAGATTGTTACTAGATGTCTTAAGAACCATCTCAGCTAATAAAAAAAGTTTATTTTTTATTATAACTATTTTTTTAATATTTTTCTCCTTCACGGTTTTCAATACAAAATCTATGAAATTTCAAAGTCCAAAACGGCTGACTTTGGCGCACTTTGAATTTGATTTCTTTGTCTTAGATTGTTACTAGATGTCTTAAGAATCATGTCAGCCAATATAAAAGTTTATTTTTTTTATTATAACTATTTTTTTAAATATTTTTCTCTTCCATGGTTTTCAACACAAAATCGATCAAATTTCAAAGTCCAAAACGG
This sequence comes from Philonthus spinipes, assembly GCA_963082785.1. NCBI lineage: Eukaryota > Metazoa > Arthropoda > Insecta > Coleoptera > Staphylinidae > Philonthus > Philonthus spinipes. Next base: position 12,693,369 of record OY720311.1, read on the forward strand.
CTGACTTTGGCGCACTTCGAATTTGATTTATTTGTCTTAGATTGTTACTAGATGTCTTAAGAACCATCTCAGCTAATAAAAAAGCTTATTTTTTTATTATAACTATTTTTTAAAATATTTTTCTCTTCCCTGGTTTTCAACACAAAATCGATCAAATTTCAAAGTCCAAAACGGCTGACTTTGGCGCACTTTGAATTTGATTTATTTGTCTTAGATTGTTACTAGATGTCTTAAGAACCATGTCAGCCAAAAAAAAAATGTTTATTTTTCATTATAACTATTTTTTTTAAATATTTTGCTCCTCCACGGTTTTCAACAAAAAATCGATCAAATTTCAAAGTTCCAAACGGCTGAATTTGGCGCACTTTGAATTTGATTTCTTTGTCTTAGATTGTTACTAGATGTCTTAAGAATCATCTCAGCCAATATAAAAGTTTATTTTTTTATTATAACTATTTTTTCAAATATTTTGCTCCTCCACGGTTATCAACACAAAATCGATCAAATTTCAAAGTCCAAAACGGCTGACTTTGGCGCACTTTGAATTTGATTTCTTTGTCTTAGATTGTTACTAGATGTCTTAAGAACCATGTCAGTTAAAAAAAAATGTTTATTTTTCATTATAACTATTTTTTTAAAATATTTTGCTCCTCCACGGTTATCAACACAAAATCGATCAAATTTCAAAGTCCAAAACGGCTGACTTTGGCGCACTTTGAATTTGATTTATTTGTCTTAGATTGTTACTAGATGTCTTAAGAATCATCTCAGCCAATAATAGTTTATATTTTTATTATAACTATTTTTTTTTAAATATTTTCTCCTCCACGGTTTTCGACACAAAATCGATCAAATTTCAAAGTCCAAAACGACTGACTTTGGCGCACTTTGAATTTGATTTATTTGTCTTAGATTGTTACTAGATGTCTTAAGAATCATCTCAGCCAATAATAGTTTATTTTTTTATTATAACTATTTTTTAAATATTTTTTTTGTCCTCCACAATTTTCAAAACAAAATCGATCAAATTTTAAAGTCCAAAACGGCTGACTTTGGCGCACTTTGAATTTGATTTCTTTGTCTTAGATTGTTACTAGATGTCTTAAGAACCATGTCAGCCAAAAAAAAATGTTTATTTTTCATTATAACTATTTTTTTAAAATATTTTGCTCCTCCACGGTTTTCAACAAAAAAATCGATCAAATTTCAAAGTTCCAAACGGCTGAATTTGGCGCACTTTGAATTTGATTTCTTTGTCTTAGATTGTTACTAGATGTCTTAAGAACTATCTCAGCTAATAAAAAAGTTTATTTTTTATTATAACTATTTTTTTAATATTTTTCTCCTTCACGGTTTTCAATACAAAATCTATGAAATTTCAAAGTCCCAAACGGCTGACTTTGGCGCACTTTGAATTTTATTTCTTTGTCTTAGATTGTTACTAGATGTCTTAAGAATCATGTCAGCCAATATAAAAGTTTATTTTTTTTATTATAACTATTTTTTTAAATATTTTTCTCTTCCATGGTTTTCAACACAAAATCGATCAAATTTCAAAGTCCAAAACGGCTGACTTTGGCGCACTTCGAATTTGATTTATTTGACTTAGATTGTTACTAGATGTCTTAAGAACCATCTCAGCTAATAAAAAAGCTTATTTTTTTATTATAACTATTTTTTAAAATATTTTTCTCTTCCCTGGTTTTCAACACAAAATCGATCAAATTTCAAAGTCCAAAACGGCTGACTTTGGCGCACTTCGAATTTGATTTATTTGTCTTAGATTGTTACTAGATGTCTTAAGAACCATCTCAGCTAATAAAAAAGCTTATTTTTTTATTATAACTATTTTTTTAATATTTTTCTCCTCCACGGTTCTCAACACAAAATCGATCAAATTTCAAAGTCCAAAACGGCTTACTTTGGCGCACTTCGAATTTGATTTATTTGTCTTAGATTGTTACTAGATGTCTTAAGAATCATCTCAGCCAATATAAAAGTTTTTTTTTTATTATAACTATTTTTTTAAATATTTTTCTTCTCCATGGTTTTCAACACAAAATCGATCAAATTTCAAAGTCCAAAACGGCTGACTTTGGCGCACTTTGAATTTGATTTCTTTGTCTTAGATTGTTACTAGATATCTTAAGAATCATCTCAGCCAATATAAAAGTTTATTTTTTTTATTATAACTATTTTTTAAAATATTTTTCTCTTCCATGGTTTTCAACACAAAATCGATCAAATTTCAAAGTCCAAAATGGCTGACTTTGGCGCACTTTGAATTTGATTTCTTTGTCTCAGATTGTTACTAGATATCTTAGGATCTATCTCAGCCAATAAAAAAAGTTTATTGTTTTATTATAATTATTTTTTGTAGCCCTGACATTCATTTTAAAATCAAAGTTTCGGTTTTATAAAAGCCAAATAATAATAAAAAAAAAACATTGGGATTAGCCTAAAAACAGGAAAATAGTTTGGTTTGTTTTTAAGCGGCATAATTGGACATTGTCTGTAGGGTTTTTGTATAAATAAATAAAATAAATAATTCATTTTATTTCTATAAAATTACAAACTTCTGTTCATCACAAATTAAACTTTTTAAACACAATTATCCGACTCAGTTCGACAGTTGGTACTGTGTTATACTATGCATAGTGCATTTTAAAAGATAAAAAAAATAGTCAGAATAAATTAAAGACGACGCAAGCGCCACCTTTTGCCTAATTTCAAGTGGCATCGTCAACGATTTGGGTCTACAAGGTAGACGACCGAGAATCATTGTTTCGTCCACTAAAGGAACGCGAACTTGTCCTGTTTATGAAAACGAGGAAAATTAGTGATGACTTTAACCTAATTTTATAGAGAAATTATTTAAAAGACCCTCTACAATTTAGAAGTAGCAGAAAGATCCGCTTTAAGAGCAATGACTAAAATCAGACACCCCCTCAGCCCACTTCACAACCCTTCCAACACCCTCCTGTATGAACTATCCCAGATCCAACCAATTCAACACCGTCTGACCATCCTTGCCGAAAAATTTGCCCTCAATCCTTTCAATTACAATTTCCTCAAAACCTTATGTATCCCTCTCAACCCAAACACCAGATTCACACCTAAAAACCCATCAACATCATTATTTCAGTTCATTTCATCACTTCATGACAAAGACAGAGACATAGACAGTTAAATCAAATACATAAATACGCATATACATAAGACATAGACAGATATTTACGAAGTCGGGCTGAAAGACCGTCGGTCGATAGCCGATTAATAGGCGAAGAATCATATGTTTATACAGAGAGCTTTTTTTATCAGTATACATTTCCCCTATGTATACCTGCAAAATACGCGAGTCAAATGGATTAATGTATGTGTGTTTAGTTGCCTATAACACGCAACTGAACACACATATGCCAAATGGCAAATAGTCAACTAAACATACACACATTAATCAGTTCAATGCGTTTGACTCGCGTTTTTTTGCAGGTATACACTTCCCCTAATGTATACTGATAAAATAATCTCTCTGTATATATATATATAAAAAAAAAATTGATATACGTATTGTATTATGTGTCTGTTAATAAAGATTTCTGTATATATATATATATTTAAAAGATTTAATTCTTAAAGAATAAACTATGAAAAAAAAAATGCCTCAAATGTAAACAAATAACAGATTAAATAAAATGTACCAAATGTATGCAATTTTTGTGTCAATTGCATTAATTTCTTCTCCACAATTAATGCAATTGACATATGAATCATTTGCCAGAAATAAAATATTATTTGAGCAACAGCTTAAATAACTAACTCGAAAATGAAAAATTAAAATTCTCTAAGTTCGTCAATATTATGTGTAAATTTTTATATATGAAAAAAAAAAAAACGTTATAATAAAAAAAATACTTTTTTTATTGACCGACATGGTTCAGAAGATATTTAGAAACATTCATAGACCAAGAAATCGAATTTAAAGTGCGCCAAAGTCAGCCGTTTTGGATTTTGAAATTTCATCGATTTTGTGTTGAAAATCGTGGAGGAGAAAAATATTTTAAAAAATAGTTATAATAAAAAATAAACTTTTTTATTGGCTTAGATGAATCCTGAAACATCTAGTAACAATTTAAGACAAAGAAATTGAATTTAAAGTGCGCCAAAGTCAACCGATTTGGACTTTGAAATTTGATCGTTTTTGTGTTGAAAACCGCGAAGGAGAAAAATATTAAAAAATTGTTATAATAAAAAAATAAACTTTTATATTAGTTGAAACGGTTCTTAAGACATCTAGTAATAATCTAAGGCAAAGAAATCAAATTCAAAGTGCGCCAAAGTCAGCCGTTTTGGATTTTGAAATTTCATCGATTTTTTTTTTTGAAAACCACGGAGGAGAAAAATATTTTAAAAAATAGTTATAACAAAAAAATAAACTTTTTTTATTGGCTGAGATGGTTCTTAAGACATCTAGTAATAATCTAAGGCAAAGAAATCAATTCAAAGTGCGCCAAAGTCAGCCGTTTTGAATTTTGAAATTTTATTGATTTTGTGTTGAAACCCGCGGAGGAGAAAAATATTAAAATAAAAATTATAACAAAAAAATAAACTTTTTTATTGGCTGGGATGGTTCTTAAGACATCTAGTAATAATCTAAGGCAAAGAAATCAATTCAAAGTGCGCCAAAGTCAGCCGTTTTGGATTTTGAAATTTGATCGATTTTGTGTTGAAAATCGCGAAGGAGAAAAATATTTTAAAAAATAGTTATAACAAAAAAATAAACTTTTTTATTGGCTGAGATGGTTCTTAAGACATCTAGTAATAATCTAAGGCAAAGAAATCAATTCAAAGTGCGCCAAAGTCAGCCGTTTTGGATTTTGAAATTTCATCGATTTTGTATTGAAAACCGCGGAGGAGAAAAATATTAAAAAAAAAATTATAACAAAAAATAAACTTTTTTATTGGCTGGGATGATTCTTAAGACATCTAGTAATAATCTAAGGCAAAGAAATCAAATTCAAAGTGCGCCAAAGTCAGCCGTTTTGGATTTTGAAATTTCATCGGTTTTTTTTTTTTTTTGAAAACCGCGGAGGAGAAAAAAATTTTAAAAAATAGTTATAACAAAAAAATAAACTTTTTTATTGGCTGAGATGATTCTTAAGATATCTAGTAATAATCTAAGGCAAAGAAATCAATTCAAAGTGCGCCAAAGTCAGCCGTTTTGAATTTTGAAATTTGATCGATTTTGTGTTGAAAACCGTGAAGGAGAAAAATATATAAAAAATAGTTATAATAAAAAAATAAACTTTTATATTGGCTGAGATGGTTCTTAAGACATCTAGTAACAATCTAAGACAAATAAATCAAATGCAAAGTGCGACAAAGTCAGCCGTTTTAGAAAATTGATCGATTTTATGTTGAAATTTGTGGATGACAGAAAGAAATTTTTAAAATTGTAATGAAAATAATAATAGGATTATTCAAAGTAAATTTTAGGACTTCTTCTAGTAGGCTAATGTAAAGAAATGAAAATTAAAATCAGAGGACGAACCACTAATACCCGGCGCATCCGCCCAAAACCGTGGATAACTTCGCATTGGTCATTTTACATGGCTAATCAATAAAACTCCGTTATATATATAAAACAGAGAATACTTGGTCAAACTTATTGATACTGTACTGACCCTTGTTCGTCAGGGTTTGCCTTTAAGAGGACACAGAGAGGACCTATCTTGTAAAAATAGAAGAAAATAGAATAACTTCTTGTAAATTACTCAATTGTTTCCTAAATATGATGACAAATTTTCTCTCATTTTGAAAAACACTACAATTACTGCAGCCCAGTATTATGTATATATGTATATATACAGGGTGGACCGTTTAATGTGTTTTCAGAAAATATCTCCGAAACAAGAAAATTAAAAAAAATGAGCCAAACAAAAACTGATTGTATCGAAGGGGGGCATAATAACATACTATTGTTTTTTCCACAGATGGCGCTGTTGTCGCTAAATCGAGGTCAACTTAGTTTTTTTAAATGGAAACACCTATTTTTTATTAAAAAATCAGATTCCTTGTTAAAAAATGAGAAGAATTCGCTCAGCTCATTTTTTCGCCAGAGTGATAGATGGAGCTGTAATCGCAAAAAGAAGTTGTTGCATTTGGACGCTTGTGTATTCGAACTTCGGGTGCATGTGTGTGTGTGTGCACACCCGCGAACATGCACGTCTAAAATCACCAATAATGAGATTTTTCGTGATTGTTTACGTTTTATGCAAAAAAATGTGACATAAATTTAATAACTAGCCTTTCATTTTGGATCTTAATTTTTGTAACGTCTGCCGTCTTGTGAACGATTCAAATAAGTATCCTTATGTTGTCAAAACATAACGTTAAATGGTGAAGTATACTATCGCGGAAAAGGTCGACGTGATTTTCGTGTATGGTGAAGCTAGACGCAATGCACTTGATGCGTGTGGCTTGTACGCGGAGAGGTATCCTGATCGAGATCATCCGAGTTACATGACTTTTCTTCGGATCGTCAACTCATTTGTGGATACTGGCAGCCTAAAACGAACCAGACATCGAAGACGCACCGTAACCCAGGAGAATGCCGAAGTTGATATTTTAGCTGCAGTTGCAGTCAATCTATCACTCTGACGAAAAAGTGAGCTGAGTGAATTCTTCTAATTTTTTAACAAGGAATATGATTTTTTAATAAAAAGTAGGGATTTCCATTTAAAAAAACTATGTTGACCTCGATTTAGCGACAACAGCGCCATCTATGGAAAAACCAATATTGTGTTATTATGGCCCCCTTCGATACAATCATTTTTTGTTTGGATCATTTTTTTTTAAGTTTCTTGTTTCGGAGATATTTTCTGAAAACACATTAAATAGTCCACCCTGTATATCATAGTGGAGAAAATGAAGAGGACTAGCTGGGACTAATCCACCCAATGAATTGGATTATAAACGGAGCGGCAAAATTCCTTGTGGAATCTCATTCATCAATTGGCGGATTATTTTCCGCCTCCCTCTTCTCGATGATCTTCCTCCGGATCCTGTACTCCGTCGGGGTGAGCATCCCCCGCAAAATCGTGTCGAAGGAAACGGACAGCCCGCGCTGGCTCATCTTGCAGTACATATTCCAGCACTCCCTCTCCTTCGGGTCCTCCTGTTCCGCCGCCCCGCTGTTCTCTTCAGATCCAGGCTTTTCGCCATCGGCTTTCGTTTCGGAATTCTGAAAACACTCATTCGTCGACGTTCCGGGGTTGTTTTCTATTTCTTCTTCAGCTGGTTGGGAATCTTCATCAGCTTGATTCGGTCTAGAAATAAATAAAAAACAGATGTAAGGCCTACTGTTTCGTGTCATTAATATTAAATATATGGAATAGCCCCGGATTATTCCGTACGAGAAATGTCTAAAATTTCCCCGAACGCGCCCAATAGTACAGAAATATTTTTATGGCAATATTGCTGTAGGCGGACATTTAACGATTTTGCAATATTAAAGCAACTTTAAACGCAACATTGCACTGTAACATTGGGCGCGTTCAGAGAAATTTTAGACATGTAGCGCTGCAGCGCAAAGCGCTTGATATTCTCTGAACGAACAAATTGTAGTTGTCTGTATAGAAAATATGGCGGTTTTGTTTACAGCTTGCACGGCTTGAAAAGCTATCCAGCGGAAAAAATATAAGCTTTGCCGCTTGATAAAGCGCTGCAGCGCCTCACATAAAGCGGTACCGCTTTCATAAAGCGCTGCAGCGCTACAGTTCCCTGAATGCGCCCATTGATGCAATGTTTTTTTGCTCTGTAGGTATTTAGAGCGCTGCTTAGACTGTAATGATAAAATATAACGTATACGTTAAACCTGAAATTTCCCTTATAAAATAGACCCGAATATAAATATTAAATACTTGTTAGAGCTGTTTCCTTTCGTAATTACTACGCAAGTAACACTAGCACTCGGTATTAATTCCTTTCAAGTATTACGGAATCGCGTGTTGCGTTTCTGTCTCCCTCGTTTTCCGTTCTTTTTTTTTCTAACACTCCGAAAACTACCGGCACGGAAAGAAAACTAATGACCTGTCTATTCGCCACTTGGCGATTATTTCGAGCCTAATTAAAATTCTGACATGACGGCTTAAGCCAGAAAGAAAATTCAATTTCCTGAAGTGCACAAATAATAATGATTCGTTCTAACGAATAAAAAATAAGGAATGACGGGAATGGAATTAAATATTAGTATATAATAGTGATGGGCAAAGTCGATCTTTTATAATTTCTAAATTAAGTGTATTATAATTTTATGAATGTTACTTGTTATAAAAATATCAGAAATAACTTCCCATTTATTAATAAACATAAATTTGAAGTTACTTTTTTGTTTTAAATACTTAAAATGACACATTTAGTAATATTCGATTACTAATATTATTCGATTTTGCCCAACACTAGTATATAATGTTACATACTGTCTCGTTAATGTGCGGAAATAGCTTAAGGGCATACCACTCGCTAGAGAAGAAGAGAAAATAGTGCTTTACGACACTCGCCGTTGTTACCACTAATAATAATACTGTTGTATTGAAATTTTAGTATGAGAAAGTTAAAGGATGAATCAATGATCGTATTTGTTTAGTTTAAAAAAAAACTTCATATATTATTTATAAAAATGCATTAAATATGCTCAATATTTATACAAATTTGACCGTCAATTTAACCAATTTAAATATTTTTATATTTAATTTTGAAGTATTAGGGGCCTAGAATCGACTTTTGTGAACAATAAAGGGTTTGCATCATAAAAATAAATTTATTAGTTTGCCCACAATGATGGAATGATTATCGGACTATTTTACATTTTCTTGCGAGAGATAAGCGAAGACCAATTTGTCTATCTCTCTTTCGCCGCGGATTCACGTGCGTAGCGATGCTCGACTGCATCGAGACGAGAACGACCGCATATCCGATTACGCACTACTAATGGGCGAGTGTTACTTGATTTATGGTATTATTATAGCCAGAAACATCTTTTATGGGTTTTCGAGATGAGTGTGTTACAATATTATAAGAATTATGTCACTATAAAACAGATTATTTTTTAAAAGTATAATTCCCCTCGGTATTGTTATTGTTTGATCATTTGTTCTGAATATATAAATATAATTACTTATAATAAAAACATAGTTTTTTCTTACTTTATATGGTAATTAACAAAACAACAAGCCTGACAAAATTTGAGATCGATTGGGTACCTTTAACCCGTGCCCCATGAAGGCAAAATGAAAAATATATAAGCTATTTAATTATTCAATATTCTTATATTTCACATAAGTATGATCTTACAAAATATAAACTAAATATGAATGACACTGTTCTGCATAAAGAGTAAGAAAAACATTTAAAAAATGAAATAACAAAATCTATTAATGAATGAAATCTAAAGTTTTTACGATAATTTTGGATTTTGAACCCCGTGGGGCACGGGTTGAGATTTTTAATAATAATAATAATATATTTATTTACCCAACAGGTTTAACCAACCCAATTACAGAGTAACATTCAATATGCTTGCACATGTGTAAATCTTAAAACTAATTACATATATTATGTTAAACAGAAAAACAAAATTTTAGAGACGCTTATAATTATACAAAATTAAAAATTGAAAATACGAAAATTACATATATTATATTAAACAGAAAAACAAAATTCTAGAGACGCTTATAATTATACAAAATTTGAAATTTGAAATACGAAAATAGGTTAAATTGAAAATACGTTTTTTAAATCTTTCAAACTGCAGTTAAATATGTCGCACTTCGTTGATATTGTGTTGTGAAATTTACATATCCAGAATATAGGAGAGTGTTCCAATATATTAGAATGCATGGTCCTGTTGTAAAAGCAGCATACATTTCTCGTTGAAATAGATGGAATATTAAATGGTAGTTTACTCAATAATTCTGGGCAGTCAATTTGATTTCGAATGAGTTTGAATAAAAATATTTGCCCATGAATTGATCTACGCATTGAAAGAGAAACGGCATTGAATTCTTGCAACAGCAAATCATTGTTACACGACTGTTCCGGGTATGAACCAAATTTCTTAAACCAAACATACTTAAAAAACTTGCGTTGCACACTTTCAATGTTTTGTATGTGTGTTTGGTAATATGGGTCCCATATAGTTGAAGCATATTCAAGTACAGAGCGCACTAGAGCATTATAAAGGGCTATCAATGCATTCTCGTTCGAAAAGTGTCTAGTGTTTCGAATAATAAAACCTACATTTCTATTTGCTCTTGAAACTATGGATTGAGAATGTTCAATAAAGGTAAACTTTGAATCGAATATAATGCCTAGGTCTCTTATAGAATTGCAGCGTTCTAATGATTGGCCATCAATACAGTAATCAAATGAGATTGGATCACTCTTCCGGGTGTAGGTAACAGCTTTACACTTCTTAATATTTAATTGTAGGTTATTCCTAATGCACCAGTCCGACAGCGTACTGATCATTGTTTGTAATTCTATACATGCTTGGATATTTTGAATAGGGCTAAATAATTTAAGATCATCTGCGAAGAATAAATGAGGACAACATATATATTTACTTAGATCGTTAATAAAAATAATGAATAGTAAAGGCCGAAGATTAGAACCCTGCGGGACCCCGGAGTTAGAAATAAACGTGTTCGAGCAAAATCCATTAATATAAACATTATTTTCTCTATCTAGCAAATATGATTTGAGCAAGTTTACTAAATTTAAATGAAATCCTATGGTGTCTAATTTTTTTATTAATATTGAATGATCCACTCTATCGAAGGCTTTAGCGAAATCAGTATATATACAATCAACTTGCGACGCTATATTAAGTTGTTCGCATACAATTTCGCTAAAGCAACCTAGATTTGTCACCGTTGAACGATTTTCCATAAAGCCATGCTGCTGGGGGGTGATGTAATTTTTTATATTAGAGTAGATTTGACCATAGATAATCATTTCAAAAACTTTAGCAATATTAGAAATCAGTGCAATTGGCCGGTAGTTCTCTATTACAGATGCATCACCCGATTTTAATACGGGACATATTTTGGTTTCTTCCCAAATGGTCGGAAAAGTAGATGTATTGAGAATAAGATTAAAAATATTTCGAAGTGGATTTAAAAGGATAGTCGCGCAATCTTTTATTAAGAATGTTGGGATACCATCAGTTCCACAAGCCATAGAATTACTTAACTTTTTTATTGCGTTATGAATATCAGTCGGATTAATTGATGTGATGGTGACTGAAGTTAGATTACTCTCATTGCAGGAATAGTTATTTGATTGTGAGCTATGAACGTAAACACTTTTGAAAAAATCAGCAAATCCATTAACTATTGAACTAGGCGTATCTAATACTACACCACAGTGAGTCACCACCGATGGTATCCGAGTCTTTTGTTTTTTTGAATTTATAAACGACCAAAAGTGTTTTGGATTTAGACATATATCATTAGAGATATTGTCTATATATTTTTTATAGGACGATTTTATAAGTTGTTTACTTTGGGCTCTGGTCAGTTTGAAATTTTGAAAAGAGTCTGCAGTTTTGAGGCGTAAATAAGTCTTGCGCGCTTTGTTTTTAAATTTTATGCTATTGATTACCTCCAGTGAAAACCATATTGGAAAGTTATGAGTTCCTTGTCGTCGAATGGGAACATGCCGGCCAAGACAGTCGTATAGAGTACTATAAAATGTATCTATAGCCTCGTCCAAATGTTTCGCATTATTAGTTTGATCCCAATTACAATTACAAATGTCATTATAGAGTTTATTAAAGTCAGTTTTTCGGAAGTTATAATTCCTAGAATTTAAGGAATTGGTGGCAAATTGATTAGGTCGTACATATGATAAGTCAATATAGAAATTTAACGAGGGATGGTGTAAGTCTTCTTTAATAACATTATTCGTATATCTTGTAACATGGCATAATGAATTACAGAAGATGAGATCAAGAGTTTTGTTAAATTGATTTGGAATAGCATTACATTGTTTCACATTAAGATACGACATAAAGTTACGAATTACGTTATTTGTTCCATAATTATTCTCGTCACAATCCTGAGCGTAGGTCGGAACATTAAAGTCTCCTAATATTAAAATATTTTCAGTGTTAGTGTTATTGCACAAAATACTTATATGATCAAAAAATGACTCCAAACAGTCAGCAGAGGGGGTTAGAGGAATGTAAACAAGAATAATTATGAGCGCATTATTTCCTACCATTAACTTACATGCTGTAATGTCAAATAATGGGAATGTTTCCTCTAAAGTTGCTGTGTTAATACCAAGTGTTACGTACTTTTCATGGATTGCAAGTAATACACCGCCTCCTCTGGAACGGACACGGTCTTTACGATATACTAAATAGTTAGAATTTGGAAATAACTCTACGTTGTCTACATGGTCATTTAACCAAGTTTCGGTTAATGCAATAACATGAAATTCTTCATCCGATACAAAACAATTAAATTCATCAATTTTATTTTTCACACTACGAATATTTTGATAATAACAATGTAATTTGAAACTATTAATCTTTAATCTGTTGACCTGTTGGGAGCTAACTAGTTTTCCGTCACAATTGATAGAACTCCACGTACGAATTTTAACTTTATATTTTTTTCTCCAGACTCGATCCTGTGAGCATAATCGCTTTTGATTTTAGTTTCTTGTTGTATTTGTAGCGGAGTTCGGTCATTCCTTAACTTCAAGTTTTTAAAGTTTTCCTTGGCTTTTAGAATTTTGGAACCACGTAAGATTGATGTCACTTCAGTCTTCGAGTTTAGAATTATTTTGATGGGTCGGCATTTATTATTTGACTTTGGTCCCAGTCTAATTACTTGATTTGGTAAAGTAATATCGGGAATAATGGCCGTCAGAATATTTGCCACTTTTTCCACATCGTTGTTATCATCTTGTTCGGTAACATTAAAAATTATGATATTTTTAGAGCGCTTGTTTCGTTCCTCAATTTCATCAGAAATCGAACTAATGTCACTACCTGGAACAGCAGTATGTTGACATTGCAGCTTTGATAATTCATTTTTTAGGCAAGTGTTTTCCTTTTCTAGATCTGCAACCTTCTCATTGACACTTTCTATCTTTTTAGTTAGATCGAAGAACAATTCTTGGAATTGGTTTCTGAACTCATCAAATTTAGTGTTTATCATTTTACTCAATTCCGATATAGTTTCAGGAACAGGATCAACAGTTGGTGTATTAGTTACAATAGCAATTTTACACGAAACACTACAGTACCATCTATCATCTTTATTTTCATCATCCCTGTAATATTTTAATTCATCTTCACTTAATCTTATACAGTGGGCATGGAACCATTTAGCGCACATCCCATTGCACTTAAGAGCAGTGTTGATTGACTTAGGATGCAGAATAACATTGCAAATTACGCAATTTGGCAGCATTTTTAACTTTTAAGATGAATAATTAACGAGTGAAAAAAAAAAACAGAGGGAGATCTACATATATAATACAAAAACAAAGACACACTTCACCTCATAGGGTCATTTATGAGGGCTTTATTCACAAATAAGGTAGACCTCGGCAATTTGTCCCAGATTTTACAGGAATTAATTAATTATATAAACAATTTCATGGTGTGGGTGGGGGTATTTATACATACATTTTACCGTAACTTCAACATTTTCAATTTTTCTCATTATTTAGATATTAATCGAGATACGGACATTTTTCACAAATTTTCAGGTAATATTAGCATTATTCATATTTTCAACGTTTTTTTGCATAAAGGCAATAAGTTGGTTAAAGTTTAATTGTTAAATTTTTGATTACTAAATTTTCCATAATATCTCGATAATTTTGTCACGTTTTAACTGTTATGAATGCATTAAATGATATTTTTCTAGTACATTTTTTAACATAATGTCGCAATAAAACAAATATATTTTTCAAATGTTCTCTTTTGTCTGACATATTTTGACGTAATTTATTTGGCCAAATCGAGTTTTCAGGCTTTTCTAAACTCCACATTTTACTTCATGCGCCGTTGGCAACAATGATTTCGAGTCATTTTAAAATACGTGCTTCGTCTTTCTACTAGTAAAATATATTTTTATTTTCTTGTAATTTTTTTTTGGGGGGTTTCAAGCGTCACTTGTTTTCATTTTTTCCAACGTCATATCAAAGTATTATTAACCCATTCAGTGCTAATGACGTAAAATTACGTCATTGGCGTAATGCGTTTGTTATACGTCAGCACTGAATGTGTTGAATGTGCCTTAGATTCACTTGTTTAAACAAGTGAAGAAATGAATACAAAGTGTTTTATTTTTAATTGTTCGAATCTCTTCACGTAACTCATAACAACACATTGACTATTTATTTATTTTCAGTACACTTAATATATTTATTAACATCACACTGTTACTATTTATTTATAACGAGTTGTTGAGCACTCGGGCATTCGTGAGAGACTGGCTGCTTGCGGCTCCACTAAGACGCGCTTATATAGCGTGTAGACGTTTGCTTCGCGAATACTCCAGAAGTTTCCACGACGCCATATATCCATTCGCGCGCTCGGCGGAACATTCCAGAGTGTTCTTTCAAGTTGTTTCTTTCACTTTCATTACAATACTATACAGGGTAGTAGCTATTACTATTGTTATATATTAATGCTTTGCAAGTAGATTCGAGTAATCATTGAAATGCCATAAGCTGTCATTAAAAATATAGTATACAGCTGTGTTCAATGAAATAAAATCCTCATTGAACTTATACATATAAGTTTCTTTTTTTTTTTCAATAAACAAAAAAAATGGTTTTAACATTATCACACTTTTTTTGGCTACTTCCGATAATTTATTAAAACTTTTGTAATCTTACAACACAATCTCTAATATTAAAAGGTAAATAATGTAAAATTATAATCACTTGGTTTGTTTGTTTTTGTTGTTTTTTTTTGTGAAACAAACCAAGTGATTTTATTTTTACATTATTTACCTTTTAATATTCAAAACGTTTCACCAAGTGAAAGTTATTCAAGAAACAATCTTTAAAATGTGAAACGGTCATTTACTAAATAGCTACAACTTTATAATTTAGAAACCTCTCCATAAAATTTCATACATACCCATATTTTTCACTCATAGTCGCAACTTTACGCTCAGACATCGTAAACCCGACTAGACTAGAAGTCTTAGAAAAACTTTCATGAAATTCGAATTAAATTATCGTTCGCTTAAACGGTCCCGTCCAACAACATTCAAGCGAGAATGGGAATTTCCAGAATTATGTTATTATATCCCTATTGAACGCGGGGAAGATCATTTATTATAGGTGACGGGGTTGGGGAACGGGCGAAATCACGTGTGCATCAAAATCGATAAATATCCATTTGCCATAATTAAATTTCCCGCGCCGGAAAAACTGAAAATGTAATAAACTAACTTGCAATTCGAATATTGACTATTATAAAAACAACTCATGTCATATGCAGAGTCTACTAATTGCGATTAGATAATAGTAACTAATTAAGTTTTTCTATGGTAACTAATTTAGTTAGTCTTCCATTAGTCGCAATTAACAAAGCTTAAAATAGCGAAAAAATAGAAGCAAAAAAAATTGTTCAATTGCATCAAACTGTCATTTCGAACGCTCATTTCAGTGGGATTCGAGACTGATGTTTAAAAATTATTTTAAAAAGTTACAAAACACATACCCCTGATTTTATTGCTAATTATCATGTTTTGCACCTTTGTTGAATAAATAAAAGCAAAAACAATTGTTTAAATTGTATCAAACTGTCATTTTGGACATTGATTCTAATGCTCATTTACATGGAATCCGTAACTGATGTTTAAAAATTATTTAAAAAAGTTACAAAACATATACCCCTGATTTTATTGATTATTATCATGTTTTGCACCTTTGTTGACTAAATAGAAGCAAAAACAATTGTTAGAATTGCATCAAACTGTCAATTTGGACATTGAATCGAACGCTCATTTCCGTGGGATTCGTGGCTGATGTTTAAAAATTATTTTAAAAAGTTACAAAACACATACCCCTGATTTTATTGCTTATTATCATGTTTTGCACCTTTGTTGACTAAATAGAAGCAAAAACAATTGTTTGAATTGCATCAAACTGTCAATTTGGACATTGAATCGAACGTTCATTTCCGTGGGATTCGTGGCTGATGTTTAAAAATTATTTTAAAAAGTTACAAAACACGTACCCCTGATTTTATTGCTAATTATCATGTGTTGCATCTTTGTTGATTAAATAGAAGCAAAAACAATTGTTTAAATTGCATCAAACTGTCATTTTGGACATTGATTGTAACGCTCATTTCCGTGGGATTTGTGGCTGTTGTTTAAAAATTATTTAAAAAAGTTACAAAACATTTACCCCTGATTTTATTGCTAATTATCATATTTTGCACCTTTGTTGATTAAATAGAAGCAGAAACAATTGTTTATTGCATCAAACTGTCATTTTGGACATTGATTGTAACGCTCATTTCCGTGGGATTCGTGGCTGATGTTTAAAAATTATTTTAAAAAGTTACAAAACACATACCCCTGATTTTATTGCTTATTATCATGTTTTGCACCTTTGTTGACTAAATAGAAGCAAAAACAATTGTTTGAATTGCATCAAACTGTCAATTTGGACATTGAATCGAACGTTCATTTCCGTGGGATTCGTGGCTGATGTTTAAAAATTATTTTAAAAAGTTACAAAACACATACCACTCATTTTATTGCTTATTATCATGTGTTGCATCTTTGTTGATTAAATAGAAGCAAAAACAATTGTTTTAATTGCATCAAACTGTCATTTTGGACTTTGATTGTAACGCTCATTTCCGTGGGATTCGTGGCTGTTGTTTAAAAATTATTTTAAAAAGTTACAAAACACGTACCCCTGATTTTATTGCTAATTATCATGTTTTGCACCCTTGTGGATTAAATAGAAGCAAAAACAATTGTTTTAATTGCAACAAAATGTCATTTTGGACATTGATTCTAACGTTCATTTCCGTGGGATTCGTGGCTGTTGTTTAAAAATTATTTAAAAAAGTTACAAAACACGTACCCCTGATTTTATTGCTAATTATCATGTTTTGCACCCTTGTGGATTAAATAGAAGCAAAAACAATTGTTTTAATTGCAACAAAATGTCATTTTGGACATTGATTCTAACGTTCATTTCCGTGGGATTCGTGGCTGATGTTTAAAAATTATTTTAAAAAGTTACAAAACACATTCCCCTGATTTTATTGCTTATTATCATGTTTAACACCTTTGTTGATTAAATAGAAGCAAAAACAATTGTTTAAATTGTATCAAACTATCATTTTGGACATTGATTGTAATGTTCATTTCCGTGGGATTTGTGGCTGATGTTTAAAAATTATTTAAAAAAGTTACAAAACATATACCCCTGATTTTATTGATTATTATCATGTTTTGCACCTTTGTTGACTAAATAGAAGCAAAAACAATTGTTTGAATTGCATCAAACTGTCAATTTGGACATTGAATCGAACGCTCATTTCCGTGGGATTCGTGGCTGATGTTTAAAAATTATTTAAAAAAGTTACAAAAGACGTACCCCTGATTTTATTGATTATTATCATATTTTGTACCTTTGTTAACTAAATAGAAGCAAAAACAATTGTTTGAATTGCATCAAACTGTTATTTTGGACATTGATTGTAACGCTCATTTCCGTGAGATTCGTGGCTGTTGTTTAAAAATTATTTTAAAAAGTTACAAAACACATACCTCTCATTTTATTGCTTATTATCATGTTTTGCATCTTTGTTGATTAAATAGAAGCAAAAACAATTGTTTGAATTGCATCAAACTGTCATTTTTGACATTGAATCGAACGCTCAATTTCTTCGGATAAAAATTATTTAAAAAAGATTTCAGAAGACATAACCCTGATTTTAGGATCTAAGATCAAAAACATTTGATTAAAACGAAATTAATTAAAACATTCTTCTATTTTGAGACACATCTACAATAACCAAAAAAAGAAAAAAATAACTACGAATGGGAGCTATTTTGTGAAATCCGTCTAAGGCGAGAAAATATAAAACTAGTTGTAATATTTTTTTAAATTTTGAAAGAACCTAACCACAACAAAAATAAAACCATGAATGGGCGTTATTTTGTAAAGCCCGCTTAAGATGATAAAATATAGGGCAGAAAGGCCGACGGTCGATAGCCAGTAATAAATACCTTTATTAAATATTTTAATATTATCATAGTGATAATTAATATTATTATTAGTTTCCTAAAATATTATTATTGAGAATACTATAACAACGTATTATTTATTTAAACTTCACTACTGAAGATGGAAACACAGTTTCCGAAATATATTTAGTTAAATAAAAATAAGTAGGAGAAAGGACATATATTTTTATTTAAATAAGTAAAGTCTGAACAACCAACATAAAGAAGATTTGTGCAATAGTTTAAAATAATACAACAAGTAGTACATTTTTATTTTGATCAATGGCTGTCGGCCAGTAGCCTTTCTGCCGGTCGATAGCCATTTTCTGAGGTTTAACAATTTGTAAATGATTGTGTTTATATGTAGTATAGAATTATATAATGTAATAATAGAATTTTAATATATATTATGAAAATATTTATTATAAAGACCCCAGGTCGATAGCCCGGACAGACTAACACAATATTTATTTTTGTTAAGTAAATATAAATGTATGTATACGCTTATGCAATGTCTGCATAAAGATTTTATATATACAGAGAGCTTTTTTATCAGTATACATTTGGGGAAGTGTATTCCTGCAAAAAACGCGTGTCAATCGCATTGAACCGATTAATGTGTGTATGTTTTGACTATTTGGCATATGTGTGTTCAGTTACGTGTTATAGGCAACTAAATACACATACATTAATGCAATTGACTCGCGTATTTTGCAGGTATACATAGGGGAAATGTATACTGATAAAAAAAGCTCTCTGTATATATATATATATATATATTATATCATGTTAAATTATGTATTATTTTTCTGACATAATAAAGATTTAGTAGTAATAGTATAAAACTAATTGCATATTTATTCAATTTATAAATATACCAACAATAAGCGAAACAAAATTATATATAAGTGAGAAGTTAATTATTAACAAAATTATAATAAACACATCACCATTTTTTTTTCTTTTTCAATTCAGATAATCAATGAAATTCAATTTTCGTATGCATTAACTACACAAACCGGTTTGAAACAATAAATCCTGTTCTCTTATCTAGGTATACTGATTGTGCGCAAAAACGAGCTTGCTTATTTGCACGTACACACAAATGGTCATCATTTGTCGAAAAAGATTGCTCGCGATCGTCGTGCAGTGCTGGCTTCTTTATCGTTGTAATTAATTTATTTTTGATTAAAAAAAACGGATTTTGAAGTGAAGTGATTAGAAAAATATAATTTATATTTAGTACAATCATCAAGCGGCATTTGCGAAGGCCTACGTCAAGAGTTAAAGGATAGGTAAGTGAAGATTAAACCAAATAAAATGATTCGGGAGGAAATGGAAATATTTTAAAGACAAGTCCGGGAAGCAAAAATAAGCTTATATGTTTAAGTACGATTTTCATTTGTCTTAGAAATATTTTGAATAATAACAATTTGTCAAATTAAAGGAAAATGTATTAAATTTTCGAAAACTCCACCACCCTCTTCGATACATTTATTTTCACGTTTATAAATGTAGTAGCCAGTTTCAGTGAAGGATCTAATTAACGATGCAGCATTAATTATGCAATTTAATAGTGCATTCCTTGCGTCCACTTTGATAGCATAAACTAACTTCATCCATCTCCAATTTAAGATATCCTAACTTTATTGTACTGTTGCATAAAACTATCATTAAAATGGGCAATTATAATCAAATCATAAGTTCATTAAGGCGTTAAAATGGAATTATTGTATTTCTATCAAAATTCTAGCGCAGCCGCTGCGTCATCTTAATAGCCTCACAAAAACAAAACAAAAATTGATATTTTGTGCATTCGAACAGTTTTAACAAATAATTGATAACAGAAAACTTGTTAACTTAAATTAACAACATTAATAGTTTGTGTGGCCTTCATTGTTGCGAATAACTTCAAATAGTCGATTTGGTAACGAATAAAACAAAGAGTTTAAATATTCTTGGGATATATTGGCGTTCCAAGCGGCCTCTATTGCGTTCTGTAATTCTACATTCTTTTGATACAGTTGACCATAATCGTATTATATAGGTGGTGGCGGTAGTGGCGGGGGTAGATTAAAAATATTTAGTAGTGGAGAATTTGAAATATCGGTTTGCTCATTTAGTAAATTTCCCGTCAATTTCCTTCTGTTTATTTCCATGTTTTCCAGGGCGTTGAGTTTTCTTCCTTTGACTTCTATGTGTAGGATTTTCTTCTTTTCCGAAGGAGTGTCCGGTTTCCGCGAGATGGTCTGCGTATGCTGATTTGAATCGTTTGTGTTCAAAATCTTTCCTGTGTTCGTCTATTCTATCCTTGAATGCTCTTCCTGTTTGACCTATATACATATTAGGGCAGTCACCGCAAGTCAACATGTAAACACCACTTTGTTGGTTGACTTGAGTTTTGTCTTTGTTATTTTTTTATTAATTTTCCAACTGTGTTATTTGTTTTGAATGATATCAGTAGATTGTTTTTATTTAAAATTATGCCAATTTTATAACATTTGTTACCTGAATAAGTAATGGATATGTATGTTTTATTTTCAGTATTTTGATTTACGGGGTATATTTCGTTAATTAATTGTTTCTTGTTTTTTTTATTTAAAATGTCTTTAATAATATATATTGGATATACGTTATTTTGTGCTATTTTAAAAATAATTTGCAATTCTTTTTCCTGGTTTTCTCCAGTCATGGGGATGTTGATTAATCTATGTATCATACTTTAATAAGCAGCTAATTTGTGATTTAATGGGTGGTGTGAATTAAAATGTATCGTTGAATCCGTGTGAGTAGGTTTGTGGAAAATTGAAAAATCATGTTTATTATTATTCTTTCTTATAGTGATATCTAAAAAGTTTATTGAATTATTTTCTTCTATTTCCATTGTAAATTGTATTTTTTTGATTTTTAAAAGTTGATTTAATTGTCTAGTTGTACCTGTATGCGCAACTTTTACGTCATATACATACCTGTACCAGTAGGTACAGTTATTAAATGCGCGTATCTCCTTTAATCTGTTTTCGAAATTATCCATGAAGATTTCCACTAGTAAGGGGCTTAGGGGGTTTCTAATAGCTGAACCCTCCTTCTGAGTTAAACAGATGTCTAATAAATTGAGTATTTCTTGCGTTTTTATAGGGTTATTGTTATTTTTTAATAATTTATCTTTTATCATTTCTCTAACTTCTTTTCTTGGTATGTTTGTGAAAAGATTCTTTAAATATACTAATTTTGTGATGTCATTCAGGTGTATATTTTTAATTTTGTGAATTAAGTTAATGCTATTTTTTACGAAATTTTTTTGTTTGAAATTAGTTGCCTCAATAATTATTTTGTTAAGATGTTTAACAAATTTTATACATGGTGCATTTTATACATTGGTGCACGACAGGTCTTATTGAGTTATTATCTTTGTGTAATTTGATTAGCCCGTATAATTTGGGTGGTTGTAGGTTCATACATTTCATATTAAATTTTTCTTTATCAGATAATAACATCACGTTTTCTTTTAATTCCTTTATTAAGTTTGATTGACATTTTTTGGTTGGGTCGTGTTTTATTAATTCAAAATTATTAGTTGTTAGAAATGATTCTACTTTATTTATATACTCATCTGTATCTAAAGCGACTTACTGTATTACATTTATCTGTTTTTGTAAATGTAATATTGTTGTTTTTGGCAGCTATCTTTATTGACTTAACAATTCTTAATTCTTTGTTATTCACGTATTTGTCCACACCGCTACCACCTATATAATCCGATTATGTAAACAAAATTGTATCATTCTTTGCCTGAAGATGCTACAATGTAGCGAAACAATTGTGTTGCGAAATAAAAACAACAATTATTAAAGTTTGAAAGTGAGCGTTTTATTTATTAAAACCTAAAATTACAATTGTTTATTTTGGTTATATTTTAATACTAATGTGGTTTTAATAACTAACTAACTAACCATATTTATTCAAATGTGTATATATATGTACAATAATGTATAAAATTAGAATTATATTCTGTAAATGAATCGGCTTTCTACCGGAGGTCTTTCAGCATAGTTTTAATATTATTTGGACTTATGTAAAACCTCAATTAAATATTATTTATTTAACTTAAGATATGAACAATAGGAATCGGGATTAACAGACACGTATTAAACTCTCCGTTAATGAACCATCCGTAATTAGGATTAATTTCTCATACCTCATTGAAACGTCTAAATTCCTATTAATGAATTATTAATAGCGACCCCACCGATTATCTGCGATTTCAAGTTTTGTGGATATATTGTTCGAAGGTGGGATGTAGGATATTTATTTCCTTTGTATATAAAAGAATACAGGCATACATAAAATTGATATTTATTATGCCCTGTAAAAGTAATTAAATGGGCTAAATCGAAATAATGAAAAATTTGTGTTCGAATGATTTAAATAATCGATTATTTCTTAATCATACTATTCGAATTCTATAAGAAAATAATCGAAGTATACCATTTCGATAGCTCGATTAAAGTTATAATATTTCGAATGAGCATTCAATTTATAAAATTTTTCGATTGAGTATTCGAATCATAATGTGAATACGGTCAAATAAGTTTCTGATTGAAAATTTAATATGAAAGCAAAATGATTAATAGAAAAAATTTATTGTTGTCTTTAAAAGTTAAAACCGAGTATTTAGAAGAATATTATAAATGTGTTATTTCTTACCTTACAATGGGTTACAATCAATTCTCCACACTCTTCTTAATTTTTTCAAACTTTGCGAATGTGCTGACGTGCTGGCACTTTGACGTTTTATTTGTCATTAAAATAATTATTAAAATCTCTAAGGGAATTTATCAGGAAAACGAAATTCTTTCGCTTATAAAATGAAAACCGGAGGTCCTACAATAAAAGTTTTATAACAGAAATTATTTAATTTCCAAGATCTAAAACTTTTATTTGAAACATTTTTCTATCCGAATTAAAAAATGAAAAATTGCTAAGAGTAAAGTTGCACTTAATGAGTTTGATTCTAACCAAAAGCTTTTCAGATCATTCCACTGTTATATAAAGTTTAGGCTTAATCCATTCAGCCGTTTATGCGCTATCGCGGAAACACACAGACACACACACAGACATTTTTCAAAACTCGATGGAATGGACTCAGGGGACCTTTTCTTCTAAAATCGAACATGTAAAAGGAAAATTAAATAATTTTCTAGTCACAGACTATTATTAAACTCTAATGGTTTATTGAGATTGCAACCGGAATTATTTAAAAATTAAATGGAATAAAATAATAGAGTAATAGTAATAATAATGATAATAATAACATTTATTGCCAGTGTAGGAGTGTACTAAATTACAAAAATATACTATACACTACATACATGGTAATACGTCTAAGATATATATACACATATAGAAAAAGCAGTACGTAGTCAAATAGAAGAATTAACATTCGAAAAGAGATACTCATCAATAGTGTAAGGTTCTAACATAAAAAGAAAATTAAATGATTCTTGTTTGAATTTAATGAAAGTATTACTCTTGCTGATACTAAATGGCAATTTATTGTAAAATTTTATGCAGCTATAAATCGGACTTTTGTGATACATTTCTAATCTATGTAGAGGATAGACGAACGTTGTACCGTGTCTAGTGTTATGATTACTAATTAACTTGTATTTAGAAAGTAAGTGCAAGTGCTTATACTCAAATTTAATACATTCATATATGTATAGACCTGCGGCTGTTAGAACAACAAGTTTTTTAAAAATACCTCTGCAGCTAACTCGTTGTGCTGATTTGTTTAATATGCGAATAGCCCTTTTTTTGTGCAGTGCAAACACTGTTAAAAAAGTGCTATTCCCCCAGAAGATTATTCCGTATTTTAAATGAAGTTAACAATAATTCAGTTTCAAACTGATTAAGGAATCTTTTTTTTGGAATCGATTTTAAAATAAACGTTAATATGTGAACTAACTTGGAATATTTGTTCCGCTTTTAAAACGCTCTCGATAAAAACTAAACAATATCGAAACCGAAAACATCACATACTCATGAAACGATCGCCGTAAATTTCAATTCCACATACAATCCGTGCCCATTCCCAATAACATAATCCACGTCCCACACAACGTCCCGTTTCCTCCTCCCCTCCTGAACCCTTCTCGCATAAACCCGTCCGTTTTATTAATTCGGAGACGTTCACCGTGGTAATCGACTTCGATAAAATAGACGGCAAAATCGCCAATTCGCGATTGGTACAGGATTGATAATAAAGTCAAACTCTCGTTTTTTTTTTTGGGTTTGCCTTTATTTGTTCAACCTTCGGCGAATCAATCCCCGAAGACGAGTCATGCAACTGTAAGAGAAGTGAGAATGGAAAAAAGGGGTGGTGCTGGATTGGGGTTAATAGGTCATGAAATTTCGCGGATTCTCCTAAACGGGGCGGAGTGATTTAATTGCGAATTATTAAATCGATAAATCAATGACGCACATTTTTCGTTACAGCTGTGTAATTAGAAAAATAAATCTTTAATCTGGCACTCGTTAATCACTTTATGAAACATGATCGCAATATTAATAGGTTGAAAAATACACTTGATTTGTTTCACTGCTTAAGAGCGCGCGATACCACCTTCTTTTGAAATAAAGTTGAATTTTTAATTATTATTACAGATATTGAAAATCTGTTTTAGCTAATATTTCTATTTTTAGTTGCGGAGTGCACTATGACGCTTTTTTTAAAATATTTTTTTAAATATAAAAAATAGAATTAAATAAAATAAAAATTAAAAAATCGGACACCATGTTACCATCATAAATATTTTTTATAAAATTTAATCTTAATAACATTTTTTTATAAAAAATATTTTTAAATGCAAAAACAACTTTTTTAGCTAGTAAAAAAATAGACTCGTAAAATGCTGCCATGAAGCGGGATTAATCTGAATCACACTTTATGGGCGGAGTTGTGGTAAGTATTCGATCCCACTTCTTTGAAACAGTGTTATTTGAGTAAGTGTATATTTCTGAAATTAATTAAATACGACCCGTTACTAGAACAATTTTTCGAGCGAACGCGGACTCAGGATGTCGCGCGGCTAGGCGCGTTGCAACTTAGCGGGCGACGACGGTCTCGTAATGAGATTGTTGTTTTTAGTAGAGCGGACTGTTTATTCATTCGTTATTATAACGATATTTATTACATTTGTACAAACACCATTAAAATATTATTACTTATTAATTTTTTTTATTATATATACAACTTTTTCTCAATGAAGTGCGCATTATTAACTTTGTTATTAGTTGAGATAGAGAGTCGGTTAAATTAGCAAAGTAGTAGTAAATTTTCCAAGGAATACAATGGAAAAATCAGAAAAGCAAAAGAACATCACATTTTCAAAATATTAATAAAACAAACATTTTTTAATGGAAATCAGTATCTCTTTTTATGATCACATCACCAGATGTTAGTTTTAACAAACAAATTATAGACCATTACACAAAAATTACTCGCAAATAATAAAGTTATTGGCATTTACGTATTTTGTTTTCAATTAAATTAAGTTACTATAAAAAACAAAACACAAATAATGTTAAGAAAGTATGTAATAAGTTAAATTTTCAACCATTTAATCTATTTAAATATCATTTATCCTATATTAAATAAAAAAATGCAAATTCTAGATCAAACGTCAAAGTATTGCTCTTACAATGTACACCATTAACATATTACATCTTTTAAATTAAAATACTCATTTTTGTTGTTGTAATGCATAAAAAAAACAAAATTTATATTGATTAAGTAGATAGTAAATTAACTGTCAGATTCAGAAAACAAATTTTCTTTTTATGATTTTGTTTTGCCATTTTATTATTTATAATATCTGGATTTTACTGAAAAAAAAAACAATATTAATATACAAATAACTTCTATATTTGTGATTTTTTTGTGATGGTGTATTATAACCTTTTTTGTCAAAAATCATCTTATCTATCAATTATTATTATGATAATATATAGGCTGTTTCATCTAAACAAATGTTTATTTCATTAATATCTTTAAAACCCGATGCTCTTTTGTTTTTTTCTGCATACGCTGTTGTTACTCCCCGATAATTTACCACCACTTTGCTAAATTAATCGACTCTGTAGTTCAAAATAACAACAACCCGTATAATCGAAGAATTTGATATATCTATCATGAACCATGCATAATTAGTTGTTTTAATGTGCATGTGTTTAACGTACTTACGTAACATAAGTCAAAAGTAACAGAGCTAAATGTGAGAATAAATTATTAACTATTTTCAAATCATTTTTATTTAATATATTTAAATAACTGTGACAAAGTGAATAAGTGCTCTTTTCTATTTATATTAAACTAAATTGTTATTCCTTTTAAATTATATTTATATCTATGAATTATCTATGAAATTTTCAATGTACAACATTGAGTTATGATATATATATATTGAAAATCTTGATTTCTGAGTATTACATTATATAATTTTATAATACATATACATACAATCATTTACACATTGTTAGACCTCAGAAAATGGCTCTCGACCGTCGGTCTTTCTGCCTAGTTATGATATAAAAATGCGACATTTGCATTTCCATTCCATTATTCGACTTCAAATGGAAACAGGTTAGCGCAATGTATCGTCTTCGGGCCCATCACGAATGTCTGTATAAATTGAATATAGGTGGATTTGAAGCATTGTACATTGAAAATTTCTACAATTCATAGCGAAAATAATTGTTGCAATTTAACCCGCTCGCATTAGAGTAGTGTGGGAGATGCTCATGCGCTAGAAGGCCACCGTTGAGAAGTTGCCCACGGATTTTCCAGCCACGGATTTGCCCGGCGCGTCCACCATTCCGGAGGCGCCAGGTATTGTTAATTGATAAGTAATTGTTTCTTGGAGTTGTAACTTGCTTAATATTTGTTTAATTAGAACATTTTGTTTGACTCTTTAGAATTTTATATTTGGATGTAATTTAATATGTTACTTTATTCTTAAAGTCGTCTTCAACATGCGCTTGCTTCAAAGTCCTACAGAACCCTGTTTGTCACGTTTTATTTTCGTTTTTTCGCCATGGTGGATGCGCCGGGCAAATCCGTGAGCAACTTCTCATCGGTGAAGAAACGACAATAATTTTAATTATTTAAATTAAAAGTTGCCACAATCAACTTACAGACAATTTTAATCTCCTTGTTTTTTTTAATAATTATTTTGTAGGTTTTAAAATTAATATCAACAGAATTGTTATTCCATTCAATTTTCCCTAATTGCCTAGACCCCTGAAAAGGCGTGGATGGAGGTACTTTTTGCGATTAACTTTGGCCCTGAATGTTAAATAGCCGGCGAAAACTTTGCGCGCCGCACGGTAATTGATTGATTTTCGCGAAGAATATTTTAATTCGCCGGCAAATTGCTTTTTCGGGCCTCGCATTATTTCGATGGTTGCTTATTTAATTTTTTCCCTTTCCTCGTACGGAAACTAACTAAACGCCATTCGATTAAACCGTTTATATTTAACCCACAAGGATTTACGAGTTTTAATAGGATTTGGAGGTGTTTCTAGATCAAGCTGGGCTGGATTTTAGAAACCGCCGAAAGCTATCAGAGTCACCTCTGTTAAAATAGCACGGCGCTGCTAAATCAACATTGTGGCTTTTAAGTAACAAAAAATGATCACTATACATGCTAGAACATAATAGCTCTAAAATAGCCTTAAATTCTAGTATATAGCATTTGGCTAATCATTTTCTTAAGCTTACAGTTCCATATTATCCTGAGTTGGATTTTATAAACCGCCCAGGGATATCAGAGACACATCTGTCAAGATAGCAGGGCGCTGCTAAATCAACATCGTGTATTTTAAAGGAAAAAAAAAATGTTCAGAATACATGCTAGCACTAAAATCGGGAATAGAGCACTAAAATAGCCTTTAATTCTGGTATATAGCATTTGGCTAATCAATTTCGTAAGCTTACAGTTCCTGATCAACCTGGACTGGATTCTACAAACCGCCGAGAGCTATCAGAGACACCTCTGTTAAGATAACAGGACACTGCAAAATCAGCTCTACTTTTAATATTCTAAAAATTACAAAAACATATAGTGTTAATTTTCTAACTTCACTTGTTCCTACTGTCCGTCAATGTGTTAATCAAAATATTTGCGATACGATACGATCTTTTTTGCAACATCATGTCGAGAAAACGATGTTGATTTAGCAGCGATCCAATTATCGAAGCATTTTCGCAATTCTTAAGCATTTCGAAACCCTGTGCCAGCCAAGACTTGCTATATAGATCTGAACAAATGGTAATCAGAAGGCGCCATGTCTGGAGAATATGTCAATTTCTAATAGTATGGTTCTCACCTCAAGTCGAGACTGGCCGATCTGAGCAGTCTTTTCTTCGGCTCGACCTGTTGTTCCTCGTCGTTGCCTCGTTTCTCGTTGATTTGCTGGGCGGCCAGTTTCTTCGCGGCGTTTCCGATCAAGAGCGCGGCCGCGACGGATCCTCTCCGCGAGGGAAAGCTCGCGGAAAAACTCCTCACCGTGTGTATGCTCGAATGTTGGAAGGAGACTGAAATTAGAAAGAACGATTTTTTTTTAATAAAAGTAAACAATCTTTAATAGGCGTTTTCTAAATAATTTAGCCTGTGATTAGGAATGTAAAGAGATGGCTATCGAATATTCATATACTATAAAATTTACGACTTATTTAACGTAAGTCAATAGTATATTTCATTAGGAGTCCAGAAAAAAGGATTTTTCGGTGCGCGCTGACCGTTCGGCTACGCCTCACACGGGAAGTCATGCAAGCACGGAAAAATCCATTTCTGGACGTGTAATGAACGCTATTTTTTATTATACTTATCTGAAAACAACAATATAAAACTAAATATTTAAATTATTTGATTTATTTTCAAACCAGTAACATCTATGGCAGTGAATAATTACACTAATTCTAAAGAAATTTAAATGCAATACCTGTTTTTTTTTGGAATTTGATCTGGTAAGCACTTTATTTCAAAATACAATATCAGTATATTCTAAGTCTGTGTACATTTGAACAAATTTACGAATTTCACAGACGGAAAATAAAACGTCAGTGAAACACAGAAGTGAAAAATATGGAAATCGGTTAGTGCACGGAATGATCGCACAAACAAACTTTTTCTGTGCGATCGCCTGAAAAAGTGACGATTCCATCATTCTAGAGGCATATGGAATCAACGTGTTTTCAGATAAGTATAATAAAAATATGTTATCGGTATACTGCGGAAATTTGAACTGCATACTATAGAGGACTTTTTCTGTTACGAAATTAATTCCAGCCATTTTGGTATATAATAGAAGTATGCAGTATGCGGTAGTATTTTTGTTAAGGGGAGTATAGCAGATTTTCGCGCCAAGCGAGCGGAAAGACCCACAAGAGAGAGACATCCGATGCCATTACATTCGGAAAAAAAGTTTCAGTTCGCTGTACAATCCTGCTGATTGTTGCACTTTTTTCATTAGAAAAACGATTCTCGGTGTGAATGGATGGCTGTTTATGCATGCATACATATCGCATCGTTTTAAATGAGAGAGGAAACTCGTGTAATTGAGAATGAACGAAAACAAATAAAACAATTGTATGAAATAAATATGAATAAATTATTAAAAATCAACCAATAAAACACAGATTAGATTGAATAACTTTAAATTCTCGACTAGTTTCGGGTTATTAGCCCATTTTCAAGATAATTTAAAATTTGTTTTATTAAAATTTCTATGGATATTTAAATGAATGGATATATTGATTTTTTAATTTTAATTCTATTGTGGGGCAGGCAAAATAATTTCGGTCCCAGCATTTGTTCACAAGGTGGAAAAAACCCCACTAAAAAACCATCCTCAGGATCATTATGGAATTATTTTGCTAAAATTAAACAAAATCAGTTATTTATAAATAAGTTGGATTGTTAAAATTAATAGAAATATAAAGATTATATATATGGTTTAATAATAGAAAAAAGTGAAAAGTAGTATTTATAATACATCATAAAGTGAAGAATATAATAGATCTACTTGTTCATTTAGAAGTGATGAATTAGTGTCTTTATTGTGTAAATAAATTTCGATTGCTTCCAATATATCTAATTTTTTACCTTTTTCACAATGATGTAAGATTTTTGTATTATTTAAATTTTGTAAGTATATGATTTGAACAAATACTACAATCTTTATTTAATCTAAATGCTCTATAGTGTTCATTGTATCTTATATTAAAATTTCGACTAGTTTTTCCAATATACACACTATTACAATCAGAACATATAAGTTTATAAATACCAGATTTGTTAAATTTTCCTGTTTTATCTTTTCTATTCTATAATATATTACCTAATTTATTTTTACTTCTAAATCCTATTTTGTAATTATTTTTTCTAAATATACTTGCAATTCTTTCTGAAATTTCTCCAAAATAAGTTAAAGTTAAATATTTTTTATTGTTTTATTTAGTTTTTGGATACATTTCAAAAAGTGCTTTCTTTCTGAATTCTTTGTTAATTAATTTTTAAATTATGTGATAAGGAAAACCATTTTTTGCAGCAATATTTCTTATTAAATTTAATTCATTATTGAATGATTGTTTTGATAGTGCAATTTTGAAAGCTCTATTGATCATAGAATAATATGTTGATAATTTTTGACAAAGGGGGTGAAATGAATCAAAAGGGATAGTATTTTTGTTACTGGTTGGTTTTCTATAAATCTCAAATTGTATCTGATTGTTTGTGTGTATAATAGTTAAATCTAAGAAGTTGATCTTTTTATTTAACTCAATTTCTAAAGTAAATTTTATGTGCTGGTTTAAAGAATTGATATATTCTAAAAATGAATTTAAGTTTTCGTCAGATCCGTCAAAGCATGCAATAATATCATCAACATATCTATACCAAAATTTAATATGTTTTTTTGTAAGTGAATTTTTAAAAATTGTTTCTTCTAATGTATTCATATAGATATCAGCTAGTAATGGACTTAAAGGAGATCCCATTGCCAATCCAGAATTCTGTTTATAATAAATGTTATTGAATTGAAAATAATTTTGATCGATACCTAATTTAAAAGAAGAAAGTAATTCTTCTTTAATAATTGGATTAATATTATTTTTATCTAAAATATTTTTAATAATTTTAACACATTCACTTGAAGGAATATTAGGAAACATATTCGTTACATAAAAAGAAACTATTTTTGAATTTAAAGGTGTTTTATAATCTTTTAATTTATTTGTTAAATCTATATTATTTTTAATACTATATTTTGATTTATAATTTGTTATGTTTATAAAATATTTACTAGTATAGATAGCTAAGTTTCTGCAAGGTGAATTTATATATGAAACAACAGGTCTGATTGGTAGGTTTGTTTTATGAGTTTTAATTAAACCGTAAAGTTTTGGAGCAATAGGATTTTTTGTTATTATATTAAATTTATCATTTTTATTAAAAATTGATTTTTTTGATAGAAATTGTTTAATTTCTCTTTGATATTTAATTGTTGGATCTTTTTTAAATTAATTATATTTTCTTGATTAATGAAATTATTCACTTTTTGAATATATAATTCTTTTGTTAATATTACAGTTGTGTTTGATTTGTCAGCTTTTGTAAAGCCTAATGAATTTTCAGCTGATTTCTGTTTAATTGACTTTATTATTATGAAATTAGTTGAATTAGAAGAGAAACTAAATGATTTTATATTTTTTTCGATTCATCACTTCTAAATGAACAAGTAGATCTATTATATTCTTCACTTTATGATGTATTATAAATACTACTTTTCACTTTTTTCTATTATTAAACCATATATATAATCTTTATATTTCTATTAATTTTAACAATCCAACTTATTTATAAATAACTGATTTTGTTTAATTTTAGCAAAATAATTCCATAATGATCGTGAGGATGGTTTTTAGTGGGGTTTTTTTCACCTTGTGAGCAAATGCTGGGACCGAAATTATTTTGCCTGCCCCACAATAGAATTAAAATTAAAAAATCAATATATCCATTCATTTAAATATCCATAGAAATTTTAATAAAACAAATTTTAAATTCTCTTGAAAATGGGCTAATAACCCGAAACTAGTCGAGAATTTAAAGTTATTCAATCTAATCTGTGTTTTATTGGTTGATTTTTAATAATTTATTCATATTTATTTCATACAATATGAACTTCCAATGTCTAAATATTAAAACCATTAAAAAACTATTATTGGACTATCACGAGTATTTCAATTATTAATATTTAATTCTACGTGTTGTTTTATTTTAATTATCTTATTAAATTAATATATTGAGTACAAATTTTTTTGAAAAAAAGTAATCGCAAATTTTTAATTAAAATTATGACTAATATAAACTGTCAAAATTTCAACTCTTTAGGATTCATAGTTTTCAAATGAAATGAACACTACATTTCATATACGTGTAATACTCGCCTTAATATGATCGTGTTTTGTTGTATTATTTATTTATCGGAATAAAGATTATTATTATTAAATGTAGAGAGGTGTATTTACGAACACATGAAATTTCAATAAAAATTTATTTCATTCCAGGCTAACTCGAGCAGTTTTGGATCGTGCCGTCTACAGGTTTACGAGGAAACCTCTTCTGAATATAGAAAATCAAGGTATGAAGATTTCTAAATAATAATTAAAAGTCGGAAATGAATTTCTCACTTAACACTCGATGAAAGAATTAGGAACATGGGTTTAAATACCATCAGAGATGTTTCTTTTCCACTTTATGTTTAATTAATTTAATTTGAATTATAAATAATTGTACATTGAAATTTCTGAATTAATAGATTAAACACGTGGTTTGTTACACAATAAATTTAAAATAATTAATATTTTATCCTCACCTCACACTGAGAAGTAGAGAGGAATATATAACGATGTTATATAAGACTAAATAAAATAAATAAATATTTTATCCTAATATTAATGATAATAAATTAAAGACGGAAATAGTCAGAAAAAACATTATTTATTTTAAATTTATCATTCATTCATTGTAATAAATGGAAGACGGCGCAAGCGCCATCTTTTGCTTAATTTCATATGACATCGTCAGCGATTCGAGCCTACAAGATAGACAACCGAGAATCGTTGTTTCGTCCACTAAGAAAGGCGAACTTGTCTTGTTTACGAGAACACGAAACAAAGTTTATGTAATGTAAATGTTCAACTACCATTCATCTAGCGTATGGATAACCAGTGACGATGCCACATAAAATTAGGCAAAAGATGACGCTTGCGTCGTCTTCCATTTATTACAATGAATGAATGATAAATTTAAAATAATCTTTTATTCTGACTATTTTCGATTTTTTTTGCATCATTTTCTGTCATTCTTTGAAAATAATATAAAAATCAAAACTAGTCGGAATAACCGATGTGAAGTAACCGACGGTTTTGTCAGACTCCTCTACCATGGCGGAGGCGCCGGATAAATTATTTATTTTAAAAGAGATTCACAGTTTATAAACGAATGAAAATAACCCAATTATATAAGAACAGTGACAAGATATGTCCAACTTAATTTAAAATATTTTTACTTTCAATTATCTAATATTTATTTTTTTGTCCCATCACCTCCGTTACACCAATAATAATAATAATAATAATAATATATACTTTATTCATAATAGTGAGATCATACAACAGCGTTATTACAAAGAAAAAATATAACAATAAACCGCACACTTACTCGCTAAATGAATACGTCAGGCTAGCAACTAAAGTAAGAATACAACTTAATTAAGATATTCTGCGACAGAGTAATATTCCTTTTCTATTAAAAGTATTAAACTAGTTAAGAAAAATTATAATAAAAAATGTTGGAAATTAGTAAGGATGTATAAAAAAATAGATCAAGCCGTTACAATTTAAATCGATACAACTGGCAAATTTCCCACCCACTTCCCTTCCTCTCTCTCTTTTTTTTTTTTCGTTTTCATTACATCCAGTGAATAATCCCTGATCGGCACGCGACTTTAAAAAAAACCTCCCTCCTTTGTCATTTTGTTACAACTTGTTTTTTTTTTTCACCGCGTTTCGATGCATTTTCCACGTGGCGCGCGGTCTTCGATTCGGCGCCGGGTCGTTAAACCGCCCCGCCGTGGAAACAAAAAGGGTGAAGAACAGAAGCGCGGGGGAAGGAGCGAAACGACGCGAACAAACTTTTGATTGTGGTTCGTGCAAGTTTCGCGCCGGGTAATGAGATCATCGCGATAAATAAATCGCCGCCGTACATTCAATTAAGGAGTTCCGTTTCCTTCCTCCCCGCCCCCCCACTTCCACCCCGTCGTGTACCCGAGGCAATTAAAGGTGAACTCCGGGAAAGATTCGCCGGCTTCTGTGATGTTATCAGTGCAATGAATGTTAATTACTTAATAATAATAATAAACTTTACATGTATACTTAATAATGCGTCGATGGATATCTAATAATTGAAAAAGAGTATTTATAATTGATGGTTGAAGCCATTACTTTGTGATACATTTTTAACTAATGTAGAAAGATACACTTGGTCACAGTCATTTAAATAAATTAAATAAAAATGATTTGAAAATAATAAATTATTTCCACATTTATCTCTGCGACATTTTGACTTTACATCCATTGTACGTCACTATTATTGGTTAATTATGACTGTAAAGTCTCTTTATAAACCCCGACACCAATTGGTAATAAGGGACATCGATATATAAGTCTCTTTACATGACTATTTTCACAATACATACTCTTATAGTCATTATATATTATCATTCTTGCCTAATTATAAATTAAATTCAGTTTACGTCACTATTTTGTTTACTATAAATTAAGTTTAGACTCATTGAGTGTCACTCATTTCGCCAGAGATTGACTTTACAGTCATTGTACTTCACTATTATTGTATAATTATGACAGTAAAGTCATTATATCACTATATTTTACTATGAATTGACTTTAGACTCATTAAATGTCACTAATTTTGCCAGAAATTGAATTTACTGTCATTGTACGTCGCTACTATTTTCTAATTATGAATTTAAAGTCACCTTATGTCACTATTTTTTAAATATATACTCTTTATAGTCTCTATATGTTACCATTATTGCCCAATTATGACTTAAAGTTACTTTTAATCACTATTTTTGACTATAAATTGACCTTAGACCCATTGAGTGTCACTATTTTTGCCATAAATTGACTTTATAGTGATTGTACATCACTATTATTACCTAATTATGAAGTCATTTTACGTCACTATTATTGCGTAATTATGACATATAGTTATTTTATGTCATTATTTTTGACTATAAATTGGCTTTATACTCATCAGAAAATTGACTGTACAGTGATTGTACGTCACTATTTGTATCTAATTATGACTATAGAGTCATCTTAAGTCACTATTATTGCGTAATTATGACTTAAAGATACTTTATGTCACTATTTTTTACTATAAACCGACTTTACACATAGTGTACGTCATTATTACTACCCAATTATGACTGTTAAGTCACCCCACGGCACTATTATGGCGTAATTATGACTTAAAGATACTTTAAGTCACTTTTTTTGGCTATAAAATTACGTTAGACTCATTGATAGTCACTACTTTTACCAGAAATTGACTTTACAGTAATTGTACATCACTATTATTACCTAATTATAACTGAGAAGTTACATTACGTCACTATTTTTGACTATAAATTGACTTTATACTCGCCGAGTGTCACTATTTTATTAGTATGTAATTACGACTGTAGAGTCATCTTACGTCACTATTATTGCGTAATTATGACTTAAAGTTACTTCATGTCACTATTTTTTACTATAAACCTACTTTACAGAGAGTGTACGTCATTATTACTACCCAATTATGACTGTTGAGTCACCTCACGGCTCTATTATGGCGTAATTATGACTTAAAGTTAATTTACGTCACTATTTTTGACTATAAAATTACGTTAGACTCATTAATTTTACCAAAAATTGACTTTACAGTAATTGTACATCACTATTATTACCTAATTATAACTGAGTAGTTACATTACGTCACTATTTTTGACTATAAATTGTCTTTATACTCACCGTGTATCACTATTTTTGCTAGAAATTGATTGTACGTCACTATTAGTATCTAATTACGAATGTAGAATCATCTTACGTCACTATTATTGCGTAATTATAACTTAAAGTTACTTTATATCACTATTTTTGACTAAAAACTGACTTTACAGAGAGTGTACGTCATTATTATTACCCAATCATGACTATAAAGTCACCTTACGCCACTATAATGGCGTAATTAAAGTTACTTTACGTCACTATTTTTGACTATAAAATTACGTCAGACACATTGATAGTCACTACTTTTACCAGAAATTGACTTTACAGTAATTGCACACCACAATTACTACCTAATTATAACTGAGAAGTTACATTACGTCACTATTTCTGACTATAAATTGACTTTATACTCGCCGAGTGTCACTATTTTTGCTAGAAATTGATTGTACATCACTATTAGTATCTAATTACGACTGTAGAGTCATCTTACGTCACTATTATTGCGTAATTATAACTTAAAGTTACTTTATATCACTATTTTTGACTAAAAACTGACTTTACAGAGAGTGTACGTCATTATTATTACCCAATTATGACTATAAAGTCACTTCACGCCACTATAATGTCGTAATTATGACTTAAAGTTACTTTAAGTCACTATTTTTGACTATAAAATTACGTCAGACACATTGATAGTCACTACTTTTACCAGAAATTGATTTTACAGTAATTGTACATCACTATTATTACCTAATTATAACTGAGAAGTTACATTACGTCACTATTTTTGACTATAAATTGACTTTATACTCACCGATTGTCACTATTTTTGCCTGAAATTGACTTTGCAATGATTGTGCGTCACTATTAACACATAATTATGACTGTTGAGTTATCTTACGTCACTATTATTGCTTAATTATGACATATAGTTACTTTATGTCACTATTTTTGACTATAAATTGACTTTATACCCCCATTGAGTGTCACTATTTTTGCTAGAAATTGTCTATTCAATGATTATATATCACTATTGTTGACCTTACTCCAATACTATAGCGTAAGTATCACTTTAAGTTACTTTACTTTACTATTTTTGACTATATATTGACTTTACATAGAGTGTGCGTCACCATTATTACTTAATTATGACTGTAAAGTCACCTTACAGTACTATTATTGTGTAATTATGACTTACAATTTCTTTACGTTACAAATTTTTACTATAAATTGACTTTAGACTCATTGAGTGTCACTACTTTTACCAAAATTAACTTTACAGTGAGTATATGTCATTATTATTACCTAATTATGACTGTTGAGTCACCTTACATCACTATTATTGCGTAATTATGACTTAAAGTTACTTCATCTTACTATTTTCTATTATAAATTGACTTTAGACTCATTGAGAGTTACCATTTTTATCATAAATTTACTTTACAGCGCTTATACGTCACTATTATTACCTAATTATGATTTAAAATTATTTTATGTTACCAATTTTTACTATAAACTGACTTTAGACTCATTAAGTGTCACTATTGTTGCGCAATTATGACTTAAAATTACTTTACGTCACTATTTTTGACTATAATTTGACCTTTGTCCCATTGAGTATCACCATTTTTGTCAGAAATTGACTTTACAGTAATTGTACGTCACTATTATTATCTAATTATGACTGTAAAGTTACCTTATGTCAATAATGCCAGAAATTCAGTCATTGTATATCACTATTATTGCCTAATGACTGTAAAATCACTTTTCGTAGCTATTCTTCACTATGAATTGACTTTATGCTCATTGAGTGTCACTATTATTGCGTAATTATGACTTTATAGTCACTTTACGTCGTTATTTTTACAATACATACTCTTTATAGTCATTATATGATAATATTATTACCCAATTATGACTTAATGTGTCACTATTTTTGCCAGAAATTGACTATTCAATGATTGTATGTCACTATTATTATCTAATTATGACTGTAAAGTCACCTTACGTCACTACTATAGCATAATTATCACTTTAAGATACTTTACTTCACTATTTTTGACTATATATTGACTTTACATAGAGTGTGCGTCACTATTGTTACCTAATTGCGTAATTATGACTTAAAATTACTTTACGTCACTATTTTTTGACTATAAAAATACGTTAGATTCATTGAGAGTTACTCTTTTCGCCAGATATTAATTATGTTTGTAAAGTCACCTTATGTTACTATTATTGGGTAATTATGACTTAAAATTTCTTTACGTTACTATAAATTGACTTTAGACTAATTGAGAGTCACTATTTGTGTCATAAGTTGACTTTACAGTGATTGTACGTTACTATTATTACCTAATTATGACTATAGAGTCACCTTACATCACTATTATTGAATAATTATGACTTAAAATTACTTTATTTTACTATTTTCTACTATAAACTGACTTTAGACTCATCCAGTGTCACTATTGTTGCGTAATTATGACTTAAAATTGTTTTACGTCACTATATTTGACTAAAATTTAACGTTAGACTCATTGAGAGTCATTGTTTTTGTCAGAAATTGACTTAACAGTGATTGCACGCCACTATTATTATATAATTATGACTGTAAAGTCACTTTACGTCATTAATTTTTACTATAAATTGACTTTATACTCATTGAGTGTCACTCATTTCGCCAGAAATTCACTTTACAGCCATTGTACATCACTATTATCGTTTAATTATGACTGTAAAAATACTTTACGTCACTATTCTTCACTATGAATTGACTTTAGACTCATTGAGTGTCACTATTATTGCGTAATTGACTTTAAAATCATTTTACGTCATTATTTTTACAATACATACTCTTTATTGTCATTATATGTTAACATTATTGCCCAATTATGACTTAAAGTGTCACTACTTTTGCGAGAAATTAACTTTATAGTGATTCTACGTCACTACTATTACCTAATTATGACAGTAAAGTCACTTTACGTATGATCGTAATGTCACCTTATGTCACTATTATCGCGTAATTTTTTTACTATAAATTGACTTTAGACGCATTGAGCGTCACTACTTTTACCAGAAATTAACTTTACAATGATTGCACGTCACTATTATTGCATAATTATGACCTCAAATTACTTTACGTTACTATTTTTTACTATAAATTGACTTTAGACTCATTGAGTTTCACTATTATTGCCCAATTATGACATAAAGTGCTTTATATCACTATTTTTGACTATAAATTGACTTTAAACTCATTGACACTATATTTCCCATAAATTGAGTTTACAGAGAGTGTGCATTACTATTATTATCTAAAAATCATCTCACGTCACTATTATTGCGTAATTATAACGTAAAATTACTTTACGTCACTATTTTTGCAAGAAATTGACTCTACAGTGACTGAACGTCATTATTATTACCTAATTATGATTGTAATGTCACCTTACGTCACTATTATCGCGTAATTTTGACTTAAAATTACTGTACGTCACTATTTTCTTACTATAAATTTAATTTAGACTCATTGAGTGCTACTATATTTGCCAGAAATTGACTATACAATGATTGTACGTCACTATTATTATCTAATTATGAGGGTGAAGTCACCTTACGTCACTATTATTGCGTAATTATGACTTTAAAGTCACTTTACGTCTCTATTATTTTAGTGAAAATACTCTTGAATTGACTTTTTGACTTATTTTTTATTTCACATTAATTTTAGGCACTAAATTCTCCATTAATTGAATTTACAGTCATTGTACATCACTATTACTACCTAATTATGACTTTAAAGTCACTTAACGTTTCTCTATTGTTAACTATTAATTAACTTTTGATTTATTGTTGTACTATAAATCGACATTAGACTCTTTGAGTGTCACTAATTTCGCCAGAAAATCACTTTGCAGACATTGTACATCACTATTATTGCCTAATTATTAGTGATGCGCAGGATTGCATTCACTTTGCAGACACCGTACGTCACTATTGTTACCTAATTATTAGTGATGGGCAGGATCGATTGAAAAAAATCTACTCCTCGATCCTTGCAAGTGATTGAGCCGCTCGATTGTTTACTTACTACTATAATCGGCTCGATCTGTTTGATCGGTGCTCGAGCCGATTAAGTGACTGAGCCGCTGGATCTGTAAGTAGCTCCATTTTTTTTTTGCCTATCGACTCGATCCTTTTGATCTTCTCGACGTTTTTAATCGGCTCAATCTATTCGATGACTCGATCTTTTCGGACAGCCGAAAGGATTGATCATGTTGTGAGGCTCGGCTTGAAGAATGATCTTTTCGAGCGGATCGATCGGTAGAAACGAATAGGTTTATGCAAAGTGAAACAACCCTTATCAACGTCAGTAATTTACATTTTATTTGGCAATAACAGCGATTAACGGTTAATCTTTCACGACAATGAAAATCAATATTTGAAACTTATACATATTGTATATTGAAGTTTTATGAATAAATTGACACAATATACTTTTTTGTTAAATTTTGTTTTTAAATTAAATATACATTAAATAAAGGAACTGTGTTGTCGAATGACATATTCACGGATACGTATAACGAAGCAGAATCCTCCACAATAGAAAAAAATAACAACAAAAAATAATTTCATAGATATTTATTAAAATATCAGAAACCTTAGAATGATAATGAATTCCGAAGTGTCATTCCACAAATAACTGCAATTTCCGCGATAAAACGTTCGCTTTTTGTTTGTGAGCACGTCCATTTTTTAAATTTCGAAAATTATTGTATTCCTCTTTCATATTTAACTACGTGTACATTTCGAATGATTTTTATTAAGCTTTTTTTAATTCTCAATAAATGAATAATAAATCTCCTTAATTTTTTATCGCAATGAAAACGGAAATCGCAAATTTGTATGAAACTCTATATTTACTTAAAAATATTTATAAGGTTGACAAGTTGATAAAAATTAATACCGTTATCAAGTAAACACTAATTTCTGCGAATCACTTGAAATATGTAATAATAAATTAAATCCAAAGTATAAATATCTTATCAGTACAACTAATTTTTATGATAAATCAGACGTGTATAGTTTGATATGCAACATATTATTATAAATAGTTACTTGAAGTGTGTACCTTAGATAAACTTTTAATCGTTTGATGACCCTGAGTGTATTCAAATATTTTTGTTTATCGCAAAATAATCTTTCAAGTGAGATAAAATATACACGGGTTATTAAATTGAATTCAATATTATATTAGGTGTAGTAAAATGAAATCCATTATTTTTCCAATACATGGCTTTAATTAGCTGTAGAGATAAAAGATATCAAAAGATCTAACTAAATCAGTAGAGGGATTAAAATTAAAAGCAAACAAAATGTAAACTCATAATATTAAAATTAGAGAAGTAACTTTTGTTAAATTGAATTTCACACTCCTGTAAAATGAATTTATAAATATTATAATGAATTTAAACAAGGAAAATTTCTGGTAAAGATCAATAAAATTCGATCAATCCCTTTTTCCAACTGCAAAAAAATACTTACACTGTAAGTTTTATAAACAATCATATTTCACGTGAAGGACTCGTTTTTTTTTTTCTTCCGGTTTCTAATTAGACAACCGTCGCGGGGTTGAACGGTGTAAGGCAATTTCGGCCGTCAATTAAGGGCGGAGCCTTCAACTTGGGGTGCGATACTCGGAACTTTTGTAAATCATTTTCGATTGTGCTCGCGCTGAAGGGTTCAACGTAATCGCACGTCACGTATCGCAAGGTGTGCGAGGGTGGTTTTGTGCCTTGAAGGTTTCGAACCCCCACCGACCTGTTATGTCAGGCCCACTTTGCTCACGTGTGGAAATACAAGTAGAGTCACAATAATAAAACACTTTTATATTGTTTGTATAACAGAAAAGGACATACAGTTGTACAAAGTAAAATCAATCTTTTATTATTGCGAAGTAGAAGCCTAAAAAAATCAACAAATATAAGCAGAATGTTGCAATGAATGCTTAGGAAAATTGATTGTTCGTAACTCAAACAATCAATTTAATGAATATTATAACACTACTGCCTAATTGATTGTTGAAGCTTCTACTTCACAATAATAAACACTTTTACCACAGAGAATAAATATGATATATACAAACATATTTATTCCCAAATAATATATTTTAGTTTAATATAAAATACATGAAACAATTAAAAAAAATATATTCTTAAGAGAAACGGCTATCGACCGTAGGTCTTTCAGCCGAGAAATATT
The DNA here is from genome assembly GCA_963082785.1 of Philonthus spinipes. Lineage (NCBI taxonomy): Eukaryota > Metazoa > Arthropoda > Insecta > Coleoptera > Staphylinidae > Philonthus > Philonthus spinipes. The sequence goes on from OY720311.1 coordinate 12,736,068, forward strand.
ATTTACTCAATGATTTTACTTTGTATAACTGATTAAGATTAAATTAAATAAATAAAGCACTAATAACATTTCTTCAAACTTTTATTTTCATTCCATATATACATTTCGGACACAAAGTGACCTATCAATGGATTAACACTAAATTTAAGCTTATTAGTTAAAGACAATCTCGACACCCAATACGGGTAAAAGAGGATAAGATTACGAATGAAAGTTAAAGGTAATTATTGCGTTATTTATCAATTTATCAATGAATACTTAGGATTGTTTAAATGGCGGAGCCAGTCGGTATTTCAAGAGAAGGTGAAATTTTTAGAATTCACAATGTTTTAGTTTATAATTGTTACATGGAAATTAATATAACTAAAATGATAGAAAGACCTCAGGTCAATAGTCAACTGAAGAAATAAATGGTCATCTAAAAAACCCTATATTTCTAAAATATGATTATTCATGCGTCATTCTATGCCTTATTATGACTTTAAAGTCACTTTACGTTACTATATTATTACTATTACTATATTTTTATTGCAATTGACTTTAGAGTCATTGTGCGTCAACAAAATTGACTATACAGTCATTGTACATTAATATTATTGCCAAACCATAACTTTAAAGTCACTTTACGTCTTTATTTTTACTATAAATTTGCTTTGTAAAATTACAATAACTGTGCATGATTTTTTTAATTGACTATATAATCTTTGTACTTCACTGTTATTACCAAATTATGACTGTATAGTCACCTTACCTCACTATTTTTACTATAAATGTACTTTAAAGCTATTATTTGTAACAATTATTGCCTAATTATGACTTTAAAGTCACTTTACGTTACTATTTTGGAAACATATTTACCATCATTGTAAGTAACTATTATTGTCTAATTATGACTTTATAGTAACTTTGCATAATTATTTTTACTATAAATTTACTTTACAATCAATGTAAGTCATAATTACTTCCAAATTATGACTTTAATGTGACATTAAAGTCCATAATTTGGACTATTTTTCCACTATTTTTACTACAAATTTACTTTATAGTCAATGTAAGTCACAATTACTTCAAAATTATGACTTTAATGTCACTTCACACCACTATTTTTACTATAAATTTACTTTACAGTCAATGTAAGTCACAATTACTTCCAAATTATGACTTTAATGTCACTTCACACAACTATTTTTACTATACGTTTGCTTTACACTCAATGTAAGTCACAATTACTTTCAAATTATGACTTTAATCTCACTTCACACCACTATTTTTTACTATAAATCTAATTTACAGTCAATATAAGTCATAATTACTTGCAAATTACGATTTTAATATCACTTCATACCACTATTTTTACTATAAATCTAATTTACAGTCAATGTAAGTCATAATTACTTCTAAATTATGACTTTAATGTCACTTTACACCACTATTTTTACTATAAATTTACTTTAGAGTCAATGTAAGTCATAATTACTTCCAAATTATGACTTTAATGTCACTTAACATAACTATTTTTACTATAAATTTACTTTATAGTCAATGTAAGTCATAATTACTTCCAAATTATGACTTTAATGTCACTTCACACCACTATTTTTACTATAAATTTACTGTACAGTCAATGTAAGTTATAATTACTTCCAAATTATGACTCTAATGTCACTTCACACCACTAATTTTACTATACATTTGCTTTACACTCAATGTAAGTCACAATTACTTCCAAATTATGACTTTAATGATACTTCACACCACTATTTTTACTATAAATTTAATTTACAGTCAATGTAAGTCACAATTACTTCCAAATTATGACTTTAATGTCACTTCACAACACTATTGTTACTATAAATTTGCTTTACACTCAATTTAAGTCACAATTACTTCCAAATTATGACTTTAATGTCACTTCACACCACTATTTTTACTATAAATTCGCTTTACACTCAATGTAAGTCATAATTACTTTCAAATTATGACTTTAATGTCACTTCACACCACTATTTTTACTATAAATTTACTTTACAGTCAATGTAAGTCACAATTACTTCCAAATTATGACTTTAATGTCACTTCACAACACTATTGTTACTATAAATTTGCTTTACACTCAATTTAAGTCACAATTACTTCCAAATTATGACTTTAATGTCACTTCACACCACTATTTTTACTATAAATTCGCTTTACACTCAATGTAAGTCATAATTACTTTCAAATTATGACTTTAATGTCACTTCACACCACTATTTTTACTATAAATTTACTTTACAGTCAATGTAAGTCACAATTACTTCCAAATTATGACTTTAATGTCACTTCACACAACTATTTTTACTATAAATTTGCTTTACACTCAATTTAAGTCACAATTACTTCCAAATTATGACTTTAATGTCACTTTACACCACTATTTTACTATAAATTTACTGTACAGTCAATGTAAGTCATAATTACTTCCATATTATGACTTTAATGTCACTTTACACCACTATTTTACTATACATTTACTTTACAGTCAATGTAAGTCACAATTACTTCCAAATTATGACTTTAATATCACTTCACACCACTAATTTTACTATACATTTGCTTTACACTCAATGTAAGTCACAATTACTTCCAAATTATGACTTTAATGTCACTTCACACCACTAATTTTACTATACATTTGCTTTACACTCAATGTAAGTCACAATTACTTCCAAATTATGACTTTAATGTCACTTCACAACACTATTTTTACTATAAATTTGCTTTACACTCAATGTAAGTCATAATTACTTTCAAATTATGACATTAATGTCACTGCACACCACTATTTTTTTACTATAAATCTAATTTACAGTCAATATAAGTCATAATTACTTGCAAATTATGATTTTAATGTCACTTCACACCACTATTTTTACTATAAATTGACTTTACAGCAATGTAAGTCATAATTACTTCTAAATTATGACTTTAATGTCACTTTACACCACTATTTTTACTATAAATGTACTTTACAGTCAATGTAAGTCATAATTACTTCCAAATTATGATTTTAATGTCGCTTCACACCACTATTTTTACTATAAATTTACTTTATAGTCAATGTAAGTCACTATTATTGCCTAATTATAACTTTAAATCATGTTACATCTTCGCTATTTTATTTTTAATGTGACTTTAGGGTCATTGTGCGTCTCAATTTTCTCACAAAATTGATTCTACAGTCATTGTACGTAATTATTATTGCCAAATTTTAAATTTAAAGTCACGTTACGTCTCTATTTTTACTATAAACTTACGTTATAGTAATTGTGTGAGACTATTTTTTTTTTTTTTCGAAATTGACTATATAGTCATTATACTTCATTATTATTGCCAAATTATAACTGTAACATCACATTACGTGACTATTTTTACTATAAATATACTTTAGAGCCATTATATGTCACACGTATTGTCTAATTATGACTTTAAAGTCACTTTACGTTACTCTTTTGGCAAAATATTAACTTCACAATCATTGAAAGTCACTATTATTGTATAATTATGACTTTATTGTCACTTTACGTTAATATTTTTATAATAAATTTACTTTACAGTTATTGTGCTTCATTAAATTATCCTAAAAATGACTTTACCCTGAATAGTTTGACTATTTATGACTTTAAACTCAAATTACGTTACTATTTTTCATTTAAAAATTGACTTTAAAATCACTTCACTTCACCATTATTGCCTAATTATGACTATTTTTACTATAAATATACTTTAGAACCATTTTATGTCACACGTATTGTCTAATTATGACTTTAAAGTCACTTTACGAAACTCTTTTGGCAAAATATTTACTCACAATCATTGAAAGTCACTATTATTATATAATTATGACTTTGTAGTAACTTTACGTCAATATTTTTATTATAAATTTACTTTACAGTCAATTTAAATCAGACAGAATTATTTCAAAATTATGACTTTAATATCACTTTACACCACTATTTTTACTATAAATTTACTTGAGATGGAATGTACGTCACAATTATTGCCTAATTATGATTTTAAAGTCACATTACGTCATTATTTTCACAATAAATTTACTTTACTGTCATTGTAAGTCACAATTATTGCCTAATTATGACTTTAAAGTATCTTTACGTCAGTATTTTTTGACTAATTGATAGTAAAAATACGACTTTAGAATCATTCTGCATCACTAGTTACTCACAAAATTGATTATATAGTCATTGTTCGTTGTTATTATTGCTAAATTATATCTTTAATGTCATTTTACTCTCTATTTTTGCCATAAACTTCCTTTATAGTAATTGTGCGTAGCTATTTTTTTTTTTTTCTAAAATTGACTCTATAGTCATTTTACTTCACTATTATTGCCAAATTATCACTTTAAAGTCACTTTATGACACTATTTTTACTATAATTATACTTTAAAGTCACTATATTTCGAAATTAGCCTCTAATTATGCATTTTAAGCCAAGTTAAGTCACTATTTGTATTATAAGACATTACAGTGTTTGTAAGTCACAATTAAAGTTATGCTACGTGGCTATATTTACTTTACAGTCATTATATTATTGCCTAAATAGGACTTTAAAGTCACTTTACGTAACTATTTTTATTACAAATTTACTTTACAGTTATTGTGCTTCATTAAATTATACTAAAAATGACTTTACCCTTAATAGTTTGCCTATTTATGACTTTGAACTCAAATTACTTTACTATTTTTCATTTAAAAATTGACTTTAAGTTCACTAAGTTGCCTAATTATGACTTTAAGTTCACTTTTCGTCACTATTTTTAATATAAATATTTTTTATTGTCATTGCAAGACTCTATTATTGCCAAATAATAACTTTAAAGTCATTTTAAGCCACCATTTTTACTACAAGCTAACTGTAGACTCATATTGCGTCACTAATTTCGTCAGAAATTGGATTTATATTTATTGTACGCCACTATTATCACCCAATTATAACTTTAAATTCACTTTTCGTCATTATTTTTATTAAAAATTGACTCTAGCCATTAGCTTCTCTCGAAATTGACTTTCCGGTCATTATACGTCACTATTATTGCTGAGTTATGACTTTAAATTAAATTTACGTTAATATTTTTACTATAAATCCTCTTTAAAGTCATTGTATATTATCTTTAATACCCAATTATGACTGTATAGTCACTTTACATCACTGCATTTACTACACATGAATTGTAGAGTCATTGTGCGTTACTAATTTTGCCATAATTTTACTTTACATTTATTGTACATCACTATTATTGCCCAATTATGACTTTAAAGTCATTTTATGTTACCATTATTGTCTAATAATGACTATACTCATTATTTTTACTAGAAATTGACTTTTAAAGTCATTAAACTCTCAAAATTATCTTATAATGACTGTATATCACAATTATTGCTTAACTATAACTTAAAGGTCACTTTACACCACTACTTTTAATATAAAATGACTTCAATAACTTAAAAGTCATCATTATTTCTTGATTATGACTTTAAAGTCACTTCACAATTTTTACTATAAAATGATTTTCATTTATTGTAGGTTAGTCATGATTTTAAAATCACTTTATGCCACTATTTTTACAATAAATTGACTTTAGAGTCATTAATTTCTCCAGAAAATGACTTTACACTTATTGTACGTCACTATTATTGTTTAATCATGACTCTAAAGTTACTTTACGTCACTTGTATGTACTATAAATTGACTTTATAGTCATTATACGTCACTAATTTTGGCACAAATTGGCTTTACATTTATTAAAGTCACTATTATTGCCTAATTATGACTATTAAGTCACTTTACGCCAATACGTTTACCATAATTTGACTTTAGAGTCATTAATTTCCCCCGAAATTGACTTTACAGTCATTTTATGTCTCTAATTTTGCCACAAATTGACATCACATTTATTAAAGTCATTATTATTTCCTAATTATGACTTTAAAGACAATTTACGTTACAATTTTTACTACAAATTTAATTTAGAGTTATTAATTTCTTCAGAAAATGACGTTAGAGTTATTGTGCGTCACTATTATTGCTAAATCATGACTTTAAAGTCAATTTTTATTATTAAAATTTAACTTTACGTTTATTAAACTCACTCTTATTGCCTAATTATGACTACAAGTCATTTTACGCCACTATTTTTATTATAAATTGACTTTAAAATCATTAATTTCTCCAGAAATTGACTTTACAGTAATTTTACTTCACTAATTTTGGCACAAATTGACTTTAGAATCATTAGTTTCTCCAGAAAATGACTTTAATATTACTATACGTTACTATTATTGCTTAATTATGACTATAAAGTCACTATACGCCACTATTTTTATTTTAAATTGAATTTAAAGTCATTAATTTTCCCAAAATATGACTTTACAGTTATTGTACGTCACTATTATTACTTAATTATGACTATAAAATCACTTTACGCTACTATTTTTACTATAAATTCAATTTAATGTCATTAATTTCTCCAAAATTTGACTTTACAGTTATTGTACGTCACGTTTGTTGCTTAATTATGACTATAAAATCACTTTACGCCACTATTATTGCTTAATTATGACTATAAAGTCACTTTACGCCATTTTTACTATAAATTGGATTTAATGTCATTCATTCTCCAAAATTTGACTTTACAGTTATTGTACATCACTATTATTGTTTAATTATGACTATAAAATCACTTTACGCCACTATTTTTACTATAAATTTAATTTGATGTCATTAATTTCTCCAAAATTTGACTTTACAGTTATTGTACGTCACTATTATTGCTGAATTATGACTATAAAATCACTTTACGCCACTATTTTTAGTATAAATTGACTTCAAAGTCATTAATTTTTGAGAATATGAGTTTACCGTTATTGTACATCACTATTATTGCTTAATTGTGACTATAAAGTCATTTTACGCCACTATTTTTTTACTATAAATTGACTTCAGAATCATTAATTTTCCAAAAATTTGACTTTGTACCTTACTAATTTTGCCACAAAATTCACTATAAATTTATGAAAGTCACTATTATTGCTTAATTGTGACTATAAAGTCACTTTACGTCACTATTTTTTTAATATAAATTGATTTTAGAGTCATTAATTTTCCAAGAAATTGACTTTGTACCTTATTAATTTTGCCACAAAATTCACTATAAATTTATTAAAGTCACTATTATTGCGTAATAATGACTGACTTTTAAGTCACTCGAGGTCATTATTGTTTATTATAAATTGACTTTAGAGTCATTCATTTCCTCAGAAATTGGTTTTACAGCTATTTTACATCACTATTATTGCTTAATTGTGACTTTAAACAATAGTGATGTTATAAATTGATTTTATAGTAATTGTGTATCACCAATTTTGCCTAAAATTGACTTAACTGCATTGTATGTATTATTTTTATATTATAAAGTCGGAGGCATAAATTATGCTAAATTCAGGTTAGAAAAATGTTAACGTGTATGGTGGACGCGCCGGGAACCAAAATCCATGGTTAACTTTACATGAATAATTTAAGCAATTTCTTCTTCTACTGTGTTCATTTGATGAAAAAGTGATTAATACAAACACAGTGAGAGATTCTTGTGCGAAATTATTGGCATTTGCCTTTATTATTCTATTCTACCCTATAAGAAATGTTTCTTTCATTTACTTTTTCATTTTTCAACCGTGTTTGCTAAAATACTACCAAGTTAGTTAACTTACCCGACTTTGGTGATTTCCTCTGGACATTCGGCGTCTTCGGCGGGGTCTCAAGTTTTCCGTTCACGAGAGACTGTTTATCATCCTCCTCGCAATCGCTCCCGTTGGGACTGACCAGCGACACCATCGTCACGATATCCCCCTTTTTCGCCTCCAGCTTATCCTCCTCGTCGATCTTGTCCTTCTTCTTGTGCGACCGCAATCGGCGCTTCGTCGCCAGAAACTTGGGCTTGTTCTCCGGCTTGGAGGGAACCGAAGAAGCCCGCACCAGCGGCGGCCGGAAACCCTCGCTCCTGGCCTGCGAGGCGGAGCTGGTGCGTTTCTGGAAAGCCTCCCGTTTCGAAACAGCCGTTGAGGGTCTTGATATTGGTGTTTCGGAAAATGTAAAAACATCCCTGTTTTCATTAAGACTTCCTTGTTTGGTGAGTTTTGCGGTTGGATTTTCGGAAAATTGCTTTTTGGGGGGGAACTCGTTCGAAGGAGGCGATTTCATGATTTTCATTCCATCCCCTTGTTTTATGATTTTACCAGAATGATCGCTCGCAGAGCCCAGTTTTGTGAGTCTGCAAGAACCTTCGTTTAAAGAAGCTTGTTTAATTAGCCTATCATTTACGGGGGATTGTTTGGTTGTTCTTGAAGAACTCTCATTTGTGAAGGCATCTTTAATTGTATTTGTGGAACCCTCATTTATGAAAGCTTGTTTGGGCATCTTTGAAGGACCTTCATTTATGAGTGCTTGTTTGTTTGTCCTTGAAGAACCTTCATTGATGGAAGCTTGTTTAATTAATTTTGAAGGATTCTCATTGATGGAAACCTGTTTAATTAGCTTTGAAGAGCTCTCAGTAATGGAAGCTTGTTTAATCATCCTAGAAGAACCCTCATTTATAGAAGCTTGTTTAAATAACCTTGAAGAACCCTCGTTTACGGACGCTTCTTTTTTTGAAGAACCCTCCGCACCTTGCTTCCTGCATGAACCCTCGTTTATCGAAGCCTGCTTTGCGATTTTCGGACGCTCTATAATCGGCACCACCACAATCGCATCAGCTCGATTCGCATTCTGATCATCATCGCTCCTCGTCGGGGAGTACGAAGAGGATATACTGGAACCCCTGCTGATGTGCTTCCTGAAAATTTGCCTCAAATCAGAATCCGGCGTTTCGTGTTGCAACGGCGCGATTATTTTCGGGACACGTTCCTCCATAACCTCCTCGCTGTTCTTCTCGGGGGAATCCTCCTCGTTGCACCCACGCGCGAGGAAAATGCTCAAATTCTGCCTGGATTTATCCCTGTCCTTCCAGGCCATCCTCAAACGCTCGGCTAGATCTTGCTTCGGACAGAGGATCGAGTCCTTTTGCGGTGGAATCAAAACCCTCTGGTGATCCTGAAGAATGTTTTTCTGGGAATCTTTGAGGTTTTTCTGTGCGAGGATCGAGTCGTTTTGTGATGAGTGATTCAATTGCTTGAAATCTTTTTGAGGAAAACTCGAGTTTGAATCCTGATTTTTTTGAAAAGAAACTTCTGAAGAACGGCTCAAGTTTTTCTGCGTGGAAATGAAGTCCTTTTGTGAAACCATTGCGTTTGCTTGAAGGATTGAATTATTCGGAGACGAATTGAATTGCGTGGTATTATTTAGATTCATCTGCGAGGGGATTGAATCCTCTTCCGTGGGAATATTTTGATTCTTCTGTGAGAGGATCGAGTCGTTTTGTGAAATATTTTTATCCAAATTATTTTGTGAACTTTTCTGTGATGTATTGGAGATTCTCACATTTTTTTGCGGGATTGAGTTTTGTCCCATAGTAACATTTTGATTCTTCTGAGAGAGGATCGAATCTTCTCGCGTCGAAATATTTTGATTCTTCTGTGAGACGCTCGAGTCTCTTTGTGCCGAAATATTTTGATTCTTCTGTGAGTGAATCGAGTCTTTTTCTGTGGGAATATTTTGATTCTTCTGTGAGTGAATCGAGTCTTTTTCTGTGGGAATATTTTGATTCTTCTGTGAGTGAATCGAGTCTTTTTCTGTGGAAATATTTTGATTCTTCTGTGAGTGAATCGAGTATTTTTCTGTGGGAATATTTTGATTCTTCTGTGAGTGAATCGAGTCTTTTTCTGTGAGAATATTTTGATTCTTCTGTGAGTGAATCGAGTCTTTTTCTGTGGAAATATTTTGATTCTTCTGTGAGATGATCGAGTCGTTTTTTATGGAAATATTGTGATTCATCTGCGAAAGGTTTGAATCTTCTTGCGACAAAATATTTTGATTCTTCCGTGAATCTTTTTTGAGGCAAATATTTTGATTCTTCGGCGAGAGAATTGAATCTTCTTTCATGGAAATATATTGATTCTTCTGTGAAAGAATCAAGTCGTTTCTGGTGGAAGTATTTTGATTCTTCTGTGAGAGGATTGAATCTTCTCGCGTGGAAATATTTTGATTCTTCTGTGAGAGAATCGAATCTTTTTCTGTGGAAATATGTTGATTCTTCTGTGAAAGGATTGATTCTTTTTCTGTAATAATATATTGATGCTTCTGTGATGGGATTAAATCTTCTTTCGTGGAAATATTTTTGTTCTTCTGTAAGATAGAGTTTGAATTCGTTTCGAGATTATTTTGTGAGCTTTTCTGTGATGCATTGGAGATCCTCACATTTTTTTGCAATAGAATCAAATCTTTTTCCGCCAAAATAAAATCCCGTTGCGCTAAAATCAACTCTTTCTCAGTAAGAATCACACCGTTTTGCGAATCATCACGTCCGGATTCTTTCTGTGATGAATTCGAATTGTTATGACTCAAATTATTTTGTGTCTTCATAGAATCCCCTCGCGCAAAAAATGAATTTCTCTGCGCGCAATCCTTACCGTTCTTCCCCGATTTCGGATCCTTACAATCCTCACTCCAAGCGATCTTGACCGGAGCCCGAGGCCTATCCTCGACCCTGCTCTTCGCGCTCAGCGAAATCCTTATGGGCTCCTCCTCGGAAAACTGCTTCTTTAACACCGGCTTCCTCCCCGGGAAAGCCTGCGGCTCGCATTGCAGACTGAGCTGCCTCACCGGCCCCATTTTCCTCGCCATGCTTCCGCCGCGCGGTTTTCGCTTCCTCCGGAATCACCGAAAGCACGCACACCTCCGGTGGCTGGTCCCCGACGACTGAACTCTCCCAACCCCGACAACGTGCTTTTACTCATTTATTATTGATCAAAACTTTCCCCATATTTCAATGTGCACTTTTCCCCACCTGCCAGGCCGGATAAGAATTGGAGCGGTCGGCGCGCCGAAGTTTCCATCATCGATGGCCGGGTCGATGGGGGAAGGAAATTTACTACCACCCCCCACCGACTAAAAAAATGTATGCTTCTCCTCTCTGGATTTCGCAACGTTCGAAAGCTTCGCCCAGGTTGTTTCGGTCGTTCTTATTGATTCTCAAATAAATTCTGTCTGTGGAAGGTTAATATCACGAGAATTGATTAATAAATATATATAAACGTTTTCTTGGATTCAAGGTGAGTGAAATTAATAGGAAATTCGTATTGGCAGTAAATTCTCTTTCGATAAACCCTCCATTTGAAATCATAACTTGATAAATATATCATAATAACCAGGCGGAAAGACCACAAGTCGATAACCAATTAACACTATATTTTTGATTTTGTAACTTTAATTATTTATTTATTTACCTATAGCGGTATGTTAACAAAAAATATATATCTTCCTTTAACCTTTTAAAAAATAGAAAACTTGAGTAAGAATGATGAGTTAAGTGAGGGAGCAAGAAAAGTACGAATAGGATTGTTCAACCGTTTCGACGAATAAAAAAAAATCACCACTACTTTATTGCGATTAATTATAAAATGCCGTTACGTTTCAATATTTATTACCAATATTCTATACAATCTATAAAATTTTACCAAATGTCATAATATATAGGGGTGTGTGTTAAATAAACCCATGTAAAATTGTTATTGTGTTTGCTTAGAGCAATAAAATATATTATTAAAATACGGCTATTTTTCACGCCTACTTCACGTTCCGAAATTATCGAATTTTTGAGAATATGTTAGGTTAGGTTAGTTTGGGTTAGGTTAGGTTAGGTTAGTTTAGTTTGGGTTAGTTTAGGTTAGGTGAGTGTGCAAACATGTTTGTAAAGTATTCTGACAAAACGTGCAAAAGATCGTAAGTTGTACCAATATATCCAATATTTTCATAAAAAAAAATCATTAATTTAATATGTATGTTGTTACCGGCGCTCATATCACGAACGCCGGTCCCTTAGATTTTAATTGTTTTATATTCGCGATCATCGGTCACCACGTCATTTCATTAATTAAATTATTTATTTTTCATAATTTCATTCCGTGTTTGCAGCATAATCGCTCGCACAAGTAAAATCCTTCTTTTGTTATAAAATATGTTAAGTTTGTTTGAGGCAATAAAATTTGTATAATCTCGTTTTTGTCATAAACAAGGTATTACGGCGCATCCGAAAGCGGATTATCGTCCCTTTCAGGCATGGGATTTTTAAACGGTTTTGGTACAGAAAAATTTGCACATCTGTACCAAAACTTTGGATTTCCAAATCCCTCGAAAAACCCATGCCAGATAATTGCGCGCCGTAATGCTTTGTTCTCGATTGCGGCCCTAATAGCTTTTTCGCCGAACCGCGCCGGCCGCACCGCCCTAAAGGTACAGACTTGTAACAAGATCAGGTAAAAAAAGGAAAAAGTACAGTTCTTTACAAAATTGTTAATTTAATCGAAATTATTGCACAAATAATCAACAACAAAAATAATAAATAAATAGCGAGTGCTATTTGTTGCTGGATGCTACAAGGAAATGGACAGTACTGTATTTCTATGGCCAAGCAGGAGTTTGGTCATCAGAATTGATTTGTTTATTTTTATATTTATATATTTTGTTGTTAGAAAAAAAACACAACAACACAATACAATACAGTATTGTTATTTAAAATCGACGGCAAAGTCCAGTAGCATCCAGCAAAGTATCTAGTGATAAACTTACCGTGCAATAATTTCGATTCACGGACTATTATGTTTTAATATTTAATTTCATTTCTTTTTTTTTTTTTGCAATTACCTGATCTTCGTTATAAGTCTGAAACATTTGTAAATAATATAAATAATTAAAATATTATTGCGAATCGGGGTGACACTCAGCCGTCCACGCACATCCGACGACTGAGCGCGTTGTTACCCCCACTTAAGGGATGTTGAGTGCGCCCTTAAATACTGGACGCGTTCAACCCCTAAATCAGTTAGTTTTCGTCTTCGGACACGTACAGTCATCGGTTAGTTTTTCGTCCATCGGACACGTGTACAATTCTTGTAAGTTTTTTTTTGTAAATTTTTATATTTTGCAAAAATATTGTTCCATTTAATTTTTTTTGCCTTAATTAATTTTGTTTGATAGTCTTTTAATATATTTATTCTTGTCTGTGCACTATTATTCATTTTGTCTAACCCCATCACGTTTACATGAAATTAAGCGAGAACCCTAAATAACACCCTGAGCTAAAGTTCTCATGCCGAGCTAACCCTTATTACCAAAGCCGTCGTGTTTTCACGAGCACAACTTGCCACCTTTTTTTTTATATATAAAAAAAGGAGCAGTAATAGCAGGGACGGTTGTGCTCAAGGTAGATCGAGTGACACATATATACATATGTGTAAAGGTATGCTGAACTAGCGCCTCACATAGTTTCAACGCCTCCCTTGCTTCTCACCTCCTTTTCGGTCATTCAGACCTCGTGACGTAGACGAATTCGAATATTTTCGCGCGTACATCGGCGAAAACAAGCATAACCTATTTTGACATTGCGTGCTTTCTACTTCTTTGTTTATGCCCGTTCATCATTTCATTATTTAGTTATACTTTGGTCTTTCAGCGACCATGCGAAAGGTAAATTTGAAAATTGTTATCACCGGGCGTAATACATTAATTTGTTTGTCTGCGGGACAATACATATTTTTGTATTATTTTATTACGTTCATCCACACTCTTTTAAAATGTTGCACTCTTTAGGTTTTTACACAAACAAATGCACTTGTTCGAAGAGGTAATCCATACTATTGTAACTGAGTAAAAATGGTAATAACTAAATTCATTACTACACTGTATTATTATAAAAAGAGTAATACATTTTTTTAAGCATTCGAATGGTCACATCGTGACTGACATATACATTTGCAATCAATAAATTTTATGAAGGAAGAAGACTCAATCTTTAATTTACTAGTACACTTTTATTTGTACGTAATAAATACAACTTAAATATCGACTTTTGAGGTTATTGTTTATTATAATTTTATTACGATACAAATATTAAACAATTTAATTAATATAAGTATTTTTATTTTAGTAATAAATTTAATAAAATAAAACGAAAATTAATTATATTAATATAACCTAAGGCCGTATTTTGGTTTAGTCGATAGCAACTCAAAACGAAGATGGAGCGATTCCAAACAACGGTTGATAGAGAGAAAACTCCGTTTCGATATCGTTTAATTTATAATTCGATAGCTATTTTAATCATATTTAACGCGTGCGCAGTAAATTACTGTGACGTCATGAGATCTCCATTAAATTCCTCCCACTCTCAAATTTTCTATTCCATCTATCCTTTATACATATACTCAAGCGTCCTTGGGTTGTGCTAGGCTAGCATCCCGCGGATTTTAATTATAATCAATCATTTAAATTCAAAATCCAACCACGTGGATTTTCCATATCCCGTGACACCATTCGGAAACGTTACCCAAATTAATAATAACAATTGTAATCATAATATTAATAACAATAATGCAAGTTATTATTGTAAAATGTACAGGGGTACATTACAACAGCACTTAAAAAAATACAAAAGCTGAAAGCGCAAAAACCCGTGCGAGTGCGCACTGGTGTAGTAAACACCATATATAGTTAGAACTATACTGTGCTATTACACGCAAGGAGTGATAACATTCATTTAGATTCCTTCCTCCATGATATTAATGTTAATATAGAATAACATATTATTTCATATCGTCATAAAATTACTCATTTGTTTTAAATTACTGCATTAAATATTACTCATACACGCCATTTTTAGTATTCAATTACTAACTGCTTTTTAAATCTCCTTCCATTTCGATTAAAAAAAAGTCCCCTTCTTCTGAATTATATTTTCTTTCTTAAATGTTAACAAAATAATTGTGGATTTCCCCGCGGGCATTACACATAATATAAGACGGCGTTTCCTTTTTTCTGCTAACACACACTCGCGCTAGCTGAACATCTAGAAAAACACGCACACACTTTGAATCCCGTCTGAATTGTTCCCGCCGAAGATTCCATTTTCAGTAAGCGTTGTGTTTTTAGTGAGCGTTGAAAATGAGTGATAAGAAAAAGTTTAATTACATGGAGAACACCCTTCAAGCGGTGCTCAACAAGACGGTGTCGCTCAACGAGAAGGACGTCAAGGCCAATAATGTAATCCTGCAAGGGGTGAGTATTTATTATTATTATTTAACACTGAAACTTTTTTAAAGAATGTAGCATTTTGAAACTAACGAACTGTTCATTTATGTTTTTATATGCATGAATTGTTTTTATTTATTCTAATTTTGAAAATAGACAAAAGATGGCGCTTGCTGTACAGGGTGTTTCAAATTCGAGTCTCGCCATGGGGATCTCGCTTATTATAAGTGATGGAGGGTTTGTTTAAATTTGGCACTTTTGCAGAATTTCATGCTGATTAATATCCCGTTGAGAAAACTGGGCTAAGTTTCTTTGTTTTCAAGAAAAATGAAAAAAACTGAAAAATGCCATTATCTTTTTTTATTAATATCTTCGTTATTTGAAGCAATATTTCAATACAATGAAGACATTTTTTTATGATCTAATCGATGGCATATTAATTTTACTAATAGCATGTTTCGTTTCTTCTAGACCATCATCAACTTTCTTATTTCTTATGGGCGCCATATTGGTTTTTTATCGGATTAAAATCCTCTATTTATTCTGATTACAATGATATAATATATCATACATTTATTGTAATTAGTTATTTTCTTTTTTGCAATTTTCTTTATTAACACTAAAGAAGCACTCATTTTTAGCAACTAGATGGATGTCATTCTGTCATTGAGTGTCAAAATTTAAATTTAAATATTACTATTTATTAAATATCTAAATCCTTCAATTTTTATTACCAAGAGTGTCTTTTTATACATATTTACCTAATTTTATAGGATTTTAAGTGATTTAAAGGCAAAACAAAGCTTGAATGTGAGACCCAATGTTCCTTTAGAATAAATGTTTGGCCAAATGTGTATAGTCAGAACATAAATTAGGAGATTATAAAACATTAATAATTTCGTCTCGAATTCAATAAAATTCCTAGAGGGAATTTGTATACTACAATAAAAAATTTAAGGAACACCTTTACATTTCTGTTGCTGCTAAGGCTGTTTTTTGAACATTAATTAAAGAAATATTTTTTGTGTTAATATTTTTATTAATATTAATGTTGATATTACTATTTTTTTAAAATACGTTTTAGTTCCATTGCAAAACTTTTTTATAAATATTGTATTCACAAAGCTACAAGTTACAATATATTTTCTATTGATAACTTTTAATTTCATGGCATGTGTGATTTATTGATATTAAAAAAATATTTTGTTAAGACTGTGTTTATTTATCAGACTAAAGATATCATATGTGGTATCATTGTAATCAGAAAAAATAGAGGATTTTAATCTGATAAAATACCAATATGACGCCCATAAGAAATAAGAAAGTTGATGATGGTCCAGAAGAAACGAAACATGCTATTAGTAAAATTAGATCATAAAAAAGTGCAATAAGAATGTCTTCATTGTATTGAATAATTGCTTCAAATAACGAAAATATAAGTAAAAAAATAAAATAGCATTTTTCAGTTGTTTTCATTTTTCTTGAAAACAAAGAAACTTAGCCCAGTTTTCTCAACGGAATATTAATAAGCAAGAAATTCTGCAAAAGTGCCGAATTTAAACCTACCATCTATCTCTTATAATAAGCGAGATCCCCATGGTGAGACTCGAATTTGAAACACCCTGTATATATATATAAATAATCTTTATTTCTAAATATTACATGTATTTACAATACATACATTTAAATCTATAGAGGTGTTTATCTTCATATTTGGAAACCGGCTATCGACCAGAGGTCTTTCCGTCTTCAATTTATATTTTTCAACATTCACCCGTTTTTAGATGACATCGCAATTAATCGAGAAAGTCAAAGAGGACTCCCTGTTTAAACTCCTGTATAAGAGAAACTTTTACGGGGGGAGTTTTTACGATGGGCTGAAGATCGAAAAGCCCGAGGAGTTCGACTTGGACCTAATCCTGGTGTTCCCGAAAAATACCAAGGTCGAATTGCAGGTGAAGAACGACCTTCCTGGATTCGTCAGTGCTCAAGTTGTTAATCCCAGGTAAGGAACAACAATATTGGATTACGATAAAAAAATGTTTTCATTTCATTTTAAGACTGTGCAGACAAAACTTGATGTCCGGACCGTGCTTAACGTACACGTTATTCATTATCATCGCCGACTTTTATAACGTACATGTGTATACTAAGATTGTGAGGTTAAACAGTAACGTAAACATATTTTGAATTAAATTCTCAATTATCCTGCGGTGAAATATTTTTACAATCAAGTAATTAAATAATAATAATAATAAATAAAATTCATCCTAATTATTAGTAACGTAAACGTTTAAATTAACATTTTACATAAGAAATAGCCCCGAATAAACCTCACATGTTTAATTACAGTTCAGAACTTAAATGCATCTTAGACGGGGAGTACCTGAATCCTCATAAAGTTCTGCAATGGATGGAGAAAGCCTTCACGAAAGCCATCCAGCAATTTCCAATGAACGGCTCGCAATACGTGATAACCATAAATGAAGCTCAATATCTGGTAAGTTAAATCACTTATAAATACTATTAAAAGAATACTGATTAAATCAAATAAAAAGAAATTGAAGTCGTCTAACTTATAGACACAAATTGCTGACGTTGCCACATGAAATTAGGCAAAAGATGGCGCTTGAATTGTTTTTCCAATTAATATGATTTATATCAGGTTATTTAATAAAAACACAGGATACGTTCAACCGCCTTCATTAAGGCAATGCACTACAAAAGACAGCTACCGATTTGTCCGGCTCCTCCACCGTGGCGGAGGCGCCGGCCAAATTATTTATTTTAAAAGTGATTCACAGCTTATAAACGAATGAAATTAACCCAATTATACAAGAACTGTGATAAGATATGTCCAACTTAATTTAAAATAATTTTTACTTTCAATTATTAGCCTCGAATACAGACTTTGACATATGAGATTCATGGTCCAAAGCGAAGGTGTTTGTCACAATTTAGGAACTTGTTTTTCTTCTTAGATTGTAGCTAAAGGTCTAAATAATCATTTGAAATAATAAAATCAGGTGTATGTATTTCGTAACTTTTTTTATAAATTTTTAAAGCTCAGACACGGATTTTGTATACTGTTCTAAGTCAAAAACAAAGGTGTTTGTCACAATTCAGGAACTTTTTTTCTTCTTAGATTGTTGCTAAAGGTCTAAATAATCATTTAAAACAATAATATCCCTAATTTTACTGTTTTAAATGATTATTTAGACCTTTTTTTTCGTTTTTTTTTTTTCGCCTCTCTATTCGAAATCGTGGCTGAGATTTAAAAATTTATAAAAAAAGTTACGAAATACATACCCCTGATTTTATTGTTTTAAATGATTATTTAGACCTTTAGCAACAATCTAAGAAGAAAAACAAGTTCGTGAATTGTGACAAACACCTTCGTTTTGGACCTTGAATCTGATATGTCTAAGTCTTTATTCGAGGCTAATAATTGAAAGTAAAAATTATTTTAAATTAAGTTGGACATATCTTGTCACAGTTCTTGTATAATTGGGTTAATTTCATTCGTTTATAAGCTGTGAATCACTTTCAAAATAAATAATTTGCCCGGTGCTTCCGCCATGGTGGAGTAGCCGGAGCTGCAGGGGGGTGTCACTGTGTCCCCCTGCAGTTATCCATACGCTAAGCGAATGGTTGAACATTTTATTATTTTTTTAAAAATAATTAATATAATCAAATATTTGGAACCTATTTTCTGCGACTGAATAATCATTTATCATTAAAATTGTATGGATAATTCCTGATATTCACCTTTTCTTCCTTTTATAGATTAAAATTTGCAAAAACGGGCCCGCCTTCACCGTGAAATTGACCAGTATGCTGGAGAACGTGGATTCGGTGTATTTAGACGTTGATTTAGTGCCGTGTTTCCTTTTCGAGGAGGATCTCTGGCCCAGCACGCCTTTCCGGAAGAATCCCAGTTTGGATAAGGTTAGTAAATGTCTACAATGGATTTTTTATATGTTTGCGGATTTGCATAATGTTATGATCCTTAATGGAATTATTTTGAACAACTCGCAATTGGAGATATCCTTCATCGCAGCGCCAAAGTAAACTAAATTGACCAGTGTTTTGATAGCAAATATAAAATATGAATTAAATTAAATAAATCAATGTAATTTTCTAAATAATTTTTATGAATTCTTTCAGAAAACGTTCTTCATCGTTCCCAAAATCCCGAAGAATTTCCTACCGGAACAATCGAACAACAGCTGGCGGCTGTCCTTCCAGGAACAGGAGAGGGAGATGATAAAGGGCTTCAAGAATTTAAAGCCCGTGTTGAAACTGATTAAGAAATTGAGGGATAAATTGGAAATGAAGATAATCAGCAGTTATTACATCAAGACGGTGTTCCTGTGGGAGGTCGCGCAAAAGGAATACCCCTTTTGGGAGAACAGCCTGAGTTATGTTTTTATGGAGGTAAACAATTGCGCCTTGTTGCTTCACTTCAACACAAAAACACTGCAATTGAAATTATATGTGTAAAAAAAATAAATAAATTCGAATAAATTATTTTTAGATGTTGACAATATTTACTCAGTGTTTAACTGACAAAAAAATTGCATATTTCTGGAATGAAAAAAACAACCTCATAAAGCAAATCGATGAAATTACTCTCAGCAATTACAGCAATCGGCTTAGGAATATTGTGGCGTCGATTAATAAGTCTGAAGACACGTACTGTGTCGCGAAGTATTTCTTAGGTAAGTTGCTATATTTTAATGATAATAACATTTCATTTATTTTATTACATTCTTTGATGATTCTACCTACAACAGATGGCGCTTTTGAGCGATTATTGAAACATTTCACATATTCCGCATTGACGCTATTTATTTTTCAGGCAAGCACGAATTGGAGAAATTAACAAAGGACGGAACAATAAAAAAGCTCGCAGAATCCACAAGCGATTCTCCTCCGCGGGAAAACGGATCTTTGAAACAAAACGATTACAACGCAATCGTCGGCAAACTGGCGGCTCTGCACGAGGAGAGCAAGGACGTCTCGAAGAGCCTGCGCGAACTGAAAGAGGACAACAAGACCCTCTTGAACATGATGCTGACGATGACCGATAAGCTCAGCGTGCTCGAGAGCAAGTGCTCTTATTTGGAACAGCAGTTCAACAGAGCGAAATGAAGAGAAAAGAACAGAGCGAAATGATGGAAGATTTTAAACGTTTTGCATTTCTGTTCGTGTAACTGGAATTTAATTTCGTGATTATATTTTCAAGTAGGGATGGGTAGAATGTATTGAAATAATTATAATTCGTTATTGACTCAATTATTAATTATTTTAAGGCGATTCAAATTGAAATTTTATTTAATAGCAATTCAAATTGAAATGTATGGACAGAATTTATTTAGCACATTTGCTATATACAGGGTGGCGCAAGATTACGATGAAGTCCAATATCTCAGTTATAAAGAAATATACAAAAAAATGTTACTTATATTATTAGTAGCTACTGTCAAAATTCACATTTTAAAATTAGTTTCATATATACAAGGTGTCCAATAATCACGTAACGTATCAAACATATGTTTTTTTAAATGGAATGATATATTTTTTATGAAGATTTTCGATTCTACGTTTAAAAATAATCATTTTTTATATAAGATTTAATAGGTCAATTTTTCATAGTTTAAAAGTTATAAACAAATGAATGTTGAAATCAATAGATGTTTCGAGCCTAATATTTCAATAATGAAAAATGAAATAAACATTCTGTCAATGCCATACAAATGCAAAAATACTTAATAATAAAAGAAATACTCTTTTTTTCTCTCAAAACAAATTTTTATATACAATGTGAAGCAATACGCAAAATGATTTTTTTCTCTTTTTACTTAAATGGGACACCCTATATTTTTTATGCTATTTTAATAGAAAATTAATCACTCTTCATTTTTTATATAAGATATTAAATAGCTACCGTTTACCGTTTTTAAGATATTTAATCTCAAATACAAATTTGGTATAGAATTTTTAACCAAAGTAGGCCGTGCCAGGACAACTAATTTATTTAGTTGTGAAAGTTACGCTTAATATTATAATTAGTAAGTAAAGTACATTTTACGTTATATTTTGTAACACTGGTGCAGTTAAACATACTTCTTCAATAAATGATTAATTTAATTGTTAAAAACTAACAACAACTATATTTTTTGGTTATTATTCGAAAAATATTTAAAATATTCCTATATGCTTCTTAAATTGATTTATTTAAACAATTCATGTTGACTGAAAAACCGAAAATAGATACTAAGTGAAATAATAAAATATTTATATCATTATATTTTGTTAACATTTTTATGTATTTATTTCACACATTCACATTTTTTTTAATTCAATAGCATTCAAACATTTTACAATTTTTTTTTCTTAAAAAATGTGTCCCAATAACCATTGTAACTCGCTAAATAATCGTTGAGCAAATATTTTCTTTATATTTTGCATGCGCCTTTAAATATCGATTGTCATTTGAATATCCTTTTAGGTTAGGAAGTAAGTATGTTATTAAATACCAGAAAACGATTATGAATTGCATTTGTTTTAATTATAGCCTACTTAAATTATAGATTATAAGCGAAACTTATAATTTTGTACTTTGAATTGAAATTGTTAAAAAATGGTAACAGATACGGGTATAGTTTATTATACAAAAATTAAAGAACAATCAATTTTCTATCGAAATAGTGTAAAAAATATAGGGTGTTCCATTTAAGTGAAAAAAGAAAAAAATCATTTTGCCTATTGTTTCACCCTGTACACAACATTTGCTTTATGGTAACAAACGATTATCCCTTATATTATTAAGCATTTTTTCAATTAAATTGCGTTAACAGAAAGTTTACATCGTTTTTCATTTTTGAAAAATAAGGCCCCAATCTTCCATTGATTTCAACCTTAAATTGTTTATAACTTTTAAAATACTAAAAACTGACCTAATAAACCTTATGTCAAAAATGATTAATTTTAAGCGTAGAATCTAAAATCGACATAAAAAATATAGCATTACATTTAAAAAATCATATGTTTGATACGTCACGTAATTATTGGACACCCTGTATATATGAAACCAATTTTAAAATGTGAAGTTTTACAGTAGCTACAAATTATGTCAGTAATATCTTTTTGTAAATTTCTAAATAACTGAGATATTGGACTTCATCGGAATCTTGCGCCACCCTGTATAAGAAAAAAATAGAAGAAATATATATTTTATATATATATATATTAATATAAACAGAAATGTAAGACTTTTATCCTGTTATAATTAGCAGTTTTTGCTTTATAGTATGGACTTTTTAATAATTGCAGCTTTATTGTAAGATTTTAGATTATGTGTCTTTTTTATTGTATTCGTCTCTTTTTTTTAATAAAACACAAATATATATCAAAACAATGAAATAATTATTTTCATTAATCATGCATAGAAAGCTGCGGTCGAGGCGCTGGTCTTAATTGTTGGGTCGCTGTGTAAGTGCGTGTTATCTTAGTTTACTCTCATATTTTGCACAACTATAATCTAACTGTTGTGCTTAGTATCTAAAATAAAATTAGCTGCCTCGAAGTGCCTCGTGCGTTTTTATATTATTTTTTAGATGTTTGGTCCATTTCGCGCAAAACGTTATTTGAGGTTTGGCGGAGAGGAACAACTTTACAAGATAAAAATTCCGCTGTTATGGAATTTGTTATAAACAAATTTAATATAAATTCTACTAACGAAAATATAGACATTTTAAAAAACCAAATTAGAAATTTTATTTCGAAAGTTTCTTTGAAACGGCAAAAGTCAAATCGGAAAATTTTTCGCTTTGAAGAAAAATTTTCTAAGTAAATTATATTATACTATCATTTAATCTGTTATTACATTCGAGTATTAATTAAAGCATATTAATAACAGTTATAATTTGAATTAATTGATATCTTTCAATTGGATAATTCTGTGAACTCATTTCCTTAAAGAATCTAGGAAAATATGTATATAAATATTACTTCAAAAAAGTTTATGTTAAATACTTTTTTTTTAATAGAAAGTATTGTAAAAAGCATGAACTATATAGTAAAAAATTAAGATCTATAGACCGAAAACATATTTTGAGAACGTGGGAAGGAAAGTTATGTATATTCTTTCAAAAATATAGATTTCATGGAAATTAATAAGCAGAGGTGTTTTAAAATATAAATAAATAACTTACCAGTTGTAGTTATAAGAAAAACTAAAGAAACTTCTGACGAATACAAAAAAAAACTGTCAATAATAATTCATATGATTTACATCAATCAAATTGAAATATGGCAAATTGATCCTTATTTAGAACATCTCTAATGTTTAATTAAAAGTATAAATGTTTGAGAAATATACCTTATAATGCGACAAAAGTCACGAATGATTAATAAACCATTGTAAAAACCCAAAAATAAAGTATTTTAAAATTTCCACTTCAAGATTAATAAGACAATTTATTAATTGTCTTATTAAAAAAAATATTATTACGCCCATTGACTATTAATTTATTAAGTAATAGTCAATGTGCGTAACCCACATTTTTTAATTAATTATATATTTCAACTACACATTGACGTTAACTTTTATAGTATATGAATAATAAAGAAAAAAATATATATAATCTGTGCTTATTTAACAATTATTCCGTATTTTTTGCCTCCTCTAAAATTAGCATTTTTATAGTTACGCCAATTAGCCTATGGCATGTCGATTTAATTTAAATGAAAGTCTTGTTTTTATTATTAATAATAATAATTTTTATTAGCAGATTTATACGAAAAAAAAAAATGCCACAACTCATTAAAAATTAAAAACTTCACTAATAATTGGTCCACAATAAGTCGGCATAAATAGGAACCAAACTAACTCCGTATCGAAGAGGTTTGTCGCGGGTATATTTTAAGAAATTATTTATTAAGGCTGGCGTTTATCGTATGTCAAATGAAGCGATTTTGTACCAATTGAATTCCTACAACAAACAAACCCTGAATAATGAATTTCATCATATTATATATCAAAATAATCCAAAAACTCCACAGATTTCGAACGAGTTATTTAAAAATTAATCTGATTAATATTTTAGAAGAAAATTACGTCCAAAGTTACCACATTTTATGCAAAGAATGTGCTATATTTTTACTTATTAATATAATTTTTGAAAGAAAATTAAATATGTCGTAATAATCTACATTGAATATAGTTATAGTTCAATACATTTTTTCGTCAGAAAACAATGCTGTTTACTGAGGAAGGTCGTTCCGAAAATATCATCAATTCCCGTGAAATTCGGCCATATTGAATAAAACCGGCAAGTTGCATATAGTTTTCTGCATTTGACTAGACAAATATTAGTTCATTAAGTCTCATATAGATAGCGGGAAATAGTGTACTATATTTTAATAAATGTTATTTGCGTTTATCACCTTTAAATTATTTATAAAATTAATGTTATGAGTAATAATTTAAATAATTAATACTGTGGAAAAACACAAACAAAGATTTTTAAGAGATACTCAATAGATGTTTCTCCCCTCTTCTTGATAATTTTGTGTATGTATGCTTATTGCTGTTTCACATTCAATGAATATGAGAAAGACAAAAATATCTTTTATAGTTATCTCTGCGCGTCGCGTTTTTAAAACACCGACGATGCACATGCCATTCTAAAATAATAAACATTTTAAATAACGTTCAGTAAGCAGCATACAAATATGAATGAATCTTTTTTTGCCAATGTTTGCACGGTGAAAAATTATTATTATGGATTTCTTTTTTATTTTATAAAAAATGTAATGTTTTCAAATAATTTTATTTGAGCCTTAGGATTCTAATAAAAGGCTAATGATCTAAAATAGATCAATATAATTGTAAAATTAAAATTATTATTAAAAATTATTAAATTGTATCAAGTTGTTACTTCACTTACTGTTTCATAGGTTCTTTTGAACTGTATGTTCTATTTTTTTTATTTTTGAAGTATACATTTTAAACCAAACACTTGTTATGGTGGTAGCAGTTTTCGTCATATTTCACAAAATATATATAAATGTTTGCCTTCATATTTCCCGATAGGCCATTTTTAATTTCACTTTTATTTTATTATATTTACGGATACAAAAAATAATAAAAAAATTATAGAATGATTGTAATGTAAGCAGAAATTATACTTTCCAAAAATTTATTTAGTTCTACACTATGTGTGGGGTTATTCATCCCAAATAAAGAGAATTTTAAATTTTGGTATACTTATGACATATGGTTATTAACATTGATGTCAATTTTTTTATAATTACAATTTAAAATAAAATGGAATCCCGGCCAGGGAGGGTTCATTTTTATTTCGGATAGAAAAATGTTTGAAATAAAAGTTGAGGATCTTAAAAAATAAGTAATTTTTGTTACCAAACTTTTATTGTAGGACTTTCAGTTTTCATTTTATAAGCGGAAGAATTTCATCTACCTAATAAATTCCCTTAGAAATAAACAATTATTTTTATAATCTTCTTTGTGTTGGCTGTGGAGATATTATTTATTGAAATAGTTATTTTAATGACAAATAAAACGTTAAAGTTTCCTCATATTCAACATATCATTCACAAACGCCTCCAGTTTGAAAAGAAAAAGGGTGTAGAGAAATGTCTTTAATCCATTGTAAGGTAATAAATATCACACTAAATTATAATATCCTTCCAAGTACTCGCCTTTAACTTTAAAAGACAACAATCCAATTTTTCAATTAATCATTTTTGATTTCCTATTAAATTTTCAATCAGAAACTTATCTGACCGAATTCACCGGGGAAAGTACCATGACGGACACATCACCATTTTTTAAAAAAAATTAAAAGAGAATAGGACGTTTGATAATGCTATACAAAAATATTTAGTTATTCAAGTTCTACACTTCTATTTAAAATATTTGTCTATCCCAAAAAAGTATAATCCAAGAACTGACAATACTAAAACAAATGGTTAATGAGGGAAAATAAGAAAATTCCTTCAAGATAAATGAGTGAGTAAAGCGCAAATCATATTTTCTTTTTCATATTCTATATAATGTAACATAGGAAAATTTAAAACAAAAAGAAATGCTGCGACTTTTTATTATATTTTATTTCGACGGAATGTTATTCGCCATTAAGAGTGTTATTTTAATATTTTTTAATAAACCAATTTATCTATAAAAAATATCATAACTTTGTAAGGTTTCAACTGTTTTTTAGTGGAACCTCTGTAGATTTTTATGCAATTAAATTCTCTATCGATTCATATTAGCATTAAAAACGATAAAGATAGATGGATTCGAAATTTAGGTCTGTAGAATTGGCCTGCTAGATTTCCACATTTTTTCCTAAAGAATATTGATGCACGCGTAAATAGAACACGAATTACTCAATTATGAAAAAAAAATGTGAGGAAAGAAATTTAGAAATAACTCAAAAACTACTTGCTCTGGATATATAGATATATAATATTTTAATGTTGCAAATTAATTTGTTAATCGATTTGTGAGATAAAATATTGAGCATTCCATTTAAAAAAAATGAATTATGCTGTTTTTAATTGGGCACTGAAATATGGATCTTATGGAAATACCTATTGTCAAAATTGACAAATGTTTTTTTAATACTAGAGGGATCTATTAGTAAAAATTGAAGATGCCGTTCATCAGTATATTTTGATTCTACTAGAATTTATAGACATTTTTCGAAAGGTCTATTTGGTGTTAATATTCGAAAAATAAATTTTTAACTCAAAAACTGTAACAATTATGTGGATATAAATTCATATAAGTGGATGGACAATTAAAAGAGGAATCCAAAAAATAATAATAGGTAGTGTTCTATTTAAAATAACAAAGTTGGTAGCCATTTCCGATATAATCAGTCAAGAACCCCGTAAACTTTTAATGGCCGTTATTAGTGGCCTACCCTGTATACATAATTTTATCCATTTTATTTCACTAAATTACACCTTTAATTTGATGTATATATTATCTTACTATTTTTATTATTTCAAAATGCATTTTATCTCGAGAAATATAATTTGAGGATCAATTCTGTGTAAAAGGTAATTTTTATGAATATTCAAATATTAATAAAAACGGTTAGGTATAAGTATAACGACTTTTTACCGCTTTTTTTTAATAACATCACACGAAGAATCCAAACTTACAGTGAAAATGATTTTTTCTTAAAAATGAGAATAAAAATATAATAGCATGCATTGAGTAATTCTTTCGATGATTCGACAAAATTCATCAAATATATTTATACACTGTCTAAATAATAAATAATATATTCATTAATAAAAATATCGATCGCGTCAGCGTCGGTTGTCGAATACACTGACACACACATAGATAAGGAAACCAAACTGCAGTGTTCTACATATTTCTCAAATAGTTCGCTATTAAAATCGAGAGGCAATCACCTCCTTGACAATTGGCAACTATCTCTGTCATCGCATCATTCCTTTTCTAGTAAACGCCAGCCTTAAGGGCGCCAGTAACCATTTACACCCTGGTTTCTAAAAATATAAAATAACCGGTTACTAATTATTTTACTGATGTTGGATCAATTATCATCAAGTAATCTAAACAAAAAAAAAATAATCAAAGGTGTGACAAATAAGTCAAGAACAGAAATAAACTTCAAATAAATATTTATTAAAAAAACATATATGTATATATATATTTCAAAATCGTAATAAATGACAATTCCAATTCCATTATATATAAAAAAATATAAAAATAAATAATTACAAGTTAAATCAACTTAGATTTGCTATAATAGTAAAAAGATAATTTTCCTCCAAAAATGATCATTCATGGTTCACATAAATTATAATTATTAATTCATATTGAAAATAAAATCAAAAATATTATTTATAACTTCTTTTTTTTAACTGTAAATTATGGATCTAAATTCTCTTATACTCACTGCCAAAATTAATATAAAATACACATTGATAGATGTACTTATATAAGCACTAAACTAATCTATAGAATAATTCACTTCTAAATTGTCTAACTCGTTGAATTTGATAAATTCACTACTAGTATTATTTTACTTTATTTTCGTTAAAACAAATCTCAAAAAAAATAAACACAAAAAGACTTATCTTGTATTCAGTCCAGTAATCAGTCCCCTGGCACGCTAATTCCGAATGGAAGCCCAGAATGAAGTATGGGTGAAGTATTTTCATCAATCCGATAGGGAAAAACTTCAGCATCCAATCAGGAAACTAATCAGGGAAACCGGAAACCATGAAATGTTATCAATCCAGATGAACTTCCCACGTGGAATAAAAAAAATCTTCTAATCCGGAGATTTCCAATATAGTACGATTGGTTTTTAAATTTAAACAAAAAAAATCCAACGTAATAAAAAAACCCTAAAATATTGAAATTTCATATAAGCATTTTCTTTTTATGTAAAAAAAGACTTACACAAGAGAAGCACAACGGTAATTGAAGGTGAATTAATTAAAATAAACCTTACCTCTTTCAGAGGGTTTTTATCTTCACAAAAATAGATAATGAATTATCTCCACGGCAACGAATCAAAGTGCACTAAATCCTCCTCAGAGTATTTCCGCAATCAACTCCAAAATTCTTCAGAATAATACAAATATCTCTAAAATAATTACAAAATAAAGTGGTGCACGTAAATCCAAAAACTTGATGAATAAAATTCACAAACGCGTCAGCCATAGCACACTCCTCCGTGTCCGCGCGAAAGATAATCCAATAACCCCGAAGGGGATTAAAAAAACCGAAGATGATTATTTCTCGCAAACGCCGAGTAAACGCATACAATACCGAAATCAATCCGCGTATACATTTTAATAAATAAGATAAATACGAGATCATCCAATACGTAGTTAAATCCTTGCTAAATCAATTAATATTAGTGAAAAATATTAGTTGTTTGAAAAATAGATACTATTTAATTATAAATAATACGAATTATATAAAAAAATCCTAATGAAAAATTGAACCGTTACAAAACACAAAATCAAATATATAATTTATATCTGTCATTTGGCTATCGACTAGTAGTCGTTCTGCCTGGTTTTTCGTGTTAATGTCTGTGTTGCGAAAAAAAAAGTCTCGTTTTTATTAACTTCAAATAAAACTACAATCCATGACAGCAGCAAATGTCAAATAAAATTTGTTTGTTTCAGGTGAAGTTCCACGACAATCATGAGCACCACAAATCTGGAAAATAATCTAAATTTAATAAATAGCAAATTTGTTAGTTTGGATAAAGAAGAAACGAAGAAGAATACTGGAATATTAAATGAGGTAATTTCTTTTATTTTCTCTACAATTAATATTACATAAATTAAAATGTAATCATTGGAATATTTAATAAAAATATGATCATTTTTAAGAAATACGAAAAATGCATTCAACATATATAATATATTAAATAAAAATGATTTGAAAATAATTAATAAATTATTCTTCTTTTCTATTTGCGACATACATAATATAATTGTGGAAATAATGTATTAATTATTTTTATTTAATTTTTTATAATATAAATGTTATATTTTTTTAATATAAAATTCACAGATCTTTGTAATTAATTTTTATTAGTATTTTTATTCATTTATCGAATTGTTACAAGACGATTTTAACTTGCAGGTCATCGCGGACATTTTAAAGGGACTTAAAAAGAATAGTTTGTTCAGCAAACTTTGCACAAGAGCTCCATTTTATGGCGGCAGTTATTATGAAAACTTGAAAGTTTCTAAGCCGAACGAATACGACATTGGGATTCTGCTCGATTTACCGAAGCTGGCTGATCCGAAGTTGACTCCGTCGATGAAAGCCGGCCACGTCAACGTCAAAATATCTTTCGCGGAGATTGACAGGCAGTCGTATCTAGCACCTTTCCGGTAATTAATAACAATATTCTTTACTTGCGCATACATTCATCGCATTTATCAAAGCCTACTTATAGCCTTTTCCGGCACTCGCCCTATGTTTTCAGTGCGCCCTTTTAAAATAAAAATGCGTGCAAGAAAACAACATTGACTCGGGGAGCACAGTTTAACCAGACAGCGAGGTTAATGTAAATTTATTCATCATATAAATATTATAACGAAAAATGCGTGCAAGAAAACGACATTGACTCGGGGAGCACGGTTTAACCAGATAGCGAGGTTAATATAAATTTACTCATCATATAAATATTATAACGAAAGTGAAAGAAGCAACTGGAAAAAACACTCTGGAATGTTCCGTCGAGCGCGCGAAGGTAAACATGGCGTCGCGGAAACTTCTGGAATATTCACGAAGCAAGCGCCTACACGCTGTATAAGCGCGAGACTGACAGTATCACGAACGTCCGAGTGCTCAACATCTAATTGACTGTGATGATAAAAATTAACGTACATGTTAAACTTAACATATCCCGTACAGAATAGCCTCGATTGTTTTTTCACCAAATTTCGACAGAATGCATCAAGTAAAATAACCGACAATTTTAATTTAAGTTGTAAAGAGAAAATAAACAAAATATTGCTTAAAAAATTAATTAAAAATTAGCTAAACTTAAGCAGCGTTCAATTTCCACTCATAATCTTAAAGTTGTATCCAAGTTGAGTGCCAAATTCGATAAATATTATTTAAATTAACATTAAGCTTAATTATGAGGGCTTACAGTCTAATTAAAGAAATAAAGCATGTTTTTTTATTATTTTATTTGACTCTATAAACATGCATTATTTCTTTAATTAGATTGTAAGCTTAAAAAAATAATTAAAAATCGTTTGGGCTTAATTTTCTCTTAAAACCAAGTCGAAAGCTTTAAAAAAAAATGTTTAAATCGATATGAGTGGTTAAGCAATTGATCCGAAAAAAAAATGAAAATATAGAGTTACACAAACAAAGTAAAAAAATGTTTCATTTATTGAAAATTGAAAATATAAAGCGTCGCATTTAAAATAACAAAGTTGGTAGCCATTTCCGGTACAACCGGAAACTCGAAATATTTACCATAAGGTGGTCGCGTTCAACAATGCAATGCAGATTTTTTCAGAATTTTCCACGGCCAGGAACCCTGAAAACTTTTAATGGCTGTTATTCGTCGCCCACCTTGTATATAAATTGTGCTTTTTTTTATATTGTTTCCCTTAAAAACTAAACTTAAGTTGCGCTTAATTTCCACTTCGAAGCTTTAAGAGGCATCGTTGCGAATCGACCTTGAAGCTTTCTTATGGGATTTCTTAATAAAAATGCGTACTTTTAGAGAGCTTATTAGTGGAGATAAAGAGCTACCTTTTTTTCTGCAAAATCTTATGACCTTTTCCTAGAACTTATATCGATCAAAAATTTTAATTTGATTTTAGTTTTTTTATAATAAATAATTATTTCTTACTAGATTTTTACCCATTTTCCGTTCATATTTATAATTCGATGTTTTTTTATTACACTTAAAATAACAAATCGTTCCTAAACACAACAAGCGCGCGCTCAGTTATTTGCTTAGGTAAGTATCGGATTTCGGCAGCGTACAAGGAATAAAATCGAATCGCTGGATTTTCTAATTTCGATGCAACATTTTATACCGAGTTCGAATATGTTATCTCATTTTAATTATCATTATTAGTTTTTGCGTTATAACCTCAAACTTCGATTTTTATAATTGTTTCTATAGTAAAAAATTACAATATTGGGAACAGATTTTTTCGTAGATTCCAAATATATAATCTGTTTAGGTTTTTTTTATTTGCGTTTTTGCAAAGTTATAAATCATTTTGTGAAACTATCATAGATTATCATGGAAACAAATGAAGAAGAAAAGTAAACATTCATACGATATTGATTACTTATTGTTTTATTGTTTAATAATATAATATTTTGGATTTTTTTAAATTAACTTTTCCTCAAAATGCAAACGTAATTTTTAAAGACAGTTTATTAAAATATGATTAAATATCCATACAAAATATTTATTTTTTTTTTTCAAAATGATATGACACCTACCTTTTGATAGAGTACAGTAGTTATAAATATGTTTATTTAAAATCAATAATTTTACTTATTTGCATTTTGTTTTACTAAATCTTATAGATAAAGCAATTGATTTGTCAAATGATAAACTAATTGAAGTTTCTGAAACACACTCAAACAATGATGTAGTTTTTGAATCATCCACTATAACTGGCGCAATTTCATCATATCAGGTCTTTTCCTATATTTTATTTATATACTTTTATAATAAATAACAAATTAAATGTAACATTATTTTTCTGATTATCACAAAATTGAATTAAATTGGCTGTAAAAAAGTACACATTAAATAAAAGTGATGTTTGACATTTTTTAAGATTTATATTTAACACGGATTTTGTAATTTAAACATATGATTTTTAGCAAATATAATCAAACTTTATTAAATATTTATTAATTGTACAGCCATTTTAAAAGTTAATAAAATTAACATAATGTTTTACATAGATTTTAAAATTCTGAAAATATTATAATTTTCTTTTTAAACTATCACTGAACTTCGCCTGTATTTTTTTACATATCTTGTATTTTCTGCTTTAATTGAATATCTATTATTATTTTAATTCTTGCAGTTTTTCTCTAATATGAACTGTGTATGACTAATTAAGTCAACATCTGCTATTTTTAAAAACTACGCTTGGTGCTAATGAATTATTACACAGAGTCCTGCATCTCAGCTCCCGTTTTCGACAGACCAGTTAGAAATTATGTTTACTTGGATCCAAGGACGTATTTCAGGAAAATATTTTTGATTGTACAGGATCTCCCAAAAAAAGTTACGTTTCGATAATATTTTTTTTAAATTACTTGATAAATATTTTATTCATTACTTAGGTGCCTTTTATGATTACCTACAAATCCTTAAAATGTTATTGAAATCTGTTCGGTGCCAACAAAAAAAAAAATAAATGTCTAAAAATCCTAATAGTCAAATTTTATTGGTATGACAAATGCCAAATAAATACTTTATTTAAATTAACATCACGGAAAATCTATATGTGACTATGAAATAATGGTTGTCTTATAAATGAGCAAGAATCATCCGAAATTTTATTTGTCTCAATAATATACAACATAATTATGACAAGTTAAGAAAAATATGAAAAGTATAGAGTGCTATTAAAAAAATAAAACTACATCGGTTTGAAAACTCACACATTTAACGTTATTTTTTAAACACCTTGCATGAAAAATATTTCACATTTAAAACTATAATTGCATAGAATAGTACTATCTCAGTTTGCATCCAAAATTTTATTTTTCTATCTCAAAAAATAAAAAGGTAATGATTTTTAGTAAGCTTCTGCAACTGTCAACATTTTTTTTAGAAAATTTATAACAGTTAGTCAAAACTATTAATTATGTTATATTGATGTAAAGACAATTTAAAGAGGAATCGAATAAAAATATAACATATAGGGTATTTGATTTAAAATAACACAGATGATATTAATTCAGAGAAGTTGGGTCGCCCTGTATATATGAAACCAATTTTGCAGTTATAATTAATAAAATAACTCATAAAATTGTAATGCCATAATTTAAAATTTTTGTCAAAATTTTTAATATAACTAATTTTTATAGTAACATAAAAAAATGTAGATTTTAAAAAATATATATTTTTATATAAACATATCTTGTAGTATAACTTATTATTTTACCATAATTAAAAACAGAATTCGAATTCGTTTACCTTTTCAAAGCGGCACATTCGCTAGCTGTAATAGCAGATGATTCAAATTGTCTGGCCGCCGAAATCCGATACTTCCCTAAGTAAATAAACTGGACCCGTGCGCTCGCTTGTTGTGTTCAGGAACGATTTGTTGTTTTCAGCGTAATAAAAAACATATCGAATTGTAAATATGAACGGAAAATGAGTAAAAATCTAGTAAGAAATAATTATTTATTATAAAAAAACTAAAATCAAATTAAAATTTTTGATCGATATAAGTTCTAGAAAAAGGTCATAAGATTTTGCAGAAAAAAAAAGTAGCTCTTTGTCTCCACTAATAAGCTCTCTAAAAGTACGCATTTTTATTAAGAAATCCCATAAGAAAGCTTCAAGGTCGATTCGCAACAATGCCTCTTAAGATGTATCCAGGATAAGTGCTAGAGTTGATAAATGACGGTTAAGTTGAAGTTGAGCGTAATTATGAGGGGTTAAAATTCAATTAAAGAAATTGTGTTTTTGCAGAGCTTTAAATATAATTAATATTATTATTAAAATTATTATTAAATTAATCAGCAGAGCTTAATTTCATCTTAAAACCAAATTGAAAGCTTTAAAAAATGTTCTGACTAAAAGCTTAACTCAAAAAAAAATAAGTTTGCTTTACTCTTATCTTACTTATATATAAATTGTCTTTCTTTTTTTGTATTGTTTGGCTTAAAATATGATTAAACTTATTTTTCACTTAGAAGCATTAAGATTTATTCAGGTTAAGTGCTAAAATTGATAAAAAACGTTAAAATTGATATTAAGTGTAGTTATGAGGTCTTAAAGTTTAATCAAAGAAATAACGTATGCTTTTTTTGTAGAGTCAATATTAAAAAATAATTATAAATAAGCTGAGCTTGATTTTCTCTTGAAATCAACTGAAAAGCTTTCGGACTAAAAGTTTAAGTTGTAAGAAAAAATAAGTTTACTTTACGCTTATCTTAATTATATATAAATTGTGCTATTTTTGTTTTGTTTGGCTTAAGAAAATATTAAAAATCAACAGAACTTATGTCGGGCTTAATTTTCACTTAGAAGCTTTATAATATGTTCAGATTAACAGCTTAAGTCGATAAATGTTACTTAAGTTGACGTTAAGCGTAATTGCGAGGGCTTAAAGTATAATTAAAGGAAAAAAAAAAACATATATTTTGTTTTTTTTTTGTAGTCAAACTTATAAATTAATTTAAATTAAGCTTAATATAATTAGAGGCATAATACTCATACGGAGTTTAAGAAAAATGTTATATCTGAGTGTTAGGTTGATTAAATTTAATACTAATTATTGCTGAGCATTGTTATAAAAGCTTAGTGTGTTTCAAAAAATAAATTGTGTTTTTTTTTGTATTATTAAGAATTATTAATAATTTTCACTTAGAATTTTTACCATGTTTTTACTTTCTATTCCAGTGATCTCCGGAAAATAGTCGATCATGAGAATTTTTTGAGCGTTAAGAAGATGAATAGTTGGTTCGAGGGACTGGTCCAGACAGTTTTGAACACCATGTCTTTCTCTCATACAGTGACGATGAGAAAAACGGGCCCCGCGATCACCCTAAGAGTGAACGTTGGCTGGAATTCATATTTCGATGTTGACTTGGTCCCGTTTTTCTATTTCGAGAAAAGTTTTTGGCCTAACGGATATAAGCAGTGCAGTTCAAATGATGGGGTAGGTACAGTTTTTAATGACTACTAAACTATGTGTATAAAGCCTGTTTTTACTTTCCCCGGAGGGAAAATGTTATGATCATAAAAATGATCGAACCGCCTTTTCAACGGATGTGAACGTTTTGAGGTCCCCCTGAGTGTGTATGTTTCCGTGATTAACGCATAAACGGCTAGATGGATTGAAGCCAAACGTTATATCCAAGCTTTTTATAACAAGATCTGAAAAGCTTTTGGTCACAATAAAAACTCATTACGTGCAACTTTACTCCTAGCAAGTATTCATTTTTTTATTTCGGATACAAATACATTTCAAATAGAAGTTCTAGATCTTGAAAAAAAAAACTCTAACGTTTCAATTTATCATCAAATCTAGTTTTGATTCTTGTGAAGGCCGGTTTAATTATTGAATTAAACACAGAAGAACAGGCAAGAATCGGACATTTACATCGCTACGTACTCTTACTAGATAAATCAAATATTTTGCGGTCATGCTAATCGTTGAGATTTTTCAACGACAAACATGGGCTATTTATTATTGTCAATATTTTTTTCTGCGTTTTTCGTTCAATGGTTTTTTTAATTACAGTTCTTCATAGTACCGAAATTATTACCAGATGGGGATGCAAGGAAATGGAGAGCCACGTTCCAGAGTCAAGAGAAAGCAATCATTACGGATGTGGGCAAAATTAAACCAGCCATGCGATTGATTAAGGTAATGTATTTACCATAAACACCTCACACTGAGAAGTAGAGAGGAATATATAACGATGCTATATAAGACTAAATAAATAAAATAAATTTACTATAAAAATAACTCGTGTTGACGCTATCAGGATTTCACATATAAAAACCATTTTTTTTTTTTCAAAATCATGCTTCTCTGTTCATTTTGGAGAAAAACTGAAAGAATTAAAATGTGTTTAGCAGTTTTAATTACATATAATCGGTTAAGGTGAGACGTATTTCCATGTGATCTTAAACAAACTTCGATTTCTACGGTGTTTTGAAAAAAATAAATAGTGCAAGTGTAATAGATTGAGAGGATATCAATTACGTAATCTGCTGACTACTAAAGCTAAGTAAATTATTTCAAATAGTAGGTGTTACACTACAATTTAAAAGAAATAGCCACATATGTGCTGGCTATAAAGGCGAGATTCGCACTTTATTTATTCACGCGCACAAATTGTGGTGTCTCAATCCTTTTTTTGTCGTATACCTTTTTTGTGACTAGCTTAATCACTGGAATCCATACAAATTGTTATTTTCAAAATAAATAACAGAGGTTTATTTATTTTTGAATTTGTTTCACCTTGCGAGGGCTACCTGTTTTCGCGTGGGTGCAGTCCGATCGGGGTGAAGCGTGGTCCTCTGTCTGTTATCCTTTCTTAC
Source organism: Philonthus spinipes (assembly GCA_963082785.1). Taxonomy (NCBI): domain Eukaryota; kingdom Metazoa; phylum Arthropoda; class Insecta; order Coleoptera; family Staphylinidae; genus Philonthus; species Philonthus spinipes. Next base: position 12,773,135 of record OY720311.1, read on the forward strand.
CCATTTTACTTTCCATTGTAATTCATTTATCCTTAAAGTGATATTAAAATGGTTAATTACTGAGGTTTGTGCGATAGAGGAGTTACACCAAATACTCCGTACGTCAAATGCAGTGACTGCAGTAAATATATACACAGTAAATGCAAAGGACTCAAGGACGATGATATTTCTCTTATTTTATAATAATAATAATATCTTTATTGCCCAACAGTTTACCCAAATTAGGACATAAAAATACAATATAATGGATTATTATTATAAAATATACAATAAAAAAAACTTAATTACAATACAATTAATAATTATAGAGAAGTAATTGTGAATTTATTACTATTGCGACTTAAATGACTAAGAGGGGCTTTTAATAAAATATTAGTACGCGCAGTTGGCAAATAGAACAAATTGTAATGACGCGATGTAAGACGACTTGAAACTTTACCATAGCTAATATTTCAGGGGCATCAATTTTATTAGAAATAAGTTTCTTCATAAAAAAAGCACTATATGTCTCCCGGCGACAAGATAAAGACTTACAATTCTGCTAATTTTATGAGAAACATATTTTATCGAATAGTCGTAAATGTGTGACACCACTAACACTTTTTGCGATTCAAAATCCTTTAATAGATCAATTTAATTCTTTTTAAGAAGAAATTAAAAATTATATTAACCAGCGATTTGACGCTATTGATTCACGTATTAGACAGCTCGAAAATAAATATAAAAACATTGAAAGTGATTTTTCTTGCGAGAACGTTATTAATGAAATTGAAGAGAGACAGCGTCGAATATCCAATGTTATATTTTTTGACGTTGCAGAGCCGTCAGTTGAGAATAACAAGTGTAATGAGCGAACCATAAATACAATTGTAATAAATAGAAATATCACTGCAAGACCTCGTACATTTTTTAGATTAGGTAAAAAAAACGTACTGATGTTAATAAACCCTGTCCTTTTAAAATAGTTTTTGAATCTAAGGAGGTAGCTTCAACTGTTCTTCGTAGTAATAAAAATCCTGGTAATGACAGGAGAATATTTCATGCTGACAAAACGAAACTCTAATTTTTATTTTTATTTATTTAATTAAATGACATTAGTCTTTTTACAATAATATTTTACATACACACGTCACTAGAATAATTTCAAAATTAACAAAAATAAAATATTGAATAAACGAAATGTAATCAACCAAAAATGGAATAATTATAACTTAAGATATACCAAACAAATAATACTAATATAATCTAAACAAAATAATTATTTATAATTAAAAAAAAAAAATTATTTAAATAACTATTAAATACTAAATAAAAAATATATCTACAATAAAACAGAATAGTATATTTCATTAGGAGTCCAGAAAAAAGGATTTTTCCGTGCGCGCTGACCGTGAAGTCATGCAAGCACGGAAAAATCCATTTCTGGACGTGTAATGAACGCTATTTTTTATTATACTTATCTGAAAACAACAATATAAAACTAAATATTTAAATTATTTGATTTATTTTCAAACCAGTAACATCTATGGCAGTGAATAATTACACTAATTCTAAAGAAATTTAAATGCAATACCTGTTTTTCGGAATTTGATCTGGTAAGCACTTTATTTCAAAATACAATATCAGTATATTCTAAGTCTGTGTACATTTGAACAAATTTACGAATTTCACAGACAGAAAATAAAACGTCAGTGAAACACAGAAGTGAAAAATACATCGTTGCTATGGAAATCGGTTAGTGCACGGAATGATCGCACAAACAAACTTTTTCTGTGCGGTTTCAATATAACATAAATAAATAAACCATTATTACCAATTGAGGTATATTATCCTCCACTTTTATTATCCTTTAAATATGATCGGATTATGTTGCCTATTGACAATACACGAGATAAATTTAATTTTCGTAATGGTGTTTACTTATCTTTATATAGTTATTTAGGATCAGTAGATTGAAATTTTTTAAACACATGTCCAACTGTTGACCTGGCTCTAGACGAATTCTATAAAATTGTTAACTATAGACTGTATAAATTCATACCTTTGGCCAGGCCTAAAGTTGGACATGTAGCTAGTGATCCTGCAGCTTTTGTAAAATTTAAAAGAGCAAGAACTTTGTTAAAAAGGGAAATTTATAGAGAGCATAGAAAGCATGTTATTAATATTGAAAATCAGATTACAGAAAGTCCAAAACAATTTTGGTTTTTCGTCAATGCTAAAAAGTCAAATCCCTCCAGGTTTCCATCGGAAATGACTTACCAAGAAAATATATTTCAGTCCCCAATTGACATTGCTGATGGATTGCTTTGAATCTGTTTTTTCTACCGAAATCGCAGACTAATTCAAATCTTAATATAAGTAATATTCCATTGTTTTTAAGTTCACTGATATTTCTTATAAAACAATTCGTAAATATTTACAGAAATTGCCCAATAAATTCTCTTCTGGTTTTAACGGAATTCCAGCTTTTATCTTGAAGGATTGTGCTTCTGTGCTCCATTATCCACTTGCAATTATCTTTATTATGTCTATTAATTCATGTGTTTTTCCTTGCAAATTAAAAATTACATCAATATGTCTTATTCTTAAATTTACAATTTAACCATGATCGTATAAAGAACTATAAACCTATAGCCATACTTTCAATTGTATTCGCATGTAGCATTATACCTTTCACAATATTAACATGGGTTTGTCTCTAAACGTTCTACTATAACTAACTTAGCTATTACAACTAATTATTTAGCAAGGGCTCTTGATGGATTAGGTCACACAGATTTGTCGAAAGCTTTTAACAGAGTAGGTCATCAGCTTCTTCTTTCCAAACTTAATTCTTTTGGTCTTTCATCAATGTCTGTTTCACTTATTGCATCATACCTCCCGTTTCGCGAATCTTACGTAACTGTTAATAATGTTATATCTAAATCATACTTTCCTACTTCTGGTGTTCCGCAAGGCTCCATTTTGGGACCATTATTGTTTAATCTTTTTATAAATGATCTTTCTTGTGCATTGAGTTGTAATCATTTATTGTATGCTGATGATTTGAAGATATACTCTGTCATTTATTCCATTGATGATTGTTTATTTCTGCAAAACCAACTAAATCGTTGCAATTCACAGTAGTACTTGCAGTAGCAAATGTCTATTGTGTAATTCAATGTCCAGCGGGGTATATGCTCAGGAAGTAGTTGTTTCAATAGATGTTTGTAAAACTTACAGTGTAAGTAATTTTTATGTTTAATTTTATGTTTTGTTTAATTTCATTGTAATTCATTTAGTTAACTTGCGAACCGCTAATGACCCTGGTTGTCAACGCCGGAAGTGGAAGGTTAAGCCAGGAATTCATCCCACCATTAAAAAAAATAATAATTTCTCAATTTCTTTCTACATTTCGGCTTTCAAACCATCCATTCAAGTCACTTTTCCATTTTTTTTATTTCACAAAAGCATTCTATAAATTTTATAAATACATATATATTCTATGTCTCGACACCCAATACGGGTAAAAGAGGATAAGATTAAGAAAGAAAGAATATATTCTACGTTATCCTATAGCAAGATGCTAAATAAATAAAGATTATATTACACATTCTCCTTCTCTGAGAATTCTTCTGTCCTACATTGTTATACTTTCACTCTCTCTGCTATATTTTCCTATCCACTCTTGCAAAGTCTCCCCTATCTTAAAAAAACAACAACCTTTATTGGCATTATCACATATACATAATCTATATCATCATATTTCCCCCTATCTTACTTCTTACCCTCTCTTTAAAATATTCCATTTCGAATAAATGACGTGCAAATGATAAGCATTCACTGCCCATATCGCATCTTTTTCTTAACGCAATCTTGATTATTATTAACAAAAATTTTGCTTTTCAGGTGTTGAGAGATAACGAAAAGTGGTCGATGTTGAAAAGCTACTTCATAAAAAGCGTATTCTTATGGGAGCTGGCACACGGAGAATCGGAGAACTATGCAAACAAAACATTAAGTGCTACTTTTATAAAAGTACAGTTTTTCGTTTTATTTATTTATTTAATTTAAATGAAACAAGTTTACATCCATTTTTTCTTCAATAGAGGTGAAAATAATTCCACATCCATTTTTTGTCAACGGATGTGAAAAAGAATCGATTGAAAAAAAAAAAAAATTTCACACGAAAATTTTAATTTCGGTTCAGAAAACAAAATATCAAATATTTACACACTTTTTCAGTTTTTCGTTTCTTTTATTTATTTATTATTCTTGATCCAATGAAATGGTAGTGAAAAGAATTTGAAATTGATTGAAAATAAAAAAAAACAAATTTCACACAAATGATTTCATTTCAGTTCATGGAAAAGTTAATCGAGGCTTTCAGGAAAGAAGAAATCAAATATTTGTGGCATGACGGATACAATTTACTGGAGAATTGGAACAGTTCTCAGTGTAGCAATATCGCTTACCGATTGGAAAACGTATTGAGGAAAATTAAAAACGATCCAAATAATGTTTGGCAGTTTTACAGTAAGTACATGTAACATACGATATAATTTAGCATCAACTGTAATAAGTAGTGTTGTAGAGAAAAAAAAATTTAATGTAGTAGAATTAGTTAAATAAAACAATAATCCTTTTTTTTATTTATTTATTTTTGTTTGTGTAGAATTGTCTCTGATCAACCACTAACGAAAACTATTTTTATTTAATTTGTTTCCTAAACAAAAAAAAAATGTTGAATCTTTAAAAGCTTCAAAAAGATCGAATCAAAACTTTGCATACATTAAATAAAAATGATTTGAAAATAATTAATGAATTATTTCCACATTTAGTTCTGTGACATTTTGACTTACGTTACTTACATTATGTTATTCAATGTCCGGCTGGGTATTTTCCCGGGAAGTAGTTGTTTTAATGTGCATTTGTTTAACGTACCTACGTAACGTAAGTCAAATTGTCACAGAGCTAAATGCGAAAATAATGTATTAGTTATTTTCAAACAATTTTTGTTTAATTTATTTAAATAACGGTAGGAATACTTTAAAGTAAAAATTGGGCGATTGTTGCGATAAACACTAATTCTAAATTCAAAATTGTACTACAGGGCAGACTTAAAGTCAAAATTAAGCTGAGAGTTGTCAAGATTAAGTAGTGAGAGAGAGTTAGTTTCCAAGAGTTAGGAAAATATTGATATAAATACTGACTCGCCATTCGATATTAAGTAAGAAGAGTGACTTTAAAGTCGAAATCATGCAATGAGAATGATTTTAAAATCAAAATTATGTAAACATTGAGATTAATACTAACTTTCAAGTCAAAATTAGACTACAAAGGACATTGTAGGCAAAGAAAAGACTAAAATTAAGATTAAGCAACAAAACTGACTTTCAAGTCAGAATTTGACTACAAAGGACATTTTAGGCAACGAAAAGACTAAAATTAAGATTAAGCAACAAAACTGTCTTTCAAGTCAGAATTTGACTACAAAGGAGACTTTGATATTAGGTAACAAAAAGACTGTAAAATTAAGATTAGGCAATAACAACAATATCGAGTAACTTACAGTCTTTTTAACATCAAAATCACACAATGATAATGACTTTAAAGTCAAATTTAGGCAAATATTAAGATAAATACTAAATTTTAAGACAAAATTCAACTACAAAAAAGACTTTTAAGTTAATATTAGGCAACAAGAAGACTGTAAAATTTAAAATAAGCAACAAAATTGACTTTCAAGTCACAATTAGACTACCAAAGAGACTTTGAAGTCAATATTAAGAAACAAAAAGACTGTAAAAGTAAAATAAGTCTACAAAATTGACTTTGATGTCAATATTAGAAAACAAAATGACTGTAAAATTAAGCAACAATATTGACGTTAAAGTCAAAATTAGACTACAAAGGAGTCTTTGAAGTCAATATTAGGTTACAAAATTGACTTTAAAGTCAAAATTAGGCTACAAAGCTGACTTTGAAGTCAATATTAGGTTACAAAATTGACTTTAAAGTCAAAATTAGGATACAAAGATGACTGAAGTAAATATTAGGCAACAAAATTGACTTTAAAGTCAAAATTAGGCTACAAAGGACACTTTGGAGTCAATATTAGGAAAAAAAGACTCTAAAATTAAGATTAAGCAATAGAATTGACTTTAAAATCAAAATTAGGCTACAAAGCTGACTTTGAAGTAAATATTAGGCAACAAAATTGACTTTAAGTCAAAATTAGGCTAAAATGCTGATATTGAAGTAAACATTAGGCAACAAAATTGACTTTAAAGTCAAAGTTGGGCTACAAAGGACACTTTGGAGTCAATATTAGGAAACAAAAAGACTCTAAAATTAAGATTAAGCAATAAAATTGACTTTAAAATCAAAATTAGGCTACAAAGCTGACTTTGAAGTAAATATTAGCACAAAATTGACTTTAAAGTCAGTATTAGTCAACAAAATTGACTTGAAATTTAAAATTATTCTATAAAGGACACTTTGAAGTCAATATTAGACAATAAAATTGACTTTAAAGTCAAAATTAGGCTACAAAGGAGACTTTGAAGTCAATATTAGACAATAAAATTGACTTTAAAGTTATAATTAGTCTACAAAGGATACTTTAAGTCATTATTAGGAAACAAAATGACTGAAAAATTAAGGTTAAGCAATTAAATTGACTTTAAAGTCAAAATTAGGCAACAAATTTGACTTTCGAGTCAATAATAAGCAACAAAAATACTGTAAAATTAAAATAAGTCTACAACATTGGCTTTAAAGTCAAACATCGAGATTATTACTAACATTAAAGTAAAAATTAGCCTACAAAGGAGACTTTGAAGTCAATATTAGGCAAGAAAATTACTTTAAAGTCAAAATTAAGCTACAAAATAAACTGTAAATTCAATACTACTGTCAAAATCGCTCATTTATAATGACTTTAAAGTTATATTGTGGTAGATACTAACACCCAAGTCGAAATTATACAATAGAGAAGACTTTAGTTTCCAGAGGGTGACTTTATTGTCAAAATTAGGCAATAAGTGTGACTTAAGAATACATCTTAGTCAAATATTGAGACTACAAGTCGATATTATCCAATGAGGTGTATAATGTTTTAACTAGTATTGGGCGAAATCGAGTGAATTTAGTAATTGAATATTTCTGAACAACCAATTTTAAGTAGCTAAAATTAATAAATAATAATAAATTTTGATTTATTAATAAATAGCTGAGACTTCTTAAAATTAATATTATAAATGACTTTAAGAAAATTGGAATATTTCATTTTGCAATGACAAAAAAGACCATCTCTAGTTTTAACGATAGAACATTTTTCAAAAGTTTCACCCCTGATTGTATATAATTATGCATATATAAGGGTCTCACGGTACAAGTCCGTGTATCGGGCGAATTCGCAGACGTGTACCGTGAAATACTTATATATGCATAATTTTACACATAAATGGGTGAGACTCTCGAAAAATGATCTGTTTTGTTTATTTGTGGATTTCGGCTCGAATTAGTTTTTGCTGTCGCACACTGCCGATACGATACGCTGCTTGATGTACAGTAGTAATATAGACAGGGACATGTTACTATCTCCAAAACACTCAACCATCATTGGTAAACGTAGGAGTTATATATACATTATAAATTAACCGTTTTTTTTGTGGTTGCATTTTCAGAATCAAATGAAGAAGGAGAAGATGACGAAGAAGAAGAAGACGAAGAAGAAGAAGACGAAAGGAACAACGCAGGTAATCTTAAACTTCGCTGTAAACTTTGAATTTTTTTTTTATTTTATTTAAAATTAATTTTACTTCTTTGTTATTTAAATAAATATTATTGTCTCAAAAAAAGTAGATATGAAGAAGTAATTTTCTGTAAGTTGGTTTACAGAAGATTACTTGTTTATAAGTATTCTTTGAACTTCTGTTACTTCTTTATAAATAATCTTCTGTGAATTGGTTCACAGATTTATTCTTTATGAATAATCTTCTGTGAGTTGGTTTACAGAAGATGTCTTCTTAAAATAAAGTTATGCAATTAAATTGACTTTAAAGTCAAAATTAGGCTTCAAATAATACTATAAACTCAAAATTACGCTACAAAGGAGACTTTGAAGTCAATATTAGGAGACGAAGGATACTTTGTAGTCAATATTAGGAAACAAAAAGACTGTAAAATTAAAATAAGTCAACAAAATTGGCTTTAAAGTCAAACATTGAGATAAATACAAACTTTAAAGTCAAAATTAGGCTACAAAGGAGACTTTGAAGTCAATATTAGGCAAGAAAATGACTTTAAAGACAAAATTAGGCTATAAAAGAAACTTTAAATTCAATACTACTGTCAAAATCACTCATTTATAATGACTTTAAAGTTATATTGTGATAGATACTAACTCTAAAGAGGATTTCTTCTTTAAAATAATCTTCTGTGAGTTGGTTTACAGAAGATTTATTCTTTAAAATAATCTTCTGTGAGTTGGTTTACAGAAGGTTTATTCTTTATGAATAATCTTCTGTGAGTTGGTTTACAGAAGATTTCTTCCTTAAAATAATCTTCTGTGAGTTTGTTTACAGAATATTTCTTCTTTAAAATAATGTTTGTGAGTTGGTTAACAGAAGATTTATTCTTTATAAAAAATGTTCTGTAGGTTGGTTGACAGAAGATTTATTCTTTAAAATAATCTTCTGTGAGTTGGTCTACAGATTTCTTCCTTAAAATAATCTTCTGTGAGTTGATTTACAGAAGATTTCTTCCTTAAAATAATCTTCTGTGAGTTTGTTTACAGAATATTTCTTCTTTAAAATAATTTTTGTGAGTTGGTTAACAGAAGATTTATTCTTTATAAAAAATCTTCTGTGAGTTGGTTTACAGAAAACTTATTCTTTAAAATAATAATCTGTGAGTTGGTCTACAGAATATTTCTTCCTTAAAATAATCTTCTGTGAGTTGGTTTACAGAAGATTTATTCTTTAAAATAATCTTCTGTGAGTTAGTTTACAGAAGATTTCTTTTTTATAAATAATCTTCTGTGAGTTGGTTTACAGAAGATTTATTCTTTATGAACAATCTTCTGTGAATTGGTTCACAGAAGATTCCTTTTTTACAAATAATTTTCTATGAATTTGTTTACACAAAATTTCTTCTTTAAAATAATCTTCTGTGAATTGGTTTACAGAAGATTACTTCTTTATAGTTTTATTTTTTTAATGCGTATTCTGTTCGGAATTATATTGTGTGCGTTTATTTTCGAAATTATATTTTCATTTTTGTGCATCGTTTCGATTTCTTTCCTGTGAATTCACGCTTAAAATCCTCACTCTTTCGTATTGTTGCGATTTTCGTGTGACAAGCAAGAATACGCTCCCGTAATTCAATATTGTAAAATCTTCAACCAACACGACGTGATCGACTAAAAAAAAACAGATGAATGGCGGTTGAACATTGCATTAAATGAATTTCGTTTCCTGTTCTCATAAACAGGACAAGTTCACCTTCATTTAGTGGATGAAACAACTATTATCGGCCGTCTAACTTGTAGAGACAAATCGTTGACGATGCCACATGAAGTTAGGCAATAGATGGCGCTCGCGTTATCTTCCGTTTATTATGATCCATATTAGGTGAATGTACAGGCAAAGCGGATTTCTGCTATCGGGTGAATGTTGTATAGGCGAAGCAGAAATCCGCTTCACCTATAAACATTCGCCTGATATGAATCATAATTAATGGAAGTTAACACAAGCGCCATCTATTACCACTTATTTAAACTAGTAGGAGAGAAATAATAAACTTTGTGGTAATACAATTAGCCTAATTAAGTGGTTTAAGTGAGCCAACCTAACCTAATTTATGTGATATTTAGTTGATTTAAATTTACAATGCGGCTAATTTATAAATTATTTTTGCATTTTTTTTTATTATTTTTTATTTTTACATAATAGTACAAGGAGTATCTAATGATTTACTACTCGCCGGTGGAATAGTAGCTGGGTTGGGGGCACTTGCAATTGGAGGATTTTCGCTTTATAGAGCCTTGAACAATAATCGGAATGAGTGAATGTTGGTTTAACAGTGAACGGATAAAAAAATGGTATATTCTGTTTTTTTAGCGCAACAATGAAACGCAACCATGTAGTTTGCATAATATAAAATTTGCTGTATCTCTGTGGTAATGAACGTTGGTTTCACTAAATATTAATCTGTTCTCTAATGATAAATTAAATAAAAAAAATATTTTAATATAATTCTGTGGATAATGTTACTAATTTGTGTATTTTTTTAAATAAATAAATACACTTTTTTATATTATCTATTATAATTTTAAAATTTAAAACAATCATCTTAAGGTTTTCAAAAATAAAAAAAAAGTATATTATTTGTATTCCTATAAATAAACCATTATTGAATATTTTGACAAGGACGGAAATATAAAATGTATGTGGAAAGACCAATTGGCAGGCTTTTTTGTATTATTTTATGTTATTTGTAGATATTGTATTACGTTTGTCAATAAAGATTATATATATATATAAACCATTTTAAACTGTCGCATTTTTTTAACTCTTTTTTTATTTTATATTTATTTTTCCTTATTTCTGAAAATCTTTAGCATATCCAGTAAATAAATTGGCTAACAACTTTTTTTTTTATAAAATGACAAAAAAAGTTTTCTTTATTTTTAATATTTATTTTATAAAATAAGTAAGAATATGTGTATTTAATTCATTTTTTAGACGAAAAATAAGTTTAAAGTAGGTACTCACTGTCAGTCATCGATGACTGACAAAGCGGTCAACGTATTAAAAGATGATTAAGTAACCATAAAATACAAGTATTTATGTTTCCCCGTAAATAAGACCTTCTTACCAATAAGCTTTTTATCTTCCATCCTTTTTTAACAGTCTCATTTCTCTTTAGCCAATAAAATTATTTCACTTAGAAGCCCGCCTGCGGGAGCAAACGATTTAAATAGTGTGAAAAATTATACTGTGGCTTCTTCGCCTGAAGAAGCCACAGTGTGGTGAAACAATTGTAACGATATTATAATAGATATTGAAAGACTAAATAGTGCTATTTAATATAAGTAATTATGAACTTTCAACAATTATCAGCCTCATCTGTCAATTAACTGTGAAAAATGTATAATTGATCACTAGAAGTAAACGTAATAACAATAATATGTGGTGTTACGTTTTTACTGGATCAACATTTAACCGAAGAAACAAATTGCTTATTTTCAACTTAAGAAAATTTGTGTTTTGTGTGAAAAACTGGCACTAAATTGTATACATAAAGACTTCTCAACAATCATCACAGACATTTTACAAAAACAAAACAGTACCGTAAAATAGGTTTACTTTGCATTCTGATGGGTAAATTTGCAGCACTACTATAAAAGTATATTTTTATTTTACATTAAGAGGAATTCACACACGAAATACGCCATAACATACAGACAAGATATCTCCAATACGGTTAATGATAAATCATTTCTGTTTGAAGAAATAGATTATAGATGATATTTAGAAACTAATATTGTAAGGATTTTTTTTTTTGCTGGTTGCATAAATTCACAATTTAATTTTTAAAATTTAATTTAAAAATAAAATAAAATCTGCTCTCAATATTATTTTCTAAATATTATTTTAAATACAATTCTGAAATTAGATTGAGTATTTATTGGATAATAATTTCGAAATCTTGTCTGCACGAAACCAAAATTTCGTTTCATATAATGGTGCTACGGCGGAGAACACGGTAGTTGCTGCTTATAAACTCCGCCCACAAGGACAGCAACAGTTATCTCATTCAAGAGGGGCCTTGAGAATATTTTATTAATTTGATTTAGATGTTATTTATGTATTTTCATTCCTGGAAATGAATGCACATTTTGAAATACTAAAAAGGGTGGACAAATATTTTATATTACCAACAAAATATTCCATAAAAATCAACATCCTCTAAATAATAATTCCCAGAAAATCACTCCAAGATAAACCATCCCCATAAATATCACCTCCCAACCCGCAAGAGAAACACACCCCGAACAAAATTTTTAAAACCACTTCCAATACAACTATCATCATAAAACGAATACTACCCCAAGTATTGGAGCCTCTGCTCCAAAAAAAAAAAAAAAATAAACACCCCTGAAAACAATTTTTTTTCGGGAAAACCACAACTATCGCCTCTCCAACCCTCGAAAAAAGAAAAAATCAACCCAGTGCCAAACTCGTACAGTGTTGTTTATAAAACGGTGGCTTGTTTATTTATTTACTATCGAAAAAATACATTATTACAAATTTCTTCAAATGGTATTTCACACTTACAGCATTTATTGTCGACCAGAATGCGACATAATAATTATATAATTTTGCTGATTCGAAAAGAAAATCGTATTCATTGCGAATGTTCTATATGATAATCAAATTTAATAAATTAATTCGACGAATAAAGCACTAATAACCTTTCTTCACATAAATAGAAAAGAGTATTCATTCACTTGGTCACAGTTATTTAAATATATTAAATATCTTCACACTTTTATTTGGATTACCATTTGTGCATTTCGGTGACAAAGTGACCATTATCAATGGATTAACACTACATTTGGTAATCCAAATAAAAGTGTGAAGAAAGGTTATTAGTGCTTTATTAGTCGAATTAATTTGATTATGTGAAAACCAAACTAATTCAATCAATCAATTTATTAATAAATTAATTTTAAAAAACGCACCGAGAGAAACAAACAATATAATAACAATTCTATTATTATTGTTATATTATACTAATTGTTAAACAACAAATACCAAATTTAATTACTTATACATTTTTTTCTATACTAAACCAGAGAAAAATACACTCTAAGGAATGTTCCTTTTTAAATTAATATTTGAGAAATAGAAATGATTATACTGAAATAAACGTCCAGAAAAATGCTTTAAAGATGGATCATTTTGGTATCGATATTTTCAATCCGACCTATCTTTTTTCAAGTGATCGGTCCATCTTTAAGTATATAATATGAAAATGTAGACATTGATATCACAAAAAATTGATTAATATTACTAATCGAGTATATCTAAATGACCAATTTTAAATTAATAAAGTCAATAAATTTGTTTTTCAATTACTAGGGAATAGTTACTGATATTAATAGAATATGTTACATTACAAAAATTATCATATGCTTAATTTTTTAATAACAAAAAAGATAGAAAAGATCGACTTGGCCCGACTCTAATTAAAATATACGAGGACAGAAAGGATGATCTCAATTTGAAGAAAATGTTTGTCTTTACATGAAATTGAAATTTTATTTAAAAAAAAAAAACAGTATATAGTTAAATTGGCAGTTAAAATTGATATTAAACTAATTACGAGAAATTAAAGTAACCCAGTGAATGGAAACAAATTTGGAAAAATAAAAACATTAAGTAATGTAACATTACTCTTATTTATTTTATTTACTTATTGATCTTCACGTAACTCAATCAATCAATTTATTCGAATTGAAATTACAATTTTTTTTATTATAAAAATCATAGAAGTTTTTACATTGAATACGTATTTGGATCATGACGATTCGAATAGTTGTTAAAATTATGATAATTAGACATTTTTTACATTATATATTAACTTAAAACTAATTTATTCCTTATCGATATGTGTATGTACAGGCTGTCCTATTTTCGATGGTTTCTTCTAGTAAAAACACATTAGCATTAAAATTGACCCCTAATTTTAATGCTAATATTATGTATCTTATCTTCAATTGTAAGTAAAATTTTATCAATTTAGAAACATTAAAATAACGTATTTATTTGATAAGATATCTACTTTGTTTAAAAACATTTTTGGGGCACTTTTTTTTATTTGAATACGCTGATGTTCTTAGATTTTGTCTTAAGTTTCAAATTTCTGTAATAAATTATAAAGTTGTATTTTTTCATTTTTTCAAATGCAAATCACAGTTGGCTGTGACTTCAAATACTTGTATTATATATATATATATTCATAATACTTGTATTTAACCATACTTGTGTGCTCCTCACAAACGTGGACCACGTTTCGCCCAACCTTTTCAAGAGTAAGAAAAAGTCTGTTCACCTCCCACTGAGAAGTAGAGAGGAACATATAACGATGTTATATAAGACTAAATAAATATAAGAAAAAGTCTGTAATATTTTTGTTTCATGAACTCATAGTGATTTAAAAAAATTAATTCCATCATTTTCTCAAGACAAATTTTACTAACATTTTTTTAAAGCTCTGAGACTTATAGATTCTGAGATATAGCCGGTGACCTTTCTTATTCGGACACTCGGTACATAAAATTGGATTGGATAAATGCCCGTTTTTTTTTATATATATATTTTTGATATATCTAAACAATTGTTTTAAGTAAATTTTAATCGGTATTATTTGACTCATATTTTTAATCATACTAAATTTAAAATGTGTGTGTTATTTTTTAAATGATTTATTTAATTAAGTATTTAAAATATTTTTTATTTTTGATATTTGAATATTTATCAGGAATTATATTTTTAGAAATAATTGCGCATTAAATGCGAATGTCTATTAATTGTTAAGATATTTTTTTTTAAATAAACAAACAAAAAAGATTAAAATGGGATCTTTTTTGCGTATTAATGAATACCGAAAGAAATTTTAAATATCTACTTTAAAATAACAAAATCAGATAATTTTCCAATGTAAAGATATTAACATTGAAAATCGTTATTGTTTTTTTGGGAAGTCAGGGTAGGTGTGTGGTACCATTAGATACCAATCGGGGCAAATTTGATTCCTTATTGTTTTGTTCATATATTCCTTGTATTTTATATAAACAAAATAATGATTAAAATTTTGCTTTATTATATTTATATATCTCAAAAAAAATTAATTTTATATTTATTAAAATATACTTTTAAAATATTTTTTCGTATAAAGTATAATATATAGTCAAGGTTATTACAAAAATAAATCCTGCGTGCACACTGTATTTTCAATGGTGTATTTATTCTCAAAATATACGGGCAGCAGTGCATTGTGCAGTGCGAACTGCATGCGTGTGCAATAAGGTTTTCGGCTATACTCGCAAAAAACGACTTCGACACGATTCAAATTCGTTTTTATTGGCTGTGAATTCGCTGTACGGTTCTGCTTTCGCTCTACCTCGTCCCCATCCCTGATGCCCCTGAGAATTTCAAATGATTGTACTGATCCCTCTAGTTGACTTAATAGAGACTTCAATTTTTTCTAGCCTTAGAATCATATTAGAGCGTCGAGGTCCCATCATAGCTTTCAACGTGTAACAGCTAACTCCAAAATCTTAACCTTAAAATTTTAACGTTTAATGAAATGTGCATGCAAAATCTAGTTTTCGGGAATTTCAGAATAGATGAATATTGGTGAGTATATGTTCAATAACAGACTTTTATCGTTGAATGTGAAGTTTATAAAGAAGCCTCTCTACGTGTCCTGTTGATAGCTAGGGTGCGCATCGTGGATTTCCCGATGAGAATCATTACCCCCATGGACCTATGAATATCAGGACGTAGCGTAGGATCGATAGGAGGGTGGGAGACCGCCATTTTTGTATGCCAACTTATTGGCGCCACATTTAAAATGTGAAGTTCCAATTTCACATTTCAAAGTTGCTACCCGCCCACCCACTAAGTGGGAAGCACAGGATTAGAACAGGATGATGCCCCTTTAGGAAACACTAATTTTTAGTCTCGTAACGTTATTTTCGTATTTTTCGAGTTATTTTGATTTGTTAAGTTAAATATATACATATATTTTCATAATCAAAAAATTTACAGCGAGGATTTTACTGACGAATTTAATATTAATCAAATGATTTTATTTTTAGCTTAAAAAACAGTGAACAGCATAAAAATCTTCACACATAATAGCATTTAATAAAGTTCTCTGCTTTGGTTAGTAACAACACAGTTAGTAAAATATATATATGGTTAAAAAAAAACTGTTAGATTCGTCCCCATGTTTTCCATTGTAAATTAACCATCACCGGATATCTATTTCTTCATCTAAAATTAAAAAAAAAAAAGAAATCATCACAATAAACTCCCTTTTTATTAGAGAAACGAAATAATGATTTAATTTTTCAGAAAAATTATTCGCAAATCAATTCTGAGTATGTTTTATCAAGATTGGCTTAAATCTAGTATTGATCCTACATTCCGGCGTGAAGTAAACATTAAGCTTCGTGGCAAAACGTATAATACAAAGTACAACCACGAGATGGTCTTTGTTATTAGTTTAGGTTACGGCCAGGTTTTGTATAGATTAAATGAAATAACAGCGGAACTTTCTTAATTGAAAGAAATTTGGTCAGGTGGATGGACCACCCAAACCTATAGTTATGGAGTTAACACCATAACGGGCTTAACTAAATTGCGCAAGATTGTTCCAATTTAAAAATGCGCAGAAATCAACTTGTTTAGGTTTATGATGTATACTCTGCAACTTTTCGTTCAAACAATTTTCTTCAAACTGTCAAACAAATTTCTTACAATTCAGTCCAATTTAAGGTTATGTTCAGCCAAAACGGGCTTGAACTAAATTGCGTAAAGGATTGTTCGATTTAAAAAAATATTTTTAAAAAATTGTCTAAATTTCGATACTCTGCTACTTTTGTTTGAAGCAATTTTCTCTAATCTGTCAAAAATATTAGCGACTGGCTGAAAGACCTCCGGTCGATAGCCGATTCATCTACAGAATATAATTCTAATTTTTATATATTATTGTACATACATATACACATTTGAATAAAGATGGTTAGTTAGTTATTAGCGACATTTTAATCCAATTTAAGGTTATGTTCCGCCATATCGGGCTTAAACTAACTTGCGTAAAAGATTGTTCGAATAAAAACGTGTGCAGAAATCATTATAAAAAAACTTGTCTAGATTTTTACACTCTGCTACTTTTGTTTTAGACAATTTTCTTCAAACTGTCAAAAAATTTGCTGATAGTTTAGTCCAAATTAAGGTTATCTTCCGCCGAAAAAAGGCTTGAACTAAATTGCGTAAAAGATTGTTTGAATTAAAAAAGTGTACAGAAGTCATTACAAAAAAATTGTCTATATTTCGACACTCTGCTACATTTGTTTAAAACAATTTTCTCCAATCTGTCATAAATATTGCCGACATTTTAATCCAATTTAAGGTTATGTTCCGCCATATCGGGCTTAAACTAAATTGCTTAAGAGATTATTCCAATATAAAAATATGCAGAAATCCCTATAAAAAACTTGTCTAGATTTCTATACTCTGCTACTTTTGTTTCAGACAATTTTCTTACAACTGTCAAAAGATTTGCTAACAGTTTTGGATTGAACTGTCAGCAAATTTTTTTAAGGTAATGTTCAGCCAAAACAGGCTTGAACTAAATTGCGTAAAAGATTGTTCGATTTAAAATGTGTACAGAAATCATTACAAAAAAATTCATTACTCTGTTACTTTTGTTTGAAAAAAAAAATATCTCCAAACTATCAAAAAAATTCGACATTTTAATCCAATTTAAGGTTATGATCCGCCATATCAGGCTTAAACTGAATTGCGCAAAATATTGTTCAAATTAAAGTGTAGAAATCACAAAAATAAGACAGTTCAGTCTAATTTAGGTTATATTTCACGAAAATGTGCTTATACTCAAATTGCAAAAAAAATGTTGAAATCAAAAAGCCCGCAAAATTCAATGTTAAACTTGATTTCGAGGGAAAAATGTTTGAATTAAAAAGTGCGCAGATTTCGAATCTCGACAATTTTAATTCGAGAAGATATTATGCAGTTCTCGAAACGAATCGTAGTGTATACTCGAAGAAATTGAATCTTTTCGAAATAATTCTAGCTGAAAAAAAAAATCACCCTTTAAAATCTCTAACATTGTTTTACAAACGACCTGGATCGTTATACCTGAAATTGATCGTGCGCCTTTATCTAAATCTCATTCGTAATACCGAAAGTACGAAATAATAATAATAACTCTTTATTTCCCAACCGATACATAGATTTAGATAGGGATTTATTTACACGTGAATTTGACAGTTGTGTACGACCGAAACGTGCGATCAATTTCAGGAGTAAGGGTCCTGTATTACGAGAAAACGTACTTACTAAACTCCAGTGTCACAATTCGAGATTAAATCATGCATTAAATAAGGGAAGGCACAGTAACGGACAAACATTTGCACATAAATGTAAGGAAATTGCATTTATTAAAAAAAAACATATTCTGAAAACAATGAAAATTACAAAAGCACGCACACAAAAGCACAATTAATACTCAGTTATTTAAAAAATGTACTACTAAAGTCCGGATCGTTAATTCTGGCTTCAATTACAATGTGTTGATGTAGGAAAGAAATAAATACTTACGAAATTAATCATGTTATTTTATTAATTGTTGAGGCTTCTACTTTGCTATACATTGTAATTTAACTTCAATAAATGAAACACTTATTTTCTTAGATCCAAGGTAGACAAACAAAGTAAACAGTTAAATTACTTGGTAGTCCATATCAAATTTAAATGTAACTATTACTATGTTTTTACCACTTTTATAAAAAATAATACATATATTGATATAATAATCAAATTTAAATGAAACGACAAAAAAAAAACGTAGAAATAATTGAATAATTGATTTAAGCTGCACCATTCGTGTAAATCATTAACAGAATTTTGTAAATCATAGCAGTGATTCATGAAATAGTTTTACATGTTTTTAAAACAAAGTAGAAGCCTCATCAATCAACAAAAGTATTTAATTTATTAAAAATTATATAATTTTGCTTTTACCTTAGATAGTAAAATTATTGGTTATTGCTTCATTTTAAAATAAGCCATAATCGAAGAGTATAAAAGAGACACTTAATTAAACCGATTATTACGATTATAATCATGTTATTTTGACACCAAAGACCATTGTTATCATTCTAGTTTGACGCTATAGTTACTGTAGATTACTATTATCAGTCAATTTTGACTTTAAAGACACCACAAGCCATTACAATCATTCTATTTTGACTCTTAAAGTCATAACAGACTGCTATTATCAATCAATTTTGACTCTAAAGTCATAACAGACTGCCATTATCAGTTAATTTTGACTTTAAAGTCACCACAGGCCAATACAATCATTCTATTTCGACTCTAAAGTCATCACAGGCCATTACAATCATTCTATTTTGACTCTAAAGTCATAACAGACTGCTATTATAAGTCAATTTTGACTTTTAAGTCACCACAGACCATTACAATCATTCTATTTTGACTTTAAAGTCATAACAGACTGCTATTATCAGTCAATTTTGACTCAAAAGTCACCACAGGCCAGTACAATCATTCTATTTCGACTCTAAAGTCATAACAGACTGCTATTATCAGTCAATTTTGACTCTAAAGTCATAACAGACTGCTATTATTAGTCAATTTTGACTTTTAAGTCACCACAAACTATTACAATCATTCTATTTTGACTCTAAAGTCATAACAGACTGCTATTATCAGTCAATTTTAACTCTAAAGTTCAAAGAGACTGCTATTATCAGTCAATTTTGACTCTAAAGTCACCACAGGCCATTACAATCATTCTATTTTGACTTTAAAGTTATAACAGACTGCTATTGTCAGTCAATTTTGACTTTTAAGTCACCACAGACTATTACAATCATTCTATTTTGACTCTAAAGTAATAACAGACTGATATTATCAGTCAATTTTGACTTTAAAGTCACCACAGGGCATTACAATCATTCTATTTTGACTCTAAAGTCACCACAGACCATTACAATCATTCTATTTTTACTCTTAAGTCATAACAGACTGCTATTATCAGTCAATTTTGACTCTAAAGTCATAACAGACTGCTATTATTAGTCAATTTTGACTTTTAAGTCACCACAGACCATTACAATCATTCTATTTTGACTCTAAAGTCATAACAGACTGCTATTATAAGTCAATTTTGACTCTAAAGTCACCACAGGCCATTACAATCATTCTATTTTGACTCTAAAGTCATAATAGACTGCTATTATCAGTCAATTTTGACTCACTCACCACAGGCCATTACAATCATTCTCTTTTGACTTTAAAGTCACCACAGACCAATTATTATCATGATACGCCAAGAACCACTCATCCTTTATATATAATGCTAATAAAATATCACGAAGCATGCAGTCGATGTTTTTTCATCAAACCAGTATGAGTTTATTAATAATTTGCAGGCGTCTTTATATTAACTGTAATTTACACCAATTAGTATGTAAATAATTATACCATTTATGTTTAGTTTATAAGTGAATTAGTATTATCCTTTTGTAATTGAACTTTGATCTGTTGTGTAAATAAATAAATAAAATAATAAATTAAAAAAATGCAATACCAATGTAACGTCACCCATACGTGGGGCTATAACAAGCAAAATAATTATTGAAGTAACAATATTCACATGACTTCAAATAAACTAACCTTTCGCAATTTTCTGCATTGCAGTACCCGCAAATGTTCGCATGCAAATTTTTGCGAGTGATTTAAAATAACCCCCCCCCCCCCCCCCTTTACATTTCTAAATTCGAATAATATCAATTTAAAAAAAGAGTATCGTTGTATAATTAAATATTAATAATAAAACTGGGAACAAATAACTAACCAACAAGCTGTACAAAACAATAACAAATGGAATATCATGCAGCGGCTTGACAACGAAACACACAATGCGGCTTAAATGGTGTGTACCTCTTGCAGGACAGTCGGCTCTCTGCTGTCTCGGGCCTTGAACAACTTTTGAGGGCCGACGATCTTCAACACCCTGTGGACACAAAAAAGTCAGTTTTAATGCTTAATAATATTATACCTGGCTGAAATTATTAAAAATGTTAAAAAAATATTAGTGAAACCACACTTGTAAGGAATAAAGATGTAAATATATATAATATTATAGCTACTTTTTGTTGTAACGCTAGTGATAGGTATTTAGATGTGAAATTATTAATGATATTATATGATGGTCTTGATTTTCGAGTAGAACTTACGTATTCTTTGATCTTGGAGGCGTTCACTTCGTGGTACATTTTCAATTTTGATGTAAAAAATACACTTAAATTTTTTATACCACTTTTATTTTACTTTCAAACTTGGTAGGATAATGATTACCATGTAATTGAAACTAGTCACTAAAGTAAAATAAAAGTGAGATGAAAAAGTTAAGTATTTTTTTTTTTTACATGAAAATAGAACTTACATATTTTTATCGTATTTGAAATAAAGATTTATT
Source organism: Philonthus spinipes (assembly GCA_963082785.1). Taxonomy (NCBI): domain Eukaryota; kingdom Metazoa; phylum Arthropoda; class Insecta; order Coleoptera; family Staphylinidae; genus Philonthus; species Philonthus spinipes. The sequence continues at coordinate 12,794,447 of OY720311.1, forward strand.
TTAACTTATATAACATCGTTATATGATCCTCTCTACTTCTCAGGTATGAAATAAAGATTATTACTAATATCAAGTAAATTACTTACCTCAAACGCGTCCGTAAATAAACAAAAATTAAATTATATGAATAAAAATTATTTATGCACAAATACTAAATAGTAACTTACGTGTTAAAAACTATAGGAAAATAGACGGCTATGTATGTTAGGGGTACCAAAGGGAATACCGCCATCCATGATTCCTTTGTTTTGTTCGCCAGAGCAATTGCACATAATTGCCCACAACGTTCTGCCGTCATCCTTTTATCCGTCGGTTGTGTCGTTATACCATATTTCTATAATAAATTAAATATATCAGAAATATAATTATTTAGGCAGAAAAAATTAACTCTGGTCGATAGCTCAGACAGACTAACATGTATTGTAATTATTTATGTTATATTATTTTGTATTATCTGTTGTCTGATTACTTTTTACAAAGATGTGTCTATATATATAAAAAATGTTTTTAAAAGCAACCTTCGATTTTTATTCATCAGAATGGCTATTGGAATCGTCGAGAAAAACAGTTTTTTGCAAATAACTTTTAATCTATTAAGAATTGAGGTAGGGTTGAAAAAAATGTTTATTTTTTAAGGTTTGGTATAAAAATTGCTTTCAATTCACCTTGAAAAAGTGCCTCAAGAACATGCAATTCTCATTTCGATAAAGTAATAAATAAATGAGATATTAATAAAAATCTAAAATGGGAAATATTGAATTTTTGGCTATAACTTGAAAACAAAAGGCGATAGCTAACTTCTGTTTTCGCCATTGAGTTTGTCTTGAGAAAAGAGCTGGAAGATGCACTATCCATTTTTTTTCTATCTCCGCTAATAACCGAGATTCCCTATAGTAACACGCAATTTGGGCCACCGCTTACAATTTTTTTTTTAAATTAATCTACATTCCAAAAAGAAATAAATCTTATCAATCTTACCTCTCCTGGATTCTCTGTAAAACTCTCCTGCAGAAAATTAGTGAACGTCGGTCCAGGACACAAAAGAGTAACGGTCACATGGTTGCCCGTCTTCTCAGTTCGTAAACAGTTCATGTAGCCCTAAACAAAGTCGACTGTTAAAAAAAATGATTATCGAAAAACAAAAGGGAGGGGGGACCTTTCAGTTAAGAAACTATAATCTAAAAAGAATAAATTTGCCATACTTTAATTTGTTTGATATAAATCACATGGATTATTATTGTCAGTTACGTTACTCCAGCATTTCCACCACTATATCTTATAATCATATAGTATAATCTTATAGTCACCCCTGATTAGTTATTCTTTATAGTTTAAGAACTTTTCTTTATTAATTTGTATTAAATTATATATTTGAAATAATTAAATTAAAGTCACTGTATTTCACTATTTACACGAAAAATTGACTTTGAAGTCACTGTAAATCACTATTTACACAAGAAATTGACTTCGAACTTACTGTAGGTCACTATTATTGCTTAAAATTAACTTTAAAATCACTTTATGTCATTATTTATATGAGAAATTGAGTTTGAAGTCATTTCAAGTCATTATTATTGCTTGAAATTGACTTTCAAACCACTATATGTCACTATTTACACGAGAAATTGACTTTAAACTTACTGTAGATCACTTTGAAATGAACTTTAAAGTCACTTTATGTAACTATTTACATGAAAATTTGACTTTGAAGTCACTGTAAGTCATTATTATTACTTGAAATTGACTTTGAAGTCACTATATGTCACTATTTTCGCTTGAAATTGACTTTGAAGTCACCATATGTCACTATTTTCATAGGAAATTGACTTTGAACTTACTGTAGGTCACTATTATTGCTTGAAATGAACTTTAAAGTCACTTCATGTAACTATTTACATGAGAATTTGACTTTGAAGTCACTGTAAGTCATTATTATTACTTGAAATTGACTTTGAACTTACTGTAGGTCATTATTATTGTTTAAAATTGACTTTAAAGTCACTTTATGTCACTATTTACATGAGAAATTGACTTTGAAGTCTCTTTAAGTCATTATTATTGCTTGAAATTGACTTTAAAGCCACCATATGTCACTATTTTCACGAGAAATTGACTTTGAACTTACTGTAGGTCACTATTATTGTTTGAAATGAACTTTAAAGTCACTTTATGTCACTATTTACATGAGAAATTGACTTTTAAATCACAATTTTCACGAGAAATTGACTTTGAACTTACTGTGGGTCACTATTATTGCTTGAAATTAACTTTAAAGTCACTTTATGGAACTATTTACATGAGAAATTGACTTTGAACTTACTGCAGGTCACTATTATTGCTTAAAATGAACTTTAAAGTCACTGTAAGTCATTATTATTACTTGAAATTGACTTTGAAGTCACTGCATGTCACTATTTCCACGTGAAATATACTTTGAAGTCACTATTTTCACATGAAATTGACTTTGAAGTTACCGTATGTCACTATTATCATAAGAAATTGACTTTGAAGTCACTGTAAGTCATTATTATTACTTGAAATTGACTTTGAAGTCACTATATGTCACTATTTTCGCGTGAAATTGACTTTGAAGTCACCGTATGTCACTATTTTCATAAGAAATTGACTTTGAACTTACTGTAGGTCATTATTATTGCTTAAAAAGAACTTTAAAGTCACTTTATGTCACTATTTACATGAGAAATTGACTTTGAAGTCACTTTAAGTCATTATTATTGCTTGAAATTGACTTTAAAGCCACCATATGTCACTATTTTCACGAGAAATTGACTTTGAACTTACTGTAGGTCACTATTATTGCTTAAAATGAACTTTAAAGTCACTGTAAGTCATTATTATTGCTTGAAATTGACTTTGAAGTCACTGTATGTCACTATTTCCACGTGAAATATACTTTGTAGTCATTATTTTCACATGAAATTGACTTTGAAGTTACCGTATGTCACTATTATCATAAGAAATTGACTTTGAAGTCACTGTAAGTCATTATTATTGCTTGAAATTGGCTTTAAAATCACTGTACGTCACTATTTACTATTTAATTTTTAAATCTAAGATACACACACAAAGAAGATACAACACCCATGGTTTCCAGAATGAGTAATCTCCGAAAGAAGACACTCACCCTGGCCGGGACTCGAACCCGCATATCCGCAGTAAGCGAATTGCCACGACCAGCGCCTTGACTGCTCGTCCACCGCAGCCCCAAGCTTTTATAAACAATATTAAATTAGCTTAACTACTTATTAGGATACACTCTTCACGTCTAAGTGCCCGTCTTTAAAACAAACAATTTTTACAAAAACCCGTTTTACTCACATGAGTAAAATTATTCAATTTTTAAATACATACATGAATGGCATGTTTGGAACCGGTGTAAGTTCCAGAATACGGTACCCCGATGACGCCGGCCAGACTCGAGGTTACTGCAATGTGGCCGTAGCCCTTGTGGTTGAAGTGTTTGACGGCTATCCTGGACAGGTTGATCACGGAAAACACGTTCAGGTCGAAGAGCTGTTTGTCGACAGTCACGTCAATGTTCTCCCACAGTGCACGTTGGGATCGTCCGGCATTGTTGAACAGAATGTCAACGCCGCCAAAATGCCGGACGGCATGGTCGAAGTGCCGCTTGTGCGAGTCCAAATCGCATATGTCCATGGTCAGGACTAGGATGTCACGTTCGGATAATGAACCATTTGATACGGCTAGGAACAAAAAAACATTTTAAAATAAGAACTATAATTTTAATAATACTTGAAGTAAGTATAATTGTTTATTTTATAAATATATACAGGGTGAGTCATCAAATCCAGCATTAATTTATTAATGAAACTTGCTTGACTACTGAAGACACGGATTATCAGCCCATTATCAAGAGAATTAAAAATTGAGTTTATTTAAAGTCCGAAGTGGTTCAGGTAAAAAGAAACAATCAAACTGATTCAGATAACAAACAAAATGAGAATATCTTTCTGGATAGGAGTAAAAATAAATTTTTATGCTTATATAACAATAATTTGTATAGAAAAAGATATATTGGGCTAAATCCGTGAGACCTCTGGTCGATAGACCAGACAGACTAACACCTACAGGTATTGTAATTATTTATATTGCTATATTGTTAAAATTATCTGTATAGTCTGAATGAAGATGTGTTTATATATAAGATATATTGATTTTCGATTTGTGCGGCAAACAAAATAATTCCGGTCCCAGCATTCGCTAACATATTTAGATTTATTACAGTAATTAATTTGTGACAACAAACAACAACTTTACTTATTGCCGCAGTGTATAATTACCCAGACATGTGGCCTTTACGCGTTCCAACTCATTTCTCCTCCGAGCCGCCAAAACCAACTTTACACCGTGTCTGGCGAGAGCAATCGCAGTCTGTTCCCCAATTCCACTCGACGCTCCAGTTATAAAAACCACTTTACCTTTCAACCTGCCTGAAATTTAATTTTTAATATACAGCATTAAAAAGGGATCAAACAGTATTCACCTATGTGAAACGTGAAAATATTATTTTTAAAGTTATTTCTGACTATGTATACAAAAAATTGGTGTAATAAATGGAAGACGACGCAAGCGCCATCTTTTGCCTAATTTCATGTGGCATCGTAAACGATTCGAGTCTACAAGGTAGAAAACCGAGAATCGTTGTTTCATCCACTAAAGGAAGGCGAACTTTTTCTGTTTATGAGAATTATTAAATTATTATCGTGAAGTTGTTTACAGTCGATAGAAATCACAGAAAGAGATGATTAGATAGAGATTTTAGGGTGCAATCATGATTAACTAATAAGAGAATTTAATCGGAATCAGTGCAAGTGGACATTAATCTCTTAAATAATAATTTCAATATACTATATGATCAAGAAGAAGAAATTTTTACAACACCATATGAACGAAAACTACAGTGCTTTTATTTTCTTTGTATATTTTACATTTTGTTGGCATCAGTGAAAAAAAAACAAATAAAACAACATGTGTCATTATTTATCAATTCAATTTGTTAGAATAACATAACCTACAGCGTGTGGTTACTTTTATTATCAACATCATTTTTTTTATAAAAAAAATTCAAAGCACTCTAGAGGAGAAAAGTTCTTGTTCATATGATACAAATCTTACTTACTAATAGATTAGAATAATTATACATATATGCTAATTTAAAAACACATTTAACTTTGTATTACTAAATTATTTATGTAAAAAAAAATTATTGAAATGGCATACACTGAATAAAGAAATTAGTTGTAACAACTGATATGACAACGTAAATGGAATTAAAATCAGATATTTAAAGCTCATTAATTTTTAAAACGAAAATTGTTTCGATAAAATCTTTAATATCTCAAAATGTAGTTATTTTATTTTTCATTTACGGCTTCAGATTTCTATTTAAAAACAAAATATATTCTTTTTACCCGACACCATATGGTAAAAGGGGATACTGATTATATATATATATATATATATATATATTATATTCAGTGTAATCAATTGAATCCTTAATATTTTTATTTAATTTATTTAAATAACTGTGACCAAGTGAATGAATACTCTTTTCTATTTATATCAATAATTTTGTGCGAAATTGGTATACAAAATTTTATATACAAAATTCAACGATTAATTATAACAAATAAATAAAGAGCAATGTTTGTTCCTTTTTTCTTTAACATCAATAATTTTATTTAGAATTTGCTTTTAAAAAAATTGTACAAAATTGAATGATCATTAATTGATTTGCTCCGCTCTTTGATGAAATTTAGACCTAGGAGTTGAAACCACCAAAAATTAAAAACGCAATAATAAAATAAAAAGCAATGTTTGTTCCCTTTTTTAACATAATTTCGTTCAAATTTGCTTTTTAAAGATTAATATAAAATTCGAGGATCATTAATTAAATAAAAATTAATAAATAACAATCAAACTCAAAACTGGCTAATGCCGGTAAATGAGTGTCGATTATGAATAAATAAAAACCAATGTATGTGCCGTTTTTTTTATAATAATTTTGTTCGAATTCTCCTTTCAAAAACCTACACAACACTTAAGGATCATTAATTAAAATAAACAAATCACTTACCTACGGATTTTCCGAATCTCTCATAAAACGCCAACTCCAGATCGCAATCAATAATCAATGAAATCAACGTGTAAAATAACCCATAACAAAAAACACCAGCTCCGATTATTCCCCAAAACATCTTCAACCCGCTTCTCTCGAATCTCAATATAGAAATGATTTACAAGCAACAGTACAGCGACTCCGCTTCCAGATAAGCAGCCACTCTACATCAACATTAAAGATAACAAAACGGGAGATAAGGAATTGATGTTGTAAACAACAATTCTTTCAGAGGTATTAATACATTTTCTTTTTAATTAAAAACTCAGATAAAACCTACTAGTCATTTTAGGTCACGCAACTTTAAATGTAATGAATATACGAATGTGAATTATCTGTGTAAATAGGTTGTTTAATTGAAGGTTATGCATCCTTCAAATGGATTTCTTTTATGAATCGCAAATTGAACTTAATTATCATATTTTTCTTAGAGATTGTAATAGATTTATTTTTATTTAATTGCTTATTGTTGAAATTAATTTTGTATTTTAGAACTTGTAAAAACGTTAATTGATTCCAATTAAAAATAATTGTAATAGAAAACGGGTAAATCATAGAAAACCTAACTTAAAAAAGAGATAGACAAATTATTAGTGAATAATCATCATTTATTACAGATTTTTTTTATAATTACAGTTTTCCGTACATAATTATAAAGTATTTACAGTATTCTGTTAATTCGCAACTTTACAGATTTTTAATTTGATTACAGTTTTCTATACATTAACAATTTTACAAATTTCTATTAAATTACAGTTTTCTATTTATTAACAATTTTACAGATTTTTAACAAAATTACAGATTTCTGTATAATCACAGTTTTCTATAAGAAAATACAGTTTTCTGTGCATTAGCAATATTACATATTTCTGCATAATTACAGTTTTCTATATTTAACAATCTTTACAGATTTTTTTAGAAAATTACAGTTTACTATACATTAGCAACTTTACAGAAATATGTTTTTAGGATATTTACAGTTTTCTACTAATAAGTATCACTAAATCATAGAAAATTATTAGAATAATATACAATAAATTAAAAATTGGTTTATTTCTTTCTTTACTTTTTATTTATCAATAACAAACTAAATTCTTAAAACTAATAGACCGATATATACATATACATAAGAGGGATTATCGAAAAAAAAAACAGAAATTAATTAAGGAGTTGAAGTTAAGACACTCAGAAGTATGAACAATTAATAATTTAGGATGTTGAGTCTTTAAAGTATACATACAAGGTGAGTCATTTATCTTGAAACACTCAAATATATGAACAATTTATGTTTTTATGATGTTGATACTTTAAAGTATACATACAGGGCAAGTCGCTTATCTTCACACATTCAAATATCGCAAATATTCATGATTTTATGATGTTAATTCTTTAAAATATACATATAGGGTAAGTCTTTTATCTTGAAACAATCATTATAACCTTTTTTCTTTTAGATAAGAGAGATTATCGGGAAAACCAAAAAGTAATTAAGAAGGCAATGGGTTGCAGAGAATGGCGGAGGATTTACATTTTTTGGGTAATATATTAAGTAACGTTAATTTTTGTTGTTTTTACATAAAATTTTTCTCAGATCAAAAAAATGTTGTTGCATTATGCAATATTTTATTGATATGCAGCAGCAGGTGTACATTATGTAATTCAATGTCCGGCGTGGGTATTTGCTCGGGAAGTAGTTGTTTTAATGTGCATTTGTTTAACGTACTTACGTAAGTAAGTCAATAGTCACAGAGCTAAATGTGGAAATAATTTATTAATTATTTTCAAATCATTTTTATTTAATAATTTATCCTGTTTATTATTCTAGAAATTTAACATTTATATTTTGTACATTTCTATGGCCTCAAGTATATTTAATTTTAGTGATTGTACTATTTTAATACTTTTATATTTGCGAAGCCAATGATTTGTTTTATTGTGATAACGTATGCTATAATAATTGTTTATTACAATTTTTAATGTTAATGTTTATTATTCATAATGTATATAATTAAATGAAATATCTGTTTTCTTAGTATTAAACTAAATTGTAAATGGTCAGCCATATATTGAATAAATATATTTATTTATTCAATATATATATATTTTATATATATTTATTTTATTGAATATATGAACAATATTTATTTATTAATAATTATTGTTCACTCAAAAGATGTGATCTGTTGTTATTGTTAGCTATAGCTGATTTTTCTGGATTTTTATATTTAAAATGATATTCGTGTTCTTTGATTGAATCTGTTTAAAAATAAAATATTTTACTGCAAATGTGTATACAAAGTTGCATAGCTTTTAATATTTTAAACTATGCAATTTTGTATACATCGTTGGAAAAACTTAACCGTGCAATAATATAATTATGCAACCATTTGAACGCGCACACATGTACACTAACTCGCACACTCAAACACTAAACAAGGCCGTCCTTGATTTTAGATAATAAAAACTTCCGAGAGCGCCGTGTTTAGAAAATTCCGCAGCAGTGCACTAACCTATTTTACACTTGATTGAATCCGCACGTCCGTCGCGGTGGCCCGGGCCTTTTAACAAACACGCACCGCCATATTGTCCGACGTTTGTTTACCCTATTCACGCCCCACGACTTTCCTGGCTCGCCCTGTACGTTAGGGGCGGCGAGCGATCGGCTCGGGGACGTTTCGACGCGGGGCAGTTTCGAGACGGGAAGCGCGCGAGGGTCGGTGATCGATGCCGGGGGCTCAACAAGGGACGCGTTGCGCTCGTTAGCGAGGGGATGATTTGAAAGAAGCGAGAGGAGTTTTTTTGTTAAAAAAAAATAATAATAACGATGATTCCGTGCGGGTTCGTCTGAGTGCGGCAAAGGGGGAAGAAAAGGGGGTGCGCTCGTGAGCGTGGGCGAAGACCTTCTTCTGTGCCTCCACACGACATCCTGTGATTCTTGACCTGGGTCAACCTACCCATGTTTGTTCTTGTTGTTGTAACTGTAAGTTTGGATCGCGTTTTCCGTTAACGCACGATTTTAAATTGTTCAATTTAATTTGATTAACAATCAGCTTTATTAAATAGGTTATTGTAATAATTTTTTAACTCATGAATAATCTTAATTTATCTAATATTTTATTATCTATGCATTTTATAATATAAAACATCAATAAAAAATTATTAAAAATCTGCAAATAAAACACAATTTAAAATTCAATTCCCCTGAATTTAGATTCTTCAATAATTTAGACTAAATTATTGAAGAATCTAAATTATTCAATCTAACCTGTGTTTTTATTTCTAAATATTAGCAGATTTTTAATAATTTATCCATATTAATTATTACAATAATAATTAAGAAAAATAAATCATATTTAATATAAAATAACCCTACACCGAAGGCTTTCATATTTTTTCTTTAATTTATTTTTTAGCACTAGTGATAAAAACAAATAAAACATCACATGTGTCAATCAGGGGCCTTATTCCTGAAATTGATCACACATTTTGGTCGTATGCAACTGTCAAATTCTCTTGTAATTCCTATCTAAACGACAGATTTCATACGACGAATTTCAGGAATACAGGCCCTGGGCTATGCCAAACTGGGAATGTTAAATTTAAAGTTAATGTTTTTAATTAACTTCACATTCTATAAATAACAAGTGAATGAATAATACTCTTACCTATTTAAATAATTTCATTTTGTATTTTTTTATGTGATAAAGGTATTATTATAATTATTAAAAAAAATAAAATAAATGAAACACTTTTTTACTTTGTTTGTATAACTCTGATTATTAAAGTTGAATTACAATGTATAACAAAGTAGAAGCCTCAACAATTAACAAGTTAAAAATATATATCTGCTACAAAAGTTGCTTGGATTGTGATGATCAAAAATAACTTATATATTAAACATAACGTTTCTTTTCCACTTTATATTTCTTCTTTCTTAATCTTATCCTCTTTTACCCGTATTGGGTGTCGAGGTTATTCCACTTTATATTTAATTAATTTAAATTATACCTCTATGTTCTACATTGAAAATTTCTACAATTCATAGATATAAATATAATTTAAAAGGTATATCAATTTAATTTAATTAACATTTTTCTTACGGAATTGCCCTGATTATTTATCAAATCAAATTCTTCAATTTTTTTGAATAACATAACCTATTGTGTGTGGTTACTTTTATTGCCAACATAATTTTTTTTTTAATAAATAAATTCAAAGCACTGTAGATGAAAAAAGTTCTCGATCATATGGTATTTAAATACAGGGTTAGCTGAAATTACCGGAACACCTAATTAATTCTCCAGCAGTAAAACATTTCAGAAAAAAAATCTTAATTATAAACAATCTATCATCCAAAATATTTTTTTAATTTACTGTGGCAAAATTGCAAAATTCATGTTTTGCAATTGATTTCAAAATTTATATTATTCAAAAATTTTGAAAACAATTGCCATAGTAAATTAAAAAAATATATTTGGAAGATAGCAATCAACCCATTATTATTAAATTTTTCCTTTGTAATTTTGTATTTTTTATTTCAGCATCAAAGCCCGATTCACAATCACCCATGAACAAGATCAGAAATGGAAAAGATAAACCATTCAATTTACGTATATCAAATCATAATAATAATATATACAGGGTGGCACAAGATTCTGGTGAAGTCTAATATCTCGGTTATTAAGAAATATACAAAAAAATGTTACTTACATTATTAGTAGCTACTGTCAAACTTCACATTTTAAAATTAGTTTCATATATACAGGGGGTCCAATAATCACGTGATGTATCAAACATATGTTTTGTTAAATGGAATGATATATTTTTTAAGAAGATTTTCGATTTTACCTTTAAAAATAATCATTTTTTATATAAGATTTAATAGGTCAATTTTTCATATTTTAAAAGTTATAAACAAATGAATGTTGAAATCGATAGATGTTCAGAGCCTAATATTTCAATAATGAAAAATTAAATAAACATCCTGTCAACGCCACACAAATGCAAAAATACTTAATAATAAAAGAAATACTCTTTTTTTTCTCTTAAAACAAATTTTTATATACAAGGTGAAGCAATACGCAAAATAATTTTTTTCTCTTTCTACTTAAATGGGACACCCTATATTTTTTATGCTATTTTAATAGAAAATTGATCACTCTTCATTTTTTATATAACATATTAAATAGCTACCGTTTACTGTTTTTGGGAGATTTAATCTCAAATACAAATTTGGTATAGAATTTTTAACCAAAGTAGGCCGCGCCAGAACAACTAATTTATTTAGTTAAGGTAGGGCGATTGTGAATCGATACTATTCTGTTCTTGTTCCCGGCCAATTGTAAAATCGGCTCTAAATCGAAAATAATTTATTATTGAATTTTTCCGACATAATTTCATATTTTTTTATTAATCTCATTTCTTCTTTCTTTACAGGTAGTCCAATTATTAAGATTAAAATGAAGCCAAGGAAAGGGCCCGATGTCCTTACGACGACGGTGATCGTGTTTCTCATAGGGAATGGTAATTATTTAAAAAAAAATTTTTATTGTAAATAATTACATTCTTTTGATAATGGCGGCCAACTTCTTGTTTCTCTCCTCAGCAATGCTGAGTTTCACACACTTTCCACGTGGGAAATCGAAGGAGTCTTGATGGCGTTTTCTGTTTTTATTTATTTTGTTGGTGGATAATTTTATTTATTTATTTTGTCTTATATAACATCGTTATATGTTCCTCTCGACTTCTCAGTGTGAGGTGTGGATAATTTTAATAATCTAATTCATGAACGTAATTATATAATTTATAAACAAGTTCAAGTGTTAAGTCTTGTGTGTAATGTGTTTTACATTTACTGAAGATTTTAAATAAAAAAACCGCCACTTTTTTATTTAAAATCTTCAGTAAATAGAAATGTAAAACACATTTTCACAATATATTTATTTATGCCCGATTGCACCGTAACATTTAAGTGAGGCATTTCTGTTGCACCGCATGCGTATGAACGCAAAGCTGCCCTTAAATTTAAATTGACGAATATATAAATATATCATTCTGTATTTTTAAATTTTTAGGAAAAAGAATGTTTTTAAATTTATTGGGGAAAACACCAACACAAATAATGATTTTTATAGGTTATAAATGCAAACATACACTCCGCGCATGCGAATTAAGTTAGCTACACAAATTCCCCCAGATTTCCCACCAGCAAAGCGACACTTAACTAAGTGTGGATTGGTTGCACGCAGTGCAATGCAATGAGTATTTAAGCTTTGTTTAATTTTAAGCGGCACTTTACTAAGTACCACTTAGCTTGAAAACGGTGCAATCGGGCATTAGTCTTATATAACATCGTTATATGTTCCTCTCTACTTCTCAGTGTGAGGTGTCACAATATACAAGGTGTACAGAAAATGAGTGAAAAGCTTTAGGTAGCGTGACTCTTTGACTAATTTTTAGATAAAAATATTAATGAAAATAAGTCACACGGTCCTTCCTTAAGCCTCACGGGCCACTTAAAAGAACTATACATTTGGCAACGCTGGATCAAACAAGTGTGCATTTATCCTGTTTATAACTGCTACATCATCCGCTGGAGGTGTTGCATACACCTTTTCTTTTACAAACGAGCGTGCGTCGTTGCCAGATCTATTTTCATTAAAAGAATGCTTCTGATGAAGTTATAAAATTGTAAAAATATCCGATTTATTAATCATTTACATCAATGGAATTATACACGTGTCTAATTGATTGTTAATGCTATTGATTTTTTACAAAATATTTAAAAAACAATACTAATTTATAGTTACATATTTAAAATTCCAAAGACCTCGTGAGCCTCAATGAAGAACCATACAACATTTTTTTATTTGGATTTTCTATTAAAAATTAATTAATGAATTGAGTTACCTGAATGTTTTCACTCATTTTATGTACACCTTGTATTATACTTCTGTAAAACGGTGGTTCTATTTCATATTACATACAGGACCCATATTCCTGAAATTGATCGAACGCCCTAGGTTGTTCTAAATTATGTGTGCAACAATTGCTAATTTTTAGTATTACACAACTGCAATGTGGTGTCGGGATCGATCGAGAGTGAATCGCACGTCCGGCCGAAGATGTACTGCGAATTTTACAACACGAGCTGCGCGAAATCATCCCCGTCTGGTGAACAGGACTTTTCCTGCCCGGAGAAGCAAGAATGCGACCAGGAAGAGGGGAAGCTGAATAACCACTGTTTCGTTGTGTGGAAGGAGGTGGCCGGAAACATTTCTGTACAGTTGAAAGTAAGTAAATGGGTTCAACCAAACGTCTAAGGCTTACTTTTAATGATTAAAATAAATAATAATAATTATCAACGGCGAAAACCCTACACCCATATGGGTAGAAAGGGTCATTGAATATTTTTTTATTAGTATACATTTCCCGTACTTTTGACTCGCTTTTTTTTGCAGTTATACACTTCCCATAATGTATACCCATAAAAAAACCTCTCTGTATATACAGGGTGAGTTTTTTTCGATGTTCTCTATGGGGATCTCGGAAACTATAAGAGATAGAAAAACGGTTAAATGGGGAAAGAAGTGTAGTTTTATAAGACGAATAAAATGACACTTTCAAAATATTTGAAAAAGTCAAGGGTAACTAGATATTTTGAAAAAAGTAAAATGTGTCAATTTTTTGAAATCAATATATCTCTATTATTATCATAGATAGAAAAAAACTGTAAAGGACATTATTATTATCGAATCTGAAGTAGTGTTGTTATTGTTTCAGGGTTGTATTATCCCAAATGAGGAGTGCAATAACACCAGATGCGTCGAGACGAGAGAGCCGAACAAAAATTATCTTTACTGCTGCTGTAAAGGGTACATGTGCAATAGGAACTTTACTTGGGAGCCGCAGCCGAAACCACCGCCACCCGTCCTTAAAGGTATAAAAGGTATATGTCAGCAGAATTTGCCTTGGTCAGGTTAGGCATGAAAATCTAATTCAAAAAAAAAAAAAGATTTTTAATGCCTATGACATTAAAAAAGATATAGTTTAAAAAAATTCAAAAAAAATATGATAAATTAAAATTGTAAATGTATTATAACCCTACACTTTTATGGGTATAAAGGTTTTTTTTTTTTAAAAAAAAAAGAAAGGATGAGGGATGAAAGGATACGAAGGTTAAGGATAAGAATTGAGGATATGGCCTTGGCTGCTAGGCCATTTCGACCAGTTACTGTTATTTTAATATTAATTTTAAGACGTCACAATACACCCATGGACCCGAATGAAATTTGTCTTTTTAAACAAACCTCATCCAGAACGGGACTCGAACCCGCAGTCGTTCTGCCTAATGAGCAAGGCCTTTACCTACTCGGCTATCCCAACCCTGGTATAAAGGGTTGTTTTGATAATATATTATATATATATATAAATGTATTATTCTAAATAATTATAAAACTATGTTGATAACTTTATTGTTTACAATAATTTATATCCAGTGATCTATGCATATGCCACTGAGAATTAATTGGTTAATTGAATTATTAATAAATTATTTTTGTAAGCTATAATCCGGTGAGATTTTCTCATTCATTGAAAAACAGACTCAAAGCGTCTATAAAATGCAAATCACTTGTGTGGACTCAAAATGTTTGTAAGGCGATCATAAAATATCAATTTTGTGCTTTTGTTTTCTCCGATTTAACATTTGTAAATATATAAAAAAAATAATCTTTCACTTCAGGGTCATTGAGAGTCACTATAATTGTCAAACATTAACTCTAAAATCATTAAAAGCCACTATTTTCACCATAATTTGATTTTAGAGTCATTTATAGTCATTATTTTTGCTATAAATGGACTTAACAGTCACTTTACTTCACTACTATTGTCAAAAATTGACTTTAAAGTCATGTATAGTCACTATTTTCACTAGAAATTGACTTTAAAGTGACTATTATTGTTAAAAATTGACTTTAAAATCATTGATAGTTATTATATATACTACAAATTGACTTGATGGTCACTATTTGTACTAGAAATTGACTTTAAAGTCGCTTATAGTCACTATTACTGTCAAAAAATTGATTTTAAAGTTATTTATAGTAAATGTTTTTGTTTGAAATTAACGTTAAAGTCACTTTTCTTAACTATTATTGTCAAAAATTGACTTTAAAATCATTTATAGTCACTATTTTCACTAGAAATTGACTTTAAAGTGACTATTATTGTCAAAAATTGACTTTAAAATCATTGATAGTTATTATATTTACTAGAAATTGACTTTAAAGTCGCTTATAGTCACTATTACTGTCAAAAATTGATTTTAAAGTTATTTATAGTAATTGTTTTTGCTTGAAATTGACGTTGAAGTCACTTTACTTAACAATTATTGTCAAAAATTGACTTTAAAGTCACTACAATTGGCAAAAATTGACTTTAAAATCATTGATAGTCACTCTTTGTACTACAAATTTTGCTAGAAATTGAGTTTAAAGTCACTTTACATCACTATAATTGTCAAAATTTTAAGTCATTAAAAGCTACAATTTTCACTGTAAATTGACTTTACAGTCATTTATAGTCACTATTTTTCTAGAAATTCACTTTGGAGTAATTGAAAATCACTATAATTGTCAAAAATTAACTTTAATGTCATTAAAAGCCACTATTTTCATTATAAATTGCCTTTAGAGTCATTTATAGTCATTAATTTTACTTGAATTGACTTTAAAGTCATTTATAGTCACTACTATTGTCAAAAAGTGATTTTATAGTCATTATTTTTGCTAGAAATGGTCTTTACTTCAATATTATTGTCAAAAATTGACTTTAAAGTCATTGATAGACACTGATTTCACTATAACTTGACTTTTTTAGTGACTATTATTGTCAAAATTTGACTTAAAAAACATCATTAGTCACTATTTGTACTATAAATTGACTTTAAAGTCGCTTATAGACAATATTATTGTCAAAAATTGATTTTAAAATCATTTATAGTCATTATTTTTGCTAGAAATTGACTCTAAAGTCACTATTATTGTCAAAAGTTGACTTTAAAATCATTTATAGTCACTATTTTTGCTATATATTCAATTCAGAGTCATTTAATGTCACTATTTTCACTATACATTGATTTTATAGTCATTAATTCTGTTAGAAATTAACATTAAAGTAATTTATAATCATTATTTTTGCTAGAAATTGACTCAAAAGTCACTATTATTGTCAAAAGTTGACTTTAAAATCATTTATAGTCACTATATTCACTATAAATTGACTTAATAGTCACTCTTTGTACTATAAATTGACTTTAAAGTCTTTTATGGTCACTATTTTTGCTATATATTTACTTCAGAAGCATTTAAAGTTACTATTTTCACTACATATTGACTTTATAGTCACTAATTTTGTTAGAAATTGACATTAAAGTCCTTTATAATCATTATTTTTTCTAGAAATTGACTTTAAAGTCACCTTACTTCACTATTATTGTCAAAAATTCACTTAAGATCATTGATGGTCACTATTTGTACTAGAAATTGACTCTGAAGTCATTAATAGTCACTATTTTTGCTAGAAATTGGCTTTAAAGTCATTGATGGTCACTATTATGGTCAAAAAATAACTTTAAAGTCATTGATAATCACTATAAATTGACTTTGAAGTAACTGTATGTCACATTTTTGTAGCCTTGTTGTTTTCGTTATGTTTTTAAGATACGTTTAACGTGGGGGTGGATTAATTTTATTTTGAAAGAATAATTTTACAATGGTGGTTTTTCGAAGAGGTTATTTTTAAGAGGGGTTGTGATTTTACAGATAGTTTTAATATGAATAACAGGTAAGTTTTAGTAAGTTACAGGTGTTATTTTTCGGGGATTGGTTTTGTGGTGAATGATATTATATGATTTTCAAGGAATAATTTTACAGGGGTGATTTTTACAGGGGTTGTAATTTTATAAATACGTTTCACAGCGCTGTTTTCTAAGGGAGGGATTTTTTAAGGCTTTTCTGATCAGCTCAATCGGCTCGATCTGTTTGATCCTTCTGATCAGCGCCATCGGATTTATGTTCCTGATCAACTTGATCTTTGCGATCGGCTTAATCTTTACTAAACAGCTCGAGCGGCTCGATACTTCAACTGATCGATCTTTGAAATGATCAATCTTGCCCATCACTAAAAATAATTTAGTGAAAAATTTAATGAAACGTTCAGCCACCATTCATCTAGCGTATGGATAACTAGTGATGGCTTGCGTCGTCTTTAATTTATTATGACTAATAATAATGTTTCATTGTTGACTAATAATAATGTTGAGCTGTTTTGATTTGTAAAATTTTCAATTTACATCTTCGGTAAAAGGGTTTGACCTTTTTCTAGATAAATTTTATTACCTAAACATCCTGTTTTTAACTCTGCCAGTGTTCTTATTTAAAAGAAAATACAGTAAAAATTATGTATGAAAAAAAATTGTGATTATAGGGAAATAGAAAAAAAAAACTTTCTCAATTTTCATATACTTCCTATGGATACCTGAAGAAGGGATGAATAAATATTTTTTTTTTTATGTTAAATTCAATTTTACAAGAGTATAATTGCAAAAAAAAACAATATTTTTTAAACCATTTTAACCACCACTAAAAGACTTTGATTTGAAAATAAGCTCGAAAAGTTATGTTAATTCTAACAAAATTTCTTTATTTATTTTTAGAACCAGAACCAGTGACGAAGCCCGCCACATTGACTTTAATCCAGTGGGTTATTTATCTGGCGGTGCCGATTTTGATATTCTCAGCCGTTATATTTGCATGGTTGCTCAGGAGGAACAAACATATGTTTAATGAGGTAAATTAAAAAGAAAACAACCCTTAAACCAGTTTTCGTTAATTCTCAATAAAATTTATTTCAATTCAAATGCTTACTGATTAGTGGGGGGTAAGTAATGGTATTGATTGATATATAATGTAATTAATTATATTATAATAAATTTCAATTTAGTTCCTTGGAAATGCCTTTCATAAGTTGGATTAAAAAAAGCATTAACAGAGTTATATTAAGAAGATAATCCGCCTGTATGTGGAGCGCTGTTGTGGCTGGACTTCGCACTATTGTCCTCATATATTTTTCTATATGTTTTTTGAATAGTTTTTATGTTTTACATTAATATAAATAGGAATTACTCATTGTTAAAACTCTCTTAGCTCTCCTGACGCTCTATCTTGTTGCTGTACAATTGTCTGTTAATTTGAATAAACATCTTTAAAAAAGTCTCAAACGATCCGATTTATATAATTACAGTATTTTTAATGTTTCCCAATATTGAATATTGGAAAAATTAAAAATAAAAAAAAATTGTAGTAAATTAAAAATACATGTATTTTTTTCAATATGCTTTTTTTAATCCAACTTATAAAAGGCATTTCCAAGGAACTAAATTGAAATTTATTATAATATATTTAATTAGCATGAGTATGGATATATAAATGTTGAGTCAACATTAACATTTAAATCATAATAATTGGAAGATAACATCATTTTTTATTTTGGTTAAATTGTTCTCATTTACCGTACATATTTCATTCTTGGATCTTTTGGTATATTTTCAATTTTAATGTAAAGAAAAACAGTGGTATAAAAAAGTTGAATGTTCTTTACATCAAAATACATATTTCTCTTTATGATGTAGCTACCCACAACCGAACAGAATCCCATAGCACCCCCTTCACCGCTAATGGGACAAAGCAGTATTCAGTTGATTGAAGTGAAAGCGAGGGGGAGGTTTGGTGCCGTCTGGAAGGCTCAACTAAAGGGGGAGGAAGTTGCAGTTAAAATCTTCCCGATACAGGTAAATAAATAAATAAACCCATATGCTTAATTAATTTCTCACTTAACTCTTGGTGAAACATATTTGATATAATATATACTGGTGTGAGTTATGTGAAGATTAATGAATATAATAAGAACACTGTAAACTTTTCTTCACTAAATTTATTTTAGTCCAGATGACATTTCGAACAAGATGTGTTCATTCTCAATGGAGAGAAACAACTGTTTTCTCCAAAATAAATTTAGTGAAGAAAAGTTTACAGTGTTCTTATTATATATTTGATCTAATTCAGGAGATTTTATTAAAATAAGTGAAACACAATTTTAAAAAAAATCCCTCTGAGTAAGATAGAAACAATGGATCTGAAAAACGAGGTCACGTATGAGCGACAATAGACCGATTGGTCGCATTGGAGGGGCTGACTATACTATTCATATAGAATATTATTAATTGAAACAAATCAATTGTTTTAATTCCAATTACATATCCTAAATTAACCATAAACCATATGAAGAAATCTTTTCATAAATGCACAAAATTTAATTCAATTGAAATAATATCTGCGTTCTTTCAAAAATATCAAATTTTATCCTTATTTTATAGGACAAACAGTCTTGGGTGCAAGAGAAACAAATTTTCCAACTCCCCAACATGGAACACCCGAACATCCTCCATTACATCGGCGTGGAGAAGCACGGTGACAATTTACAAGCGGAATTCTGGCTGGTGACTGCGTACCACGACAAGGGTTCCTTGTGCGATTACCTCAAGGCGCACACCCTGAGTTTCAGCGCCCTGTGCCGCATCGTCGAGACGATGGCCAGAGGCTTAATGCACCTCCACGAGGAAATCCCAGGTAGGCACGGCGAGCCCCTGAAGCCGTCAATAGCACACAGGGACTTCAAGAGCAAAAACGTGCTGTTGAAGGATGATATGACGGCTTGTATAGCGGATTTCGGGTTAGCGCTCGTGTTTGAGTCGGGGAAGAGTTGCGGAGATACTCACGGACAGGTTGGAACTAGGAGGTGAGTTGAATTGTGAAATATGTATTTTAGTAGATATAAAGTTAAATTCTTGAAGTGTCAACTCTCACTGGTTGCTAATATCACAAAAAGTAGATAGTTTAATATAATATATATATATATATTTATAATCGATTGCCTTCTCTACCATTCGGTGTAAGGCTTTAATATAATATTAACAATTTTTTATTAATGACAAAAAGTGTTTGAAAGAAAGGCATTTTGCATAAGATTTCCGATAACTCTGTTGTATGCACACTGTTAGAGGTGTGTCACTTACACAATGACCTATATTGGCGGATCTTACCCTGACACACATGAACAATTCCATATCAGTGTATTACAAAAACACGAACAATCTGTATATGAATTGTTGTTCTTCCTAATAAAAATAATTGCAAATATTATTATTAAACATCTTTATTACTGTTTTGATAGATCATTTACACAATAATATACAGGGTGCCTCCTAAAAAACGTTTTTTGATTAACTTGTTAATTGTTGAGACTTCTACTTTGTTATACACTGTAATTCAATTTTAATAAATGAAATACTTTTTTACTTTGTATAACTCGGATTGATTTTATTGTTGACTATAGTTTTGACAACCTTAACGTGTCATTATCAAAACAAATGACACGTTAAGGTTGTCAAAACTATAGTCAACAATAAAATCAATCCGAGTTATACAAACAAAGTAAAAAAGTGTTTTATTTATTAAAATTGTTTTTTGATTATTTTTTTTAATCGGTCAATAAATAAAGAAGATATGTCCTGCGGCGTTTTTTAGGAGACACCCTGTATTTGTTATTTATTTAGTCTTATATAATATCATTGTAAGTTCCTCTCTACTTCTCTGTGTGAGGTGAGGCACCCTGTATAACATTTCAAATTGATGAATTTTAAAATCAAATAAAATTGCAATCGGCTAATGGCCAGAAGCCTCTCTGCCTAATTGCAAATATTTTAATAGTGTCTACAGCAACCCTATTCTTGAAAATAATAAAACTATACCTCACACTCGTAAGCCAGTGAAATAAACGAACTGTAACTCTCGATTTAATCTAAATTGTTAATGGGGTGATGTCTACCTGCAGCGCTGAAAAAAGTGAAAATTCGGGATTTTTCTTTTTCCTCGAAAACAAAACAAGATAGATAAAATCCAATTACACCAGTTTATTTGGCGTATATTTATAGCCAATTTAGAATTTTTTTGGCTTCTGCGAAGGTCCTAAGGACTCATGAAGTAGTTCTCCGCAGAAGGACTTTTTTAAATAGCTAATTTACGGTGACAGCTCCTGGAGATGCAGAAAACATCTGATATCAAAAATTCCAATTGCATTCCATTAGGAATAAGTAAATGCTGTTGTTGATTTTGAGACAAAAAAAAGTTATCTGTGAATGCTAAATGTACAATAAAAGTGTTATAAATGTTAAACTGACAGTTTTGAGGCCTACTGAGTAAAAAAGTGCTGTTACGGGTCAAAAATTCTGCCTATGGTTAGCTGTAAATATTGCTGATTTATTGCTGATTTATCAGAAGGGTTCATAGAAACATCATTATGGGCGCCATAAAAATTGAGATTTTCTTTCCATGCTGCGAGATTTTAGTAAAATGGACTTAAACTAATTGGGTACGCACATTTCCTCAAGAAACATATTTTTACGAGACTGGAGTGAAGTTAGATGTATTAGAAAATAAAATAAATAAATAGAAAATAATAAATAAATATGAATAAAAATATAATAAATATATATAAATAAATAATAGAAAATAAATAATAGGTAAAATCCAAACAATCAAAAATTAGAAAAAATAGTTTAGAATACGATACAAAAAGCCGCTGCATTATTGATTGAATAAATACATGTTGAATTATTACTTTGAAAATGTGGTTTCAAGATAATCATTTCAAGATTCGAGATGTGTTCACTAGGGTCTCAACTAAGGATTTAGGAGAGAGAGGGTAGCAACCACTTAGGCCATAACCTCTGGCCCATCATAGTACCTCTCGACTAACAGCATAAACTCGCATAATGTCGGCACAAACAAAATATATTTATCATTGGGCAACGCAATCTCAATAAATCGAATTTAATTAAAGATTGGATATAGTAGTGCCACCTATTAGACATTTTTTAAACAAAATTCTTGATTCTGTGAAACGTATCCCAGTGGACAGTCTGTATATTCATCTGTGACATCAATATAAAACTTAAAAAAAAAAAATCGTAAATGTACACATTTTCTAATTCCGTAATAAAAAAAACACGAGTCCGCCTCGGTGGTGCGCAGGTTAAGCATCAGGCTAGTAAGCCAGAGGTCCCTGGTTCAATTCCAGGATTGGGATGGTCGTTGTATGAATGGTGTGATTGTCCCCCAAATTGGAAATTAGAAATATACAAGATATACCCATGTGTGTGGTGCAAAAAAAAACACAGAATTTTTGAAGGAAGGAAGGCATCTCCCCTTTACACAATATTTCATCTTTTTTTCTTTCAATTTGTAGATACATGGCGCCAGAAGTATTAGAAGGAGCGATAAACTTCACCCCTGACGCTTTCCTGAGGATCGACATGTACGCCTGCGGGCTGGTCCTTTGGGAGTTGGTGTCCCGGTGCACAGCGCAGGGAGGTCCGGTGCCCGAATATAGATTGCCTTTCGAAGAAGAAGTTGGCCAGCATCCCAGTCTCGAGGACATCCAGGAGGCGGTCGTGCAGAGGAAAGTCAGACCGACTATACCAGAAATCTGGCGGAGTAATCCAGTAAGTCGTGGAGGATTTTATCAACTAATAGGAGGGTGACGTCCTCTATTGTCAATTCTGTACACTCAGAGTGTTCCACTGGTAAGGTTAGGTTGCAGTGGCAACTATAGGCTCACTTATAATAAGGTTATATACAGAGAGTTTTATGTAACACCGAACATACTAGAATGTACTCAATGTAAATTTCCCTATGTTCGATTTGTTCAGGAACGCATCAAAGCATTGAGTGCGATGTGATTGGCTACGATTTCTAATGTCAACTATCATGTCAAGTGCAACATGTATAATTATGAATATTATACTTAACCGCAATGCATACCATAAAAATCTGTTCCTCCTTTGTATACATTATTAATACGTAAAGATGTCCAACTCTTCGTGTACTTCTGCTTTAAGCACCAGAACAGTAAATATCACTTGCTTGCTATAACTGACAAGTGTAAGTCATATTTGACGTGGAAGGGTGTAGTTTGGGTTGACTATATTATTTTTAGAAATAGTAGCCAATCACATCGCACTCAATGCTTTGATGCGTTCCTGAACAAATCGAACATAGGAAAGTTTACATTGAGTACATTCTAGTATGTTCGGTGTTACTTAAAACTCTCTGAATAAGGTGAAAGGATTGCATCCTTCTGTGTAAACCTGTAAAATCAGTTGGAGCTCCTAATGTTGACTAAGCCTCCTATTTTGAGTGGTACGAGGTCTGTCAACCCACTAATGTGAGCAGTTCCTAGAAATTGTGTTGTAATTCATTCTAGAGCATTGACCAATTCTTCCTCCTTGTTTTTGCAGCCCATGCAGAAATCCTGATGCTTCGTTTTCATGACTCCTTTGTTTTCCTAGGTGCCAGTGGCTAGTGATGATGCCTACCGTCAACCTTATATCGATTCCACTCAGTGTTATCAATTTTTCGCTGTTGGCTATATCAAGTCTTGACCATAGTTATCTCGTTACGAGATACTTGTTTTCCCTTTCCCCTCTTTTATTCACTAAGGCTTTAATAAATTCGTCTAGCACCATTCTAAAGTGTTTGTAGGGTGGTTCCACCTGGTGTGTAATGGCTGGAAGTAAAATGATAATTGATTTACTGAAAATATAATGATTTAATCACCGTATAGGAAGTATGGTATATTCTTTGAGCCACAATAGACCATCTGGTGGTGGTAGAGGGGCTGATTGTACCTACTCATATAGAATATTGTTATTATTATGGTGTATTCTTCATCAAAATTGGATGCAGTTATCTCAAAAGAATTTAATATTCATTGGCACTCTTCTTAATTTTTTATTTGAGATAAAGCTGACTGCTTAGCATGAATCTCATAATCTAAGTTTAACAAAAGTCGTGTTATTTTTAAAGTCGAGAATTTTAATTTGTATGATATGATACAAATTTCCACTATTTGTGTGCATTATGGAAATCGGTTTGGGAACAAACAACACTTAATTGTGTTTTTATTTATCTATTTTTCATAAGGGTATAAGGATTCAATATTTTTTTATTTTGATTAATATCATTTGTTTCAGGGTCTGGTTTCATTGTGTGAGACGATGGAGGAGTGCTGGGATCACGACGCGGAGGCTCGCCTTTCGGCCAGCTGCGTCATGGAGCGGGTGGTGAACCAAAGCAAGTATCAGCACTCAACTTTGAGCATGCGAATAGAGAACGAAACGCCCCGGACCCCCTTTAAAGACAACAGCATGTAAACATCAAGGTAGACTTTTTGTTTTCGTTTATATTGTTTTTTCACCACATACTTTCATTTCTTCTGAACCACGGATTCCTGAATTGATAAGTCGCTGCGTTGCTTATAAACAGTATTTAAAAAAAAATCGTTATTATGTTATAAGTCAGTTTAACAATTTTCAATTTTTTTTTCTTTTGTTATTTTCATAGACTGAAGGAATGCATTTACTTGTAAACAACAAAACCTATAATTAGTGCCATTCATTTGTAGACTGTATTTTCAAAAAATGTTTATTATGTTATCAGGGAGTTGAATGGGCGTAAACTTTTTTGCTTTTGTTATTTTCATGGGTCCTGTTAACTCCATATGATTTTTCCATCCATACTTTGATGGTGTGTCCCGGAAACCACTTGGAGTGCTGAACACAGAAATGTCTCTTTCTGAATTATTTTTGCCCTTTTTCTCATAAGTACTATACCTAGTGTTGTATTTGTGTGCTATGTTTGGGAACCATGACATGACAGCATAATGTTGATTTCGCGTGCTGTGGACATAAAGTTCAACAGACTTTAAACTTAAACTATTTGAACGTAAACGTCTTTCTTTAAAAATTCATAAAAAATATTTCTAAACGAAATAAAGACTTTATGAGGGCATATTCGAGTTCAGCAGACTTTCTTTATTTTCCTTTTCTTTCCCCCTATTCAACACATCACACTATCTCCGTCCAAAGTGTGTGAAAAGGAAGAGAAATATGCGAGATACTAGCGTAATATTTATATTCTTGAATAATAACCAACTTTCTCACTCGTTGAACAATATACTATAATAAGGAAATAAGCGAATTTATTTTTCCAAAAATATATCATCCACGCGTCATTCATTGAGCAAATGTTCAACGGTCAACTTCTGTTTTCATCTATACATTA
Source organism: Philonthus spinipes (assembly GCA_963082785.1). Lineage (NCBI taxonomy): Eukaryota > Metazoa > Arthropoda > Insecta > Coleoptera > Staphylinidae > Philonthus > Philonthus spinipes. Next base: position 12,819,848 of record OY720311.1, read on the forward strand.
GTACTCAACACAGACCATAGATGGCAACAAGCTGTGTAATTCTCCATGTTCTCTTCTTATTTTGTGTGGTTTTTTTTTTAGTATTTTGTCCATTTAAACAGTGTAGGGATTTAAAAATTTGTTTAATTGCTACCATAAAACATCAGAAGACACATCCAATTTTAATAAATGAAACACTTTTTTACATTGTATAACTCAGATTGTTTTATTGTTGGCTATAGTTTTGACAACCTTAAAGTGTCATTATCACCTCACACTGAGAAGTAGAGGGGAACATACAGAGAGTTTTATGACACACCGAACATACTAGAATGTACTCAATGTAAATTTCCCTATGTTCGATTTGTTCAGGAACGCATCAAAGCTTGAGTGCGATGTGATTGGCTACTATTTCTAAAAATAATATAGTCAACCCAAACTACACTCTTTTCTATCAAAAATGACTTACACTTGTCAGTAATCGCAAGCAAGTGATATTTACTGTTCTGGCTTTTAAAGTAGAAGTAGACAAAGAGTTGAACATCTTTACGTATCAATAAGGAGGATAAGATTTTTATGGTATGCATTGCGGTTAAGTATAATATTCATAATTATACATGTTGCACTTGACATAATAGTTGACATTAGAAATCGTAGCCAATCACATCGTACCCAATGCTTTGATGCGTTCCTGACCAAATCGAACATAGGGAAATTTGCATTGAGTACATTCTAGTATGTTCGGTGTTACATAAAACTCTCTGTATAACGATGTTATATAAGACTAAATAAAATAAAATAAATATAAAAGTGTCATTATCAAAAGAAGAGTATTTTAAAAATTAAAATTTCAACATTTAACAAGAAGACACATCACCTTTTCTTTTGTTAATATGTCGAAAACGTGATGTTCTTTTGTTTTTCTTATTTCACCATTGTAATCCCTGGAAAATTTACTACTACTGTTAGCAATGGTACACACTTGATTTAGAACAACCTGTACAATAATTTAAATCACATGATTGTGTTTGTTATTCACCAGAGGGACCTACTTTACAATCTCCGTTTATTGAATATACATTTATTTTTCAAATACAAGGGAGCGTACGTATAAGCAATGCAGTGACTTCCCATTTTATGTATAGAAATTTTTGTTTTGATTACACATACTTTTCTCTTTTTTCATGTTTATGAGACACATTGTTTTACTCTCGACACTTTGTTGTGAATGTTTTTCGACGTCGGCCTTGTTCAGCAAAAACGAAACCCAACAAACTCCTATTTAAGATCTTTGAGTTTACGTGAACCTCGACACCCAATACGGGTAAAAGAGGATAAGATTAAGAAAGAAAGAAAGAGTTTACGTGAAGTGTTTTAATATTGATACAAAATCAAGATACAGTTTGTTTGATAAAGTTGAGTAAGGAATTAAACTGAATTTTGATTTTGTGTTAACACCAAACACTTGTTAGATTATAAAATAATGGAAGCACTTTACAATGTTAACTGAAGTTTGGTGGGTTTTGTTTGTACTGGGTGTCCAAATAAGAAATGTCTCAGGAACTACAAGTCCCAGAGATTTCAAGTAAAAATAAATTGTTAACGTATATACAGGGTGTCCCGTTAATGTTGGGACATGGCTTAAACTCAGGTTCCTGGGGCCAAAATATGATGATTCAACCGAATTAATCTATATACAAAAGTTAAAAATATAGCATTCAATTGTTATTAATAAAACAAATAATATTTTGTTTTTAGTTTGAAGATGAATTCTGGCTTAACGGTTAACTTCTGCATATAGATAAGTTAGGTTAAATCATCATATTTTGGTCCCAGGAACTGGTGGTTAAGCCATTTCCCAGCATTAACGGGGCATCCTGTATGTTATGATATAGACTTGTGGTTCTAACTAAATTTCTTACCTTTTTAAACTCTTTCGATTGAAATTAAGAAAAAAATATTAATACATTTGAAATTGTTGAGAAAAAAGGGAATATTAACTACTTTTACTTGCAGCGGGGATAAATTAACTTATTTTTATTATTTTCGACAAATTTATTCAACATTATAATTTATTTCGTATCACATCAAAATCATTAAGATCGGTTAAAAAAAAAAACAGAAGAGTTGTTTATTTGACGCTTAAGGATTAATTATTCTGGAGTGAGGGGGCAGCTCATAGGGTGCACCCACTTAGGCCAAACTTTAGGCTACTTACTCCTTACAAATTCAAACCTTTCTCCACCCTTTATTTCAAGAGTTTTTTAGTCTTACTGCTGGTAATTCCACCTTTGCAGTGGAAAGGATTTAAGTGGACTGTATATAAATTTACAGTGAAATGGCAGACTAAAAGAATATGGACTTCTAATTAATGTATTATATTGACGTTCTCATTATCATTTCATAACATGGTATCCCTTCAATTTTATTTTGTTCGGTGATATGTATTTTTAAATGAATTTGAAAAATGCAACAATTTTTTTTTCACACCATGTGAGTGCTGTGAAAAAAAAATCTGTATCGATTGATTAACCATATACAAAGCTTAACCAATCACCTTTGTATATTTGTAATTTGGGGGATAATTACACCATTTATACAACAACCAGCCCAATACTGGAATCGAACCAGGGACCCCGGGCTTACTAGCCTGACGCTTAACTTGCGCCCCACCGAGATGGACACTCGCACATCGAATATCGGTCTGATATATTGTAACCATTTCACCCAGTAACCTTTATAATGATTTAATGGGGAACCCTGGCTTATTAGACTGACGCTTAACCTGGCGCCACCGAGGCAGACAAAGCAAGAATTTTTTACCCGAATGACAAATATCTCAAAAACGGTTACATTTGGAGGTTATGTTAAAATTTTGTTCATAGAATTTTATATAGAATCCAAATTCCTAATAAAAAATATGGCATTACATTTAAAACAAGGGAGTATATCTTTGAAAATATTTTCATTCAAATAAGAACACAGGATTTAATTAATGTTGAAAATTTCAATACAATACATTAAATAGAAGACGATATACTTTTAGTTTCTAGTTTCGCTGGAACACCCTGTATATTTTCCTTTGCTGGGCAGTGCCAGATCTGAGATGTACCCTCCTTTCCCCCTTCCAACACAGATGTCGACACGCTTGCCTCTCTTTTCACTACTGTTGATGTATTTGCAATTATTATGACGAACCACAAAATGTGTGTGTTCGACTCGTCGCACATCCCTCGCACAAAGCATTGCTTCTGCGCATGGGCACAGCAAACAAACACAATAAAAACAAGGTGGCAAACTCTTCCATTGATCATTTACGGAACACTTACTCTTGAAATGGGGGAAGGTTCAAATTTGTAACGAGCAAATGTCATATTACTCTTAATATTATTGTTTCCGGAAGTCATCATGATTTCTAAAAGTGTGTACTTTTTGGATGCCTTTTTTAGAATTTTTGGTGAGTAAATCGCAGTATTATATTTTCGACTTGATAAATAAAGCACTAATAACCTTTCTTCACACTTTATTTGATTTACCAAATATACATTTCGGACATAAAGTAGGCATTAATAGTGCTTTATTTATCAATCTAATTTGATCTTCACATTACAATCAATCAATATATTTTCGACTGTTGAATGCGCCCCCTACTGGAAAATTTACGAACCTGAATCCAGCAATTTCTCCTGAAATTATTCTTTTATTTGAATAGTGTTTATTTATAATGCCTGAGATTGGCTATATCTCAAGAAACTATTCTAATAGGGGGGCGCATTCAACAATCGAAAATATATTGATTGATTGTAATGTGGAGATCAAATTAAATTGAGATTGGCTATATCTCAGGCATTATAAATAAACACTATTCAAATAAAAGAAAATTGTTAATGAAATTATTCAGGAGGAATAAAAAAAATGTTAATGTTAATTGCAATTGTGACCTTTCTTATTCGGACACCCGACAATTAATTTGCGTTGATTTTGTTTCAATGTACAACATCTAATGAAATCACCTCATATTGTTGCTTGCAGTGAACGAAGACAAGGACTTCTTCTTCTACACATCGTACCTGCACAGCTAACGTACCTGACGCTCTATCAGAAGCTTGCGTCGTGTCTTAGTTATAAATGTACCACACTTGCCTGCTATCCAAAAATAAAATTACAAAAAAAAAAAACAATTAAGAGACAAACAACATTTTTGCAACAACAACAAATGACAGGAAATTAAAAAAAAAACAGTGCCAATAATGTTATAGCATTGAGAATAAATTAAAACTGAAAAAGTCTCCATGTCGAAAACTAGTCTGGAAAACGTGGAATATTAATATTTTTGAAGTAAAAAAAATAATAACAATTCCTTGTGAGACGGAACGTTTTGTCTATTCAAGTAATTTAGTGCCAATTCGAACGAAGAAATCCCGGCCCCGAATGGAGCGATTATAAAAATGAAGTGTGAGTGCTTTAAAACAAACAAACTCAAGTGTTTACTTTTTGACAGTAATAAGAAAATATAAACTAATAAACAGAAACACCGTGCCATAATGAATACAGGAAGTTTTAACTGTTGTTGTTCTCAGGGTAAAAGTTGTTAAGAATTCGGGCTTTGTTCCTGAAATTGATCGGACGAAATTTGTCGTTTAGACAGGTAATACCTATGACTATTGACAACATTCAGCAGATTTCCATCGGTATCAAGCCACCGACGGGTGAGTTTTGCTGAAAGTGACCAATGCTATCAACGGGGGCAATTTCTAGGGGGACGGATGATAGCCCCCCCCCACCCCCTCCACTGGTTCATAAGTGTTTTGTTTTTAAACTTACTAACAATCGACTTGTTAATCCTTCAAACCCTCCCCAAATAACACATCATTTTTATTTTTTCTAAGCAACCCCCTTTTTTTAATTTTTTTTAAATTGCACGATTGAGAAATAAATTTATGTTATAAACCATAATAATCGGGAGATAACACAAGCATCAACGATTTGGTTCTACGAAATTATTAAATCAATGTCACTCTAATAAATAAGCAAAAGAACACTTAACAACTTTTACCTTTTTTTACAACAGAGTGATCATTTTGAAATCCCCGGGATTTTCAACGCGAAACTTTAATTTATTCAAATCCTAGTTCTTGTTTACGTTTTATTTTCCGACAGCTAGAGAAGGAGAGAGAGACGAAATAAAGCTCGACTGCTATTTTAATGTTACGAACTTCCCTGCGAGATCGATTAAAATTCGATCTAGTATGATGTATTTTATTTTTTTTTTCAGATTAGTTTAAATTAATATTAAATTGATTCTATGTAAAATATTATTCTCTTTAATTTTTTTTTGATTCAATAGTGAAATTAATCAATTGTTGATTTTGGATTTTTTCGTATATGTATATATGTATGCGTTCGTTGTTTGAAATTATTATTTTTTTTTTCGAAGTTCTGTACATTAATTGAAATCGGACGATTTTATTTATTGTTTAGATGAAAACGAAGATCGTTCATCCTTTTACAGGTTCATGTAAAATTCATGGAAATCCGACCTCCGGTTGATTTATTGTATTTTTTTATTAAATAAAATATAAATTTACTGTATTTTTTTTTTTCTTATTAATCATCATTAAATACAGCACGGGAAATGTTAAATTTGACATACTAGCTAATTTTTTTTTATCATCACAGACTAAGCGAGTTTTATAATTGATGTGATTGTCAAGAGCATTGGATATTGAAATTATAGTCAAAACTACTATGTTTTATTGCTGTAGACAATTTAAAGAGGAATCGAATAAAAATATAATATATAGGGTGTTCCATTTAAACTAACAGAGTTGATACCAATTCTGTGAAAATGGATCACCCTGTATATAATAAAATAATTTTACATTATGCGCCTTCTTCAGTGAAGGAAGGAATACCTGTTATAAATATATACAGGGTGAGTCACCGAAGTCTACATCATTAGAAATTCAGTGAACAGTATATATACGTCTTCGATATCTTCCTTGTCGTTAGAAATTCATTTTAACTTTTAATTTTAATTTATTAATAAAACTTGCTTGATTAATAAATTAATGCTGAATTTCTAACAAGGGAAATATCGAAGACTTCGGTGATTCACCCTATACTTATAACTGGTATTCCTTTCTTCACTCCTTACACCTAACGGTAGAAAGGAAAAAGGATTAAATAAAAAAAAATTCCTTCCTTCACTGAAGATCGAGAGAGAGACTTTCTTAAGTGAAGAAAGGAATATGTTTTTTATTATTAGCATTCACCTTCATGTAACTCAAAAAGACATGTTTCATAACCTTATAAATTTGTCGATACAGGAATTTAGCGTGTGGAATCCATGCAGTCTGCAAAAATAAAATTGCTTTCTCTTTTTCGGATTCGTATTAATTAGTATCAAAGTTTATTCTAAGTTAAAATGAAATTATGTACATGTAATCAGTTCACGCCTCGATGCTGATGCAACTGTCCCAAGCCTTGGCGTTGACTTGCTTCAGGATGGCCTTCAAGGAAGTGCCGGGGCCGCACTCGAAAGTTCGTGGAAAGTGCATTCCCGGATCACGCTCGTATACCACGTGGAGTAGCTGTTCCCACTTCACGGGTTTCACAATCTGGAAATTTTGGAACCATCAGAAAAAAAGTAAAACAAAAAAAAATATAAATATGATTCTATTAATTTAAAACATTTACTAGAGAAAATCACTGATTGTTGAGATTTTCTCTGGAGGATGGTTTTAAATTCATGGAATCATAAATAAATCTTGAATTGAACCGCCATAAAAAATGATTCTATGAATTAAAAGTTTCATCAAAGAAAATCACCAATCGTTGAAATTTTCTCTGGTGAAAGTATTAAATTCACAGAATAATTTTTTTATGAAATGAATCTTGAATCGTTATAAAAAATGATTCTATGAATTTAAAACATTCGCCAGAGAAAATCACTGATTGTTGACATTTTCTCTTGCAAAACTTTTAAATTCATAGAATTATTATTTTATATGAAATGAATCTTGAATTGAACTGTCACAAAAAATGATTCTATGAATTTAAAACATTCGCCACAGAAAATCATTGATTGTTGACATTTTCTCTAGCGAAACTTTTAAATTCATAGAATTATTATTTTATATGAAATGAATCTTGAATTGAACTGTCACAAAAAATGATTCTATGAATTTAAAACATTCGCCAGAGAAAATCATTGATTGTTGACATTTTCTCTAGCGAAACTTTTAAATCCATAGAATTATTTTATGTGAAATGAATCTTGAATTGAACTGTCACAAAAAAATGATTCTATGAATTTAAAACATTCGCCAGAGAAAATCATTGATTGTAGACATTTTCTCTAGCGAAACTTTTAAATTCATAGAATTATTTTATATGAAATGAATCTTGAATTGAACTGTCACAAAAAATGATTCTATGAATTTAAAACATTTGTCACAGAAAATCATTGATTGTTGACATTTTCTCTAGCGAAACTTTTAAATTCATAGAATTATTTTATATGCAATGAATCTTGAATTGAACTGTCACAAAAAATGATTCTATGAATTTAAAACATTCGCCACAGAAAATCATTGATTGTTGACATTTTCTCTAGCGAAACTTTTAAATTCATAGAATTATTATTTTATATGAAATGAATCTTGAATTGAACTGTCACAAAAAATGATTCTATGAATTTAAAACATTCGCCAGAGAAAATCATTGATTGTAGACATTTTCTCTAGCGAAACTTTTAAATAAATAGAATTATTTTATATGCAATGAATCTTGAATTGAACTATCACAAAAAAATGATTCTATGAATTTAAAACATTCACCAGAGAAAATCATTGTTTGTTGACATTTTCTCTAGCGAAACTTTTAAATTCATAGAATTATTTTATATGCAATGAATCTTGAATTGAACTGTCACAAAAAAATGATTCTATGAATTTAAAACATTCACCAGAGAAAATCATTGTTTGTTGACATTTTCTCTAGCGAAACTTTTAAATTCATAGAATTATTTTATATGCAATGAATCTTGAATTGAACTGTCACAAAAAAATGATTCTATGAATTTAAAACATTCACCAGAGAAAATCATTGTTTGTTGACATTTTCTCTAGCGAAACTTTTAAATTTATAGAATTATTTTATATGCAATGAATCTTGAATTGAACTGTCACAAAAAATGATTCTATGAATTTAAAACATTCGCCACAGAAAATCATTGATTGTTGACATTTTCTCTAGCGAAACTTTTAAATTCATAGAATTATTTTATATGCAATGAATCTTGAATTGAACTGTCACAAAAAAATGATTCTATGAATTTAAAACATTCGCCAGAGAAAATCATTGATTGTAGACATTTTCTCTAGCGAAACTTTTAAATTCATAGAATTATTTTATATGCAATGAATCTTGAATTGAACTATCACAAAAAAATGATTCTATGAATTTAAAACATTCACCAGAGAAAATCATTGTTTGTTGACATTTTCTCTAGCGAAACTTTTAAATTCATAGAATTATTTTATATGCAATGAATCTTGAATTGAACTGTCACAAAAAAATGATTCTATGAATTTAAAACATTCACCAGAGAAAATCATTGTTTGTTGACATTTTCTCTAGCGAAACTTTTAAATTCATAGAATTATTATTTTATATGAAATGAATCTTGAATTGAACTGTCACAAAAAATGATTCTATGAATTTAAAACATTCGCCAGAGAAAATCATTGATTGTTGACATTTTCTCTAGTGAAACTTTTAAATTCATAGAATTATTTTATATGAAATGAATCTTGAATTGAACTGTCACAAAAAATGATTCTATGAATTTAAAACATTCGCCAGATAAAATCATTGATTGTTGACATTTTCTCTAGCGAAACTTTTAAATTCATAGAATTATTTTATGTGAAATGAATCTTGAATTGAACTGTCACAAAAAAAAGATTTTATGAATTTAAAACATTTACATTCCTGGAATTGATCGAATGTTTCTGCCGTACGAAATCTGTCATTAGATAGTTTACATGTAAATTTGACAGTTGCGTACAACCGATTTTTGTGCGGAATAAGATCCTAGAGAAAATCATCGATTGTTGAGATTTTCTCTGGCGAAAGTATTAAATTCATAGAATCATTTTTTATAAAATTAATCTTGAATTGAAGTGTCATAAAAAATGATTCTATGAATTTAAAATATTCGCCAGAGAAAATCATTGTTTGTTGAGTTTTTATGATGGTTCAATTCAAGATTGACATATATTCATTTATTTTCATTTTGTTAATGTTATTGACTTTTCATGATTCACCTACTTGTTTTGGCAATTGTTTCCTGATGTGCTCGGCATCCCTGTACCGTTTCCCGTCGACATTCGAATAAACCTTGATGATCGGATCCGATATTTTTAGTTTGTTGAGAGCTTTCCTGAAAGGTTCCAACGCCGGCATCATCAAATCACAATGGAAAGCCCCGCTGACAGGGAGCCTCTTCACTTTCTTCAATTTGAATTCCTTGACGTTCTTTTCTAAAAATTCAATCGCCTGTGAATAAAAAATGATTATTAGTGAAATAATAGGAGTTTGCTTGCGTTATATAAATTTGATTAGTATTGATAATAATTTGCGTAAAGCGCCCATTTATTGTCTGATTTTTAAGTGAAATTGTGAACAGTTTATTTGAAATTTTAGTGAAATGTAGACACAATGTACCTTAGAAAATTAATTATATTAATTACTCAATAGATGGGGCAAAATGCAATGCTCACGGAGAGCCTTCTCATTTTCTTTAATTTAAATTCTTTCATGTTCTTTTCTAAAAATTCAATACCCTGTAAATAAAAATTGATTGTTAGTGAAATAATAGGAAATAAGTTAGGAGATTTTATTTATTGTCATTAATCATATATTGCCTAATTTTTAAGTGAAAGATAAACACAATCCACCTTGTAGAATCAAATTATTGATGATTTCACTTAAAAATGAGGCAATAAATCAATCAAATGTAGATAATAATCCATCGCGCAATGCGCCATATATTGCCTCATTTTTAAGTTACAGTTCATGCTTGACTAATTTTTAGATTTCTAAAAAAACACCCCGTAGTAGCGATCCTTATAAGTTAAAAATATACACGCTTAATTAATTTCTCACTTAAACATTTTTAATATAATTAGGATATTTCATTAAAATTAAAACACTTTGTTTATATCACTTATTTATATTTTCTGACTTTTTTTGCAATTACAGCGCCATCTATCATGCTGATGAAAAAGTAAGCTAAGAACATTCTTATTTTTTTGACAAGGAATTTGATTCTGTAATAAAAAAAAATTGGGGTTTTCATTAAAAAAAAAATAGTGGACCTTGATTTAGCGACAACAGTGCCATCTAGGACAAAACCAATATTGCGTTATCATGGACCCCTTCTATACGATTATTTTTTACCCATGTCATTTCTGTCTAAAATTTATTGTTTCCGAGATCTTGCCTGAAAACCCTTTAAATGGACCACCCTGTATATATATATATATATAGTTGTTTATAGATTTTTTGTACATGAAGATGGCCACTGGTCAAAACTAGCCAGAGAAAATATAAATAAGTGAAACAAACCAAGTGTTTAAATTTTAATTAAATATCCTGAAATAATAATGTACTCTCTAACATATAAAAATAAATCATAATAATTGCAAAGATAGCGCAAGCGCCATCTTTTGCCTAATTTCAAGTGGCATCGTCAATGATTTGGATGTACAATGTAGACGACCGAGAATTTTTTTTCCTTACAAAAATAAATTATCCTTTAATAAAGATTTAGAGGCGAGCGGGCAGAAATTGTGCCGTGCACACTAAGATCATAACCTCAAACCAGTTGTAGTGCCGCCTCCTATTTATGCTTCAATATTTTTTTTTAATAATAATAAAAAAACTATCACCTCTACACTTCCGGCGACGACCTTACAATGGGGAAATAAATAATTGGCAATTCTGCATTCGGGTGTTTCCGCTCCCTTATCGGCTGCCCATTCCCTGGCTTTCAAACAAGCGTAATTCAAGTTGCTTTCGGGGCTGTAAAGAACCGTGGCCATCGCCCCCATTTGTTGATCGGCTGCCATTTGCATGGCCTCCGCTCTTAATTGTACTAATTTTAATGCTGAAATGAGTAAATATAGAAATAAATTTTATCAAACAAAATTTCACGGGATTTTAAAAGTATTACCACAAACAAATAATTTTTCTTTCTTTCTTCTTTCTTAATCTTATCCTCTTTTACCCGTATTGGATGTCGAGACAAATAATTTATAATAATAATTATTTTTTTAATAAATTAATAATCGTACTTGTAAACTTTTAATGTTATTATTAACAATAACACTTCACAATAACTCTTCTTCTTCTTGAAACCCCTTGAAGGGGTATCAAGTGTCAGATTTCATGTTAACTCAAAAATCATAAATTCGAACTTGTCCTTTTTATAAGAACAGGAAACGAAATTCATTTAATAAAATGTTCTACCAATAAAATGTTCAAATAATGAAATTAGATATATTATAATTTTTATACACCTCACACTGAGAAAGATGTTATATAAGACTAAATAAACAAATATAATTTTTATTACATATAAATATTAATCTACCTCTCTCAAACTCTAAAGCGCCGGAAAAAACTAAAGCAGTAATTTCCCCCAAGCTGAATCCTGCAGTTCCCACGCAGTTCTCGATGGCGTTGGGCCGCTCCTCCTTGAGCCTCTCCAAAGCGGCTAGCGACGTTACCATAACGGCCGGCTGGCAATACTTAGTCTGATCCAACTTCTCCTTCGGCCCCTCCAAACACAACTTCAACAAATCGTACCCCAGCACGTAATTCGCCAGCTCGAACAAATCACTCGCCATCGGAAATTTCAGCAAATCCCTCGCCATGCCCACATACTGGCTCCCCTGCCCGGGGAATAAAATAATCGAACTATCCTTCGGGTCTCGCACATCCCTGAAAAACTCCCCCTGCTTCCTGATCTTCGCCCCTTGGGTGTAAGGCAGCGTGGCCCATTCCCGCCCCGACTGCTTGGCGTCTTCGAAGGAAGCGGAATCGTCTAGGAGGCGTTTTAAAGGGGATTCCTTTTCGTCACCGAACAGCCTCGCCGCGCTCCTCACGCTGGGAACCCTCAAGTTCCTCAATTTCAACATTTCATATTCAAAATTCCCGCCGTTGAAAACGCTATGGTGGAATCAGCTGTGTTAAAGTGTTGAGTTTTAACGGGTTTCCTCCGATAATACGCTGGGATTTTCTTTAATAAAACGGTAAATATATTGAACACTAATTTTTGTTAATTAAAAAACAAGCATGCGATTTTAAAAACTAATTTTTACTCGTGAAAACAACACAAACTGGCTTATTTTAGGTTATGTTGTGATTTTTTCGCACGCCAGGAATTTCTAATAATATAAGTTTTTCAAGGTAATTGCAAAAATATTTTAACGTAAATTAAATAAACGCGCTTTATTAATTTCCTTGTTAATACTTACAAAAATCTTGTAGGTGTTTATTTCACACAAAAAAAACGTGGATTCGATAAATTTCTGCTTTATTTCTGATTTGTTTGATTTCAATATTACTCTAATATTGATTGCTTAAAAAATCACGTAAATCCTTGTTATAAGAATTACTTTTAATATTTTTGTACCGGTAAAAACAAAAAACTGAATTTATAAGTGCTTATTGTAAATAAATAAACATTACGGATTTAACGAGAGATGGCGCTGAATCACAGACGTTATTTTTAATTCATTCCGTACTTTAATTCTGAAAATTATCACGGGGCTATTCTTTAAAGGAAATGTTAAGTTTAACATGTACGTTAATTTTATCATCACAATTTCAGCAGCTTTTGTAATAGATATATATTCATAGAGTTTGAAATTAATAAATTACATAAACTTAACATTTCCGGTAGGCAATAGCTGAATTTTAACTCTGACAATTAATCGGGACTATTCTTTAAAGGAAATGTTAAGTTTAACATGTACGTTAATTTTATCATCACAATTTCAGCAGCTTTTATAATAGATATATATTCATAGAGTGTGAAATTAATTATTAACATAAATTTAACATTTCCTGTTGGGAATAGCATAATTTTAACTCTGAAAGTTAATCGTGGCTTTTTTGTATCAGAAATATACGGGATTATTCCGTACGGGTAATGTTAAGTTTAACGTGTATGTTATTAATTAAATTCACATTCTATGAATATATATGTCTATTACAAAATCAATCTGCTTATACTGTGAGAATATTATTTAACGTACATTAAAACTTAACATTTTTCTTACAGAATAGACCCGGTTAAGTTTAACGTATACGTTAATGTGTATCCTCACAGTCTAAACAACTTTTGTAATAGATATGTATATTCATAGAGTGTGAAATTAATTAATAACGTAATAAACTTAATAAATCCCTTATAGGAAATGTTTTAACTCTGAAAATTAATCGGAGCTATTCTATAAGGGAAATGTTAAGTTTAACGTGTACGTTAATTTGTATCATCACAGTTTAAACAACTTTTGTAATAGATAGATAAATTCATAGAGTGTTAAATTAATTAATAACGTAATAAACTTAACAAATCCCTTATAGGAAATGTTTTAACTCTGAAAATTAATCGGAGCTATTCTATAAGGGAAATGTTAAGTTTAACGTGTACGTTAGTGGGTATCATCACAGTCTAAGCAACTTTTGCAATAGATATATATTCATAGAATGTGATTTTTATTGAAAACAAAATAAACTTAACATTTTCCGTGCTGAATAGCCCCAATTGTTTAAACTTTTAAATATTTCAAACTGTTGCTCGTTTTAAATTGCTATACTAATTATTAGAACACAAGGAATCTACATTTCATTCCAATACATAGACTGAAATGGCTGAACAAAATGCATTTTCATTGATGTATAAAAGTGTATTATAACGCATTCCCACTAAGTGTAAAATAGATAGAGTCAGAATCGGGGATATTCTGCAAGGAAAATCTTAAGTTTAACGTGTACGTTATATTTTGTTACCACAGTCTAAGCAACGTTTTTAATATAAATTTATTCATAGAATGTGAATTTATTTAATAACGTACACGTTAAACGTAATTTTTCGATGGGGAATAACCCCGTATTTCTTTTATATTCTGTATTGTTATTATTTTGATTATGAATTTGAAATAAAGCTTGTTTATAATTATTATTATTAATGAAAATCACAGCTTTCTCCAACAGATGCCGCACCGTGAATACGTATGCAACCATATATACTCAGTAATTTACCATAAATACGTATGCAACCATGTATGCTCAGAAATTTACAGTAAATACGTATGCAACTGTTTATACACTAAGTAAATACTTATACAACCATATACACTCTGTAATTTTAATTATTTTTAAGATAATCCTATTTCTACCCCTTTTTCTTTCAGATTTCTTTGACTCCCTCTTTAAATTATGGACATTACGCCGGAAAACGAACCGATTGACGAAAATGACCTCTTCTTTTTCGAATCCGATCACCTGGCATTGCGCGGAAATCGAGATTACAGCGATATGCTGAAGACCATTTTTGTGCTTGAAGCACAAAGACAACGAGCGATTGAGGTAATTTTAATAGATGCGTGTTTTATTCGTTTACATCTTCAGGAAGAATTTAATGTATTGAAAAAATGGTGTTATAACAAGGAGGGTTAGTCTTCTTACTAATAATTTTGCAAGTATCCCATCAAAGATGTTACTACCTCGAAAACAGTTAGAAATTAAATCTATTTATATTTAATGAGAATAAAATATCATATAATTTCGAAAAACCCGCCAATATATAGTACTGCCCTCTAACATTATCAATCATTTAGAGTGAGATAATTGTATATAATAATATTCAAGTAGAAAAGAGAACGATTTGTTTGAAGCGGCAATAAATTTACATTAACTTTGATATCTGGTTAATCTGTGCGTAGGATAAATTTCAGCAATACTATAACTAATTTATACAATTTAGGATTTTAATCAAGTGGTGGCGTTAAAGAAGCAATGCCTCCAAGACCCGATAGCTTCCGCGGAGAAAATCCAGTCGGGGAAATTAATCCTGCCCGAGCTGTTGAAAATAGCGGAACTGCCCCGGATTAACTGGAGTAAGTATAACGTGAAATTCCCGGAGGAATACATAAAGCAGATCAACATGGATAAAGCGGAGGTGCCGGTGAAGGCCGCCGAGGAGAAGATCAAGACGCGCCCGTGGACGACCGAGGAGCAGAGAAAGCTGGAGGAGCTGCTTGTGAAGTATCCGGCGGACGGCATGGAATCCCACAGGATGTCGAAGATCGCCGCCGAATTGGGGACGAGGACGAAAAAGCAGGTCGCCAGCAGGCTGCAGAAGTATTATTTGAAGATGGTTAAGGCGGGTTTACCTGTTCCGGGGAAGTTACCGAATTTGAAAGGGTATGAGAAGAGGATCTCCGGTAAGGTTAGTGATTCATATAATAATTTTTAAAGATTGCAGCGCCAAAGTGGCGAAATTCCGAACTCGTTTCGGGTACGCAACTACATTCAGGGCGAAACTTAAATAACGGTCACCAATAGCGGGTCACATTTATGAGAACATTCCAAGTATCTCGCTGTAATCGTATAACGCAATCTTGCATTGTTCAGACAATGCAATCTTGCAGCAATGACATAATTGTTTAATATAATATTAAAATTATATCTCCTGTCATATTGCCAAAGGCGGACATTTTAACCTTGTAGCAATATTGCGTCCATCTTACTGCAATAATCTGCAATACAGTGCAATATTTATGCAACCTTCCTGCAATCTGTGCTGTATGGGAACAAACATATTTTTTAACAATAGATGGCGCTTGCTATATCATTCCAATTATATAATTCTGTGTGACATTTAGAATAAATTCAAGAATCATCAAGCGTATTATAACGAACAAATCCTCCAACACTCCTAATTTCAGAATAAATCGAAGTACTCAAACAACAAGTACTTGAAACCGTCGACGTTTTTCCCGAACCTGGAGATCCCCGTCACGATGAACGAATTGGAGGATGCGCCGGGACCGAGCAGTTCCGG
Organism: Philonthus spinipes; assembly: GCA_963082785.1. Taxonomy (NCBI): domain Eukaryota; kingdom Metazoa; phylum Arthropoda; class Insecta; order Coleoptera; family Staphylinidae; genus Philonthus; species Philonthus spinipes. Next base: position 12,835,971 of record OY720311.1, read on the forward strand.
CAAAACATCGGAAGCTAGCGTGAACCTGTCGAATTATCTCCTGTCAAATAATTACCATGAGAATAAGGTGGAGACGGCGAAGGACGATCTAGAGTTGCAGATTGAGCTGGTAAAGAGGATCAAGGCTGAGAAGTTGAGGGCCGAGAATGAGCAGGCCGTTGCGTATCAACATCACGGATATAAGGTGAATATATTTCCTGTGGTTGAAATAGAGTAGAAATTGTTCATCTAGGATATTTAGCTGTAGTTGATACTTGGAATATTCCACGATTCAGACACCTAATGTTAGAAAAATCGTTATCAATGGCTATGTAAGGGGTGTAATTCCTACTTTTATTCAACTGTTTTTTTATAGCTAAATATCCTGTGATTAATATAGAGTAGAAATTATTCACATGGGATGTGTAGCCTAGACGATATTTGACTCGACACTCAAAATATTCCAAGATTCGGATACTGAATGTCTAAAATCATTATTGCTGGTCATGTAAGGGGTGTAATTCCTAGTTTTATTCAACTGTTTTTATAGCTAAATATCCTGTGATTAATATAGAGTAGAAATTATCCACCTGGGATATATGACCTAGACGATATTTGACTCGACACTCAGAATATTCCACGATTAAGACACCGAATGTCTAAAATCATTATTGCTGGTCATGTAAGGGGTGTAATTTCTAGTTTTTTTCAACTGTTTTTTATAGCTAAATATCCTGTGATTAATATAGAGTAGAAATTATCCACCTGGGATATGTGACCTAGACGATATTTGACTCGACACTCAGAATATTCCACGATTCGGACACCGAATGTCTAAAATCATTATTGCTGGTCATGTAAGGGGTGTAATTCCTAGTTTTTTTCAACTGTTTTTTATAGCTAAATATCCTGTGATTAATATAGAGTAGAAATTATCCACCTGGGATATGTGACCTAGACGATATTTGTCTCGACACTTAGAATATTCCACGATTCGGGCACCGAATGTCTAAAATCATTATTGCTGGTCATGTAAGGGGTGTAATTCCTAGTTTTTTTCAACTGTTTTTTATAGCTAAATATCCTGTGATTAATATAGAGTATAAATTATCCACCTGGGATATGTGACCTAGACGATATTTGACTCGACACTCAGAATATTCCACGATTCGGGCACCGAATGTCTAAAATTATTATTGCTGGTTATTTAAGGGGTGTAATTCCTAGTTTTATTCAACTGTTTTTATAGCTAAATATCCTGTGATTAATATAGAGTGGAAATTATCCACCTGGGATATGTAACCTAGACGATATTTGATTCGACACTCTGAATATTCCACGATTCAGACACGTAATATCAAAAATCGTTATTGCTGACCATTTAAGGGCTCAATCCAGAGTTATAGATTTCATTCTATTCTCTTTGTTACTAAGGAGTAAAAATCGGTATCGTCTAATTAATTTCCTTAAATTAATTTCAGTGTGACTTCTGCGACGATGATCCGATTGAAGGTAGCAGATGGCACTGTTCGACCTGCGTTTCGAGCTCGGTGGATTTCTGCACGGACTGCATGTTATCCCAATTGTGTTCGAACAGTCCTCATCCTTTGCAGCACAAAATAATTATAATCCGCAACGAAAGGGAGATCGTCGACCGGACTCACAGCGACTCGGAATCGACGCAGACGCAGAACGGCGAAAGCGATTCCAGCGAAGAATCGGATTCGGATGGGGATTATGAGAATGGCAACGAAAGTGAAGCAGTGAGCAATTCCAACGAAGCGCCGGTGGTTTTCGAGAGCTTGATTGAAACGCAGGATGAGTCGTATAATTATTTGCACGCGAGTTTGTTGATGGATTAAATAATTAAGAATGAAACAAATTTGTAAAAGTGTACGATTCATAATAATATTTATAAACACAACGTAATTTCTATTATTAAACCAATATCTATCGAAACAATCGACGAAATGAAGAAATAGTTGGTGAAATAACAAAACATTTGGTTTTCACAGATACAGATTTAAAGGAGCGGCGAACAAAGAGGTTGAATAAGATAGATTATATTAGTCTATGACAACTATCAAGTAAATACTGCGCATTGTTACCGGCGCTCATATCGCGAACGCCGGTCCCTTAGATTTTAATTGTTTTATATTCGCGATCATCGGTCACCACGTCATTTCATTAATTAAATTATTTATTTTTCATAATTTCATTCCGTGTTTGCAGCATAATCGCTCGCACAAGTAAAATCCTTCTTTTGTTATAAAATATGTTAAGTTTGTTTGAGGCAATAAAATTTGTATAATCTCGTTTTTGTCATAAACAAGGTATTACGGCGCATCCGAAAGCGGATTATCGTCCCTTTCAGGCATGGGATTTTTAAACGGTTTTGGTACAGAAAAATTTGCACATCTGTACCAAAACTTTGGATTTCCAAATCCCTCGAAAAACCCATGCCAGATAATTGCGCGCCGTAATGCTTTGTTCTCGATTGCGGCCCTAATAGCTTTTTCGCCGCACCGCGCCGGCCGCACCGCCCTAAAGATACAGACTTGTAATAAGATCAGGTAAAACGGGAAAAGTACAGTCTTTATAAAATTGTTAATTTAATCGAAATTATTGCACAAATAATCAACAACAACAACAAAAACTAATAAATATCGAGTGCTATTTGTTGCTGGATGCTACAAGGAAATTGACAGTATAATATTTCTATGGCCAAGCAGGAGTTTGGTCATCAGAACTGATTTGTTTATTTTATATTTATATATTTTGTTGTTCAAAAAAAAAACAACAACAACACAACAATACTCGGCAGTATTGTTATTTAAAATCGACGGCAAAGTCCAGTAGCATCCAGCAAAGTATCTAGTGATAAACTTACCGTGCAATAATTTCGATTCGCGGACTAAAAATTATGTTTTAATATTTAATTTCATTTCGTTGTTTTTTTTTTTTTTGCAATTACCTGATCTTCGTTATAAGTCTGAAACAATTGTAAATAATATAAATATGTAATATTATTGCGTATCGGGGTGACACTCAGCCGTCCACGCACATCCGACGACTGAGCGCGCTGTTACCCCCACTTAAGGGATGTTGAGCGCGCCCTTAAATACTGGACGCGTTCAACCCCTAAGTCAGTTTTTTCAATCCACTCTTCGGAGTCGACAGTTTCCATTCACTCTTCGGAGTCGTAAGTTTTCCCTTCACTCTTCGGAGCATCGTTAGTTTTCGTCCATCGGACACGTACAGTCAACAAGTTAGTTTTCGTCTTCGGACACGTACAGTCAACGAGTTAGTTTTTCGTCCATCGGACACGTGTACAATTCTTGTAAGTTTTTTTTGTAAATTTTTATATTCTGCAAAAATATTGTTCCATTTAATTTTTTTTGCCTTAATTAATTTTGTTTGATAGTCTTTTAATATATTTATTCTTGTCTGTGCACTATTATTCATTTTTTTTAACCCCATCACGTTTACATGAAATTAAGCGAGAACCGTAAATAACACCCTGAGCTAAAGTTCTCATGCCGAGCTAACCCTTATTACCAAAGCCGTCGTGTTTTCACGAGCGCAACTTGCCACCTTTTTTTTTATATATATATATATAAAAAAGGAGCAATAATAGCAGGGTCGGTTGTGCTAGGCTAGCATCCCGCGGATTTTAATTAAAGTCAATCACTTAAATTCAAAATCCAACCGCGTGGATCGCGCCCCCCCGTAATAGCATGTCCTCGTTGACCACATGCGCATTAGAAGGGACACATCATGGACCATGACTCATCCTGTATGTATATTTTAAATAAGCAACATTATAATTTTAAAGTATACATACAGGGTGAGTCATTTGTTTTGAGACACTCAAATATCTCAACAATCACTGATTTTATGATGTTGATGATGAGACACTTAAGATAAATGAGTCTCGAGATAAGTGACTCACCCTGTATGTATACTATAAAGAATCAACATCATAAAATCATTGATTGTTGAGATATTTGAGTGTCTGAAGATAAGTTGCCCTGTATATATGCTATAAAGAATCAACATAATATAACACACCCTATATGTATACTTTAAAGAATCGATATACTATCTTTATGTTTTTTTTAATTAATTTATTTAAGTATCTACATATGTACACTTATTTTGTTTTGATTTTTTTCATTTTGAACGAAGCTCTCGACGTCTCCTCAAATGTAATAATTTATTGTCCTAAATTTTCTTTTAATACTCTTGTATACTGTGCCGTCTTTCGATGTCATGTGAAAAACAAACGCTCCACCGCGAACGTACAAATTGAAGCCGTATTCGAAATTTATTCGACGTGTTGGTTGACTGCCGGCGGGACGACTTCGAAAAGGACTTGGACGTAATATGTAACCTTGTCTAAATAAAACAAAAAAAAAAAACAAATGAGTTCAGGAAAATTCGGGTTTATTTCGTTTGTCTTACCCATTATTGTCGGTCTGTTTTTCTTATAGATGAACCAATAGTAAACCAAGCAACCGATGAAGACGAATAACAGAGCGAAGAGGTATTTCGGTGATGGATCCGTCACGATGGGGACTACTGATAGGAATACAGATACGCAGATTATGAATATCACAATCCATGTAGGCACCTGAAAATAATAATAATTATAATATATATATATATATATATATATATATATATATTCACTCCGACACCATTTGGTAAAAGGGGACATCGATTATATAATTTTTGTACCAGTATATTAGATTAATGGGTAAATATTTTAGGCTATTTACAGAAATTTAAAATCTTAAGATGTTTTGATAATTTAACGTAACTCCAGAAACACATTCAAGGTCGAATTTCATGCTTAATTTAAATAGCACGCCCTATATCTAATAGCCCTATCTTGTAGTAACTTTTATTGTCTTTCAAAAAGTATAAATATATTTTTTACCTAAACCTAATAGTTTTCAAGATATATCCATTTTCGTTAACTTTTGACATAATATTTATTATTCATAATATGGAAAGTCGTACAAAGCGCCATCTATTGTTCAATTTAATATTTATTATTATTATTCCATAAAGTTAAGTGTTTAGTTATTGTTTATAAATAAAGTCAGTTGACCCAACAAATGATTTTCGAGATATTTCCTAAATTAATGCACTAATTTTATTAATTGTGAATATACTAATTGTATTATTTATTTACATATATGTAAATTATTTTATAAAAACTTATTAGAATTGTAAAACAAATATAACGAAATACATCAAATAAATTGAGAAAATAGTATTAAAAATAATTTATAATAAATTTTCAAAAATACTACCATCGAATGCATAATTCAATTTTATTTTAAATGATATTTTGACATTTCTCAGCATATTAGGTGTAATTGATCTAAATGTATTATTAATTCTGCTTATTAAACCACCTGTTTTGACGAATATTCAATAGAATTAAACTTGTAATTGTGTCTCCTCATTATTAGTTACTGGATTCAAGGTAGTTTTTTTCAAATACTTCATACTGCCTACAGTTTTGAAGACTTCCTCTACAGTCTTCGTATTAGGATGTCTTCCACCAGAAAACATTTTTTACACTAAAAGACAATCTTAATAACGTTACATTATTATTAGAATCATGTTAATTCTTTCATTTAAGGGAAACATTATTTTTTCAATTGTTAGTAATAATACGAATGTGTCAATTAAATTTGCTTATAAACAAAAGCCTATTAGAATAACTGGCAATAATAATTATTAAATTAGGCAATAGATGGCGCTTTATGTTACCTTAAAAATAATAATGATTATGACGAAAATTAACAAAAATGGATATATCTTGAAAACTATTAGGTTTAGGTGTAGAATACCTTGATACTTTCTGAAAGACAATTTCCTACAAGATAGGCCTATTAGATATAGGGTATGCCAATTAAAATAAGCACGAAATTTGACCTTGACGTGCTTCTGGAGATACGTTGAATTATCAAAACATCTTAAGATTTTAAATTCCTCTTAATAGTCTGAAATATTAACCCATTTGTCTAATATACTGATACAAAATTTCATTTGTTTTCATTCACCCATTTGAAAGTTATTATTTTTTTCGAAACGTCAATTTCTCCAAAAATTTAATTAATTCAAAAATTATTAGGTTTAGGCATATGAACATAGGATGCAAGTTAACTTTATTTTTGATGTAGAATTTGAAAAAAATATAAAATATGTGTGACTTCTTATTTAAGTATACTATCGGACACCACAATACGTATTAAATTAAATATTTTATTGGTTGACTTACTCTGTAGGGACGCGGAGTGTCCTTTTTCGTTTTCCTGAGAATGAGGAGCGACACCATCGCCACTCCGTAGAATATCCAGATGAGGAAACTGGCGAATTCGATCAGCTCGACAATGTTGCCGATCACGATGAACAGGAAGGAAATGATGCCCTGCATCACCACGGAGGGAGCCGGCGTGTTCCTTCTGACGTGCACGTACGACAGATTTTCCAGCATGTGACCGTCCTGACTGGCCACGTAACACAGCCTAAGATAAAAAAGATTACATTACAGATTATATAGGGGAGAGTTGCCGAATTTGGACCGCCGCCTAGATTGGACCACCACTGTATATAGTTCGCAGAACAAATATATGTTCCAATTTAGGCAACATGATATACATTGCCCTAAAAAACACTGCTGCAAAAAGTAGTTACGCATTACGTCGCATGACATTGGTTCTAAAAGAAATTTATTGTTTTGGCATTTGTGAACTAAATATTTCAACAAACAACGAAACCCTCTTGACCATTAAAGTAAGTAACAGTAAATTGTATTACATATTTAGAAAGCAAATTTATTCAGGTAGAATTTACATATGGTAAATTCTACCTCAATTTTAACTTGTAACTAATAAAACTATATAGTTTTTATTTATTTATTTATTTAACGGATAACACCTTTTTTATAAAATAATAATAATATTAGCTATAAGTTAAAAGTTAGGTTATGTAGTATATTTTTGCATTATGAGTAGAGTTGCCCAGATTGGACCACATCGTAGTTTCCCAAAATGAACCGGTCCAATTTACGCAACCGTGAAAAATTACAATTTCGATTTATTTTTTTACAATTTTAGGCTAAAAGAGGATATTACGGACATTATTAAAGGCTGTTGCAGCTTATAGAAATGGAAAGACTGGCTTGAACGAATGTAGTCGTATTTACAATGTTCCTAAAGCAACTATAAAAAGACATGCGGACAGAAAAAATGCTACAGCAAATGAAATGAAACTATTTGGTAGACAATCCACATTTACTAAAGATATGGAAACAATTCTAACCAATCATATACTTCAACTTGAAGAATGCTTTTTTGGATTGACGATTTGAGAAGTGCGAAAACCAGCTTTTGATGTCGCGGAAAAATATTCTTTACCATACACATTTAATAAAGAAAAAAAAAAATAGTAGGGAAAAAGTGGTTTTACTCATTTTTACGACGAAATCCACAGCTATCACTACGAAAACCTGAAGGCACTTCAATGGCAAGAGCACGAGGCTTCAATAGAGATAATTTTTTTGATGTTGTATGGCAGAGCGGCAACTGAAAAAATGCCTTTCGCGCCGCCGGAATTTGACCAGTTAACAGATATGTCTTTCAAGATAACCAGTTTGCAGCATCAGGTATGTTACAACCTCAGCGTTGCGGCGATGCTACTGAAACAGAAGTAACTACTGGGAATTCAGCACGTAGTGACGGTGAAAGCGACAATGATTCCGCTATTCTTTATATTCCTCCGGAGAAAAAAAAGGAAAAATTTTGAGAATATTTTTCAAGAAATATCACCTCCACCTACACGAAATCCACAGCCAGGCACATCGTCATCTCGAGCACGAAGTGGTATTGCTCACAAAGCAGAATTACTAGCAAGTACTGAAAACGTTCTGAAATTAAAACGAAACGCCGCACTATGTTTTATTTGCAGCCGCGAAGATTCAGGCGTGGTGGGGGTATGCAAAACTCAAATTGATATTAGACGAAAATTAAAAATGTCATATTATTAAAAATACTTTAAAACTTATAAAAATGAATTTCCAGATTTTTAGGTGCACCGGTGTAAGTACAATGAACCGTCACAGTCGAACATTTCTAAAAGTTGTTCAGCGCGCGGTATTGTATATCACATGTAATACTTTGTCACAACCATTTTGTAACAATCATAAACATGAGTTGCTTTATTTAATGAGATATGTTTCAGTGCATTATTTTAATTTTGATAGTAGTTATAATTAATTGAAGTTGTGCAATTTTTATTATTAAATTTCAACTTTACAGAGGCCGAAATAAATATTATCAAAAAAGAGCAGTATGACGTTAACTTCAAAAAATCGCCCGCTGTTTTCTCTATATGACTGTCTAAAGAACATGTATATAGCGATCCATGGTCAACAGTTATGATTTTTTTCCGCAAGTCATGTAACGAAAGCGATGCCGCATAGTGTTGCCGAATGACGCATTCGCGGACACGAGTACGCGCTGGGGGGTATTTTTCAACTTTCAATATTAACGAAACTAAGTACACCATCACGTTCTCCATACTTCAGAACCCAGAAATACAAAATCTCAATATAATAACGTTAATAGTTATTCAGTAATTAATTTATAAACATGTGCCAAATTTAGAAGTTAAATTCGAACGAAAATCGATACATTAATAAAAAAATCATATCTTTGTAACCGCTTGAAAACTATGTTTGCAATTTTTTTCTGTTTAAACTGAAACATGTGCGCTTCAAATTATGAAAGAATCACTTTAATATTTTAAATAGTTTATGAATTAAAAATTATTAAAATTAACTAATTTTAAAACATTAATTTAAATTTAGCGAATCTCGCAAGAGCACAGTTTAAATAGGTCCGATTTCTGGTTTACACCAGAATATAGCCAAAAGTTTCCCCTTTTTGGGAAAGAAAGAATTTTTCAATTATCGAATCGATCTTTTGAGATATTATTTTTTTGCGTTTTCCCAAAAAGGGGAAACTTGTGTCTATGTTCTGGTGTGAACCAGACATCGGACCTAGCTAAGCATATCATTTGAAGGGCTTAGTAAGAGTAGTAAAAAAAGAAAAAATGATTCTTTGGTAAAAGAAAGACACGCAGCAGCTGCTAGTAAGGTGTTAAGAGAGCAAGGCAATAATTATTAAAAACGACAATGAAATCCCCTATAATAGCCAAGACATATTTAAAGTTGTGTAAAAATTCTACGAAAGATGAAAACACTAGAAAATTATCAGAACAAAAAGCCTTAGCAGTAATGATAGATTTAAAGTAATATGTAAGCAGCTACAAAAATCTTAGAAAAAATATAAAATTGCACGGAGCCAAAGATCTGTTTCCTCCATAAAAGTAAATACAGCGAAATTGATGTGTTATCCAAAAAATATTATAATTAATGAATATGGGGCATCTGTACCTCTCCAGGATTTTTTAGAGCACACGTTTAGCAGAATTCAACAAACATTCACTTTTCCGGAAACCATGGAATTAACACAGTTAAAATTAACATGTAAATATGGCTGTGATGGCAGTTCGGGATACAGTCAATATACGCAGAGATTGTATCAATATGACACAATATTGTATGAACTTTGACACAATCTTAAAATTCATCATTGAGTCAACATTGTTTCTACAAAATTGTATCAACTTAACACAATAATGTGTCAATCTTCTATAAATATTTATTTTCAAGTTCTATTTAAATATTGAATCTAGTGTTGTGTTCACATCCGAATATTACTAAAAGATTGTAGAATTGAAATTCAATAATATGTCAACATTGTTACAATACGTAATTTCCACTAGGGAGTATAAATAAGTTTCCACCGTTTGATGAACAATATTTCAAAAAATAATGAAAGTTTAGCGGCCGTTGTTCGAAAATTTTATACAAAATATAATGAAAATAGTGTTTTAACTTTAAATGTGAAAATTTCAGGGAGTAGAAATCCTATCATTTATTTCAGTATTATTGATGTAGTCTAACATAATTAGTTGCTTAGTAATTCAGGTTAAAGCCTGTTACCCCAACTCACGGTACCTAATTTTTGATAGAAAATGGCAGAAACTTATTTGTACTCCTGTATTTTTTTTTTATCTTCATTTATGAAATTTTCATTTCCATTTTTGTTTGTACCTGATGACACCTCTACTGACGAAGAAGAAGAAATCAGTGACAAAAGTGTCTTTATGTTCTCGCTAGTGCCATTACAATTGGAGTCTGAGTACGATATTTTATGGAAAAAATGAACAAAAATTATTTATGCAAAGGAATGAAAACAATGTATTATAAATGAAGAAGGTGAAGTAAATAATTTAAAACCATTTATTACAATGATAGGTGAGCAGAATGTTGAAGTAAATTTTAATGTATTGTTCACTATGATTAATGGTAAAGTTGTAAATGCGCTAACTGGAACTCCTAGTTCCAATTGCTTTATTTGCAAATGTAAACCAACGGATATGTGGAATATTGAAAAAGTAAAAAGTATGCCGATAATGACAAAACATTTAAAATATGAAATTTTTTCACTTCATGCTTGGATTAAGTGTTTAGAATGTATACCCCACATTTCGTATAAGTTGGATTTAAAGAAAATGACAACCCATGGGGCTGAGCAACGGAATCGGATCGTTGAAAGAAAATAACATGTCTAAAAATTATTAAGAAAAGAACTTGGCATCAATGTTGATGTAGTAGTGCCAGGGGGTGGGACATCAAACTCTGGAAATGTGGCGAGGACTTTTTTTTTAATTCTGAAAAAAATCGCAGCAATAACCGGCATAAATGTAGAATTGAATGGTCGATTCCACACGATTTTAACATCCCTAAGTAGTGGATAAAAAATAAATGCGGAAGTATTTCATAAATATGCCCTAGACTCAGCAAAACTTTACGGTTTACATTACGGGCGGTATAGAATGCCAGTTAAAATATTAATTCATGGCAGTTTTTTTTATTAATCAATTTTTATTGTTCATCGGTCAATTATCAGAAGAGGCTGAAGAAGGAAGCCAGCAATAAAATATACAAGCGACTAAGAGAACATCACACAAGAAAAAATTCACGAATAAACACAATCACGGATTTGTTCAACATGCTGTTGGTACATTCAGACCCGATGATTTCATCAATGACGAAAAAATAAATAAAAAGCGAAAGGGCAGAGAATACAAGCGAAAACTACATGGTTTTGTATGAAGAAGAGATGATACAATGTCTTAAATGCCACACTTGGGTCCATACAATCTGTGCAGGAGTGAGTCCAAAAATTAAGAAGTATTTTTTTTGTAATTGCGTTTAATGGTCCATTCTAAGAAACCGGTTTCCCTGATTGGACCAAACACTCATTTTTTTTTCAAATTAATATTTTATTATTATAATATGTAATATGAAATAAAATATTTATGTTAGTTTCAAGGTAACAGTAGTACAATTTTTTTCTACCTAAAAATCTTTATTTAAGAGCATTTTTCTCTTACGAGCTCATATATTCGAAAATGTATAAATGGTCCAAATTCGGCAACTCTCCCCTACATAAATAATTTAACAATGCAAATATGGAGTTGATTAATAATCTTATCCGTTCTTGGATGGGAATGTGAAATGTATATCAGAAGTATAAATGGAGAGCCGCCGTTTTTGAATAGATGGCGCCACTAGTAAATGCTGGTCAAAAAATTTCAGATCAAAAACGCCACATGGTAGGTTATGCATCTATCAACAACTCCTCATCATTATGTTTGAATTTTTAGCGGAATCATATATTTTTTGTGTGCAAATATGTCGAGCCAAATAAGCGGGAAGTTTTAACAAGGAGCGTCCAGGACCGGTGAAAAAGTTTAAAAACGCAGAATTTGAGGCATTACTGGATGAAGATTCATGTCAAACGCAACAAGAACTTGCAGATTCATTGGGCATGACTCAACAAACCTTGGAAATGATCCAAAAGTATGGAAAATTGGGTGCCAACGAGTTGAAAAGTTGAAAAAAAAAAGGATGGTCTTTTTGCATCGTATTTTAACTAATTAATGCTTAATGACTAATGTTTGCATTTTGACGATCTTGTCGATTTCTGAGTTTATATTTTTAGAAAATTCCAATTTTATTTCACAAGTTATGATTCACACTTTGAAATTCGCTAACCAAGGTTTTAAAAATTCACCTGCTATTGAAACACTGACTATTCGCACTAAACCCACTATAAATTTACTTTTAATATTAATAAACCCCGTATAAACCTTTTTAATACGAGTAAATTTAGAGTGGGTTTATCTTGAAAAGGAATAAAATGGGAAGAAGCCAGAAAACTCACACAAAACAGAAAAATGTGGAGAAAAACATACACAGGACAATCACCTCACACTGAGAAGTAGTGAGGAACATATAACGATGTTATATAAGACTAAATAAATAAATATCTTGAAACGAAATACACAAACTTTAGAAATATTCCAATTTTTCTTCCTTACCTGGTTACACTGAACTGAATACTCAGGGCGCATCCGAAAGTGCTCAGAGCGACGCCCAAGGGAATCACGAACGAAAACACTCCGAAGACCTTTTCGCCGAAAACGACGGCCACCGCCGGAGCCTTCACCATTTCATCAACGGTCAAAACGGTCATATATGAGACGTTCATGAAGACGTAAAGGAATGTCACGATAGGAACGCTGATCATTATACTCCTTGGAATGTTTCTGCATATAAAAAAAGATATATCATTAAAAAAAATGGATTTTTGTAGATTTATATGTTTCATTTACAAATAGTGTATTGTGAAGTTTCATTATAAAAGCCTCAACCATCTAGTTTTACTTACACTTCAGGTCTTTTGATTTCCTCAGTTACGGTTGTTACGGTATTCCTGAAAATAAGAAAAAGAAAAATTGATTGAATTCTTTGACAGTACCACTTAGAAATTAGGCAACAGATGGCGCTAATATTCCTTTATTTTTAGTTAATTTTCTTCGGAGTAATTACGGAATCGGTAATTTATTAATCCTAAATTAATTTCAGAATTAAGCTGCGACTTTTATTACTCTATTAACAATAATAAAGTACTGTTTTAATATTGATTTTCGATGGAATCATTGTTATAGAAACTGTTGTTTAGTGAATAATCCTAAGAAAATCGAAAGTATTGTTAAAGCCTTGTTTATTGTACCTTACTTTTGATAGAAGCGGATATATGAATTTGCTGTAAATATAAAAATAAAGAGAATTTATTTTGCACTTTTGCTATATTTAAAAAAAACCTTATAAAAAGTAACTTTTTTTTCAGCTTTGTTAATTTTCTTTTGAAATTTATTGTAATAAAAACTGAGTTTTATATTTTTTAATTTTCTAATTTAAGTTATATTATTTCTAAAGTAAATAACATAAGACGTTATACAATGCGTTCGCAATAAAAGGAACGAATTCATTTAAATCGTGATTATTTTCAAGAAAAAACGTTCGGACAGGTCGATTAGTATTTTGTGATGCGCAATTGAAACGTTTTTCTCGAAAATAATCACGATTTAAATAAATTTGTTTCTTTTATTCTGAACGCACTGTATGTTATTAACTTATGAAATAATATAACTTAAATTAGAAAATTCAAAAATATAAAACTCAGTTTTTATTACAATAAATTTCAAAAGAAAATTAACAAAACTGAAAAAAAAAAATAGAAGAAGTACCCCAAATTATTTACAACAGAAAACGGTATTATTCATTCACTTGGTCACACTTATTTAAATACTTTAAATAAAAAGAATTTGAAAATAATTAATAAATTATTCCCTCTTTAGCTACTGCGACGTTTTGACTTACGTTATGTAATTACTTTAAAACAAATGTACATTAAAACAACTACTTCGCGCGCCTGTACCCCGCTAGATATTGAATTACATTTAACAAATTTTATTGGTTTGATCTGTTTAGCATATCATACAACACATGTTATTCGTAAGTGAAGTATAACTTATCACGTACTGTTGATTTGACGCTTTTATGTTAATAATGTATAATTGAATACTGCAGTTACTGTTATTATTATAATTATTTTTCTATCGTTATATATATTATTTTTTGTATTATTTTTGTATTATGAAAATGGCGTTGCCGTTAATAAACATTTATTTTAATATTTAATATTACATAATAGACACTGTACAGCGATAACATATTGCATAATGCAACAATCTTTAATTCGAGAATATTTAATGTAAAGAACAAACCTACATTTCGTATCTGCAGACACGTGTTTCAGGATCTATCCCTCGTTAAAACAGCTCTGCCTTACATAATTTTAAACACGTTAAATTAAATTAATTAAGCGTTTTATAGTTCTCAACGAAAAAAAAACATTCTCGACTTATAAAACCTCGCTGGCTATTAATAACAATAGAAAAGAGTATTTATTCATTACACCTGGCAATACCTCGAAAGGGTATAAGGTGTTTAATTTATTAATGATATTTTTAATTTTATAACTAGGTTTTTAAAGCTAAATATCCTTTTGTTAATATGGAGTAAAATATCCTGGAATATGTAACTCTTGTTGATTTTTTTACTCAACGCTTCCACGATTCGGACACCGAATGTCAATAATCGTTATTGCCTATCATCTAAGCCACAGTTATCTCAACAGTTTTTTGTAGCTAAGTATTCAGTGGTTAATATAGAGTAAAAATAGTCCACCTGGAATGTGTAACTCTTGCCGATTTCCACGATTCGGACTCCGAATGTCAAAAATCATTATTGCTGGCCATTTAAGGGGTGTAAACCTCATTTTTTCAATTGTTTTTTGTAGCTAAATATCGAGTGATTAATATAGAGTAGAAATTGTCCACTTGATGGATGTAACTCTAGTCGATTTTTGACTCTACACTCAGAATACTTCACTATTCGGACAGCGAATGTCAAAAATTATTATTGCTGGCAATTTAAGGAGTCGAATCCCCAGTTTTTTCTCAACTGTTCTTTGAAGCTAAATATTTAGGGGTTAATATAGAGTAGAAATTATTTGAATCAGAGTCATTAAGGAGTCATCATTGAATAATAGAAGTGTTTACATACCCCAAATTATTTGTTTCGAGATTATGCATCTTATGTTTAATTTATCATGCTATTGCATTGGTAAAAACATAGTGTTTATTCAGTGATTATATTTTGAAGTATCATATAGTTATGGTTGCAATAATTATGATGATCATTCCTAGTAATTTTTCCTTGTTTAGTTTTATTATAATTATAGATGGTTATGTGAGAGTGGAAGAGGAATACATAGATGCAAGGAGATAATGAGAATAAGGGAAGGGAGGCGTAGCTAGGCGACAGAGGGGTTGGAAATAGGATGAAATGGACAAGGAGTAATAGAAGCAACAGAATATACTGTGAAAGACGTAAAATTATGCCAAATAAAGGTTTTTTTTTAATTATAGATTTAATGAAAACATAAATATAAAGTGTGTCATACAAATCAGGAATCTGCGTTCGGACTGAGAAACCTATAACATATGAGGAAAATACTAGAGGAGGTGGATTGTAATGAAATAAGATCTATGGAACAGATGGAAGAGGAGTTGGTAAGGTATGGAACCAATGTGAAAAGGACCTGTGAATGGTTTGACGACGAATGTCGGATGGCGAAGAGGGCAGTAGTAAGAAGGTGGATACAAAAAGAGAAATGAGAGAATGTAATAATATCAACAAGAATAAGGTATAACAAAATATGGGAGAAGAAGCAGAAAAGATTAGTGGAGTGTGCCGGAAGAATAATTGAAAAGATGGACCGAAAAATTTAAATGTGGAGAATCAAGAGCAATGGGAGTTTACGGAGCAAGAGGTGGAAAGAAGTTTTGTGGAGATAAAAAGTGGAAAAGCGGCGGGGTTGGACGGATTGAAGGCAGAAATGTGGAATGGAATTGGGATGGAAGGAAAAAGGATATTCAGGGAGTTATTGAATGACACGTGGAGAGGGGAAGCAGAAATACCAAACACCTGGCGAGTAGGATTTATGTGCCCGATACACAAAGGAGGTGATAAAGAGTAAGATGACAACTATGGAGGGAACTCTATTATGTGTGTACCGTACAAAATAGCCATAACAGTAGTCAAAAACAGGCTAGAGAAGGAAGTGGAAGAGAGGGGAATGCTTTCGGAGTCCCAGGTAGATTTTAGAAGATGGTGGGGAATAAGGAAGCAAATCTTTACGCTAGCGAGGATGGTTGAGGGGGTACTGGAAGAGAAAAGTAGTATGTATGCGGTATTTATAGACCTAAGAGCGTATGTACGGTACCGTGAGAAAGATGGAATGAATGTTTGGAAAGTAGAGGAGTCAGTATGGAAACGGTAGAATAGGTAAGAAGGGCGTATAAGAAAACATGAGTGAGAGAAAATTTCTTGAAGAAATTTAAATTGTGGAAGGAAGTAAAACAAAGCTACTCGCTGAACCCGTTGTTTTTTAAGATAATCAGCGAAATTAAAGGGGTTCTGAGGGACGGGCAAGCGGGTGGGGTAGTAATTGGAAGAAAGAGGGTATGGATGTAGGCGTATGCAGATGATGTGGTCATTCAGACGTGAGAATGGGGAGAAATGTTGAAGAGGTTAGAAAGATATATAGACAAAATGGGAAATGTGGAGAAAATAAAGTGGATGAGCTTTAGGAATAGAGGCAGGGAAGGTAAGGTGGGTGATTTGGATTGGACGGGGGAAGTGATTCAGAGGGTGCATGAATTTAAATATTTATGGTTTACATTTAAGAGCACCAAGGAATATCAGGACCATGCTAGATGGGTTCAGGGAGAGGCAAGGAGATCTTGCGGGGGTAATAAATAGCAAGTGAGGAGGATGGTTTGAGGGAAACATAGTATTGGAATATAAGTTTTGGGACGCATGTATAAAGCCAATCTTGTTATATGAGCGAGTATAAATCTTTAGCGAGAGAGCAAATGTCGTTCCTGAGACAGATTCCCACAGATATATCCTGTTGCAGGAAACGAACAGATGGAGTATGCATGTGGAGGCAATGGAGAGTTTGGTGAAGTATGAAATGAGGTTGAGTGCCTTAGAGAGTGAAATGATAGTAAAGGAGGTTTGGGAAGCAGGGATAAGAGTGGAAGGAAAATTGGGTTTGATGTGAATGGGAATGTATGAGAGAGCAGGAATGTCAGAGGAATGGATTTGGTAAAGGGATGAGTGTGAAGTTGAGGGAGTTTGAGAGGCAGAAGTGCATAAGGAGGAGTGAGTATAACCCTATGTATGAAAGATAGCAGGTAAATTGGTCCCTACTGGAGTATTTGCGAAACAGTAATTGTGAACGGGAGGAAAGGATCTTTTTTGCAAGGGCAAGGCTTGGTTCGGCGGGGAGAGAGAGAAAGATGTGGAAGGAAATGAGGTATATTAGATGTGTGCTGTGTGGCAGGGACAAGGATGCGTGGAACTATATAAGTGAGTAATGTGCTTCCTAAGATCCATTCTCTATGAATGGATCGTAGGAAGCAGGAGTTTTGTAGATTGGATGACAGAGGGTGGGGCTGGCGTGGGGATATTGAATAGACTAGTATAGGAAAAAGGAGAAGAATGTTGCAAATACGTAATATCGTTCTTGATTCAATTTTTTTGTTGGTGTTACTGTTTATTTATAGCAACAAACGTTTTTTTAGTGAATTTTGTTTCCTTTTTCATAATCAGGACAAGTTCACTTTACACCAGGAGACTTGAGGCAAATTATAATCACTGAACATTAAAATATTATTGGGACCTGAATGATTTCAAGTGACTCACAATGTATTTGATACACAGTAAAGTTAATGTTTGGGGGAAAGTAAACTACTCCAAGTAAAAAAAATCTGAGCCAATGGTTACACTTACAAAAAATTCTTCATGGAAAGAACTATATCTTGATATTTTATATGAGAAATAGCAATAAGGGCACCGCCCCCGCGGGACTTACCAGAGGCAACGCAATTGCGATCACTTCTGTAGATGTCAAAACCCTGAAGACCTAATTCACCATTAGATATACCAGTTGTATATCTAATGGCGAAAAGATGAGGTTTATGAAGTCGAAAAATTAAATAATATTTTGAATTTACAGTGTAGCAAAACACAAATTAATTACCTCTTAAGTAAATTTCACAAATTTGGAGGATATTGCAACAGCATTTACAAAATATCACAAAGATATTTGGAGCTCCAAGGATATTGCAACAGCATTTACAATAAGTCATATTAATAAATTGAATCGATTTTTCTTTTATAATCCTTTGCTTGTCATGCGTTCATATTATTATGCAAGTGTGGTTTTCGCGCGGTATGGGCTGCACTGACGTCACACCCTCTCCTAAGAATATTTTTGCGTTGACCTTATAGTCTATTAACCGTGTCTTAGAAATTAGGCAATAGATGGCGTTTTGTGCTGTTGTTAAAATACAAGTTCCTTTATTTTTAGTTAATTTTCCTCGGAGTAATTACGGAATCCGTAATTTATTAAACTTAAATTAATTAAGCTGCGACTATTATTACTCAATTTTTTCTTCAATTATTATGATTGATACTTACCATCCATCATACGCCCATAATCCGCTGTAAAAGGCGAGGGCGATGTTTTTCGGTTGCAACTTCGTCCCTTCGAAGCCTTTCGCTAATTGAGCAGTGTTTTCTAAAAAAAAAATAACAATAATAAAGTGCTGTTTTGATATTGATGCATTAATATCTTCGAAACAGCGATAAATTAAATTTTCAGTTGTACTTTGTTTGTATAACTTTTTTTCTTAATCTGATCCTCTTTTATCCGTATTGGGTGTCGAGGTGTTTGTATAACTAAAAAGTTAAAAAAAAAATATTATTATTGTAATTTCTAATTCCTCACCTTTATACGCCAATTCGTAAATCCCACCGAAAATAACAATGAGACAAGCGATGATCTTGAACGAACTGAAAATATTCTGAATCTTGACGTAAAGCTTCACGCTCGTCATGTTGATGTAAGTGATGATGAAGAGCGCCAAGATCGCAATCAGTTTCTTGATGCCGTCGTTGTTCTCGTGGCAGAGGCCCAGGAGGTCGAACATCGGCTGGCAGAGGTATTCGGCAAACGTTAGCGTGATGACGGCGACTTCCGCGGGTCTCAGCACCACGACGTACACCCAGGAGGCGATGAAGGCCGGCAGGTGGCCCCAGAATTTGTGGAGAGGACCGTACGAGTCCATGAAGTAGGCGTATTCGGAACCCGAACGCGGCACCACCGTTCCCAATTCAGCAAAAGTCAACGCGCCTGGGATAAAAGAAACAAACAAAAAAAAACATGTATTGAAACAACTATTTAATAATTTTTTTGTTTTCTTATTTTGCCCCATCTCCTCCTTCGCACCACTGTACGTGACGATAATCGTCCCTCCGCACACAGTATTTACTATTTGCGGAGAAACGACCACCCTCATCGTACGTTCCATAATACATATTATATTTTTTATTAAATATCGGGTATCTTAGTAGTACCGTGTATTATCTTGTCAAAATTATCATATAGAGCCAGTCTGTTTGTGGAGAGTGCACTATAGATTATTTATTAGTGTTTTAGTAGTATAAGCCTAGGGCTTGTCAGCGACATATACAGTTAAATTTAATTAATAATGTTGCAAAGTGTGATCGTTTAAAAATACGTTTTAATAAAGTAACTCTTTCAGTTTTGATTTAAATTCACTTAATTTATTAAGATTTTTAACATTAGCTGGTAGAGTGTTCACAATTTTAGTCAAGTAAGTAGCTTTACATCTTTCACCATATTTATTGTATGTAGGATTTTCCATTAGCTTTGTTTCGCGTGCTGTATGAATGATTTATAGTGCTTAGTTTATCTATTCTGTCAAAATTGTTCATTAGATATCTGTATTTTAACATGTCATCAAAACTTAATATTTTTAGAGTCTTAAAGATGTCTGGACCTTGCTCCTGTGTGGTACTAATATGACTGATGATGCTTAGCTGAATGGTTGATATTTTCTTAGTTAGATGGTCGGATGCCAAGCCCCATGTCGTTATACCATAGTTAATTAGCGACTGTACAATCGCGATATATATTGTTATCAAAGTATGCTGTGGCAAAAAATGTTTCAGGTAGTAGAATTTATATGATAAGTATTTCAATTTCTTCGATAAGTTGAATATGTGAGCTTCCCAAGAAAACTTATCGTCAATGATAACACCTAAGTATTTGTGTGAAGCTGTAGTACTTAAATGTGAACAATCGCAGTGTTTGTTCCCAACTGTATTCGAATTGGTATGCAGACATTTCTGGCAAGTATATTTTATGAACGCGTTACTCAATTTTTGTTTATTCGGGGTAGAAATTGTCATTAGTTTAGTTTTTTGTTTATTTATTTGTATTCCTTTGTCATGAACCCATTTTTGCAGGTTTAAAAATTCGTTTTGGAGACGTGTTCTAGCAGTTTCCTCGTTTCTTGAGATTATGAGCGTGTCATCTGCATATAAAAAATGTTCGCAAGTGTCAAAACAATTTTTTATATCATTTACGTATATTATGTAAAGTAGAGGTCCAAGAATACTTCCTTGGGGTACCCCAGTAGTTATTTTGTGTTCTTCGCTTAGGGAGGTGTTTGTTTTGACAGTAAACGTTCTAGAGTCCAGATAATTTTGAAACCACTTTAAACAATACCCTCTAATGCCGTTTCTTTCCAATGTTTCTAATAAAATATTGTGACTTATGGTGTCGAATGCCTTACTAAAGTCTATAAATAGACAGTATACGTAGTCACACTTATACAAGGAATTGTTTATTAGGTCAGACATATCCTCTAATAATTGAGTCGTGCTTCGTCTTTGTCTAAATCCGTATTGCTCTTTATTTAAGATATCATTTTTCGCGATGAAGGATCTTAATTTTTGTTCCATAAAACGTTCTAATATTTTGTCGATTACTGGTAGAATTGAAATTGGTCTATAGTTCGAGTAATCAACTTTACTGCCGTTTTTATGAATAGGAACGACAACTGACTTTTTTAGGGCGTTAGGAAGGATTCCTTTCGATATTGAGATTTTTATAAGTTTAGTAATTTGATAGCTGAAAATGTCACTATTGTTGATTATATGCAATGGCTGTATATTGTCTATTCCGGGACCTTTCTTTTTATCTAAAGTTTCTATTATTTTTATAATTTCCTCTTCGTTAGCTTCAGGTAGAAACATCGATGTTGTATTGTGATTGTAGACTATATTTTTAGACAATATTTCGTCACATTTGTGTACATTTTTTTAATGTTGATTCGGTGAATGTTTTCGCGAAGTTGTTAGAAATCGATGCGTCAGGGATGTTGAAGTATTTATTTAAGTTAGTATTATTTGAGACGTTTTGCTTCACTAGTTTATTTATATGTTTCCATGTCACTTTCATGTTGTTTTTTGATTTATCGAAAATGTTGTGAAAATACTTTTTCTTTTCGTATTTTATCAGATCTATAACTTTGTTTCGGTGCTTTTTATAAAGTGTTCTCAGCTCGTTTTTTTTGGGATCTGTCCGAGTTTTTCCAGGTTTGAAAGAACTTATCTCGTTTTTCCATTTCGATAATTATTTGTTCTGTAATCCAGGGGTTTTTAGGTCTTCTCTTCGAACGAATTCTGTCGATATATGATGCCTCAAATTTAGCCTGCTGATATGTACTCTCTATTAATTGTAGTAGTTTCTCGGGACAATCGTAGGTATCAATATTTTCCTTTTTGAGGTGACTAATTAAGTAACGTCTAAAAGTTTGCATGTCTGTTTTAACAGCTTTTCTTATTTCTGGGTTTATGTTTGTAATAGTATCTTTGAATGTACAGCCAACGAGGTAATGATCAGAAATTTTAGTTTTTATCACGACACTGGATAGTTTATTTTCTTGTCCTTTATAAAAAATATGATCCAAGCAAGCGGTTGTTAATAAGCCGTTTCTAAACTCTTCACGCGTTGCGACATTAACTGTTTTCATAAAACCTTTCTCTAACATTATATTTTCAAAGTAGTGTGTCACGTTGTTATGTTCATCTAACAGGTTAATATTAGTATCCCCTATTATTATGTAGTGCTTAATATGTTCGTAATCCGTCAGATATTTGTTAATTTCCTCGATGAATTCAACTGGGGGTAAATTAGGTGGCCTGTAAACTGAAAGGATGTGTAAGTTGACATTTTTTAATGTTATATTTAAGTGCAGCCCTTCGAAATATTTTGTTGTTATTGGTATGTTTTGTACTTGTAGGTAATCTTTGCAGTATGCAAGTAGGCCTCCCCCCTTGTTCTGTTTTCGAAGTTTAGGTATTTGATTGAACTCAGCAATCTTAAATAAGTTACCAATATTTTGAAATTCTTTCTCTTTCATTTTAATTTCTGAAATTAGCATAATATCTATGTGTGCTATGTGTTTGTTTATATATGATAAATAGTTGTCGAAATGACCTGGCAAGGAATTTATATTTATGTAAGTTAATGTTAGATTTGTGTTGTTGTCATTAGTTAATAACCAGTCGTTAATATTATTAAATACCTCACAACTTTGAGAATGTATCAGTTCTTCCTCGATGTACTCAGTGTCCATAAAGTGTTTGTTTTATATTGGTTCGTTAATTTTTATCTTAGATGTATATATATTTTTTATGTGTTTTTTTGAAGATCTGTTTCTGAAGATATTGTTATGACCGGCGAGGAATCATTTTTTCTGCATAGAATTTTCTGATTTTTTGTCCAAACGAATTACCATTGCTTATCATTTGTTTTGTTTCTGGTCTCCCACAGAAGTTTTTTCGTATAACCGCTTAGAGAATGATATATTTTTATTCGCCATTCGGAACCATCTCCAAAGATATTTTTGTTTATTACAGTTTTATTTTTAAGCTTCATCAACTGATCTTTAATATCTCTATTAGATAGTTTGACTCTTATAAAGTTAAGGCCATTAGGGTTTTTGTTAAATTTGGTTTCTTTTATGTCAGTTTGATTTATTGCTACTCCAGAAGTGGTAATTATTTTATTTCAGTTGACTTTCTTTCATCTATTATGGGGACACCCATTAAATAAAATATTCTGATGAGGATTATATTACATTGATAAAAGGTAAAGTTGTACAATTTAACATACGAAGAAAAATTGAAGTAATGAATACAAGTGATCTTATTTTTGACTCTGTATAGAGACTCACAATTTTTACTACGCCAAATGTCCTTAATTCACCTCCACAACTATTCTGTCCATTAGCATTGTCGTTATTTTTTATTCGTATATGTAAATTGTATATTGTAAATCAAACCAGCTGTTAATCGTATTTGTTAGAAATATTTTTCTTATCACGTACCTAATAGCGAGATAATGCCGCATATGGTCCAAACAAGCGCGCACATTCCAACCGATCCCGAATGCTCCAAAGCCGACGCTGGGGAAATGAAGATTCCGGAACCGATCATCACAGCCAGGATGATGTTGATGGCGGAGAAGAGGCCCAATTCCCTCTTCAGCCCCACTTGCTCGCTGGAGCCCTTCTCCACGACCACTGAACAAAAGAAAATAAACAGATTAAAGTAACAGTAAAAATATATTAAAATAAAATAGTATCTTAGAAATTAATAATGACATTTATCTAAAAGTTATTTGGAGACAAAGTAAGATAAAAGATATTCGTGGCTATTATTGTTACGTTTAACGTGTACGTTATTTTTTATCGCCAGAGTCTAAGTAGCTTTTATATATCACAATGTAATTTTGTTTCCATAAGATTTCTTCCAAATTGAAATATCACCAAATTAATTATTAATTTAACATAAACACAACCTAATAATAAATAATAATAAACGGTGAACTAGAAATTCAATTTGACCGGCACATCAAAACACACTCGAATGTAGTTGCGTACCCCAAACGGGTTCTGGATTTCGGTACTTTGGCGCTGCGATCTTAAATTGCATCTCCAATATTTAAGAACTATTGACGTGACTATACGTATAGGATAGCAATGTTCCACACTGCTAAAATTTATCTAAGAGAGTTAAATTTACAATTCCCATTAAAATAATACCAAAAATTAAGTGAATAATATTTGTTTTCTTACGACAAATGGATTTAAGCCACTTTCAAAATTAACACCTATATATGTTATAAAATTTGAAGCAGCTTAAGTCCATTCGACATATTTTAAATTGCTTCAAATTGAAAAATAATACTCAATTTATTTTATCTATCTTCACAATACTTTAAAAACACAATTTATAATATTCAAGAAATGTTCTAATTAAATAAATTACATAAAAATTTACTGTTCATTTACATTTTGTGTATGCGGGAGGAATTTAAAGAAGTCATGGTATTCCTGTGGTAAATATCGAAGTAAGTCCATCATGTCCTTGTACATCGATGTCGTAATTGGTCTTACATTTTTATAAAGTGGTGTCAATATAATATTTTCAAATTTTCTTGGTCTACCCCGACGTGGTAATAAATCTTGGATTTTAAACTCTGCATTCTCATCCATTGATATCTTATAGAAAATTTTATATGGTTCATTTCTCAAAAAAACGCATCCAGACTATTTGCAACCAATTTATTGCTTCTGCCTTAGAATTCTTCAACCTTTTAAAAACTGCGCCCTCCAATAATCTTGTTGATTTGAAATCCTCTTGTTTAATTTCATTTAGAAGAAATTACCTTTCCGGCACTTTTTGATAACATTATAATAATCTTGAGGAACAAACATTAAATTATTTTTCTTTAATGACATTTCTACGACGCCAAAATCGGTAAAAACGAATGTCCTGATATTAGGAATTTATGATCTATTATTTCTACATTATGTTCAACAGTTTGGATAGGTTTTAGCCATGTTAAAGCTAATTTAATGTTCCTACTTTGTCCTGCACACAGTCACTGTAAGCTATAATATGTTTTTGACTTCTTAAATTTTGAAGATGTTTCGAGATGCATGAAACTATTTCTTGTGAACCTCTGGATGCAATAGTTTCATCCCAAACCTACATGTGAACATTATCATCATGAATATTGTGAATTACCAAATTTAGAACGTACGTATTGCGTTTATAGTATACTACTGAAGTGGTCAACTTTGGGTAAGGTAATGCTTTTTTCAAGTCGAAAGAAAATGCGAAATAATGATCTGAATTACGTAATGCTAGTTCTTGATCTTGTTTTAATGATTTCCTTGCTGATTCTGCTAGTCTTAAATGGACATCATGTTCTTTCATAAGTTTATTCTTTTCATCATAATCATCCGATGCTTTAATTTTAATGTTTAATAGGTCGCATTTTTGGCATGTATCTTTGTTGGGTTGGTGGAAATGCAAATTAAAATCCTTTTTAAATATCTTTCTGTAAGTCCACTCTTTAACTGCTTTTCTATTATTTTCCTTGCACTAAAGCTCGTAGAAATTAAACATTTTTTTAGAGTTAGATCAGAATGTAAATATTTTCTATTAGGGTTATGAGACCTAGTATAATGGGATCCAAAATTTGGAAAAACTTTTAATATGGTTTTGATCATCGTTTTTCTCTTCGTTAGAAATCCTTCTCGATGATCCAGCCATATGTCCACGTAAATCATTCCCTACATTTGCCGAGTTTAAAGGTATTAAAGGTATCCAAAAAGATTTTTTTACAGACGGAAACTTTCCCGTTTTTAGAATTTAAAAAAATACCTAAAACTATAATTTCTTGGCGAACTTTTTCCGTTTTTTGGACGTCTTCGTTTCACAGCCGAACGTTATCGGTAGCTTCGTATAGCAATACATTTTGCTTATTAAAATCTCCCAAATTCCAAAACTTCTCAAAAGTATTCTTTCTTTCTGTTTCTTCATAATTTTTTATGCAAACTTTTCGACAAAGGCAATTTTTGTTTTGAAACACTTTTGCAGGTATAATGTTTCCAGTTTGACTATAGTATTTTTCCCGGTATTTCGTTTAATTTTTCGCAATTTTTGAATCACCATTCTTTTCTCTAAATCTTGCTCCAGAGGTATTGTCGTGAAAAGCCTCACCTGCATCTTCATCTTCAAATGATGAATGTTGTTCTAAAATTCTCCTTCTCTTGCGATTCTGGTTAAAATCAAAATTTTCCAACTCGTCTTCACTCTCTGAATTAAATAGTCTTGTACTTTTATTCATACCCAAATATGTAATAATTTCTATAAATTTAATAACTAACTAACTAACCAATCTTTATTCAAATGTGTATATGTATGTACAATAATATACAAAAATTAGAATTATATTCTGTAGATGATGAATCGGCTATCGACCGGAGGTCTTTCAACCTAAATTTAATATTTTATCTTAAAATTCAATTGTAAGTGTATATTAAGTGAATATTTTCACTGCAATAATTAAACATAATTAATACTAATTAATGATTAAATAAAATTACCTTCATGACTGCCTTCGTAAATTTCAAGATCCGCACTTACGGACATTATTACTAATTAAGTGAACTTAGGTTACTTTCAAAATAATGTTTTTTAATAAATAATTGTTTGCGAAAACGTATGTGTTAATAATTATCATATACTTTAAATGTTCTTAATCCCAGATTGTTATTTATGACAGATAACGTCAAATAATAACCGTTTCTACCTTCATCAGAAAAAAAATCAAAAATAGATTTAGGCCACTTTCAAAATAAACGGCTCATATATTGCAAATATATGTAAAACAAATAACTTTGTATGAAGATATTGTAGTAGTAAATGCATTCGATCTTGTTTGATCTGATTGTATACTCTTGTTACATTTCTACGAACTGAGCTGAAAGATTGTATACTCGAGTAACTGAGCCTAAAGTACGTAGAAATGTAACACGGGTATAAAATCTGTTGCAACTTTATATTTTTTAGTCAGTAGTTTACATACGTGAATGCAGTTGAGTACACCAAACGAGTTCTAAATTTCGCCACTTTAGCACTGCGATCTTAAATTGCATCTCCAACATTCAAGACAAGAACTGAATTAATTATTAGATTAACATAAACACAACTTAGTAATAATTAAAGTCGAAACGGTGAATCGTGTTTAAAGTTTATTGACACATCAAAACACACAGTTGCGTACCCCAACCGGGTTCTGAATTTTTGCCACTTTGGCGCTGCATAACCAGTATTCAAGACGTGATATTTATAAAAGTCCTTGTAGTTAAAGTTTTTCAGCTAGTGTAACATGTTATATATTCTAATATTTTTGTTTTATTTTGTACAACTGTTTTGATTTGATTCACAACTTATATGTATTATTTAATAATAAAGAAACGTTTTCTGGATTTCAAAATAAAAAAATGGAATTAATTTTCCATAAGTTTCCTTCCAACTAGAAATATAACCAAGTTAATTATTAATTTAATACTAACACCATAATAATAATTAAAGTTGAAACAAAGAATCGTTAAACCGACATTGATCGATACATCAAAACACATGCGAATGCAGTTGTGTACCTAAAGCGGGTTCTGAATTCCGCCATATTGGCGCTGCGAGCTTAAATTGCATATCCAATATTTGAGAAATATTGACGTGACTTTTGTAAAAGTCCTCGTCATTAAGGCTGCAATTTTACGCCTAATAGATGGTGCGATTAGAGCCAGAGCGTGCAGTGGTTTTTACAAAATGTGTGTATTTATTTTATTCCAACTGTGATTTTTCAACCTAGCGGCAAATATCTGAACTACTAGATATTGTTCTGCAATAACAAATGATGGCGTCGAACTAAATTTGTTCTTAATGACTATTTAATAGGATTAACAAGTACACAAATAATATATTTTCAATGTATTTAATATGGATATTTAAGAGGAAGACTTTCCACGTATACTAAGATATATTTAATATAGATTAAATGTACTTTTGTAAATTAAAGTAATTTTTGAAAAAATATTGTTTTCACTTTTCTTGTTTTTAAAAAATAAAAATTATCTGATGTCGTTCATCAGTAAATAAGCTATCTGCCTGTATTTAATGTTTATTTTTTTATGACTGTATAACATTGTTAATCCCTTAAAACGGAAACGTGTTGGCGATCGCAGTCTTAATGTATTTCAGCCTTTTAAAAATAACGTTATATTGTTATTATTATAAAAATGAAACTTTTTGTCGATCTATTTTGATTTGATTAACATTTTATGAGTATTATTTAATTAAAAAAAAAACAACGTGTGTGTAATGTAATATATGAACGTAAGTGCTCACGAGTAAACACTCTTATTTATCAATCACATGTATTCCTGATAGTGTTTATCAAGTTTTACAGTAACCGAACGAAATTAGAACAAATATTCGAACTCGTTGCATCATAAATTACGGTTGATTCGATCGTATGGAATAATCGATATGGTCATCAAATAAATTATGAGAGATTACAAACGAATTTTATAAGTTATTTGTAAATTTGTTAAAATCAACACAAACAATTTCAAAGGAAGACCTGCGGTCATTAGCCAATTCAATTTAATTTATGTGAACATAAATCTACAAATATATTGTAAATAATTATCTAAACCATGTATAAATGTTACATGAATAAAGATGTTTAGTTACTTAATTGATTTCAAAAGCTGAATGACGATAGCTAATTGTTGATTCTAATTACACCGACTTCTCCAAAGTCTTCGACAGGGTTAATCATACGAGGCTTTTGTATAAACTTTTCTCATATGGTGTTTCGGGACTCATGCTTGAATGGCTACGGTCTTTTATTTGTAATAGGAAATTGTTCGTCAGAGTAAATAACATCACATTTGATATCACAATTGATGCAACCTCAGGGGTACCACAGAGCTATCACTTAGGACCGTTATTTTTCTTATATTTGTGAATGATATCGGTAAACATCTTGTTTCCAATATTCTTCTATATGCAGATGATATGAAAGTATTTCGGAATATAAAGTCCATTCACGACTGTAATACCCTTCAAAATGATTTAAATGAGATTATCGTTTGGTGTAATGATAATAATCTCTATTTAAATATAAATAAATGCAAGTCCATGCGATTTTCACGTAAAAAAGATTCAAAATTACCTTTTGATTATCCATTAAACAATCGCATCCTTAAGAGAGTTGATTCAATTAATTAGTGATGGGCAAAGTCGATCTTTTATTATTTCTAAATTCAGTATATTATAATTTTATGAATGTTACTTATTATAAATATATCAGAAATAACTTCTCATTTATTAATAAACATAAATTTGAAGTTACTTTTTCGTTTTAAATACTTAAAATGACACATTTAGTAATACTCGATTACTAATATTATTCGATTTTTCCCAACACTACAATTAATGATTTGGGTGTTTTGTTTGATGCTAAACTGCAGTTTAATAATCACATCAATAAAATCTTTACAGCTGTTTGGTTTTATACGTAGGTTTAGTTCACATTTCAATTCTATTAGAACTTTCATATCTCTGTATATATCTATTGTAAGGCCTACTGTAGATTACTGCGCAATTATATGGTCACCTCATTATAAATGTCTTGTAGATCGTTTAGAAAATGTGCAACGAAAAATGATAAAATTAATTTGTTTTCGCTCTCATTTATTTTATGATGACTATAATATGATACTTAAATATCTTGGACTTCTTCCATTAATTCAACGAAGAGTGTACTTTTCTTTGTGTTTTGCGTACCGCATATTAAATGGCAGAATAAATTGTTCTGTGATACTTTCATCAATTTCAATACATGTACCGACTCGCTTAAATAGACATCAATAACTTCTTGCTAGCAAGTATCACGCAACAAATTATGCATCCAACAGCTCTAGAAATACATTGATTGATAATATTAATAAATACTGTAAATTCATAGATGTTTTTGGCGTGAGCTTGCAATGTTTCAAGCGTGATTGTAAAAATGCGCTTGAAAGTAGTATGTAGTATGATTGTTTTTGTTATTATTTCTATTTGTTTAAAACTGTTTATTATTTTATTATGTAATGGCCCACCGTTAAATAAATAAATAAAAATAAAATAAATAAAATGTTTAGGATTCGTTATTCGACAAACGAGCAGTATAATAAAATTAAATATATATATATATACATAATCTAAAATCCCCATATACCATAATGGTGGTGTAGGGGTGATAAAATTAAATACAAATTTTAATGAAAATAACGAGTATGGGACGTTATATTTTCATTGCAATTACAAATGTTTATTATTTTTATTTTTTGTAAAAAAATAAAGTCAGTTTATTTTTTTATAAAATTCTAGATTTGATATTTCAAGAATTTAGTGCTGTGTAACACAAGCTGTGTGTGTTTTAGGTTAGGACAATATTATTCAAGCGTCGTCTTGTAATTCAAGCTTTTAATTAAAACTAAAGACATTTTGTGTGTTAAAAAATTACCGTTTCGTACTCGCGAAGCCTCTACAAGTACAGTTTTTTTTCTAATGTAAACAGTTACATCATTGATTATACATTCCCGCGTAAATTGTTGCTTAATACGTGCGCACATTTTCTTTATTTTTTGTTTATAACAAACTAGAATGCTGCGGGTGAAAACCATCAGGCTGTAATAATTATCGTGTGCCCCACTTTCAATAATAATGCACTTGGCAAAAGATAATATCCGATCGTGTTTGCAAAGAAAATCACGTTTTCCTTTCATCGCACTGATGCGTGCTGTTTATTATTTAATATTTTTTTATAATCGAAATTATAAATGATATTCTGTGTTATTTTTTTTACCTTGCATCGATCACTTTAATTTAATCACGGTATTTTTTTACTTTGTGTTTTTTTACCTTGCATCAATCACCTTCATTTAATCACGATATTTTTTTTTACTTTGTATCGATTGCTTTCATTTAAAGACAATATATTTTTTTACTTTCTTATTATATTATTATATATAACATATTAAATCGTAACCCCGACACCAATTGGTAAAAGGGGACATCGATTATATATACAGAGAGCTTTTTTTAACAGTATACATTTCCCCTATATATACCTGCAAAATACGCGAGTCAAACGCATTGATGTGTGTGTGTTTAGTTGCCTATAATACGCAATTGAACACACATATGCCAAATAAGCAACTAAACATACACACATTGCGTTTGACTCGCGTTTTTTGCAGGTATACACTTCCCATAATGTATACTGATAAAAAAACCTCTGTGTATATATTTAATCGTGAAAAAAAAAAATCGAGTGAATTTAGTAATCGAGTTAAATAATTAAAACACTAACACTTTCTTCACTAAAAAGAGTGAAGAAAGTGTTAGTGTTTTAATTATTTAATTATATTCATGTCTTCACGCAACTTAAACCAAACACATAGTAATCGAGTATTTCTGAATAACCAATTTTTAAGTAGCTAAAGTTAATAAATAATATAACATTGGGATTTATTAATAAATATGTGACAATTCCTAATATTAATATTAAATATAAGAAAATTACTTCATTTTGTAGTGACAAAAAAGATCGACTTTTCCCGTCTCTATTAATTAACTCTTCAATTGAGTAAATTAATTATTTTCAAATTCCTTTTATTCCATTTTTATTTATTTATTTAGTCTTATATAATATCGTTATATGTTCCTCTCTACTTCTCAGTGTGAGGTGTTATTCTATTTAAGGAAATTATTTTGTGAAAGAGTAGAGAAAACCCATACAATCAATGACGTATTTTATGTAGGATTAAAATAACCGGGCGATAAATTCTATCGGTGAAATTTCATGACCGTCGCGATTATCATTTAATTGATAATCGTACCACATCCCGAACGCGAGCGAATGAATTTACGCGAAAATGCACGCGGTTAGATTACTTCACTCTCAATAACGTCCCTGCGCGTAATGATCAATCTTAATCGGTAATTAATCAGTAGGAATCGAGGTGAAGATATTATCGCATAATTGCTCAGAGATATATCGTTTTAAAAATGATTTCCTGAATGTAGATTCTGGGTAATCTAAGGAATTTTTAATTACTGAATGAGAGGTTGTTTTTTTTAAACTAAATTCGTACTTATTCTGTGATGTAATATATAAGATTGGAGTAAAATAAAATTTTACGTGAACTTCAAGAATTTATAATAATGTAAAAACATATAGGTTTATGGGTTAACCTATCTTTCATTACATCAATTACATTGGAAAAATTATTTAATCGAATTCTTCCGATTTGGGTCAAATATTAATCGTTTTACATTTATGTTGGTTGAGTTACGTGAAGATATTAAATATTTATTTATTTATTTACCTACATTTTACAATATACATTTCATTTACAAAAAAACAATAAATAAAAAAAATAAAAATTCTTTATAAAGGTTTCAATAATTTTTGGATTTTATTTATTGTTTTTTGTAAATGAAATGTATATTGTAAAATGAAGGTAAATAAATAAATATTTAACGTTATTCACGTATTCATTATTTCCTCACTCTTTATTTAGATTTACTAAATATAAATTACTATTGATAATAGTACAGCATTAGTTGTACTATTGATAATGGTTGATTGGCATTCGAAATGTACATTTTGTAAATCTAAATAAAGAGTCTTTCTTTATACGCACAGTTTTTGTTATATATTTTTTTTTTTGCTATTTTAAGGGTACCTTCATAAGGCTTCCTTCATAGAAGTCTTGGTGATAAAAAAAACTCTAGTAATTGATTTTATATAATTTCGTAAAATAAAATATTTATAAAAATATCAAGAAATCGACGGTGAAAATTTCACCAGGTGAGTTTTTTTGTCCGCATTCATATATTATCAAAGAACGCTGGCCAGCATTAGAATTAACAGTTCGAAGTCAACGAATCTTAGGAAAAAAAAACACTATATTCGTAGTAAAAATAAATTATTGCGAATTAAAAATTCATTCACGACCGAAGGATGAATTGCGGAAAATGCAATGCACGCGTTCCTACTGACGGAGGATACGTATGTTGTAAATGGTACAATTCTGTTTTCCATCACGAATGCTCTCTAAAAAAATCAACTTATAAGGGAATGAATAAAATACGAAAGAATAAATATAAGTGTGCCTCTTGTCGAGATGAAATGAGATCACAAAGCTCACAATCTGACTTAATCAGGGGTGATACAATCACGATGACTGATGTCTTAAAACAAATGAAAGAATTACAAGAGACTATTGAAGATGGTCAGAAAATGTTAGTAGAAGAAATTAAAAAAAAATGAATGAAAAAAACTAAATAAAATAAACGAAGAGAAAGACAAAAAAATAAAAGCACTGGAAAATAGAGTTCACGAACTAGAGAGTGAAATTTTTGCCAACGAAATAGAAATTATAGGAGTTAAAGAAGTAGAAGAAGAAAACTTAATAGATGTTGTCTGTAAAGTAATAAATAAAACTGGTTTGAAGATTGGAAAGCATGAAATAACTGATGCTTATAGAGTAGAAACCAGAAACCCCGAAAAACAAAAAACTATTATTGTTAAAATGAATACAAAAAAAGCAAAACAGGAAATAATATAGCATAAAAATAAGATTACTCCAAAGAAATGTTGCAAAAGATGAAGGATGGAAATTTGTATGGACTAATGAGGGAAGAATACTAGCACGTAAAGAAGAAAGGTCAAAAGTAATAGAAATTCGAGAGCATGACTTTGCTGAGGGCAGCTCTACAGATAAATATGACGATGAAATGACTCAGAACGACAAATATGACATAAAAATTAAAAAAAACATAAATTGCGAGAAAATTGAAATAATTACAGCATGGATTAGACAAAAACTAAAAACCCACGATTTTACTGTCCTGTACATAAATATAAATTCAATCAACAAAAACTTTGATAATCTTCTTTTAACAATGGGAAGTGATCTCTATTCGTTTGACGTAATAGCCTTGTCTGAGGTAAAAATCAAACATGGAGGGAATATAGACAACTTTTACATAAAAGGTTACAGGACAATTCAGTTATTAAGAAAAAAAAATTGTGGTGATGGATTGTTACTATACATAAAAGACAAACTTAACTATGAACAAATTAAAGTACACATGGAGACTGCAGAAATGTTATGTATAGAAATAAAAATATCTGGAAATAGGAACCTACATTTAATTTTCATGTACAGATCACCAAACTCTAACATTAACAAATTCATACATGAGATGGAAAACATACTAAACAATATGAAAAACAAAACCATCTTATTAACGGGTGATGTAAATATAGATATTCTTTCAGAAAATATGGAGAGAGGAAGGCATGTTATCGGAATACGGATTTACCAAACAAATTGACAAATACACGAGGGAAGAAATGAGAAATGGAGAATTAGTACAAGCATGCCTTGGCTACATATACGCGAGAGGATCATCCATAGAAGTAGATACCTCAATACTCACTACAAAAATCAGTGATCACTACGTTATAAATGCAGCAATAAAATTTAAAAACAGAAGAAAAGAAAACATAACACTAAAAACTGAATACCTAAAAATAAATAGGGAAAATATGATATCAAAAATTAAAGAAGAAATGCACAAAATAAATTGGGATGTAAAAGAAAATGCCGATCAAATAATAACATAAATTGAAAACATATTTAGAAAAGAGAGAGTTGAAGCATCAGAATCGAGGAAACCTAACAGAACAAATGAGGGAAAGAGATAGGTTATTTAGAATATGGAAGAGAGCGACAGGTTGACACGAAGAGAGAGAAAAACTGCATCAACGTTACAAAAACCAGCGAAACAAAGTGACACAACAGATTAAAAACATAAAAAAAGTTTTATGAAAATGAATTTAACAAAATTAATAACGATATGAAAAAACATGGAAGATGATTAATGAGCAAAAGAAACTGACGTCGGCGATGCTGAACTTAAAAAAAAACATTTAAATCGGACGCACTGACATTGGTAAATAAATTCACAGACACATTGGAACAACAATTTAATACACCTACGCACAAAGGTGACAAAATACTATACCATACGAACGCAAAGTCAGAAATACAGTCAATATATCTACCATAAGCAATACAGGAGGATGTTAAAAAAATCATAAAAAAATTGCCGAAAAATAAACCAGTAGGGCACGATGGAATAAAATCGAAGGATATAATAGAATTATCACACCACATTAGCACACCAATAGCAAAAATGTTAAATCTGACACTGGAACATGGAACAATACCAAAAAAACTTAAAAAATCCATAATAAGACCTATTTACAAATCAGGAAAAACAGACAATTGTGAAAACTACAGACCAATTTCTATATTACCAGCCATTTCAAAAATTGTAGAGGAGCACATTGATTTTGGATTAGCAAAATATTTCAAGAAATATAAAATAATGAATCGTCGACAATATGCATACCAAGAAAATAAAGGAACAATGCAGCTTCTCGAAGATTTTTCAAACTATGTTTGTGAAAAACTCGATGAAAATATGCATATCATGTGTCTCTTTGTCGATTTCTCGAAGACTTTTCATAAAATAAATCGGAGTAGTCTCATAGAAGCAATGAGTAGATATGGAATTCGGGGAATGTACATGCATGGTTGTCAAATTACCTACAAGAACGAACATTCCAGGTGAAAATTGGCGGAAATATAGGAAGAGAGGTAAACACACAGGATGGAGTAGCACAAGGAAGTATCCTCGGACCGAAATTATTCATACTACACGTGAACGATATAGGAGAAACATGCAAAAAAACGAATATTTTATGTGTTGCTCATTTCAGTTCATAAAACCGCACAAATTGCTCAGAAAAATCTAGAATCAGACTTCAAACAATTTCAAAAATGGTCGCACGATAAGCAACTAAGCATCAACAAGGATAAGACGAAAATTATGTACACCGAAAACAAGAAGAGAACCTGACCCAAATATTACATTTCATACTATAGACTACCTACATAACAATTCAGACAACATAATAAAATATCCTTGCGCCGATACAATTAAGACAGTGGATAAGTATAAATACCTAGGATTATGGATAGACAAACATTTAACTTGGAGAGAACACATACGTTATATACAGGATAAGCTACGGCATCTATGCCAACGATTTCATTATTTAAAACACTTTTTACCCGACCACGTACTAAAAAAAATATACCATGCATTACCAGAGTCAATTATTAATTACGGAATATCAGTATATGGACTCGCATCGGAGTACTTAATACTCGACTTACAAAGAACACAAAACACTGTTACGTAACAGACGGAAAAATGGCGAAAATTTTAACGTGTACTTAGATGGAGAAATCATGACAATTAAACAACTAACACTATGGCGAGGAATAATAAATAATTATAGGGATACATCAAATTGAACTAAAGTGCAACATACAAAGAATACAAGAGAAAAAACTGCAGGAACTTCCAAGTACAAAGACACAACAATAAATATGGATTAAGAAGAAAAGAAGTATATCTACGCAAAGTGTTTAATAATATACCTAGGGACATAATAACAGAAGTAAAAATGAACGTGTGTAAAAAAAAGTGAGAGTATGGTTATTGAAACTATAAACTATGTAAGTTAATATATAAAAGGCGACTGCCACATGAAAGTCTGTGACTTCATGGTATAGTAAATAAAGTGCATAAACTAAAAAAGGAACATCTGAAAATAGCATCATTCATGGAAGCAACGTTCGTTCCTCAAAACTCAAGGAAGGATACCCATAGATATATTCCATTGACACGCTCGACATCTCGCAATTACTGCGATAAAGGCTGTCTATTTGGTAGAGGATGAAAAGGAAGAAAAAGGTTCCTTCCACCACAAGAAGAAGAAGAGTATTACATTAGGATATACATTCATTTAAGTATTACAATCACGTTAGTTTATCTGATTTTTGTTTTGTACATATATTATTATTATTATTATTAAAAAATATTAATAATAATAATAATAATAAAATTAGAGAACCGTAAGCATAATCCAATAATTGTAATTGATAAAATAAAATTTGATTATTCATTTCTTCATTTCGGATTAATTTAGCTAGATTATTTTGTAACAGAAAGAACGAAATTACTAATATCACGCATTCAAGGCAGTTAATCGAATCAAGTTGAAGTGAGCGCTGTTAAAATTACATTAAACGCCCAATTTACTCAACACCCGGTAAACACTATTTTGTTTATTTAGCTCAAGGCTACGGATAGGATTTCCCGAAAGCAAAAGTAAACTAAATTCTCATTTTCCCTATTAATGCAAAAATGGTCTAAATAATTCAATTTAGATTCAATTGTATTGTAGAGTTTTAGCTTATTTTTTTTGCTTTAATAAGAAAAACTAGAAATTGTTTTACTTTTTGGAATAGGATTTCAAACGATATTTTCAGATTTTTTATAAAAATTAAAATATATCAAAATTCGAAGATTTTCAATTTCTGGAAAAACATTCCAGTTTTTGAATTTTGCTATATTGTAACAGACAGTATTATAACATATATTAAAATGTAAACACACACCTCATTGTACAAAATTCATAAACAAAGATATATATATAAAGATATTATTATTATTATTATTATTATTATATAAAAAAATATATCTATTAAAAAAAATATATTATTATATATATAAAAAAATCGCAAAATAATTTCATGTTATATCAAATTAAAGCTAAAGAATAGGAGTATAATCTTTTAAAATTTGAGCTTTATCAAATAATTAGCCAATGTGCCCGTAAAGTTAACCTTCTCAAAATAAGCGAAAAATTGATTCATATTTCCAAACTTTTCCTGGCCTTCTCAAGCGATATCTAAAGCCATGATGTAGTTCCAATCGAATGCTGAAAGTCACGTTTTTCGAAATAGCATGTGAGTTTCCATCATCACTGTCAATTTAATAATGACGCGATGAAAGTACAATAATGAAAAGATTAGTTTTACAAAACAAAATAAATTTGTTTTATTATTGTGATTTATTTTTTAAAATTATTTTACTGAGTTAAACAATAATTATCATATCATTGTTGGTTTTAAAATGAACCAAGATAAAATATAGTCAAAAAGGATGAAATACTGTATATATACTGTATACTAGTTACTCTATGATATAGTTTGAATTTTGATTTAAAGAAACAACTTAACTTGTTAATTGTTAAGACTTCCACTTGGTTGTACATGGTTTATTATAACTTAATAAAACACTTTTATTAAGTTATAAACAACTTAACTTTTTTATACCACATTTATTTGAATAAAAATTTTACAACATATTTTATAAAATTGAAAATGTAGCCTCAAAAATCCAAGTTTTAATTTTGTGTTATAATTATTACAAGAATGCAAAATAATGGTTGATAGACCAGACAGACTAATACCTATATGTATTTTAATTATTTATGCTATATTATTACAATGTAAATATTTATTGTTATTAATTAGGGTGTGTCATGGAAGTGCCCGCTTTCGATATCTCCCTAGTTGTTAGAAATTCAGAATTAAATTATTGTTAAAACTTGCTTGAGTATTGAAGACACATAATGTAAAATTATTTTCATATATAAAGGGTGTTCCATTTTTCCGCAATTGATATAAACTTTGCTATTTTACATGGATTGCCCTATATATATATTTTATTCGATTACTCTTTAAAATATCTTCACATCAATATAACATAGTAGTTTTGCAGAAAATAATATTTCCTAAAAATATTGACAGTTGCCGTGATGTACTAAAAAAATCATTATTTTTTTTTTGAGACGGAAATTTTTTTTTTTATGCACATTAAGATAATGCCATTCTGTAATATCTTTACATCAATATAACATAGTTAGTAGTTTTGCAGAAAATAATATTTCCTAAAAAATTTGACAGTTGCCGTGATGTATTAAAAAAAATCATTAATTTTAATGATTTTTTATGCACACCAAGAAAATGCCATTGTGTTCATTTAATTTGTTAAATAAATTTAGTTGATATATATTTGAGGTTACAATTTTCATTGAGAAACGTCTCATCAAAGTATCTGCTCTTAACAGATCCTTTGGTGAGGCTTCATCTGCGACTAGATAATTCTAACTATTGTTTTCTTCCAGAAAAAAAAAACAAAAGAATCACGTAGGCTAGTCATAATGTTAGAAGAAACACGGGATATTTATTTTTCCCGAAAAATATAATTTCCGGTTATTTAGTGACATTTTTAAATAGTCTCATTTACATACTTACTCTTTACTTTTACTCTTATGGAAACGGTTTAACCACCCCGCCGCGCCGGTCGTGGCTTTCAGGCGCGATCCTGATTAATGATCGATAGCATTTGACAATGACAGTTACATGACAAATTGAAATAATTCTATAAATATTGTAAACACATATACTACACATTGTAAAATGTAACGTTATTTGTCAATAAAGATGTTAAATATATATAATAAGATAATCTTATTGACAGGTGCGATAGAATGTCGGAACTTTAAGAATGGGATTCGAAATGGACCTAAATGCTACATAAAAAAATCATTGGAGCGAGAAGGGGGTAAATTTTCGGGCTCGCCTGCAAAAAATCACAAAGATTTGCATTTTTTTCGATCATTCTTCAAAGGCCCAATTTACACGCATGCTGTACAACATTTGTTTGTTTCAAGTTAATCAAATTTACATAATCATAATAAATGAAAGACGACGCGAGCGCCATCTTTGATCTAATTTTATATGGCATCGTCAACGATTTGGGTTTACCAAGAATCATTGTTTCGTCCACTAAAGGAAGGCGAACTTTTCCTGTTTATGAGAACAGGAAACGAAATTCATTTAATAATGACCATCACTAATTATCCATACGCTAGATGAATGGTGGTTGAACATTTTATAAAACAAATTTACATAGTTATTGCTGCTATTCATTTTAGTATAATATAATATAATATAATATAATATAATATAATATAATATAATATAATATAATATAATATAATATAATATAATATAATATAATATAATATAATATAATATAATATAATATAATATAATATAATATAATATCCACTTTTTTTCCTTTAAAATCTTTAAATTTCTCAAAAAATCTAGAATACTTTTAACACTATTGGAAAGAGCGTGGTGTATTTATTTCTAAAAAAATAATTTCCGATTCATGAAAGGCATGAAAGGAACGGTTTAAGCGGGACGCACCGA
The DNA here is from genome assembly GCA_963082785.1 of Philonthus spinipes. Lineage (NCBI taxonomy): Eukaryota > Metazoa > Arthropoda > Insecta > Coleoptera > Staphylinidae > Philonthus > Philonthus spinipes. The sequence continues at coordinate 12,876,153 of OY720311.1, forward strand.
TCTACGCTTTTAGAAGCGATGTTGTCTAAACTAAGATCACTTTCTTCACAGAAAAGTTAGAATATTCGGACTTAAACCATGCGTTTCAGAAAGGATTCATCTATGTTTCACCTCAAAATCGATAATGTGAGGATTTTGTGCTTGCCTACAAAATTTCAGAAAATTGGACAAATTTTTCGATCATTTTTAAAACTTCAAATTCACACGTCTGCTGTACGAAAACTATTTGTGTCAAGTTAATCAAATTAACCCAATTGGTGCTCCCATTCATTGGGAACATTTCAGTGCAATATGAAGTAATTCCTCCAGTTTAGAATTTTCCACAAAAATCCACTTGATTCCTTTGAAAAAAAATCAAATTTCAAGATTTTTTTCTTCAGAAAATATCTTAAAAAAAATCTTAACGATGTTATAAAGAACGCTGTGTATTTATTTTGCCAGAAAAAAAATATTTCCGATTCATGAAGGGCATTTAAGTTAATCGAGTCCAATTTACATGGAGTCTTATGGGAACGATTGAAGCGAGACGCACCGTTCGACGCTTTTAGACGCGATGTTGTTTAAACTAAGATCATTTTCTTAACAGAAAAATTAGAATATTCGGACTTAAACCATGCGTTTCAGGAATGATTCATCTATGTTTTACCTCAAAATCGTTAATGTGAGGGTTTTGTGCTTGCCTACACAAATTCCTAAAGTAGGATATTTTTTTTTTCGATCATTTTTCAAAAGCCCAATTCATACACCTGTTGTACAAAAAATATTCCTTCCAAGATATTCAAATTTACACGGTTGATACTCCCATTTATTGGGCAGATTTTGGTATAATTTGAAATAATTCCACGAGTTTTGGATTTTTTAACAAAATCCATTTTTTCAAATTTATGTCGTTATTGTTTTCGCGATTTTATTTACGTGTATAAATATAGTATATATACACAGCAAAAAATATTAAATAAATATTAAAAATTTCAAAATTAAATGAATATTTTATATCTGTTAATTGGTTATCGACTAATCGTCTTTCTGCCTATTTAATTTTATTTATAATAAAATCAAACTATTTAAAAATTAAATGGTTAAACATTTATATTTTATTCACAATAAAATAATCAACTGATTTTATGAAATTTTGAATATAAGTGATGTAATGTAATGTGTTTTTATTGTATCTCGATTATTATTATTGGTCGCTTTGCAAAAAACGAGCGTAGTAACGTAAATGCAAAGTAATACATTCAAAAGTCTGTATTAAAAATTTTAAAGAACAAAGTGTATAGATATTAATTTTATTGTGAATTAAAAACGATTACATTTGAATAAAGATATTTAGTTAGTTAATCGTTATTAACAGATGTACACAGCAAAAAAATATTAAACAAATATTAAAAATTACAAAATTAAATATATATTTTATATATGTTAATTGGCTATCGACCAATCGTCTTTCCGCCTATTTAATTTTATTCATAATAAAATCAAACTATTTAAAAATTAAATGGTTAAACATTTATATTTTATTCACAATAAAATAATTAACTGATTTTATGAGTTGTTGGTGAGTTGATTTTCTAAATATGTTAAATTCTATTTTTTGTTACTGTACTGATCTTAAAACGTGATAAATAGTGTAAATACACTATTTATCAACTAAATAGTTGTATTTAACTAGTATGCGCAGTTAAATATTTATATCTTATTCTACGGTATTGCTTCATATTTAGCTATTTTAGTGTGAATGTCGGACTTTTAGTTAGTTATCTGTTTCATTTATTCGTCATTGTAATTTGTATTGATTTTTAATGTATTTTGCGACTGCATTTCTTTAAACTTTATCAAATATTGTCATTACTTGTACACGCTGTCTTATTTATGTATTTATACATTATTGTTGGAATTATTTGTATTTATTCTGATAACCCAACAACTCGTAAAACCACTTGGGATAATAATAATAATATTACTGGAGATTTATTGATGGCAAATACTTGCATTTTGAGGATAAAATAGTAGTTTAATTAATATTATAAAATTTCTACTCGTAAAACTCAATGTATGCTGCAAAAATATTTTTTTTCATGTTTCCGCCCTTATTGGCAATTAAAAATATCTCAGATTTGACAATTATGTAAATAATATTATAAAATGTGGCAAAAAGATCTCTGATCGAAAGCCAGTTCGGGACTGGAATGTACTGCATCATATTTTATAATAGTTTTTTATGTATATTGTAATCTTGAATAAAGATTTATATATATATTACAAAATGAATTCGATTTATACAAACGAAGAAAAAATTTTCATTATTAAAATGTTTAATGCCGGTAACAGTTTACGGAGCGATATGGACATATTTTTGGTACAATTTCAACAGCAATTGCAACAATACAATTTTAAATAAAAAAAATCGAAACTACAGCGAGTGTTGCAGCTGAATACAATAAAGGTAATATAAATTTCATTCGGTAAGTACAAAAATTGCATGAAATTGATATTACCTTTACTGGATTCAGCTGTAACACTCGCTGTAGTTTCGATTTTTTTTTATTTAAAATTGTATTGTTGTAATTGTTGTTCAAATTGTACCAAAAATATGCTGTAGTTTCGATTTATATTTAAAATACGATTTTTAAGCTCTAGTCAAAACAATTCGGATTTGGAAATATAGTTCTGGAACCAATAAATATAAACTCCAATTTGAGTGCAAGGTACATATCTCGCGAGCGAAATGTAAATCATCCATCGGCATTGCAAATACTAAAGAAACATAACTATCTGTATAAAGTACAATTTCACCGGGAAGTTTTGATACTTGACTAAGAAAGTAGGCGTTTATTCTGCGAAGAAATGCAGGAAAGATCGTAACTTTCTATCGTCTATTTATTAAATAAAATGAAACAAAGATGATTCACACGTTTGCAGTTATTTAAATTACAATGAAATTAAACAAGGAAAATTTTATTGATCATTGCCAGAAATTTTCCTTGTTTATTCTTGGATTTTCTTGGAACCAAAATCTAAAGTACTAGATTTTTTGTTCAGGGTAGATTTTGGCTCATCCGAAAAATAAATAGATTACAATGAAAATCTATTTATTTTTCGGATGAGCCAAAATCTACCCTGAACAAAAAGTCTAGTACTTTAGATTTTGGTTCCAAGAAAATCCAAAAATAAACGTGTCTACCACAACTCAGTACCCGTAAAAAAATAATATCTGGGCTGGGATTTTTAATAAAACTATAATTGGACCATTTCGAATATGTGGAAGTTTAAGTCATATTTGGAGCTATTGATAGCATTGTATTAGACAATACAGCGCGAATAAATCGGAAGATTTGGTATTAGCAGTACGGATGTCCAGCTCATTTTGAACACGATGTTAGAACTTCTTTAAATAAATCATTGGTTTGGTAGTGGTGGAGCAATTTAATGGGCCGCGAGGTCTCCTGATTTAGCACCATGCGACTTCTTTTTGTGGGGTCATCCTAAAAATTTAATTTACAAAAGACGACATCCAAACCTATATACTTGCAGTCCTCAAAGAATTCAGGTTACAATAGACTAAGGCATTGTTTAGTTGAAAACGGAGGCTTATTTAAATACCTGTTATAAATGTATGTTGCTTTGAAATTAGTTTATTGTTTTATTTTATTTATACATAAATTCCTTCTTGCAATAAAAATTTTCAAGAAAAAGAACTAATTCTTTTTCTTGAAAATTTTTATTTTGTAGTTTCTATTCGTTGTGGCTATTGATGTTTCATAGACTACATTTATTTTTACGACTGATTTTATTAATTATAATACTAAAAAAAGTAATCAATATGCAAATATTTGGCATCCCACGAATATAATCTTTGCATTATGTTTGTTCGTAAATTTGGTGAACAAGTATTTCTAAGAACGTGATTTCCCATACTATTTCCCAGATGCATGACCAACTACAAGGTATAGAATAAAAATGAGAAATGTATATAAAGAAGTATATTCTTACTTCAGTTATAAGTGTAGGAAAGATTGTGTATTTCATCAATCATAATAACTATTAAAAATAATTGTAACTGACAGACCTCTGGTTTAAAACCATTTCACAATATCTTTACATATATGTATCGTACAAAATAAAAATGTATATATATGTATATATAATTGTTATAGACTTAAATACAAAAACTATTTCATTTAGTAAAATCACATATTTTAACAATTTATATATATATACAGGGTGGCGCAAAATTCCGATGATGTCCAATATCTCAGTTATTTAGAAATTTACAAAAAATATTACTAAAATAATTTGTAGCTACTGTAAAACATTTTAAAATTAGTTTCATATATACAGGGTGTCCAATAATCACGTGACGTATCATACATATGATTTTTTAAATGGAATGCTATATTTTTTATGTCGATTTTAGATTCTACGCTTAAAATTAATCATTTTTAACATAAGATTTATTAGGTCAATTTTTAATATTTTAAAAGTTATAAACAATTTAATGTTGAAATCAGTGGAAGTTTGGGGCCTTATTTTTCAAAATTGAAAAACGATGTAAACTTTCTGTTAACGCAATTTAATTGAAAAAATGCTTAATAATATTAGGAATAATCGTTTGTTATCTTAAAGCAAATGTTGTGTACAGGGTGAAACAATACGCAAAATGATTTTTTTTCTTTTTTCACTTAAATGGAACACCCTATATTTTTTACACTATTTCAATAGAAAATTGGTTGTTCTTTAATTTTTGTGTAATAAACTATACCCCTATCTTTTACCGTTTTTTAACAATTTCAATTCAAAGTACAAAATAATAAGTTTCGCTTATAATCTATAATTTAAGTAGGCTATAATTAAAACAAATGCAATTCATAATCGTTTTCTGACATTTAATAACACACTTATTTCCTAACCTAAAAGGATATTCAAATGACAATCGATATTTAAAGGCGCATGCAAAATATAAAGAAAATAGTTGCTCGACGATTATTTGGCGAGTTATAATGGTTATTGTCAAACATTTTTTTAAGAAAAAAATTGTACAATGTTTGAATGCTATTGAATTAAAAAATATGTTGTGAATGCGTGAAATAAATACATAAAAATGTTAATACTAACAAAATGTAATGATATAAGTATTTTATTATTTCATTTAGTATATATTTTCGTTTTTTCAGTCAACATAAATTGTTTAAATAAATCAATTTAACAAGCATATAGGAATATTTTAAATATTCTTCGAATAATATCCAAAAAATATAGTTGTTGTTAGTTTTTAACAATTAAATTAATCATTTATTGAAGAAGTATGTTTAACTGCACCAGTGTTACAAAATATATCGTAAAATGTACTTTACTTACTAAATATGATATTAAGCATAACTTTCACAAGTAAATAAATTAGTTATTCTGGCGCGGCCTACTTTGGTTAAAAATTCTATACCAAATTTGTATTTGAGACTAAATATCTCAAAAACGGTAAAAGGTAGCTATTTAATATGTTATATAAAAAATGAAGAGTGATCAATTTTCTATTAAATTAGCATAAAAAATATATTTAAGTAAAAAGAGAAAAAAATAATTTTGCGTATTGCTTCACCTTGTATATAAAAATTTGTTTTAAGAGAAAAAAAAGAGTATTTCTTTTATTATTAAGTATTTTTACATTTGTATGGCGTTGACAGAATGTTTATTTAATAAATCAGGCTCTAAACATCTATCGATTTCAACATTCATTTGTTTATAACTTTTAAAATATGAAAAATTGACCTATTAAATCTTATATAAAAATGATTATTTTTAAACGTAAAATCGAAAATCTTCATAAAAAATATATCATTCCATTTAAAAAAATGTATGTTTGATACGTAAACCCCGACACCAATTGGTAAAAGGGGACATCGATTATATATATATATGTTTGATACGTTACGTGATTATTGAATTGAACACCCTGTACATATGAGACTAATTTTAAAATGTGAAGTTTGACAGGAGCTACTAAAAATGTAAGTAACATTTTTTTGTATATTTCTTAATAACTGTGATATTGGACTTCATCGGAATCTTGCGCCACCCTGTATATATATATAATATATATAAATATTGCAGTGGTAGAAAGGTCAATGATTAAAAAAATATATAAATATGTATATATATATATATAAATTAAAGAGAAAAAAACTTACCTTCAGTCATTTTTACAAATTCTTCTTTACGAACGGCGCGAAAACTCGAGAAAAAACTACCTTCCAACTAACTAAAAGTTTACGTAAACCGAAAAATCACCCCCGATTTTTTGTTACTTTCTTTTTCCTTCCTTCAACCCCTTCCTTTTCACTACATCATCGGCGTCACGAAACGTTGAAGATGGTAAAGGGATGCGCGCGCTCGCACTACTTTTCCCGTCAACTGGCGGCACAGGAGTGGACTGATAAGTCGAACGCAAGACATAAGATTATGACGATCGGTGATTAGAGGGAACGACACAATCTTGTTTTCCCGAACCGTGCGCGCAACTCGCGATTGATAAGGGGTTTATTACGGCGAGATAAACGGGGTTCATAAGGCCAGAATGTTTACTTCGGGATTAACGCTCGTATAATTGATTTTTATTTCTGTTTATTTTTTATTGTTATTGTTATAGGGATGCAGTATTTTAATGGGAAATTAATTAATCGGCTTGAGTTGTAATTGTAAATTAAGTATGGCAGTGCTTTAATCATCAATAATCATGTAATTATCTTCTTCTTCTTGAATCCTTATTTCTTGTGTTAGATACATGTAATTATCAAATAATACGTACGAAGAAAATATTCTTAAATGCGAAATTAAGCACTCGCGTCTATTCTTGAAAACATTATATTTATACTATAAGATCTAGAAATTTTCTCCTCTAGAGTGCTTTGATTTTTTTTCTTTATTTTACATTTTGTTGGCGCCAGTGAATAAAAACCACATGTCATAAAGTTCTGCAATGTGTTAGAATAACATAACCTATAGCGTGTGGTTACTCTTATTGCCAATATATTTTTTTTATAAAAAAAAATCAAAGCACTCTAAAAGCTAACTTTTCTCGATCATATGGTAATTATACCATTTTATATATTTTTTTATATTTCATGTATTAACATGAAAATTATTAGATGAATGAATGAATAATGAAATAACTTTCCGTATAAAACAATAATATCAAATGTAGAGCGATCAACAATGATTGCAGACAAGTTAAAATTCCTGCAGAATAAATGAGGATTTTTATCGCTTCAAACTGTATCATGTGCACGAAATAAAATTTTACACTATTATTTAATTTGTTATTTTTAGTGCAATATTTTGTTGAATAGCAAATTTCTATCAATACAGTTTTTAATATCATAATGGAAAACCCAACTTAAACTTTGTTTTCATTATAAAATTTATTTATATTACATTTATTTATAAAATAATAATTATATTTACTATATATTTTATTAATAATTATATTTACGCCACATTCACGTGTTTCAATCTATTGGAATGCCGGTTTTACGATTCGCTCATTTAATTAATGCGTTTTTTTATTGTTTCATCATTTTCTTCAGTGCAGTTTCAATTGTTTTGTATTGCTGGTACAAGCAATACTCTATCTTGTGGCAATATTTGCAACCTCTCTTTCGAACCAAACTTTGCGTTTAAAAAAAGTTAAGTAAGGAATGCAAAATTGTTTACGCATAACTCAATTATTACAAAATGACTACAAAGTCTGAATTATGCAATAACTGTGATACAAAATGACTATAAAGTCTGAATTAGGCAATAAATTTGTCACGAAATGACTTTAAAGTCAAAACAAGGCAATAAACGAGTCGTTCAGTAACTGTAAAGTCGAAACTAGGCAAAATTAGGCAATGACTATAACACAAATTGTCTGTAAAGTCAGAATTAGGAAATTAATGTTCCATGAAATGACTTCTAAGTCAAAATTAGACAATAAGTCAGACATATAGTGTTTGAAAAATCGTAAATAGGCATTGACAGCGGGACAAAATGACTACAAAGTCTGAATTAGGCAATAACTGTGCCACAAAATGATCTCAAAGTCAAAATCGGCCGATGAAATGACGTACAGTGACTGAAGAGTCGAAATTAGGCAATAACTGTGATACAAATTGACTATGAAATCTGAATTAGGCAATAAATGTGTCACGAAATGACTTTAAAGTCAAAACAAGCCAATAAACGAGTCGTACAGTGACCGTAAAGTCGAAACTAGACAAAAAGAGAGACACGCAATGATTCTAAAGGCAAAATTAGGCAATAACTATAGCACAAATAGTCTCTAATGTCAAAATTAGGAAATTAATATTCTATGGTATGACTTCTAAGTCCAAATTAGGCAATAAGTCAGACATATAGTGCTTGCAAAATCGTAATTAGGCATTGACAGCGGTACAAAATGACTACAAAGTCTGAATTAGGCAATAACTGTGCCACAAAATTATCTCAAAGTCAAAATCGGCGAATAAAAAGGCGTACAGTGAGTATAGAGTCGAAATTAGGCAATAACTGTGATACAAAATGACTATAAAGTCTGAATTAGGCAATAAATGTTACGAAATGACTTTAAAGTCAAAACAAGCCAATAAACGAGTCGTACAGTGACTGTAAAGTCGAAACTATGCAATAAGAGAGACACACAATGATTCTAAAGGCAAAATTAGGCAATGACTATAGCATAATAAATTAAAGACGATGCAAGCGCCACCTTTTGCCTAATTTGCCATTACTAGTTATTATGGTGGCTGAACGTTTCATTAAATGTGAATGACTATAGCACAAATTGTCTCTAAAGTCAAAATTAGGAAATTAATGTTCCATGAAATGACTTCTTAGTCAAAATTAGACAATAAGTCAGACATATAGTGTTTGAAAAATCGTAAATAGGCATTGACAGCGGTACAAAATGACTATAAAGTCTGAATTAGGCAATAACTGTGCTAGAACATAAGTTTAAAGTCAAAATTAGGTAATGACTGTGGTGAAAAATGACTGTAAATTCTGAATTAGGCAATAAATCCACCACAAAGTCGAAATAAGTCAATAAAAGTGACACAATGATTCTAAAGTAAAAATTAAGCAATATGGCACATATTGTCTCCAAAGCCGAAATTAGGTGATGAATATCCCACGAAATGACTTTTAAGTCAAAATTAAGTAATAAGACAGATATATAGTGTTTGTAAAATCGTAATTAAGCATTTACAATGGTACACAATAACTCCAGAGTTTGAGTTAGGTTATAACTATGATACAAAATAACTATAAAGTCAAAATTAGACAATGACTATGGTATAAAATGACTAAAGTCTAAATTAGGCAATAACTGTGAAGTCAAAATTAGACAATGACTATGGTATAAAATAACTCTAAAGTCTAAATTAGGCAATAACTGTGAAGTCAAAATGACTACAAAGTCAAAATTAAGTAATGACTGTGGTATAAAATGACTGTGAAGTCAAAATTAGACAATGACTATGGCATAAAATGACTCTAAAGTCTAAATTAGGCAATAACTGTGATGCAAAATAACTACAAAGTCAAAATTAAGTAATGACTGTGGTACAAAATGACTGTGAAGTCAAAATTAGACAATGACTATGGTATAAAATGACTAAAGTCTAAATTAGGCAATAACTGTGAAGTCAAAATTAGACAATGACTATGGTATAAAATAACTCTAAAGTCTAAATTAGGCAATAACTGTGAAGTCAAAATGACTACAAAGTCAAAATTAAGTAATGACTGTGGTATAAAATGACTGTGAAGTCAAAATCAGACAATGACTATGGCATAAAATGACTCTAAAGTCTAAATTGGGCAATGACTGTGATGCAAAATGACTACAAAGTCAAAATTAAGTAATGACTGTGGTACAAAATGATTCTGAAGCCAAATTAGGTAATGACTGTAGTAAAAAAAGAGTCTAAAGTCTTAATTAGGCAATAACTGTGCTACAAAATGACTATAAAGTCAAAATTAGCTTATGGCTGTTGTACAAAATGTCTATAAAATCTGAATTAGGTAATAACTTTGCCAAAAAACGACTTTAAAGTCAAAATTAGGCAATAAAAGAGACGTATCTTCATTGCAAAGGTCAACCCATTTATTAGCAAAAAGAAACATCCACCCTTTTCTTATAAAAGTCTCCCTTTCAGTTTCCGCATTTCAAAAAGAGTCATCTTTGAGGGCGCGAACAGAAAATCTGAGACTTTCCGCCTTTTAAATAAATAATACTTAACAAAAATGCGTGCACCGAATGTGATCTTGATGTGTTGGTATCTCCGATTCGTTTACTCCAACAAGTATTGTTTAAATATATATTTAAGTCTCTAGCTACTACAACTTTTTGACTTACATAACATAAGTACTTAAAAATAAAAATCCGTTGAAACAACTACTTCTCGTGCAAATACCCCACACAACGAACATTTGCTGTTGCATAACAAATAATTGTGTAATGCAACCGTTTTTGATTCTAGATTATTTAAAGCAAAGAACTAAAAAAAAAACGTTACGTAACATAAGACCATTTGCAAACACGTGTTTCGGCAGTACAGCTCTGCCTTATAAACTTTTAAAGTTTGTTACATTAAATTAATTTAATGGTTAATGGTTTATGAATTATACCAACAAAAAAAATAAATAATTTTATGAAATATTCAGGGCTTTTCTGTAAGGGAAATGTTAAGTTTAACGTGTTCGTTATTTTTATCATCGCCGTCTAAGCAACTTTGGTAATAGATACGTATTCATAGAATGTGAATTTAATTAATAACGTACACGTTATGCGTAACATTTCCCATTGGGAATAGCCCCGATTATCGATGAATACAATAAATGTAATCAGAAAGAATTCCGAATGAAATTTTATGAATATTTTAACGATTATTATAATATATGCAGCACGCGTTTAATTAACAGGCACGAAAGTAAATTAGAAAATAATGGTTATTCTGGTTGTTGTTTTCAGTCAATGACCATTGAACGGAACGTAAACAAAAATTTAAATTTGCGAAAATACATCAGTCTCCCGCCACTTAAATACATATTCTGGAGATAATATCAAGTTAGGCGGAAAGACCAACGGTCGATAGCCAATTGGCAGAAGAATTTATTTTTATGTTAGTTATTTATTGTATTCATTTATTATTATTACATTGTTAAAAATAATCTGCCAATAAAGATTTATATATATATATCAAGTTAAAAAAAAAACAGATTATTTAATATTTGAGATTACCAATTATAATTAATGAGAATTTAATAAGAAAACATATAAATTGTATATATGTTAACACAGTGTTTTTACTGTATTTCATAATACATTAAATCTCAAATGCGACGAGGCAATACGGCACAAGGGATACTCCATCTGATGGCAAAATTTTTAACACTCTTCGCGATCAAATATACAAAAGAAAAGAGAAACAATAAAATGCGAAAAAAATCTCAATAAGAGAAACAAAATTTTTGTATCTTCAAATCAATACATGATATATATATATATATATATATATATATATACAGGGTGAGTTTTTTTCGATGTTCTCTATGGAGATCTTGGAAACTATAAGAGATAGAAAAACGGTTAAATGGGGAAAGAAGTGTAGTTTTATAAGACGAATAAAATGACACTTTCAAAATATTTGAAAAAGTCAAGGGTAACTAAATATTTTGAAAAAAGTAATATGTGTCAATTTTTTGAAATCAATATATCTCTATTATTATTATAGATAGAAAAAAAATGTAAAGGACAAAGTTGTAGAAAATTTTACACAGATTAATAACAAAGATTCAAAAAAAAATTTCGCCCATATTTTGGGAGATATGACACAAACTTACCTTTTTTAAAATGGAAACAATAGTTGGCTATGACTTTATTAAAAGGGCTATTTTTTCCCTTTAATCCGGACTCAACCTCGGTACTTTACGTATTCCCGCGGTATTATTTTTTTCCAATATAGAGTTACAACATGAAAGATACTCCATCTGGCAGGAAAATATTTAACGCTCTCCGCGATCAAAAACATTTTAATAAGTAGAAACTTAGAGATACTTAATCGCGGTTCAGAACCGACTTTCGTGAACCCCCATAGCCAATCTGTCAAAGATATCACAGTGGCTACCATGAGTAACCCAAGGGGCATGGGGGTATCGTAGGCAACGAACTCGCAAATGAACTCACCAAAAGAGGTTGCAGATGCCACTCCCATAGAACCAGAACCATGGCGTACCAAGAAGAGTTGGTGCAAAAATGGGAAGAGGACAGAAGACAATATCCCAGGCCTACGTCAATCAAAACGGTTGATCAGACTAGATCGCAGCCATAAGGTTCTTGAACTCAAAAGTAACGAGCTGAGAACATTCACTTTCCTGGGTGCACTATGATTAACATGCCAACTACAATTATTCTGTGAATACCAGACTGGGAACTGGCGGATCGAGTAATAAGCAAAGAGAACACCCTGATAGCGATAAATAGCGTTTTCGCCTGTACCTGACGTCATTTCCCCGCTCTACTACAATAGGAACAACGGGTACTACTATAGCAGATAGTATTGCTATTCCGATCCAGTCTGGCTTTGGTATGCTTTCTAAAGGCTTGGAAACAAGGCAGGGTTGATTTTATACCTAAGCCCATAAGGCTTACAGACCAATCGCCCTCTCCTTGTTTTTTCTAAAAACTTTGGAGAGATTTTTTGAACAATTTATAAGAGTAACAACCCTATTAGATAATCCATTTATTCATACACCAAGAGAAGATAAACTGATTATGCCCTACATAATGTAGTAAACAGGATTAAAAGATAATTGGATAAAAAAGAATTCACCCTAGGCGATTTCGTGGATATTGAGGATGCGTTTGATAAAACGACCAATAATAAGATAAGGAACGCGCTCATGGAATACCATATATTACTGGATTGGCAATGCACTAGCTAACAGAACAGCCAAGGTTGACGCAAGTTATCAACCCATTACTTGCGTGGTAAACAGAGGCTGTCCGCAGGATGGTGTATTATCTCCACTTCTATGGAATGTGGTAATGGATAGTGTTCTTCAACAACTGCTTAAGAGGAACTTTTTCAAAACGGATACTCCGTTTCGCTGACGATTTAACCATCCTAGCATCTCCATATTGGAAAGAAGAGATTTTTTTATTTGTTTAAAGATGAAAAACCTTTGCTTTTCTGTTTTTTTGTGTTTGGTCACGTAGAGTGTTACAAATTGCCACCAGATAGAGTATCCCTCATATTTTATCTCCATAATGGAGAGAAGAAAATTTGTAATTAAATAAAAATCTTTATTAACAGATATGTACAGGAAAATATACAAAATAAATAATTACTTATATTAAATAACACTATTTAGTCTTTCAAAGTCTATTGTAATATTGCTACAATTGTTTCACCACACTGTGGCTTCTTCAGGCGAAATAAATAATAACATACTTTCTTTCAGCCTAATTTAATTTTTTCGCATTTATCGATTTGGAGATACAAAAACTTTGTTTCTCTTAGTTTTTTCTATTCATAGCCTTCATATTACATATTAAATTTTACTTACTTTTTATTCGTTTGTAAAAACTCTAATTTCTCGTAAACTCAAAAATTAAAAGTAAATCAAGACGACTTTTTTTATAAACCCCGCCAAACATGATTTGCGAATTTCCGCAAACGATTACTCAAATTTCCCATTATTTTTTCCACTTGCACATTTTATTATTTTAATTTGTTTTTTTTTTTAATACAACACACTTATTCGGCGAAGGTCGTGGTGGAAAACAACCAATCCGGCTTGTTGATTACCCGTTTTGCGGAAACCGACTGAATTGATTATTATCGCCGTTTCACTTTTTCTGTATTTAATCGCGATCTATTGTGTCGTAATTTTTACTATAAACCGCGTTATTGGGCGTTTTTCCGCGATGAGCGCCGACTGTCATTTGTTATTATCTTTCGGTACGAAAAGTCGAGTTAAACGCCACCGCGTCCGTTCATCGCGCCATTATTTATAGACGCTCTTTATTCAGTTTGTTGCTTTGTGTGATAAATATTATGTTTTTTTTTGTGTCGCGTTTGCGATGGCTTTGTCTTTTAATTTGAATAAAGCGCATTGGAAGTTGACGTTACGAAGAGAATTCTGTTTTATTTATTTTCTTAAGTCTTCAATAGCAGTAATGGCACTAAAAGAACTATCATATGATTCGAAAAGTTTTCTCCTCCAGAGTGCTTTGAATTTATTTATTATCATTAATGAAAAGAATTCTGCTTTATTTTTTAAAGGTTTCAATTAGTAGTGGTACTAAAAGAACTATTTTTTTTATTAAAAAAAAATGCTGGTGGAAAACTTTTTCACTTTAAGAGATATCGAAACTTTTATTGCCAAGTTTTGATATCTCTTAAAGTGAAAAAGTTTTCCAAAATGCACCATCCTGTTCCATGCCCTTTACCATGTCTATTATTTGACATTTATTTTTTCGCATTGAAATATTAATTCAATCGACAAACAAACAAACAAACAATGCGAAAGGAATATAATAAACCATAATCGTATTTGTTCTTTAATTGAGAGCGTTCCGAGAGTCCGACAATAACCTTCATGCAATTAGGCAATCAGTGATAAGATTTTTTTGTGTGTGCGTCCACTCCAAACTTAATCCCAGCAACCGTTTAATTCGAACAGTTTTATCGGAATCCGCTATCTCCGCCTCGACATGTCATTATGTAAAAACCGTATTGTACGCTTGTATCTTTCATTCGAAGAATCTGTTATCGGTGTTTTGGAAAAAGAAACAAGATTTGGAATAATACAATTGTTTTCTTTTCGGATGAATGAGTGCTGGGGTTTAAAGTTTAATGATAGTTATATTTTCTTTGAGAAAATCGAAAATACGAAGGGTTTTTTTATTCAATAAATATTTCTATCGAATACACAAATATTAAATCAAGTTACTAAATACATAAAATATCCCCACTGAGCAAGAAAACATTTCAAATGTTATATAAATATTGTCCATGGATACTAAAATAAAATATTGCATTAAATTCATTACGGCAATATTGTAGAAATGTTACTAATATTGTATGAATGTTTCTTTCTGTAATATTGATGTATTCATATTAGATTAATGTTACAAATAAAATATGGATGTAACGTTGCATTATTTATATTGCATAAATATTAAAAATAATAATGTTGCATGTTTAACATTATATAATTGTTGAGAAATTTAATTTAATACAATATTGATTTTTTTACATTTCACAAACTTTTTACTTCGATCCAACATAGCAATACAGAAAATTATTGAACTAAATACCCACATAGCACAAAATATCCAATGGATATCCACCATATATCCGAAATGTGCAAATACGTTCGGTAACATACAATGGATATTCAATGTAAATATTCGTTAGGGAAATATTCATCAAGGTATGTTCAATGAATATCATTTCATGAATTAAATATGGATATTTATTTTATTATATCCTATAGATATCCATAGAATATTTATTCCGTACATTTTAAAAATTGAATCTCCACTGAACATCCAATGGATATGAATGTCCGGACATTTCATATACATTGCAACTCCATTAGACGCTCCAATGGAGCGTGATGCTTCGTATTACATGGATGTTGCTTTATCAACAGTACAACAATATTACCATGAAATATTGCCGTAAGCGTACATTCAACGATTCTGCAACATTAATGCAACTTAAAACGCAACATTACACGTTGCGCCGTAACATTAATGCAATATGTTATGCAATATTTTTTGCTCAGTGGGCAAAGGGTTTTTTTATTCAATAGATATTTCTATCGAATACACAAATAAAAAGTATGTTTCAAACATATACATTTATTAATGAAATAGAAATCTGAAACATCAAAAACACCATTTGTATATTATATTAATTCCATGAGGATTAATAAAATTATATTTTCTCCTGAATGTGGGGTTAAATATAATAGCTGATTTGAATAAAAACAACCTCGTGGGTATGAAGGAGTGAAGTAAAAATAAAAAAATCCCTTTCTATTGTTGGGATTGAATAATCAAAAAAATGAAACAAACAGGAACACTAAAAAAAAAGTAGATCGATTTACGTTGTTAATTTTTTTTAATAAAAACATTTAGACGTAAAGAACTTCAAGAGACTTGAGGAGGCCTTCCATGCCTGCATAAAATGCAGTATTAACCCTAAAAGAATAAAGAAAATGTGAAAAAAAACATATACATATAAATAAAGATGTTGTAATTTTGCTAGCAAAAGGAAATTAATGGATTTTTGTATTAAAAATATATTATAGATATGAAATATTAAATTAAGTTATTAAATACATAAAATATTTATATAATCCGCTTCAATTGTTTTTGAAAATTACTTTTAGTTTTATAATGGTATCATTGCTTCGACAATAAAATAAAATAACGAGTTATACCAAAGAGGATGAAATACTGAAATAAAATTCAGTAAGTACATGCAAGCAGTTCGTAGAGTCTCCGCAATATCTCTTTGGCAGCAGCTCTCGAGTCGAAAAATAGGCCGAGAGCGTGATGCTAAAATGCCTACTGTTTGCCTATCTATGTATACTAGTTACTCTATGGTTATACAAATAAAGTTAAAAAGTGTTTAATTTAATAAACTCAAAATGTGTAGCCTCAACAATCAACAAATCAAGTTATATTTTTTACTTCACCCTACTTTTATGTCAACCTTAAATTATTGAATAAAATAAAAATATTTTGAAAATAATTAATTTTCTCGATTGAATAATTAATTAACTTGTTAATTGTTGAGGCTTCTACTTTGTTATACATTGTAATTCAATTTTAATAAATGAAACACAATCCAAGTTATACAAACAAAGTAAAAAGTGTTTCATTTATTAAAATTGAATAATTAATTAATTATTTTCTTTTCAGCTACTGCAACCTTGACTTACGTTACGTAAAGTACTTTAAAGAGAACGCACATCCATTCAAACAACAAGATTGATTGGGTTGAGTAATGTGAAGTGTATGTGATTAGATAACTTGAAAAAAAATCCTTACTTCACTTTTATTCTTTATTAAACCAGATGTGCATTCCGAGTACCAAATACTCATTCTCAATCGCAATTAACTACTCGGGCAAATACCCCGTCAGGCATTTAACATTTGCTGTTGTATAATAAATGAGTGTATAATGCAACAATTTCACTAAGTAATGAGGATTTTTGTTATTTTTCCAACGATCAATATTTTTTGTTAAAGTGTACAATTAACAAAACTATTGATTGATAGAAAAATAACAAACATCCTTATTCCTTAGTGAAATTATTCATTTTTTTTCTAGTGTTGGGCAAAATAGAGTAATATTAGCAATCGAGCATTACCAAATGAACAATTTTAAACAAATAAAGTCAATAAGTAACAATACATTTATATTTTTCAATAAATATGGAACAATTATTGAAAGCAAGTAATTTTGCAGTAATAAAAATTATCGAAAAGATCGATTTTGCCCATCTCTATATATATTTTTTTTTTTTCAATAATGAATTCTTAAAATTCTGAGCGGAAAACTGTAGTCTAAAGATAAATGCGCATTTTTATTTTATTTGTTCAATCGACAAATGCATTTGCTCGCGCTAAATTCCGTAGGTTAACAACAATTTTCGGAAATCATCAAGGCTTAAATTGGTTTCAATGCACTCGGTGCAAACCGAAAATATCCCTCTTTGTTTTGGGAAGTCGCGCGAAAAACAATTTCCCGAATCGAAATATCCGCGTCTTTGTCCCCCGCTTGGCCTTAATCCAAAAGTAAGAAAAAATAAGAAACATTCTTTTTTCCCACGATTCGATTCTTAATTAATGTAAAACAGTATTTTCGTTAATAAATGAAATTATTAGATTAAACAAACGGAACGTTGACCCCATAAGCGCTTTCTGGATTATTCTAAGTTTTAAAATTGATTAATATGAAAAGACAATTTTGACATAGATTACGTAAAATATTGTGATTTATTTTTCTTTATAGACAATCACAAAAAAAATAAGGTGAAATGTAGATGAATCCTTTTGGCGTGGGATACGGGAAGGATTTCACCCTGAAAATCATTTTTTTGTGTCATTTTTTCAAACCCCGCATTCACGAGCATTCTGTGCGAAAACTGTTTATTCTAAGTTAGTTAAAATTACACAGTTCGCGCTCCCATTTATTGTGTACGTTTTTGCATAATTTAAAGTTATTTCGAAAATTTCGAATTTTCCACCGAAAATCTTGGAATTTCGATGACTTTTTTATTCCGAGAAAAATCTAAAAAAAAAACACGATAGATTTGATGTTAGAAGGAACATGAGACATTTATTCTTCCTCAAAAAAAGTCGACATCTAGATCTTTTTAGTCGTTATTGCAGAAATAAATATTTTCTAAAAATTTTGACAGTTGCAGTGGTATATTAAAAGTACTATTACTTTTTTGTGTATTTTGAGAAATGGAGAAAAAGTTACTATTTCTATTGAATAATAATTTTTAATTTAAAATATTTTTATACAGGGTGCCGAAAAATAATTTTAAATATCTGACTTTTCAAACGGACGTAATTTATTAATTTTTTTTTAAAGTCACCCTATAGTTTCCTATATATATATATATAATTTTTTTTTCATAAATTAAAAAAAAATAATACAAATATTTCATTAACCATATTATATGCCTGAAAAAATAATAGAAATGACAATAATAACTAGAAATTATAATAATTTAAATAAAACAATGAAAAAGGGGTGACATATTAGACGTATCCATTTTATAAACCCATAGAGATAAAGTATGAGAGGGCCAGATCCATGTATTAAGCGGGAAACGCGCGCAACGCCATCCAGTGCTCAAGTGGACAACTATTTCTCAAGTTTCAAACCTATATAAGGTTTTTGAGGTTAGGTTCATATACACACTATAATAAATAGCGGGACTTTTGAACATTTTTCTATTTATAATTTTTTTGTTCACTATTTTACTTCAAATTATTGATATAAAAGTTTTTTTTTTATAAATGCGCTATTTTACAGAAAAAAATATCAGTAGATCATGCAAATAAGAAATTGCAATTAATAAAATTATCTGAAAAAATACATATAAAAACAACAATATTTTTAAGTAAAATATATTAAACGTATAAAAGTATCATTTAACCTGTTATTACATTCATATATTAATTAAAACATATTAACAACAGTTATAATTTGAATCCTTTCCTTATAGAATCTAGAAAAATATGGATATAAATATTACTTCAAAAACTATGTTAAATACATTTTTTTCTGATAGAAAATATTTTAAAAAGCATAAACTCTATAATAATTAATTATTGCTCGATTGGTTCATAATTTTAAGTTATGTATATTCTTTCAAAAATATACAATTCATAGAAATTAATAAGCAAACGTATTTTAAACTAGAAGTAATAACTTACCAGTTGTAGTTTTATAAGAAAAAGTGAAGAAACTTCTGACGAATACAAAAAAAAAACTGTCAAATACAATTCATATGATTAACATCAATCAAATTGAAATATGGCAAACTGATCCTTATTTAGAACATCTTTAATGTTTAATTAAAAGTATAAATGTTTAAGAAAAATACCTTATAGGGCGACAAAAGTCACCAATAATAAATAAATCATTGTAAAAACCCAAAAATAAATTATTTTAAATTTTCCACTTGAGACTTCAGCGCCTCCAGTGCTCAAGTGGACAACTATAGCCGTGTTTCCCAATTTCAAATATTATCCGACCAATTTATTGTAGAACTCAAAAAATGTCCCTTTCTGAATATTTTCTGTCGCCTTTTTCTTCTTTTGAAGATTGTTCCCTATTATTTCCTTAGCTGTTGTACGGAAGGCAGTGGCTTTTTCTTCTTTCAGGTGCGAACTGGCCGTTTTTAAATCATTAATGATGGTTTCCATGGGCGGTACTGTCATTGAAAGTTCCGGAAAGTTCGAGAAACAAGCACGCTATATATATAAGCGAGAGCTAGTGGCGCTGCAGTCAGTCAGTCTAACACGAACGTCCGAGTGCTCAACATCTCGTTATAAATAAATGTTGAGCACTTGGACGTTCGTGTTAGACTGACTGACTGCAGCATCTCGTTATAAATAAATAGTGACAGTGTGTTGTAAATAAATGTGTTAAGTATACTGTAAATAAATAAATCGACATTGTGTTACTTATTTCCGAGTCTGATTAAAACCGATTTCGTAACAATAATGTAGTCAGGGATGGGCTCTTCGTGGGATTGCATTTGTTTAAAACTTTAACAATCGCTAACAACTTCACATAACATAACGTAACCTTAATCTTCTAATCATCATTTTTTCAACCTGAACATAGCTGCCCTAAAATCTCATAAGTTTAGCCAACATAAAATAGATTTCCGTTGCGCGGCGTTAGATGGCGCGCACAGGCGGGTAATTCAAAAATATCGCCTACAATAAGTCGAGTTCACTTTCGGAAAATTGTTCCTTTGATCTATTGCAAACGATTTTTTGTGTGATTTGTGATACATCATTCGGTGTTTGTGTTGTTGTCTGTTTTTGTTTCTTCAGTTTTTTTTTGTGGAGTGATTTTTGCACTTAACACGTCGTTCACTTTTTGTAAAAAAAATCCATTGTTCTGCTAGGGTGCTTTTAGCTAGTTTTTAATGCGGTTCATATCTGGAGGCTTCCAAGTAGCTTCGTTTTCTTGTGTAATAAACGGATTTCTGATCTTAGAATTTGGATTTTGAATTAACTTTGGAGAACTGCTGTTAAATTTACACAATTTCACTTTAGTTAAAGTTGGGAACACGCGTTTTTTGATGCAATTAGAAAGAAAATATCGGCGTTAATTAATTTCGCTTTAGTTTTAAGTCCCATATTCGATGGTTTCTTCAAATAAAATACCATTAATATTAAAGTTATAGAAAAACAATTTTAGTGCTTATATCTTGTACCTTATCAAAATTTATCTCTTCAATTGTTTCCGAGTAATACGTCAAAAGAAAATTATTGCCAATTTAGAAATATTAAGATGTCTTTATTTGAAAAGATATTTACTTGCAGTAAAAACATTCTTTTTTTAGTAGAATACGTTCACGTTCTTAGATTTTGTCTTAAATTTCAAATTTCTGAGATATAATATAAAGTTGTATTTTTTCAAACGCAAATCACAGTTGGCTGTTACCTCCTTTGCTTTTAAAATATATGTAATTTATAACAATGCCTTACACCGAATGGTAAACAAGGCAATGGATTATATATATATAATTTATAAGACTTTTATTGTACCTCATTTGTATATTTTGAGTTTTTCGATTTTTTAAATTTATTTTATCAAGTAAGCTATGTTTAAAAACATGTAAAATATTTACGTATAAACAAACAACAATAAAAACGCAAGCAAACTTTTATATTTTGTTAATATCAATTGAATTTTTCTAATAAAGAATGTTTGAGAGAGTGCAGGGGCGATTTATAAATGTTACCCCCTTAAGCATTAAAAAATCGCTTATAAATATTTCTTATAGAAACTTTTTCAGTCTCATAGTGTCTCCCCACTGCAAATCAGAAACAATTTCGTTTTTTTTATATTAACCGAGTTACCTTTTCAAAAATAATAAAGCGAACAATTTTTCCTTAAAAGAAATCAAGATAGAGATAACGCTGATTAAAACAACGGTTTGCATTTCCCGTCGCGGTTTGCACATTTTTCCAACCGCGCATTGGCTTCATTGTTTTTTTTTACATTTTTCGATAACGGAACGCGTAATCCCATTTCTCCGCTTAACCTTGCCTATAATTACAACTCTTACAAATCTCACAATTGGACCTTCCTGTTTATTATACCTTAACAACGGCGCTTAATTTTTATTGAGTCATTACCGGCACTCTCTAGATCCCACGCGAATGGCCCGCAATTAAACCGAGGAGGGTAATAACGATTACGGGCGCGCAAACAGGTTGTTTCTTACATTTTAATTTTATTCAAGTGCATACATTTTTATTAATTACATTAAGAAAAACATAAATAATATTACAATGCGGTAACGTTTAAATAAATTATTTAATAGGTACAATTATTTCATTATTTTACAAGGGATTTTTCCTTTTCAGAATTTATATTTTTAATTTTATTTCGTTTTTTTTTCATTATTAAATAATGTTATGTTACATTTCAAAACATTTCTGATTAAATCAACTTTAATCTTATTTCAATTGAAACAAGAAAAATCACTGTACGAAGTACAAAAATAAACGTTATTTTTTTACATAATGTACACCTGCTGTTGCATATCACATTATGTAATTCAATGTCCGGCGGGGTATTTGCCCGGGAAGTAATTGTTTTAATCTGCATTTGTTTAACGTATTTACGTAACGTAAGTCAAAAGTCACAGAGCTAAATGTGAGAATGATTTATTAATTATTTTCAAATCATTTTTAATTTATTTAAATAACTGTGACTAAATGAGTAAATACTCTTTTCTACATATTATTATTTTCATTAAGGGTGCGGTTTAGACGAAACAGATAGCTATATAAATATTGGCAATCACTAATTCGAGTTGGATTGCAGTTGTGATCAATGAACAATATTGTATTATACATTAAAGTAATCTTAAAATAAGCAGGAATTTCGTCAGATGAATCAAACATTATTTTAATGTTCAGTTTGTATGAAAAAAACAATTATGAAAAACAACGAAAATTGATCAAATTTATAGCAAATTTCAAATTATATTTTTGCTAATAAAAACTTGTGCAATGAAAATTTAAAGGATTTCACTAAATTCTGCATTTAAATAACTTAGGGGACATGACCTATTAATTTCCTTATATCTTACAATTTTCTTTTCTAACTTGAACTAGTTAATTGACATAATACACGAAAATTAACAATTTATTTTTTATTTAGACTGATACTTTATACTTGATATATAAAAATGTAAATATATATTCATATTATTAAATCCAAAAGAATGGCTTTTTTTTGAAACGATTATTTCCATTTTATTACATAGCTATCTCTTTCTACTAAACCGCAACCTTAAATTAAATAAAATTGATTTGAAAATAATTAATGAATTATTTCCACATTTAGCTATGTGACTTTTGACTTACGTTACTTAAGTACGTTAAACAAATGCATTTAAAACAACTACTTCCAGGGCAAATACCCCGCCGGATATTATTTTTTTTAATTCGTGTAATTGATTTTTTTCATTTACAAATCTTTCTATTTTTTCTTTCTTTCTTCCTTAATCTTATCCTCTTTTACCCGCATTGAGTGTCGAGGCTATTTATTTTTTTTTTTTAATTCGCACAATTTGAAATAAGAAAATATATATATATATATATATATATATATATATATATATATATATATATATATATATATATATATATATATTATCATATAACCCTTATGCCCTTTCGAATATCGGGTGACATAAGAAAAATACGTATACTAAAATAAAAGTTTTTTTTCATTTATATATATATTTTTTTTTAAAAATACGTAAATTGATTTTTCTCATTTACAATTTCTTTCTGTTTTCTTTTTATTCGCGCAATTGAAATAAAAAAATTCCTATATTTTCTAAATAAAAAAAGAAAGAAATTGGGAATGAGAAAAATCAAAGTCCAAAAATAATTTTTAATTTCATTTATATATATATATTTTTTTAATTCGAACGATTGATTTTTCTCATTTATAAATCTTTCTGTTAATTTTTATTCGCACAATTGGGATAAAAAAATAACTTTTTTTTCTTAATTTATAATATTTTCTTCTTTAATTTATAATACTTTTTTTTCTTAAATTCGCAGAATTGAAATAATATTGAGATAAAAAATTAACTTTTTTTCCCTTAATTTATAATATTTTCTTCTTTAATTCATAATATTTTGTTTTCTTAAATTCGCAGAATTGAAATAAGAAAAATCCCTGTACAAAGTACAAACATTTCATTTACACAGCCCTCACTAATTATCGCTTCCATGGATTTAAAGCTAAATTATTTGATTAATCAGTTTAAATATATTTGGTAATTGTTTTATCTTATTACTAATTACATTATAAAAAAAAAACATACGCTTTCATTGGGAACCCTCAAAGCCTGAGCCCAGTCTTTGAAGAACTTGCTTAATCCTGAAATGTAATTGTTTTATCTTATTACTAATTACATTACAAAAAAATAAACATATGCTTTCATTGGAAACCCTCAAAGACTCAGCCCAGTCTTTGAAGAACTTGCTTGATCCTGAAATTTGATAACACATATTTTTTATCAATGAAATTCTTTAAAGCACAGAATAATCAGAATTCCGGACTATAATAATAATCTGTATTCTCTGTTGTAAAAATTAGCATTCTGAGCGTCGTTGTAACAATATCAAATGTTATTTTCATGTTGATGAGACATTAATAAAATGTGTATTCTTGGCTGTAACGATCTGTATTCTCTGTTGTAAAAGTCAGTATTCTAGGCGACGTTGTAACAACATTAAATGTTATTTTCATGTTGATGAGACATTAATAAAATGTGTATTCTTGGCTGTAACGATCTGTATTCTCTGTTGTAAAAGTCAGCGTTCTGGGGCATGCACTTAGATAGAGATATTTTTCAGGGGGTTATGATTTCTATCTGTTAATAATGTAATACAAAAGAAATACAATTTAAAAAATAAATAAACAACGCCCACTGGGTTGTTTATTTATTTATTATATATACAATTAACAGATTTAATAGTCGCGCTGGTCTGAGGAAATTACTTCGTAAGTGCAGTCAACATTTTTTATTTATTATTTGTAATTTACTTTTAGTTTTTACCCTACACCCATATGGGTTGAAAAGGTCATTGAATATATATATATATATATATATATATACTTTTAGTTTACTTTTAGATTAACTAGCCATAAGAAGAATCTGTATAATACAGATTCGTCTTATGTTGTCTTATATTATGTTTGTCTTATAGTTGTAATTGGACTTCCGTAATTAAATAAATAATTATAACTTAATAAAACACTTTTAACCTTGTTTGCACAACTGTATTTCATTAAGTGATTATAGTTTCAATAACATTAGCGTGTCATTATCAAACTAAGATCTTAGTAAAAAAATAGTTGTGCAAACAAAGTTAAAAGTGTTTTTTTAAGTTATAATAAACCATTTACAATCAAGTGGAAGCCTAACAATTAACAAAATAAATAATTTATTTAAAAAACAAATAAACAACCCACAGAGCGTTGTTCATTGTTTATATAAATAAACAACACACTGGGTGTTGTTTATTAATTTTTTAAATTTTATTTCTTCTGTGTTACAGTATTAACAATAATATAACTTCTTAACAATAAGAAGTTATATATTGTTAATATAACTTCTTAACAATAAGAAGTTATATTATTGTTAATAATAATGTAACACAAAAGAAATAAAATTTAAAAATTAATAAACAACGTTTTATATAAACAATAAACAACCCCCAAAAATTATTTCTATCTACGAGTCTGACCCAGAATGCTGACTTTTTTGCAACAGAGAATACAGATAATTATAGCCCAGAATAGTGATGGGCAAAATCGATTATTTCAATAATCGAATACGAAACAATCGATTATTTTTGATAATCGAATGAAAATTTTATCGTTTCTATGAAATATATGATTAAAAACTCAAACAGAATTATTATAAATGCTGTTTCTATAACTATCTGAGATAATTTGGATTTCATCTTTCATTTTCTTTTGTATTTTTCAAATCGATTTTTCAAATAATCGATTTTGTCCATCATTAGCCCAGAATGCACACTTTAGTAATGTCTCATCAACATGAAAATAATATTTAATGTTGTTATAACGTTATTTTATTGTTTTTTTAATCAATCATAAAAATTAAGCCACTCTTCTGGGCTATTTCGGGTTCATAGCCATTTGGCAGATAATTTTCATGTAAGGATAATTCTTGTTGCGTACCCGAATAAGGTTTGGAATATTGCTGCGGTCTTAAATTGTATCTCCAATTTTCATTTAATAATAATAACTGTTATTTTCATTTACTGATTATTTCAATGTCATTTAATAATAATAATAACTGTTATAAATTTTCATTTACTGATTATTTCAATGAAAGCGTATTTCCATTTTCTAATTAAATACATTTCTTATATAAAAAAAACAACTCTACTTACAAAACTATGAGATTCTCTTATTTATTACAACAAACATCGGTCCTTATTTAATTTAATCTACTAAAAAAACGTAAATTCTCTTATTATTGTCGATTTTTTTATACTAAACTAAATTAGTACACATTTATAAAATATTTAATATGAGGCTGAAAGACCTCGGATCGTTAGCCATTTAAGAGATAATTTTTATATAAAGATATTGCATATAAATGCAATAATAAATACAAATAGATGAAAAGACCACGGGTCGATAGCCAATTCTTTCTTAATATTTTCCTACGGATATAAGAGGAAAATATTAAGAAAGAATTGGCTATCGACCCGTGGTCTTTTTTCTTGTATTGGGTGTCGAAGTCGGTATCCAATTAACAGATATAAATTATAAATTTGATTTGTTACTTTTATTTTTACAAAAATTTCACTATGAAAATCAAAATATCATTATTTAAACAAACGTGATTCAAATGTTTTATTTTGTATATATTTTTTGTATATGTATATATACATAGAATGTGAAGTTAATTAATAACGCACACGTTAAACTGAACCTTTCCCATAGGGAATAGCCCTGATTATGGATATTCTAAGAAAAAATTAATTCGTATAAAAAGTAAATACTTTTATCAAAAATGCACTCACACACGTAAAAATTTAGAAAAAAAAGGTATTTTTTATAATTTCCACCTTGAAAAGAGAAAATTGACATAATTTTTTCTTATTTTTCGTTTGAGACTTATTTAAGGTGGATCTTTTTGAGATAAAGATCCCATATAATACTTATTATAAATTCATGTCGAATGTAAATATGTTTATAAAAAATATAGTTATCCTTGAATATAAATTAATATTTTGTGAATAGTTTTTCCTCCAGTTAAATCGATATACCGTGATTCAATTTATTCATCCAATAAATTTGTTCATGTATAATCATGAATAAATTAACACTGTTGTATCCTTTCTTCACACTTTCTATATAAATAATAATAATTATCTAAAAAGTTTATATAAAAAGTGTGAAGAAAGATATAACAGTGTTCATTTATATATATACATATACATACATATATATATATTTATATATATATATGTTATCATGATAAACCCTTTATACCCATAATAGTGTAGGGTAGTGTTAATTTATTCGAAATAAAAAGAATTTGAAAGTAATTAATTTACTCAAATCCAGATTTCAATTTAATGAAGCATTCAATTGTTATTAATAAAATAAATAGTTTGTTTAAATTTGAAGATCAATTCCTGTTTAATGGTTAACTTTTATATGTTCAGTTGAATCATCATATTTTGGTCCCAAGAGCTTGAGGTTAAGCCGTTTTCCAACATTAACGGAACACTCTGTTTATATTCAATAACCCATTGTACCCATATGGGTGTAGGGTTCTGATTAAATATATTAACTCTATAATAAATTAACTATTAATAAATTTACTCGAGATTAATGAAAATCTTGTATTGTTAATTTTTATCTAAAGCAAGTACCATATGTTCGAAAACTTTTCTCCTCAAGAGTGCTTTGATTTTTTATTTATTTTACATTTTTTATTTATTTATATATTTACATTTTGTTGGATAAATAATGACACATGTAATGTTTTTATTCATGTCACGTGTGTCATTATTATTATTATTTTTTTTTTTTGATGGGAGATGAAAGGAAATAAAGGTTGAGGATATGGCCTTGGCTACTAGGCCATTTCGACCAGTCACTGTTATTTTAATTTTAATACGTCACAATACACCCATGGACCCGAATGAAATCTGTCTTTTTTTTTCATCCAGAATGATGAACCCGCAGTCTTCTGCCTCATGAGCAAGACGCCTTGCCTACTCGGCTATCCCAACCCCGTGTCATTATTCATACAATCAGTAAATCAATTTGTTATAATAACATAACTTATAGCATGTAGCAAAAAATTCAAAGTATTCTAGAGGAGAAAAGTTCTCCATTATATAGTACTTTCATCAACATCATGGATACCCTTGGAAAAAATACCGGCAACATCCTTGCACACAATAAATATCTTCTAAAAATAAAATTATCTCGTGTATCCTCCCAAGTAGATTTTCACGTCAACATCTTGGATATGTTCTGGAAATCCTTTTGGCACTTCTGGCAATTCATCGTGGAATTTCTGAAACAAACAAACAGTTTCATTACGTGCCGTAAAGTTTTTATGGACTTTTTATTTGATAGGGATTAACCGCCCATAAAGAGGGAATCAAGGACTTCTAGATCGGGTTACCAGGTGAGATTTTAGAGATGAGTAATATATGCAGTGTTTAATTTAAAAGTGGTTTATGTTTGAATCAAGATTTTGAAGTTCTTGCATTGGATTATACCAAGTATTTAATATTACAAATTATTATTTTTATATTTCATGTTAATTAATCTTTTAAAAGTAGAAAAAATTGAATAACTCATGCTCAATAAACATTACTTACCTACAAATAAATTTCTGCATTTTGAATTATTAAGTAATTACTTAAATAACTTGATTCAAATTAAATTCCACAAAATAATATATGTTTGGACGTAATAAGAATGTTTAGTTTATTTAATAAAACGCATATTCCGAAAGTGGAATCCAAATAAAATTGACCTCTAATATGCTTTATTTTTCATTACTATAAATCATAAATATATATATTTACATTTGAATTTACCGCAATTTCCTCTGTATACCGTCACGTAATTTGATTAGTTATTTGGTATGTAGCAACAAGATCGAGTAATATATTTATAAATATAGGCCTATCGCTCGGCTCGTAATGTTATTCGGTCTCCGAGGTAAAAAAAAGCACGATGGACACCGCTGACGTCATAGCTTCCCGCTCTTATTCAATTTGTTGGTTATGTTTGGCGTCTGTTTATAGTGTTATTATTTGTATTCTTGAATTTCGTGATAGTTTCTGTATTTTTTAGTGAGTTTTGGACAAGACGAAGACAGGCAGAAAGACCTCAGGTCGATAGCCATTTTGTAAAATTATAACATATGTAATGTAAATAATATTTAGTTTTGTAAATTGACACGTATAAAGATGTAGTGAGTTTTGGACATTTTATTAAACTAAAAATAATCTTATTATAAAGATAAGTGAAGTTAATGATGTTATACAAATATTTAAATTTTTTATGAGTTTACAACAATTAAATTAATTCAGTGTTCAAGAATTAAAGTAAAATAAAACAAAAAAAACGCTTTATAATTTAATACTAAAATGATTTACTTTTCACGAATGATTTTTTAGCAAAATATGTGAAAAACGTATGAAATATAAATTAAATACAAATGGTTTTATTGCATTCACCCCTACACCACCATTATGGTAGATGGTATATATATTTATTGCATTTCTATCAGAAAATAACATATTTAATAGTTTCATTAATTTTTAGGTATCATCAACTTGTGCTGTTGCACTTTGCTTATTTTAGCTTATTTTAAATTTCCCCAGAATGAATATTTACATAACGTTTGGATTGAACGTTGTAATAGTAATGTTCCTTTTAATTCAAATACATTAATATAAGTTGGAAACATGTTTCGAGGTTCACTTAAAACATGTTCGTTGCATTAAATATTATCGGTCTACATTTTCCATAGCCTCCAGAGTTTTTTTTTTAATAAATTTATGATATAATATATTAAAGTAGTATTACTAATAAGTTAAGTTTAAACATTATATTATATACAGAGAGGTTTTTTATACAGGTAGTAGGTATACATTAGGGGAAGTGATACCTACAAAAAACGCAAGTCAAACGCATTGAACCGATTAATGTGTGTATGTTTAGTTGACTATTTGGCATATGTGTGTTCAGTTGCGTGTTATAGGCAACTAAATACTCATACATCAGTGCGTTTGACTCACGTATTTTGCAGGTATACATAGAGGAAATGTATACTGATAAAAAAAGCTCTCTGTATATATTTTATGTATTTGTATTTTTACTTGTATGTTGTTATTTATTTATTTTATAATAAAATTAAATTGATGTTAAAACATAATTTCGTTTCTTTTAAATAAATTACAATAAAATAATCTGCATAACTAGTAATATTTGAAGTTGTCGTTTAATTGGATGATAAATCTTTTTGCATAGGGAAATAATGATCGTGCTTATAGAAAAAAACATAAAACATGTAATTGATAATTTTACCATTAATGATCCACTATTTAATTCTAATCGGTTCATACAACTTTAAGCTTCGGAATTTCTTGGCTCATGATAAAGATTAATTACTATACAAAAAGTTTAGAATTAAGTAACAAATAGTTTTCTAAGTGAAAGCAAGCAATATATTATTGAATTTTAAATAATTGTTATTGTAGTAATCTCCCTGAAGAAAGAGAAATGAAACTCCGGAAACCTAGAATTAAATGGCATTAACGGTTGAATTTACTGCTTTCTAGTATAATATTCGTGAAGTGTACAATTTAAACACACAGCTTCATCTAAGACTCAATTCAAGAATTTTTACACATTAAAGTTTTAATTTCTTAATGCGGATGTGTAATTTACAAAATGTATACATGTATAGTGGGATTCGGTTGAGTACACCTGTGACGTCACAAGCAGAAACGCGCGTTTTCGTCGATAGGCCTACCTCTAAACATATACTCGACCAGCCTTGTGTAGCAGTCCTTATAATTTACAGTCATTGGTTGACAGTATTCAAAACAGCCAATAAGAGAATCTATTGACCTATAATAATAATAATTTGGCTGTAAGACCTGCGGTCGATAGCAATTTTACCATTAATTAACCATAAATGTATTACATTGTAACATATATTGAATTAATGTCACAATAAAGATGTTATTTATTTATTTATTTATACAAACCCAACAGACATAGTCCA
This sequence comes from Philonthus spinipes, assembly GCA_963082785.1. NCBI lineage: Eukaryota > Metazoa > Arthropoda > Insecta > Coleoptera > Staphylinidae > Philonthus > Philonthus spinipes. The sequence goes on from OY720311.1 coordinate 12,907,311, forward strand.
TTGACAGGGTTTACAATATTTACAATATTTAATTATTTTAATTATTTAATTTTGTATAATTATACAATATAATATAATATTATATATAATCGATGTCCAATTGGTGTCGGGGTCAAAATTATTTAATATTATATTATATTATATAATAATAATTTATTAACAGAGTCAATAATGATTAGAATTGATATAAAATAGCTGTTATTTTATATGTTCACAATCACTATATTAATTGATTCAATTCACACATCAATTGGAATGTGACTTTACTAAATATAAAGTGAAAACAAGAATTTAGTTTAGCTGTATTACTCAAACTAAATCCTTGAAATGTCAAATTTGGATGGTCATGTTAAAAAAAAAAAAACAGTGCAAACTTACGTAATTATTTTTCTTAGGTTTTCGCTTTCCAATGTTTGCGTGTGCAGTTTGTATTGCAGGTTGTCTATCACGTTATCTTTTTCCCTTAGCTGCTGTTTCAATTGGTACACCGTATCCTCTAACGCCTCAAATATAGCCTGCAATTTTCCAAAATACATTGATTTATTTTTTTAATAAAAATTCGTGTAAATAAAGAACTCTTAATTGTCGTTAAGGAATAGGCAGTTTTAGTTCATCATAGTATTTTCTCTGGTGCTTTCAAGAAAATAAGTTACGACTCCACAGCGCTAATTGATGCAAAATCAACATTTTTTTTCTACATTGCATATTTCTTGTATTTTTAATCAAAAATGTTTAACATGTCGAAGCATGTGAATCTTGATAGCAGTAATCGAAACAACCACCCTGTTTTGGATTTTTTCAATTTTTGTATTCATTTTAAAAGATATTAAAAAATTAATCGTTCTTTGTAGTTGTCACTTTTTAAGCTCTACAAAATGGTGTCAAATCAAATTTTCTACCCAATGTTTCAGCCCTGAGATGATGTTTTCAAAACCCCTGTTGTAGTTAACTTCTTCTGTTTTGGATTTCAGATGAAAGAAACATTTTCAAAACATAATGTAGTCTGACTTTATTATACGATTACACTTGTATCGAGTATATAACAAAAATCATCAGAGATGTTTAATTTCCACTTATATATATATCTAGTGGCTATACTCTTAGATGGGGTTATGCCCGCTCCATACAGGAGCTCTCCAAATCATAATTGCGGGGTTGATCACTTCCCCTTTTCCACTTATATCGAGCGTATAACAAAAATCGATGATGAAGTTGGCATTGGAAGTCTCGAGTCATGTCTGTACTAAGATCACACGCATGAAATGCTGGTTGCGGTTAAACATGACAACCAGTACTTTACACGTGTGTGTGTGTGATTTTAGTTCAGACATGTCTTTCCTATGCCAACTTCGTCGTCGATTTTTGTTATACGCTCGATATATATATGAAAACAATATAAAATTACAAATAATGATGTGGATAGTCAATTCATGTGGCGATGCAAAATACCCGATGCTGTGCATTCTTATCTTGGACACAGTCTAATCTTCTTACCCGTGATTCTTCATTTGTCTCTGAATAAATGGGCGGTTCGTTCAGGCAGAAAAAGTCCTGCAGGAGTTGCGAGTTGATGAGCTCGGGCTCGGCGAGCAGAGCGCAGACCAGCGTCTGCAGACCGTTGAGCCTCGTCTCGAGGAACACGGGGTCGAAGTTGTTCCGCAGGATCCTCTTCTGCGGCAGGTGCTGCACGATGTGAGGGTATTTGTGTTTCAGGCGATTGCACAGCCGCACAAAGTCCGTGTACCGCCTGAAGACGTACCAGCAGTCACCGCTCGCTCGGTTCTCTATCCGTAATTTATACACCTGGAAATTTATTCGAAATATTTAAGGAAATAATTAGAAATACGAGAAGGGTTAAAATGAAAATAAATTATTAAAAATGCAGACACATTAAACTTTAAAAAAATAATAGATAAATACAAAAAATACACTCCTATATCAAAAAACAAACATTGAACCCATCACTGATCTTCTCTAACAACTTTCCTTAAAATTTACCGCAAATCTATATCAGGATTTGCGGTAAATTTTAAGGAAGCACATAATTAAACACCTGGGTATACCCCACAACAGCAATATCACCCCAAAATATAAAATTTTCTGCAGTTACGACATTAGATTCTGTTATCAATTTCACCCCTCACTTCTGAATCTTAAATGGGAACCCCCATTTTTTATTGAAAATTTGGAAAGTGTGAAAAAAACTATGTAGGTTTTACTCAGAAACTTTTTTGTATGGGCAACAGGTGGCGCTGTAATCGTCAATATTAGATTATTTTACACTTAATCTAGAATTGATGTAAAAATGCCACCTAATGATTACAGAGAAAAAGTTTAAACAAATTGAATTGAAAAAGCCAATCTACTTACCACCACCACTCCACCACCACCACTTTGACGTCTGTAAAGGTACAAGGGTAATAGAAATTCGAAATGAAATTGTGCAGTTCAAAGAGAAAGATGTCAAAATTATTTTTTTTTGTACGGATCAGTTTTAGGTAAAATTTTCGTTGAGTAAGAAGATCATTTTAGGAGGTGTTCAATGTGACCACATCCCCAGAGGAAAAAGTCTGGAGACGTTAGATCTGGCGATCTAGGTGGCCATAGCGCAGGCCCCCGCGACCAATCTACTTTTGTGGATATGCGGCGTCCAAATGATTCCGCACAATTCGTGCAAAATGCGGAGGTGCACCATCTTGCTGAAACCATACCGTTAACCTTGTGGCGTACGTAATGTCATCCAAAAGCGCAGGAAGGCCGCCTTGCAAGCCTTGCGAACGCGACACACATAATCATATCAACAATTTCATCTGGCAAGTAATCTGACATTTTCGCTAAGAAGTGCGACTTCAAAACGTCAAAGGCTGACTGACAAAAATAAAAATGTTTCTAAATGGACATGCGGGAGGAACAGCAATACATCAAGGTATCAATGGGCGCTTATGTCTGGAATCTGATTATTTTGTAATCATTAGGTGGCATTTTTATATCAATTCTAGATTAAGTGTAAAATAATATAATATTGACGATTACAGCGCCACCTGTTGCCCATACAAAAAAAGTTTTTGAGTAAAACCTACATAGTTTTTTTCACACTTTCCGAATTTGTAATAAAAAATGGGGGTTCCCATTTAAGATTCAGAAGTTACCACTGTTATTCACCCCCCTGGGGGGTGAGGGGTGAAATTGATAACAGAATCTAATGTCCCCCTGCTAACCACTAAACTTTGCATTAGACAACTTTTTCGATTGGGCGCACTTGTCTCGATATATTCCACCTGAAAGATTAAAATGGGACACCCTGTATATATATATATATATATATGTATGCAATAAATATTAATAAACCATTAAAAGTACAAACACATTACACTTCAATAAACTAAAACATTTAAAAACTTTCAAATATTTATTGTAATAATAGAAAAGAGTATTCATTCTCTTGATCACAGCTATTTCAATAAATTAAATAAAAAGAATTTGAAAATAATTAATTAATAAATGTCATAAAATCACAACAGCTACTGTGAAAATAATTTATTAATTAATTATTTTAAAATTCTTTTAATTTAATTTATTTATTGTAATTGCTAAAATTATGCAGTTTTGTGAGCTTATTTAGAAAAAAAAAATTCAAAAAGTCGTGGCTAGCTAAATGTTAAAACTGCACTGTTTTGCCCATTTGAAAGTTTTCCTATATTTCATCTATAATAATAATAATAACTTTACTGTCCAACAGATTAAATAAATCTTCTTTATGTTGGTTGTGGAGACTTTAATTATTTAAATAAACCATTTACAAGTTTGAGAGATCAAAAAAAGTTACTGTTAATGCGTGTAGCACTTGTAGACGCAGACACAGAGGAGAAATATATATTATTTTTTCAATGGCGTAGAGTAAACATTACAGAATAAAGTAGCAATAAATTCACAATATCATTAAATCTGCTTTACGTTATAAATTATATCGTAATAATAAATTTCAGTAGGAAACTATAAGAGATAGTTAAACATTTGAATTGACAAAGTGCATTTTTGATAGTTAATTAACCTCAACTTTTTGATTTTTTTTCTAAATGTCATTTTAGTAAGCTCACAAGTTCTTCATCCAGAACACGAAAAAAAAAAATGGTGATGTGTACTTTCCCCGGTGAATACGGTCAAATAAGTTTCTGATTGAAAATTTAATAGGAAAGCAAAATGATTAATAGAAAAAAATGATTGTTGTCTTTCAAAGTTAAAACCGAGTATTTAAAAGAATATTATAGTTAAGTGTGTTATTTCTTACCTTACAATGTGTTGAAATCATTTACCCACACTCTTCATCATTTTTTCAAACTTTGCGAATGTGCTGAATACGACGGCACTTTGACGTTTTATTCGTCATTAAAAATTAAAAATTCAATAATTAAAATCTCTAAAGGAATTTATCAAGTAAACGCTTATAAAATGAAAACCGGAGGTCCTACAATAAACGTTTTACAACAGAAATTATTTATTTTCCAAGATCTAAAACTTTTATTTGAAACATTTTTCTATCCGAATTAAAAAATGAAAAATTGCTAAGAGTAAAGTTGCACTTAATGAATTTTGATTTTGACCAAAAGCTTTTCAGATCATTCCACTGTTATAAAAAGCTTAGATATAAAGTTTGGGCTTAATCCATTTAGCCGTTTAGGCACTATCGCGGAAACACACAGACACACACACAGACATTTTTCAAAACTCGATGGAATGGACTCAGGGGACCTGAAAACGTGCATATTTGTTGAAATTGGCGGTTCGAAAATTTTCACGATCACAATACTTTCCCTTGGACAGGGGTCCAAGGAAAGTAAAAAATCAAAAAGTCACGGCAGCTAAAGGGAAAATAATTGATTAATAATTAATTATTTTCAAATTGAATTCAATTCATATTATTTTAAATAGCTGTGACCGAGTGAATAAATACATTTTTTTATAATTATTTTTACGTAAAACAAGTGAGAATCTCTACGAGCCAAATGAGACTAACGTAACTATTTCATTAGGTCAAGAATTCATCGCCAACTTCTTCTTTCTTGTCCAGTAAAAATTTTCCAATTGTTCTTGGAAAACACTCCACTAATCCACTTTCTTTCCACGCAACATCACATGTGCGAATTACCAGCGCAATTTACATCAAACGGTTTCTATTGCTTTGTCAGGCACATTAATCATTCAATTGGAAAATTGAATATTTATTTAAATGAAAGAAAAGAAAACATTAAATCTGGAATATTTTCTCTTCTTTTTCACAGTAGAAATAATAATAATCTTTGTTGATATATTAATATTTAATATATCAACCAGTGATCTTTCTGCCTACACAATAGAAAATATTGCAATTTTATTTAATAATAATAACAATAATTTTATTACGGAATCACTTTTTTACAAAAACAATACAATACCAATCAATCAATGTATATGCAAGTACAAAAAAAAAGTACAAAATCAAAGTAATTTCTTAAGTTGACGCTTAAATGTAATGAACGAACTCCCAAATATATCAAATTTAATATCACAGTTCAGTAGGTTAATACATCTTATTATTCTATTCAATGGACTGTTAAGTAAATAATTTTGCTTACAGGGACGTATATTGAAAACCGCCTTGCTTCTACATTTCAACAAATATAGTGTATATATATATACAGAGAGGTTTTTTTATCAGTATACATTAGGGGAAGTGTATACCTGCAAAAAACGCGAGTCAAACGCATTAAACCGATTATTGTGTGTATGTTTAGTTGACTATTTGGCATATGTGTGTTCAGTTGCGTGTTATAGGCAACTAAATACACATACATTAATGCATTTGACTCACGTATTTTGCAGGTATATATACGGGAAATGTATACTGACAAAAAAAGTTCTCTGTATATATATACGTAAATAAAATCATATCAAAATCCCATTTACCCTTTTGGGTGGTAGTTTTATTTATAATATAAAATAAATTTAATATTAAGGCTGAAAGACTTCTGGTCAATAGCCATTTCTTAATATTGTTACATATATGTTTTGTAAATAATAATTAATTATGTAAAAATACATGAATATACACGGTGTATAAAAAGTCCCAGGATGGTCAAATAATTTGAAAATAGAAAAACGAAAAATTAAGTATTCAATATTTTTGAAAAACATAAATCACACTCCCTCAACCCCCCACTCCTTGCGGGTAAGGCGGAGGGCATCTGTGATATTTTAAATATAATTTTTTATTGCAAATTCTGATTTTACGTACCTTTTATTCGGATATTTTTTTGTATTAGTAATAGATGGCGCTATAAGTTAAATATAAATTCTATTTAAATTTTGAAAGAATGATAAGATAATTTGATGTTTCAAGACATAACTATCAGATCAAAAAACAATACAGCCGAGACCATTGTGTCAAAGAAAGCTAGTTGGTATCGAGCAGCGGGTTTCCATCATATTCGCACGATACCCTGACATGAATGAGAATATCGAGAAGCATTTAAACATATGTACAACTTTTTTTTTGTTAAATTACGACACTTTAAATACAAGTTTCCCGTTTAAATAAACGATACTTTATTTCACATCCTAAAATAACATAAAATTGTGAAATTCACAAATAACATTTTAACATTAAAAAATTAAATAGCCGCAAATATTTAAGTTATGATGGTATAAAAAAAATCATAGTAAAATTTGTATATTCTACTTTTATTATAAAAAATTAGTTGATATTGATTTTTTTTTTAAAGTGATAAACAATTTTTTTTGAAATACAGATCTCTATTGAGAATATATTAAATAAAAATGATTTGAAAATAATTAATAAATTATTTTCACATTTTACTGTTTTCTATTTACTCTATTGAGAATATTTTACTAGATGCATTTTTAATTTAGTTCAAATAACATTACTTTTTTTCATTTTTTGGTGTGCAGTGCTTACCAACTACTCTTCCCAAAAGACAAAATGATCAAGAGGACACTGGAGCTTGCAAAAACCACAAAACTCATTGATTAACTATAATAGCGAAAGCAGTACAATAAGCCAAATGGCTGCAGTGCTTGGACTAACTTACTTTCGATCTGGTCCCCCTCAAAACAAAAAAAAAAGCCATTACAGAAGATTTTGCTGTCAATAAATTCTTCTGTGTAAAGTAGACCGAATAGACTCTAAGATTTTAAACTCTCCACTACAATATTCCGTCCTACATATTTAGTATGCTCTGAACATTCCGTAACGTTTTTTTGTTCTTTGCATTAATTATTCTCAAATCAAAAATTATTGCATTAAACAATTATATAATCGGAAGGATATCTTATACGCCATCTTTTGCCTAATTTCATATAGCATCTTCAACAATTTGGGTCTACAAGTAAGGCGACCGAGAATCGTTGTTTCGTCCACCAAATTATATGATTCATATTAATTTATTTAATCGAAATACAACAACGTTAAACTACCTTCATCAAGGCATTACACATAAGACACACTGGTTTGACGAGGTCCGAAAGACTGAAATGGCCATCACCAGTTATCCATATTAACTTGTTAATTGGTGAGGCTTTTACTTTGTTATACATTGTAATTCAATTTTAATAAATGACACTTTAGAGCAATTATGTAATGTATTTAAATAACTGGATTTGTAATTTTTAAAATACTTTTGTTTTGATAATGACACGTTAAGGTTGTCAAAACTATATTTATTTATTTAGTCTTATATGTTCCTCTCTACTTCTCAGTGTGAGGCGGTCGAAACTATAGTCAACAATAAAACAATCCGAGTTATACAAACAAAGTAAAAAAGTGTTTCATTTATTAAAATTGAGTTATCCATATGCTAGATGAATGCTGATTGAACATTTTATTATACAATTATTTACAATGAAATTAAACAAGGAAAATTTCTGGCAATGATCAATAAAATTCGATCAATCCCTTTGCAAAAAAATACTTACACTGTAAGTTTTACAAACATCTATTGAAACAACTACTTCCTGGGCATTTACCCCGCCGGACATTGGATTACACAATAGATATTTGTTGTTGCATCGCAGTACTACTGCGAATTGCAACGGTTTGAGTCGAAATTATTTAATGAAAGGAAACAACAAATAATAGTTACAAGGCTATCTGTAGACACGTGTTTCGGGATTTCATCCCTCATCAGTACAGCTATGCCCTGCAAGCCCTTAGTTGTTAAACAATTTTTAATTATTAATTAATTTTTACGTACCGTCTTCAACGAGATCGCGGATGGTAGTGATCGCGGTGAAGGACGCGCGCATTGAGCGGATTGATTCATCGGCTCCGAGCAAAAAAATAGATGTTTGTAAAACTTACAGTGTAAGTATTTTTTTGCAGTTGGAAAAAGGGATTGATCGAATTTTATTGATCATTGCCAGAAATTTTCCTTGTTTAATTTCATTGTAATTTAAATAACTGCAAATGTGTGAATCATCTTTGTTTCATTTTATTTAATACAATTATTTATTTTGCAACAGCAAATGTTCATTGAGTTGTAGTTCAATAATTGGCTGGGTATTTGCCCTAGAAGTAGTTGTTTCAGTTGCAGTAGCTGAAGAGAAAATAATTATATATATATATATATATATTCAATGACCCCTTTATACCCACATGGGTGTAGGGTAAGAGAAAATAATTAATTAAGTAAATTAATTAGACCGCTATTCAAATTAAATACTTATTCCTCAAATATTGCCATGAATAATGTAATTAATAGATTAATGCACATAGCTAACTTATTCTGTCATTGCCATTGGTTTGAATTATTCAATTCTAAACACAACATCTTCAAAAGAAATATACATTTTTATTTAGACATAAATGTTCTTTAACCGTTACCATTGCTGTTTTTGTTCCATTAAATTAATACTTATTTTATTATTATTATTTTTAATCTTATATAGGCTAGCAGTATGTATATTTATTTAACTCTCTCACTTACGTATGTATCTAATATTCTTGTAATGTAAAAATTATAAAATGGAGTATTCCGTAAATAAAGAATTATTATTATTATTTTTATTCGATTCTAAAAAAAAAAACGTATAACAATAAAGTATTACAATGAACTAAACACTTCAGTAGAATTAATATGATTTCTCTGCAAATACATACACTCGTTTTTTTTTAAGTGATTAACTGTTTGTGCTATATTTTCAATCAAGCCCGGCTATTTTAAAATCAATGACATCATTCGAGCGTTGAAATTCATTGCGCAGACTAAACTGGAATAAAATTTGCATTGTTCCAATTAGAATCGAGTTCAATTGTGTTAGTAAATTGTTTGGATTTTGCAACAGATTAATAAAAATAGAAAAGTAAATAGAAAAATATCCGGAAAATTGGCTAGGAAGATCAGTAGGTGTCAGTGGTGGTGAAAAAAAAAAAATTAACCAAAAATTTTCTTATACTGGCTGTTGACTTAAATAGATATACGTAGGGATTATCCAATTTATAATTTGTTATTATTTTATAAAAAAGGTGTTATCCATTAAATAAATAAATAAATAAAATAAATAGATTTTACATGTAGAAACAAATTTATGCAAATTGCTCCTTCCCTGCTCAATTAAAGAAAAAAACTACAACAATTAATTTGTGTTCAGAATTTTAAAATCTATTAAAAATCTATACTTCATTAAGTTTTTTTATGGATGTATAATTAATAAATATTTAATATGAAATAAATATGAATATAATATTAAAAATCAACCAATAAAACAGATTAGATTGAATAACTTTAAATTCTCGACTAGTTTCGGGTTATTAGCCCATTTTCAAGAGAATTTAAAATTTGTTTTGAAAAATTTTCTCTTGAAAATGAGCTAATAACCCGAAACTAGTCGAGAATTTAAAGTTATTCAATCTAATCTGTGTTTTATTGGTTGATTTTTAATATTATATCCATATTTATTTCAGAGAATTTAAAATTTGTTTTTTTTAAATTCTCTTGAAAATGGGCTAATATATTAATTAAAAATGATTTGAAAATAATTAATAAATCATTTTCACATTTAGCTGTGTGACCCTTGAATTACGTTACGTAAGTACGTTAAACAAATGCACATTAAAACAACTACTTCCCGGGCAAATACCCACGCCGGACATTGAATTACATAACCCGAAACTAGTCGAAAATTTAAAGTCATTCAAACTAATCTGTGTTTTATTGCTTGATTTTTAATATTTTATTCATATTTATTTCATACAATATGAACTATTAAAACTATTAAAACCATTAAATATTTAATAACTTTTGATTATATTTCCTCAAATGCACATGTTGCGACTTGTACCCGTCGCAACTATGACCACTTGCATAAACCACAGCCCCACAAGTCAAATAATAATAATAATAACAAACCATATGTTATATATGTAAAATTGTATTATTCTGTTTATATGTGATTTACAGTCATGCTATATATATATATTTAACATCTTTATTGACAAATAACGTTACATTTTACAATGTGTGTTTACAATATTTATAGAATTATTTCAATTTGTCATGTAACTGTCATTGTCAAATGGCTATCGACCCTGGGTCTTTCTGCCTAAGTTATGCTATTTATCTAAACATTTTGAATATTGTTATTATTCTGTATAAAGGTGATTTACCGTAAATAAATGAATTGAATTGAATATATGTTTGTAAACGGCAAGAAATTATATTTAATGGTATCACAAAATTGACAATAAAAGCGATAGTCAACTTTTTTTTTTAATGACACCATATCTATTTTTTGTTCAATTCGGATATTCCTGCACCTGAATATCCATCACAACTATACACTTAGCTGTCAAAAAAAATGAATAAAATAAAAAGATCAAATGAATGTAGAGAAAAAAAATATACTCTAGGTATAATATTTTTTTCTGTACATTCATTTGTAAATGGTCTAACAAACCGAAACTAGTTGGAATAAAGTTAAATTTGTGAAACAATACTAAGTTTTATTATTAGTCAGTAATCAGAATTTTTAAATACTAATTGTTGTTGTTATTACCTTTTTATTAATAGGCAGGTGAGGAAGTGGGTGTGTTCACCCATGAAACCTTATAAATTTTTATTGCGTGTCCTCATTTCCTCTCCCGCCTTGTGAAATAATTCTTATTATTTTTTCAAGGTTTACGATTATAGAAACCCGATTGCAAACCGTCGACATCAATTAATTTTATTATTACATCCAGAAAGAGAAAAATGAAGTGAAGTTATTAATTAAAAGTGTAAGTTGATTACTCGTAATTGGAATACACATTCCTCTTAATTATTTTAGCTTAAAGAAAGAATAAGTGTTAGGTCAAATCTTTATTTATTATATAATAATAAATGTCTTTATTTCATCAACAATTGTACAATAGAAATATAAATAATTAAGGGTAGGCGAAGTTCAGGCAGGCTAATGCCCGTCGCTGCTCTTCCACTTAACCTACTATAAATGAAAAAAAGTAATAATAATAAATTATCTTTGAAATATCGGGCGAATTACAATTTGTGTAGTATTTTATAAACAGTTCGAGTCAGTTACTTTAAAGCTCAGAATGCAATATAAAAGTACGTATGGATGATTTGAAATTGTTCAAATTAAGAGATTTCAGGTGTATGGGTAAATGATCTAGTAAAGAATGCTGTTTTATGTATATATATAAAATATATATATATATAATCGATTGCCTTGTCTACCATTCTGTGTAAGGCTTTTATTTATGTATATATATTATCATATAACCTGTTACGGTTCTCATTAGCCGTAACCCCAAACCGAGCCTCTGACAAGCATCGGTCAATAAATATTTTAACAGAAAATGTAAATGTAAGCACCGTCAATTAGTTATTGTTTTTATGGACGAAAGTGCACATTTCGAAATAGCTGTAATAAATTGTTTCCGAGAAACGAACATAACCTTTATACCCTTTCCAGTGTCGTGTTGAAACTTAATTTTAATCATCAATTAACATAACATTCTATGTATGTATATCTATAATAAAACCTGCTTAAGTAATAATTTTTCGTGTACATTCCATTGAAAATGGTGTAAGAAACCGAAAATAGACGGAATAAAGATTAATTTGTGAAACAATGCCAAGTGATGATAGGCTGTGATGATAAAATTAATGTACACGTTAAACTTAAAATTTCCTTTAGAGAATAACCCTGATTGTCTGCTTCTTCCTGCCCTTATTTTCTTCTTTTTTTCCTGACTTTATAGTAGTTGGGATTTATGTAAGGGTAAGAGGTTGTCTCACTACACCCTCCTACCTCCTATATGGTCAAATAAAGTGACGGTTAGGTTTTTGATTTTAGGTGGGATGTCGGAATTTCTGGGAATGCACTATTGTTTGAGTGAGTCTAAATTATTATTGTTGTATGCAAAGCACTCAGGTAGGAATAGAAATTCATCATCAATATTTTTGTTGTTTGGTAAAGGAAAATCTACACAAAAAAAAAATACATTTCGTTTCTAAAATAAATAGTGAAGCCAATAGTTGAACCACAGACAAACATATATTTTATTTATATTTTGTCTTACATGCAATTTCCTTTGTTGCAATCACCGAGTCAACACCCGGTGTTTAAAATGATCAAAAGATGAGTAACAGAGAAACAAAATTAATACAACTTACTGTTGTTATTAACTTTGAGATAATCCGCCCAGGTCAGAAAAAGCCAAAAACACGCGCCCCATGGATTTGATTTTTATTAATTCCCCATTAGGCACGTCCAAGACAATGCTATTATATATATATATGTATTAGTTGGACAATTAAGTAATCATGAAATGCAAATATTCATGTTTTCCCTGATTTGTACTTTTTGTGTAAAAAAACGAGGTTTACACCCATAAATAAGACTTTATTGCCAATGCACTTTTTATCGTCCTTCTCATTTTATCCTTTATTAACAACCTTAAACTGTACTCGCTTTAATCAATAAGATTATTTCACTTAAAATCCCTTCTGTGGGAGCAAAAAAATTAAATACCGTGTAAATATGTAAAAATGAAGCAATTTTACATATTTAAATTGCTAATCACAACCATCGCCTTAAGAAAAAGAACTACCAGAAGAACCCCTACAAATTTTTCTTCTCCACAGGAGTCATGGACGATTAGAATGCTATACCAGTGATTACCATCAACTCCCAATCTGTCCAGTTTTTAAGCAAAAACTTGACCAGCATTTTCTTCCAAATCTATTCTAGAGTGAATGAACTGTGATCCTGCTTAGCCTTACGGAATGGCCCCATTGCACTTTTATAAGTTAGTGGCAGCACGCGCTATTGTAACGTGGAAAACACCAGAATATTTTCCGTAATCCGTTGTAATATGTAAATAAATGAATAACTGAGGCTTCAACTATGTTATACATTGTTTATTAATTAAATAACACCTCACACTGAGAAGTAGAGAGGAACATATAACGATGTTATATAAGACTAAATAAATAAATAAAATATTAATTAAATTAATTTAAATTCTATTTTAGTGTTCTATATATATATATATATATATACAGAGAGCTTTTTCTATCAGTATACATTTCCCCTATGTATACCTGCAAAATACGCGAGTCAAATGCATTAATGTATGTGTGTTTACTTGCCTATAGCACGAACTGAACACACATATGCCAAATAGTCAACTAAACATACACACATTAATCGGTTCAATGCGTTTGAGTCGCGTTTTTTGCAGGTATAATGTATACTGATAAAAAAACCTCTCTGTATATATATTCAATGACCCTTTCTACCCATATGAGTGTAGGGTTTATTTTAGTGTTATACAAAGTTTAAAGTGTTTTATTTAATCTATATATGTACATATACTTTTATATCTCTAAAAGTAAACTTAATAACAACAAAAACGTATGTCGTGTTACTCAACCAAGAATTATTAAAGAAACACTTACTGTAAATCTAGCCCTCTCCTCCATGACCTCGTACCCCACGATCGGTATCTGTATGTTGGCAAGGTCGCAACCCCCGTCGCGCATTTCACAGGCGACGTAGTTTACGCTCTTTTCGTCTATCCTGGGCGTCAAAGTCGCCGTCGACATTTCACTCGACGTCGAATTAGCGAATTGATTGTACCCGCTTGAAAGCAAATATTATTAATCGATAATTAAATCCTCACCTCACACTGAGAAATAGAGAGGAACATATAACGATGTTATATAAGACTAAATTAAAAAAATATATTAAATCCTTCGACTGTAAAAAACATTGAATTTTTTTTTTTTGCTTAATTGTATTTTGATACAAAAGCATTTCAGACATAACTGATTCAGTAGTAACTTTAGGGATACTGAATTAATGATGTCTGGTATTTTCAGGATTATTTAGAAACTTCCTGAAACGTTCTCTAAAAATATGTTATTGAATTACTAAAGTCTTCCTTTTTTATTAAAAAGGTGTTTTTATATAAAAAAAACTTCTTTTTTCCACTAACGTATGGGTATTGGTTTTACCAGTGCCTACTAAAGACACAGGCCGGAATGTCGGAGTGGGGAAATTTCCAATCTCGGAGTCTGGAGACTCCGAATTTGCGTGAATTCAGTCGGCCGCAGACCATCGTGATGGAAACATCACTCGCTGAATTTTAATAAAATGCTTTTTTTGGAATTATACCATATTTTATAGTTAATATAATTTTATTTTTAATACATTGATTTAAGTATTCATTTTTAGAATATATTTTTGCATAAAATAAATATTTATCATTACAACTGCATTCTGAAAATAATTGTTAAATTTTAACCCGCTTGCATTTGAGGCCTGCGCGAGACGAGCAGACGCTCCAAAGCCAGGTATACATATGTATTTGGGAGTCCTCCCCACTCCAACATTCCGGCCTGTGTCTTTAGTAGGCACTGGTAAAACCAATACCCATACATTAGTGGAAAAAAGAAGTTTTTTTTATATAAAAACACCTTTTTAATAAAACATAATGGTGTAGGATTAGAAATGACAGTAAAGAAAAAAAAACAATACTATATTTTACGCTTGCAGCTTTTATTTGTTGAAACTCCATTACCAATTAAAATGAAACATATTGACTGTAAAGTTTCTTTATATAATAAAGCTAATTTGTAAAGTAAGTCATTAGACAACTACCTGATGAAACTGCTGTATGGCAAAACAATTGTTGTAGTGCTAACTTTTTTGAAACTTTACTCTGTTTTTATTTTTCTACAAACAATAATGTTTTTATTATTGTGACAGTTAAAATTTCAGATAATTTTTGCTCACATTTATAAGATCACCTATTATTTCGTGCCCACATATAAATTCTTCATAACGCTAACTGAAATACCAAATAGTGTTTATTCGGCATTTGTTTTCATTTCCCTTAATTTTAGATGCTTGTTTACTGTCATTTCTATTGTTTTCCATGTCCACATTCAATTCATTGTTAGATGTTTTATATGTTATAAAAATAAAATACGTTATAAATTTTATAAATGCTATAAAATGTGAAATATTTCGAGAAGTACAGAAGATAGGCATGTTAAAATCATTGAGTAAAAAATCCATAGATACGCCTATCTTATTATTATTTATTAATTAATAAATTATTTCCTTTTTACCTATTGCGACTTTATGACTTACATTACGTAAGTCTGACTTTATGTCTTAAAGAATATTGATTCAGATAATTATAGTTATTTTAATAAGTTAAATAAAATAATTAATAAATTATTTCCTCTTCAGTTACTGCGACTTGCGTTATGTAGCAGCAATAATATAATATGATTATAATATAATATAATATAATATAATATAATATGATATAATATAATATAATATAATATAATATAATATAATATAATATAATATAATATAATATAATATAATATAATATAATATAATATAATATAATATAATATAATATAATATAATATAATATAATATATGTTTGTCTGTGGTAACTAAAGAAGAAATAATTTATTAAATAAAAAAAAAAATGAAAATAATTAATAATTAATAAATTTGTTTATTACTACTAAATAACTTTTGAATTGATTACATCATGCAATTGTTTATAAAAAAAAAACGTTTTGTGAAGTATGCTTTTGGGTTGCCTGAAATTGCGATAAATAATAAAATAATTTTGTGAGGTGAAACATACAAAACAATAAAAAAATTCGTTTTACAAAGTATAGTATACAAAACTTTTTTTATTATTGCTAAAACGTTACCTTACTTCATGCAAGTTTTAGTTGATTAAAATTGTTATTAAAATAAACAATAAAAAAAAAAGTTTTTCGTTGGCTTCTTCTCCCGATTTTGATTTTAATTTCAATCTAATTGCCATGTTCTATCTCTTTTGTTGCCTAAATTTGACTTTAGATTATCTTTTATTGTCTGAATTTGTGACTAAAGTCTCTTTTATTCCATTAATTTATCTTTAATGTGTTTTTATATCCTAAATTTCACTTTAAAGTCTCTTTTGCTGCCTAAATTTGACTGTAATGTCGCTTATATTTCCTAATTTGACTGTTTTGTTGCCTAAATTTGACTTTAATGTTTCTTTTATTGCCTACATTTGACGGTAAAGTCAATTTTACTGCCTAAAATTGACTTAAAGTCTTTTATTGCCTAAATTCGACTTTAAAGTCTTTTTTATTGCCTAAAATTGACATTAAAGTCTCTTTTGTTCCCTAAATTTGACTGTAAAGTCTCTTTTACTGCCTAAAATTGACTTTAAAGTCTCTTTTATTGCCTAAAATTGACATTAAAGACTTTTTTATTGCCTAAATTTGAGAGTTGAGTCCATTTTGTTGCCTAAATTTGACGTTGAAGTCTCTTTTATTGCCTAAATTTGACATTAAGTATCTTTTATTGCCTGAATTTGACTGTAAAGTCTCCTTTATTGCCTAAGTTTCACTTTAAAGTCCCTTGTATTTCCTAAATTTGACTTTAAGTCTCTTTTATTACCCAAATTTGACTGTAAAGTCTCTTTTACTGCCTAAAATTAAGTTTAAAGTCTCTTTTATTGCCTAAAATTGACATTAAAGTCTCTTTTTTTGCCTAAATTTGAGAGTTGAGTCCATTTTGTTGCCTAAATTCGACTTTAAAGTCTCTTTTAATATTCACCAATCTCGAGTGAAATTAATGCAGTGATTGGCAAAATATGAAAGAAATTTTATTGTAATTTAAAAAAAATAAAAAAGGATAGCTTGCCATTTAAGGGGTGATACCCACCTGCATAGATTCAAAAAATTGTTTTTTTTTATCGCGGAATTTAATAGTGTATACATTTATGATTATTTCCTAAAAAAATTCATATTGATTTGTATTCAAATTCAAAGTTATGCGAGTTTATGCATAGTTAGTGGAGAGCGTAATGAACACATCTCAAATCTTTAAATGCAATTTCCTTGAAATCACATTCAAAGTCAGTGACAGCAATAATTCAACGACAAACAAAAGCCGCTGTTATTTATTCATTTATTTCAATCAACGGACGAGTCCAGTTACAGATTGATTACAAGATGTTTCATGCAAAATAAAGATTAACACTAAACAATAATGGAAAAGACAGTAGACGCAAAAATACAAACAATATGAGCGCAAATTATTCTAAATTATTAAATGATTTTTTTTTTAATCATTGACCTTTCTACCAATGTGTGGTGTAAGGCATATTGAATGAATACCATTCAATATTTTTGTTTCATATTCTAAACTATTTTTACTAGTCATTGATTGTTCGGATTTTTTATTTATTTATTTAGTCTTATATAATATTATTATATGTTCCTCCGCCTCATACTGAGAAGTAGAGAGGAACATATAACGATGTTATATAAGACTAAATAAAATATGTTCCTCTCTACTTCTCAGTGTGAGGTGTGTTTGGATTTTATGTATTATTTATTTTCAATTTCGAACAGCTCATCAAAGAAAAATTTTTAGAATTGAAAAAGCACTCAAGAGGCTGCCATTTTATCAAACATTTTTTTTTTTCTCAAACGACAGCATTTACTCATTCTTAATGCAACGAAATTAGATTTTATTATTCCAAATACTTTCTGCATCACCGGGAGCCGTCACCGCAAAAGAACTTTTTTAAAAAGGTCTTCTACGGGGAGCTGCATCACAGACCCTCAGACGCGTCCTATTACAGTATTAAAAAATCAATCACCTGCTGGTTTCTGAAGTATTCCCCTCGGAGTCGCTCGTCACCGCCTCCTCGCACTCATCTATGAGCATATCCCTGGCGGAGGGCTTCTCGTTTAAGTCGATTTCGGAAAGTTTTATGCACAGATTTTCAGACTGCGCGGGCACCGACGTAGACATGATCGGAAACTCGGTTAACCGAACATCTGAATCGATCCACTGTAATCAGCAAAAGGAAGTAATTTCAATATAATTCAAAATTAAGAAGGATCATTATGGATTTTCCTTCGTTTCGTGTAAGTATTATTAATTTTAAGAGACACTTTTCGTTAATTAAATCTTAACTGCAGTTATAAGAGCATTGAAGTAATTAAAAAATATTTTTTTTTTAAATTTATCTAAATTTGTCTAAATCAGTGTATCGCGAACACTGATTTAAACATAATTTAAAGAAATTTTAGCACAAAATTTCACATTTTATTCTGCCGAAACCGCCTTTACACTTATTTGTATATATTCTTTTTTTTTTCATATAAACAAACTTGACAGAATATTTGTTCATTTTTTGTTATTTTCCACAGCCAACTTTATTAAAATTTGTAAAACGCAGTGTCTCCATTATATTCAAATACATTTATTTATAATAAATTAAAGACGACGCAAACGCCACCTTTTGCCTAATTTCAATATTACAAATATACAAATATCTTTATTCAAGGGACTTTTACATTATATTAAGTACAGTATTGTATAGTATAATATGGTATATAATTTGAGGTTGTCCCAGGGGGGGGGGTCGGATAATATTTGAAATTGGGAAACACGTCTATAGTTGTCCATTTGAGCACTGGAGGCGCTGAAGTCTCAAGTGGAAAATTTAAAATACTTTATTTTGGGTTTTTTACAATGATTTATTTATTATTGGTGACTTTTGTCGCCCTATAAGGTATATTTCTTAAACATTTATACTTTTAATTAAACATTAAAGGTGTTCTAAATAAGGATCAGTTTGCCATATTTCAATTTGATTGATGTAAATCATATGAATTGTTTTTGACAGTTTTTTTTTGTATTCGTCAGAAGTTTCTTCACTTTCTCTTATAAAATTACAACTGGTAAGTTATTATTTGCAGTTTAAAATACGTTTGCTTATTAATTTCTGTGAATTGTATACTTTTGTAAGAATATACATAACTTAAAATTATGAACCAATCGAGCAATAATTATTAATAAATATAATTTATTTCCCACGTTCTCAAAATATGTTTTCGGTCTATAAATCTTCATTTTTTATTATATAGTTTATGATTTTTACAATATTTTCTATCAGAAAAAAAAAATGTATTTAACATAGACGTTTTTGAAGTAATATTTATATCCATATTTTTCTAGATTCTTTAAGGAAAGGAGTTCATAAAATTATCCAGCTGAGAGATATCAATTAATTCAAATTATAACTGTTGTTAATATGTTTTAATTAATATATGAATGTAATAACAGGTTAAATGATACTTTTATAGGTTTAATATATTTTGCTGTTTTTATACATTATTTTTTATGTATTTTTTCAGATAATTTTATTAATTGCAATTTTTTATTTGCATGATCTACTGTTTTTTTTTCTGTAAAATAGCACATTTATAAAAAAACTTTTATATCAATAATTTGAAGTAAAATTGTGAACAAAAAATTATAAATAAAAAAATGTTCAAAAGTCCCGCCATTAGTTATATTATAGTGTGTATATGAACCTAACCTCAAAAACCTTATAAAGGTTTGAAACTTGGGAAATAGTTGTCCACTTGAGCACTGGATGGCGTTGCGCGCGCGCGTTTCTGGCCCTCTTATACTTTATCTCTATGGGTTGTCCTTTCATAGGCTATCGACTTGAGGTCCTTCTGCCATTGTTTAGCTTTGAAGATGAGTTATGATTTTATAAATATAAAAAAAATGTAACCCGTGGCCGCCTATAAAGGTAGGAATAATTTTTCCAGCCTACTTGGATTATTACGCGAATTACAATTATATATATAAGGATAATATAAATTATAGTTATATGTTCCTCTCTACTTCTCAGTGTGAAGTGAATTTCAAATATAAATAGTCATAATTATATGTTGTTGTAAACAGTAAAAAATGAATGTTCATAGCCAGCTATGATGTCCATATAAAAAAGTATAACTATGTCATTTCTCAAAAACCATGATATGATTCCAAAGATGTTTATTATTCTAGGAGCAAAGGCCTTGCTCACGAGGAGAAGACTGCGATTTCGAGTCACGTCTAGGATGAAATTTGTTTGAAAAAGCAAATTGCATTCGGGGTCTATGAGTGTATTGTGATGTGTTAAAAATAGCAGATACTGGACGAGAGGGTGTAGTAGCCAGGGCCATTATCCTCAATTCTCTGTCATTTCTCAAAAACCATTATATATAGAAAATTCTGAGTATACCATTAGATTTTGCTTGAGAATGTTTTTACAGAAATACGTTGTTTTGATAGATAAAAAAAGTTACAGTGGTTTTCAAAAATGACAGAAAATCGAAAAAAAAAAAAATAGAATCTCAGCAACCGTTCAAGATTTTGAGATGTATCGAGCGTATAATAAAAATCGACGACGAAGTTACAATTTTTTCAGTAATTGTTTACGAAGAGTGTACAGTGTGATTATTAATAATAAAAAAATTGCTTTCAAAACCAAAACATTATTTTTGCTAATTGCAAATAATTACATTTTGTGAACAGAACTAAAGTGTTATCGTTTCAAGTAACTTTTTTTTAGTTGGAATTTTTTTTCTTGTTCATAATCACTCTCTATACTCTCTCTAAACAAATGGCAAAGAAACTGTTTAAACAAATGCCGTCATATGGCAGTTATGAATAATTAAATGATGATATGTCTTAAATATATAAAAGCAAGTCAACAGAACTTAAATGTCGTCGTTTCAAGTCACTTTTTTTGTTTGGATTTTTTTTTTATTGTTTATAATCATTCTTTATACTCTCTCTAAACAAATGGCAAAGAAACTGTTTAAACAAATGCCATATATTTCACAGCTATTAGAAGTTGATCTAAGGACGAAAATTGACTTCATTAGCGTTGTTTAATTGATTTTATATGTAAACATGTAAAAATGAAAAATTATACATTCTTTGTGACGATAATATAAAATAATGGTGTCATGGTAGATGCGTCGGGATATTGCTGGAAATATTGCTAGCTTCACAGACATAAAAAAATTGTGATTATATGTAAATCTATTTGAGTTGAAAAAATTTTAATTTGAATATTCCATTAAAAAGAAAAACATTACTTTGATGGTATTTGGGATACCTTGTATATTATGAAAATAATTTTAAAATGTAGCCATTAAAGGTTGCTACATATATCAAAATTCAAATTTTATCCAACTCAAATAGATTAGATCAGAAATCAAAATTTGAAAAAGTTACGTACTTTCGCTGCAATATTCCTTTTAAACAATACCTCATTCAGTTTAATTTAAACACAAAACTTAACTTAAACATACAAAATCCAACTCAAATGCAACCGACTATTCATATAATGGTGGTGTAGGGGTGATATTCATATAGTACTTTTCATATAATAGAGTGAACAACACTGTATATTATAACTTACAAGTAATTCAATTGTATACTACTACTTGTATACCACTATTTTCTTGATTTTTCTCTCTTTCTGACATTTCAATTAGCAGTTGGCAGAGCATAAAATAATTTTATATATATATATATATATAAGTTATTGTAGATCTCGTGTACCACTTCTAAATTGAATAAACGTATTATTATCCGATGATATCGATGTTAAATCAATGAAAAATTAATAAATGCGACACATATTTTTGAGGGTTTGTTTTTATAATTGATTAATAAATTTAATACCAATTATATACTTTCTGCCCATATGGGTGTAGGGTTTAACACCAATTTTAGATATTTCTTAAAGGTGACTGAACCAAACAAACACATTCAATTAATCCTTATGTAACACCACAAAACCGGTTCTGTTGGTCAACAAACATTTACTAACCTACTGGTTTACTTAGGTCACTTCGCACATAAACCACTTAAAACTGAAACGTGCGATCGAAACAGGAGACACGAATATGAATTAAGATAATAAATCACACTGTGTTGTTATTATCCACTGGTTAATTCACTTTGTTCATACTGTGGCCTTGTCAGTCACTTTACTTAAGTCACTTTTCACTCTTATTGGTTTTTTTTTAAATACATGAATTTTATGGAATAATAATTAAATCCGTTTGTAACTTACATTTCTGTGCGTGTTTTAATTAAATCTTCGCTTGTAAAATCACTTGCTCGACTTTTCGGGCAGCGAACAACAGATTTAGCACAACGAGGTTATGTTTCCCCCACACACATACGCACAATAAATTAACAGCCATGAAGAAACAAAAACAAGAAAATGCGAAAACAAAAAAAAAACAGAGGGGATTGTTGAATTTTAATTAGCAAATAAAAGTTTTACAAATAAATACGAAAATAATGGTAATTTTCGTTATTTTGTATTTTAAATTTTATTTAATTAGAGTACAGTACGGTTTACAGTTAATTAAATTAGTAGGCTCTTGTTTGCACTCTGTTTAACCGGCGGCTGGCTCTCAACTCTCCACCGAGCACCCGTGAATTGTATTTAAGGAAATTACGGATAGAAAACTAGAAAAAGATACGGAGAAAAAAAAACTTTCACCGTACAATACAATTGTATTGTTATTCGTGTTTGTCCAGAACGAATTGTTTTAAATTATAAATGCTTACAATTGTCGGAATTACGAAAGGCGGATTAATTTATAATTTTGCTTTGCTTCTCTGGAAAAATAAATTGAAGAAATAAATAAAAAAACAAACAAATTCGATTGATCGAATTTTATTGATCATTGCCAGAAATGTTCCTTGCTTAATTTCAATGTTTAAATAACTGCAAATGTGTGAATCATCTTTGTTTCATTTTATTTAAAAACAAAGAGCCTTTACAATAATGCGTACTTTTTATTTACTTAAATTTTGAGCATATTCGCGCTCGAAAGCGTAAGCGAAGTAAATAAGAGTAAGCGAGTCCGTTAAAATTAGCAAATTTAGTATGTGTTTGTTGTGAATAGTTGTAGTTCTGTTTCAACAGTAGGGGATTTTTATCACAGAAATTTTGAGGAGTTGGTAATGTGACGTATAATTTATAACTTGTAAAATGCCTAAAATAATAAACACATTATGATATTTCGTATAGAAATATCAAATTCATATATAAATCCTTTATTTATATATATACACACATCTTTATTCAGACTAAGCAGATAATTTTAAAAATATAACATAAATAGTTATAACATTGTAAGTAGGTGATAGTTTGTCTGGGCTATCGACCCTCTAGAGGTCTTCCTGCCCTCCCTTATTTAATTTAATAAAATTTGCTTTGGATCTCTAAAAAATTAAAATGACGAAATTGTATATACGCGCTCGAAAATATATATATATATATATTTTTATTCATTGACCCTTTTACCTTTCGGTGTAGGCTCGAAAATATAAGGGAAGGAAATAAAAGTAAGCATTATTGTAAAGTCTATTTATTTTTGAAATGAGAAAATTTAGGGTGTGTATGCTGTGAACAGTTGTAGTTATGTTTCAACAGCAGGAGTTTTTTATCACCGAATTTTTAAAAGGTTGTAAATCGATTGTCAAAGTGACGTATATTTTATAACTTGTCAAATAAATTTAAAACTTTCTCAAAATTCAAACGAATCGAAAAAAAAAACCGCATTCATGAAACAAGCACGTTTCAATCGTACACAACTCTCAAATTAAATATATTTCAATGAGCGAAATGTACAAATATTATTAAAAGTGATTTTATTGTTAAATTAATTCGACCACGAAAAAGAGTACCAAAATATAGAATTATTGATGTATAAAACCAATAAATTGGTTGTATGTATACATACCTTCATTAATTAATTTATTTTTTAAATGACCTCCAGTGAATCATATTTTATTTATAATTCTTGAAGAACAACCACGTATTAACATATTTTAAATTAACAAATAACGCACTCATAAGTAAATAAATAACGCCGAACTACAAGCGCCACCTGTACGTTTATCACCCAAGTAAAATTTAAGTAGCGGAACACATTCATAGATGGCGCGTTTTCAGTGCGTCATTTGCGAGTATTTTCGTCAACTAAATTTTAGATTGGTAGTTATTTTTTCAAGCATAGATGTTAATTTTATAGATTTAGTATGTAAACAATACGTAGTTTATATTTATATATATTTATATTCTAAATCTATGCGAATATATTTATATACTACATCTATGTGTTAATATATACTACATAGATAACCAACTCGACGTTGAAAAATGATGCATCCGGTGGCCATTTACTAAGGGGTGTCGCGTATGACCGTCGATGTTTAAAGACAGACGCCTGTTGTATCATACAACTTGCATGTGTGACAATAAGCAAGCAATAAAAATTTGCTTATGACAGTTTTGTGAATCACTATTGTTTTAGACAGTGGTAAAATTGCGTATTGCGTTATGCCATATGTTATTGAAATGAAACAGCAGGTGTACATTATATAATTCAATGTCCGGCTGGGTATTTGCCCGAGAAGTAGTTGTTTTAATGTGCATTTGTTCAAAGTACTTACGCAACGTAAGTGAAAATGTCACAGAGCTAAATGTGGAAGTAATTTATTAATTATTTTCATATAATTTTTATTTAATTAATTTTTAATTCTTTAGATGTATCTATGATCCTATCCATAGATATAGATCCACTTTAACTCTATGATCCTGTCTCGTAATTCTCGTTTTTTTTTCTAGGAATATACGTTCTACTATGGAATTCTAAATGAAGCGGTTGTTTGGAATCGCTCCATCTTCGTTTTGAGTCGCTTTCGACTAACTCTACTCTCTAGTCTCGTTTAGCATTATTTAAATTTAATTGGTTTAAAAATTAAAGCAATTTATAATTTCTTTACAGTAGAAAGAGTAATAGTTTGAATAAATATTGACCATAAATATAAGCATTATTTAGTTCCAATGCCAGCAAAGTATATTTGTTTTTAATTTAACTTTTGAATTTTCAAACATTTAGTGTGTGTAATAGCTGTGTATTTTAGGCAAGGGCAAGATTATTACGGTGCCGATTCACAATATTATTTATTTAAAACTTCACTACTGCAGATGGAAGCATAGTTTACGAAATATATTTAGTTTAATAAAAAATTAGCAGGAGAAAGGACAATTATTTTTATTTAAATAATTACAAATAGTTTATATATTATATAGTTATATTTTTGATATTTATTTTCTATAATTAATTTTTAGTTAAGAGAGTTTTTTTATAGGTATATTTTAATAGATTTGCAAAACAAAATGGAAAGAATGAAGGAAATGTTGACCATTGAACGCAACAATTCAGCAAATACGAAGCCATATAAATAATAATAAATAAATAAATTTGAGTTGAATATAATTCTAATGTAATCATATATCTATTGATTTTCATTGAATTATTATTTTTTTAACAGTTGGTATCTCAACCATCTCATTTGACGGTTGGCTATTCGTACGCGACCAACTTCACTTTATTTCCGTGCACGTTTCGCGTCTCGCACGCGTCCCATTTCCTTTACTGTATGAAAAACATGAGGTAAATTCTTTGGTTTATATGAAAAACTGTTCAATTCGAGTGCAAAGTGTAATTAAGTAAATTCGTCAAAATGTTGGTGCTGTTCGAGACTGCCGCTGGCTACGCGGTCTTCAAGGTAAGTGCCCCTTTTCGGCTGTCGGCGTGGTTCTAACCTCACTTTTTCCACGTTTTTTCTTCCAGCTTTTGGATGAGAAGAAATTGAGCGAGACCGATAATTTGTACAGGGATTTCGAAGATCCGGACTCCGCCGCTAAAGTGTGAGTTGAATTCAATCAAAGAAATTTGATATTTATAATTTGTTTGAGTTTTGAGGTTATGTTGTCAACACAAATATTTAAAATTTCGCACTAGAAAAGTTAAATTTATGTTAATCATTAATTTCGAATTCTATGTATTTATCATAAAGCAAAATGCTAAATTAATATTATTAATAATCGCTGGAATCGCTCCATCTTCGTTTTGAGTCGCTTTCGACTAACTCTACTCTCTAGTCTTGTTTAGCATTATTTAAATTCAATTGGTTTTAAAATTAAAACAATTTATAATTTCTTTACAGTAAAAAAAGTAATAGTTTTAATAAATATTGATGATAAATATAAGTATTATTTAATTTCGATACCAGCAAAGTATATTTGTTTTTAATATAACTTCGTTTTTTTTTTTGTTTTTAAAATACTTCCATATAATAATTTTATTGAAAATCATTAGTTTATTATTAATGAACTACTTACAAATTTTCAGATTAATTGTAATAAAAGTCCCGAGAATTTCTTACTTCGTTTAGTATTCTCATTACAAACGTTCGCATTATTTGCAAATACATTTATTCAAATCATTGACCCTTTCTACCTTTTCAGGTGTAGGTTTTATTAATTAATAATAATTTCGTCGATCACTATAGCCTTCTACCGAAAAAAATAATAGATCATTGTCAGAAATTTTCCTTGTTTAATTTCATAGTAAAGAAATAGATTTCGTTTTCCGCACTGTTAATAAAATTATTAATTTTTTTTATTGTAGTGTCAAATTGAAACATTTCGAAAAATTCGCTGATACGACCGAAGCCCTGGCGGCGATGACGGGCGCCGTCGAGGGAAAAGTCTCGAAAAGCTTAAAAAAAGTCATCAAGAAATACGTGGATTCCGAACAAGAACAGCTCCTCGTATCAGACAACAAGTTAGGCTCGGCGATTAAAGAAAAATTCAATTTACAATGCGTATCGAACACTTCAGTGCAAGAATTAATGCGCTGCATCCGTTCTCAGCTCGACAATTTACTGGCGGGATTACCCAAAAAAGAAATGACCGCGATGGCTCTGGGTTTAGCCCACTCGCTCTCTCGTTACAAGCTGAAGTTCTCTCCCGATAAAGTAGATACCATGATTGTTCAGGCGGTTTGTTTGTTGGATGAGCTGGATAAGGAGTTGAATAATTATGTAATGCGATGCAGGGAGTGGTACGGGTGGCATTTTCCTGAACTGGGGAAGATTCTAACGGATAATATTGTGTTTGTTAAAACGGTGAAATTGATCGGGACTCGGGATTTCGCCGAAAAGACTGATTTATCCGATATTCTCCCCGAGGAAGTCGAGGAGAAGGTTAAGGAAGCGGCTGAAATTTCGATGGGGTCGGAAATTTCCGATGACGATATCCTTAACATACAACATTTATGCCAGCAAGTTATCGATATTTCGAATTATCGTACTACTTTATACGAGTACCTGAAAGCTAGGATGATGGCCATGGCTCCCAACTTGACAGTCCTCGTCGGGGATTTAGTTGGGGCCCGTTTGATTTCCCACTCGGGTTCGTTGGTGAATTTATCGAAACAGCCGGCTTCGACTATACAAATTCTGGGAGCTGAAAAGGCTTTGTTTAGGGCGTTGAAAACTAAAAAGGATACTCCGAAATACGGGTTGATTTACCACACACAACTCGTCGGGCAGACGAGTTTGAAGAACAAAGGGAAAATGTCTCGTATGTTGGCTGCTAAAGCCGCTCTGGCGATTCGTGTGGATGCTCTAGGGGAGGACAGTACCTTCACTCTGGGAGCCGAACATAAGGCCAAACTGGAAGCACGCTTGCGGATTCTAGAAGAAGGAAATTTGAGGAGGATTAGTGGAACTGGAAAAGTCAAAGCCAAATTCGAGAAATACCATGGTGTTAGGTAAGCTAAAAAAAAAAACAATAAGATTTTTTATTTGTTATTATAAATCCTATATCAATGGATTTTCAATTAATTAATCTTTTAACAGTTGGTATCTCTACCTTCTAATTTGTTATCAACAAAACTATTGTTTTTCTATAGTTTATTGATTATTTTAAAAATCCTTGTTCATTTATAATTATAAATCCTATATCAATGGATTTTCAGTTAATTAATTTTTTAACAGTTGGTATCTCTGCCTCCTCATTTGTTATCAACAAAACTATTATTTTTCTATAGTTTAATGATTATTAAAAAAATATTTTTTTTTTGTTATAAATCCTATATCAATGGATTTTCAATTAATTAATTTTTTATCATTTGGTATCTGTGCCTCTCGTTTGTTATCAACAAAACTATTATTTTTCTATAGTTTATTGATTATTTAAAAAAATATTTTTTATTTGTTATAAATCATATATCAATGGATTTTCAATTAATTATTTTTTTTAACAGTTGGTATCTCTGCCTCCTCATTTGTTATCAACAAAACTATTATTTTTCTATAGTTTATTGATTATTTAAAAAAAAATATTTTTTTTTTTGTTATAAATCATATATCAATGGATTTTCAATTAATTAATTTTTTAACAGTTGGTATCTCTGCCTCCTTATTTGTTATCAACAAAACTATTATTTTTCTATAGTTTATTGATTATTAAAAAATATATATTTTTTATTTGTTATAAATCCTATGTCAATGGATTTTCTTTTGATTTTTTTAACAGTTGGTATCTCTGCCGCTTCATTTGTTATCAACAAAACTATTGTTTTTCAATAGTTTATAGATTATTTTAAAAACATATATTTTATTTGTTATAAATCCTATGTCCTATGATTATTATTTAATTAATTGTTTTTCTATAGTTTAGTGATAATTTTTAAAAACCCTTTTTTAACAATCTCTTTCATTCCACAGTGAAATCAAACAATATCCAGATGCGGCAGACAGCACCCTACCCTCGACGAGCAAGAGAAAACGCGAGAGCTCCGTTTCTGTGCCGGTCAAAGAGGAAACTGAAATCAAAACGGAGGAAGAAACTCCAACAGAAACTCCCAAGCAAAAGAAGAAAAAGATGAAGAAGGAAAAACAGGAGCCCGTGTCGCAGGAAGAGGAGGAAGTCGAGGTGAAAGAAGAACCGGTCGAGGGCGAGGGCAAAAAGAAGAAGAAGAAGAAAAAGAAGCAGGAGGCCGAAGCGCAAGAATCCCCCGAGGAAGTCCAGGAGGAAGTGACAACGCCGAAGAGCGAGAAGAAGAAGAAGAAAAAGAAGAGCAAAGACGGGGAGGCGGATGAGAGTATGACTATGGAGGTCGTTCAGGAGGAAGAGCCGAAATCTGAGAAGAAGAAGAAGAAAAAGAAGAAGAGCAAGAGTGCGGACGAAGAGGATGATTCGTAATAGAGAGTGTATTTTATTGATTTTTTTTGATTTATTCAAGTCTAAGGGAATTTCCTGATTGGGTAAAGAATCCAGATGACGATCGATCGGTATTGCCACTTGGATTTTTTATGGGGTTGCTGAAATTCCCCTGGAAATGCATTTTAAGTTTGGAAGACAAATAGGAATATTTTTTTAAGGTTAAACCAACCTATATTTTTTAGGTTTACGCAATTGTTTTAATAAAACAATATATAATAGATATAAATTATGATTATTTAATTAACAAAAACTTATTACAATTCCATCATACCTATATCACATCAAGATTGGTAGATATGCATTTATTGTTTATTTATTTAGTCTTATATAACATTGTTATATGTTCCTCTCTACTTCTCAGTGTGAGGTGATGCATTTATTAATAAGGTCCATCTATGGATTTATACCCTATTATTTTAAGGATGTCTCAGGCACATTATAATTTTAGGCAGAAATCGCACTCTCAAAAATAACGCAAAACAGAGACTACACTCAGCTCTCAATCCTGATCATTTGGTCGCCCAAATATAACCTGTAAATTGAGAGTGCTTAACTGGATTTAAATATGGTGCCAATTAGTTCGCACATAACTTGTGTACCGTACTTTGCACGCATGCTGCACCCTCCTACTGATGTTACACTATGTCCTGATATTCCTAAGTCCATGGAGATTAGCAGGTACACTTCTGTGCAATAAAATTAAGCACAACTCTCGTAACAATTTTTCACAATATTCTAATTGTGTAATTCGGCTCTGTTTTAATTGCCCAGCAGCAGTTTCAATAAATGATAAAATTAAAGAAATTGACGTATTTACATATTTTTTTGTAACTAGGAAACTTATCATGTCCTCCTTAAAGTATAACATATTTTTTGTGCTTAATTTTATTGCACAAAAGTGTACATCTCGGAGTCACCCCCAATTAGTCATTCTGTATATTTATAATAAAACACTTTTTTAACTTTGTTTGTACAACAGAATTTTATATTTAGTGACTATAGTTTCAACAATTTATACTTGTCTTTACCAAACTAAAAGTAAATTCAAATGGTACAGTTTTTCTTTATATAAAGAAAAACAGTAAATTCAAACGGTACAGTTTTTCCTTATATAAAGAAAAACTGTACCGTTTGAATTTACTTATAGTTTGATAATGACAAGTATAAATTGTTGAAACTATAGTCACTAAATATAAAATTCTGTTATACAAATAAAGTTAAAAAAGTGTTTTATTACAATCTTACATGATGTATAACGAAGTAGAAGCCTCAGTAATTCTGTATATTTAGTAGGCTCTGGTTTATTCATTTGGTTACATTTTTTTATATTTACTAAAATTGATTTCTTTAGATTTTTCTTTTAAGTAAATGATTTTTATTATTGGAAGAAAAAAATTAATCACTCAAATAAATTGTTTATTGTAACCGAATTAAATGTTGAAAACTTATATTTATAAACAAAATTTCATAAAAAGTAGCAACACTAAAACTCAACAATTCACCTAATGAAAATCAACCCAATTGAAAAAACAACCACAACACAACCGCTCAACAAAACCCAGTACTTCTGCAGGAAACCCCTTTCGTTGGTTTCATCCACAACCTTCTTATCCCTATTCTTCTTCTTCCCGTTAAACATCTTCTCGAACTTCTCCAATTCTCTTTGATTCCTGAGCTCTTCTTCCTTCCTCCTCTCCGCGTTGAGTTGTTCTTTGATTTTCTTCTCTTCTTCCAATTTTTTGGCGCACTCCTCGTCGCAGAGGATTTCCACTAAGCCTTTGCGGATCGTCTCGCACGAAAATTCCTTTTTGATCCGTTTGCACGGGCAGGCCAGTTTCACTTTCTTCTTGCACTGCTCAGGGTTCGGACAATCGCCGGAATGGCAGTTCGCACGGCAACGATGACCACAGGGATACTATTTTATGAAACAAAAGAAATGAACGATTATAATTTGTACTTTAATGATTGTTGAGTTACGTGAAGATTAACTATACTGTTTAACGAAAGATTGAGTCCCCCCTTTTCTTCACAAAATTGATTAAAAGTACATGTACTTTGATAATGGTCACATTGTGACCCAAAATGTACATTTGCTTCACACCGTGATTTCTAACATAGAATTCAAGCTAGATTAGCATGGCTAATCTTTGATTTTCAAAATTCACGCTAATATGAACCTATCAAATAATTCTTAACAAGACACCATTAGAAACGTCACCTGTTTATTTGTAGTGTCAAATATATATATATATATATATATTCATTGACCCTTTCTACCCATATGGGTGTAGGGTTAATGTCAAATATGCTAATTATTTATTGCTGTCATATCTCATAATTTTTGCAAACACAATATTTACAATGGACGTTAGTACTGATAGTGATATTAGTCCAAAATGTTTGCATTAATGGAAAAATTAATGGACATGATTTTTTTTTACTTTACTCACGTTTTTAGGACATTGGTTAGCACAACTCTGCAAAACTTCCAAATCGACGCATCCTGTCCAGTATTTGCATGGAATGTAAGGTTGGGTTAGTCCGCAATGACATTTGATCCGGATCATTTGATTGCAGGGAGGACATTGTCCCGGGTGGCACGGCTTTGGACACGGATGTGTGCACTTTTGCGGCCGCTCTTTATTGCATCCGGATTCACAATTCTCGCAATTCGTTCCTGCCTGAAATAAAAAAGACCTTTATTGGCATCATTCCTTTACATTATCAAGGTTCTAACATCTAATACCACCCTTCCTTTCCTGCCCGAAATATTCATCATTATATGTAATCAATATTTCCATTGTACCCTTACGGGTGTTGGGTGTTATCATTATAAAAAGAGTTTTAATTTCAAAGTAAATATTCTATTGTTGAAGCTTTATGAAACTTCATGTTAATTTAAAAAACAAAACACAATGTTATGTTTAACATGTTTGTGTTTTGTCATTTGTTAATGACAATCTATACTATATATAGGTAGAAAACAATAATGGGAGTGGTGTAGGTACAGGTTTATCATAGTTTTTTTCCCATAGTCCCGTATACCGGGAGATGACGCGATGAGATGTACATAGAGATTTTACATGTAAACTAATTTTTTACAAATTCTGCTTCTCAGTTCAGTTTAGAAAAAAAACTTATTGAGATAAAATGTCTTCAAAATAAAAAATCTGTCCAAAATGATGCTTTGTTCAATTTTAGAATCCATGTTATTATTAATATATTTAATATAATTAAATTTGCAAATTATCGCATAATTAAATTGCATTAGCAATTACTTTAATATAAAATATACATTTAAAATAAATATCACTTTTGACATATTTCAATGATTGCAATTTTCTTAAAAATGACAAGAAGCAATAAAATTCGCGAAAGATTGAAAGACATGGAAAGGATTTATTTGGTCATAGAAAGAAAAAAAAAATAACCCTACACCTGAAAGGGTCACTAAATATATATATTTTTCTTAAATCATGGCTAATGCAATTAAAACACGCGATATTTTGCAAATATATTCAAAATTTATTAATTATACATCGATTTTAAAATAACAGTAAATGAAGTATCGTTTTTCATAGATTTATAAATTTTGAACAAATTTAAATTCTTTCAATTTTTGTTTCTATAATGAACAGGGAAGCAGGAATTTGAATAAAAATATTTCACATGTAAAATTCCTATGTATACCTATTTGCGTCAACACCCGGTATATAATTTTTATCATATATTTAAAAAAAATTGTATTTATACATACCAATAAAGGATCTTCCTGTCCCTCCACTATATGACAATCTTTGGTACATATGTGGTTGCCACATTTAAGCAATCTCCCGCAATTTCGGTGACAACTCGAAGGTTTCGCCAAATAGCAAGAGTAATCGCAGGTTTCATGTGCACCTACACATAAAAAAGTGAATATTAAATTTGTATGTATTTAGTATTTAATAAATACTAAATAAACAAAGTATTAAGACGAGTCAATAGTTAATCAAATTATTAGTATTTCAAGAATAATATTCTTAAATAAAATGAAACAATGATGATTCACACATTTGCAGTTATTTAAATTACAATTCATTTATTATTATTACTTTGTTAAAAATAATCTGCCAATAAAGATTTATATATATATATATAAATTACAATGAAATTAAACAAGGAAAATTTTTGCAGTTGGAAAAAAGGGATTGATCGAGTTTTATTGATCATTGCCAGAAATATTTTCCTTGTTTAATTTCATTGTAATATTCTTTATTTTCTTATTATTAAAGTCAGTTCACAATAAGTTTAAAGCGACGTTAATGATAGTATTTATTATTGCCTATTTTATATCATTAAATATTACAAAATGAAAGGATAAAACGTCATAGACAAGAATATACGAGTAAAATATTTCAAGATTATATCCTGTGAAGTAACAAATTAAATTAAAATTATTTTTCGTAAGGGGAGGCACGAAATATCTTTAGGTCTAAGTGCCACCACAGCCCCACAAGTCAAATAATAATATACGAGTAATGATGTGGTGGGGATATTTATAGATATGTCACAAGAGCTCGATTTCCCACTTAAATTCAAATGGATGAAAATGCCAAACAATTATTTACCGATGTTTATTCTTTCTTATCCTCTTTTACCCGTATTGGGTGTCGAGTACCGATGTTTATGATGGTCACAAATCCAGTCATGGCAATATCTGTTCATTTCATTTCAATTGTACATTATCTTACTAATATAGTGTCGAATGTCATTTGTTTTGTCTTTTTTGTATATTTTAGATCAAGCATCAACTTTATTAAGAATACAATTTTCCGAGAAATCAATACTAAAAAAGTTTCCCATATGTTTTTACATCGGAATAATAATTGTAAGATGCAAAGAAAATCATAAATTAATTATTTCCAATAACAATATACTGAGAAACGTTCGTGAATTTCGAAATATTGATGCTGTAAAGTCATTATACTTCGCTTTTGTATCAAGTAAATTGGACTACTGTAGCTTAGTCTATTATCCGATAAGTATTAGTCATTCCCTTCTACTGGATCGCCTCCATCGGCAATTTTTAAAATTTTTATCTTACAAACTTGACGGTACTTATCCATCTATTGGAGCAAATCAATAACATCTACTTGAAAGGCATAACATGATAGCATTATCGACCAGACGAGACCACCACTGCGCCACAATTCTCAGGAAACTAGTACACTGAAAAATCGACTGCCCCCAATTACTTTCCGGGATACCCTTCAATGTTCCTCAACAATTCTTTTCATCATTCCGACTACCCATACCAAGGACATGTGTTCTGCAGCGGTCACCAATCTTCACAATGTGTTGTTGTGCAGAAAAGTTATTGGATGATTTATTTATATAAAATTTAACTTAAATGCTGTCTCTACTATCAACACCTGTAATTTTTTTATATTTTTATTTCTTGTAGTACTTATTTTTTTCTGCATTGTACCTTCTATTATATTGTCCTGTAAGTAGGAAATCCTGTTAGACAATAAAAGCTATTATTATTATTATAACTTTGATAAAAAGAAGAATGATTCATGAAAAACACAAACAATCAAAAAACACTTGCACAAGTTGATAATTCAATAAAGCACTAACAAGTTTATATGTGTGTGTTTAGGTGTCAAAATTAGCCGAGGCGTTCCGTTGTGTTTACAAATTGTGTATTCTCCTTAAGTTTCTCAACTGTATGTTGAATATTAACAAGCGCATGCTTTCTCAAGTCATTATATATAGTTTATGAAATGAAAAAACAAAATTATTATTTTTTAGTTGGCAACAATTTCCATAATTGCCTTGTTTGAAAAACACTCGATACATTTTGAATAAAAGAAATGTCTAAACATTAAAAAATCGGGCGCAATATTTTATTGAATTCTTTGTGTGAAATCTTGAAGAGGAACCTAGGATCAGTTTTTACCATTACGTGCCGGGAGAATTGCAAGTACTAACAAATTTCGGTAAACTATTGCATTTAATAAAATGTTCAACGACCATTCATCTAGCGCAGTGGTTCTCAAAGTGGGTGTCGCTGCACCTTAGTGTGATATAATCTCCAAACTATTACATCATAACAGTTCTATTTCATTCTTACCTAAGCAAGTAACCGGTACTGGAACAACGCAATCGGGACACGGCAATGCTTTTTTGGTCAACGTCGGTCCTCTCTCTTCCCAGGGTGTGCTAGCTTTCTGCCCCTCGATTTTAACTAAGACCGAAGTATGACAAGGCGCTGGGCACAAGTGTGAACACTTTGGCCTCGGTTTGTTGCAGTACTGCCTGCACGGTGGACAATCGCCAAAATGGCAACGATGAGGCTCTCTGGATTTATGATGACATTCTGGTGGCATGCTATAAAATTAATTACCAATACAAGTATTTTAGCAACTACGTTGGTAAATGTAGGTTTGGATATTACAACATTAAGAAGGCATGGAGGCCGGAAGTCTCCAGTAGCAGAGAATACATAAAAAAATCTGTTTTTTCAATTACTGTATACAATTCGACTAATAGAAAAAGAATTTATTCACTTAGTCACAGTTATTTAAATAAATTAAATAAAAGAATTTCAAAAAGAAGTAAAAGAAAAAATAATTTATTAATTAATTATTTTCAAATTCTTTTATTTAAATAACTGTGACCAAGTGAATAAATCATTTTCTATTATTATTAATAGCCAGCGAGGCTTTATTAAAATCCGAGTCGAAAAGATTTTTTTGCAAAAAACAATTAATCGATGTCGTGCATGACTGTGGCGCGACCTATCTGTCCAGATATGACCTCTGTGTTCACTTACATCGACAATCTCAGAGGTGACAGTGCGTTTTTAATTAATTTTTTTTTAAATTAATTTAATTAACAACTTTGCAATTACGTAAGGCACACCTGTACTGATGAGGGATCAAATCCCGAAACACGTGTCTGCGGATAGCCTTATATTACGTAACTTTTATTTTATTTTTTTAATTTTTTGTTTTTTGCATTAAATATTTTCGATTAAAAAATTCTTGCATAACAATAACAATTGTATAATTGTTATTGTTAATGTCTATTATTAGACATTTGTTAAAGTACTTATGTAACATCAGTCATAATGTCACAGTAGCAAAAGAGAAAATAATTTATTAATTATTTTCAAATTCTTTTATTTAATAATTCGACTGTTAAGTCTACCTCAACAAATCAATCTGTCTCGAAAAATATTTCCTTTGCACCAGTTTTTTTAATTTCAGTAATTATACCAGCACTACAAGTATTAATACAACGTAATATAAATGTTCCAATAAATAACTTGTTTTGTTTAGATTTATTTAATTATTAATACTTTATACTTTCTGGTCATAGAGAAAATGTCTGTTACTCAATAAGAACGAAAATTTGATACTCGTTTTACATCAATCTCACCAGCTCTCGCATCCAGAATCTTCCACTCGTATCAATTTGTATTGTATTTATGATTCATTATTGTATCTCATTGTATTAATGACGAGTTTAAACATCTTTTTGTAGCAGCACTAATAAAGAATAAAAATTTTTAAAAAAAATTCTAATATTGTTACAGAATATACTATTCTAAATTAGCATTAACTGTTCAGTTCAACAATACAAAAGCTAAAGCAAGTTCCAAGTTTAATTTTTGAGTCACTTAAATCTTTTGGCCACTTTACAAACGACAGAGTCATAATTGACAAACTATTACAAATTCTGGTAAATAAAAGTAGTCTTTTTAATCATAAAGATTTGTTTTTCCTTTTTCGACTTACGTGCACAGTTTTAAACACTTGGGCGGTTTAGTACGGCTTTTCTTCCCACAAGGCACTGTGATCGAGGTAGCTTCGCACCTGCACGAGACTGTCTCACTTAGATTGCACGGGTAACAAGGACCCCGGTGGCAAACAGACGCACAGGCATGTTTTTTGCAGTTCAAGGTGCGCCCGCACGGCTTTTCACAAGGCGGACAATTTCCATCACAACACTAAAAACATAAATGATAATCAATGGGCTGAAACAGGAATGATGGAATCGTAGAATTATTGTGTATCAATTCACAATCGCCCTGGAAAAATAATGGAAACCGGGAAGGTTAATCTTTTGGTTTTACGTGAATCGCTTCAAAATTTCCCGGGAATGAGAATGGAAATAGGAAAGATTAATCCGTAGGGCTGATTAACAATTGCCCGGGAACAAGAAGGGAAACGATGAATGATAGGATTTATGTGTTTCGATTCACAATCGACTCGGAAGCAGCCTTTCAGATTTTCTGGATACGATTCATTTCCATTACCGAGCGATTGTGAATAGGAACAAAGTATGTGGTTTCATACGAGGAATAATTAAAAAATAAAACAATCTTTATGAATTGAATAAATTTCAATGTACCGGGTGTCCAGATAAGAAAGGTCACCAGCTATATATCACGAACTAAGACTCCTAGAGCTTTTAAATAAAAAAATTGTCAATAAAAGTGATCATGAGAAAATGCTGGAACTAAATTTCAAATTCGTAACTCTTCCGGTAGGGGGCGCAATGAACAATCGAAAAGTAATATTGCGATTACATCAAAAAAATGTTTAATAAAGACATCGTAAAACTACACTTTTTGAAATCATGATAAGTTCGTGAAACAAAAATGTTCTAGACATTTTTTTCTTACTCTTGAAATAAAGAGTGGGGGAAGGTCAGAATTTATAAAGAGCAAATGTCAAATAACTCTTTTGTTTTTTAATCGATCTTAACGATTTTAATTTCATACGAAAGAACTTATCATCCTGATTAAAACAGTTGACAACAATCATAAAAATAAGTAATTGAGTCGTCGCTAGGTGGCGCCAAGTTAAAAAGAATATAATTTTTCTTACAAATTTCAAATGGAATGATATAGATATTTCTTAGTATCAATAGAAAGTGCGTGAAATTGTAAGAAATTTGGTGAAAACCGCATCTCAATACCTTTATTCTATCATAAGTTATATATAAAAGAAAATTTCAAAGTAAAAATTTCAAATGTCATTGAAAAACTTTTAGAGGTTAATAAAATTTATAACAAAAACAACAAAACTGAATTAGTTTATCAACACCAGGGGGCATTTTCTAAAGCGTGCTAAATTATTTGAATATACTCTTTCTTGAGAGGTGAGATGGGTATGCTTATTTTTTTGGTCACCACGATTTGCCGAATGTTCAGATTTTTATTTTTGGGGCAAATTAAAAAATATTTTTTATCAATTCAGACCCAGAACGAGGAAAGACATATTTTTTTGGATCTGAAATGCAAAAACTTCAGAAATAGATATACTGCTATTGCGATTGATTCTATTATATATGACAGTAGAGTCATTTGACAATTTGAAAGACAAAATTTTGATATAAATTTGGCATTGAAAATGTTTTTCCATTTGGTTTTGATACCCTTTTCACCTGCATTATAAGAAATATTTATTTATTTAAAAAAATCAGACAATTATTATTAAAATTAAAAAGCGCCCCCTACCGGTGACAAAATAATGTAATTTTGTTATTTTAGTTATAATTTCATTTATTTTAAATTAATACATAAAATTTTTAAAATTTACATTAATAATTTTTAATTATAAAAATTCTTTTAATTATAACTTCTGATAGGATTTAGATATAGACTTCCAGTTTTCACTAAATTTCTTACTTTTTAATCCTCTTTCTACTAACATTAAGAAAAATATGTCATCCCATTTGAAATTTCTGAGAAAAATAGGAAGATAATCTAAATTTTAAGTTGGCGCCACCTAGCGGCGATAAAGTTAGTTATTTTTCTGATTGTTGTCAATAATTTTAATCAGCATGATAAGTTCTTTCCCATGACATTAAAATCGGTTAAAAAACAAAAGAGTTATTTGACATTTGCTCTCTATAAATTCTGACCTTCCCCCACCCTTTATTTCAAGAGTAAGAAAAACATTTCTGTAACATTGTTTCACGAACTTATGATGATTTCAAAAAGTATAGTTTTATGATGTCATTATTAAACATTTTTTTGAGGTAATCGCAATATTACTTTTCGACTGTTCATTGCGCCCCCTACCAGAAGAGTTACGTACTTGAAATTTATTTCCAGCATTTTCTTATGATCACTTTTATCAACATTTTTTTTAATTTGAAAACTCTAGCACTCATAGTTCTGAGATATAGCCGGTGACCTTTCTTATCTGGACACCCGGTACAACATTGAGGTATAATTTGAAATAATTAAATATAAATGGAAAAAAAAACATCTCTGATGGGATTTGAACCCACATCCCTCGATTTCTAGCTGAGTGCGTTACTCGATACACCACAGAGGCATGTAATATCGAATCTCCATAACGCACTCGGCTAGAAATCGAGGGACATTGGTTCAAATCCCATCAGAGGTGTTTCATTTCCACTTATATATATATCTAGTGGCTATACCACTAGATGGGGTTGTGCCCGCTCCATACAGGAGCTCTTCAAATTATAATTGCAGGGTTGATCACTTCCCCTTTTTCACTTATATCGAGTGTATGACAAAAATTGACGACGAAGTGGGCGTTGGAAGCCTCGAGTCATGTCTGTACTAAGATCACACGCGTGACTTGTCAACATGACAACCAGTATAATAAGAACACTGTGAACTTTTTTTCACTAAATTTATTTTAGTCCGATGACATTTCAAACACGATGTGCTCATTCTCAAACAGTTGGATAACTGTTTCTTCATTGATTTAGTGAATTTAGTGAAGAAAAGTTTACAGTGTTCTTATTATATTCATTAATCTTCACGTAACTCACACCAGTTATATATGACAACCAGTACTTTGTGTGATTTTAGTTCAGACATGACTTTAGATTTCCAATGCCAACTTCGTTATCGATTATTAAATATCGAGTGTAAAACAAAACACTCGATATTTAATTAAAATATAAAAATGTATAAAATTGAAATTTCTTCAATTCATAGATATAAATATAATTTAAAAGCAATATCAATTTAATCAATTGATTAAAACAATCTTACTTTTCTATTGCAAGAATGCTTATTGCAATCCTTCATTTGTTTGCATTTAGTCTCGCAGAGGTACTGCTTTTTGCACTGGATTTCTTTTTGGTGCATTCCGCATCTGCACGATTTCACAACTGTTTCCACACACTAAAAACATTTTGTTACTTATTAACATGTGTAAGACCATAAAATATAATAATTTATGTTATTAAAATTTGTCTCCTTTGAGATGACATCATCGATACAAAATAGAGTAATTTCATTGGTTCAAATAACTGAAAACACAGAACAACTGTGTCTAACATTTTTACTCCTATCCCGAAAGATATTCTCATTTTGTTTGTTGTCCCAATCTGGTTGACTTTTCTGTCTCTTTTTACCTGAACCACTTCGGACTTCAAAAACAC
This sequence comes from Philonthus spinipes, assembly GCA_963082785.1. NCBI lineage: Eukaryota > Metazoa > Arthropoda > Insecta > Coleoptera > Staphylinidae > Philonthus > Philonthus spinipes. The sequence continues at coordinate 12,948,232 of OY720311.1, forward strand.
AATGTTTTCGATTTTGTATTCAGACTTGTGTTGCGGAGAAAAAGAGTGTACGTTTTTATTTTTGCCCCAATTATACAGAAGACAAATTTTAATAAACACTGAAAATCTTTTAGCAGAAATATTTATATAATCCTCGCATTCTCTCGTAACACTATCGTTACTCACAGACATGCATTTTCCTTTGTGGCATCTTTCGTTGCAGATGTGCATACCGCACTCCAACACCTTCCCACAGGTGTCTCTGCAGGTGGGGGTCTCTTCCGTGCACGGCAATTGATAACTGGACTTTCCGCAAGGACACGTTCGTAATTTTGATAATAAACAATCCCCGCAATCGCCCGCCGAATGGCAAATTTCATCGCAGTTGTGAAAACCGCAGGATAAGGGTTTACCGCAAACCTAAAAAAGAAAACGTAGTGGAAATATTTAAAAATTGATAAATTTAAGATTTATTTAATTAAACTATATAGAAGAAAAAACCCCTCGACACACAAATACAGGTAAAAGAGGATAAGATTAAGAAAGAAAGAAAAAACTTTGATCTTAGGAGAACATTTTTTTTTTACAATTGGGAATGAGTTTACTTTCATTATTTTTATCTTTCCACCCCTACACCACCATTATGGTAGATGGGGATTTTAGATTATATATATATATTTATCTTTCTTAATCTCATTAATATAAAATTAAATTATCATCCTCTTTTACACGTATTGGGTGTCGAGGCATTATTTTTATAACAAACCTTATCACATTGCCAAACTGGTGTCGAACAATCCCTCATCTTAACCCCCGCCCCGCACAAGCACCTCTGCATGCTCTTCTTCGGGCAAGCCTTGCAATCTCCCGAATGGCAACCATCGGAACACTTGTGCTTCCCACAAGCAAGCACCTTATTACAAACAGCCCCACACGACCACTCCTTATTGCTGCACCTCTGTATTTTCCTAGGCGAAGCCCCACAGTAACAACTGACCGAAATGGTTTTCGGACACGGTGGACACGGCCCCGGGTGGCACAACAGAAGACACTCGTGCCCGCAGTTCGGCACCAACATCTTCCCGCAAGTCTCACCGCAGGAATGCGGTGCCAGCAGGGGTTGGAACTGAGGGTTTTTGGTTTTGCCGCAGAAGCATAAGTAGTCGGCGGGGATGTTTTCGGGGTCGTACTCGTTCCGGCACTTCGGGCAGCCCCATTTCATCGTTATTTTCCGTGCGAGGATTTTCTCCTCGAGGGCCGCCTTCATCTGCATTATCGTGTCCTTGGACCATCGTTGTATGCACATCAAGTGAAAGAAACAGTAGCATTTCGCGCACGACCAAATCTGAAAATAAAAAAAAAATATAATTTAAATAAAAAAAAAGAAATTAAATAATTCATAAATTATATCCTCTGCGTCATTTTGAATTACGATATATAAGTACTTTTACAAATAATAAAAGAAAAACGAGGTAGACTTTGACAAATGTTCATTAAAACAACTACTTCTTGGGCAAACACCCCACCAGACATTGAATTACATAATGTACACCTCCTGTTGCATATCAATAAAATCATTTATTTAAATAACTGTGAATTAATACTTTTTTCTATTGAAAAAAAAAATAATAATAAAAAAACTTAAATTATTTTAATTATTAATAAATATAATCCCTTTATTATATTTATTAATAATTAAAATAATTTAAGTTTTTTTATTATTATTTTTTTCAATAGAAAAAAGTATTGATTCACAGTTATTTAAATAAATAAAAAAATAATAAATCCCTTTATTATATTTATTAATAATTCAAATAATATATGTAGAAAATCTTTATTTCTGAGAGTAAAATTAATTACAACAGAATATTTAAATCATTGCAATCATTAACAAATATTTAATAACGGATGCTGTTCCTTGGTGAAACTTCTTAATATAAAATTAAATTATAGACACTCAGGCAGATCATAAATTTGCAAATGATTTCAACTTAAATTAAAGACACTTTTGTATAAAATTTCACAATTTATTGTCGCAGTGTAAACAATAAATTGTGAAATTTTATACAAAAGTGTCTTTAATTTAATTTTATATTAATTTTTAATTTAATTTGAAATCATTTACAAATTTACCTGATGATGCCACTATGCTGGCAAAACTATTGTAGCAGTGTTTCTAGAATAAAAAACTCTAATTTTATTTACAAATATTGTATTATGGAGTTTCATTATAAAAGTCTCAACCCATGAATTATTTACAAATTGTTAAGCTTCATAAAATTAATATCGATCAGTCTTTCTGCCTTAAAATAATATCAAATTGAATTAATTTAAAGGAAAATTTGCATTTTTGTACAAATGTTGAAAACAAGATTAAGCTTTAAAAATTTCTACTGAAAATATGAATTTTTCTTAAAAATTAATTAATTTAATATTTTAAAGCAAAGTTCAATCGTCAATAACGATTAATATTGATATTTACTTAGTTATCCATACGCTAGATGAATGGCGGCTGAATGTTTCATTAAATGTATACTTACAGGATCATTTCTTTTAATAGAAGAAATACAGATAAGACAAGTCGAAGCCCCCGACATGAAAACCTCCTCCAACAATCCCTTCGTCCTTCCCACAACGGCGTCATCTTTGATTCCCGCAGCTTCGTACTTCCTCAAAATCGTCCCGATGACGTTTTCCGTCTCCAGTTCCTCTTCTTCGGACGACGACTCGTACTCCTTAATGTGCTTCTGCACGGCCTGCTGCAACTTGTTTTGCGCCTCCTTGAACTTTTGCTCGGCGTTCTTGTTTATGGCGGGGGCACCCCTTCCGCCCCTGTTCCCCTGGGCCCCCCAGGGGTTCCTCGCGTTCCTCCCTCTTCCAGTCATGCTTCCATCCAACTCATTCTATTAACATATGCACTATTCAATCGTTATTTGACACTTGTCGGTAAAATCGCACTTTTAGGTTAGGAATGCAGTAAATTAATAAAATAATGATCTCGATTACGTTATACACGTCACGTAAAAATCATCTATACTCTTTAGTATTCTATGGTAAACAATATATAATCTATGGATTTTCAATGAGCGTCACCAAGATGTGAACGCGAGTGTAAAAGAAATAGTTTTCTATCTTCGCTTCGAATTATTTATGATATAACATTGCCAACGTAAGAATCTATAAAGTAATCATCTATGAAACAATGGTGCCAACTTAAAAAATGTATCTGTGAAACAATGTTGCCAACTTAAAATATATCGTATCTATGAAACAAGGTTGCCAACTAAAAATATTGCATCTCATAGATGTTAATGTATATTAGATGACTAACTCGGGGTTGAAAATGCATCACTTTTCAACCCCGAGTTAGTCGGTGGCCATTTGCTAGGTAGCCGACGTAGAATGCACGTGTAATACTTGAATTCAAAAAATAATGTTAAACTTAAGCTTATTATAGTTGTTATTTACGTTGCATTAAAATGAGAGTAGTAAAAATGAGAGAACGTGTTCAGCTCCTAGTTGCAAAAACGAAAAAGGGTCTAGAAAGGAATCCTTGCAGTTTTTTTAGGTTATCGTGTATATTTCTTAATTCTAGACAGTACTATAAATAGTAATATTTCTTACAGACTTCTCTTCAACGCATGTAACGAAATTGTAGAATTTGAAAGTAAATGAATTTAATTTAATAAAATATATTTAGAATTTAGAAGTAATCATAATATAAGAGCATCTTTTAAAACACAAATTAATATAAATTGATTATTGTTGTAAAAATGAATTTTAAATAAATTAAATAAAAATTATTTCAAAATAATTAATAAATTATTCTCACATTTTAAAATAATTACTGTATTTACAAAAATTGTAAATAAATTTTGTAGATCCCCGTAAAAAATACAAATTTTAATATTTTTTAGTTTCATTAATTAAAAATACACTTTTTCTTCCTTGATTTATACAGATCAAATCGTTTAATTTAATTATTCGCGCCGTTAAATCTTATTTGTAAAACTGTCTATTATTATATAATATTTAATCCAAAACGGGACATCTAAATCAAATTCTGCGAGCCCACTGGATACGCCAATGAGCCACTTTACAAATGGCCGCCGCCATTGCGTGAAACGGATGCGTCACTTTTACTTTGGGCTAGGTTTAGGGAGTTAATCATCTACATTGGGTTTTAAATGAAACGATATCACGACAGTGAATCAAAATTCTCTCTCTATCAACAGTTGCTTGGAATCCCTCCACCTTCGTTTTAAGTCGTTATCGACTAAACTAGAATCCGGCTTCTAGTATAAATTCAACGACGCTTGAGTATATGTATAAAGGATAGATGGAATAGAAAATTTGAGAGTGGGGGGAATTTAATGGAGACCTCATGACGTCACAGTAACTCACTGCGCACGCCTTAAATATGATTAAAATAGCTATCGAATAATAAATTAAAAGATATCGAATCGGAGTTTTCTCTCTATCAACCGTTGCTTGGAATCGCTCCATCTTCGTTTTGAGTCGCTATCGACTAAACTAAAATACGGCCTTAGGTTATATTAATATAATTAATTTTCGTTTAATTTTATTATATTTATTACCAAAATAAAAAATTCTAATATTAATTGAATTGCTTAATATTTGTATCGTACTAAAATTATAATAAATAATAACCTCAAGAGTCGACACTTAAGTTGTATTTATTGCGTACAAATAAAAGTGTACTAGTAAATTAAAGATTGAGTCTTCTTCCATCATAAAATTTATTGATTGCAAATGTATATTTCAGTCACGATGTGATCATTTCAATGCTTAAAAAAATGTATTATTTTTTTATAATAATACAGTGTAGTAATGAATTTAGTTATTACCATTTTTACTCAGTTACTATAGTATATGCATTTGTTTGTGTAAAAACCTAAAGAATGCAACATTTTAAAATTTTGTGAATCAAAATAATAAAATAATACAAAAATATGTAATGTCCCACAGACAAACAAATTAATGTATTACGCCCGGTGATAAAAATTTTCAAATTTGCTTTTCGCATGGTCGCTGAAAGACCAAAGTATAACTAAATAATGAAACAATGAACGGGCATAAACAAAGAAGTAGAAAGCACGCAATGTGAAAATAGGTTATGCTTGTTTTCGCCGGTGTACGCGCGAAAATATTCGAATTCGTCTACGTCACGAGGTCTGAATGACCGAAAGGGAGGTGAGAAGTAAGGGGGGCGTTGAAACTATGTGAGGCGCTAGTTCAGCATACCTTTACACATATGTATATATGTGTCACTCGATCTACCTTGGTATAAATTAATATCTATGACGCAATGTCAATGTCGCCAACTTAAAAAAATGCATCTGTGAACCAATGTCGCCAATATAAAAAAATATCGTATCTATGAAACAAGGTTGCCAATTAAAATATTACATTTATGAAACAATGTTGCCAACATAAAAATATTAGATTTAGAATTAGTTTTCTATCTTCGCTTTGAATTATTTGTGATTTTTAATTCGTACTTTATTAATTTGAATTTTAAAATGGTTTAAATTATAAATGATTTAAATGTGCATTTTTAGACGGCTTTCAAGAATTGTTTTCATAATTTGGTCCAAAATAAATTAATAATCATAGGTTATTAGACGATTTTTTTTTAAATAATTGTTTTAAATTTAATCCAATATAATTGCAAATTTTGTATGTATGTCATATTTTGCAATTATTTCTGTTTAGTTTTAAAACAATTATTGTCTTTAAAAGAATCCTCGTAAGAATGTACTTTTTTTAAATTCACCACGATTTATGGCGTTTCGAAATAAATAATCGATGTAGTTATTCGGGGCTATTCCGCACGTTAAATTTTAACATACACGTTATAACGTGTATGTTATAATTGTGACGATAAAGAATATATTCTTTATAAATAAAATAAAACTAAAAAATATATTCTTGGATCTTGGTGGCGTTCACTTCGTGATACTTTTTCAATTTTGATATAAAGAAAACACTTAACTTTTTTATACCACTTTTATTTTACTTTGGTGACTAGTTTCAATTAATTGAAAACTTAAGTTAAGTGTTTTCTTTATATCAAAAAATTTATTCTTTATCGTCACAATCTATTCGAGTTTTATAATTATAATTTAATATATAGATTTTGCGATTAAAAAATAACATTCACGTTAATTTTAACATATATTGTAAATAATAGCCCTAATTATTACAGGCATATTCTTCTTCATAATATTGCATATAGTAAAAATTGTTGAATACAAATTTGTCTACATCTATGATGCATAGAAAATTAATAGATAAGATGTAAATAAACAACATAACCTAACAAAATTAAACTGATTAGAATATACACTTTATAAATTGAAGTATTGATTTTTTTTTCGATACTCAACCATCGTCGAGATAGGTCGTCTTAAGAGTCGAGCGGTTGTGTTCCCTCTCAGATCTGACCTTGATCCATCTCTTCTTGTGTGTATCGTAAGTTTGTTTTCCTATCTACTCTTTTTTTTTTTTCTTCTTTTTTTCTTTTTTAACATTTTTTGCTCTACCTAACCCTACATTTGCACATTTCATATAAATATCTAGAAATTTAAATTGCAAGCGGGAATGGAAGTCAGCTCGGGGGGGCCTGACCCCCCTGAGCTGACCCAGAAAATACCCCCCATACTTATAACTCAATTTACCCCAGGTGATCGGTCTCCGTACATAGTATACGTTGAAAAAAATTCTAAAAAAAACATACCTACTCCGGCAAACGATGACACTTCTTCTTCATTGTACAATCAAGAACCTGATAACAATAACCCTGCTCTTCATGAAATGATGATTGGTAGAATTCTTTATCAAGGTGGATATGATGTTATAACCTCACGTAGAGGCAGAAATAGAGTCTCGATTCAATTTAAAAACATGTTCGAGGCAAATAAATTTCTTAATTCCAAAGATCTACATGATAAACACTCATTAATTGCATATATTCCCAGCCAAACAATCTCCACCAAATTCATTATCAGGAACGTAGCACCCTCTCTAAGTGAGGAAGAAATTAAAAATAACCTAAATAGATGCAACCCCTTCAAAACACTTAATGTTAGAAGGTGGAAAAGAAGAATAACAGACAGAAATTTAACCTCTTTCCACAACACTCATACTGTCCTGGTTACTATTCGCTCTAACTCAATCCCACTTAATGTTAAAATCTATAGTACTAACAGAACACCCGAAATTTACATCTACCCTGTAACTCAATGCATATCATGTCTTAGATATGGACACACAAAAAACCTTTGTAAGAGCAAATCAAGATGTTCAAACTGTGGCTCAAACGATCACATCTCAGATAACTGCACCCAAATTATTAAGAAATGTGTCCACTGTCTGGGCCCCCACTCTGCTTTGGAAATTAACACTCTTGCTAGAAACCGTATATGCCCTGAGTACCATCGCCAGAAAAAAATAAAAGAATATATGTCCAGACATAATGTTTCCTTCTCTGAAGCAAACTCCCTTTTTCCTCAATCCTCCACATTTTCCTCCACCATCACTAATAATAATTCTAATCCTAACACTAATTCCAATCCTACCCAACTCATCCCCCACCCTCAAAATTTTCCAACTCTACCGTCCACAGCACACTCAACATTCCCCCACCTCTCCTCACAAGGAACCAATAAATCATCCTATGTTACTGTACTAAAACAAAACTCAGGAAAAAAAAGAACATCCTCACTCACAGAAGAAGAAAAAACTTTCAAACAAAAATACTTAGAAATAATAAGCCCTACCTCACCTAATGCTAAAAAACCTTGTATTCTCTCTGCCTCCCCCACAGTTACTCCAGAAATAGAATGTGGTCCAGAAGAATTTAAATCCTTAGTCACAAATCTCTACACTGCCAACCCTGAAACATTCATTTACACAATCTCTAGCCTCATCCCAGTCGACACTCTTACTTCTATTCTCAACAACCTCTATAAGAACTCCAATGATAATAATCCACTGGAACATTAGAAGTTACCACTCAAATAAATCTAATCTACTCAACTTAATAGAAACATTTTCTCCTGATGTAATAGCTCTTTCAGAAACCTGGAATAAACCTACCTCTCATATTAAACTAACAGGATACAATTCTGTGCTTAACTCGAGACACGATGGAAAAGGTGGAATCGCATTATTTATAAAAAAGTCAATAAAATTTGTAGAACTGCCCCTAAACACCATTCATTTCCCGGAAAATGTTCAATTTCTGTCCATCCAAATCAATTCGTTTATCTTAATACATGGATACATCCCACCCTCCGTACGATGCAATATTCACATCTGGGAATCTATTTACAACCCTTCTTCTCCTCACATTATAATTGGAGACTTTAATGCCCATATAGCAAACATCAATGGGAGTTTCTCTAACACCAATGGTAAATCCCTATATGAATTTATTGATCGTAATAACCTTATAGTCGTCTCAGACAACAAACCTACCCGCCTTTCACACAATAAGTCATTAAATAGCATTATAGACCTCTCCATTATCTCCCCAGACTTGTGCCCACTAACTTCCTCTTTTACACTGGAGGATTCCTATGGAAGTGATCACTTCCCAGTCCTCCTCGAACTCAATTTACCAGCTCACAACTACACCACTTATAAAACTACTATTAACCCATCAAGGAACTATAAGCTTGCAAACTGGGAAAATTACACTAAAGAACTCACTTCCTCCCTTGCTACTATAAATTCATATACAGAGTTTACTGAAAAATTACATACTGCAGCCAACAACTCCATACCACTCCATCATCCCCGCAAACGATATCCATTGTGCCCATGGTGGGACACTGAATGTTCTATTATCAAAGAAAAAAGAAAAAAAGCCATCAAAGACTACTACCTTATCGGTACAACAGAAATGTTTATAAAAGCTAAAAAGCTCATAGCTTCCTCAAAAAAATTATTCAACCAAAAGAAAAAGAACTCCTTCAAAGAATTCTGTGAATCTATCTCTAGGGATACCCCCCTCTCAGAGCTCTGGAAGAAAATAAAAATATTCAGGAAATCCTTTGATCCCCCCTCATCAATAACAAATGATCCCACTACAATAAATTCATTTTTTCATAACCTCACTCCCCAATTTGTCAACCCTCTTTTTAAACTTGACCTCCCAAATACCACACCTAACTACCTCTCATGTAAATTCTCACTACCTGAGCTAAATACCATTCTAGATAAAGTTAAGGATTCCTCCCCAGGCTTAGATAAAATTTCCTACTCAATGATAAAAAACCTCCCCCACATAGGAAAATCCCACCTCCTAAAACTTTTTAATACATTTCTTACTACAGGTATAATTCCTGACATCTGGCATAAACAGATCATTTGCCCAATACATAAACACGGGAAACCCTATAACCTGCCTTCTAGCTATCGACCCATAGCTCTAACTTCCTGCTTAAGAAAGTTATTTGAACATCTCCTCAAATCAAGATTGGACTTCTGGCTGGAGAAAGAAAATATATATCCTATTTCTCAGTGTGGCTTTAGAAAAGGAAAAGGCACCATAGACAATCTCTTAAAACTTACTACAGACATAAAATCTTCCTTCATAAAAAATGAGGTTACGGTTGCCTTGTTTATTGACATGTCCTCTGCATTTGATAATGTAATCCCTCAAAAACTTATGGACAGGTTAAAATCTCTTGGGGTCCCGGCTGACTTGATCAGCTGTATCTGGGCACTTACACACAAAAAGGTTCTTTACTTAAAAGAAGATAACTCCCTTTCTAATCCTAGAGAATCATACATAGGTCTTCCCCAGGGGTCAGTACTAAGCCCAATTCTGTTCAACCTCTACACTCTCCCAATTGAATCCCTCCTCGCCCCATACTGTCAAATTCTACAATATGCAGATGATATTGTTCTTTATTGCTCTGGGTCTAATATCCAGTCCTTATACAATAAGATCAATCAAGCATTATTTGAACTCTCAGATTGGCTTAACTCACATGGACTGACACTATCTCCCCACAAATCTCAAAATATCATCTTTAGTAAAAGGAGGAAAAAACTCCCCAATTATCAACTGTTTTTCGAACACACCCCAATCACTAAAGTAAATGAAGTGAAATACTTAGGCATGATATTAGACCCTTCATTATCATGGAAACAACACACCTCAAACCTCAAAATAAAAGTCCATAATACTCTCAATATAATCAGATGCTTATCTCATATCTGGTGGGGCTCAGACCCAGCCATCTTACTAACCATGTACAAATCCCTAATCCGCTCCCGTATAGAATACGGATTATTCCTAATGTCTCCTATTAATAAAACCATAGAAAAAATAATCAATTCCTTACAATTTACCTCTCTCCGGGTAGTATTGGGCTGCATGAAATCTGCCCCCTCCAGAGCTGTTGAGGTGGAAAGTGGATCCCCCCCGATATTCCTAAGAGCAGATTTTCTAGCTAAAAAATACTTCTTGAAGAATATCTCCAACAACAATCAATTAGTTACCTCCGCAATGAACTCCCTCTTAAACCTCTTCCAAGAAAATAATTTACCACTTACCAATCTCCTTGAAAGCTACTTAATTACTTCTTCTCTTAATATTTTCACCAGTAACAAGATACCCTGCTACACAATCTCCTACTTCTCAAACTTCTTCCCTATTAAAATCACACTCAATCTTAACATTTCTAGCTCCCCTTTTAACACACAAGACACAAATCACAACTTCATGAAAATCACAAAAAATAAATGGCCAGATTTCAAACTGTGTTTTACTGATGGCTCATATACACGCACACATACAGGGTGTGGAGTGTTTGTGAAAGACATTATATCTTGTTCTATCAACATATCTCACATCTCATCCATACTGACAGCCGAACTTACTGCAATTAATGAGTGCATCAAATTAATAAAATCTAATAGCATAAAAAGAGCTGTAATCTTTACAGACTCTAAATCTGCCCTACACTCCATCAAAGAAACAGGGATAAAAACCAACAGAAACATAGTAGTAACTAATATTCGATCCCAAATTTATGAATTGCACAGAAAGGGATACAATATCCAACTTTGCTGGATTCCCAGTCACTCAGGCATTGAAGGGAACGAAACTGCTGACCTTCTAGCTAGATCAGCAGCCAATCTTCCTTTATCAGAATATGCATCTACAACAAAAGAATACATTAAGATTTTTAAAAAAAGCCTTAGACTCAAATGGCAAACATTGTGGACAGCATCTGCTTCCCACACAAGATACTTTTCACTTTACCCCTCACTCCCCCCTAATGTCTGGTTTCTTGATCCCAAGGTACAAGGCAGAAGATTTGTCTCATCCATTATTAGAATGAAAACTGCACATAACTCAACCCCAAGTCATCTGCATAAATTAAATGTACTTAACTCACCCAACTGTACATGTGGAGAATATGGAGACTTAAATCATATATTATTTTCTTGCTCAAACTACTATGAGAAGTGCAAAAAACTCTATCTCTCCTTAATCTCCCTAGGACATTCCTCCCCTCTCTCCATCTACTCAGTCCTATCTAATCCTTCCATCCAAACATATATGTGTCTATTTTCTCTCTTATCAGAAACAAAAACTTATATTTAACCTAAACGTGTTCGTGCTATTTCTTTAAAGGTATCCAAACACTAACACTACTTCTAGTATACTCCACCTTTTTCCATAACCTACAACCGGAAACACTATATGGTCGACAGAGCTCCAAAGCTAGGGCCAAAATACCTCGCAGAAGAAGAAGAAGAAGAAATTGAAGTATTATATATTGGATAAAAGAAGATATAATTATCATAAAGAATGTCACATAAAATGGTAAGACTTCTGAAATTATTTTATTTAAAATTTAAAAAAAGTACACTTAAAAATTTTAGAATTGTTCTATTAACAATTAACAATATTATTAGAATTGTTATTATTAACATTCTACATACAAGTGTTGTGAGTTTTAATTAAATGCAATTTTAAATAAATGAAAAACATATTTATATATTAAATACTTAATAAAAGCTTGGATAGTTTAATAAAATATTCAACCATGGATAACATTTCAGTCTTTCGGACAATAGTGTATTTCATGTGCAATGCATAGTTAAAAGCTAGATTGATAGTGGTTGAATATTTTAATAAATGCAATTTGTTTCCTAACACAACAACAATAAGAGTAATCACACACTAAAGTGTGAGTACTCTTATTGCCAACTTCATTTTTAATAAAAAAAAATCAAAGCACTCTAGAGGAAAACGTTTCTCGATCAACTGGTATTTTGAATTTAAAAATTCAATAATACATTACAAATAATTTCATTCATGTCTTGTTTCAATTATTTTATTATGTATTTTATCTTTACAAATATTTTATAAATGGAAATAAAACAACCTCATTTGAAAAAAAAAATCAAGTTCTGACATAGACTTCATTCCACGGTTAGTTACAAAATTGTGCATAAAATAAATATTTTATATATTAGTTTTATTTTGTGGAAGAAAATAAAAACTTATGAAATAAATATGAATAGATTATTAAAAATCAACCAATAAAACACAGATTAGATTGAATAACTTTAAATTCTCGACTAGTTTCGGGTTATTAGCCCATTTTCAAGAGAATTTAAAACCCGAAACTAGTCGAGAATTTAAAGTTATTCAATCTAATCTGTCTTTTATTGTTTGATTTTTAATAATTTATTCATATTTATTTCATAGAATATGAACTACCAATGTCTAAATATTAAAACCATTAATAAAAACTTATATTTACACTTTTGAGATTTATACAATATAAATCAATTTTAATTAAGATAGTTTCTGTTTTTATAAGTAAATTCTAATAGATTTAAAAAACAAAATGGAAAGCATGAAACAAGTACTTGTACTTAAAATGTTGACCATTGGACGGAACAATTTAGAAAATAAGAAGCCCAAACAAAAATGTGATTATATGTAAATCTATTTAAGCTGAATAAATTTGAATTTTATTTATTTAGTCTTATATAATATCGTTATATGTGCCTCTCAACTTCTCAATGTTATTAATTTTTTTTTCTAATTAGATACACTCTTTCATGGATTTGGGTTGTAATCGAATGGAAGCCGCAATTGCTTTTCAAGTATACATCGAATTATGCGAAGGTATATTTAATTATAGTAAGCCTTATATATATGTAAAAAATGTAAACCTTGTAGGTAGGTATACAGTAGTGACATTTTTAATATATGAAATATTTACAAAAAAAAAAAAAAATGGATTTGAAATTTAGGCTACCCGATGCCCTAAGGGGCAACAAGGGATAGCAGAAGAAGAAGAAATTTAGGTGTGGGATCCATTCCTCTTAACTTAAATTCCTTTGCCATCATATTTATTGTGCTAAAACAATGTATATACTTGTCATGACAAATAACTTACATTTAATATATTGGCAAAGAACATTTTAAAATGTTTAAAATATATAAATATAAAAATCAGTAATATTAAAAATAACACTAATTTAAAATAAAGAACAATACAATATAAATAAAACAAAATATATAACAACTATTGTGAGATGATAGACGAGAAAAGTGAGAATGTGCGTTTGAGGTGATAATCTATTCACACCATTTGACAATTACAGTTACATAACAAATTGAAATAATTCTGTAAATATTGTAAACACACATACTACACATTGTAAAATGTAACGTTATTTTTCAATAAAGATGTTAAATATATATTCACATGATTTTATTAAACATTTTAATTTTGAATATTTCTTAACAATTTCAGTTAAAAAGCTACGAGATGTCTCCTACGATTACAATAAATACATCGAATGCCTGTATTTCACTGGGAGAAAAAAGAAACAATCGGAAAGCATAGTTTTCATCCCTTTGCCGGCCATCGCTGACTTGAATTTCGAGATAATGCAGAGATATTTAGGTTTATCACAAGAAGAAACCAAAAGGTGAATATTTTTCGAATAATTGTAGATGAAAACATGCATACGTAGATTTGAGGTATTAAAAAGAAATATTGTTTGAATCATAAAATAAATTTATAAAAAATTGTGTGATTCTTTTGGCTGAAATGTTTATAATAGTTCGTGCAAAGCCTGCTAAAGGATCTTCTGAAAACAAGAAGATAAATTCTTAAGGCTGAGATTTTACGGCTAATAGACGGTGCGATTAGCGCCAGAGCGTGCAATGGTTTTTACAAAATGTGTGTGTTTATTTTATTCCAACTTTGATTTTTCAACCTAGCGGCAAACGTCTAAACTACTAGGAGGTGTTCCAAATAAAAATGATGGCGTCGTACTAAATTTGTTCTCATTGAATGATCAATTTCAACATTCCACGTCTGTCATCACGCCAACAAACCACATTTTATGTACCTAAAGCTAAGACAAATATCATGTTAAAATCACCTATCTATCATATGAGTGTTAACGCTAACAGACGCTACGACGATATTTTTTTTAATTATTTTTTTTTTGTAATTAACTGTCCGATATGATTGTTTTTGTTTTCAAATTGTATTAAGAATTTATTCTATGTTGGATTTTTTCGTTTAGATAAAAAGATATTATTATATAATTAAATGAGTTAAAAAAAAACCTTCACTGACATACATATTATTGAACCCTTTCACGTGTTAATTAGTAGTGATTTATTATACAAATCACAACCCATTTTTTTTTTGTATTGCAGTGTTTGTTTGGTTCTGTGCTCTCCAGACTCGACTTGTGTTTATTATAATATTTCTGAAGGATTAATTCCGCCGAACAATGCCCCGTTGCATAAAACAAAACATAACTCTGCCATAACAGAAAATATTTTAAAGAAAAATAGGAAACTGTTGGAGCAGGGAGCTTTGTATGGAGTTCCCGTTACCCTTGCGAGAAATACTTCGGAATTGGCTAAACAGGACAGCGATGAATTCAGTGAATAAATTAATGTGAGTTATGGATTTTATATATTGTTTCCTAATTGAGAATTAAATTATATTTTAATTTAATTTAAAAAATCTTTTACTGTACAGTGTGTGCAATCACAATCTTTTGTTTAAGTTTAGTTAATTTACACCTCACCTCACACTGAGAAGTAGAGAGGAACATATAACGATGTTATATAAGATTAAATAAATAAATAATTTACACCCCTAAGTGGAATTGTGACATTTTCTTTTCGAATGTACATATTGTTAACTAATATACAGAGGTTTTTTTTTATCAGTATACATTAGACGAACTGTATACCTGCAAAAAAACCAAGTCAAACGTATTGAACCGATTAATGTGTGTATGTTTAGTTGCCTATAACAGACAACTAAACGTCAAACGCTAAACTTCAAACTGTGTGAAATATTTGATCGAAAATGTATACAAATGAAGAAAAAGTAGAATTTCAAGCGTGTATTACAATTCCAACAGTACTAGAGGAGGATAAGACATGTTTTAAATGAATCCAAAGTGGCCGAATACCTCGGTTAGGATGATTCTAAAAATAATTAAACTAAAACATTTTCTTTGGAAGGTTGTATGTTTTGTTCTCTTTATTCTATTGAAAAACGCAACAAAATAAATCATGACTAACACTGCATACGTTACCGTCACAAGCAATTTCCTTTTTTTTTATCAAAAATACGTCACTTATTATTATGGAGAAATTACAGGTAAAAAATATTATTAGATTTTATTAAGACAATTTGAAAGAAAAGTAATAGTGAAGAACAATAAACTTGATTTAAATAATTAGAATAAGTGCTAGAAATGGCCACCAGAAACTGCAAGACAGTAACTCAAACGATCGCTAAAATTCTTCCACATTGAGCATTTCGATATTGTCATAAACAGAAATAGAAATTGTTTAATTGTTTTTTGAATTATCCTAGTTGAGGGAATCGATCGATTATAGGCAACAAAACACATACATCAATGCGTTTGACTTGGGTTTTTTATATGTATACATAGGGGATATGTATACTGTTAAAAAAACCTCTCTGTATATATTATATAATAATATATCTGTGACAAATTAGTATTCCAGCGATCCTTATCATAGATTTAATATATTAAAACACTACGTCTATGGATCCTTACATTTTATTATAGGCAACTCATTTTACGCAAAACAAAAGCTATGCAAAATAACATACACATATACTTGTACATCTTTAATAGTGGTTATCATTTGTCATCTATACATCTGATGTCTATGATTCATTATATCAATATAACCTCAAAAAAGTGACGATAATGTGCTGGTGAATTTAATTTCAAAATTGTCAATTGAATTTTGAGTCTTCATGAGTGAAAGTGAGTGCCGAAAATGAAATTCGTGGTTGATAAGATGACGAAATGCGCTCCCCGTTTGGGTCGCTTGAAGGAGTTCGAGAGGCATCCTGGGTACACGATCGAAACCCCCACCGCTATGCTTTACACTCGGGTGAGTGTAATTTTATTAAAAAAAAAAGTTAATTGATTATTCAGATGAATGGTGGCTGAACATTTCATTAAATGTGAGTTTGAAAATTGTAAATAATCATAGATATTCATTTGAATTTCGATTATCATGAATAATTTCTGAAATGTATGTTTCATGAAATAAAACGAGAAGAACACGAATTATATTTAATTAATTAAACAATCAATTACCAGCTGACAGAAGTTTATGGGCCGTTTCGCAATCGCCCCGGAATGGCCCGAGAACGGAGTGGAAACAGATCGTATACGGAATGAAACCATATCATATTTAAATTGAAACAGATCGATGGATTAATTCAGCTGAATAATGATGGAACGGAATGGTAATGCAAGAAATCCATACAGCTCCTTCCCAGGAGAATGGATACGTGTAAATCCTAAGATTCATCTTTTATGTTTCTGTTCCTG
The DNA here is from genome assembly GCA_963082785.1 of Philonthus spinipes. NCBI lineage: Eukaryota > Metazoa > Arthropoda > Insecta > Coleoptera > Staphylinidae > Philonthus > Philonthus spinipes. The sequence continues at coordinate 12,965,134 of OY720311.1, forward strand.
GGCGATTGTGAATGGGCCCTATATGAATAGCTGGGTTTATATTAATCATAAGTAAATGTTCACAAATAACGTTACATCAACATTAAATGTTAATGTAATGCAACATTTTTTTTTTGTACAGATTGCTCATTGTATATATACAAACATCTTTATTCCCAAAGAATACATACATATTTAATTCAATATACAATACATGAAACAATTTAAAACAAATATATATTCGCAAGAGAAATGGCGATCGACCGGAGATCTTTTGGTCTGCTCATTGTATTAAACCTGTATAAAATCATCGACGATGCCACATGAAATTAGGCAATAGATGGCGCTTGCGTCGTCTTCCATTTATTATGTATATAACTATTTGAGTTTATGTTTATATTAATACTAAATCAAAGTTTAGTTTAATTCTTTACCTCACTTTATTATCCTGTATTATATACATGATTTTTTTTATTTTTAAAATTTTACAGTATTTGTTTAGTTATTTATTAAGGTTGTGTAAGGCTACATTACTTAAGGGGACACTTACTTAATTTCGATCAAAAAAAAAAACAGTGCTTTTCAGTAGTTGTTTTAAAGGTGTAATAATTTTTTGACCATTTTTTTTATATAGAAAAGAGTAATTATTTACTTGTTCACAGTTATTTAATAAACTAAATAAAAATTATTAAAAAATAATTAATAAATTATTTTACATTTAGCTCTGTGATATTTTGACTTACGTTACGACAAATGCACATTAAAACAACTACTTCTCTGGCAAATACCCCACCAGACATTGAATTACATTTCTTTAAACAAAAATAAAAAAATCGAATTTTTGAACCAAGATTAAGTAAACGTTTCCTTAATGAACGAATAACAAAAATCCTTTCTAATTAATAATTTTAATATATATATATATTCAGTGACCCTTGCAGGTGTAGAGTAATAATTTTAATTATTATTGTTTATATTTTGTAGGGTGGAAGTTTGCCGCATATCACGCGCGAAGTTTTTAAAATCATCTGCAACACACCCCAAATAATTCAACTCCCCCTAGTCACCACGTACCACTATCAGGAAGTCATGGAGGAATACGCGGGCGATATTTCCGAATTCGTCGGGCTGAACGACTGCATAACGTGCGTCACGGTCCAGGACCCCGGGGACATGACTCAACCGGGCCATCACCACAAAGACCACATCCCGTTGTGGACGCGTGCGGGTAAAATCCTGCTGAACCCCGAGCAATACATGTCGGCAATCACCTCTTTCAAACCCGACATGTATTTCCTCCTTTCCGACGGAGATACAAACGCGAAGAGCGCGAAGAAGAGGATTTCGAAATCGGTCGATAATACTCTTAGTTTTTTTAACAAGTGTTTGGATTTTCATAAGAAATCGGAGGATTTGAAGGAGTCTTGCGTGCTGGCGGCGATTGCAGGGGGGTTTTGCACGAAGTCGAGGAAGAGGTGCATCGATGGGGTCATCAAGGACGAGGCAATCAAAGGGTGTTTGATTGATGGGTTGCACAATAACGGGCCTGAGGTTGAGTTCATTCCATTTGAAGAGCCGAAACCGATTGTTGAGTTTGTTATAGTAAGGAAAATTATTTAGGGTTATCCCTTTTTGAAATATTAAGTTTATCATGTCTTCGACACCCAATACAGGTAAAAGAGGATAAGATTAAGAAAGTTTATCATGTACATTATTAATTAATTTCACATTCAATGTATTGTGATGCTTTTTTTTATTTTCAATTCGCGAAATTTGTAAAGTTTATTATTATTTATTTTTATTCTGTCATTTTTTTTAAATGAAAATTCCCGCTTGCGACTAGTTCAGGCTAAGCCACCCCCTTGGCGTGAGTTAGTTATAATTTTTATTTCGATAAGCTAGGTTTCATGGTTTACCACAAATGAAGTTCCCGATGGGCAAAAAAATAAAAACTACTTGGCGACCTATCTATACAACGCTTGCGACTAGCTCAGGATAAACCAACTCCTTAGCCTGAGCTAGTCGCAAGTGTTGTATTTATAGGACACCAAGTAGTTTTTATTTTTTTATCCACTTGAGCGAGTCGTTCGAACATAACCTTGAATTTAATGTTTAAAAAGTCAATATCTTGTTTGTTTCGACAATTGGGAAAAATTGTTTGAAACAAAAATCGTAGACAATTGAATTCGCAACAAGTTTTATTAGAAACGTTTTTTCTTGACTGTTAAAATAAACGAGTTTTTTTTTTTAACTATTTTCTCCCTCATTTTGAAAAATCTTTTCAAACAAAAGCGGTCGAAAATTTCATTCCGAGCGTCCTTTGTTAGAATGAAAACTTTCCTAACTATTAAAATAAGCGAGTTTTCGTTGATTTTCCCGTAAATTTGAACGTTATGTTTTCACAACTCACTTTTTTTTTTACAGCTAGAACAATTTTCCTCAGAAGAACATCTCGCGGAATTCAATTCTGAACGACTTTTATTTGAAACAATTTTTGCAATTCTAAAATTAACTTTCTTATTTTGCAAGTTGCGAAAAATTGTTTCAAACAAAAGTCACTCAGAATTGAATTGCGCGCGATTTTCATTTGGGGAAAATTGTTCTTGTGCAACTTGCTTATTTTGAGAGTTACGAAAAAAACAAATATTAAAGATGAGTATTGGAACAATGTTTCAAATAAATCTTAAAGACTTTCTAATTATTCACAAGATTTTTTTTTGGATAATTTTCTTGCGGCATTAACATTTTGGAATTTAAAAAACGCAGAAACAATGTTTTAAAAAAATTCATTTCTTACATTTTTTTATTTTATTTAATAAACTGAAAATGTGTAATCAAGTGAAAGCCATAACGATTAAATTTTTTTTATTACATGGATTAATTAATTTTTCACATATATTTAGAATAACATTCCAGAAGAAAAATTGAGAGTCGTCCAGGGTTGCTGGAATCCAGTCGTCATAGTGAAAATGGTCCAATTAGGAGTGGACCTCTTCGACACGTCGTATTGCAACTTAATCACGGAGAGATCGTCGGCTTTGGTGTTTTCTTTTGACACGGAAAACCCGCCGGAAGACCAAAAGTTTGAAATTAGTTTACGAAACACGAGGTATATAATATAATTATTTCATTTTCTTCTTTCTGTATCGCCACACGAGTTGGTATTTCTATACTTTTTTTTTTTAGATATGCCGATGATTTTAGTTCTATTATGGAGAACTGCGACTGTCTAGCTTGTACAAAACACACCAGAGCTTACATCCATCATTTAGTCACTGTTCAAGAATTACTAGGACCTTTACTTCTCACAATGTAAGTGCTTTTCGGTTACTTTGTTAGTTTCCTACTAACACTGTATTCTTTTCATGAAACCATTCTATAATATATCGATAAAGGTGATAGATAGCCTTATTAGTTTTATTTTTCTTAATCTCACTAGGGCTTTTGTCCGTGTGTATATTGGGATGCTACTGAAAAGACTTCAAATTTATACGTTTAAATTTATACATGTGTTGTTTAAGTCTTATTTGGTAAATATGAGACAATATGTACACATTGCTGATCCCAGGATATTTATCTGAACATCAACACGGATTTATATATAAAAAAAAAACAGTTTAACAATGCCTCTCTACTTTTCAATGTTAGGTGTGATGTAATATACAGGATGAGTCACTGTTAGAAATTCAGCATTAATTTATTAATATATATATATATATATATATAATCCATAATGGTGGTGTAGGGGAATTTATTAATATAACTTGCTTTATTTATCAATATAAAACATTTTTGTTTGTTTCTTTACTGTCATTTCTCTGTTTCCATGGCCAACTATTTAATTAATTCTTAAAATGTTTTAAAAACAGTATAAAATGTGAAATATAAATATGGACAGTTAAGAAAATATTGTAGTGTAGGGTGCCATTTAAAAAAAAAAAATGACACCAGTTTGCATTGATGGTGGAGGCGCGTTTTATGGCTGAAAAGTTATTGTTAACTTCCAGTCGGTTGGTGACACTGGTGTTTACCTGGGTATTAAGGCCAATACATCCTTACATTAATCTATATTTTATTTATTAATTTCATTAATAGAACTAATTTTAATTTCAGACACAATAATCATCATTTCATGAAATTTTTCGAGAAAATAAGGAAATGCGTGAAAGACGGTACAATCGGAGATTTGGAAGCATTGGTGGAGAGGCAATTCAAGAACCACTTTGAGGGTGGAGCCTGTAAGAAAATTGAAGAAGCTGTGAATTAATGAGAAATCAATGTAAAATTACTACCTTTTTGTTTGTACAGTGTTTTTTTTCTTTTAACAGAAATCGACAAATAAATATACATTTTTTTATTAATTCTGATATTTTAAATATCTTAACATTGGAAGTTCATTCTATGGTAAATACCATATGGTCGACAGAGCTCCAAAGCTAGGGCCAAAATACCCTTCAGAAGAAGAAGAAGAAGATTATAAGGTAAAGTATTTTAATGGATGTATTATTTCACATAACCATAGATCAAAAATTAAGAAAATTTGATCTATGATATAACGATCATCTTATAATCATTCTCTATGATTTTTCAACCTCCCTAAAATCTCATAAGTCTAGCCAACATGAAATACACTTCCTTTTCGCGGCGTTAGATGGCGCGCGCAGACGGGTATTTCAAAAATAGCACATATATGATTATTTATTTATTTAATTGTTAATTAACAACGTATATGTTAAATTTAACATTTTCAGTACGGAATAACCCAGATTATCGGCTTTTATAGTTTTAATAACAAATATGAATAAAACATTAAAAATTTAATTTACTAATAAAATAAAAATTAACACATACTAACAAAAAAAATAGGCAGAAAGACCCCGGGTCGATAGCCATTTGACAATGACAGTCACATGACAAATTGAGAAACGGCTGATTAATTAAAATTTATTCTTAAGAGTAATTTTTTAGACAATTTTAATTTTTACTTTATTGGTAGATTTTTGATTGTTTTATTAATATTTGTTATTTTAACTGCAAAAGCCGATAATCTGGGTTATGGGTACTGAAATTGTTAAATTTAACATATACGTTATTAATTAACGATTAAATAAATAAATAATCATATATGAGCAATTTTTCAAATACATGTCTGCTCGCGCCATCTAACGCCGCGAAAAGAAAGTGCATTTCATGTTGGCTAAACTTGTGAGATTTTAGGGGGTTGAAAATCATAGAGAATGATTAGATGATCGTTATGTCATAGATCAAAATATTATTAATATTTTGATCTATGGTTATGTGAAATTGTTGTTGGCGATTATTAAAGTTTTAAACAAATGTAGTCCATCTAATTTCCAACCACGAAGAGGCCTTCCCCGTTGTTTGCACTGTAACGATAAACGATGACTAATTTAGTATTTCCCTTGCATATAGTGTCTGAATAATAATATTAAAGCAGGAAACTGTAAATTTTAAGAGAATGATTAGAAAATGATCGTTATGTCATAGATCAAAAATTATTAATATTATTATTTAATAATAATATTATTTAATTGGCGGAAAGACCATAGGTCGATAGCCTGTTCAAGCAAGCAAGAAAGAAACAAATGTACCATAAAATATTGTAAATATATGTAAAACAAATAACTTTGAATAAAGATATTGTAGTAGTATTATTTAATAATATTTTGATCTATGGTTATGTGAAATTGTTGTTGGCGATTGTTAAAGTTTTAAACAAATGTAGTCCATCTAATTTCCAACCACGAAGAGGCCTTCCCCGTTGTTTGCACTGTAACGATAAACGATGACTAATTTAGCATTTCCCTTACTTATAGTGCCTGAATAATAATACTAAAGCAGGAAACTGTAAATTTTAAACACGTTTTTATAACCATAAAATTAATCATTACAGATACCTGCAAAAGCCTACAGATAATCACAAAACGAAAATCTGTTTCAATTTAGACCAATTTAAATCGAGATTCCGAGGTTGATCACACGTGACCTCAATTACTACAAGCCGTTAATACCGTAAATTTTGCATTAAAGAATCAAGGCGTTTTATTTTCTAAAAAGGTACTCATATCAGAACCTTGAAATAAAATAACCACAACAAAAACTGATTTAGTTTTCGCATTACATTAGATAAGAACGCGAAACTTTATCATTGGAATGTGAATCATTAAAGGATTGGAATGCACGTGCTACAAGTAAAATCCGCGCAATGTGTCCGTAATCCCCAAACAAATGTCACCTGCTGTTTATCAAATAAAGATAACGCGAATACGTGCGAAAATATTTCGAGACAGCGCGAAACGAAAAAAATAATCGCGTGGGTTTTGTGAATCTTTTAAAAGGAAAAATGTTTCTGTTTAATATAAATAAAGTGTTATTACCAATAAAGGCGCATTATTTCTTGTGGAATTCCGGTGAGTGATAGAATGGTTTACTTAGGATTTATTATTATATTAAATCCTAAATAAGTATATATAATTAAATAAAAAAATGCACAATTTTTCTTTGTTCTTCCTTTATTTTAATAAATCATTATTATAACCATCGACAGCCCTGATGTTTTACAGCTAATTAATTTGCATATTCCAACTTTCAACTGTAGGTTTAAGAATACCCACTGAGCAAAACGGACATATTAATGTTACGCCAATGTTATATTAACGTTTAATGTTGTTTTTAATGTTGATACAATGTTATTTGTGAACATTTTGTTCAGTGGGTACACTTAATATCAATCAGAATAGATTATATTTTGGCGCAAAATCATCCATTAGTGTAATTTGTAATAATTATAATCAACCACCAATAATTTGCGATATCTTTTTTGAATCATTAAAATCCATAGTCGCTTTATGTCAATCAAATAATTAGTTTATTATTATTATTATTTTTATAAAAGAATGCATTTTAATGATTGTTGTTATCTTGTATACAGTAATTGGGAAATCTTTGTTTTCTGTTGGGCAATAAATATAATTATTATTATTACAACACGGAATGCTGATGCAATCTTCCATTGAAGGACAAATAGCTTTCTCAATTTAATAAATATGAATATAAACAGAAATTTAATTTTGTTACTATAAAATAAATCATCATATCAATGAAAATATTTCTTAAATAAGGTACATTATAAAAGAGGAACAGTTTCCTGTAAATTGTTGGAAATGGAAATTTTATTTATTTATTAAATATCGTATAAGAATATTCTTTTTTAAATAAGCTTTATTTAGCAATATGCTATACAATGTAATGATGGAAATTGCTTAATATAATTTCATCATTTTAATCAAATTTGCAAATAAAAAGCCTCAACATAATCTTTTTTTTTTTCAAATTTTTGAAAATTGGCCGAATAATGTAGTAACAGTGTTTGAAAAAAAAATTAAAGAAGTAACGCGAAGAAAGTACGTGGAGATATTGTTTAATTTTGTATATAAAGCATTTTTTTTTGAGTTAATTTTAATTATTTTAAATTATTAATTAATTAATCAAATCCATAGATGTTTATATATCCTAGATGACTAACACGGCGTTGAACAATGATGCATCCGGTGGCTATTTGCTAAGGGGTCGCGTATGGCAGGCGATGTTTAGAGACAGGCGCCTGTTGCACGTGGCACAGTAAAGAAGCAATACAATTTTTGCTTATGTCAGTACTGTGAATCACCATTGCTCTAAGAAGCAATAAAATTAAATAGAAAAGAGTATTCATCCACTTGGTCATAGTTATTAAAAAACAAAAATAAAAATGATTTGAAAATAATTAATAAATATACAAATAATCACATAGACTGTTGATATATGGATTTTCTATTTAAAGATTCTAATGCAATTTTCACTGTTTATGTAAACCAATATTCTCTTTTAAATTAATATATTTTTAAGATTTTATCACTTCCGATTATACCGGAAGTACATACAAGCTTTGCTATTTGAAGTGGAACTTTATATTTTTTTATTGAAAATTTAGATTCTACTTGTTAATTTTTACAAATTTCGTGTAACAATTTTTGAGATTTTTCAATGATTATGAAAATCATCATTTTTTTAGACAGCATTTTAAAGTATTATACTTGAAGATAGAATAAAGTCACAGGATTGCAAATATTCTTATGTAGAAACAGTTTAAAAATATTATTCACCCAGCAAAACGGACATAATAATGTTGCACCAATGTTACATTAACGTTTAATGTTGTTTTTAATTTGATGCAACGTTATTTGTGAACATTTTATTCAGTGGGCAGTGTGTCTCAAATTAACAGCAAAGTCTAGTAAATTTAACACAGGGTGGCGCAATATTGCCGTGAAGTCCAATATATGTTTTTCGAAAAAAAAAAAAAAAAAAAAATACGAGTATAAAAGGTACTTAAATAATTTCTAGCCACTGTTGACCGTCACATTTTAAAATTCGTGATATATTTTTATAATGATTTTCGATTCTACTTTTTTTAGGTCGATTTTTTTATTTTAAAAGTTACAAACAAATGAAAGTTGAAATCGAAAAAAAAAAAATGTTTGTTTAACACCTTATATTGCAAACATTAAAAACGAAATAGATATTCTAAAGACGCTATACAATTGGAAAAATACTTAATAATAATAGGTATAGTCGTTTTTCTGTCAGAATATTTTTTGTATGCAGGGTAAAGCAATATGCAAAATGATTTTTTTCTATTTTCACTTAGATGGAACACCCTATATTTGTGTATGCCATTTCAAAATGAAAATGGGCCTGACCATTTTTGAGATATCTAAAATCAAAATGCAAATATGCAAATTTTTATTATTTAGTTGTCAATGTTACTTAATAATATCATATTTAATAAGTAAAGTACATTTTACGTTATTTTTGTAACACTGTTACTGTTAGACATACTTCTTCAATAAAAAATACTTTAGTTATTAGAAACAAAAAATATATTTTGGTCATTCTAAAAATATTTTAAATATTCTTATATGCTTATTAAAATTATTTTTTAAATAATTTATGTAGGCTGCAAAACAGAAGGTGTACTAACAAGCCTAATAAAATAATTCAATACTTGAATCTTAATATTTTGTTAATATTAAAATTGTCCTCCATTAAAATGTCTATATATGTAATTAACGTATTCATATAAAATATTTCTATTGAATAACATTTAAAACGTTTAGATTTTTTCTTCCTTTTAAAATAACTCCTAAAAATTTGTCGACACACTATTATCTTTATATTAAAAATATTTTTAAATGTAGGAAAATATTTACGAATTGCATTTGTATTAGTCATAGCCTAATTAATTATAGACTACAAGTGAAACATTCAATTTTGTACTTTGGATTGAAATTGTTAAAAAAAGGTAATATATAGAAGTATAGTTTGTTATACAACAATGGAAGAACAAACAATTTCCCATCGAAATTTCATAAATAATATAGGATGTTCCATTTAAATAAATAAAAAAAAAACAGTTTGCGCATTGTTTCATCCTGTATATAAAATTTGCTTTATGATAAAAAACTACTTTTCTTTCAATTATTAAGCATTTTTTCAATTATATTGCGTTGGCAGAAAATTTAATTATGCAAATTCCTGCTTCCCAGTTCATTTTGGAGAAAAGCTGAATGAATTGAAATGTTGTTGAAATTTAAAAATCTAAGAAAAACTATACTTCATTAATTTTTAAAATGGGCGCATAATCATAAATAATTAATAAATATTGATTAAATTACATTGCCCATGACTTATGAAAAAAATCCATGTTGAATTGCAATTATAGAAATATCAAAAGTGATGATGATTTTAATTTAATGGGTTCTTTAATATGAAAGTTATCGCTAATGCAATTTGATTATGTGATAATTTGGAAATTTAAAAACATTTATTATTTATTAATTATACAACGATTCAAAAATTTTTAAATTCTGAGCACATTATAATTCTTCTCATCTTTTCTAAAATTTGCAAAACATTACATGTTCATTTTTGAAAAGAACTTAACGAATTAAAATATGTTTAGAATTTTAAAATATGTCTAAATTTATGTTCAATTTTATATTCGATTTACTTTTTTGTAGCTAAACCACTCATGATTTATTACAAATGACTACATAGCCAATCAGCATTAAGAACGACGAGAGAGAAAATACTTTTAAAGATGTACTATTCATTGCTCAGACTATAGGCGGATTTGATGAAATTAGTTTGAAGAATGAATGGACATTTTTGTATGGAGATTTTACATTTGATGAGAAACAAAGCCTAGCGGCGTGCAATTTTAATCAAATGTGGAAATTAATTTTGTCAGTGTCACTGAATAATGATGTTAAATATCCGTCATTAAAAGCATTATTATCAGCTATAAGATCATTGCCAAACTCTGATTCCGATGCCGAAAGAGTATTTTCAGTTCTAACTAACGTGACAACAAATAAGCAGACAGCACTTTCTACCGAAAGAATTTACAGAGAATATTTTCATGTATTGATTTTTCAATATTTGCTATTTTTTATAATATTTCTTATAATTTCAATAACATTGTTTATCAATTAAATAAAACACTTTAAATTTTGTTTGTGTAACACTAAAATTAATTTATTGTGACAATGGATTCAACATAGTATATAAAGAAAAAAAAAATAGATTCAACAATTTACTCTTGTCATTATCGATAATCACTAGTATAAATTGTTGAAACTATTGTCACAATAAATTAATTTTATTGTTATACAAAGTTTAGAGTGTTTTATTTAATTTATTTAATAAACAAAAAAATACAGGATTTTTTTAGAAAAATGGAAAATGTTAAGAAAATATTTATTTTTAATAAAAACGATTAATCTAAAATTCTAACAATGCGATTTCAATGTAAAAGTAATTTAAAAATAATCGGGAAAATGGTACACCCTGTATATTTATTTTTTTAGCTTATAAAACATTAAGAAGTACATAAAGTAGAATTTTTTCATGATATTTGGATTTTTTTAAAGTAAAAATTTTTCTGATATGAAAATATCGAAAATCAAACGGAACGTTTTACCGGTTTCGCTCTGCCGATGGAACAATTTGCTGAATAAATGGACAAAAATGCAAATCATCATTAAAAACGAGTGAATGTTTATTTACATTGGGAGGATTCATACATTCACACGGTTCTCCGTTGATTTCCTAACGATGCATGAAGAATTAGCGTACGTCCTCTAATCGTGCATTTCACACAGTTTCTCTCTTTCTTTCACGACTACCGCCGATCGTGTGAAAAACGGTGGTGGAAGTTACTAACCCGTGTTTAATATGGAAGCTCTGTTGTAACCTATTTAAGTAGTATTTATTATTTGCTATTAGAGCTTCATTGTTTATTTTCAGATTGTTATTTATTTCCTTTAATTGAGTAACCAATTGTGTTAAAGTTTTGACTTGTTCTTGTAGTGAAATAATTAGATAGTTGTTACTCTCTTCTAAATTGTTTGTAGTAATGTGATTTGCCTGTATATCCCTTTTCCCCTTCAAGAAATATCCTGGGTGGAAGGTTGCAAAGCAGATACAACACTCAACACTATCTCTCACTATCACTCTTTTACAGTGTTTATAGTTCTTATCTTCACTTTCTTTTTCACAGAGCTCTTCACATTTAGCCATCTTGCTATTTTTTTATAGTTATATTTCTTTAAATTCTGACATCGATTGGGTAGCCGGATGCGAAGTTATGATTTTTTTTAGTATAACGCCATTTTCTATATTGAAGGAGTTATTTAAGAATAATCAACATTGAGGATTGAAAAATTTTAAATTTTCGGAATCTTAGTTTCAAAATATACTCTATGCCATAGTATACTTTATTTTAACCAAACATGAATTTATTTATTTGCTCAAAAATATGTGAAAACCACGTGCCTTCAAAATAACACACTGCGCTGTGTAACGGGAAAAGAAATAAATGAAAAGAATATTTTCTCATTCCGATTTCCACCAATCAAATAAAATCCTGCATGCCCTTTTTAAACATATGTGCAATCTGAAATGAATCAATCAATATTTCGTTTATAGAATATTTTTCTTTTTTGTGTTTGTTCGTATTTCAGGGACAGCACCGATAACGCCCTTTCTACCGGTTTACACTAAATATCTTGGTTTTTCAAGCTTCGTCACCGGCGTTATTTTCACCGTTCTGCCGTTCGCCGGGATCCTGGGGAAGCCCACCGTGGGATGGATCGCGGACAAGTTCAAATGCCAGAAGAAGGTGTTCTCCTTCGCCGTCGTTCTCACGATGGCCAGCTTTATTGGGATTTTGTATTCGCCGGGGATACGAAACGGAGAAACTTGCGGGTTGAGAGGCTTCGAGGAAAATATCGGTGGGATTTATGAAATCGGGAATGGATACAATTCGAGTTCTTGTGAGGTGAATTCGGTGCATGTAAAATGTATACGGTGTTAGTCAAAGTTACTTAAATAATTCTCAAACTGTAAGAAATAATAATAATAATAATCTTGTAAATAAAACACTTTTTAAACTTTGTTTAACTGTGTTAAACAATGTTTTAAAAAGTTAACGCCTACAACACAAAACACTTAATAATAATAAACATCAACATAGAATATAATGCAACATTTTGAATCGAAAATATTTAATGCAAAAAAATAAAATTAAAATAAAAGTTAATATAAGGCTATATGCAGACAAGTGTTTCGGGATTGTATCCCTCGTCAGTACAGCTTAGCCTTATATAATTGCAAAGTTGTTAATTAAATTAATTAAAACGCGCTGTCACCTCTGATCAACACAGAATAATAAGGATTCACGGTCGTCTATTTTGCAGACCCGAATTGTTGAATGACACGTGAAATTATACAAAAGATGGCGCTTTGTACTATCTTTCCAAATTTAAATTGTTGACGATGCCATTTATAAATTAAATGAAAGATGGCGCTTTGTGCTATCTCTCCAATTATTTATTGATTTAAATCATAATTAGTAATTTAATGTATAACGCATTCGTTTCTTTATAGGATATGTGCGTTTTCCACACAACAAATAGCACACAAATCCATTCTGATTCAGAAAAATCGAAAACGACTTACGTTTACGGCGAATCAAGTTTTGCACCGGAATCCGGAATAAAGTGTGTCGATGTTTTCAATTCGAAGAACCGGAATGAAACGTACACAATCTGCGGAAAGGGATGCGACATTCAGAACTTCCAGGAGACCTACAGCGTCTACGCGGATTATCCGTTTTGGATCTACTTAATCCTGATGATGATTGCTTGGCTGGGACAGGCGATAGTCGTCAGCACTTCGGACACGATATGTTTCGAAATGCTCGGTTGGTAATTGTGTAAACAAATTTTCTATCGAAAATAGATGTGACCCATTAGCGCACAAATTTTTAAAAATTAAGAATAAACTTTTTTTTTTGGTGAAACCTTTCAAAGTTAAATAATATTAAATTATAAGAATTTATCTTCAATTTGATTCTCATTAATCACTTGGTAAAACATTTGAGTAATATTAGGAACTATTGACTAAGTTACTCTTGACTTGTTTTACACACGTTTTGCGTGTAAAATATTGACTAAGTTACTCTTGGCTTGTTTTACACACGTTTTGCGTATAAAACAAACCAAGTGTAACTTAGTCAATAATTCCTAATATTATAAGAATTTAATTATTGCTTATTTAGATTATACCTAACGAGCCTTCAATGCTACTTTCTGTCACAGTAATTAACTAATTGAAGACTTAAACACATTGGCTGCCAACAAGTTTTTTGTAAATGCCGAAACAAGTTTTTTTCCTTTTAAGTTTTATTTTATAAAATGACTAAGAATACGCTTATTTAATTCATTTTGATCCATTTTTTTAAACGAAATTATATTTTTTTTATGTGTCATTTACCTGTGACTGACAAAGTTCCAATGACAAAAAATATGCTTCTCATCCTGTCAAGCAATTAGCCAGTCACGTGTCTTACTCTCACAAACATTTTCTCTAACAAATTCAAAAACCAATCAAACAGTAATTTGGCGTCAGTAAGAATGACAGCGCTAAATATATTAAGTTTAAACTACGTATTTACTGTCAGTCACCGGTGACTCACATAGCCCCATCGTAATACTTCAGTGTCAGTCGCCGGTGACCGTCAAAGCGGTCAACGTGTTAATGCCACTTTATGACCCAGTCATTGCTTAATTTCGACATTAATATCATTTTCTGTCATAGTTATTGACTAATTTTGACTTTAATGTCACTTTGTGTCACATTTATTGACTAATTTAAACTTTAATGTCATTGTTATTTTCTAATTTTGACTTTAATGTCATTTTCTGACATCGTTATTTATTAATTTTAACTTTAATGTCACTTTGTGTCACATTTATTGCCCAATTTAAACTTTAATGTCATTTTCTGGCATTGTTATTTTCTAATTTAAACTTTAATGTCACTTTCTGATATCGTTATTGACTAATTTTGACTTTAATGTCACTTTATGCCACAGTCATTGCTTAATTTCAAATTTAATGTCTCTCTCTGACATCTCTATTGACTAAATTTGACTTTAATGTCACTTTGTGTCACATTTATTGCCTAATTTAAACTGTAATGTCCCCTTCAGGCATCGTTATTGACTAATTTTGACTTTAATGTCACTTTGTGTAACAGTCATTGCTTAATTTTAAATTTAATGTCTTTCTCTGACATCTCTATTGACTAATTTTGACTTTAATGTCACTTTGTGTAACAGTCATTGCTTAATTTTAAATTTAATGTCTCTCTCTGACATCTCTATTGACTGATTTTGACAATGTCACTTTGTGTCACATTTATTGCCTAATTTAAACTGTAATGTCCCCTTCAGGCATCGTTATTGACTAATTTTGACTTTAATGTCACTTTGTGTAACAGTCATTGCTTAATTTTAAATTTAATGTCTCTCTCTGACATCTCTATTGACTGATTTTGACTTTAATGTAACTTTGTGTCACATTTATTGCCTAATTTAAACTGTAATGTCCCCTTCAGGCATCGTTATTGACTAATTTTGACTTTAATGTCACTTTGTGTAACAGTCATTGCTTAATTTTAAATTTAATGTCTCTCTCTGACTCTCTATTGACTAATTTTGACTTTAATGTCACTTTGTGTCACATTTATTGCCTAATTTAAACTGAAATGTCCCCTTCAGGCATCGTTATTGACTAATTTTTACTTTAATGTCATTTTGTATCACAGTAATTGCTTAATTTAAACTTTAATGTCTCTCTCTGACATTTCTATTGACTAATTTTGACTTTAATGTCACTTCGTATCACATTTATTGCCTAATTTAAACTGTAATGTCCTTTACAGGCATCGTTATTGACTAATTTTGACTTTAATGTCATTTTGTGTCACAGTCATGGCTTAATTTAAACATAAAGTGACATTTATGGCATCTCTATTGACTAATTTTGACTTTAATGTCACTTTTTGGCATCGTTATTGACTAATTTTCACTTTAATGTCATTTTGTGTCAAAATTAGTCAATAGCAATGCCAGAAAGTGACATAAAAATTTAAATTAGGCAATGATTGTGATACAAAGTGACATCAAAGTCAAAATTAGTCAATAACGATGCCAGAAAGTGACATTAAAGTTTAAATTAAGCAATGACTGTGACGCAACGTGACATTAAAGTCAAAAATTAAAGTTTAATGTCAAATTTTGGTTTAGTTATTAATTAATTTCAAGTTAAATGGCACTTTATGGCATTGTTATTGATTACTTTTGACTTTAATGTCACTTTGTGTCGCATTCATTGTCTAATTTACACTTTAATGTCTCTTTCTGGCATCTTTATTGACTAATTTTGACTTTGTGTCATAGCCATTCCTTAATTTAAACTTTAATGTCACTTTCTGGAATTTCATTGACTAATTTCGAGTTTGATGTTACTTTATGTCACATCCATTGCCAAATTTAAATTTTTATATCACTTTCTGGTATTTTTATTGACAAATTTCAACTTTAATGTCAAATTTTGGTATCGTTATTGATTAATTTTGACTTTAATGTCACTTTTTGGCATCGTTATTGACTAATTTTCACTTTAATTTCATTTTGTGTCAAAATTAGTCAATAGCAATGCCAGAAAGTGACATAAAAATTTAAATTAGGCAATGATTGTGATACAAAGTGACATCAAAGTCAAAATTAGTCAATAACGATGCCAGAAAGTGACATTAAGGTTTAAATTAAGCAATGACTGTGACGCAACGTGACATTAAAGTCAAAAATTAAAGTTTAATGTCAAATTTTGGTTTAGTTATTAATTAATTTCAAGTTAAATAGCACGTTATGGCATTGTTATTGATTACTTCTGACTTTAATGTCACTTTGTGTCACATTCATTGCCTAATTTAAACTTTAATGTCTCTTTCTGGCATCTTTATTGACTAATTTTGACTTTGTATCACAGTCATTGCTTAATTTAAACTTTAATGTCACTTTCTGGAATTTCATTGACTAATTTCGAGTTTGATGTTACTTTATGTCACATCCATTGCCAAATTTAAATTTTTATATCACTTTCTGGTATTTTTATTGACCAATTTCAACTTTAATGTCATTTTGTGTCACATTCATTGCCTAGTTGAAACTTTAATGTCACTTTTTGGCATCGTTATTGATTAATTTTGACTTTAATGTCACTTTATGTCACAGACATTGCCTAATTTAAACTTTAATGTCACCTTTTGGCATCTTTATTGATTAATTTTGACTTTAATGTCACTTTGTGTCACAGACATTGCCTAATTTAAACTTTAATGTCACTTTTTGGCATCGTTATTGATTAATTTTGACTTTAATGTTACTTTGTATCACAGACATTGCCAAATTTAAACTTTAATGTCACATTATGGTGTAGTTATTGACTAATTTGTTATTTTATGGTATAGTTAATGACTAATTTTAACTTTAATATCACCTTGTGTCATAGTCATTGCCTAATTTCGACTTTAATGTTACTTTCTGGCTTTCAACTTTAATGTCACGTCGTGCCACAGTAATTGCCTAATTTGGTCTTTAATGTCTTTAGACTTTATGTTACAGTTATCGACTAATTGAAGATTTTAATTCCACTTTGTGTAACAGTCACTGCATTATTTTGACTTTAATGTCACTTCAGCTTTAGTTATTGACCAATTGCGACTTTAATGGTACTTTCAGCCACAGCTATTGACTAATTCAAGACGTCAATGTCACTATGGCACAACAGTCATTGCCTAATTTCGACGTTAATGTCACTTTTTGACTTAGTTATTGATTAATTTCGACTTTAATGTCACTTTCTCCTGTAGTTATTGATTAATTTCGACTTTAATGTCACATTGAGCCACAGTTATCCACTTCATTTAATTCTTTAAGCACAACTTACAAAATATATACTCGTTAGTTTGATATGAACACATTCTGAAAACCGCTATTGTTAATGAGGTAATGGCAGAGTTCACAAACATTCTTTTTTTTTCAGGTTGTTTGCTTTGTAGATTTTCCATGTTTTTGAAAAAAAAATCGGTATATACACTCACATGTTCTTATATATTTTTATAAACATACTATAAAACTGTATATTTCAATCTAAAGTAGATAAATATTAATTCTTTATACAAGTTATGAAAACAATTTCAGTATGGTCAAATATCGTGAGAAATACATATGCAATCGCAAAATTATTTCATTCCAACTTCTCCTAGGGTAGACGAGGGTTTTAGAATGACACCCTTAAATGGTAACCCACACTTTTTACTTTCCCCGTGTATTATCATAATAACAAGAGAAACTGTATTAAGTTACAAAATGAACTAACTTAATCGTAATGTACCGTAAAAACTTAAGTACAAGAAAATTTTCACTAAAAATTAACTCAACATAAATAACGAGAAAACTAAATGCGATAATATAAACAGCTTTTTCCTAGTAGGAATGTTAATGTGCAAACTATTTAAAATTATAAATGCGTTTTTTTAAGTAAAATTATTTCTTAATTTTGACTTTAATGTCACTTTCTGTCATAGTTATTATTTCCTCGCATTGAGGCTTATAAAAAAAACATGAAAAGAGTACGTTTTTCTATTTTTTATTATTTACTTTATTATACTTTAAATTTCCTGAAAATCCTTGTAGAATATATTTTCTAAAAATTTGAATACTTCGAATGATCAATATTGGTTCAATATAATCAAAATTTTAACTTTGTCGTAAGCACATTTTTTTCCTTGTGTCGAACAAAAGTTATTATCAATCACTTTTGTGTTGATATATTTTTTTAGTAATAGTTTTAACAACCTTGACGTGTCATTATCAAAACAAAAGTTATTATTTGATTACCAATCAAAACAAAAGTGGTTATCAATCACTTGCGTTTTGACACTCTACGAAACTATAGTCAACAATAAATAATCCGAGTTACACAAATGAAAGTAAAATTTAAATAGAAAAGAGTATTCATTCACTTGGTCACAATTATTTAAATAAATTAAATAAAAATGCCTGACGCACTAACGGGCAACAAGGGATAGCAGAAGAAGAGGAAGAAATAAAAATGATTTGAAAATAATTAATAAATTATTTCCATATTTAGCTCTTTAACTTACGTTACGTAAGTACTTTAAACAAATGCACATTAAAACAACTATTTCCCAGGTAAATACTCACGCCGGACATTGAGCTACATAATGTCAATGTTCGGCGGGGTATTTGCCCCTCTTGCTTTTACTGCTTTTACGGAGATATTTTCCATTTGTAAGTAAATTTATTTGAACAGGTGATAAACCGAATTTATATGGAAAACAGAGGTGTTTCGGTTCGTTGGGTTGGGGGCTGTTTTCCGTTTTCGCTGGGATTATTCTGGACACCGGGAGCGGAGGAGAGCCGAATTACACGGCCGCCTTTTATTTCGGGGTCGCAATATTGGCATTGGATTTTCTAGCAGCGCTCAGTATTAAGGTAAGATAATTAATTAATTTCTTTCAATTTTTTGTTTTGTTTTTGATTGAGTCTAATAAAAATAATTATTTTAAATTAAATAAAAATAATTAGGCGGAAAGATATATATACAAACTTCTTTATTCAGACAACATCATTACATAATCGTATATATACATTTATATTTAAATAAGAAAACAAATATTGTATTAGTCTGTCGGGCTATCGACCTGGAGCCTTTCTGTCCTCGGAAAGATATTTATTTAATATTTTTTGCTTGCTAATAAAGATTATTATTATTAAAAATCACCTCACACTGAGAATTAGTAATATAAGGATGTTATATAAGACTAAATAAAAATTATTAAAAATAATTGCAGGCTGAAAGACCTCTGGTCGATAGCTATTTCGCAATGTCGTTCTATACAGGGTGTTTCAAATTTGAGCCTCAACATGGGGATATCGCTTATTGAAAGAGATAGACAGTGGGTTTTAAATGTTGACTCACGTCACATAAGTACTTTATAAGAAACATCCATTGAAACAACTACTTTACGGGCAAATACGCCATCAGACATGGAACTACATAACGAATACTTGATATTATTTTCAATTTTCAGTACGAACAAAAATTCACTTCATCCCACATAATCCTCGACGTTCTGCAACTTATGAAGAACCCCAAGACGATAATCTTCACAATACTGTGCGTCTTCATGGGAATGTGCACCGGGCTGCTGTGGAACTTCCTTTTTTGGTTGGTGGAAGAAATAAGCGGCGAACAAGACTGGGTGAAAACTTTGGAAGGTACGATGATGGCGATACAATGCTTGGTCGGGGAGCTGCCCATATTTTTCGTCTCCGGTTGGATTTTGAAAAAGCTCGGCCACGTGAACACCATGTCGTTGATTTTGTTCACTCTCGGCTTTCGATTCGTCTTGTATTCTGTAATCGAAAATCCGTGGTATTTGCTGCCGGTGGAATTTCTCAACGGGATTACGTTCGGATTGTTTTATGCTTGCATGACGAGTTACGCAAGTGTGGTTGCTCCGATTGGTACATCAACTACAGTTCAAGTAAGTGCTATGTAAATAATCTTTCCTCTTTTGCCTTTCAGCTTTTAAGTAAAGTAAATACTAATTAAAACAAAAAAAAAATGCAAATAGTGAGAGACAACAATAAGAAAAAAAAAATAGCACCTAACTGTTAAATTATCAATTTTGTGCTCCATCTTTTCCAATATAGAAATAATAATATGGCCATATGTTTTCGAGATGCCATATCACCTTCACTTCCAGATGTCATACAATTTTATCACAAGTGGGTCAGCGTGACGGGGTTATTTAGTAAAACGGTGTTTACCTAGTCATACGAAACAACTACACAACTTTCTTCCACCACCAACTCCCCGATTCCATAAATCTCATGGACCTTCTCTATCATCCTTTGTCAGTAAATATATTTTCCCATGATCGAGTAAATCCTAGAGATTGCTGAGCATGGGAAAGTTGACGCGAAGTGGAAGCAACGATATACGGTTGCTTCCACTTCGTGTGAATAGATCTGATTCGCTACAATATGGCGAAATATTTGAATTGACATTGGATATATGAAAAACTACAACAACTTCAGACAATTTATTGTTCTCATTTTTTTACTTTCATACATGTTAATAGTATATGATCGAAAACTGTTCACCTTTATAGTGCTTAGAATTTTTTTTTTTCAAAAAAATGATGTTGGCAATAAAAGTAACCATACACTCTATATGTTATACTAATAAATGTAATTGATAAATAATGACACATATGTGGCTGACAGTCTTTTAATCATTAATTAACCATAAATGTATTACTTTGTACCATATATTGAATTTATGTCATAATCTTTTTTTTGACACATATTTGTTTTCGTTAACTGCTATAAGTTATGTCATTGTAACAAAATGAAGAATTTGTTTTGATAAATAATGACACTTAACCTCTAAATCACTGTATATCACTATTATTGCCTAATTTCGACTTCAAGGTGTCTTTTGTTGCCTAATTTTCACTGCAATATCACTGTATATCACTATTATTGCCTAAATTCGCTTTCTAAATCACCATATATCATTATTATTGCCTAATTTTTAATTTAATGTGACTCTTGTTGCCTAATATTTGCTTCAAAATCGCTGTATTATAGTTTAAATTCGACTTCTAAATCACTGTATATCACTATATTGCCTAATTTCGATTAACAGGTGACTTTTATTAACTAATTTTTACTTACATGATATTTTACGTCACTATTATTGCCTAATTTAGAATTTAATTTGACTCTTGTTGCCTAATTTTCACTTCAATGTCATTATACGTCACTATTGTTGCCTAAATTCTACTTCTAAATCACTGTATATCACTATTATTGCCTAATTTCGATTTCAAGGAGACTCTTTTTGCCTAATTTTTACTTCAATATACGTTACTATTATTGTCTAATTTCGATTTTAATGTGATTCTTGTTGCATAACTTTCATTTAAAAATCACTATTCATCACTATTTTTTATCTAATTTCAATTTTAATATGACTCTTGATGCCTAATTTATATTTTAAATTAACTCTTGTTGCCTAATTTTCACTTCAACGTCACTGTACGTCACTATAATTGCCTAAATATGATTTATAACCGTGAATCACTATTATTGCCTAATTTCTATTTTAAGGCGACTGTTCTTGTCTAAGTTTAACTTTAATGTCATTTTACGTTATTCTTATTGCCTAATTTCGACTTTTAAATCACCGTATATCATATCAATTGCTTAATTTCGACTGTGGAGTCACTTTTTTTGCCTAATTTTCAATTCAGCGTATATGGCATTTAATGTAACATAAATTCTAAAATGATTCGTGTATTGAAGAAAAAAAATGGCATATTTTCTACACTGTACATCATTTCGTCAATTTGCGACATAATTTTCACTGAATATCACTATAGTTGCCTAATTTTGATTTTAAGATAACTATTGTTTTCCAATTTTCACTTCAACGTTACTGTACGTCATTCTTATTGCCTAAATCCGACTTCTAAATCACTGTGCATGACTCTTATTCCTTAATTTCGACTCTAAAGTTGCCTAATTTTGATTTAAAAGTCAGCATATATGGCATTTTGCCTAACATCAATTACAAAATCATGTGTATGCCTAATTTTTACTTCAATATCACTGCATATTCTATTTTTGCTTAATTTTGATTTTAATGTGACTCTTTTTGCCTAATATTTCAAAGTCCTATACGTGACTATACGTGTTAAACTTTAATGTTAAGATAATTCTTTTTGGCCAATTTTCACTGCAATGTTATTGTACGTCACTAGTTTTGTCTAAATTTGATTTTTAAATTACTGTATATCACTTCTATTGCCTAATTTCGACTGTGAAGTCACAGTTTCTGCCTAATTTTTATTTAAAAGTCAGCGTATATTGCATTTTGCTTATTATCAATTCTGAAACCTTAGGTATTGCCTAATTTTTACTTCAATATCACCCTATATCACTGACTTAAAAGTTAGCGCATATAGAATTTTGCCTAACTAAAATCACATGCATTGCCTAATTTTTACTTCAATGTCACTGTATATCATTATTATTACCTAATTTTGTCAATTTGTGACAAAATTATTATTCAAATATCACTGAATATCACCATTATTGCTTCATTTCGATTTCAAGGCGACTCCTATTGCCTAATTTTTACTTAAATATCACTACTCGTCATTATTATTGCGTAATAACGTACACGTTAAACGTAACATTTCCCATAGGATTTATTGTATTTTTCTTTCATACATGTCAATAGTATATGATCGAAAACTTTTCTCCTCTATAGTGCTTAGAATTCTTTTATTAAAAAAAAAGATGTTGGAAATAAAAGTAACCACACACTCTATATGGTGCCAACCTGCTAAATAAAGTACCAAATAATCAAAGCACTCTAGATGAGAAAAATCAGTTAGATTACTTTTAAAGAAGCATTTAATTAACATCTTAAAAAACTACAATAATTCCTTTTTTTATAATTTAAGGGAAGTGTTGGGGCCTTATTCGAGATCGGCGTGAGTTTGGGCAGCTTCTTGGGTGGCCTCTTCTACGATAAATACGGTGGTCCGATGACGTTCCGCATTTTTGGAATATCCGCTCTAATCGCTGGAATTTTGCACGTTTTGGCTCATTGCTTAACAAATGGCGACCAAGAAAAAACGAAAAATGAACCCACATAAATTACACCAAGAAGAATCTGATTGTTTAGTTTATCAATAATTTGTAAATGAAAAAATATTAATTTTTATTTAATGTTTTATTTAAGCCTGTTTTAATCCTTATTTCATCGCAATGTGTTGATGAAATATGCCAATACAATTTTTTTTAACAAATAACGAATGGAGATTATCTCAAATTATTATTTATTTATTTATTTAGTCTTATATAACATCGTTATATGTTCCTCTCTACTTTTCAGTGTGAGACTATTGACTTTAAATTTTGTATAACACTTAATAACAGTATTTTATTTAATTTATCAAATAAATGTTAACCTATTCATAAAAATGTACAATAATCCTTACATTTTGATCATCTCTGGAAATTCAATTAAATAGAAGCTCGCTGGCATTTTCTGACAGTCTAAAATTGTTATAGAAGCACTTAAGGGTACGATGCCCTGCTCTGACTGGCTGCTAGGCTACCAGGCAGGTTATATCCGTAACCCACTACTGAACGTGGTCATGTCTCACTGGTAGTGGGTGAAAGAGGGTCTGTGCTTAATCGCATGGACCAAGTGAAAGGAGAGCCACAATAAAAAACTCCTCAAGCTAAGGTGGAACAGCATAGGCAGATAGCTGCGTGGCTAAGGGGAAGCTTAGTCTTAAATATGCGAACTCCGGATACCAGGCGACCTTCGGTTTCAACTAGCCTTCCTGTGGTATGCGGGGCTCTACTGCAGGTGACCGGTTATTTCCCTAGCTTCTCGTGGGACTAACTATGGACCAAGAAAAAATTGTAATTAAAAGGGCTCGTCTCCCTTAAAAGACAATCCTTTGGCCATAGAGGTCGAGACCCCTGTAACGGGAGAGGTGTCACCGCCAGAGACCGACAGGGAGGAGGCACTCCTGGCCAGCAGTGAGGAAGAGGCCGGGCAAAAGCCCAAAGGTCTCCAATCACCCACTCCTCGTCTAAGCGGAGCCGCAAAGAAGAGGTTTAAATACCTCATCAAACAAGGCATGACGCGAGAAGAGGCAACGCAAAAGGCCCTCGAGTCTATCGGTCCAGCGCGGAAGCAAAAGACCGTTCGGACGACAGTACGCCGAAGGGTAAGCCGACCAAGCGTGTTAAGGGGAGTGCACATACCCCCACTTTCACGAGCGGCACGTTACCACTCAAGCGGGTGCAGGGACAAACTAAGGCCACCACAAGCGCAGGTGACGTCACTACGGGGAAGCATAACCCCCTCAATAAGGCTTCCTACAGTCAGGCCGTGGAAGGACTGAAGGTAGGAATTCTAGCACAGGACTATCCTGCTACCCTCTTGACAGTGGAACAAATAGAGTCCACACTGGAGTGTATCATGGACCTGGTCTTGACAACCGGGAATGAGGAAAATTCCAAATTCCTGGGATTGCACAAATGCCCGGGATGGATTGGGATTACCTGCGGCAACGAAGCCACGGCAACGTGGCTGAAGATGCACCAGGCCGAAATCACACCTTGGGAGGGTGTAGCCCTAAAGGTCGTTGGAGCGGAGAAAATGCCGCACAATGATATCCTAATCGGATACTTCCCTAACAGTCAGGGGTACAGGGACGATCGTATCCTGCAAGTGATTGGGGTCCAGAATGAGTGCGATGCCTCAAACTGGAGGATAATTAGGAGAACGACCGCCGGGCCCACCCAAGAGGTGACTTTCTCAGTGGATGCAACGTCCATAGAGAAATTAAAGGCACGGAGGTTTCTCGTTAGATACAGGTATGGCGAGGTTCAGCTCCGCACGAAGGCGAAGCAGGATAAGCCTGATGAAGGGGCAGGAGTCTCAACCTCCAAAGAGTCCCAGCGCCCGGGCGATACTTCGGAAACATCCGCAACTTCGGAGAGTGACCCGGCGCAATCTAACATCAGAACTGGTTTCATAGAAACCAACAAACCTCCTGGAACGAGTAAGGCTCCTAGTGGGAAACTGACCACAGGACCACTCGAGAAGCAGGCCGATGCGCGCTCTAGGGGCAAGCGAAAGGATGCCAAAGGTGGCGGTCAAACAAAGACCCAAAAATGACGGGTCATTGGAAGTGCCTCCAGATCAACTTGCAGCACTCAAAGGCCGCATCAAGTGCCTTAAGCAGCAGGCTGGCCAGGGGGAAAATCCAAGTGGGGCTAATCTAAGAGCCCTGGATTCATGGAGGAATAATTAAGGGACTGTAGAATCCTTCATACCATCAGGTATACAACCGAATGTGCGACAAGCCAAGGGCCGCCCTGATTTTCAGGAAAGATATTAACTATGCTCCTATTCCAGAGTTCGTCATACAGGACCTTGCAGCGGCGGTTGTGTAAGTGCCGACGACGAAGGGTGGCAAGAGGTAAATTATAATTGCCTCAGCCTACTTTCCGGGCGACGAGGACAATCCGCCGCCGGAGGCAGTCAGGGGCCTCATGGACTGGTGCCGCAGGAATGGGAACCAGGCTATCATGGGCTGCGATGCCAACGCGCACCACACAGTATGGAGCAGCACAGATACAAACAACAGGGGTAAGTACCTTTTTGATTATATATGTTCTGGGGATCTAGACATTTTAAACAGGGGGAACAAACCCACTTTTATAAACCTTGGCCACCGCGTACGGCGCGCAATTAATAAAAAAATGGCGTGTGCTAGCAGAACCATCTATGTCGGACCATCAAACGATTGCATTCGACATAGAGGCTGGGAGCACGGAAATCGCAAAATGCAGAGTGCCACAAAAGATGGACTGGGCACTGTATAGTGCCTACTTGCAGTCTGAACTTCAGGGCCTCCAACACAACATTGCGACCATAGAGGAATTAGAACATGCCTCACTACATTTAAGAGATACCGTCGTAGCAGCCTATGAAGATAGCTGCCCGGTAAACAAGGTAACCTTCTCGAGAAACGTTCCTTGGTGGCCTTGTTCCACCAAGGAACTGGATCGACTTAGGACTTCCACTCGGAAATCCTTTAATAGAGCCAAAAAGACAGGCGACTGGACAGCATATAGACAGGCCTTGACTGAATATAATAAACGGCTCAGGAAGTCTAAACGAGAGGCTTGGAAGGCCTACTGCGAGGGGATTGATAATATGACCCCAGCAAATAGACTTCGGAAGGTCCTATCGAAGGATCATACCAATGCGGTCGGCATCCTCAAAAGAACTGACGGCAGTCATACCAATGATCAACAGGAAAGTTTAGAGCTACTTTTAGGTACTCACTTTCCGGGATCAAAGGTAGTGACTAAAGGCATAGATGCGACTGTCGCCGACCCAGGAGATTATCGCTCCAGTCGGGACAGCCGTTGCTTGGCGGGGAAAATATTCACGCTCAGTAAAATGTCTTGGGCCATTCACAGCTTCAAACCATATAAATCCCCAGGAATGGAATGGATCTTCCCCGCGTTACTCCGACGTGGTTTGGAGTTTACCGCTCCAGGACTTAGGGAGATATACAAAGCAAGCTATGCACTAGGGTACATATCCCGGTCGTGGAGAGAGGCAAAAGTGGTATTTACTCCCAAAATGGGCAATAGGCCTTTAGAAGAGCCTAAATCATATCGACCCATTAGCCTCACATCCTTTCTTCTAAAGACTATGGAGAAAATAATCGACGAACACATAAAGAGTGACTCACTTATCAGAGCACCTCTATATGCCAAGCAATTCGCTTATCAAGCTGGCAAATCTACCGTCGACGCTCTACATCACCTCGTCAAAGAGGCAGAGCAAGCCATTCTACAAAAGGAAATAGCACTCGGAATATTTGTAGACATAGAGGGGGCCTTTGACAACACCTCATCCTATGCAATAAAACGAGCTGCTATTTATAAAGGAATATATCCTT
This sequence comes from Philonthus spinipes, assembly GCA_963082785.1. Lineage (NCBI taxonomy): Eukaryota > Metazoa > Arthropoda > Insecta > Coleoptera > Staphylinidae > Philonthus > Philonthus spinipes. The sequence goes on from OY720311.1 coordinate 12,992,191, forward strand.
CCACGATAAGGTGGGTGGAGTCCATGCTCCGAGGCCGATTGGTATCGGCCTCACTGGCAGGATCCACAGTATCCATGGCTGTAATGGCTGTATCAAAGGGGTGTCCTCAGGGTGGAGTTATGTCCCCCACATTATTGTCAATAGTAGTGGACGATCTCCTTGTTGAACTGTGCAGTAAGGGCTTCACAGTCCAAGGCTACGCAGATGACATAGCAATTATTATCAGAGGTAAGCATGAAGGCTCTCTCACAGACCTAATGCAGCAAGCCCTGAATATCATCAATAACTGGTGTGTTCGGGAAGAACTAAGTATCAATCCTAACAAGACGATCATAGTCCCATTCACGCGTAGAAAGAAGCTGCACATAAAGGCTCCCTCGCTGAATGGCGTACAGATAAATCTCTCCAACGAAGTGAAGTATCTAGGTGTAATCCTGGATACCAAACTGACGTGGAATCAGCATGTCGATAGAATCACGACCAAAGCAACGACATCGTTCTGGGCCTGTCGACGACTAATGGGGAAAACCTGGGGACTGAAGCCCAAAATCACATACTGGCTGTATAGAACGGCAGTGGTACCCATTGTCACCTATGCCGCCCTTGTGTGGTGGCTAAAGAGCCAACAAATAGACACGCAAAAGAAGCTAGGCACGCTTCAACGTTTAGTCTGTCTAGGTATTACAGAGGCCATGCTAACGACCCCCACTGCGGGAATAGAGGCAATCATAGGCCTTCCTCCGCTTCATCTGGTGGTGCAAAAGGAGGAGCTTGTTGCGGCCCTTAGGCTACACCATAGAAATAAAACTCTGCCGGAAGACTGGATAGGACACCTAGAGGTACTGAAGCTAATCGATCCGGCCCTCCTTTCCAAACTAATGGACACTATGCCTAGGAGGCTAGAGTTTGATAGACCGTTTAAGGTGTTGATTGATCCATGAAAACAAACAAATTATTTTATTTTCAAATAATCTTTATTCGAGTCAATTTTTAAATACAACAAATAGAAACCGGCATCGCTGAGCGCCCCATTTAAGCACTCCCCGGGGTTTTGATCTTCATTTGCACCTATATTTCCTCCCTTTTTGGGGCAGCACCTAAAAAGTCGGGCGCTCAACGCAGCCGGTTTCGCGCTGTCAATAAATAAACTTAATTTAAATAAATTCGAGAAAGAAACAAGCAAGCTTAAACATTACAGAAATATCATTCGGTATAAATAAGTTAAGTTAATAATATAATTATGTTTTCTTATACAGTTTTTTTATTATTTCAATAAACAATTCTTTGCACCATTAAAAGCGCCAAATGTTCGTTTCAAGGTTTCGACAATATTCAAATGATTAGATTTTCTAGCGATATCACAATAGTTTAATTTAATAATTTGAAAATTGTCGCGTAATATATATATTTTTTTTGTTTTGTTTTCACAACCATTTAATTTAAACATATGTATATAAAAAAGTTGCTCTTGATGTTTATTTATCTACCTAGATCTCTAGAGATCTATCTAGGTTTTAAAATCGGGATAATTACTACGAAATATTTCGCGATTTTTCGATTTAAACAATTTTATTCGTAACAATTCAAACATAAAATTTCAATTTAATTCGTGTTAATTGAAATATGAAGGAATAACAATTATATAATTTTATAAAATACATAACTTCAAGAAACATACATTATTTCTTGTGGATTAAATGACAATAAATATTTTTTTTAAACGGGTAATTTTTTTGTGTTAATTTGTAGACAAAACAATTTAGTTTTGCCTTTAATTTCGCCTCGCAATTCGCAAAAATTTATTACCCATTTAATAAAAATCAGTTTTTGTCAATTATATATATTTTTTTATTATTCCGATTAAGGAAGGCCTTGTTTTTTTTGGAATTAAACGAAAAAATCGGGGTTTCAGCCTTAATTAGAGTTATATATATATATTAAAATCTTCTCATTAATAGTTCTTAAAAAAGTGACTGTTCTGTGTATATTTCAGCTTTTATTTATAATTCCATTTATTTTTGGTTAATTTTTTTTATAATCAAAACACTGAATGAAGATTTCAGCCTTAGCCACAAAGAAGATTTTAGTTTTAAAATCGTATTTTTTAAAAAGACTGAATGTTTTAAAGAAAATTATTTCATCCTCAAAATCGTATGCTCAAAAAACCAAATTGTTCAAAGAAGAAGATTTCAGCTTTAAAATTATATTTTTAAGAGATTGTTTTAAAAAAAGTAAAGTTAAAATCGATTTTTTTTAAGGACTGTATGGTTTAAAGAAATATATTTAAAATCGTATTTTTTAGAAGATTGCATGGTTGAAAGAAATCGTATGCTCAAAACACTAAATGGTTCAAAGAAGATTTCAGCCTTAAAATTGTATTTTTTTAAAGACTGTATGTTTTTTACGAAAAAGCTTTCAGCCTTAAAATCGTATGCTCGAAACATTAAATGGTTTAAAGAGGATTTCAGCCTTAATATCGTATGTTCAAAAAACACTGAATGGTTCAAAGAAGAAGATTTCAGCCTTAAAGTCGTATGTTTTGGTTATAATTACTTACTTATATAAAAAATATCGTTAAACAACTAAAGGTTTTTTGTTTTATATATATAGGATTATGTACATCTTAACGGAATATTCACGCACGATAACGCGTGGTGAATATTTTATTTGAACAATTGTTTCGCGTAGTACCAAATCTTGAAGAAGTACTCGTCTCTTCGCAGCAGGTTGCCCCGCGCGTACGAGCGGATGTCCGCGTCCATGTTGTGCTCCCTGAGCCAAGACGTCGTCGGTTCTGATATGCTGTAGGAAGTCGGCTCGCGGTCGGTGACTTCCCTGAATTCTTCCTGATCGCCTTCTGCGGATTTATTCGGATTAAAATCATCGGGCATTTTTTGCGGGGGTGTCAACTTACCGATTCCCGGGAGGACTTTGAAGGGCTCGTCGGATTCTAGGGGATCGCTGAGGCCGATTTCGTTCCTCGCGAATATCCTGATGAGGTAGTCGTGGTCTTCCTGGAGATCCCTGATGGTGAATTTGAGCACGCCCTTGGAGACTCTTCCGATTTCCATCCACATGGTCTTCTTGACGTCCCTGATGGCGATGTTGTAGCCTTCGATTGGAGCGCCACCGTCGCTTTCCGGTACGCCCCATTCTATCACGAGGGCGTTCGGGCCGATTGTTCTCATTTCCAGTGGAGCAGTTGGTGGAGTTGGTACAGCTGTATTATAAAAAAAGTATAGTAAATTAAATACATAAAAAACAATATTAATAATCAAGAAAATTTCATATACGCACCAATAAATATTTTCGATAAAAAAGAAACAAATTCTTAACAAAAAAAGTCACTGCAAAATCTTTAATAATTTTCTTTCAAATTTGATTTTGAAGACCAGGCATAGTTCAAAATTTGCTTCTTGCCTAAATTTTGAACTATTAATATTCATTTTACTCCGAGAAATCCGCCTCAACATTTCTACCTCCTCAGTACATGTTTGAGTTCTCGTTGACATAAAGCGTCATTAAAATATTAATTATAATAAATAGAAGAGAGCGATTCCAGTTACACGATTTAGGTTGATATCTTTCACTCTAGATCAAGTTACTGCAATCTTTAACAATTTTCTTTCTAATTTGATTTCATGCTATTTTCAATAAATTTTGCAGCCATAGTTCAACAATTACGGAAGACTTGTTAATTATTGAGGCTTCTACTTTGTTATACATTGTAATTCAATTTTAATAAATGAAACACTTTTTTACTTTGTTTGTATAACTCGCTGCATCGATGCCTCTTTTATCAGGGAACGAGCAGAGGCCTACGAGCTCCAGAAAGGAGGAAAAACTAAGAAGGAAATAGAATTCTATTTTGTGATCAATCACTTCACGAACTCGAAAATATACAGTTAAATAAGAAGGAGGCGAAGGATGAAGCCCACGACCCAGAATCGATGGGACCAGAACGCAAGCTGGATCCGAACCCTGATACACTGCGTGCGACCGTGGATTTAGAGAGGACATAAGCATTTAAATCACCACCTGACCCAGCTCCTGACAGGACACGGGAGTTTTGGAGCAAAAGCAAAGGCGCCATCAGGGAGCTGCGGATATGGAGGACACGGCTCGACACACCCTAATGGAATGCGAGGGCTGGGCTAAAGAGAGGAAAATCTTGAGGAACAAGATAAGAAGAGTAGAAGAAGGCACCATTGTCGACAAGATGCTGGCAAGTGAGGAAGGGTGGAATGCGGTGAGCGTCTACGCACAAACCGTGCTGGGCAGATTGCTGACGGGCTGGAGAGAATGAGAGAGTAGGCCCCTGAAGCAATGCCACGGAAGAGAGGGGGAAGGGTTTTAGTCGGTACCAGAACCCGACACTATCGGCCGTATTAGATTCAAAGGCTCCTGTCTGCTCTTGTACGTCACTATTTTCGCCACTAATTGTCTCTAATTAAAATAAAAAAATCACTTTAAAGTCTATATAATTGCGAGTAATGGACTTTAGAGTTATTTTAAGTAACTCTAATTCTCAAAAAATGACTTTGAAGCCATTATAAGTCTTTATAATTGTCATAAATCGATTTTAAAGTCATTTTAACTTTTTCTAATTGCCAGTTATGGTCTTAAGAGTCATTCTGTCTTTCTTATTGCCAGTAGTGGACTTTAGAGTCATTTTAAGTCATTATAACTGTCAAAAAATGACTTTAGAGTCATTCTAAGTCACTTCAAATGTCAAATAATTACTTTAAAGTCATTTTAAGTTTTTATAATTGCCAGTAATGTACTTTAAGGTGATTCTAAGTCACCCTAACTGTCAAAAAATGACTTTAAAGTCATTATAAGTCTTTATAATTGGCAGAAATTGACTTTAAAGTAATAGTAAGTCACTCTAACTGTCAAAAAATGACATTAAAGTCATTATAATTGGCAGAAATGGACTTTAAAGTAATTCTAAGTCACCCTAACTGTCAAAAATGACTTTAAAGTCATTATAAGTCTTTATAATTGGCAGAAATTGACTTTAAAGTCATTATAAGTCACTCTAATTGTCAAAAAATGACTTTAAAGTCGTTATAAGTCATTATAATTGGCAGAAATTGACCCTAAAGTCATTATAAGTCACTCTAACTGTCAAAAAAATGACATTAAAGTCATTATAATTGGCAGAAATGGACTTTAAAGTAATTCTAAGTCATCCTAACTGTCAAAAAATGACTTTAATGTCATTATAAGTCTTTATAATCGGCAGAAATTGACCTTAGAGTCATTATAAGTCACTCTAACTGTCAAAAAATGACATTAAAGTCATTATAAGTGTTTATAATTGGCAGAAATGGACTTTAAAGTAATTACAATTATAATTCCAGGGAATAGACTATGTCGTCGCAAAGTCAAGGAGATGATTCTCAAAGTTTTTTTGATATTTTCGATTGGGGCTCTGAAAATAATTGACCTAACGGTTTTCACTTTTATCAACTGGCGTAAAAAATGGACATAGTCCGATTTGGCATATCAACATAGGCCATGGCCAATGCGGTTTAATTTTTGGCCTAAATTGACTTTTTTTTAAATTTGCTAATGTAGCATTGATATACTCCCGAATGTCATTTCAAAATGCTCATAGAGTATTTGGCAGAAAGAACCAAAAATGTCCTGCGTCTCTCGAAAAGAGACATTAAAATTGTGGTAGGGTATTGCCCGGTAAGGTATCATCTTCACAAGATGGGCAAGGCTGTGGAAACCATCTGTCGATTATGTGACTCGGCAGAGGAAACCATTCAGCACTTAACATGCACGTGTGTGCATCTTGTTAGTTTCGGGGGATCTGCTCAGACTTCTCAGGAACTACGAACCAAGTTTCTCAAAGACATCCTGGAATACGCTTCTTGTATTTGTTATACGTAATTTCGTTTTTATAACACCATTAATTTCCAAGAGTTAATTATCGGCGAAATATTATTTGATAATTTTAAATGTAGTTCTTAAGCCTTAATTTCTAATGTTTCTTAGTGATGAAGACATGAAATTTCACTTCTCAAAATTTAAATTTTTAATTCGTTTATTATCTTTGTTATTACTGAATCTTTCTACCTTGATTTCGGTAAATTTCGGGAATACTTTTTTTTCTTATACAATCTTGTAGAAAATATATGTCACTTCTACTCAGCCACTAACGAAATTTGTAATCAATATTTTTTTCTTTAAAAATTAAATATGATAACATTATTTAATATTTATTTTTTTTCTTTAAATATTAAATATGATAATATTATTTAATTAAATATTAAAAGAAAAGAAAATATTCATTACAAATTTCGTTAGTATTCAGCCACTAACGAAATTTTTAATCAATACCTATGCCAAAAATGTCCCTCATTTCATCATTCCTTAACTTTAATATCCTTTTAATCATCCTTCCTTTAAAAATAAAAACAAAAAAGACTTATTGATTGATGTATTTATAATTGAAAGATATCAACCAAAATCGTTTGACTCTTGAAGGGTTCTTTAGAAACACTGACTGTAAGATAGAGAAGTCCCAAAAGAAGGAGTTATCTTTAATAAATTGCTCTATTAAAGGTAACTTTTCCTTTTAGGACTTCTGTTTAAAACGTAATAAACTAAAACTTACTAGCATGCGATCTTAGTTGCACGACATCAGTCTGCGCAGCAACACTGAGCCCAACGGAATTCTCAGCGAACACCCTGAAGAGGTAATCGCTCTTCTCCTTCAAATTTTCGAACGTGTACTTCAGCGTGAACGTCTCCAAACTGACGACCTTCTCCCATCTAGGCAAGAACTCCAGCTTCTTCTCGATGACGTAGCCGATTATCTCGCTGCCACCGTTGTTCTCTGGCGGTTCCCAAGTGATCGTGGCGCTTCTGCTGGTCGCTTCCGTGACTTGTAAGTTGAGTGGAGGAGATGGTGGTGCTAGAAATATTAATGATTTTTTATTCTTTATTTAGTAAGGGACAAAAAACAAAAACATAAAAAAAAAAAACAGGTTTGCCGTTTTGATTTTGTGAACAAAATTGGAAAGACAGCACAAAGCGTTGTCTTTCGTTTAATTTATAAGTGGAATCGTCAATAATTTTTTATTCTGTATTTCGTTTGGCACAAAAATAAACGGTTCTGCTATGGACAACATTTAAAGTAGAAAAGATAACACAAAGCGCCATCTTTCATTTAATTTATAAATGGCATCGTCAACAATTTTTATTCTGTATTTAGTTTGGCACAAAAACAAATGGTTGGAAAGATAACACAAAGCGCCATCTTTCGCTTAATTTATAAATGCCATCGACAATAATTCAAATTTGGAAAGTTAACACAAAGCGCCATCTTTCGCTTAATTTATAAATGGCATCGTGAACAATTTTTATTCTCTATTTAGTTTGGCACAAAAAAACAAACAAACGGTTTTGCCGATTTTATTTTATGGACATCATTTAAAGATGGAAAAATAGCATAAAGCGCCATCTTTTGCCTAATTTATAAGTGGCATCGGCAACAATTTCGGTAGACGACGGAGTGTCGTTATTTCATCCACTAAAAAAAGACGAACTTCTCTTATTTATGAGATCAGGAGACGAAATACATTTAATGGAATGTTTCAACCAGCATTCATATACCATTTGGGTAAATGGTGATGGCCATTTCGGTCTTTCGGACCTTATCAAACCAGTGTGTTCCATATGCTAGATGAATGGTTGTTGAAGATTTTATTAAATAAAAAAAAAATAACATACATTTAAAATAATTGAACCGAAATTGCAACAAATTGAATTCGATTCAATTATGTTAGTAATATTTAAAAACTATTTTTTTTTTCTATATTGTAGTTATTTGCGAAAGCTATGGGACTCTTCACTGGACGTTACACAGAGCGTTTTTTTGTCTGTACTTACTGGTATAAGCAATTTTAGCGGGTGGGAAGATGCCAAGCAAGCAATACAAAGTCTCGTCAGTTTTAGCAAAATGATAATCAATTCCTACGAAGGTGGAATTACAAAATGAATTAAAACAATAAAAGAAAAATCGCAGCGAAAACTTACTTATTCTAGAGCCGGCTACCATTGTGTCATCAGGGGCGTAAGGATCGCTGATTCCAACAGCGTTCCTCGCGTAAATCCTGAAGTTGTACCCGTGACCCTTCTCCAGATAATTCACAGGAATGTTCGTTACGTTACCCTTGCTGGCGCCGATTTTTTTGTATTCAGTTTGCTTCGATTCCCGCATTTCGACGATGTATTCCAAAATCGGGCAACCGCCGTCCGAAAGCGACGCTTCCCAGTTGAGCGTGAAGGAAGTCGCGGACATTCCCGAAACCTCAAGCGGTCCTCTCGGGGGAGACGGCCTTTCCTCAATCGATAAATTCGTCGAGCAGCTTATATCCTCCGCCAGACACGTGTATTCCCCGATTTCATCGTACGAACATTTATGGATGATCAATTTATGCACCGTCGTTTCCGAATAGAAGCTGAATCTACTCGATTCGGATATGCTGAGGCTGTTCTTCAACCACTTGACGAGCACTCCGGGGCGGGAGAGTTCGACGACCAACTCAACGTCCACGTTGTTGGGTGTTTTCGTCACCTCGGGGAGCCTCCTGATGAAAGACAGCGTCGGCTCGTAGACGGTCAATTTCGCTTTGCACATTTGCTTCCCGACGTGGCACGAGTAAGTTCCTTGATCAGAAATTTCTGATTTGTAGATTTTCAACTTCTGGCGCTTACCGTCGATTGATAATTGGATGTGTTCTGAGAATTGGATTTCGGTGTCGTTGAAGAACCAGGAAACCAAAGCGTCGCCTTTAGTGAGCTCGATTTCAAAGACGGCTTTCTCGCCGACGTTAACGAATTGGTCCTGCATTTCTGAGATGATTTCTGGCGGAAGCTCAATTACTGTTAAGTCAGCGCATGTTTCCTCATCACCTAAAATACAGGTGTATTCACCCTCATCGTGAATGGAACTCGATCTTATGATCAACCTCCTGATTCCTCCTCTCTTTTCCAGCGCGTATTTCTCAAGACTCGTGTCGATAAACTCGCCGTCTTTCTTCCAAGTCACATTAGCTGAATCCGAGCTGATTTCAACTTCCAAAATAGCAACCTCCCGCTCGGTTGTTTCCATATCCTGCAAACGCTTGATGAACGCTGGTTTTGTCTCCACGATGGAAACACTCGTTTCCGTTTTTTGATTCTTTATAGTGCACTTATAGCTTCCGACATCAACATGCGTCACGTTGTTAATCAGCAATTTATGCAACCTACCATCCTCAATAATAACCCTGTGATCCATTCCGGTAATCTCCTCCTCATTCCTGAACCACTTCGTGGACATCACATGCGAAGTCTCGCACTCCAACACCAAGTCCTCATGCTCGACACTCTCGTAGGACTCCATCAATTTCCTCGTGAATTTCGCGTCGACGTCAACCGTAACCTTCGCACCGTGCGATGTTTTTCCAATCGAGTTACTCGCCACGCATTTGTAATCCCCGGTGTCCTTTTCGTAATCGGCATCCTTGATAATCAGCTCGATATTCTCGCCATCGTATGAGGTGCGTATACGCGGGGATTTCTTGAGAGGAGCGTTGTTTTTCAGCCAGACGACTTCGGGAACTGGATTGCCCGCGACTTTGGCGTATAATCTTACGGTGGACTTTTCTGGCACGTTCTGCTCCTGGAAACGCTCAACGAAGATTGGAGGTTCCGGTTTTGGAGTTGGACATTCTAAGAAGGTAAAAATAAGGTAAGTAAACTATTACGTTCAGTTGTTTCAATTTGGGTTGAGCAACTATGTTTGGTTATAAAAATAAAAAGGCAGAGTTATTGCTTAAAGAAGCTTTATTATAAAAACACACGTTTTGCTTATGAAGCTTTCGTTATCTGCAATTAAAAATATCATTTCACACTTTCATATTAGAAGCTTTCGTTATCTGTAATTAGAAAGATTAGTTCATATTGGAAGCTTTTGTTATCTGAAACTATAAAGATTATTTCATAGGTACATATTAGAAGCTTTCGTTATCTGAAGTTGCAATTATAAAGATTATTTTATATTGGAAGCTTTTGTTATCTGCAATTAAAAAGATTATTTTATATTGGAAGCTTTCGTTATCTCTAATTAGAAAGATTATTTCACAGATTCATATTAGCAGCTTTCGTTATTTGCAATTAGAACGATTATTTCATATTAGAAGTTTTTGTTATTTGAATTATAAAGATTATTTTATATTGGAAGCTTTCGTTATCTCCATTTAGAAAGATTATTTAATAGATTCATAATAGAAGCTTTCGTTATATGCAATTAGAACGATTATTTCATATTGGATCTTTTTGTTATTTGCAATTATAAAGATTATTTTATATTGGAAGCTTTCGTTATCTCCATTTAGAAAGATTATTTAATAGATTCATAATAGAAGCTTTCGTTATCTGCAATTAGAATGATTATTTCATATTGGAAGCTTTTGTTATCTGCGATTATAAGGATTATTTTATATTGGGAGCTTTCGTTATCTCCAATAGAAAGATTATTTCACACTTTTTTTATTAGAAGCTTTCATTATCTGCAATGAGATAGATTATTTCATATTGGAAGCTTTCGTTATTTCAAATGAGAAATATTTATTTCACATTTACACATTAAAAACGTTCGTTATCTCCAATTTAAAAGATTATTGCACACTTTTCAATGTGAAAGCTTTCGTTTATGCCGATATTTTCTATTTTCATATTATAAACATGCATTATTTAAAGTTATCGAACAAAATTGTTCAGAAGCTGTTGTTTCTCGAAGCAACGAGTTTGTCTTTTAATTTCTTCCGTTATTGCAAGCTGTATTATTATTGCTTCTGGAATGTTCAGACGAGCGCGCGACGGTAAACGTGGTGTTATGAAAAGTTCTGGAAAATTCGAGAAACAAGCACGCTATAAAAGCGCGCGTTAGCGACAAGGCGCGCAGTCTATCGCGATCGTCCGAGTGCTCAACATCTCGTTGTAAATAAATAGTGACAGTGTGATGTAAATAAATGTGTTAAGTGTACTTTAAATAAATAAATAGACATTGTTTTTCTTATTTCCGAGTCTGATTAAACCCGATTTCGTAACATTATCCAATGATAATGTTTCTCGTTCTGAAATTTAAGCTATGAATTCTTTAAGCTGTAGAAACATTCTGCAATCCTAACAAATCGCGGAATGCTTCTACAGTTACTGCCATTCGCGAATAAGATATTAAAATAGTTATAAAAGTCTGTAATATAAACAAAATTACTTCTTTGATTGCTTACTAGTTTTAATAGCTTCAGAGGCTTCAATTAACGGTTAACTGAATAATAATTTAGATACTTTAAAGATAAATTATTCAATTAGCCATTGGGAACTTTAGAGTACAAACTCAATTCATATTTCTAAAAATACCAATTCAATTTAATTCCTAACTCTGCCGCAAATGATTAATGTTTTAAGTTATTTGCCCGGGAAGTAGTTGTTTTAATGTGCATTTGTTTGAAGTAGTTACGTAACGCAAATCAAAATGTTACAGAGCTAAATATGTAAATAATTTATTAATTATTTTCAAATTATTTTTATTTAATTTAAGTTATTCAGTTAGCCATTGTAATCTCTGAAGCTATTAAAAACTATAAGCAATCAAAGAAGTCATTTATGAATATTTATAATCTTGAAAGCGTTTTTTCTAAGTTATAAAATTTAAAATTTATTTGCCTTGAATTGTAATTATAAGTAATTATACAAGCTACTCATAAACGCTCTTAATCATAAGCTTTTTTTGTTTTTAATTGCAAGCAACTAAATAATCTTGCAAGCAACATCAAAATGTAACAGTAATTTATGTAAGTTATACAATAACGAAACAATTTGCTTTGAAATATAAGCAATCACAGCAGCTTTTCAAAACTGCTGTTAATTTTGTAAGCTATTCATGACTGCTTTTAATATTATAAGCAATGAACTTGCTGCTTTTCACAAATGGTAATGATTTTGTAAACAATGTACAAAATTGTCAGTTTTTAAATTTAATAAGCTATTTGCCTTGAATTTTTATTGTAAGCAATTAGAGAAGCAATTCATAAAGGACACACTCTTTATAAGTTATGCAATTAAAAATAATTTACTTTGAATTAAAAGCAACAAAAGAGGTTTTAGTTTAATCAAATGTCATCTGTACTTATTTAAAGTCAGTATGTTAAATATTTTTATAACTGATCTAAATATTGTATAACTAAGTTACCATATATATGCATAATGTACTTTATTTTTTTACATTTTTGACAATTTATTAAAACTTTAAACAATGCTCTTGTAGGAATTGGCTACCGACAGGAAGCCTTTTAGCCAATATTGTATATTTTTCGCTGTAATTTGAAATCTGTATTTCTGTTGGGAAATAATTTATTATTATTATTTATTACTGTTAATTTTATATTATATTACCGCTTTTAGTCTTTCTTTTTTTGTAAAACATACAATTAAAAAAAAATAATTTGCTTCGAATTGCAAGCAACCAAAACAGTTTTCTATAACTGCTATTAATTTTATAAGATATTCACGACTGTTGTAAGGAATTAACTTACAATTTTTCATAAATGCTGTTAATCGTGTAGGCAATCTAAAAGCACTTTTACAGATTTTTGAGTTATTGTTTTTAAAAGCTACCTGCTTTGAATTTCAATTGTAAGCAATTCACGGTTGTTGTTAATCTTATAAACAATCAACTTACAGCTTGTCATAAATGCTGTTAATATTGTAACCATTCTACAAAATTTTACAGATTTCTTTAGTTAATAAATTTGAAAGCCATTTGCTTTGAATTTTAATTGTTAGTAAATAAAGAAACCTCGACACCCAATACGGGTAAAAGAGGATAAGATTAAGAAAGAAAGAAGTAAATAAAGAAGCAATGCGTGAACGTTGTTATAGCTTATAACTTACAAAATTAATTTATAAAATTAAAAATCATTTATTTTGAATTCTAAGAAAATAAAGCAGCTTTATCTAAATGCCGTTAATCGTGTAAGCTATTATTGTAAGTAATCAAAGCAGCTTTTTAAAACCGCTGTTAATTTTGTAAGCTATTCATGACTGCTCTTAATCTTGTAAGCAATCATTAAAATGTTGCCGTTGCACAATTTAAAGGCAATCTGCTTTTAATTATAAGCAAGAAAAGCCGTTTTTTTTCATAACTGCTTACAGCGTGTTATAAATATTGTTAATTATATAAGCACTTTACAAAATTTTTAAGTTATTAAATTTTAAAGCCATTTGCTTTGAATTTTAATTGTAAGTAAATAAAAAAGCAATTAATGAACTATGTTACAGCTTCTTTGTAAGTTATGCAATTTAAAAGCAGTATGCTTTGAATTATAAGTAACTAAAGTAGCTTCTCATAAACGCGTATGTTATTAATGATCACTCTTAATCTCCTAAGCAATGATTAAATGTTACCGTTTTTTTGTAAGTTACACAAGTTTAAAGTAGTTTGCTTTGAATTATAAGCAGCTAAAACTGCTTTTCGTAAACAGTGTTAATCTTGTAAGCTATTCACGACCGCACTTAATCTTCTAAGCAATAATAAAAAAGTTGCCGCTTTTTTGGTAAAATCCACAATTGTAAAAGCTTTGAATTATATGAAATTAAAGCAACCTTTGATAACCGCTGTTAATTTCGTAAGCTAATCGCGACTTTTGGTAAGCGCTGTTAATATTGTAAGCTATTCGTGACCGCTTTTAATCTTCTAAGCAATTATTAAAATGTTACCGTTTATTGTAAGTTATATAATTTAAAAGCAGTTTGCTTTGAAGTATAGGCAGCCAATGCAGCTTTTCTCAAACGCTGTTAATCTTGTAAACTACTCATGTCTACACTTAATCTTTTAAGCAATCATTAAAATGCTACCGTTTTTTCGTTAAATTACACTATTGTAGAAGCAGTTTGCTTTGAATTATAAGAAACTAAAGCAACTTTTGGTAAGCGCTGTTAATATTGTAAGCTATTCGTGACCACATTTAATCTTCTAAGCAATTATGAAAATGTTACCGTTTTTTTGTAAGTTGAACAATTTTAAAGCAGTTAGCTTTGAATTATAGGCAACTAAAGCAGCATCAATAAACGCTGTTAATCTTGTAAGCTATTCATGACCGCTCTTAATCTTTTAAGCAATTATTAAAATATTACCGTTTTTGGTAAGTTATACTATTCTAAAAGTAATTTGGTTAGAATTATAAGCAATTAAAGCAGCTTTTCGTAAATGCTGTTATTCTTGTAAGCTGTTATAGTTTTCTATGTTGTTAAATTTAAAAGCTAAAATTTGCTGTTGAGTTGGAATTATAAGCAACTAAAGAAGCTCTTCACGAACGCTGTTAATCTTGTAAGCAATCATCCAGATGTTAATCTTGAAAGCTGTTGTAGTTTTTGAAGCCATTAATCCGAAGCGTGAAGCTAAAATAAACTATTACTTTCAAAACGCTTAATCGTGAAGAAGAAGACTTACCTTCAACGGAGAGTACTGCTGTAGTTTCAACAGTACCGACGTTATTGACTGCTTTAACAGTGTATTCACCCTCGTCATCCTTGCTGGTCGGGATGAAGGTCAACGTGTAATCATCCCCGATATTCTTGGGAGTTGGCCTTGAAACGGGTTCCCCGTTTTTGTACCAAGTGATCTTCGGCGTGGGATTACCGACGATGTTCGTGCTTAGAATAACAGTATCCCCTTCCCTGACGTTGACGCTCTTCAAAGGCTCGATGATTTGCGGGGCTTCTTTGTTGCCGCTCTTGACCTTCAGCGTGATTTTAACGCTGCTTTGTCCCTCGCGGTTCCTCGCGATTATTTCGTACGTTCCCTCCTGGTTCTTTTCCACTTGTTTGATTTTAAGCGTGCTGGAGTACATGTGCATGTCGGAATCGTTTACGATTGTGACGTTCTTCTTGCTGATGGTCTTTCCGTTGAACAGCCAGGTTATTTCGGGTTCCGGAACTGCCACTAATCGGCATTCAATTACAACGTCGGATTTTTCGTTGACGCATTGCGGTTTTGGTTTTTTCGCGAATGTCGGCGGGATTCCTTCTAGGATGTCCGCGAGGGAGGATTCTCGGGAGAGGCTCCTTCTGGAATGTAGGGTTAGATCGGAGCCGTGGTCTGATAACGGGGCTTCGACGATTAGTTCGGTCGTGCTGGAAGCGAAACCGGCGGCGTTTTTCGCGACGCAGGTGAACGTTCCGGCGTCCTCGGGGAAGACTTCACGAATGATCAAAGTGGCGACGTTGTCTTCGTCGTAGTACATTTGGAAGTCTTCGGAGGGTTTGATTATGGCTGTCTGTCTGAACCAGGTGATTTGAGGACGTGGATTGCCCTCGACTTTGCATTCGAATTGCACGGTGTAACCGTCTGGGGTGTGCTGTGGTTGGAGTTTCTCGATGAATTTAGGCGCTGTTGATTTGTCTTTAGGTTTCGGCCCTAAATTACAAAAAAAAGATAATTAGATTTGTATGTAATTTAAATAAACAAAATACTTACTTTCAAATACAGGAAGTTTATCGATTTTCTCGTGTAATTTCTTCTGTACGTAATAGTTGTAAGTAACTTCGTCCATGAGGAATTGTGCTGGAACCCAACCCTTTTCTTCGGTAAGGTGCTTCTTGACGTACCACCAATCCGGGTTATCGGTATCCAAAACATAAACTTTCTCGCCTTCAACCAAATCAATAGCCTGATCGGCTTCAGCGATGTAACAGCACATTGAATACAGAACATCACCCTCGTAGACCTCAACAATTTCCTCTTCATCATCCTCGTAGGTGTCAATCAACTTCTTCTTGATACTCAAAGAAGCTTCCTCCTCATCGAATGAAGGCTGCGATTGCTTACGCTTGGATTTTAGCGTAAGCGACTCCTCTTCGTAGTCAATAGCCTTGGGGCGTTTTTTCGTGAGGCTCAAATCGATCGAAATTTCATCCTCCTCTTGGATGGAATACCGCGGCTTGACTCTGCGCTTAAGCGGCACATGGTAGCTTTCACTGAAGTCCTCCTCATCGTAAGGCAACTCCTCAGCATCACTACCGTCATCGATAATCTCCTCAATGATAGGACCCTCTTCTTCAATCTCCCTTCTGATTTTAATCGTCTCCTGTCCGGCTTCCTCAGAATAAGTAAGCGGGCGTTGTTTCTTCAACTTCACCTTTCCTGACATGGAAATTTCCTCCTCAGCGTACGAATCCAAAGAAATCTTGAATTCCTGCTCGACGTCCTCCTTGGTCTTCACGGATTTCGGCCGGAACGTAACGTTCTCGGTTTCTGTGTATTCAGGAATCTCCGGACGCTTTTTACGCGGTTTCAGCTTCTTAATCGTAATTTCTTGCGTGATTTCCTCAACAGCGGGCTTAAACGGTGGTGGTTTCTTCTTAATTGTAAACTCTTGAACCTCATCCTCGATCGTAACCACCTTCTTAATGGTCACTTCATCCGCTGCTTCCTCAACAACCGGCTTCTTCGGTTTCTTCTTCGCGATTTTGATTTCCTCTTCAACGGTTTCAGGTTCTGGTTCCTTTTTAACGGCCTTCTTCACTGTGAATTCCTCGCTGACTTCCTCGGTGGGTTCTTCGGGTTTCTTAGGCTTGCGCTTCTTCAAGGTGATTTCCTCGACGACTTCCTCAACTGGTTCCGGTTCTTGTTCCACTTCCTTCCTGATCGTTATCTCCTCAGCAACCTCTTCAACTACAACCGGCTTCTTAGGTTTCTTCTTTTTAATCGTAATCTCCTCGGTTTCTGGTTCTGGAGCTTGTTCCGGTTCCTTCTTAATAGTCACCTCCGCGACCACCTCTTCCGGTTCCTGTGGTTTAGGTTTGCGCTTCTTAATCGTAACCTCTTCGGAAATTTCCTCAACTACCTCTTCCTTAGGTTCCAATTTTTTAATAGTAATTTCTTCAGCGACTTCTTCAACAACGGGCTTCTTAGGTTTCTTCTTTTTAATCGTAATCTCCTCGGTTTCTGGTTCTGGGGCTTGCTCCGGTTCCTTCTTAATAGTCACCTCCGCGACCACCTCTTCCGGTTCCTGTGGTTTAGGTTTGCGCTTTTTAATTGTAACCTCTTCGGAAATTTCCTCAACTACCTCTTCCTTAGGTTCCAATTTTTTAATAGTAATTTCTTCAGCGACTTCTTCAACAACTGGCTTCTTAGGTTTCTTCTTTTTAATCACCAATTCCTCGACGACTTCCTCTTCTTTAGGTTTCTTCACTATGGTGATTTCCTCGGAGACTTCTTCAACGACCTCCTCTGGTTTCGGCTTCTTTTTGATTACAATTTCTTCAGCGGGCTCTTCGGGTTTGGGTTCTTTCTTTATGGTAACTTCCTCAGCCACTTCTTCCACTTTAGGCTTCTTAGGCTTCTTCTTCTTTATGATATGTTCTTCAACCACCTCCTCGACTTTCTCAACCACGACAGGTTCCTCTTTCTTAATGGTAATCTCCTCTGAGACTTCCTCGACAACCGGCTCTTTCGGTTTCCTCTTTGTGATAACCACTTCTTCGGTCACTTCCTCGACTTCCGGTTTCTTTTTAAGCACAATTTCCGCTTCTACCTCCTCCACTTCTTCAACAACGGGTTTCTTAGGTTTCTTCTTGATAACAACGGCTTCCTCAACCACTTCAGGTTCTTCAGGTTTCTTGGGCTCTTCCTTTTTGATCACAACCTCCTCAACGACTTCCTCTTCCTCCTTCTTCTTAGGCTTCTTCTTAATCTTCTTCGTGATCGTCACTTCCGTTTCCTCAATCACCTCAGGAGTCTTTTTAATCGTGATTTCCTCAGCGGGTTCCTCCTCCTCCTTCTTAGGAACGGGCTTCAGCTTAATTTCCTCGACCACCTCTTCGGGCTTATCCTTCTGCGGAATCCTGAATTTAACCTCCGGCTCCTCGGGCTCCTCCTGCGGTTTCGGTTTCCCCGGCACGATCGGATGTTGAATCGTTTCCGGTTCCGGCTTCGGTTTTTTCACCTTCTTCGGCTTCTCCTTCGGCTTCTCCTCCACGACCTTCTCCGGTTTCTCAATCTCCGGGAGCACCAGCTCCTCCTTTTCCGGTTCCTCGCGTTCGATATCGAAAGGCTCGAATGGCTCCGCTTTGGGATACTCCTTCTCCGGCTTCTCCTCCTTCTTCTTCTCCTCCTCTTCCTTCGGCTTCTTGACTTCCTCCACCTTTTCCTCGACCACCTTCTCGGGGATCTTCTTCAATTTAACCGGCTCCTCGGGCTTCTCCTCGGGTTCCGGCACTTTTCCTTTTCCGATCTTAATCGGTTTCTTCTCCTCCGGAACCTCTTCCTTCGGTTTCTTCGGCTCTTTCTTGAACCGGTACTCATCGTCCACTTTCTCCAATTCCTGCTTCTTCAACTCCTCCATTTCAAGATCGAGTTTTTCCAGGTTATCCAAATCCTTTCCTTTGTCCTTCAGTTTCCTCTTTTTGGTCTTCAAAATCTTCTCAGCGTCCTGGACATTTCTCGATAGCTCACCGTTGTCTCTAACCACTGGTTCTAATTCCGTGATTTCCGGTTTCTTTTCGATTTCTGATAGCGGAGGGAATGTGACGTAGACAATGCGGCTTTTCAGCAGGAATTTCGGGAGAGTGGTGCTCTTGATCTCCTTCTTAGGAGCGGTCTTCGGTTTCTTCAATTTTATCTCAGCGAAATTAACGGGCGCGTCTTCTGGTTTAGTAATTATCAACTGCTGAGGTTTCTGTTCTTTCCGTATGATTTTAATCGGCTTCATTTCCTGCAACTCGGGTTTCTTTTCCTCTTTCTTCGGTTTCTTCTTTTCCGGTTTCTTAGGCTCTTCGACTTTAGGTTCTTCGACTACCTCAGGTTTGATTTCTTCAACGACTTCCTCGACCGGCTCCTCAGGCTCAGGTTCGTCGCGTTTCTTCTGCTTAGGCTTCTTCGTGCGCTTAATAACCTTAGTAACCTCTTCTTCTTCCACAATCTTCGTTTCAATCGGTTTAGGTTGCAGCACGACTTCCTCGACGACTTCCTCCTCCTTCTCCTCCTTGGGTTTAGTGAACGGCTTCAGAGTAATCTTCTCAGGTTCTTCCTCTGGTAAGTCTTTTTGTTTAATCCTGAACTTAACTTCCGGTTCCGGTTCTTCCTCCTTGGGTTTCGGCTCGCCCTTCTTCAAAGGAATTTGAATAACTTCAGGAGCCGGTTTTTCTTTCTTCGGCTTTTTCGGCTTAACCTTCTCTTCCTTTGGTTCTTCCTTTACCTTCTCAGGCATCTCAGGTAATTCTAGCACCTCCTTCTCAGGTGATTCCCTTTCGATATCATACGGTTTGAATTCAGGGATTTTAACTTCCTTAGGCTCCTCCTTAATCAACTCAACCTTCGTTTCCTCCTTCTCCTCCTTCGGCTTCTTCTTCACAATCTCCTCCACTTCCTTCGGTTTCTCAGGAACCTTCCTGAGTTTGATGTCCTCTTTCACTTCTTCAACCTCAGGAACCTTACCCTTTCCGATCTTCAAAGGCTTCACTTCCTCAGGCTTTTCTTCCTTGGGTTTCTTCTGCACCTTCTGCGTTTTGTAGGCCTCGTCGACTTTCTCCAGTTCGGGCTTTTTGATCTCCTCGAATTCCAGATCGAGCTTCTCCAATTCTTCGACATGCTTACCCTTGTCCTTCAGCTTCCTGCGTTTCGTCTTCAGGACTTCCTCAGCGTCCGCGACGTTTCTGGAAAGAACTCCGTTGTCTTTAACGACGGGTTCCAATTGCGAGATATTTGGCGTCTGGAGGAGTTCAGATAACGGGGGGAATGTCACGTGGACGATTCTGCTCTTTAATAAGAATTTCGGAAGAGTGACTGCTTTTACTTCCTTCTTCTGCGGGGCCTTTGGTTTCTTCAATTTGATTTCGGCGAAATTAATCGGGGCGTCTTCTGGTTTGGTTACAATTAACTTCTGCGGTTTTTGTTCTTTCCTTTCGATTTTAATAGGAACTAATTTTTGTGGTTTTTCTTCAACCTTTTCCGGTTCCTTCTTCTTAGGCTTCTTCTTCTTAATGATCTCAACTGTTTCTTCAATGATTTCTTTCACCTTCTTCTCTGGTTCTTCAGGAACCTTTTCTTCTTCCACAGGCTTTTCTTCGGGAACTTCTTCTTCTTCCACAGGCTTTTCTTCTTTTATTTTCTTGTGCTTAATCTTCTTCTTCAAGGTGGTTGTTGTGATTATTTCTTCCTCAGCTATTTGTTTAGGTACTTCTTCTTCATATTTAACAGTCACTTCTTCTAACTCCTTAACCTCCTCAGGTTTCTCTTCGACTGTTTCCTCAACCGTAATTTCTTCTTCTTCAGTGGGTTCCTTTTGCTTGGGTTTACGCTTAATCTTCTTAGTTTTCGTAATTGTTACAATTTCTTCCTCTTCAACCTTCTTCGGTTTTTCTTCAACAACCTCTTCCACCTTCTCGACTTTAGGTTCTTCCTCTACTGGCTTCTTAAATGGTTTCAATTTAATTTCCTCTGGTTCCGGCTCCGGTAATTCCTTCTGCTTGTACTTCAACTTAATCTCAGGTTCCTCCTCGGGTTCTTTAGGTTTGGGCACGCCTTTCTTCAATTGCGTGTCAACCATTTCGGGAGCGGGTTTTTCCTTCTTGGGCTTCTTCACCTTTTCCTTGACCTCCTCAGGCTTCTCCTCTTTCGGCTTCTCGATTTCTGGTAATTCCAAAACTTCCTTCTCCGGCGATTCCCTCTCAATATCGTATGGCTTGAACGGCTCAGGCTTGACTTCCTCAGGTTCTTCCTTCTCAACCTTTTCAACCTCCTTCTTCTCAGGTTTCTTCGGCTTCTTCTTCACTTCCTCGACGACCTCCGTCGGTTTCTCCGGGATTTTCTTCAACTTGACCTCCTCGATTTCCTCGACCTTCTCCGGGATCTTACCTTTGCCGATCTTCAATTTCTTTTCTTCCGGCTTTTCTTCTTCCTTCGGTTTCTTCTGAGGCTTCTCGTAAACGAGATCGTCCACCTTTTCCAACTCGACCTTCTTGATCTCCTCCATTTCCAAATCCAACTTCTCCAGCTCCTCCATTCCCTTGTCGATATCCTTTACCTTCCTGCGCTTCTTCTTCAGGACCGTGTCGGCGTCCGCCATGTTCCTGGATAACACACCGTTGTCTTTAACAACCGGTTCCAGTTTTGTGATCTTTGGTTTTTGTTCGGATTCGGCGGGGGATGGGAATGGAATGTGCCTGATGACGCTCTTCAATAAGAATTTAGGCATCTTCTTATCTTTAGGTTTTTTCGGTTCGGGAGCTTTGGATTTCTTCAATTTAATTTCGGCGAAGTTAATCGGCGCGTCTTCCGGTTTAGTTACAATTAATTTCTGCGGCTTGACTTCCGTCCTTTCAATCTTCATAGGTGTGAGCTTAACCTTTTCGGGTTTAGGTTTAGGAGCTTCTTCGATTTCTTCAACCTTTTCCGGTTTCTGCGGCTCTTCTTCTTCCGGAGTCTTCTTCTTAATCTTCTTCTTTTTGATCTTTTCAATCGTAACGACTTCCTCCTCAATAACCTTCTTTTGTATTTCAGGTTTAATTTCTTCTTTGGGTTTATCCGGAATTAATTCTTCCGGAATATCCGGAACGTCTTCGAAGATATCATCATCTGTTTCAACGGTGTGTTCTGGAACGTCTTCGAAGATATCATCGTCTGTTTCAACGTGGTGTTCTTCTTCCGGTTCTTTCTTTTCCACTTCCTCCACCTCTTTCGGTACCCTCTTCTTTCCCTTCTTTTTAATCTTGGTAATTGTAATTTCTTCTTCCTCGCGCTTAACTTCAAACGGTTTAGGCTTTCCTACATCAAGCTCGACCGGTTTTTCTTCTTCTTCCGGTTTTGGCTTTTCAAACGGTTTCAATTTAATCTCCTCCGGTTCGGGTTCAGGTTTGGGTTTCTGCTTGTACTTCAACTTAATCTCCGGTTGTTCCTCCTCTTCCTTCGGCTTCGGAACGCCCTTCTTCAATTCCGTCACCTCAACCTCCGGCTCCGGTTTGACCTTCTTCTGTTTCTTCGGCTTGGGAGTTGGTTCTTCTGGTTTTTCCTTCTCGGGCTTTTCAAACTCCGGTTTTTCATACACCTCCAATTCCGGTTCTTCCCTTTCGAACTCCAAAGGCTCGAATTTCAGTTTTTCCGGTTCTTCCTCCTTCTTCGGCTCCTTCGGTTTCTTCTCCTCTGGCTTTTCCCTTTTAGGTTTTTCTTTCACTTCCTCGGGAACCTCTTTCGGTTTCTCCGGGATTTTCTTGAGTTTCACTTGCTCGGGTTCTTCCTTTTCTTCTGGAACCTTACCTTTTCCGATCTTCAGAGGTTTCACTTCTTCCGGTTTTTCCTCTTTGGGTTTCTTCTCGGGGCGCTGGAACAACTCCTTATCGACCTTTTCGAGTTCTTGCTTCTTCAATTCCTCGAATTCCAGATCTAATTTCTCCAAATCCTTGTCGTCTTTAGTGATCTTCTTCATCTTTCTGCGTTTGGTCTTAATGACTTCTTCAGCGTCTTTGACATTGCGCGAGAGCACGCCGTTGTCTTTGTAGACCGGCTCGAGTTGGGTGATTTTCGGTTTTTGTTCCAATTCGGAAAGAGGGGGGAATGTGATGTGGTTGATGCGGCTCTTGAGGAGGAATTTGGGGAGTTTGGATTCTCTGCGTTCCTTCCGTTGCGGAACCTTTGGTTTCTTCAGCTTGATTTCGGCGAAGTTGATCGGAGCGTCTTCTGGTTTTGTTATAATTAATTTCTGCGGCTTGACTTCTTGAATCTCCATTTTTTCGGGTTTCATCTTTTGCGGTTTCGGTTTTTCTTCATCTTTAGGCTTTTCTTCTTCTTTAGGCTTTTCTTCCTCAACGGGCTTTTCTTCAATTTCCTTCGGCTTCTTAATCTTCCTCTTCTTAATAATCTTACCCTTTTCTGTCACGATTTCCTCAATTTCCTCAGGGATTTCTTCAACCGGCTTTTCTTCAACAACCACCTTTTCTTCGACGATTTCTTCAATGACCGGCTTTTCGTCAATTTCTTTAACCACTTGTTTAACCTTCTTCACCTTCTTCCTTCTGATGATCTTTCCTGTTTCGGTAACCTCGATTTCCTCCACTTCCTCCGGTTTACTCTCCTCGACCACTTCAACAACTTCCGGTTTCGGTTCTTCAATCACCTCGTGGATTTCTTCGATTACAACGCGTTCGGGTTCTTCTTCCTTGGTCTCCTTCACCACCTTCTTCCTCTTGATGATCTTCTTCTTCGTGATGATCGTTCCCTTATCGGTAACCTCGACCTCCTGAATTTCCTCGGGAACTTCTTCTATTTCTTCGATCGGTTTCACTTCTTCTTCTTCCGGTTCCTCGACCTTGGGTTCTTCGGGGAGTTCTTCCTTGATCTTCTTGACTTTCCGTTTCCTAATAATTTTACCTTTCTCCGTGACCTCAAGCTCCTCGATTTCCTGGGGAACTTCCTCGACTTCCACAGCCTTTTGCGAGTCAACAATTGTGACCGTTACATGTTCTCTGGTATCTGTTACAGTTACAGCTTTATCAAAGACGATTTCGTCTTTGCGTACTTCACCTGGAATTAGAGAAGAATTAGTGTTTGCTCGAGGGACAAGTTCGGATGTAGTTGTATTTTGTTTATGTAAGTTCTTACCTAAAGTATCGTCTAATGGTTGTGTTTCGGAAACTGTTTGCGATTCTGATAATGTTGTGACACTTAATTTGGTATGTTGGTGTGTTTTTGGTGTATCGTCGAAGGCTTCGGTTTCTTCAAGCTCGATCTCGGCTTCCTTCGGTTTTTTGTGCTTTTTGCGTTTGTCTACCATTGTTGTTACCTTTGTTACCTTAACCTCGTCTAGTTTGTCCTCGATGACTTTCGCCACCTTCTTCGGTTTAGTGAAGGGGGCGAAGTCCTCGAGGAGCTCTTCGATGAAATCAACGTCACTGACTTTAGACACTCTAACGCGTACTATGGTCTCCGGTTTCTTATCGCCTTCTTCCACCGTGATAATCTCAGTCGTCTCCACTTGATCATCCTCCTTGGGTTTCTTAATAACCCTCTTTTTGATCACCTTTCGCGTTTTCTTACCTTCAACCACTTCCTCAACGAATTTGATTTCTTCGGGAAGCTCTTCAGCGAGCTCGACTACTTCATCGGGTTTTTCTTTAACGTCTTCTTCGACTACTGTGACTGTTGTAACGGGTTCTTTATCACCCTCCTGCACGGTTTCTATTTCGGTGATTTCTTCCTTAGGACCAATCGTCTTTTTAATAGTCCTCTTTTTAATCACCTGCTTTTTAGGAACACCTTCCTCGGTCTTGACCTGAATCACCGTGACCTCCTCAGGTAGTTCTTCAATTAAAGTTTTCGCTTTCTTCGGCTTCTTAGGCTCGAATCGATCAACTTCTTCGAGCTTCACTTCCTCCGTTGTGTATTTACTAACCTTAATCGTGGGTGCTTTATCATCTTCTTCAATTGTAACGATTTCGGTGACTTCGGTATCTTTTCCCTTAGGCTTTTTAATCGTGCGCTTTCTTGTAATCTTCTTGCTGATTACACCCTCATCATCAATCACCTCAGTCACCTTGATTTCTTCAGGCATTTCTTCAACAACCGTTTTCGGAAGCTTTTCTTCTTTAATGGATTCCCTGCGTTCGACAACCTTAACAACAGTAACCGGCTCTTTTCCATCTTCCTCAATTGTTGTAATCTCCGTGATTTCTTCCTTAGGACTAATTTGCTTCTTAATCGTCCTCTTCTTCGTTACCTTCTTCTCGGGCTTACCCTCCTCGCTGATTACTTCAGTTACGGTGACCTTCTCAGGGAGTTCTTCAACGATGACCTTAGCCCTCCTCGGTTTTCCAGTGAAAGGCTCGAATTCTTCGGTTTCTTCAAGCGTCAGAGGTTTGCTTTCATAAAGCTTCGATGTTTTCACGTTAACCACAACCTTAGGGAGCTTCTGCTCTTCTAGGGTCGTGACAATCTCAGTAGTTTCCGTTTCGTCGCCCTTGGGCTTCTTCAGCGTGCGCTTCCTTATGACCTTCTTAACCCTCTTACCTCTTTCATCGATTTCTTCCGTAACCTTAACATCATCAGGCAATTCTTCGATGACGACGGCTTCTTCGGGCATCTCCTCGAAGCGCTCGACAATTTTTTCTTCGGTTGTAACTTTCGTCACGGGTTCCTTATCGATTTCCTCAACTGTTTCAATTTCCAAAATTTCCTCCTTCGGCGCAATGCGTTTCTTAATCACACGCTTCTTCTCGATCCTCTCCACCGATTTACCCTCCTTAGTGACAACCTGCGTGACCGTCACTTCCTCGGGCAACTCATGCGTTAGCGGTTTAGCCTGCTTGGGCTTCAATTCGAAGGGCTTCAAACCCTCGACGGCCTCAAACGGCTTCGTCTTTTTAATCTCGGAAGTCTTAACCGTGATCTTCGGCTCCTTATTTTCTTCAATCACCGTTTCGATCTCCGTCACTTCTTCCGTATCTTCCTTCGGCTTCCTAATCACGCGCTTTTTAATAGTCTTCCTCGCCCTCCTCGTCGTTTCTTCAGGAAGCTCCTCAATCATCTCGGCTTCTTCCGGAATTTCTTCGAATTCCTCCATATTGATTTCTTCAACAGTAACCGTAACCTTAGTCTCCGGTTTTTTGTCACCTTCCTGAACCGTAATAATCTCCGTGGTTTCTTCTTTAGGCATAATCGGTTTCTTGATTACGCGTTTTGTTGTTGTTTGCTTAATCGGGGCTCCTTGTTTCGAAACAACTTGCGTGATCTTCACTTCTTCGGGAAGCTCATGCATCACCGGCTTAGCCTTCTCCTTCCTGAAGGTCAACGGTTTCAACTCCTCGGTGTCTTCCTCGAAGTATTTTACCTTTTTAGATTTGGATGTTTTTACGGTGGTTTCTTCAGGTTTCTCATCTTCTTGCACGGTGATTATTTCAGTGGTCTCAGTTTCTTCACCTTTAGGTTTCTTAATAATCCTCTTTCTAATTGTTTTCCTTGTAATTTTACCGGTTTCATCAACGCTTTGCGTTATGTTCACTTCTTCCGGCATTTCTTCAATCGGTACAGCTTCTTCTGGTAATTCGGTTATTTCCCTTTCTTCAACAACGACTGTTGTAATAGGTTCTTTGTTATCCTCTTCTACGGTTTCAATTTCGGTTATTTCTTCCTTAGCGCCGGTTCTCTTCCTAATCACGCGCTTCTTCTCGACCTTCTTCACGGGGCCTTCTTCCGTCATAACCCGCGTGATCTTCACTTGCTCGGGTAATTCTTCAGTGATTGTTTTAGCTCTCTTGAATTTCATCGGCGCGATTTCTTCAATTTCCTCCTCCTGGAACGGCTTCGTTTTATGCAACTTTGATGTTATTATTTGTTGCGGTTCTTCACCATCTTCTTCCACCGTAATAATCTCCGTGGTTTCAGTTTCTTCACCATCCTTAGGTTTTTTGATCAAACGCTTCTTAATCACCCTCTTCTTTATAATGTCTCTGGTCGTTATTAACTCAGTCGTTGTCCGCTCAGGGGATTCTTCAACAACCTCCCTCGGTTTTTCATCCTCGATTTCAGGCTGCTGAATTTCTTCAATCGTTACAGTAGTAACAGGCTCTTCATCTCCTATCTGTGAAGTTTTAATTTCGGTGATTTCTTCGGTGGCCGGAATCAATTTCTTAATAACCCGCTTCTTAATTGTTTTCTTAACAGGCTTTCCTTCCTCATCCACGGTTTCCACCACTCTTTCTTCTTCCGGTAGCTCGTGTATGCTGGGGCGTTTCGGAAGCTTCATCGGCCTGTCCGCATCCCTCTCAGGCTTTTCATCCTCTTTGGTTTTCTTAAACGGCTTCAAAACAATCTTCTCCGGTTCTTCTTCCGGTTTAGGACCTTGCTTGTAGCGCAATTTAATATCATCCGGCTCCTCCGGCTCAGGCTTTTTAGGAACACCCTTCTTCAGAATCCTCTCTTCGACTTCCGGCTCCTGCTTAGTTTTAGGTTTCTTCGGTTTTTTAATCTTCTCGGGTTCTTCTTTAGATTTCGGTTCCTTCTCAAAAGGTTCCAATTCAAGTTCTTCCTTTTCGCGCTCGAAGGGTTCGATATCGTAAGGCTTGAACGGCTCAAGAGTTGGCTCTTCGGGTTCAGGCTTAGCGGGCTTTTTGGGTTTCTCCTTATCTTCTTTCTTCACGGGCTTGGAGGGTTCTTCAGGTTCCAATTTATCTTTCTTGGGGATTTTCTTCAAATGCACCGTTTCCGGCTGCTCTTCTTCAAGCGGAACTTTACCCTTTCCGATTTTCAGCTTACGCGGCGTTTCTTCTTCCTCTTCCGGCTTCTTCTTCTCGGGCTTTTTATATTTATATTCGTCATCCACGACTTCCGGTTGTTTCTGCTTCAACTCGTCGAATTCAAGATCGAGTTTTTCCAAATCCGTGAGTTCGTCTTTGGGTTTGCGCAATTTCCTGCGTTTGGTCTTCAGGACGGTTTCGGCGTCTTTCATGTTTCTCGAAAGCACGCCGTTGTCTCTGTAAACCGGCTCCAATTGTTTTATGAGCGGGGTTTGCTCTTTTTCTTTCTGTGAAGGGAATTCGATGTGCTGAATTCGGCTCTTCAGTCTGAATTTAGGCGTTTTGGGTGCTTTAGAGGGTTTCTTCGGGGCCGTTTTTCCTTTCTTCAAAAGAGTGGGAAGATCTTCGATTTTAGCAATTTCGATTTTATGCGCTTTAGGTTTATCGACGCGCTGGACTTCCTGTAAAACAGGTTTTTCTTTCTTCGGTTTCGTCTCGTCTGGTTTCTTCGGTTGTTTAGGTTTCTTCGTTTTAGGTTCCTTGGGGACATCAAAGGTCTTCACTATTGTTTCAGGTTCCTTTCCTTCTTCATCAATTGTTGTAATTTCTGTAATTTCATCAGTGTCTTCCTTAGGTTTTCTCAATTTCTTCTTTTTAATAACGCGCTTGCGTAATTTGTTATCCTTATCAAGGACCTCCTCGACTTTAACATCTTCCGGTGTTTCAATAACCTCAACCGGTTTTTCCGTTTCCCCGATTGGCTCCTTATCTTCTTCAATCACGAATGTTTCCGTGGGCTTATCATCTTGTTCAACCGTGACAATTGAAGTGATAACCTCTTTTCCATCATCGATCTTCTTGATCCTCCTCTTCTTGATGGTTTTCTTCTGTACTTCACCGACGGGTGTGATTGTTTCGACCACCCTTACCAACTCGGGGTATTCCTCGCAAGTTGCATGCACCGATTCAGGCTGAATAACCTCGAATGTCTCCAATTCTTCTTCTTCTTCTTTATCGTATTGAGGCAAAGAAACGGCCTTCTTCAAAATTTCCAGCCTTACTTTATCAATCACCTCATCCTCATCCCCGAGTTCCTCTTTATTAGCCAAAGTCGGGACGAACAAGTATTTCTCCTTAGGCTTCTTCTTTTTGATCTTCTTCGTTTGCTTCTTAACGAATTCCTCTTTTTCCACAGTTTGCACATCAACGGTCACCTCGGGTTTCTTCCCGTCCTCCTCAACAGTCGTAATCTCCGTTGTCTCAACTTTCCCTCCCACTTCCTTGTGGAACACCTTCTTCTTCGTGATCCTCTTCTTCGGGATCTCCTGATTAGTGTCGATTTCAATAATCTGGTCTTCTTCGGGGAGTTCTTCGATAACGGGCGTGACGAAAGCAACGACGTCTTCCGGCGTGACTTCCGCTTCCTTAACGGAAATCGTCGTGTCTTGGACTTTGCCGTCCTCTTCAATCGTAACCACCTCGGTTTGTTCAACCACGTCTCCCTTGCGCTTCCTGAACGTGCGTTTCTTCACCACGGTCTTCTTCGTTAGACCCTCGGGTGTTTTGCTCTCGAAAACTTCAACGTTTTCAGGGAGTTCTTCGATTACGGTCTGTGTTTCTTCAACTTGCTCTTCCTCGGGTTTCTGTTTCTTGGGTTTGAACTTCTTGACCTTCTTCGGTTTCTCGATTTCTTCTTCTTCGGGTCTTTCGGGGACTTCGTGCAGGGCTTTCTTGATGAATTCGATTCTTGCGGCGTCGATTAAGTCCTGCTCGGTATCTTTTTTCACTAAAGTCGGCACGAAGAGGTATTTAGGTTCTTCCTTTTTGGTTTCTTCTGTAGTCACCATGGTTTCCGGTTGTTTTCCTTCTTCCTCCACCGTGACTATTTCCGTGGTTTCTACTTTACCACCCTTACGCTTTTTAATAACGCGCTTCTTCACTACTTGTTTCTTCACTTCCCCTTCTTGTGTGACAACATGAGAAACTTTCACTTCTTCGGGTAATTCTTCAATGTATTGAGGCTCTTCCGGTTTTCTTTCCGGTAAGGGTTTAATTTCTTCTTCGGGTAATTCAATTTCCTCTACAGTCACAGTCGTTTCAGGTTTCTTACCTTCTTCCTCCAAAGTCACGATTTCCGTGGTTTCTTCTTTTCCACCTTTACGCTTCTTAATAACGCGCTTCTTCACGACTTGCTTCTTCACTTCTCCTTCACGGGTAACAACATGAGAAACTTTCACTTCTTCGGGTAATTCATCGATGTATTGAGGCTCTTCCGGTTTCTTCTCCTCCAATGGTTTAATTTCTTCTTCGGGTAATTCAACTTCTTCCACAGTTACAGTCGTTTCCGGTTTCTTACCTTCTTCTTCCAAAGTCACGATCTCGGTGGTTTCTTCTTTACCACCCTTGCGTTTTTTGATGACGCGCTTTTTAATCACTTGCTTCTTCTCGACACCCTCGCGTGTTACAATTTTGCTGACTTTAACCTCTTCCGGGATTTCTTCAATAAATTCGGGCTTAATTTCTTCTTCTTCGATCGTTACGAAAGTCTCGGGTTTCTTTCCTTCTTCCTGAACCGTGACGATTTCTGTGGTTTCTTCCTTTCCTCCCTTGCGTTTTTTAATAACGCGCTTTTTAACAACTTGCTGTTGGACTCCCCAGCGCGTTTTCTTCTCGATTACTTTAACTTCTTCGGGAAGCTCTTCGATTATTTCCGGTTGGACTTCCTCTTCATTTACTTCGCTTACTCTTACGATGACTTCCGGTTTCTTACCATCCTCTTCAATCGTAACGATTTCCGTAGTTTCCTGCTTGTCTCCTTTGCGTTTCTTAATAACGCGCTTCTTGGTTGTTTGTTTCGTCACTTTACCTTCAGCGGTTACAATCGCCGTGACTCTGATTTCTTCAGGGAGTTCTTCGATTAATTTAGGTTTAACCGGCGAGGGGAATTCTTCTAAAGGTTCGTAATCCTCTTCAGGAATTTCTTTAATGGTAACAGTGGTTTCGGGTTTCTGACCCTCTTTTTCAACTGTGATTATTTCCGTGGTTTCCTGTTTTCCGGCTTTATGCTTCTTAATCACGCGTTTCTTCACGACCCTTCTTTCCTTCACACCTCGCGTTACCGTTTCCTCCACCTTAATTTCCTCGGGGAGTTCCTCTGTAAATTCAGGCTTAATTTCCTCCTCGGGTACTTCCTCGACCTTAACAACCGTTTCCGGTTCTTTTCCATCTTCCTCAACAGTTACAATTTCCGTCGTTTCCTGTTTACCTCCCTTGCGTTTCCTAATTACGCGCTTCTTAACCACCTGCTTCTTCTGCACACCTTCCGGTGTAATCACCTCGATCACTTTAATCTCCTCAGGTAAGTCTTCAATCACTTCCGGTTTAACGGTTTCTTCGACGGTTACGAAAGTTTCCGGTTTCTTTCCTTCTTCTTCCAAAGTAACAATTTCCGTTGTTTCCTCCTTTCCTCCCTTGTGCTTTTTAATAACACGCTTTTTAATCACTTGTTTTTTCGTTGTTCCTTCAGGGGTTACAGTTTCGAGCACCTTAACCTCCTCGGGCATTTCCTCGACGAATTCCGGTTTTTCGATTTCTTCCTCCTCGGAAGGCTTCTTTTTCGGCACGCGCTTCTTGCGCTTGGGTTTCTTCGTATCGTCCTCGTCAACCTCGCGAGGTTTCTCGGGTTCTTGATACAAAGCCTTCTTCAGGAATTCCACCCTGGCTTTGTCTATCAAAGCCTGATCGTCTTCCGGTTTTTGTTTGTTTGCTAGAGTCGGCACGAAGAGGTATTTAGGTTCTTCCGGAACTTCCTTTTCTTCAACTGTTACCGTCGTTTTCGGTTGTTTTCCTTCCTCTTGAACCTCCACGATTTCGGTTGTTTCCTCCTTACCGCCCTTCTTCTTTTTAATCACGCGTTTCTTCGTGATTTGCTTCTTGATGCCTTCTTCGGTTACAACATCGGTGATTTTAATTTCTTCCGGGAGCTCCTCGTAAGTTTCGGGCTGTTTGAATTCCGGTGCTTCTTCGTACTTAACAGTAACGAAGGTTTCCGGTTTCTTACCCTCTTCTTCAACCTCGACGATTTCGGTGGTTTCTTCTTTACCGGCCTTGCGTTTTTTGATGACGCGCTTTTTAATCAGCTGCTTCTTCTTTACACCCTCATCGGTGATTATCTCCTGGATTTTAACTTCTTCTGGAAGTTCTTCGATTTGTTCTGGTTTTTTGAATTCCGGCGCTTCTTCGTGTTTAACCGTTACGAACGTTTCCGGTTTCTTTCCTTCTTCTTGTACCTCGACGATTTCAGTTGTTTCTTCCTTTCCTCCCTTACGTTTCTTGATGACTCTCTTTTTAACGACTTGAGTCTTTTTAATACCTTCATCGGTTATTATTTCTTGCACCTTAACAGTTTCTGGAAGTTCCTCAATCATTTCCGGTTGTTTGAATTCAGGAGCCTCTTCATGCTTAACCGTCACAAACGTTTCCGGTTTCTTACCTTCTTCCTGAACCTCGACGATTTCAGTTGTTTCTTCTTTTCCTCCCTTGCGTTTCTTGATGACTCTCTTTTTGACAACTTGAGTCTTTTTAACACCTTCATCAGTAATTATTTCTTGCACCTTAACTGTTTCCGGAAGTTCCTCAATCATTTCCGGTTGTTTAAATTCGGGAGCCTCTTCGTGTTTAACCGTTACGAAAGTTTCCGGTTTCTTTCCTTCTTCTTGAACCTCGACGATTTCAGTTGTTTCTTCCTTTCCTCCTCTACGTTTCTTGATGACTCTCTTTTTGACAACTTGAGTCTTTTTAATTCCTTCATCAGTAATTATTTCTTGCACCTTAACAGTTTCAGGAAGTTCCTCAATCATTTCCGGTTGTTTAAATTCTGGAGCCTCTTCGTGTTTAACCGTTACGAAAGTTTCCGGTTTCTTTCCATCTTCTTGAACCTCAACAATTTCAGTTGTTTCTTCTTTTCCTCCCTTACGTTTCTTGATGACTCTCTTTTTGACAACTTGAGTCTTTTTAACACCTTCATCAGTAATTATTTCTTGTACCTTAACAGTTTCGGGGAGTTCCTCAATTACTTCCGGTTGTTTGAATTCTGGAGCCTCTTCGTGCTTAACCGTTACAAAAGTTTCCGGTTTCTTACCTTCCTCTTGAACCTCCACGATTTCCGTGGTTTCTTCCTTTCCTCCCTTCCGCTTTTTAATAACACGCTTTTTAACAACCTGCTTCTTCTTCACGCCTTCGTCGGTAATAATTTCTTGCACCTTTACGGTTTCGGGCAGTTCTTCAATAACTTCCGGCTGCTTGTATTCCGGGGCTTCTTCATGCTTGACCGTTACAAACGTTTCCGGTTTCTTTCCATCTTCCTCAACTTGCGTGATCTCGGTGGTTTCTTCTTTACCACCCTTGCGTTTTTTGATAACGCGCTTTTTAATCACCTGAGTCTTCTTCACGCCTTCATCAGTTATAATTTCTTGCAGCTTTATAGTTTCCGGGAGTTCTTCGATTTGTTCGGGTTGTTTGTATTCCGGAGCTTCCTCGTGTTTGACAGTCACGAACGTTTCGGGTTTCTTTCCATCTTCTTTAATCTCTGTAATCTCGGTGGTTTCCTCTTTACCGCCCCTGCGTTTTTTAATCACGCGCTTCTTAACGACTTGCTTCTTCCTCAAACCTTCATCCGTGATTATTTCTTGAACTTTCACGATTTCAGGAAGCTCTTCGACTTCTTCCGGTTGTAAAAATTCTGGAGCTTCTTCGTGCTTTACGGTAATGAAAGTCTCGGGTTGTTTTCCTTCTTCCTCCACTTGGAGAATCTCAGTGGTTTCTTCTTTACCACCCTTACGTTTCTTAATCACGCGCTTCTTCACGACTTGCTTCTTTCTCACACCTTCGCGCGTTGTAACTTCTTGGACCTTAACCTCTTCGGGTAATTCCACGACGGTTTCTTCGAATTTAGGCTGCTCGAAACGGATGACTTCTTCTTCCGGAATTTCTTCTTCTTTAACGGTTACAATCATTTCCGGTTGTTTTCCTTCTTCGATCACCTCGACGATTTGGGTGGTTTCTTCCTTTCCTCCTCTTCTCTTCTTAATCACCCGTTTCTTAGTCACTTGCTTTTTAATTCCTTGTTTCGTAACGACTTCAGTTACGTTAACTTCTTGTGGTAGCTCCTCAATCACCTCAGGTTCTTTGAATTCCGGCGCTTCTTCTTGTTTAACCGTTACGAACGTTTCCGGTTTCTTGCCTTCTTCCTGTACCTCGACGATTTCGGTGGTTTCTTCCTTTCCTCCCCTGCGCTTCTTAATCACGCGCTTTTTAATGACTTGCTTCTTCTTCACGCCTTCATCCGTGATGATTTCTTGCAGCTTCACAGTTTCGGGAAGTTCTTCAATCACTTCCGGCTGTTGGAATTCCGGTGCTTCTTCATGTTTAACGGTTACGAAAGTTTCCGGTTTCTTACCTTCTTCTTGTACCTCGACGATTTCGGTGGTTTCTTCCTTCCCTCCCCTGCGCTTCTTAATAACGCGCTTTTTAACCACTTGCTTCTTCTTCACGCCTTCATCCGTGATGATTTCTTGTAGCTTCACAGTTTCGGGGAGTTCTTCAATCACTTCCGGCTGTTGGTATTCGGGTGCTTCTTCATGCTTAACGGTTACGAAAGTTTCCGGTTTCTTTCCTTCTTCTTGCACTTCGACGATTTCCGTAGTTTCTTCCTTTCCTCCCCTGCGCTTCTTAATCACCCTCTTTTTAACGACCTGCTTCTTCTTCACACCTTCTTCCGTAATAATCTCCTGCACCTTTACAGTTTCAGGAAGTTCTTCAATAACATCTTTGAATTCTGGTGCGTCTTCATGCTTAACAGTTACAAAGGTTTCCGGTTGTTTACCTTCTTCCTCAACCTGAGTAATTTCAGTGGTTTCTTCTTTTCCACCTCTGCGCTTTTTGATGACGCGCTTTTTAATAACCTGTTTCTTCTTAACACCCTCATCAGTGACAATTTCTTGCACTTTTATCGTTTCAGGAAGCTCTTCAATAAGTTCCGGCTGCTTGAATTCCGGAGCTTCTTCATGCTTCACCGTAACAAACGTTTCCGGTTTCTTACCTTCCTCCTGAACCTCGACGATTTCCGTAGTTTCTTCCTTTCCGCCTCTGCGTTTCTTAATCACCCTCTTTTTAACGACTTGCGTCTTTTTAACACCCTCATCAGTTACTACTTCTTGCACCTTTATTGTTTCCGGAAGTTCCTCAATTACTTCCGGTTGCTTGAATTCCGGAGCCTCTTCGTGTTTAACCGTTACGAAAGTTTCCGGTTTTTTACCTTCTTCTTGTACTTCGACGATTTCAGTGGTTTCTTCTTTGCCACCTCTGCGTTTCTTAATCACCCTCTTTTTAACCAACTGTTTCTTCTTAACACCTTCATCGGTAACAATTTCTTGTACCTTAACCGTTTCAGGAAGTTCCTCAATAAGTTCCGGTTGTTTGAATTCCGGAGCTTCTTCATGCTTGACCGTAACAAACGTTTCCGGTTTCTTACCCTCTTCCTGAACCTCGACGATTTCCGTAGTCTCTTCCTTTCCGCCTCTTCGCTTCTTAATCACTCTCTTTTTAACAACCTGCTTCTTTCTCACTCCTTCATCTGTGATAACCTCTTGCACCTTCATCGTCTCAGGAAGTTCTTCAATTACTTCCGGCTCTTTAAATTCCGGTGCTTCTTCGTGTTTGACAATCACGAACGTTTCCGGTTTCTTTCCTTCTTCCTCAACCTGAGTGATCTCGGTGGTTTCTTCTTTACCACCCTTGCGTTTCTTGATGACGCGCTTTTTAACAACGCGAGTTTTCTTCGTTCCATCCCTTTCAACGATTTCATGCACTTTAACTTCTTCAGGGAGTTCTTCGATCACTTCAGGTTGTTTGAATTCAGGAGCTTCTTCTTGTTTAACAGTTACGAAAGTTTCCGGTTTCTTTCCCTCCTCTTGAACTTCTACTATTTCCGTCGTCTCCTCCTTTCCGCCTCTGCGTTTTTTGATAACGCGCTTCTTGACAATTTGCTTCTTCTTAACACCCTCATCGGTGATTACTTCTTGTATTTTTAGCGTTTCAGGAAGTTCCTCGATTACTTCCGGTTGCTTGAATTCCGGAGCGTCTTCGTGTTTAACGGTGATGACCGTTTCGGGTTTCTTTCCTTCTTCTTCAACCTGCACGATTTCAGTTGTTTCCTCTTTTCCGCCCTTCCTCTTCTTAATCACCCGCTTTTTGATAACTTGAGTTTTCTTCACGCCTTCCTTAGTAACAACCTCCTGGAGTTTAATCTCTTCGGGAAGTTCCTCGACGTATTCAGGTGTTTTAAAAACGGGTTCTTCAAATTCAACAACGCTTTCTTCCGGGATTTCTTCTTCTTTGATTGTCACGATTTGCGTGGTTTCTTCTTTACCACCCTTACGTTTCTTAATCACGCGTTTTTTAGTCACCTGCTTCTTCACGCCTTGTTTTGTCACGACATCAACAACGTTTATCTCAGCCGGGAGTTCTTCAATTACTTCCGGTTGTTTGAATTCAGGAGCTTCCTCGTGTTTAACCGTTACGAACGTTTCCGGTTTCTTTCCTTCTTCTTGAACTTCCACGATTTCCGTGGTTTCTTCCTTACCTCCCCTGCGCTTCTTAATCACCCGCTTTTTAACAACCTGCTTTTTCTTAACACCCTCATCAGTTATAATTTCTTGTACCTTTATGGTTTGTGGGAGTTCTTCGATAACTTCCGGCTCTTTGAATTCAGGAGCTTCCTCGCGCTTAACCGTGACGAAAGTTTTCGGTTTCTTCCCTTCCTCCTCCACCTCGACGATTTCAGTGGTTTCTTCTTTTCCTCCTTTGCGTTTCTTGATGACCCTCTTTTTAACCACCTGCGTTTTCTTCACGCCCTCATCAGTAATAATTTCTTGCACGCTTACAACTTGAGGTAATTCCTCAACGACTTCCGGTTGTTTAAATTCTGGAGCCTCTTCGTGTTTAACCGTTACGAAAGTTTCCGGTTTCTTCCCTTCTTCCTGCACCTCGACAATTTCCGTCGTCTCCTCCTTTCCGCCCTTCTTCTTCCTGATAACCCGCTTTTTAATAACCTGCTTCTTCTTAACACCCTCATCCGTTATTATTTCCTGAACCTTAACCTCCTCGGGCAGTTCCTCAACCACCTCAGGTTTCTTAAACTCGGGCGCTTCTTCGTGTTTTACCGTAACAAAAGTTTCCGGTTTCTTTCCATCCTCCTGAACCTCGACGATTTCGGTAGTTTCCTCCTTTCCGCCTCTGCGCTTTTTAATAACCCTCTTTTTAACGACCTGCTTCTTCCTAACGCCCTCATCCGTTACAATCTCCTGAACTTTAACTTCCTCGGGGAGCTCTTCGATTACTTCCGGTTTCTTGAATTCCGGCGCTTCTTCGTGTTTAACGGTTACGAATGTTTCCGGTTGTTTTCCGTCTTCTTGTACTTCCACGATTTCGGTTGTTTCCTCCTTTCCGCCCTTCTGCTTCTTAATCACCCTCTTTTTCACGACGCGCTTCTTCTTCACGCCCTCGTCTGTAATGAATTCTTGTACTTTAACCTCTTGTGGGAGTTCCTGGATGTATTCAGGTTTCTTCTTGGGTTCTACCGTTTCTTCGGGAATTTCTTCTTCGTGGGTTTCGGCTACGGTTACGGTGGTTTCCGTTGGTTTACCTTCTTCGGCGGTTTCGATTATTTCGGTGGTTTCTTGCTTTCTTCCAACGCGTTTTTTAATCACGCGCTTTTTAACGACTTGCTTTTTAATTGTTCCATCCTTCGATACGACCTCAGTCACTTTAACTTCTTCGGGTAGTTCTTCGATTTTTTCAGGTTGGTATTCTTCTTCCTTAACGGTTACAGTGGTTTGTGGTTGTAAACCATCTTCCTCGACAGTTTCTATTTGCGTGGTTTCTTCCTTGCTTCCTCTGCGTTTTTTGATCACACGCTTTTTAATCACCTTAGTCTTCTTCTTACCATCCTGAACAATTTCCCTAACTTCGATTTGCTCGGGAAGTTCTTCAACCACCGGGATTTCTTCTTCTTTAACGGTTACTGTTGTTTGCGGTTGTAATCCATCTTCTTCCACTGTTTCTATTTGAGTAGTTTCCTCCTTGCTTCCCCTGCGTTTTTTAATCACGCGCTTCTTAATCACCTTGGTCTTCTTCTTTCCGTCCTTCACAATTTCGGTTACCTCAACCTGCTCGGGAAGTTCCTCAACATACTCTACCTGTTTGGGCTCCTCCGTAATTTCCTCAATAACCACCCCGCTTTCTGGTTGCTCCTCCTCAGGTTTGTATTCGTCGATCACCTCATCTACAAAAGTCTTTTTACCCTTCCTCGTGCGTTTCGTTACAACAGTCGTCGCGACCTCGCTTCCCGGTAATTTCTTGAAAGTGGTTATAATCTCCTCGCTTTCGCTTTCTTTAGTGTATTGTGTGTCTGTGTCAGTTCGGATTTCCGGTGGGGTTTGTTCGAGTGCTGTGAGGTTTTCATCTGTTGTTGTTTGTGTTATTTTAGCTCGTGTTGTGTGTAATGCAGGTTCTTCCAGTAGACCTGCAATAGTATTTTGTTAAATGTTTGTTCAAGTGTTAGAAAATTATTTTTTGGTGGGCGGGAGAAGAAGTGTTGATCTGTAAAGTGTTGATCTGTCCGCGGACGCGATTGTACCCTAATCTAACCTACTCGATAAAAGAAGATTTTATTTTTGGAAAAATAGAGAAGTACGGTTGGTAGTGTTGAAAGATACTTACCCTCTCGGTAATGGGGTTGGACCTCTTTTATGATTACGCTTGAGGATTTGTCTTGGATGATTGTTACCGCCTTGTTGGGGGATTTTTCCGAAGAGGGGGTGAATGATTCGAGATCGCCCGTTGAACTTACACAAGTCACCAACAAACCGAATTGCTCTGGTTTCTCGCCCAAATTAGCTTTAGCCTCCTTCATTTTAAACCCACCCAAATCATCAGGGATTTGCATCGTGAAGACCTCTTCATGCATAGCAATTTGCCGTTCCGTCACATCTTGCTTCGCAATGTTATCTTTCGCTTTTGTAATCAGCACTTCATCTCCTTCGACTTCCTCAGCCTGGATTTCCAAAACCGTTACGCCTTCCTGCAGCGGCATCCCGACTTTCACTTTCTGGGGTTCTTCTGGGGTGACCTTGAACCCGACTTCCGATTCCATACTGGAAACCACTGTGCTGGTAACGCTTTCCAGAGTTGATTGCTTCTTCATCGCCTTCCTCAACCCGACTTCTCCAACTTTATAATCATCGACTGTTCCGATTGAAAGTGTTTCCGTTTGTTGGAGCGGTTTAATTTCGGAAAATCCAATTTGCGCTTTGTCCGCTTCCGGTTTCTTCTGCTTGAACACATCCTCGTTTTCTTCAATAATGACTTGGGAAACCCTCAGCGGGAGGTTTTCTTCGGGGGCCTCAATACCGGCTTTTTGTAGGTTGTTTAATTTTCCGGGTTCAAATTTATCAGCTAGCTCCTGTGGGATTGTTTCCTTTTTAAGAGCAACTTCTTGTGTGGTGAAACTACTAACGGCTTGCCCGGTTTTGTAATTAGGAGCATCTAAATACTCCTCCCCGTGTCCTTCCGTTACGGTTTCCGTTACGGTAACGTGTTTGCGCGTGGAAATAACAGCTTCCGCTTTCTTGGTTCCGTGAAGTTTTCCTTCGAAAACGACCTCCTTTTCCTCAACCAAGTTCTCCGTTGTAACAACGCTCTCGCGTTTATCCTGAACCGAAGTGGCTACCTCTCCGCGCGGTTTAATATCTTTAACGGAATCCCCGGTTGAGTGTTGCACGGTGACTTCCGACTCCTCAAACGCTTCAATTAGTGTGATTTCCGGTTGCGCTTGCTTTTTATCAACAGGGAATTTCTCAAACGCCTCTTCCTTCTCCTCAACAATTGGTTGCGTCACACCCACCGATCTAACCTCCTCGAAACCGCTCTTCGCAACCGATTCCTCGAAAGTCGGCTTCCCGACGAAATCCTTCTCCTGCTCATGCAGAATCCTCTCGGTCGAAACCAACCCTTGCAACTCATCAATATTAACAACAGCCGACGTTAATTTCTGATCTTCAACATTAAACTCCTTTAACGAATCGTGTATTCTGTGCTGTGCCAGCTGTAAAGCCTCGATTGTTTTGAAATCCCTCGTAGCCACCTGTTTAGTAATTTCCGGTGTCACTAACTCATCCTCCAAGCCGGATGTTAGGGTTTCCGTAACGGACAACCCGTGTAATTCCTCAACGTTCTTCACCGCCTTCTTCTGCTCGGGCTCGAATTTCCCGCTGAAACTCATCTCGGTGTCAACTGTTGAGGTTTCAGTGCGCGTTAAGTGCTTATGCGCGACTTGACCCAATAATGCTTGCACTTTCGTTGGTTCTTTAGTTTCCAAATCACCCAGAGTGAGGTTGGTTAAAGTTTCTTGCGTTTGCCCAATTGTTTTTCCTTCAATATCAACCTCGGCTTTTCCCGTGGTTGGGGTTTTCGTGCTTTGAAAAACATCCTCCTGTTCGTTGGTGGTGATTTCCTCAATGGTAACCCCCTTAGTTTCTTCCAAAGCAATCTCAGCCTTCTTTCCGGTCGGTTTGAAAACCCCGCTGAATTCCTCCTCGGTTTCCTGTACAATTGGCTGCGATTCAATCACTCCTTCGAGTGAAATCAAATTAACATTCGCTTTAGTTGTAGGTAAATCCTTCGTCAATTCCTCAATTACGCTTCCCGAGGCGATCACCTCAGATTTCTCAGCGATTTCCAGAGTGGTGAATTCCAACAATGCTTTCTTATCAGTTGGAATTGTGATTTGCTCCACCGTGCCTTCCTTGTTCTCCGTTAAAGTCTCCGTTACGATCTGCACGTTCCGTCCTGGTTCTATATCAACTTTAACTTTACTCACTTCCGGTTTGAATTTACCCATAAACTCCTGTTCCTGGTCTTCCGCTTTGTTTTCTGTCACCAAAACGCTGGAGTAGAGCTCCTGAGTCTTCGTGCCCTTCTCCTCAGTTTGCGGTTTGATTTTGAGCACATCGAAACTCTCTGAGATGTTGACTTTTTCCTGTTGCACGACCTGCGCGTGTATATCCATTGTCACAACCGCGCTCTTCGTTTCCGCGGTTTGCACCGTTTCATACTCAGTCTCTTTTTCCGCCGTTGTCGTCAGCGACGTAACGACGCTTTCTTTTTTGTTGAAAACAACCTCGGCACTGTGCTCAGCCGGTTTTTCTTCGACAACAAAAGCACCCTCGGTTTCACTGGTAATTGTCTCGACTTGCGTTAAAATCTGGTGCGGGATTGCTTCCTTAGTGGCTTCGGCTAATTTCAAATCGGGTTTTTCGAAAACCTCAGTGCTCGCGCCTGGAATCACCTCATACTTAGTAGCGACTGCCGTTGTGTCCTCCAGTAATTCCACTCCCTTTTTACCTTCCGGTTTTTCGAATTTATCGAAAGGTTCTTCTTTTTCGGTTACTAAAACCGTTTCGACTTTAACGCTCGTATCCTCGTCGATTTTCAAAAGCGCAGTTTTGCTTTCCGGTTTCGATTCTTTCGAAAAATCGCTTTCCATTTCGTTAACAACCATTTCCTCCCTAACGGCGCTTGATAGGGATGTAATTGTTGCCTCAGCCGAGGATTTAGTCGGGGATTCCCTGGAAAACTCTTCGATTGTATCCCCTGAAGTCGTCTGCACCGTCTGAATGGAATCAAGCGTGTCTAATTCCCTCACAGCCTTGTGTAAGGTAGGTTGGGTTGTTTTGTATTCAACCTCGGATTCGGTGCTGGTGATTTCAGTTACCATAAACGCTTTCCCTTCCTCGAAATCAATATTAACATTCTTCTGATCGTAAACTTGTTTTTCCAAGGGCTTCTCCGATTCCCTAACAGCGGCTTCCGTGCTAATCAAGCTTTCGAATGTTGTCTGCTCATGACTGGCTTTTACTTCTTCCGGTTTTTCGGTCACATGCTCACCAACTCGAGCCTGTGTTGTTACTATTTTGCTCTCAGCGACGTTTTGCGGGATTATTTCCTTAGTGGCCTTCTTCCCTTCCGGTTTGGCTTCGACCACACACTCCGCCTCTTTATCGATTAAAGTCGTTTCCTGCACGGAGGGGATTATCTTCTCCTCGAAATTCACCGACGCGCTCTTTCCCTCCGGCTTCGCCTCCTGGAAATCAAGCTCGGTTTCCATGAAGTTCGTTTGCGACTGAATCAAGCTCTGCATTTCTAAATGCGCCGTTTCGGCTAAAGCTTTCGTCGGTGATTCCCTGTCGAATTTCTTGAAGGATTCAGTGGCTTCCGTGATTTCGCTCTGCGCGATGTTTCTCGGGAAAACATCACTGGTTGCGGTCTGCTCTTCCGGTTTCTCCAATTCCTCGAATTTCTTCTCCTGATCGCAAATCGTTACGGCCGTAACAGAAACGCTTTCCCCGATTTCGAAATCACGGATGGCCGATTTCAATTCCGGTTGCTTTTCCTCGAGCACCGACTCCTTTTCTTGTACCAGGTTTTGCGTTTGCGACAAGCTTTCCAGGTAAGTCTGATTTATTTCGGCTTTGTGGGAATCAGCCTCGATTTTTCCGGAAAACACCTTCGTGGAGTCCTCTGTGACGATTTGCGTTTTCAGCGCGACTCCGTGTGTGGGCAAATCCGGAACACCAACGGCTCTTTCCGGGGATTCCTGCTTTTCCAAAACCCTCTCGGTTTCCATTAAAGCCGCTTGCGTGATCAACACGCTCTCCCCGGTTTCGTAATTAACCAAGCTCTGCTTTTCTTCAGGTTTGCTAATTGCCTGGAATACTCCCTCTTTCTCGTTAATCGTCAACATACTCTGCAATAAATGTTGCGAGAGATTCTGCTGACTCTGCGCGGTGTCTTTTTCTGGGGATTGCTGCTTCACGAATTCACCCAGCTGTGAACCGGTTACGATTTCTATCTTTTGAGCAACCTGTTGTTCCAGCATTACCTCCTCCGCGGTTTTCCCCGCGGGAGTTTGCAGATTACTCAAATCGTCCTCCTTTTCATGAGTCACAACTTCCGTTATCTGAATCTGTTCGTCGGGAAGTACATCAACCTTGGCAGATTTTTTCTCGGGGAAAACATCTTTCTCCAAAGCTCTTTCCACTTCCGTTACATTAGCCTCGGTTATAATCAATTCTTGATTGGGGCTTGCGAATTTCTTAGCCTTCCCCGTTTGCGGTTCAGGTGCTGTTAAATCATCAGCGTGCACCACGGTTTCGTGCTTTTCCTGCGAATACGCTTCTTGGGTGGCAAAACCCCTCATAGCCTCTCCCAGAAGTGGCTTTTGCGCCGGCAACAACTCATTCTCCTTATCATGAGCAACAACCTGCATCACGCTTATCACCGAAGACGTATCGGCATACTCCACTTCCGCCGTTTTGCTCTCGGGTTTCAAAATCTCCAAAACCCCCGATTCCTTCTCCCCGGTTAAATGCTCGACAATCTGCAGCGAATCAACCGTGTCACGCTCCGTCTTCGCCGTTGCCGAAATTACTTTAGCTTGCTCGAAACTTCCGGTGGTTGTATCCGCAACTATTTCAATTTTGCTCGCAACTCTCCTGCTTTCAAATTCCAGCCCTGGCTTGAACTGCTCGGGTAATTCCTTCGGAACATACTCGCTCTCTTTATGGATCACCAAAGACTCCTCGACTTGGAAGCCTTCGTTTTCTAGCAAACTAAACCCGACTTTCTGGGCTTCGCTTAAATCCGGGCTGTAGCGCTTCAAATCCTCGTTGGAAATGATTTCGGTAATCGTAGTTTCCTCGTTGACCTCCTGCTGGAGCTT
Organism: Philonthus spinipes; assembly: GCA_963082785.1. Taxonomy (NCBI): domain Eukaryota; kingdom Metazoa; phylum Arthropoda; class Insecta; order Coleoptera; family Staphylinidae; genus Philonthus; species Philonthus spinipes. The sequence goes on from OY720311.1 coordinate 13,035,320, forward strand.
CGCTTTTTCTAATTTCTGGTCCGCTTTCTTTAAAACGTCGGTGATGTTTTCCGGTATGACCTCCTCGGTGATTCCAGTTGGGAGTAAATGCGCCGAGACGGTTTTTCCTTTTTGCGTATCGGGGAGTTCGAACGGTTTCAGCGGGGTTTCCTTTTCCATCCTCTCCTGGTGCTCGATTAAAATCTCTTGATTGGCACCGGTGTAGCTACTCTGGATTTTCTGCTCCGTTAAAACTTCTTTAGTGTAAGTTTTTTCTTTATCAGCAGATTGTATGATGGTGATTTCTTTCGCTTCGGTCGTTTGCAATTCCCTGGTAGCTAATTCCGTTTTAAATTTAACTTGATCTGTGAAAGCAATCGGGTGATCGGCGGTTTCAACCTGGGAAACCATCAACGGCTCTCTTTCCCCAACACTAGCTTCAGCTAACGCTCTCGTGGGTTTCTTATCCTCGACCAACTCCCCTTCAGTCTCCTGAACCACCACAGAAAAACTACCCCCTAGTTCCAAGCAGGAGTAACACGAATCAGCTTTCCTGGATTCAGGCCTATCCTCAGCGCTCAGCTCTTTATCGGTTTCACCAGCCACAACGCTCTCACTAACAACCGATTCTTTCGGAATCACATCAACCTCAGCCTTCTGGTGTTCCGCTTCGAAGGCTTCCAACTCTTTATGCGGCATTTGTGAATCAACAGCGCTGTGGATAACCCCTTCAGAAACCTCAATATCCTCACTGGCTTTCGACGTAATCAACTTGGGCGCGCCTTCAAAAGCGGCCTCTTTTTCCTGCGTTAAAACCTCAGTGATTACAATGGAATCATCCGAATCCAACTTGAATCCGGCTTGTTGGGTGGGGGGAAGTTTCCCCGGCACGAACTCCCCTTCGAGCTCAGGGGCGTGCATTTCACTCGCCACCAACTGTTTCTGCGGGATCACATTCTTGCTGGCGACTTCCGTTGGCACGAAAGCTTCCGGCATGTGTTTTCCGGGTTTCGTTTCCGAAACAACCTCCTCGACAATCAAGCTCTGGATTTCGCTTATGTCCATTTTGGGTTTTACGCTGGAGGGTTTCGAGCTTTCGAAAGTCGACTCGAATTCGGCTTCCAGCACCTCCTTGATCTCTACGCTTTCCTTGGTGGTGAAACCCTCTGAGGCTTGAGCTGTTTTGAAAACGGGGGCTTTATCGAAATCGCTTTCCTTATGCGAGATTTCAACCTCTGAAACGCCTTTGGCTTCCTGTAACATCAACCCCACGCTAGCTTGATCTGTTTGTTGTTTCAGAATCACACACTCGGAAGTCGCGTCGTTGGTTTTGGTTTCCTCAACGGTAAGACTTTCTTTAGTAACGAAATCCGGCTTGGCTTTAAAGGTGGATGGCTTGAATTTAGAATCAAATTCCCCTGTTAAGTTGCTCGTGTTCGTTTCGGTAACTTCAATCGTTTCCAACACACTCAACGTCTTAGTCGCTTGCGTCGTCGCCGGCTTGCTCACTTGCTCAGGCTCCTCCCTTTCATGCGTAATAACTTCCTCCCCACTAACAGATTGCTGCGTTAGTATACTCAGCGTGCCTTTACCGATTTCTTTAACACCCGTAAGCGTTTGCGTAATTCTCCTAGTCGGAACGGTTTCCGAAACCACCTTGGAAGTATCCAGCGCGCGTTGCGTTTCCTTAACCGGTTCAAACGGCTTCAAAGCCCCGATTTCCTCCTCATCAAAAAGCTCTTCATCTTCGCTAGGTCTATACGCTTTCAGCGTTTTCTTCCTTACTTTCCTCTCCCCTGAATCCTCGACTTCCACGATTTCAATCTCCTCGATCACTTCCTCTTTCTTCGGTTTCGTGATCTTCTTGATTTTCGTCACCTTCGTGTCTTCGATTACTACTTCTTCCTTTTGCGGCGTTTCGGTTATTACGGTTTCTTCTTCTTTAAACATCACCTTTTTCGTTTCCTTCGGTTTTCTTCCTTTCTTAATCACGGTCGTTTCGACGATTTCTTCAATTTCCTCGCGTTTTTTAGGCTTCTTCTCAGTTTCAACAACTGTGGTTTCTACGATTTCTTCAATTTCTTCCTCATCGCGCTTTTTAGGCTTCTTTTTAGTTTCAATAACAGTCGTTTCAACAATTTCTTCAACGCGCTTTTTGGGTTTCTTCTCAGTCTCAACAACAGTGGTCTCCACGATTTCCTCAGTTTCTTCCGTGTCGGGTTTTTTAGGCTTCTTCTTGGTTTCAACAACAGTGGTTTCCACGATTTCTTCAATTTCCTCCTCATCGCGCTTCTTAGGCTTCTTCTTAGTTTCAACAACAGTCGTTTCAACAATTTCTTCAACGCGCTTTTTAGGTTTCTTCTCAGTCTCAACAACAGTGGTCTCCACGATCTCTTCAATTTCTTCCTTTTTAGGTTTCCTATGTTTCTCTACGATTGTCTCTTCGACAACCTCGACTTTCTCACCACCCCAACGCCTGGGCCTGCGCGTTTTCTTCACGACGGTTGTAATCTCTTCTTCGGTGATCTTTTCTTCTTTCGGTTTTTCGGGCTGTGTAAGTTCATCGGCGCGTTCGTCGGGTAGCTCTGTAATTTGTACACCTTCGTCTTTGATTGTGGGTTGTGTGTGCTGGGGGGACTTAGCGTCGGCCTTTTTGCCGGCCTTCCGCTCAACGTCTTCTTCGACTTCAAGGGTTTCTGTGAAAGTGTATCATGGTATTGTGTTTGTTCATTTCTTTAAATTCCACTTTGTGATTTCAATTTATTTACAATCTACTAAAATCTATTTTTTTTTTCAAATTCTATGTGCATTCAGTGGAAAATTCAATCGAGATGATTTCGGTTTCATTGCAATTCATATTGGTAACAATAATATTGTTTTATTCAGGAAGATTTCTTAAACAATCTTTTTTAAAAAGAAGATAGCATATAAAAATTTCTTCTTTTTTCAGATAGAAGAAAAGAAGAATGAAATATTAATGGAAGAGATTTAGTGACTTAAAAATGAAGAAAGGAGGTAAGTGTAACAAGATTTTGTAGTAATTCATTAGTAACAGTAACTATAAAGGAATAAATTTAATGACTTAAAAATACTTTACAGAATTAAGAATTAAGCATTAAATAATATAAACGTTTTAACTTTTTTTGTCGTACACAACCGTTAAATTCCAATTTAAATAACAGATTTCTTACGACCGAAACTTACGACTAATTTATATGTTCTTTCGATTTTTAAATAAAAGTTAAAGTATTAAATAATGTAATTAAAGTATTAAATATTAAGCTAGGATAACTTATTAAGAAATGTAATTAAAGAATAAAGTAATGAGTAAATTTAAGAAACAAGCACGAATTACGTTATTAGAGCAGGATTACTAAAAGAGTATTTATTCACTTGGACACAGTTATTAAAATAAATTAAATAAAAATTATTTGAAAAGAATTTAATAAATTATTTCCTATTAGATAATTTCACATTTAAACACTTGTTTAGTTTCATATTGTTATATTCAGTTTCCTGATACGTGTTTTAGTCAATGACGACCATTCTTAAAGATATTACAAAATAACTAATTAGTTATTACAAAATATATTAGTATTATTATTATAACAATAATTTATTATTACTAATTTATTTGAGAATGGTCATAATATTATAATTTCGTTTCTTCATTTTTTTGGAAAGTATTGTATATTTTAGTTTTAATAAATCCTAAAACTAAAGAGGAAATAATTTGGTACACACTTTCAGTGCAGCGAAGAAAGTGTGTACCAAATTATTTCCTCTTTAGCTTTAGGATTTTTTTAAAATAAAACATACAATACTGTACAAAAAAAAATATTACACCGTAAAATCTGTTCCAATTAAAATCACATAAACCGTCGAAAATCATCTCCAGCGAATTCTCCCCCTCATCTCAACTAATCTACGAAATATAAGGCGTAATATACAGCGAACATTATGATAGTGTATTAGGCTGATAGTGTGAAGCATTAACTAAGTAAATGTTTTGTAAGTATTTGTGCTTATATACATCTTTTTTTTATTTGAGTGGAGGGCAAAGGGCGTATGTGTTTGAAAGAAAAAGAAAGTATAGGCTTAATAGAGAGAAAGAGAAATACTGCACTCACCTACTGAAAGCAGAGCGTAAGCGTTTTTTTTTTTGAAGAAGCTGAGTTGACTTACGAAGAAGAAGTGAAGAAACTCAAGCGCACATGCTCACTGATTTATTTTATTTACATTTGTTTTTTTTACACTTAAATTTATTTATTGTAATTACTTCAGAGATAAAATAATTATCATACATATCGTTGATTACTGAAAATCAATGTTGCCTTTAAAGAATAAATAAAATATTTTTGATTTTCAACTATTTCACTAACTCTACAATCTTATGGGTATAAAGGTTTTTTTTTGATAATATATATATAACTATTTCACTACAACTGTACAATTTTTAAATTACGAGACATTATTTCAAAAATTACATTGAATTTTGAAACAAGTGGAGTTTAATATTAAATTTTGTTTCAATCGGGTTTCAGCCTATCTGTATGATAATTCCAAGTTTCGTGGAATTATTATTTGATCGTTTTAAAGATAAAATGGAGTTTGATTAATAATTAAAAAAGTCTAAAACAAATTTATTATAAATCTGTCGTTGAAGTTTGGTAAAAATTAAAAAGCCCCAAGAAAATATTTTATCCCTCTCAATATTCTAGTTAGTGATCACATTATCGTTTAAATCATCGCTATATTTCTTTCTGTTCTATTCTTATAGCCGCAATTATTTTAATATATCATTTTTTTTTAATCGTATACAATTTTACGTTAAGTTAAAAAAATATTTCAAAGTCGGAATTAAATGAGAACCTAAACTTCTGATTTAAAACTGCAAATTTTTAATGGCAAATGGAAAAGACAAATGATTTTCAAAGTCGGAATTATATGAAAACCTAAACTTCTGATAAACATTTTTTAATGGCAAATGGAAAAGACAAACGATTTACATAGTCTTGGGCAAAATTGAATGATTTTAGTAATCGAGTATTTATAAATGAGCGTATTAAAAAAAATAACAGTAAATTGGTGAAAATATCAAATAAGGCATGGTTATTAATATTTATGCAATAAAGAATATTCATAAAATTATTATATAACAAATTTAGCAGTAATAAAATAAACACGAAAAAATTGACTTTAGCCATCTCTACTTTTCCAGTAGCAGTTCATAATTCTGAATTTCTGGAGTCGAATTAAAAAAATCTAAAGATATAAAAAAGTATAATTGGGGTAGTTTAATTACTAGAACCGATTAATTAGACTTATGGTTGCGAAATTTAGTCAATTGTTTGATGCTGATGCAGCTTACAATCCATCAATGGTCATTTGAACTTTAACTATATTCGTCCAGATTTGAAATTCGATTGCTATTAAAAATTCGGTAAAAAATTAAATTTTATTGAAGGGTTAATTCAATAACTTCAATCGCTTAATTGGATCTTAAACTGTAAAATTGAGTCAGTAGTTAGTTCCAGTCGCAGCTCATAACCCTTCCACAGCCATCTGAATTTCAGTAATCATTAGTCAGGATTCTCAGATTTAAGTTTAAAAATATAAGAATTTGTAAATTTGACTTAAAATAAATTCGATAAATTCGAATTTAATAATATTAGAATTTTTAAAGTCGACTTAAATGTGAGAATCCTGACTGATGATTACTGAAATTCAGATGGCTGTGGAAGGGATATGGGCTGCGACTGGAACTAACTAATGACTCAACTTTATTTATAAACCGTTTCAGGGTTAATCTAACCACTCGAATCGATTAATTAGACGCCGAGCTGCGAAATTCAGCAAATTATTTGACGCTACCGCAGCTTGCAACCCTTCCATGGCCAATTAAACTTTACGTATTTCCGTGTAGATTTTTAAATTTTATTAAAAAAATTAATTGGGAAATTGATTTATCTACTTGAATTGCTTAATTAGACCGTAGTAAAATTGATCCATTAGTTGGTTCCAGTCGCAGCTCATAACCCCTGCATAGCCAACTGAATTTTGAATTTTAGTTACCATCGGTTGTATTCTCATATTTGAATTATTTCGAATTAAAAAAATTCTTATAAAAATGAAAAGAAAAATGTTGCAGGGTTTATTTAATCATTCCGAAATATAGCTAATTGTTTGATGTTGATATATTTTTACAACCCTATCAGGGCTATCTGAACTTTAAGTATTTTTGTGTAGATTTGAAATTTGATGGCTATTAAAAATATATATATATATATATATATATATTCAATGACCCCTTTCTACCCACATGGGTGTAGGATAAAAAAAAAATAAATAAAATAATATATATATATATATATATATATATATATATAAAAATAAATCATTGAATGATTAAATGAGTTCATTTAACTACTTGAATTGCTTAATCAGACCCCAGACTGCAACATATAGACGATTTAACCGCAGCTCAAAACCCCTCCACAGCCATCTGAATTTTTGTTATCATGCATAGATTCTCATATTTGAGTCGATTTGAAAAAATCATAAAAAATATGATGCAGGGTAATTTTTATCACTTGAATCTTGGCTATGCAATTTACTCAATTATTTGATGCTGGTGCAATCCCTCCATGGCCATCTGCATTTTTTTTAAGTATTGTCGTATATATTTTAAAATTTGATTACTATAAAAAATCAGAAAAAAGTCTAATTTAGCTAGAGGGTTAATTCATCTACTTTAATCACTTATTTAGACCTTAGACTACAAAACTAAGGAATTAGTTTATTCCAGTCGCAGCTCATAACCCCTCCACAGCCATCTGATTTTTAGTTATCATGCATGGATTCTCACATGTGAGTCGATTTAAATAAAAAAATATAAAAAAATATAATGCAGGATAAATTTAATCACTTGCATCAATTAACTAGACTTTTGGCTATGAAATTTACTCAATTATTTGATGCTGATGCAACCCCTCCATGGCCATCTGCATTTTTATAAGTATTTCGTGTATATTTTAAAATTTGATTACTATAAAAAATCAGAAAAAAGTCTAATTTAGCAAGAGGGTTAATTTATCTACTTGTATCACTTATTTAGACCTTAGACTATAAAACTGAGGAATTAATTGAATCCAGTCGCAGCTCATAACCCCTCCACAGCCATCTGAATTTTTGTTATCATGCATGGATTCTCAGATTGGAGTCGATTTAAATAAAAAAAAATATGACACAGGGTAAATTTTATCCCTTGAATCGATTAACTAGACTTTTAGCTATGAAATTTACTCAATTATTTCATGCTGGTGCAACCCCTCCATGGCCATCTGCATTTTTTAAGTATTGTCGTGTATATTTTAAAATTTAATTATTATAAAAAATCAGAAAAAAGTCTAATTTAGTTAGAGGTTAATTTATCTACTTGAATCACTTATTTAGACCTTAGACTACAAAACTGAGGAATTAGTTAATTCCAGTCGCAGCTCATAACCCCTCCACAGCCATCTGAATTTTTGTTATCATGCATGGATTCTCACATTTGAGTCGATTTAAATAAAAAAAATATATATAAAATATGATACAGGGTAAATTTAATCCCTTGAATCGATTAACTAGACTCTTGGCTATGAAATTAACTCAATTATTTGATGCTGGTGCAATCGCTCCATGACCATCTGCATTTTTTTAAGCATTTTCATGTATATTTTAAAATTTGATTACTATAAAAAATCAGAAAAATAATCTAATTTAATTAGAGGGTTAATTTATCTACTTGAATCACTTATTTAGACCTTAGACTACAAAACTGAGGAATTAGTTGATTCCAGTCGCAGCTCATAACCCTTCCACAGCCATCTGAATTTGAATTTCAGTTATCATCGAATGGATTGTTACATTTCAGTCGAATTAAATATATATACCTATATATATATATGTACATATATATACATATATATATATATATGTATATATATATATATATATATATATATATATATATATATATATATACTAGGCGTAGACTTGATTCACGCTCCATAAAGATTTCCATGTTAAATTCTTAAAATGTTCATTTTAGAGAAAAAGTGTAAATATATTCCTTGTAGAGAAAAAAATACTGCAAATCATTACTTGTTTTTTTTATTATTTTCCACGCAAAGGAGAAATCGTTGAAATGAAAACTATTATTTTAGCAAAAATGGGCGGTGCCTTGGAATTATCTGTTAACAGTAGCGTGGTTTGGAAAAGGCCGATTCGGAAATTCTATACAAAACATATCACATACTGTACGTACACCAATATCGCAATAGTACCATTTTAGCATTTGGATCTTTTCATTCAACAAATACATAATAGTAACCTAGAATTACTTAAATACTTCTATTCAAATGCCAACATGAAAGCTAACAATTAACGGTTGTTTGTTTCAAAAATTCCAAGACATCACTCATTTTTGCTAAAATAGTGGTTTTTATTTTGCTCGATTTCCCCTTTGTATGGAAATTAAGAAAATAAGTAATGATATCGTTTAATACAGTATTTTTTCCTCTATAATAAACACATTTACACTTCACAATTAGATAAAAACACAAAAATATTTATGTTTCACTATTATTTATTGTAGAAACACTGCTACAATTGTTTCGCCAACACAGCGGCATCATCAGGCAGATGATTAATGGTTTTTAAAAAAATGTTTTAGTGAAACTAAAATATTTTTGTGTTTTTATCTAATTTGAATATGCAGTTTCATTAAGTGACAGCCTCAACCATTGAACATTTACACTTTTTCTCTAAAATAATTAGAGGAGCCAATATTTAAAAGTTAAGAATTTAACATGGAAATCCCTAATATACACGAATCAATTCTACACCCTGTGTATAAAATAAAAACAAAAATAAACAACAGAGAAAAATCCGCAATTGCTAACCACATAATAACATTTGGACATAAATTTTCGTTGAACAATTTAAAAATTTTAAAAATGTCAAATTCTCCAAAACTATATATGTTAGAAGCAATTGAAATGTATAAAAATTCTAGTAAACTTTTAAATTTTGACTTAACTCCGTTAAATAACAATTTATTAAAATTAATTGATTTAATTCAATAAATTACCTTCATCTGATTTTTTAATAACACATCACATTTGTATATTAAATTTTGTTTACATGTTTATTTATTTATTTGTCAATTTCTGTCTTTAATTAGTAGATTTTGAATTGTATTAAAAATGGACTAATAAATTATCGTTTCAGTCGATAATTTAAATCCATTTTAATCTGTGTTTTTATTTATCTTATTGGCAGATTTTTAAAAATTTAGTAGAAACTTGTTTTTCTCTTATATCATCGTCTTTGGTAAATTGGCTATCGATCAACGGTCGTTTATATATTTATTTTTATTAATTAAATTATCAATGTTTTAATATTAAAAATATTAATAATATTGAATTGTGTATGTAATTTTCTTTTATCTCTGATGTAATTTCACTCGAAATCCGCTTCGTTTCTTTTTAAATTCATTTATTAATCCACTTCGTTTTTATTCCTTTTAATACGCAGCGCTTTAGCGTTAAGCATCTAACATATCCAACGTATTTAATTTTCTGGACATTATTTCATTTCCTTAGGAATAAAAAAAACCGTTAAATCCCGAGCGACGCTCCCTCTCGACCAGCTCACCTCTCTGGGAAAGGGAACGCGCCGGGTTCCGCGAAAGGGTCAAAATGAAAACGCAAGCCACTCGCCAAACACTTCCGCTTACCTACGATCTCGTCCTCGGTCTTGAAGCGGAGCTTCTTAACTTTCTTTTTATCTGCGGGTCAGAAATCACAGCGCCGTTGTAAAAGTGCGAATGATAAAGGTGTGATTAACGTAGCGGAGCGGAGCGGCTTGCGAGATTTTATTGGCGAGGCGTTAAAGGGCGGTTAAAATTAGAGGCGAAGCACTAAGCGCACAAAAATGCTCGCAAGGATAAGAGAAAATTGCGAGTTAAGTAATAATGAGCTAATTGAAATAATTAAATAAGTTAGTATTGAAATCACAGACAAATAATTAAGTATACTCCACAAGAATCACGAGGATATTAACTTGAGGATGAAATTAATAGGAACAAAATTAAGGAATGTAAAACTCGGTTTATTCAAAACACTTTAATTAATTGTTGAGGCTTCTACTTTGTTATACGTTGTAATTCAATTTTTATATAAAAAACACTTTTTACTTGGTTTGTATAACTATCAAACAAAACTTTTATTTTGGTATTGTCACGACAAGGTTGTCGAAACTAATTAGCAATGACTGCAGTTTCGGCAACCCGAGCGTGTTTTTATCAAAACCAAACAACAATACTAATGTTTTGATTTTAATACGCTAAGGTTTAATAATTGAAAAGATAGCACAAGCGCCATCTATAGCCTAATTTCATATATAGGTAATAAATGGATTTTTTGTTTAATTATTATGATTCATATTAGGTTATTTAATCACAATACAAGATCCGTTCAACCGCCTTCATCAAGGCATTACACTTGGAACACACTGGTCTGACGAGGTTTGAAAGACCGAAATGGTCATCGTCAGTTATCCGTACTTTAGATGAATGGTGGTAGAATATTATATTCAAATACATTTTTTTGATAATGACACATTGATGTTGACGAAGCTATAGTCAAAAATAAACAATCCAATGACTAGTCATGACTATAGTTTCGATAACGTGAGCGTGTTATTACCAAAATAAAGCAACAAATATTTTATTTTTATCTTGATACTCTAAGGTTTAATAATTGGAAAGATAACGGAAGCGCCATCTATTGCCTAATCCCATATATAGGTAATAGATGGCGCTTGCGCAATTTTTCTAATTATTATGATTATATTAGATTATTTAATCACAGCAATAGATCCGCTCAACCGCCTTTATCAAGGCATTGCACATAGAACACACTGGTCTGATGGGGTCCGAAAGACCGAAATGGCCATCATCAATTATCCATACGTTAGATTTTTTTTAAAAACATACTTTTGTTTTGATAATAACACTCTAAGGTAATAGTCAACAATAAACAATCCAATGATAAGTTATAGCTATAATTTCGATAACCTGATCCTGTTATTACCCAAACAAATTAAATTTGTTTCGTCAATGACACGTTAAGGTTTAATAATTGCAAAGATAGCGCAAGTTCCATCTATTGTCTAATTTCATGTACAGGTAATAGATGGCGCTTGCGCTATTTTTTCAATTGTTATGATTCATTTCAGGTTATTTAATCATAAGATTCGTTCAACCGCCCTTATCAAAGCATTGCACATGGAATACACTGGTCTGACGAGGACCGAAAGTACCATCAACAGTTATTTATACATAGTTGAATGGTGGTTGAATGAATAAAAATACTTTTGTTTTCATATTCACACGTCAAGGTTGTTGAAACTATAGTCTACAATAAGCTATAAAGTGATTAGTCATGACTATAGTTTCGACAATATGATGATACGCTGAGGTTGTCGAAACTATAGTCAACAATAAGCTATCCAATGACTAGTTATGGCTATAGTTTCAACAACCTGATGACACGCTAAGATTGTCAAAACTGTAATCAACAATAAGCTATCCAATGACTAGTTATGACTATAATTTCGGTAACCTTATGATAAGCTAATATTGTCGAAACTTTAGTCAACAATAAGCTAACGGATGACTAGTTATGACCATAGTTTCGATGATAAGCTAAGGTTGTCGAAAATATAGTCAACAATAAGCTATTAATAGACCAGTTATGGCTATAGTTTCAACAATCTGATGACACGCTAAGATTGTCAAAACTGTAGTCAACAATTAGCTATCAAATGACTAGTTATGACTATAGTTTCGACAACCTGATTACACGCTAAGATTGTCAAAACTGTAGTCAACAATAAGCTATCCAATGACTAGTTGTGACTATAATTTCGGTAACCTTATGATAAGCTAATATTGTCGAAACTGTAGTCAACAATAAACTAACGAATGACTAGTAATGACTATAGTTTCGATGATAAGCTAAGGTTGTCGAAAATATAGTCAACAATAAGCTATCAAATGACTAGTTATGACTATAGTTTTGGTAACCTTATGATAAGCTAATATTGTCGAAACTGTAGTCAACAATAAGCTATCCAATGACTAGTTATGACTATAATTTCGGTAACCTAATGATAAGCTAATATTGTCGAAACTGTAGTCAACAATAAGCTAACGAATGACTAGTTATGACTATAGTTTCAACAACCTGATGATAGGCTGAGATTGTCAAAACTGTAAACAATAAACTATCCAATGACTAGTTATGACTATAATTTCGACAACCTGATAATAGGCTGTAATTGTCAAAACTGTAGTCAACAATAAGTTAACGAATGACTAGTTATGACTATAGTTTTGGAAATCTTATGATAAGCTAAGGTTGTCGAAACTATAGTCAAATATAAGTCAGAGCTATCCAATGACTAGTCATGACTATAATTTCAGCAACAATATAGATTTTCGTTTTTAATTTACATGCTGTGCTTGTCGAAACTATAGTTTAAAATAAATTCAATTACTAGTCATGACTATAAAACATGTTTTGTTTGTTTTAACAATGACATGCTAATGTTGTCAAAACTATAGTCAATAATATACAATCCAATGACTAGTTATGAGTATAGTTTCGACAATTTAAGCGTGTTATTATCAAAACAAAATATTTGATAATGAGACGATAAGGTTGTCGAAACTGTAGTCTACAATAAATAAACTATAATAAATTAAAGACGACGCAAGCGCCACCTTTTGCCTAATTGCAAGCTAGATGAATGTTGGCTGAACGTCTCATTAAATATAAATAAACTAGTTACGACTACAGTTTTCATGCGCCACTTCCTGTTATTCTAGAAATAAATGTGAAAATACTTATTTTAAATAAGAATTTTAATATAACTTGAAATTTGAGGTTATGTTGATGTTACTATGCAATTGTATATAGGTTGCTGAGGACATTATTACCATTATTTATAATTTATACTAACTTGTCTAAAAACAAAAGTATTTCATTTTTATAATGATACGCTAGGATTATCGAAACTATAGTCAACAATAAACAAACCGGGTTATACAAAAAAGTAAAAAGTGTTTTTTTTATTAAAATTTAACGTAAAAAAAATAAAAAAAAGATGTCTTTTATATTTCAAAAAATAGACCTTAATAGATTTTGAAAATAAAGCAAATTGTAGTTGGCTTCTTTAGGTAAAATATTTTCAAGAACACGCCACTTTCGTTTATACTAGAAATAAATGTGAAATTTGCTTAACATAGCTCAAAACAAATGTTAAATTTTCTTAACATAACTTAAAACAAATGTGAAATTTGCTTAACATAGCTTCAACAAGTTTATTTTTCACCTCAGAATTGCGATTTAGGATTTATTAGTTTGTTTTTAATAAAATAATAAAATAAACACAAACAAAATAATAATTTATTAGAACTAAAAAAACTATAATTACATCTAAGCTTTGGTGGGATACATAATGTTAATATTATGGCACACGTTTTAAAGGGTTGATAAAAAAGACGCCACAGGAACACACTCTGAAACTCACCAGTAATCACTTTAGTCTTATCGGTGATGTGCACAATTTCCGTCGCTCCAGATTTCGTTGTCTCCTATAAAAATAAATATAACAACAAATGAAGCATGATTTTTATAACGTATTGTGTTCACAAAAAAATCAAATCGCTAATTTCTATGGATATACACGTTTTGAAGTCCTCTGAGTCCATTATATCGAGTTTTTAAAAAAAGGTCTGTCTGCGTTTCTATTTTTGTATTTCGACGATGGAACAAAAACTGCTATATATACATTTTTTATTTATTTATTTGTATTTCGACGATGGAACAAAAACCGCTAAATATCCATTTTTTTATTTATTTATTCAATGCCCAATAACCGGGATGATTTATAAAAATAGAAAAAATATTAGAAACATATAACAATAAACAGCAATTACTTGTAGCTTAACATATTGACGATATATTATTTTTAAACATGAATACTTCACGCAAGAGTTAACAATCTGTAAGAGTGGTGAGATTTGAAAAGCTTTTGTCAGAATTAAAGTTCAACTTTTCTCTTAGGTTTTTTTATTATCCACCATTTTTGGTAAATATTATTATTAATAAATAAATTGTAACAATCTTCGCCTTTAACTTTAAAAAAACAAAAAAAAACTATATTTTGATTTAATAATTGTCCAAATGTTTATTTAATTCGAGACACCCTAAAAAGTTACGGTCCTTAACCAAACTTTGTCATCCCCTAAATCCTATATACATTTTTTACAATTACTCTACAACACCACCAAAATTATTCATTTTAGTGAAAAAAGGCGGTTTCTTGCAGAAAAATATGCTTGTGACGAAAATCATTTTAAAAATATTAAAAAACTGTGTTTTCCCAGAAACCCTAATACTCCACCTAAATGAGGATCGCGACAGCGAAGATACCTTTTTTAGTTAATTTATGTAACAATTATATAAGGCAGAGCTGTACTGACGAGGGATGAAATCCCGAAACACGTGTCTGCAACTAACCTTATATTACGTTTTTTTTAATTAGATATTTTTGATTCAAAAATTGTTGCATCATACGAAATGTTATTGTTATGCAACAGTAAATGTCCATTATTGAGCTTTTTTTTAAAGTACTTATGTAGGATTAAAGAGGTACGCCGAGGCAATAAACGCTGCCAATTTTAAGGAAGCAGGCTCCGTGAGAGAGCTAAAAGAGATAGTCAAGAAGACAATGGTGATACAGAGAGGAGGAGTGGGACGAGGGAGAAGAATCTGGTTCGATGAAGGGTGCATGGCGGCGAAGAAAAAGTTTAGAGAAGCTGTAAATAACTGGAAAAGGGGGAGCGGAAGTAAAACGGAGATAGAAGCAGCAAAAGGAATGTTTACTGAAGAGTGTAATAATAAGAAGGATATGTGGCTGGGAGAAGAAATGAAGAGTGTGAGAAATCTCACAAATGAAAAACAACTATGGAATTATATTAAACAGAGGAGTCCAAACAGCAAAAGCAGAGGAGAAGACATAAATATAGTCGATTGAAGGCGATACTTCGAAGGACTACTAGGATCGACGGACGAAAGGCAACAATTTAACACAGAGGAAGACTATACAATCGGCGAATTTGAAAAGGCAATAATGAGCATAAAAAAAGGAAAGGCAGCAGGACCGGACGGGTTTAAAGCGGAAATGTGGCAGCTAATAGGTGGGGAAGGGAAACAAAAAAATGTTGGAATTAATCAATAAAATATGGAGAGGAGAGGACAATTTTCCTAAGGAATGGAGAGAAGGGGTAATAGTACCGATCTATAAGGGAGGAAATACAAGGGAGACAAAGAATTACAGAGGCATTACGTTGACGGATACCATTTACAAGATAATGATGGCTATGGTGAAGGACGGATTGGAGGAAGAGGCAGAGGAAAAGGGGTGGTTGCCAGAAGTTCAAGCCGGATTTAGGAAGCAACGGTCAACTACTAAGCAAATAGCTACGCTGAACTGGGTGATTAAGAGAGAACTAAGAAAAAAGGGTCCAGTGTATGCGTTATTTGTAGATCTGAAAGCAGCGTATGATTCTGTGAATAGAAAACTGTTGGTGGAGTGCCTGAAAAGAAAGGAAGTATCTGTGCGGATGGTAAACTGGATAAATGAAGTATATAGAGAAACGTGGTGGTGTAAGGTAAGAATGGGTGGGTCAGTCTCTGAACATTTTTTTGGTATACACAGGTGTGAGACAGGGGTGTTTTTAATTTAAAGTTATAATTGTTGACAAGAAGTCAAAAATAAATCTCTCTGCAGTTTTTTGTCATTGTTAATCTACATTTATATTTTCTTACATAATGAGTGAGATACTGAAGAATGAACTAAAACTGCGCGGTGTACTTAAGGGTAGAATTAGATAATTCTCCTATTATATATTTATTAGGTTGAATACCTAATACACAATATTAGTGAAGTAACGGTAGCGCAAAAACAAAGTGTACAAAATTGATTTAAAGATAAATAGAAAAGAGTATTCATTCTGTTGTTGATATGCAACAGCAGGCGTACATTATGTAATTCAATGTGCGGCGTGAGTATTTACCCGGGAAGCAGTTATTTTAATGTGCATTTGTTTAACGTACTTACGTAACGTAAGTCAAAAGTCACAGAGCTAAATGTAGAAATAATTTATTAATTATTTTCAAATCATTTTTTATTTGATCGATTTAAAGAATTCAATTCAATTCAATTAGAAATCGAAACGTCAAGCGTTTCGTCTAATTTTAATTTCAGAGCTGAAGTGTATTTCAATGCAATAATCCATTTTAGAGATATTGAGAAACACATTGAAACCTGCCTTCAATTCCAGCAACTGAAAGCACTGATTTAATATCTGGTTCGGCTACTGAAATTATAGCTTCTCTTGATTTTAATGCTGCCAATTATAAGGCAGCATGGGAATTATTGGACAGACGATTTAGCAAATCAGGGTTGTTAGTTCATAACCGACTTAACGCAATTATGGAATTACCGCAAATGAGAAGTGATTCGTCAGTTCAATTGCGTAATTTTGCTTAGCCCTATCAGCAAAATTACGCAATTGAACATTTGAGCATTTACATTGCTTGTCTACGTTGGGTGAACCAATAGAGAGTTGGGACAAAATCTTGCTATGGCTGTTTAGAATTTATTGTTTTTTCATTAGGGTTATGGCTACCGATTTCTGAGATTCACAAGGTGTGATCTACAATCAAGTAGTGTGAGAAAACAAAATGTAAAAAAAGAAAATAAACGTTTTTGAGAAAGACGTGCAAATCAGGCTCTTCAATTAATTTCCAAAATTAGTAAAAACCCATACGCAGATCCAACAAAATTTAAAGCTCTAATTCAGTACAGGTAGCCAAATACTTCGTCATCTAATTCCCTATGTAGTAACTAGCGAAACTAATGCGAAATGAGCTGGCTTGGAGAAATTAGTTGGGAAAGAAGATTCTTGTCTGGCTATGTATGACTTTAATATATGAAAAAAGTGCTTTCATGTGATTAGGTTTACTTTTTCGTACGAGAAAACTTATATATCTCATATTTCGTTTTGCTTCTAAAACATTCAACAATGTCAAAATGTATTCCTCTAAATAACTGTTATAAAATACTGACCTCAACAACCTCCGTAATCTCCCACGCATGCCTGATGAAGTCCTCAGGCGTGAACATGATAATAACTTCCTCAACGGTGGCGTGCTTCAGCTCAATCATCTTCATGAAAGCCCTGAAACCGACAGTCGCAGCCAGAATCTTCTCGTCGACAGTCGTTTCTTCGGTGAGCACTTCGGAAATCAGCGGCCCATAACCTTTCCTTTCCACCACGTTAACCATAGCGGACTGCGATTCCGGAGTTTTCAAATGCGGGAATTTATCTTCGTTGTACAAAACCGTGACTTCCTTAACGGTGATTCCGTTCCTGACCAAATAACCGATTTCGGCTAATTCCCTCAAAGGATTCTCCCCCGGGCCGAAATCTTTCGCTCTGATGTATTCCAATACTTCGGTGACTTCCTTCGCCATGCGAATTTCCTCGTTGACGATGATTTCTTCAACGCGCTTGATTACTTCTTCTAAATTAACTTCGGTTATGATGGCTTCTTCCGAAACGGCTTCCGTAGTATCGGGTTTGGCTTTTCTGGATTTGGGTTTCTTCGGTTTTAACTCCTCGATCTCGCCCTGAGGTTGCACCTCGGTGACGGATAACGGTTCTTTCGTTGTAACCACCCGCTTTGCCGTCTCAGTAATTTCCGTAACGACCTCCTCTTCCTCATCGTCGATTTTCTTACAGGAAGCAATCGCTTCCGTGGACAAAGGTTCCTGCACGGGCATAACCGGAACCGCCTTTTCTTTCACCATAGTAACCTCCTTAATCTCCTCAACTTTCTCAACAGCAGTCACCTCCTCAACGCCAACAGGTTTAATCTCCTCAGTCGTCAACGACCCGCGCTGCTTCTTCCTTTCAATCCTCTTCTTCTCGATTGTGACCTTCTCCTTCTTGACCTTCTCGATGGTTTCCTTCGCTTTCCTAATGCGGATCTCCTTCTTTTCGTCCTCGGAAACCTCCTGGACGTTGAGTTTGGCTTTGGTTACGGCCAGACCGATATCGCTGGTCGCTTTACAGACGTATGTTCCCACGTCCTCGATTTTGACGTCTTTGATGGTGCATAGCGTGCGGTTGTCTTCGATGCGGATTTTCACTCTCTCTGTGTTTCTTATTATCTTATCGTCGTGATACCAAATGATATCTGTGAAAACAAGGGTACATTTAAGCCACAACAGAAAGACCAACGGCCAAACATTTTCTTTAAATAGAACTATCTATTTTTTAAAAAAGTTTGTTTTGTTAAAATCTTTAAAACGCGATGCTCTTTTGTTTTTATGATTTCACCGTCTTAATCTTCGGAAAATTTACTACTTTGCTAATTTAATCGACTCTCTAATAACGAAGTTGGTAATGGTGTGCACTTAATTTAGATCAACATATATATAAACTTTTAATAACATATAAACTTTTAATTACATAACACATAAACTTTGACAATAACATTAACTGTAAAGACAATATATAGTGAAAATTGTGAATATTAAAGGCTTTAAATTCATTTTTTGACAATAATAGTGACTTTAAAGTCAATTTGTAGTGAAAATAGTGGCTTTAAAGTTAATTTATAGTAAAAATAGTGAATATCAAAGACTAAAGTCAATGTTTGACAATTATAGTGACTTTAAAGTTAATTTATAGTGAAAATAGCGACAATTAATGATACTAAAGTCAACATTTGACAATAATAGTGACTTTAAAGTCAATTTGTAGTAAAAATAGTGGCTTTAAAGTCAATTTATAGTGAAAATAATGAATATCAAAGACCTTAAAGTCAATTTTTGACAATAATAGTGACTTTAGAGTCAAATTATAGTGAAAATAGTGACTATCAATGATATTAACGTCAATTTATGACAATAATACTGACTATAAATGACTTTAAAATCATTTTTGACAATAATATTGACTAAAAAGTCAACATTTGACAATAATAGTGACTGTAAAGTCAATTTCTAGTGAAAACAGTGGCTTTAAAATCAATTTATAGTGAAAATAATGAATATCAAATACTTTAAAGTCAAATTTTGACAATAATAGTGACTTTAAAGTCAATTTATAGTAAAAATAGTGACTATAAATGATATTAAAGTCAATTTTTGACAATATTAGTGACTTTAAAGTCAATTTCTAGTGAAAATAGTAACTATCAATGACTTTAAAATCATTTTTGACAATAATATTGACTATAAAGTCAAGATTTGACAATAATAATGACTTTAAAGTCAATTTTTGACAATAATAGTGACTTTAAAGGTAATTTATATATAAATAGTGGCTGTAATGTCAATTTCTAGTGAAAATAGTGACTATCAATGACTTTAAAGTCAAATTTTGACAATAATAATGACTTTAAAGGTAATTTATAGCGAAAATAGTAGCTTTAATGTCAATTTCTAGTGAAAGTAGTGACTTTAAAGTCAACTTTTGACAATAATAGTGACTTTAAAGGCAAATTATAGTGAAAATAGTGGCTGTAATGTCAATTTCTAGTGAAAATAGTGACTATCAATGACTTAAAGTCAATTTTTGACAATAATAGTGACTTTAAAGTCAATATCTAGTGAAAATACTGACTATAAATGACTTTAAAGTAATTTATTGACAATAATAATGACTTTAAAGGTAATTTATAGCGAAAATAGTGGCTTTAATGTAAATTTTTAGTGAAAGTAGTGACTATCAATGACTAAACTCATAATTTTGAGAATAATAGTGACTTTAATGTCAATTTCTAGTGAAAATAGTGGCTTTAAAGTCATTTTATAATGAAATTAGTGACTATCAATAACTTTAAAGTCATTTTCTACTAAAAATAGTGACTATCAATGATTTTAGAATTAACTTTTGACAATACTGACGTAGACTGATTTTAAAATCAATTTTTACCAAAAATAGTGACTGTCAATGACTTTAGAGACAATTTATAATAACAATAGTGACTATAAATGATTTTAAAGTCAATTTATAGCAAAAATTGTGACTATCAATGACTTTAGTATCATTTTTTGACAAATACAGTAAAGCGAATTGACTTCAAAATTAATTTCTACCAAAAATAGTAAGTGAAATTGATATTGGGGTCAATTTCTATCAAAAATAGTGACTATCAATGATTTAAAGACAATTTCTAGTAAAAATAGTGACTATAAATGATTTTGAAGTCAATTTCTAGGAAAATTTGTGACTATAAATAACTTCAAAATCAATTTATAGTGACAATAGTGGCTTTTAGTAACTTTAATGTTAATTTTTGACAATTATAGTGACTTTCAATGACCCCAGCCATTTTATAGCAAAAATAGTAACTATAAACGAGTTTAAAGTCAATTTATAGTGAAAATAGTCGCTTTTAATGACACTTAAAGTTAATTGTTGACGATTATAGTAACTATTAATGACATTAAAGTCAATTTCTAGCAAAAATAGCGACTACACCACTAAACCTACAAAAAAATTAAACATAATTCTCTGACTATTAACTGATCTTCGCTGACAAAATTTGCATATTCAATGTATTTCCTTTTTTTTCAGGATAATAGAGATTTAATATTTTAAATCGAAACGAAAACAGCAATTTCTTAGTTTCGCCAGCTTTAAAGTTTCAACTAACCTGGTGCTGGTGTTCCTGAAAAGATGCATTCGAAAACGACGTCCTCTTCTTCCGATGCGTGAACGTTAGTAATTTCTTGCACGAATGTCGGCACGCTCTGCGCAGCTGTTGGACAATTAAAAACAAATGAATTTCGTTGTTAGCTTCGGCCATTTCGGCTATCTACAGACCTTGCGTTATTCCAGCAACAAAAACATCAAACGTGCAAGCTGATTAGTAAATTCGCACACTTCAACTTGGGTTACCTTTCATCATCATCATCATTAATAACACCATCCGGGGTGGGAATGTTATTGTTATTAACAGTCACATCAAAACGGTCGTCAATGTAATGAGGGGGAGTGGTAACGGGAAAAACAGCACGATTTTCAGTGGTTTGAGTCGTATTAGGATGCATAGCAGAATCATCAGAATTTTCAGGATTTCGACAATCATCAGAATCATCAGTAAAATTTTCATCGGGATATTCGGTGCTTTGATGGAGGCTAGAATTATCAGCGAAAGTTCTAACACGATTTCTAGAGGTTTGGCGAACATCAGTTAAAATTCCATCAGGATTTTCAGTCCTTTGATGCATGCTAGAATTATCAGTGGAAGTTCTAAAATTATTTCCGGGGTTTATGCGAAAATCAGTTAAAGCTCCATCAGCATTTTCAGTGCTTTGGCGTACATAAAAATTATCAGTGACACGATTTTCAGGATTTCGACGGTCATCAGAATCATCAGTAAAATTTTCATCAGTACTTCGACGCAGGCTAGAATTATCAGCGAAAGTTTTATCATGATTTTCAGGGTTTTGGCGAACATCAGTTAAAATTCCATCAGGATTTTCAGTGCTTTGACGCATGCTAGAATTATCAGTGGAAGTTCTAAAACGATTTCCGGGGTTTTTGCGAATATCAGTTAAAGCTCCATCAACATTTTCAGTGCTTTGGCGTACATTAGAATCATCAGTAAACGTTCTAACAGATTTTTCAGTGCTTTGATGCTCATCAGAATTATTTGTAAAAATTCTAACACGATTTCCTGGATTTTGACGCACACTAGAATCATCAGTAAAAGCTCTAACTAGATTGCCAGTGTTTCGACTCACATCAGAACTACTAGTAAATCTTCTAACTGGATTGTCAGTGCTTTGACGTACATCAGAATCATCAGTAAAGGTGTTAAAATAATTTTCAGCGCTTTGGTGAACATCAATATCATCAGTAAATCTTTTAACTCGATTGTTATTACTTTGGTGGACCTCTGAATCATCAGTAAAAGCACGCTCACGATTGTCAGTGTGTTGATATAAGTTAATATCCATATCAGAATCACTGCTGAAGAGTAAAACACTGCGGGCGTTCGAAAATTCCTCATCGGGGTCATCGATTACAACTCCAAGGCCATTTCTAGGATTGTGCGTATTCAAATTTTCATCGGAATAAGAGTTTTGTATAAAATCCGTGTTTTCATCCTCATCAGAAAATGCGGAAGCCAAACCGCGTCCATTTGAATCGCTCATACAGGCGCTTTCCAGCAGCAAAAACTCCTGCAGCTCCTCCTGGCTGTCGACAGTGTGTAACTGGTTGAAATTGTTGGGGTCTAGTTCCCTGGGCTCTAAAGGATACATCGAGGGAGTGTACTGGGAAAGCGTTTTCTTCGCCTTCGCTCTAGGGAAGGTTTCGAAGCGGTCGAAAATCTCGAAATCGTAATCGGGGTTCGAGGGGATGGGATCGCAGGAGGTTGAAATAGTCCTTTGCAGGAAATTCTGGTTGGGCATCTTCAACTCCCTACTGCTCCCCGTCGAAGGCTCGCTATATTCCTCAATCGGGGATAGGGTGTAGTAGCAATTTGTATCCTGCGAATACCGCCTCGTTTCCAATTCATCCTCATCTAAATTCAGCAGCTCCTCGTGTGGGTTGTTGTTCAACAACTCCATCACGGAACTGAGCGAGTGCCGGTGGGAGTTGAGGTAATCCTCCATTGCGGATTTCACGAAGGAGTTCCTGTCGGCGCTGCTCTTCGGGAAGGGGTCGCTGCATACGGAGGCCATCGAGGAGCCGGCTGAAAGGCTTTCATGCAACGCATGCTCGAACGAGCGGTCAAGCGCTTTGCCGTTCGCGGCTTCCAAACTGTCAACCGATAAATTCGCAAGCGACATGCAGCTGCTGTCGTCGTTTTGGTTACCTTTGAGCGCCGCTTGGAGTTCCTCCATGTGGGTCACCCATTCGGGCTTGCGGTACATCTTCGTACCCAAAATACCTACACAAAAAAAAAACATTTGAAAAAAAAAAATGATTTCACTTCAAATTATGTTGAAGTTATTAATCATTTCATTCTAATTCAAATAAATCGGAACAATAACTTCAACCTTTCTTTTTATTTAATTAAATGTATCATATGTTAAGAGTTTTCGTATTGTAACATAAATATGCTGTGTTTAATCGCTAGAAATGTTATGTTGTGTGAAATATAATACAAGAACAGTTGTGAAGAACATAGAATATACAGAAATGACACAAAAAGGTAACTTGTGATGGTAAACATAAGAGGATTTATATTTTTTTTATTAGTTTTAAGTGGAATGTTAATATTCCTGCATTCGGAAAGGAAATAAAAGGAACACATTTCAATTCTCTTCGGACGTTGATCTGTAAAGAAACAAGATTTTTTTGTTTTTCTTTAATCATCTTATTTAAAAAAAAAATAAATTTAAAGCACTGTTTTTTTTTTCTTCCAGAGCCTACTAAATATACAGGCCGGATTATTGAAGGAGGCAGTTCGAAATCTCGGATTCCACATTCGCTTACGAACCATCGTGACAGAAACATCTGCAGTTCACAATATTTTTTTTATCTAATTTTGATTTTTTTTTCATCTAAATAAAATAATTTTGATTAATTAAATTGATATTAATTTTAAATTATATTTACATCCATGAATTGTAGAAATTTCAATGTACCTCAATGTTGTATATTGAAATTTCTACAATTCATAAAATAATTTTGATAAACTTCTTAATATATATATATATATATATATATATTAATAAATGAAACACTTTTTTACTTTGTATAACTCGGATGTTGATCTGTAAATAAACAAGAGTTATACAAACAAAGTAAAAAAAGAGTTTCATTTATTAAAATTGAATTACAATGTATAACAAAGTAGAAGCCTCAACAATTAACAAGTCCCCTTTCACCAATTGGTGTCGGGGTACTTCTTAATATAAAGTTTAAATATTTATCATTTTAACTATTTGCAAAAATAATTGTTAAAATTTAACCCGCTTGCAATAAAGCAGTGCGCGAGACGAGCATGCGCTCTAAGATATACGTATGCATCTCGAAGTCCTCCCCACTCCGACATTCCGGCCTGTATATTTAGTAGGCTCCACTTCTTCTTTATATATTTTTCTTCAATGACATTTAAATTTAAAAATGGACAGAAAAATATAAGGAAAGTAAAGTTTGTACCTTCTACAGATTCCACAACCAGTTGGGTGGTCGTAACGGCCACGCCCAATTCGTTCTGCGCTTCGAAGACGATGTCCCCGGTGTCGTCCGGGTAGACCTCAGAGATGGTCAGCACTGATGTTCCGTCTTCGAAGTTCTCGATCATGAACTCGTTGGAGGGTTTGATTTCTTCGTTGTGCTTCAGCCATTTGCCCTTGGGCATCGGTTTCCCGATTGCCTTAACTTCCAGTCTGGTAAATGAAAACATATTTATAATATATAAATTCATAATTGTCATAAACGTAACCGGTAGATGGTTGGTGATTTATGGGTTAAAGTTCACGCTATACTTATAATACAGAAACAGTTGTGAAGAACATAGAATATAGATTAATGACGAAACTTGTGATGGTAAACATAAGAGGATTCATAATTTTTTATAATAAATTAAAGACGACGCACCTTTTGCCTAATTTCAAGTGGCATCGTCATCAGTTTCAAGTGGAAGGTTAATACATACTGTACTTCAACCCCTAGATCACCAATTCAACCCAGCCCTTGTTAATTTTATCTAATTAAAAATTATCATGTCGAAACCCTTAATCTGTGGATTGTAGTTACGCCTATGACAATTTTTTCAACATGTAAATGAAATTTTACTAATAAAAATTATATTTATTAATTTTGTTGTGTCTCCAATGAAGAAAAGAGTTTTATATATTCTGACTTTATCTTCAAATTTTGACGTCACTTTATAATTAAAAACGATTCTTCAATTGAATCAAATAAAAATAAATTGAAATAATTAATTTACTCAACAAACTAAATAATTAATTATTTTCTCTTCAATTGTTCCAAAGCGCAGTGTAATACAATTCTATTACAAACAACATAATACCATGGACGAAAGATTAATAGAAAAACAGGATTTATTCACATGGTCACTGTTATTTCAAATAAATTAAATAAAAGAATTAGAAAATAAGTAATAAGAAGTTTAATGCAAACATTTTTTAACTTTGTAAAACTGAAATTTATTTAATAACTATAGTTTCGACGTCATTAACGCGTTATTATTAAAATTACAGTTAGTTTGATAATGACGCGTTAATGACGTCGAAACTATAGTCACTAAATATTTTTTTACAAACAAAGTTAAAAAGTGTTTTCGTTAATCTAACAACGATGTATAACAAAATAGTAGCCTTAACAATCAGTAAATTATAAAGATGTTTTCCGGTTGTTAGGCAAAAATTATTGTTTCAAATCTTTCTTCAAACATTTCTCTTTGATAATTGTATTTTTGCAGAAAAAGATCTAGTATTTTTAATTTACATGGATTTATGGATTTGTAACATCCATTATATGGATATGAAAATAATAAATCTAAATGAAGATTAGAGGAACATTGTAATTTCAATTTCAATTTACTTTATTAACGGAATTTCCATTTCCAAATTACAATTATAATTACATATTAATTACATTGAACTAATAAATTCCAATTCTTCTTCTTTTAAACTCCATTACATGGATTTAAAAATAACGAAGCTAATCGAAGATCCTCTTTAATCTTTACCACAAAAATTATGGCAATTATAAAGTTAAACGAAGAATAGAAGATGATCTAAAGAAGAAATTACCAGAAGAGTACAAAATGATTAAAAAATATATTATTCCTCACTTAATCTTCATTGCATGGATAGAGAAGAAATGCCAATTGAAGATTAGAAGAAAATAAAAATCCCACTATTCTTCTTCTTCTTCTCTCTTCTTCGAAAATTAGAACAAGAACAAAGGAACTATTTACTATTCTTCATCGTTTAATTTTCATCGCAAGGATATGGCAATAATGAAGTTAATAGAAGATTAGAAGAAGATTTAAAAAAAGAAGAAATTCTCAGAAAAATACAAGAAGATTAAAAGATGAAATTTCTATACTTCTTCATGTAATCCTCATTACATGAATATGGAAGTAAGCTAATTGAAGAATAGAAAAAGATAATAAGACGAAATTGCCACTATTCTTCTTTGAATCTTCATTAAATTGATATTGAAATAACGAAGCTAATAGGAGATTAAATCAAGAATAACGAAATATTTTCTATTCGTTCTCGTTTAATCCTCATCAGAAGGATAATGAAGTTAACCGGAGATTAAAAGAAGATCTAAAGAAGACATTTCCAGAAGTTTGTAACAAAATTAAAAGAAGAAAATGTATACTCTTCCTCATTTAATCTTCATTACATGGATATGGATGCAATGCTAATTGGAGATCAAAAGAAAAAGAGAAAGCCACTATTATTCTTTTAATCTTCATTAAATTCCAAAGAAGAAATTCTCAGAAGATTATAAGAAGAACATTTCTATTTTTCCTATTTTTTTTTATCTTCATTACTTGGATATGGAAGTGATGTTAATTGCAGATTATAAAAAGAAAAAAGGAAGATTCACATTATTCTTCTTTTAATCTTCATTAGATGGATATAAAAATAACGAAGCTAATCGATGATTAAAAGTAGAATAACGGAAATATTTTCTTTTCTTCCCCATTTAATCTTCATCACAAGGATAATGAAGTTAATCGGAGATCAGAAAAAGATCTAAAGAAGAAATTTTCAAAAGATTATAACAAAATTATTATAAAAAATTTTCTATTTTTCCTCATTTAATCTTCTTTATACGGATATGGAAGTAATATTAATTGGAGACTAGAAGATGAAAAAAGAAGATATCCCCACTATTCTTCTTTTAATCTTCATTACATGGATATAGAAATCGAAGATTAGAATAAGAATAAAGGATTAATAAAACACGATTTGATTTCCTTTCTTCAGTTATTTATTTTCACTGTTAGATGCTCGAAATATACTTCTAATAGTGAAAATAAATAAGTGAAGAAAGAAAATCAAATCCTGTTTTATTAATGATTTATTACTTCACATAACTCAAAACAAATAGTGAAGAATAAATAAAGGAAACATTTCGTATTCCTTCTTATTTAATGTTCACCTCAGGGATATTCCAATAATGAAGTTAATCGGAGATTAGAAGAAAATTTAAAGAAGAAGTTTTCAGATAATTCTGTTTTTTTTTCTCAATTAATTATCATTACAAGGATATGGAAGTAATGTTAACTGAAGATTATAATAAGATAAAAAAAAGAAATTTCAATTTTTCTTTTAATTTTAATTACACGGATGAATAAAAATTGATCTAATTGAAGATCAAAAGAAGAAAATCATTTTTTTCTCGATGAAGAACATGACACTGGAAACAATCACAAATACGAAGACCAAGTCGACCAAACTCAACGATTTTTTGAACTCGAAGAAAATGGATTTTAATTTTAAAAAATAAAAGAAAATTATGTTAAAATCTGAAGAAATTTATGAAACCGTAAGGTTCACGATCAGCTTGAAGATCAATTATTAACTTAGATTCGTAAGAAGATTAAAAGAAGAAATTTCAGCTCTTCTTCATTTAGTCTTTATTACATGGATATGGAAGTAATTCTAATTGAAGATTAGAATAAGGTAAAAAAGAAGAAAATTCCATTATTCTTCTTTTATTTTTTATTTAATGGAGCCAATCAAAGATCAAAAGAAGAAATTCGTATATTTTTTTTTATTGAAGAATATGACACAAGAACTCTGAAGCCAATTAATGATGAGAGTTCTTGTGTTATGTTTTTGAATCGAATATCTTCTTTTCACCTTCGATTGGCTCCATTAAATAAAGAAATTAAAAGAACAATAATGGAATTTTCTTCTTTTTATATTATTCTAACCTTCAATTAGAATTACTTCCATATCCATGTAACGAAGGCCAAATTCTCTGCTCTGAACGATTTTTGAGCTCGAAGCCGTTTCATTTTGGAAGACATTTTTGTAAAATTCAAAGAAACTTATGGAACCGAAAGGTTCACGGTGTTATACGGGGAGTGATGTAATCCCTATAATACTAAAAAGTAATTTGTTCAACGAATAACTTACGTAGTAAATTTTGCTTCAAATTATTAAAATAATTAAGGAAATTCATAAGACGATTAAAAGAAGAAATGTCAATTTTTCCCCATTTAATTTCCATTACATGGAAATGAAAGCTAATTGAAGTAATTGAAGATGGAGCTAATCGAAGATCAAAAGAAGAAATTTCGATTTTTTTTTTCGATTGAAGAACATAATACTAGAATTCTGAACTCAACTAATGACAAAATCGAAGACCAAACTTTCCACTTTCAACAATTTTTTGAACTCGAAGAAGAACCCTTTCAATCCGAAAAAGAAAATGTTAAAATCCGAAGAAACTTAAGAAATTGAAAGGTTCACGGTGTTATAGGAGGGATATTATAAGACCATGAAAAATCTATAACACTAAACAGTAATTTTCATGAGGAAGGATCAGCTTGAGGATGGATGAATAACATATAGCAAATTATGCCTTATTTTTTTAATAATTAAGATTACTAGTTTGGTTGATCCAATCGCTTAAAGAACATAAACAAGTGAAAATCGATAATCCATAGTGAATATTAATTTTAAATGAAGAAGGATCAATATTTAATGCAAATTAACATGCTAAAGAGAAAATAATTGATTAATTATTCAATTAGGTGAGGCAATTATTTTTAAATTTCTTTTTAAGTGATTCTTTTTTATTTCATCTTTAAGACTACGGAAGAAGAAAGTTTAAAAATCTATCAAAATCTTCTTACAGTCTGATAGATTTTTCAATAAGTGATATCTAGTTAAAAAAAAACAATTTTCATTTAATTTTTAAATAATTTCAAAATTATTGTTCTCATGAAATATTTTTTCCCAATTTAAAAACAAAATAGATGGATTAACAAGTATAAATAAGAAAGAATTGTAAAATCTGAAAAACTTGTTTGATTTGAAATTATATAAATATCGTAATATTTTACACAAATATAAGCTCTTTCCTTTCATTGGTGTTGTTGTTTTTTATTTATAATTGTTCAAAAAATTACCTAGTAACATCTCCGTCTTTAGTGGAGACGATCTCCGGTAGCTTTTTGACAATTTTCGGCGCGCATTCGTCGTCGGAAAGCACATCGATATCGCTCAACGTCTAGAAGGGTAAAAAATAGGGACAAATAAATAATACATATACAGAAACAATAAGACAATACAACATCAATAAAATATATAAACAAATTTCATAGTTTCTTTTATTGTTCAACGATCGTAATCAGAATCGTACATGGATCTCCAATATTTGACAGTTACCTTATCGGCGATCAGATCCTCTTCGGAGCCGCTCGGGCCGGTCATCAGGCCTATTTCGGAATCTGGTACGTATTCATAAGCTGAAATTAGATGAGTGTACATAAATTTAATTTTTTCGCTTTCTTCAATCACAACTAATTAAAATACTAATCAAAACAAGATTTTTTTTTAATTGATGATTTTGTACAAGACAAAATCATCAATTTAAATAATCAGAAATATATTTCTTCAATTTTGGAAAATGTGTGAAGATTTGAAATAATTATTCATTTCTCCTCTTTCCAATCTCAGCATTCCTTCCTGACAGTGAGAGTCTATGAAAATATTCATCAAAAGTCCTTCATTTTTTTTTTTATTTGCAGCGAAACTCGTCTCAGAAACAAATTCAATATTCAATATTGGAAAATGTATGGAAAGAAGAAATAATCATGCATTTATTCTCTTTCCAACCTCAGTATTTCTTCCTGGAAGTGAGATTATATGAAAATAATGATCAAAAGCGTTCTAAATTTCTTCATTACTAG
This sequence comes from Philonthus spinipes, assembly GCA_963082785.1. Taxonomy (NCBI): domain Eukaryota; kingdom Metazoa; phylum Arthropoda; class Insecta; order Coleoptera; family Staphylinidae; genus Philonthus; species Philonthus spinipes. The sequence goes on from OY720311.1 coordinate 13,065,370, forward strand.
CAAAACTCGTCTCAGAAACCAATTTCTTCAATTTTTTTATAAAGTATGGAGAGAAGAAATAATCATGCATTTCTAATTTTTATTACATGGATAAAAAATAATGGAGCTAATTGAATATCAAAAAGAAGAAATCTCCTTAAGTTTATATCAAAATAATAATAATAAAAAAACATATGATTTGTTAAGTAATAGCTTTTGATAAAAGACGAGGAATATTACATTCTTGACAACAAAAAAGGCATTTGTATCCTTGGGAAAAGGCTTCCACTTCCAAGAAGCAATACTGATATTAGAGAAGGGCTGGGTGATGTTTAGGAAGATTATGTAACCCAAAATTGAAGAAATTTGTTTCCAAGACGAGTTTCGATACTTATGGAGAAATCGAGAAGGTTTTAGAGAAATAATTTCTTTATTCTCTAACATCAGTATTGCTTCTAAGTATGTTGAAGTAAAAGAAGATTATATGTGCACCAATTCCAAAAATTGAAGAATTATTTCTCACTTAATCTTCATTACATGGATATGGAAGTAATGACAATTGAAGGCCAGAAGAAGATACAAAGAAGAAATTCCCACTATTCTTCTTTTAATCTTCATTATATAAAGAATATACGAAATATTTCCTAATCATAAGGATATGGCATTAATGAAGATAATTGAAGAAGAAGGAAGAAATTCCTAATATACTTCTTTTAATCTCCATTACATAGATATAGAAATAACGAAGCTAATCGAGATTAGATGTTAGAGAAGCGCTGGGCCAGTAGAAGTAAAGGAAGATTATGTTTCCCATAATTGAAGAAATTTGTTTCCAAGACGAGTTTCGATACTAATGGAGAAATTGAGAGGGGTTTAGATGAATATTTGAAAATCTTCCACATCCAGGAAGCAATACTGTTGTTGAAGAAGCGCAGGATCAAATCTGTTAAAGTAAAAGAAGATTATGCGAGCACCATCTCCAAAAATTGAAGAAATTTGTTTTTGAGGCGAGTTTTGTTGAAAATGAAGAAATTGAGAGGGGTTTAGATGAATATTTAAAAGTCTTCCACTTCCAGGAAGCAATACTGCTGTCGAAGAAGTGCTGGACCAAGTGTGTTGCAATAAAAGAAGATTAAGTGTGCACAACTTCCAAAAATTGAAGAAATTTGTTTCTGACACGAGTTTTGTTGCGAATGAAGAAATTGAGTGGGGTTTAAATGAATATTTAAAAGTCTTCCACTTCCAGGAAGCAATACTGTTTTTGAAGAAGCGCTGGACCAAGTGTGTTAATTAAAAGAAGATTAAGTGTGAACAACTTTCAAAAATTGAAGAAATTTGTTTCTGAGGCGAGTTTTGCTGCCAATGAAGAAATTGAGAGGGGTTTAGGTGAATATTTAAAAGTCTTCCACTTCCAGGAAGCAATACTTCTGTCGAAGAAGTGCTGGACCAAGTGTGTTGCAATAAAAGAAGATTTAGTGTGCACAACTTCCAAAAATTGAAGAAATTTGTTTCTCAGACGAGTTTTGCTGCCAATGAAGAAATTGAGAGGGGTTTAGATGAATATTTAAAAGTCTTCCACTTCCAGGAAGCAATACTGCTGTCTAAGAAGTGCTGGACCAAGTGTGTTGCAATAAAAGAAGATTAAGTGTGCAATACTTTCAAAAATTGAAGAAATTTGTTTCTGAGGCGAGTTTTGCTGCCAATGAAGAAATTTAAAGGGGTTTAGATGAATATATGGAAGCCTTCCACATCTAGTATGTTGAAAATAGAAGATATGCATTTCTTCTTCTTTCTTCGACATGAGTATTCTTTCCTTAAAGCGAAAGGTTTTCAAATTATTTCTTATCGTAACCAAAAATCGTCGCTCAATTTTCAGGAAGCTATACTGATGCTAGCGAAGCTTTGTGTTAAAATGATAAAGCGCTATCATGAGTTTCAGCGTGCAATCGATATATTTTGTACGCCACTGAATCGGTTTTGTTTCCAGTTAAAATCATGTATTGTCTGACTTATTTAATTAACCATGTATGTTAAATTTAGATGAGATATTATTATAAATCTTATAGCGACTTGATGTAATTAATATTGTATATTTCTCTGTAATAGGACTTTAGTCTGTTGGGAAATAAAGTTATTATTATTATTATTATTATTTTACTTTAAGACACTTGACCCAAAGCTTCGCTAACATCAGTAATGCTCACTACTTCCTAAAATTGAAGTAATTCATTTCTGAGGCGATATTTGCTACCAATGAAGAAATTGAGAGGGGTTTAGATGAATATTTGGAAGCCTGTAATTTGTAAGAAGGAATACTGATGAAAAAAAAAAGATATGCATTTCTTCTTTTTTCAACATCAGCATCAGTATCAATATTTCTTCCTTTTAAATATTCATCTATAACTCTCTCAAATTATTTCTAGAAATGAAAGGCTTTTCAAATTATTCTGCCTATAAATCGCTGTTTTTTTTGTAAAAAAATTATCTTACCCACATATTTCAGGAAACTTACCTTCAACAATCAAAACCGATTTACAAATTGCCTCGCCCAGTTTATTCGTGGCGTAGCAAGTGTATTCCCCGGCGTTCTCCGGGAATACTTCAGCAATATCCAAAACGCAAACCCCTTCTGTGTCCTGCGTGATCGTCACATCTTTAGCCTCCTTGACGGGTTGGTCATTGTGGTACCAATTAACCTTGGGAATCGGCTTGCCCGTTACCTTGCAGGTGAAGAGCACCTTTTCTCCGTCCATCACGCGGATCGGGGAGAGCGGCTGCACGAAGCGCGGGTACTCGATCTCCCTGGTTTCCTCCCACTCGGTTTCCTCGATTACATCCAGGATGGCGGTGCAGCCGACGGATCCGGCTGGGTTTTCCGCCTTGCATGTGATCAGTCCGGTGTATTCTGGACCGACGTCGTGGAGGAGTAAAATTGATTTGTTTTCAATGGTTGAAATTCTTATATCAGGGGAGGATTGGATCGGGTAGGAGCCTTGGAACCATTGGAATGAAGCGGTTGGAGTGGCTTCCACAATGGCTTCTATTATTACAACCTCGCCGGGTGTTACGAATTGCGGTTTGATCGGCTGGATGAATTTAGGTGGATTTATTTTAAGGATCTCCTCGTCTTCTGTTACTGTCACCGAGCCGAAACTCCTGGCTTCGCCTTTGGGATTAACAGCGCGGACTTCGAACTTTCCTGTCTTCTGCGGGGCATCCTTGCTGATCTTCAGCACCGTCTTCGTATCCTCAGTCTTTATCTGGTAGTTATTATTCTCTTGAATCACCTTGTTGTTTCTGTACCATTTAACCTCCGGCTTCGGCTGGCCTTCGTAGCTCGCTTCCAAAATAATATCCGAGTTCGGTTTGCTGACGACAGCCTTGACTGGCTTTGTTATACGCGGCGCTTGCATTACAATGGGTTGCGTAACGTGCACGGCTTTCGATATGATCAAGTTGGCACGGCATTCGGCTTTCCCGAATTTATTGTCAGCGGCCACTCTGAATATAGTTTCGTCTTCCGGTGTCGGTTCCAAGAGTTCTAATTTAGCAACACCTGTTTCCGGGTTGTAGGAAATCTTTCTCGTCTTGTCCGGCTTTATCTCTTCGGAATTTCTGTACCATTTCACGTTCGGCGTTGGCTTTCCGACGACGGCACACTCCAAGACCGCACGTTCTGTTTCTTCCACGATCTTCGGCTTCAATGGTTGCGTGAAATGCGGTGCGACGCCGCTCTCTTCTTTTTCTATTTTTTTTTGACAAAAAATAGTGAATTAGTTAAAATTAATTTACATAGTAAATCAGCAATTAAAGTTCAAAAAATTACACAGTGCAACAAATGAAGTGTAAACTAAACTCCGACTTCAGTTTCACCCAAATGTAATAAACCCTATTTGGGTTTTGGTAAATCAACAAAATTATATTTTGGTTATGACAAACTAATAAAATTTTATTTGGATTTTGACAATCCAACAAAACCCTATTTGAATTGTGACAAACTAACAAAATCCTAGTTGGTTTTTGACAATTTAACAAAACCTTATCTGGGTTTTAACAATCCAACAAAATTCTATTTGGATTTTGACAATTCAACAAGACCCTATTTGGGTTTTGACAATCCAACAAAATCCTATTTGGATTTTGATAATTCACCAAAAGCTTATTATGATTTTGACAATCCTAGATAGCCATATTTGGGTTATAACAATCCAACAAAATCCTATTTGGGTTTTGACGATTCAACAAAATCCTATTTGGGTTTTGACAATTCAACAAAACCTTATTCTGATTTTGACAATCCAAGATAATCCTTGGATTTTGGTTTTTACAATGCAATAAAATCCTATTTGGGTTTTGATAATCCAACAAAATCCAATTTGGATTTTGATAATTCAAAAAAACCTTATTCTGATTTTGACAATCCAAGATAGCCATATTTGGGTTTTAACAATCCAACAAAATCCTAATTGGGTTTTAACAATCCAACAAAATTCTATTTGGGTTTTGACACTCCAATAAAATTCATTTTGGGATTTTTTTTTTGGATTTTGACAATCCAAGAGAACCTTATTTCGATTTTGACAATCCAAGAAAACCTTATTTAGGTTTTGGCAATCCAACAAATACCTATTCAAGTCACCAGGATTTTGATAGATTCAAAAAACAATCAAAATCTGACTTGCGTTTTGACTCTTGAGTTCGAATACATTTGTTCTTTTCTCCATTAAGAATTTATTTATTCGAGTGTTCGTTTTGCGTAAATCAATGAACATTTCTCAAAGTTACCCGATTTTTTTTTGGAAACCACAACGACTTACATATCTCTCTGCATGACTTCTTCTTTTCGACACTAAATTTCTTTATTTAGTCTGAATTCAGTGCGAAAGTCCGTTTTGATTTTGTAATTTTTGATCATATCGTAAACACACTGTTTTTCCGAACATACCGAATCGAGATTTTAACTATTTTATGGTGTTTTTAGTACAAAAAAAAAACGGTAAAAACAGGTTTTCGCCGTTTTCAACCGTAAGTGGCAAATCGTGCTTTCTTTATGTAATTTTTATAAGTGTGTCAATACCCAATTAAGGTTTAATTAGGTTGTCAAAACCCAAATAAGGATATTATAAGTGTGTCCAACAAAATAGGGATTTTGTTGGTGTGCTAAAAACCATACAAAAATATTAACTTGTCGATTCTCAAATAAGGTTTTGTAAGTATGTAAAAACACAAATAAGGTTTTATTAGATTGTAAAAACCCAAATAAGACTTTTGTTATTGTTTCAAAACTCCAAGAATTATTGTAAACCCAAATAAGATTTTATAAGGTTGCCAAAAACAAATAATAATTTTGTAAGTATGACGAAATTTGTTAGTGTTTTAAAACCCATAGAAGGTTTATAAACTCAAATAAGATTTTATTAGGTTATCAAAAATCAAGTAAGGATTTTGAAAGAGTGCCAAAGCCATAATAAGGCTTTTAGTAGTGTTTCAAAACCTCAAAAAGGTTTTATAAACCAAAATAAGGATTTTGTAAGTATGTCAAAACTCAAATAAGGATTTTTTAAGTGTGTCTGGGAAATGACTCACTTAAAAAATTAAAAGTAAGATTTTGTTGGGGTGTGAAAACCCCAAAAAATCTGTTTAACTTGTCGAATCCCAAATAAGATTTTGTAAGTATTTCAAAAACCCAAATAAGGTTTTATTAGATTGTCAAAATCCAAATAAGGTTTTATTCTGTTCTCAAAACCCAAAAAACAGGCTTTTGTTGGTGTTTCAAAACCCTAAGAAATTTTTTTAACTCTAAATATGATTTCATTAGGTTGTCACAATCCAAATAAGGATTTTGATAGCGTGAAAACCTTAAATAGGTTTTATTAACTTGTCAAATCTCAAATAAGGTTTTGTAAGTAAGCCAAAACCCAAGTAAGGTTTTATTATGTTGTCAAAACCCAAATAAGACTTTTGTTGTTGTTTCAAAACTCCAAGAAAGTATTATAAACTCAAATAAGATTTTATTCTTTCTTTCTTAACCTTATCCTCTTTTACCCGTATTGGGTGTCGAGAAATAAGATTTTATAAGGTTTTCAAAAAACAAATAATAATTTTGTAACTATGACGAAATCCAAATAAGGATTTCGATAGTGTGAAAACCCTCAAAGAGGTTTTATTAACCTGACGAATCTCAAATAAAGTTTTGTAAGTATGTCAAAATCCAAATGAGGATTTTGTAATTGTATCAAAACCCAAGAAGGTTTTATAAACCTAAATAAAATTTTATTAGGTTGTAAAAACCCAGATTAGGATTATGTAAGTGTGACAAAATCCAATTAAGGATTTTGTTAGATATTCAAAACCCTAGAGAGATTTTATTAGCTTGCTGAATCTCACACAAGGTTCTGTAGGTATGTCAATACCCAAATAAGGTTTTATTAAGTTGTTAAAACACAAATAAAGATTTTGTAAGGGTGTCAAACCTCAAATACGGATTTTGTTAGATTGTTAAAACCCTAAAAGGGTTTTATCAGCTTTTTGATTCTGAAATAAGGTTTTGTAGGTATGTCAAAACCTCAAAGAGGTTTAATTAACTTGTCGAATCTCCAATAAGGTTTTGTATGTATATCAAAACCCAAGTAAGGTTTTATTAGGTTGTCAAAATCCAAAAAAGGATTTTGTAAGTGTGTCAAAACCTAAAAAAGGGTTGTTTTAGTGTGTCAAGCCCAAATAAGATTTTTGTAAGATTGTGAAAACACTAAGAAGGTTTTATTAGCTTGTAGAATTCAAAATAAGGTTTTGTAAGTATGTCGAAACCCAAGTAAGGTTTTATTAGGTTGTCAAAACCCAAAAAAAGGATTTTGTAAGTGTGTCAAAATCCAAATAAGGGTTGTTTAAGTCTGTCAAGCCCCAAATAAGAATTTTGTAAGATTGTAAAAACACTAAGAAGGTTTTTTTAGCTTGTTGAATTTGAAATAAGGTTTTGTAAGTATGTTAAAGACCCAAAAAAGTATTTTGTAAGTGTTTTTAAAAACCCAAATAAGGGTTGTTTTGGTGTTTCAAGTCCAAAATAAGAAATTTGTAGGATTGTGAAAACACTAAGAAGGTTTTATTAACTTGTCGAATCTCAAATAGGGTTTTGTAAGTATGTCAAAACCCAAGTAAGGTTTTATTAGGTTGTAAAAACCCAAAAAAGGATTTTGTAAGTGTGTCAAAACCCAAATAAAGGTTGTTTTAGTGTGTCAAGCCCAAATAAGATTTTTGTACGATTGTGAAAACACTAAGAAGGTTTTATTAGCTTGTTGAATTTGAAATAAGGTTTTGTAAGTATGTTAAAAACTCTAAAAAGTATTTTGTAAGTGTGACAAAACCTAAATAAGGGTTGTTTTGGTGTGTCAAGTCCAAAATAAGAAATTTGTAGGATTGTGAAAACACTAAGAAGGTTTTATTAACTTGTCGAATCTCAAATAAGGTTTTGTAAGTATGTCAAAACCCAAGTGAGGTTTCATTAGGTTGTCAAAATCCAAAAAAGGATTTTGTATGTGTGTCAAGCACCAAATAAGATGTTTGTAAGATTGTGAAAAGACTAAGAAGGTTTTATGCGTTTGTTGAATCTGAAATAAGGTTTTGTAAGTACGTCATAACCCAAATAAGGTTTAATTAGCTTGTCAAAAGACAAATAAGAATTTTGTGATTGTGTCAAAACCCTATTCGTAGGCTGCTTTAGTTTCTTGTAATACGAAATGGTAGCTTGGACGAGCGCTTCCATAAATTGAAGTCGGAATTTAATTTACTTTCGATGACCTTGAAAATGCTGCACTGTGTCTAAAAAAATAAAATAAATAAAGAAACAATAGATTAGTAATGAAATAAAATCACATATTAAATCATCAAACGAAGCTTAAAACAAAAAAAATCAGACGCAATAAAATGTCTTCGTTTTGTTTATCGCTGGAATACACATTTAAGAGATTCTTATATTGAGGTGTTTTTTTTAATAATTTTTATTTTTCAACAAAAATAATTTATTTTAGGCTGAAAGACCTCCGGTCGATAGCCGATTCATCATCTACAGAATATAATTCTAATTTTTGTATATTATTGTACATACATATACACATTTGAATAAAGATGGTTAGTTAGTTAGTTAATTTATTTTATTGGACAAAACTAATAAATACTTCAAATTAGTACGTTTAAATCAAAACGTAGGCTACCTTCTTTAATGATTTATGATATAATTAATATTTAACATCGATAACTAATTTATTTAATTTATCTGGCTAATCAATAAAATATAATAGTTTTGTCCAATCATATAAATTATTTTGTTATAATTTATCAAAAATAAATGAATAATAAAAACAATTGTTAAGTGGTAATTCTAATGTTATGCAGTAAAGAAATTATTATTTTTTTTTTGTGATAACTTTAATTTATAAGAGTCTCTTAAAGTGTAGTGGAAAACGTAATAAATAATTCGATTTAGTATTTAAGCTATAAATACCTAAAACTACGCAAAAATCCATAATCTACAGCGGAAGCGTGTGCGTGTTAGAAATGCATTTCAACGGTGCAAAGCACGCAGAGGCTACTGACTCCAAAACAGTTGGCAGGAAGCCTGGGCGTTTTTCGCAAAAGAAAGAAGCGAATAAGGACGCTTTGGCAGGAAGCCTAACGCGAACAACAACAATCGGCAAAATATTTATACAATCCACACGAATTGTTCTACCTAGGATCACCAAATTGGCGGTGGACGTTGCCACGCCGGCGGGATTGGTCGCCTTGCAGGAATAAATAGCCACGTCCTGAGGCTCAACCTTAGCAAACTCCAAGATAACGGTGTTTTCCGTTACGGTCATCGCCACCCTTTTGCTGGGCTGGAATTGCACTTCGTTTTTAAACCACTTGATTTCTGGGAAGGGAGTTCCCTCTACTTTACAGACTAATCTGGCCGGTTTGTCTTTTTCAACAGACACTGGTTCTACCCTTTGCACGAATCTAGGTGGCTTGGGTTTTGTTTTCGTTACCCCTATTTCGGCGACGGATTTTTGCACCACTGATTTCCTCACCGTTCTTTTATCTTCAGTACGCTGGATATCCTCAACAACTTCGTCTTCCGCAACTTTGTCAACACCCTCGGTCACCCTCTTTTGTGAAATTACTTCTAATTGCGGGAATGGAAGATTTTCTTCGTATTTAATCACCTTGCGGACTTCCTTGCGTGATTTCTTGGAAACCACATCAACTTTCATTCCTCTTTGCACGACTTCCTCTTCAACGACCTCTTCTTGCGGGGTTTCTTCAACACTCTTCTGGACAACCACTTGTTTCTTTTCAACTAAAGTTATTCTAGCCTCGGATTTAACCTCAGCTGGTTCTACTTGAACAACAGCCGTATCCTCCAATTTCGTCGGAATCAGCTCCGGCTTTTCCTCTTGCGAGGGTTTAGGAATCTCCTCAGGTAAATCTTTTTCCTTAGGCTTGCGCTGTTTCCTCCAGGGTGATGGCTCGAATTTAACTTCCTCGGGTTCACCAGTGGGGATGTCCTTAATCGGCGCTTTAAAGTCGTCCACTTCTTCCTTCGGCTTTTCTTCCGCCGGTTTCTTCGGAATTGGCTTCAAAGTGATTTCTTCTTTCTTTTCCGGAGATTTCGGCCTCCTCTTCCCGCGCGGCCATTCCTTAACCTCATCGACTTTTTCCTCCTTTTCTTTCGGTTTGCGCCTCCAGGAAGGCTGCTCGGGAGCTTCAACAACTTCCTCCACGACCGGCTTCGCGGGTTCTTCCACTTTAGCCGGTTCTTCTTTCACGTCCTTTACCGGCTTGACTTTCTCAACCGGTTTTAATTCCACCTTCTCAGGTTCGACTTCCTTAATCTCGTGTTTTGGTCTAATAGGCTTAGCCGTTTCGATTTTCTTCTCTTCTTCCGGCTTCTCCGGTTTCGGGATCGGCTTCAAGTGCACCTCCTCCCTGACTTCCTCCTCCTTCGGGATTTTCCCCTTTCCGATTTTCAACTTCCTCGGTTCCTCCGGCTGTTCCTCGGGCTTCGGCTTGGGCTGCCTCCTCCAAGGCGCTTTGGGCGCCTCCTCCGGCTTCTCCTCTTCTTGCTCGGGCTTCTCAAACACCGGCATTTCCTCGCGGGGTAATTCCTCTCTTTCCGGGAGTTTGATTTCTTTGGGTTGGATTTTCTCTACCGGTTTATCTTCGATTAGTTTTGGTTCTTCGGCAACCTCCTTGCGTTTCGGAATTGGTTTTAGTGTAACCTCCTCCGGTTGGGGTTCCTCTGCGGGTTTCTGCACGCGCTTCATCGGTTTCAATTTGACATCCTCGAATTTCTCTTCAGGTATTTCCGGTTTTGTTAATTTCCTTTCTTTCGGCTTTTCCTCTTCTTCTTTCGGTTTACGCGGTACTGGTTTGAGCTCAACCGTTTCCTTTTCTTCTTCCGGCAAAGGTCGTCGTTTTCCAGTAGGGAATTTCCTTTCCTCAACAACTTCCTCTTCCGGTTTCTCTTTCTTACCCCTCCTCCATTGCACCGTGGGTTCCTCTTTAACCTCCTCCGGTTTCTCCACGATTTCTTCCGGAACATACTCTTCCTTCTTCACTTCTTCAATTTCTTTGGGCTTCCTCGGTGTTCTCCAAGGTTTAGCCTCCTCCTCTTTCGGCTTCACCTCCTCTGGTTTCAATTCAACCGGCTTCTTAACCTCAACCGGTTTCAACTTAACCTCCTCCGGTTTTTCCTCCTCGGGTTTCTCCGTCCTCTTCGTCGGCTTCAGTGAAACCGTTTCCATTTCCTCAACAACCTCCTCGCGTTTACGCACCTTGGTCGGCTTCAACTTGACCTGTTCCGGTTTATCCCATTCCTCAACGGGACGTTTCGGTTTTTCCTCATCCACCTTCAACTCGACTATATCCTCAACTTCTGTAACGGTTTCTTCCAAGATCACAGTCTTAGGTTCTTCTTCTTTAGGTTTAGTTATCCTTTCTTCCACAACCTCCTCCTGTTTAGGTTGTTCCGGCTTGCGGCCTCTCCTCCATCCGCGCACTTCCGTTTCTTCAACCACCTTCTCTTCAACGACTTCCTTTTTAGGTTCTTCCGGTTTACGTCCTCTCCTCCACCCTCTCGTTTCCGTTTCTTCTACAACCTTTTCTTCAACCTTAAGTACAGTCTTATCTTCTTCCGCTGTAATCTTGTCTTTAATAATCTTATCTTCAACAACCTTTTCTTCAATCTTAAGAATCGTTTTATCTTCAACAGTTTCAGGTTTCTTAGGTTTGCGTTTGATAACCTCTTCTTCTTCAACGCGCATTGTAGACTCATCCACTTTTTGCACGACTGTTTCTTTCTTCACAACAGTCTTTTGTTCGGTTGTGACAATTTCTTCTTTGGTAATCGATTCCTTTCGTACCGGCTTCAAATCAACCTCCTCGAGAGTTTCCTTCTCCGTCGTTCTTGTAATTTTCTGCGCGCGCTTCAATTGAATCGGTTGTTTGTTCCATGGTACCGGTTCTTCTTCCTTGGGAATGGATCTGCGCGGTTTCTTCTCAACCGGCTTCGGCGCTTCTTCCGCGATTTCTTCGACAACCTCTTCGGGCTTCACTTCCTCTGGTTTTGGTTTTCCGCGTGCCCAGGGTTTCGGAATTTCCTCCGGTTTTTCTTCTTTGGGTTTCTCTTCTACTTCGGGTTTAACTTCTTTTGGTTTTCCCCGCGCCCACGGTTTAGGAACTTCCTCCGGTTTTTCTTCTTTGGGTTTCTCTTCCTTTGGTTTTTCTTCTACTTCGGGTTTAACCTCTTTTGGTTTTCCTCGCTTCCACATTTTGGTCTCCAAAGTTTCTTCCCCAACAACCTCCTGTTGTGCTGTTTTCTTCACTACGGTCTCCGTGGTTTCTTCCGCTTTAATCAATTCGATATCCTCGACGTGTTTCTTAATCTCCACTTCTTCTGGCACCGATGGTTTCCTGAACGGTTTCAAATCAACCTCTTCGAGGGTTTCCTTTTCGATTTTCCTCGTAACCTTCTCGGCGCGCTTTAATTGAATTGGTTGTTTATTCCACGGGATTGGTTCTTCTTCCTTAGGAATCGACTTCCTCGGTTTGCGTTCGGTTGGTTTCTTCTCCTCCTCGACCGGCTTAACCGGTTCCTCCTCTAATTCCGGCTTAACTTCCTCTTCGGGTTTTAGTTTCCTCCCGCGCTTCCACGTTCTTGTTTCCAAACTTTCTTCAACAACCTCCTTTTTATCTTCAACCACCTTCTGTTGTATTTTCGTGATGTCTTCGGTCTCTTCAATTCGCAAAATTTCAGTATCTTCGGTGTGTTTCTTATCAACCACCTGTTTCTTCGTGGTATCTTCGGTTTCTTCAATACGCAAAATTTCACTGTCCTCAGTGTGCTTTTTCGGGATTGGCTTCAACTCGACGTCTTCCAAAGTCTCTTTCTCGACCTTCTTGGTGATCTTTTCAGCGCGTTTCAACTGGATTGGTTGCTTGTTCCAAGGAATGGGTTCTTCTTCTTTCGGAATGGACTTGCGGGGTTTTCTCTCGATCGGCTTCACCTCCTCGGGTTTTTCTTCCTCGGGTTTCTCTTCCGTTTCGGGTTGTTTGGGTTTCCCGCGTTTCCACGTTCTTGTTTCCAGACTTTCCTCAACAACCTCCTTTTTATCTTCAACCACCTTCTGTTGTTTCTTCGTGATGTCTTCGGTTTCTTCAATTCGCAAAATTTCAGTGTCTTCTGTGTGTTTCTTATAAACCGGCTTCTCTTCAACCACCTGTTTCTTCGTGGTCTCCTCGGTTTCTTCAATGCGTAAAATGTCAGTATCTTCGGTGTGCTTCTTCGGAATTGGTTTCAACTCGACGTCTTCTAAAGTCTCCTTCTCGATTTTCTTGGTAATCTTTTCGGCGCGTTTCAACTGGATCGGTTGCTTGTTCCAGGGAATTGGTTCTTCTTCTTTCGGAATGGACTTGCGGGGTTTTCTTTCGATCGGCTTTAGCTCCTCGGGTTTTTCTTCCTCGGGTTTTTCTTCCTTTTCAGGTTGTTTGGGTTTCCCGCGTCTCCACGTTTTAGCCTCTAGGGTTTCTTCTTCGATAACCTTTTCCTCTACGACGCGCGTATCTTCGGTTTCTTCCAATTTCAAAATCTCAGTCTCGTCAGTGTGTTTCAAAGTAACGGTTTGCTGTTTAGGCACTGGTTTAAGGTCGACCTCTTCGAGCGTCTCCTTCTCAATTTTCTTCGTTACTTTCTCGGCGCGTTTCAACTGAATCGGTTGTTTATTCCAAGGAATCGGTTCTTCTTCTTTTGGAATCGATCTCCTCGGTTTGCGTTCAGCTGGTTTTTTCGGTTCCTCCTCTTTGGGAGCTTCCTCCTCCTCTTTAGGCTTACCTCTCTTCCAAGCCTTGGGTTCCTCTTCTTTAGGTTGTATAGGTTCTTCCTCATCGGGCTTCTTGGGTTTTCCGCGCCTCCAAGCCCTCGTTTCCGCCGTGTCTTCTTCGAATGTTTTAATAGTGCGGTCTTCCGTGATTTGTTTCTGCTTCCTCATTGTGACATCCTCGGTGTCTTCAACTGAGAGCATTTCAGAATCCTCGGTATGTTTCGTTTCAACAACTTCCTTTTCGATCTGCGTTATTGATTCCTTCCGCGTTGATCTCAACTGGACGGTTTCCAGAGTCTCCTTTTCGATTGTTTTCGACTCCCTGCGCACGGGCTTCAGCTGCACCTCCTCGGGTTTTTCCTTAGGGATATCCTTTCTGGTGATCGAGGATTTCCGTAATTTAATTTCCTGCTTATTCCACGGAATTGGTTCTTCTTTCACTTCTGGGCGTTTCGGTGTTTTCTGTTTACGCGTGATCTCCTCTGTTTCCTCAACCTCGGTGGTTTCTTCAGTTGGTTTCTTTGGCTTTCTCCAACCTCGCGTTTCCGGTGATTCCTCCTGTGTTGTTGTTTCCCTTTCGTCGATTTTGAGAATCGTGGAATCCTCCCGAGTTTCCTTAGGTTGTCTAGGTTTACGCCAGCCTCTAGTCTCAGTTGTGTCCTCAGTTTCTTCAACATCTTCTGTTGTTTGTTTCGGTTTACGCCAAGTTTTCGAGGTTTCTTCAGTTTCTTCTAATTTAAGCAAACTCGTATCTTCTTCGCTAGTGCGCGTTTCCTTCCTGGGTTTCCTCCAAGTTGCTTCCTTAACATCCTCCCTTGTCGTCACCCCTTCCCTTTCTTCTACATCCAGCAAAGTCGTGTCTTCAGTTTCACTCCACTTAGCCTTACCGTGTTGTGTGGTTTCCTTCAGCTCATCCGTCTGTTTCTTAATCTGCCAGTGCTTCAAATCAACCTGCTCAAGCGACTCCCTCCTAACATCCCTCTTCTCAATTTTCGTGCGTTTCAACTGCACCTCCTCCAGCTTCTCTTTTTCGACTTCCTTATAATCTCTCTGGGTTTTCTTGAGGGTGACCTTTTTTTGGGTCCAAGGTACGGTTTTCTGGGTTTTCTCAGTGGTTTCAGTTTCGCCGATTTTGATTATTGTTGTGGTGGTCTTTTTGCGCCAGGGTAGGGTTTCGTCTCCTCTGGGCAATTCCTCGCCGTCGACGGGTTGGCCTTCTTTCGGGCCGAAACCGTCCGTGAACTGTTCGTCGGTCGTTTCAAGGCTGGTGTCTTGGTAGCCTTTCGTGGTTTTGCTAGGTTTGCCTTTTTGGTCGGGGACAGGCGTGCGGTAGGTTTTTCCCGGGCGTTCTGGAATTTATTAATTGTTTGTGGTGTTTGCTTATCGTACATAAATTTGTCGAAAACAAAAAAAAATTGAATACACAATTAATTGATTTGCTTTCATTTCGTTATTAAAAGAATGAAAACATTCATTAAAATCCGCAAATAACATTACGCTATGAATTGACAATTTCATAACTGGGGATATTTTTTTTAATAATAAAAAAAGATTTATTCACATGATCACAGTTATTTAAATAAATTAAATAAAAATAATTATTCCCTGTTTATGCAACAGCGAATGTCCATTATTGAACATTTGTTATTAAAGTACTTATGTAATATAAGTCAAAATGTCACAGAAGCTAAAGAGGAAATAATTTATTAATTATTTTTATTTAATTTTTTATAAAAATAGAAATAAAATTAAGTATTTTAAAGTCAAGAACAAAATGCAACTGAAACGCGCCTCTTTAATATATTTTTTTTTTATTCTAGGTGGGAGCCAATCGAGTTTCCTAGTCGGCGCGTCGTCGTCGTCTTTTGCGCTCAGTGCGCGTGCCGCGTCTCGCGACTTAAGTCGCGCGCGTCATTTTATTCCCCCGTCTCGGTAATTAATCTTCCGCGTCGGTGTCGCGTCTCAGTAGGCCGGCAACGCGGGTTATTTTCAGTAAACTACATAAATAAACGCACGCAAATGCGTGTGGGGGCTAAATTTAAACGGCCCGACAAATGATTCATAACAACAATACGCACACGCAGATGTTCGGTTAGATGCGTGAAGATAATCTCGGATCTCGCGAGCCATAAAACTGGTTTCACTTTTCTTATTCTTCGAGTTGGTCGGTTAAAAAAAGAAGAGAATTACACAGAATGTAAATAAAACGAAATGCCACACGCTGTGGTGGAATTTAATAAGAATAATCGAGATTCATTCAAAATTCGTTGATTGTTTCGTAAGTTTCATTAACGTCAATTAATTTATTTAAATAAAAAATATTTTCATTTTTGCTACTCTCTTAAGAACAATAATTTTTAATATATGATGGTTTTGTAACGGTAATTCATTTTTGAAGTTGAATGAAAGCGTACTGTTTTATACGACGTTTTATTTCAATATATTTATACAATATATATAAATTATCACATATATATCACATAGTACGCTTTCATTCAACTTCAACTACAATCATTTTTATTTAAATAATTAAATTGGTTGTAGAGACTAACCAAGTTACAGTCAATTAATTTTATGGTCGTATTTAAAATGACGTTTTGATTAAACTTCACTGATGAGAGCAAGTAATATGAATTACGTCATCGATATGAAAGATACGTTTAGTATACACATTTTCAAGCGACTCCCTCCTAACATCCCTCTTCTCAATTTTCGTGCGTTTCAACTGGAAAATGAATTTAGTGAGGTTGAAACACCAACGACACACAATTTATAGGCCATTGACCGTTGGTCTTTCAAACAATAAATTATGTTGTAGTGTAGAGGCTTTTATTTGTTGAAACTTCATACTTGTTGGGATAAAATAAAACACAAAAGTGTATAGTTTCAATTTTTTTTTGCTTTATTGTCTCACTTTATTGTCATCTTCACCTGAAGAAGCCACTGTATGGCGAAACAATTGTCGTGAGACAATAAAGCAAAACATTTTTGAAACTATACACTTTTGTGTTTTATTTTATCCCAATAAATTATGACGTTTCCAATCGGTTACGATTTCCGGCAAAGCTAAAGTACAGTGACTTTGAAACCAATTTCTGATTAAAATAAGGGCTTATTATAAAATTAAAATTAATAATCGCTCCATATCTCCTTCAACCGCCTGTAAATACCTTAGTGTAACTTTAGATCCCAAACACTATTTTATCAACCACTCCCATAATCTCAAAGCCAAAGTTAAGAGTAGGGCAAGGCATTTTTTAGAGCCCTCACATATACAAATAAAGGCATTACAACAGCAACGGCTGTTCATATATACAAAATTATTTGTCGATCCTGCTCGAATATGCGGCTATCCTATTCCACAATCAAAATGTCTTAAAAAATCTCCAGGTTTTAGTTAGAACGTTAAAAAAAGTCAGTCACCCAAACAACTCACTCCATAATCCATCTAACTCTTTCCTGTATGAATCCCGTAATATCACACCCATTTCATATCGATTACAAACCCTTTCCTTAAAATTTTCCGTTAATCTCAACATTACACAGTTATGCATTCCTCGAAATCCTCCTAAATTCATTCATCCCTCATCCACAATTCATCACATCAAATTTACCGGACTAAGACATCATAACAATATAAACAGTGACATGAATAAGACAAAGACAGGCTGAAAGCCCTCCGGTCAATAGTCGTTTTCCTAAAGTACATGGTATATATCGAGCGTATAACAAAAATCGACGACGAAGTTGGCATTGGAAATCTAAAGTCATGTCTGAACTAAAATCACACGCGCACGCGTAAAGTACTGGTTGTCATGTTTATCCGCAACCAGCATTTCACGCGTGTGATCTTAGTACAGACATGACTCGAGACTTCTAACGCCAACTTCGTCGTCGATTTTTATTATACGATCGATTTTTTATTAATACGACGAAGTTGGCGTTGGAAGTCTCGAGTCATGTCTGTACTAAGATCACGTGTATTTCCCTATGGGTACCGATAAAAAATGCGAGTCAAACGCATTGAACCGATTAATGCATGTGTATTTAGTTGTCTATAAGACGCAACTAAACACACATATGCCAAATAAATCAATCGTGCTAAACTTCAAATTATATGACATATTTGATGGAAAATATATACAAATGAAGAAAAAGTAGAACTTGTAACAATATAAGAGGAGTAAGAGAACTTTTTTTCAACCAAGTGTACCGAACGGCCGATTCCTTCTATGTGAATGAAGATTAAAAGAAAAATAGTGAGGATTTCTTCTTTTTTACTTCTTCTAATCTCCAATTAATATTGCTTCCATACCCATACAAAGAAGATTAAATAAGGAAAAATAGAATATTTTTTTTAAATGTTGTAATCTTCTTAAAATTTCTTCTTTAGATCTCTTTCTGATCTCCTTATCCTTGCGATGAAGATTAAATGAGGAAGAAAAGAAAATATTTCCGTTATTCTATATTTCTAATCTTCGATTAGCTTCGTTATTTTTACATCCATGTAATGAAGATTAAAAGAAGAAATAATCATATTATTAAGAAGAATAATCTTCTTAATAATATCTTCCTTTTTCTTCTTATAATCTGCAATTATTATCACTTCCATATCCATGTAACGAAGATGGAAGATGGACAAAAATAAGAAAACTAGAAATGTTCTTCTTATAATCTTCTGAGAATTTCTTCTTTAGATCTTCTTCTAATCTCCGATTAACTTCATTATCCTTGTGATGAAGATTAAATGAGGAAGAATAAAAAATATTTCCGTTATTTTTATTCAAATCTTCAATCAGCTTCGTTATTTCTACATCAATGTAATTAAGATTAAAAGAATAGTGGAAATTTCTTCTTATCTTCTTTTAATCACCAATTAGCATTGCTTCCATATCCATATAATGAAGATTCAAAGATGAAGAATATACATTTTCTTCTTTTAATTTTGTTGTAATCTTCTGGAAATTTATTTTTTAGATTTTCTTCTAATTTCCGATTAACTTCATTATCCTTGTGACGAAGATTAAATGAGGAAGAATAAAAAATATTTCCGTTAGTTTTAATCCAATCTTCAATCAGCTTCGTTATTTCCATATCCATGTAATTAAGATTAAAAGAAGAATAGTGGAAATTTCTTCTTATCTTCTTTTAATCACCAATTAGCATTGCTTCCATATCCATATAATAAAGATTAAATGAGGAAGAATATACATTTTCTTCTTTTAATTTTGTTGCAATCTTCTGGAAATGTTTTCTTTAGATCTTCTTTTAATCTCCAATTAACTTCATTATCCTTGTATTGAAGATTAAATGAGGAAGAATAAAAAATATTTCCGTTATTTTTATTCTAATCTTCAATCAGCTTCGTTATTTATATATCAATGTAATTAAGATTATAAGAAGAATAGTGGAAATTTCTTCTTCTTATCTTCTTTTAATCTCCAATTGGCATTACTTCCATATATCCATGTAATGAAGATTAAATGAGGAAGAATGTAAATTTTCTTCTTTTAATTGTATTGCTATCTTCTGGAAATGTCTTCTCTAGATCTTCTTTTAATCTCCGATTAACTTCATTATCCTTATGTTGAAGATTAAATGAGGAAGAATAAAAAAAAATATTTCCGTTATTTTTAATCCAATCTTCAATCAGCTTCGTTATTTCTATATCCATGTAATTAAGATTAAAAGAAGAATAGTGGAAATTTCTTCTTATCTTCTTTTAATCACCAATTAGCATTGCTTCCATATCCATATAATGAAGATTAAATGAGGAAGAATATACATTTTCTTCTTTTAATTTTGTTTAAATCTTCTGGAAATTTCTTCTTTAGATTTTCTTCTAATCTAACTTCATTCTGATTAACTTCATTATCCTTGTGATGAAGATTAAAAAATATGTCCGTTATTTTTATTCTAATCTTCAATCAGCTTCGTTATTTCTATATCAATGTAATTTAGATTAAAAGAAGAATAGTGGAAATTTCTTCTTCTTATCTTCTTTTAATCTCCAATTAGCATTACTTCCACATCCATGTAATGAAGTTTAAATTAGGAAGAATATATATTTTCTTCTTTTAATTTTGTTGCTATCTTCTGGATATGTCTTCTTTAGATCTTCATTTAATCTCCGATTAACTTCATTATCCTTGTGATGAAGATTAAACGAGAAAGAATAGAAAATATTTCCGTTATTCATGATTTAATATCCGTTTAGCTTCGTTATATCTATATCCATTTATTTAATGAAGATTAAAAGAAGAGTAGTGGCAATTTCGTCTTTTTATCTTTTTCTATTCTTCAATTAGCATTACTTCCATATTTATGTAATTAAGATTATATGAAGAAATTATATCTTTTAATCTTGTTTTATTTTTCTGAGAATTTCTTCTTTTTTTAGATCTTCTAATCTTCTAATAACTTCATTATTGCCATATCCTTGCGATGAAGATTAAACAAGGAAGAATAGAAAATATTTACTCTATTCTTGTTCTAATTTTCCATTAGCTTAGTTATTTCTATATTCATGTAATGAAAATTAAGGTAAATGATTTATCATTTGATTATCAAAATGGTAAATCATTTATATCAATAAATTAAAACTTGGTTTGCTCCTTTCTTCACTTCACTTCACTAAAAAGTGAAGAAAGGAGTAAACCAAGTTTTAATTTATTGATGAAGTTCTAAATAATTAATGATTTACTATTTGATTATTAAAACGGTAAATCATTTATCGTTTTATAATGACTGTAAAAAATCAAGTGCGTAATAGAAGCAAAGTGTTTTATTAATTTCATCTTCACATTAATAATAAACATGTATCACAAAGTAACGGCTTTAACAATTAATTACATACAAAATTATTTTTTTATGGGGAGATGTTGGTTTGGAAATTCCGTGGTTGTCTCAAACAAAAAGGGAGAGAAAAAAAAAAGATTTTGGGAAATGTAATCTTATCTCGGCAGAAGGCTTAACAAAGGATTATCTAATGGGGTTAAATCTGTGCTAATTATATTATTTTTATATTTTCAATTTGAGTCCCATTAATCACTTGGTAAAACATTTTGGTAATATTAGGAATTTTTAAGAAAGTTTTACTTTTACACGCGTGCAAAACAAACCAAGTGAAACTTACTTAACAATTCCTAATATTATTTTTATGTTTGTGCATTTCAATTGCCTCTAGAATGTTTAAATATGGTTTTTGTTTGATTTTTCTTAAGTTTTAAATTAATTAACTGAGAAAAGGTGGCCTGTATTTGATTTAAGCTCTGTTAACTCAGTGAACTCAATCATACATTTCTAGATTATTGATATGAAACAAAGTTGTTCCTTTCAACCTTCTTTTTTTATTTCTCTAATTACAGACATTCTGTGTATATATATTTTTTAACCAACTCTAAAATTAGAATTTTCTTCGCGGAGGTGATTAATGACGAAAGCGCTTTGACCTCCCCAAAGAAAACGCCGCCGGTACGTAACCTGCCCCCACTCCCCGAGGAGCTTTTCGAAAAATAGTCGGTGACTCGTCCGGAGCACGTGACTCGCGGTGATTTCCACCGCTTCGGGCCCTTTGTCACGAGAAAATAGTCGGTGATTCGCGCGCGTAAAAATAGGCAGCGTCTTTTCAGTTCGTTGAATTCACAAAACATTAAAAAAAATAATATTTGCATGAGTTTTCTGTAAATAAATAAATACTAGTGATAATAAATATTCCGCAATCGAGTGTCTAATAAATCAGTGAAGAGAAAAGTAAATAGTGATGTCTAATAATAGTTATGTGTAATTCTAAATTAAATCCTTAATTAAAAAAATACTTCTGATTTTCAACGGTTGTATAAAAATTATTGTAATTTCATAAACGCGATTTAATTTTGATTTTTAGTGTATTATTAAAACTGTGCTTTAATATTATTTTAAGTGGTGAAAAATAAATAAAAATATACGATTAATATTTATAATATTTAAACATTCGTAGTTAATATTATAATTATAAATATAAATAAATTATTAAATAATTCATTAGTGTAAAGTTTAATAATTTATTCATATTTTTTATTATAATAATAAATGGTTCAGTTATACAAAACAAATAATAATAATTAATACGTTGATTTGTACAAACGAAGTTAATGTTATTTTTAATGTATAACAAAATAAAAGCCTCAACAATCAACAAAATAATATTTCACGTCATTTCACATTAATTTAGTAATTATGTATATATTTTTGAAGTGAAATTAACGTATATAAACAAAGCATAAGATGAAGTAATAATTTAACAAAAAAAAAAAGATCTTAATGTGTAATAATATTTAGCTATATTTTATTACTTGTACAGAAGTGATACAGAAATAAACATTATTTTTTGTGTAACTTGTTTACTCCTTTCTTCAATAAATTAATAATATTACTACATTATATCAATAAATTAAAACTTGGTTTACTCCTTTCTTCACATCACTTCACAAAAAGTGAAGAAAGGAGTAAACCAAGTTTTTCTTCACTTCACTAAAAAGTGAAGAAAGAAGTAAACCAAGTTTTTCTTCACTTCACTAAAATGTGAAGAAAGGAATGAACCAATTTATACATATAAAATACTTCACTTAAACTCAAATCAAATTTATAGTGATTTAGAACTTTGATTATTAAAGATTATTTTATAATTATTTAATAGAAATATGAATTAATTATTCCGATTTTATATACAATGTGGATTTGCTTAAATCGGAGAATGATTTATTACCTTTTTTAATTAAAATAAATCGGAATTATAATTAAAAAAAAGTAATAATTTATTATTATGGGGTTTTATGAGAACGGGCCGATTGAAGCTTTCAGATGCACTGCAGATTAAACTAAGATAAATTTGCTTATTGATGAGATAGAAAATTGCAACTTAAAGAATGTGATTATTCATATATAATTTATAAAATTACCAAAAACAAACATCCGTACATGTCTAAAAAAAAAATTAAACTTGATCGATTTTTTCGCTCATTTTTCAAAAGCCAACTTTACAGCCCTGCTGTGCAAAAACCTGTTGCTTTAAGTAGCTCAAATTTAGACAGATCATACTCCCATTCACTGCGAATATTGTGATTGTAATTTCAAGTTGAACAGCGAGTTTTTGTTTTTCGACAAAAATCCCCCTTTTTTCCCGGAAACAATCGAAATTTTGATGATTGTTTTTTCTAGATCTGGGCAAAGTCGATCTTTTTTGTCACTGCAACATGAAGTATATCACAATTTTCTTAACGTTATTTATATTATTAATATTGGGAAGTGTCACCTGTTCATTAATAAGCTCCAATTTATTATTATTTATTAACTTTAACTATTTAAAATTGGTTATTCAGAAATACTCGATTACTAAATTCACTCGATTTTGCCCAACACTAGTTTTTTTCTCTAGGAAAAAAAATCTTAAAGAAAATCACAAAGACTCTTAAAAATGTTAGAAAGAATACTGGGTAGTTATTTTGCTCAAGAAAAAAAAAAATTTCCGGTTTTTTAAGCACATTTAAAATGACAGTCTAAATTACATGAAGTCTTATGAGAACGGTTTAAACAAACCACACCGATTGAGGCTTTCAAACACACAGCTGATTCAACTAAGATAACTTTACTCACTAATGAGATAAAGCATTGCGACTTAAAGCATGGGATTCAGGGAGAATTTATCCACATTTTACTCATAAAATTACTAAAATAAAACTTTTGTGCTTGTCTAAAAAAATAAATCGCAAATTTAGACAATTATTTCGCATATTTTTCAAAGGCTGATTTTACACCCCTGCTGCACAAAAATAGTTTACTTTAAGTCGTTCAAATTAACAAACCGCGTCGATTGAGGCTTTCAAACACACAGCTGATTCAACTAAGATAAAACATTGCGATTTAAAGCATGGGAGAATTTATCGAAATTTACTTATAAAATTACTAAAACTAAACTTTTGTCTTTGTCTAAAAAAAATCGCAAAGTTAGACGATTATTTCGCACATTTTTCAAGGACTGATTTTACACCCCTGCTGCGCAAAAGCCCTTTACTTTAAGTCGCTCAAATTCACACAGTTGGTGCTCCCATTCATTACAAACATTTTGACAATAATTTTAAGTTTCGTTTTTTTCGACAAGATTCCAATTTTCCTAGAAAAAAAATCAAAATTTCGATGAATTTTTTTCATAGAAAAATTAAAAAAAAAAAATACAAAGACTCTTAAATATATTATAAAAAAAAACTCGGGATAATTATTTTTTGCGAGAAAAAATTATTTCCGTTTTTTTAAGCAAATTTTAAATGATTTGACACAGGATCTTATGAGTACGGTTTAAACAAACCGCGCCGATTGAGGCTTTCAGGCGTACTGCTGATTAAACTAAGATAACTTTGTTTATTGATAAGATAGAACATTGCGACTTGAAGCGTGGGATTCAGGAAGGATTCATCTATATGTATTTCTGAAAACGACTAAATTGAAGCTCTCTTTCTTGCCTAGAAAATTTCCCAAAACTGGACGATTTTTTCGCTCGTTTTTCAAACCCCAAATTTACACCCCTGCTGTGCAAAAACTGTTCATTTTAAATTGCCCAAATTTATGTAGTTGATGCTCCCATTTATTACGAACATTCTGGTAATAATTTCATAATAATTCGCAAGTTATGGTTTTTCGACAAAATTCCACTTTTTTCCAGGAAATAAATTGAAATTTCGGTGAATTTTTTTTCCGTAGAAAAAAATCTGAAAATAATTACAAAGACTCTTGAATATGTTACAAATAACGCGGGTTAGTTATTTTCCCGAGAAAAAAATCATTTCCGGCTTTTTAAGCACATTTTTAATAATGAGTCCGATTTACAGCAAATAAATTGAAATTTCGATGAAATTTGTTTTCCGTAGAAAAAATCTGAAAATAATTACAAAGACCCTCGACTATGTTACAAATAACGTGGGGTAGTTATTTTCTCGAGAAAAAATCATTTCCGGCTTTTTAAGCACATTTTTAATGATGAGTCCGATTTACAGCAAATAAAATAAATTGAAATTTCGATGAAATTTGTTTTCCGTAGAAAAAATCTGAAAATAATTAAAAAGACTCTTGAATATTTGAATATGTTACAAATAACGCGGGATAGTTATTTTCCCGAGAAAAAAATCATTTCCGGCTTTTTAAGCACATTTTTAATGATGAGTCCGATTTACAGCAAATAAATTGAAATTTTGATGAAATTTATTTTCCGTAGAAAAAAAATCTGAAAATAATTACAAAGACTCTTGAATATGTTACAAATAACGCGGGATAGTTATTTTCCCGAGAAAAAATCATTTCCGGCTTTTTGAGCACATTTTTAATCAAGAGTCCGATTTACAGCAAATAAATTGAAATTTCGATGAAATTTGTTTTCCGTAGAAAAAATCTGAAAATAATTACAAAGACCCTCGACTATGTTACAAATAACGTGGGGTAGTTATTTTCCCGAGAAAAAAATCATTTCCGGCTTTTTAAGCACATTTTTAATGATGAGTCCGATTTACAGCAAATAAATTGAAATTTCGATGACATTTATTTTCCGTAGAAAAAAATCTGAAAATAATTACAAAGACCCTCGACTATGTTAAAAATAACGTGGGGTAGTTATTTTCTCGAGAAAAAAATCATTTCCGGCTTTTTAAGCATATTTTTAATGATGAGTCCGATTTACACGAGAAAGGTTTAAACAAACCTCGCCGATTGAGGCTTTCAGGCATACTGTTGGTTAAACTAAGATAACTTTACTTATTGATAAGATAAAACATTGCGACTTAAAGCGTAGGATTCAGGAAGGATTTATCTATATTTGTCTCCTAAAATTATTAAATTGACGCTCTCGTTTAGAAAATAAATCGAAATTGGATGATTCTTTCCCTCGTTTGTCAAAAGCCAAATTTGCACCCCTATTGTACAAAAACTATTCACTTTATATTACCCAAATTTACAAAATTGATGCTCCCATTCATTACGAACAAGCCGGGTGTACATTTGGCTTTTGAAAAACAAGTGAAGAAGTCGTCCAATTTACAAAAACTATTCACTTTAAATTGCCCAAAGTAACACAGTTCATGCTTCTATTTATTACGGACATTCTGGTAATAATTTCAAGTTAATTTGTAAGTTATGTTTTTTCGAAAAAATCCACTTTTCCAAGAAATAAATCAAAATTTCGAGGATTTTTTTTCCGTAGAAAAAATATAAAACAAATTTCGAAGGTTCTTAAATATCTTAGACAGAGTTATTTTGCCCGAGAAAAATTATTTCCGTTTTTTTAAGAGCATTTCAAATGAAGAGTCCGATTTATACGGGGTCTTATGAGAACGGTTTAAACAAACCGCACAAACGAGGAATCATCCAATTTCGATTTTTTTCTAGACGAGTACGAAAGCTTCAATTTATTAATTTCAGGAGTTCAATATGGATTGAGGCTTTCATGCGTACTGCTGGATAAACTAAGATAACTTTGCCGATTGATAAGATAGATCATTGCGACTTGAAGCGTAAAATTCAGGAACAATTTATCCATATTTAGCTCCATAAATTAATAAACTGAAGCTTTCGTACTCGTCTAGAAAATAAATCGAAATTGGATGATTCTTTCCCTCGTTTTTAAAATGCCAATTTTTAACCCCTACAAAACTACAAAAACTATTCACTTTATATTACCCAAATTTACAAAATTGATGCTCCCATTCATTACGAACATTTTGGTAATAATTTCAAGTTAATCCGCGATTTACGGTTTTTTGACAAAAATCCACTTTTTCTTATAAAAGAAATCTCCGAAAATCGCGAATTAATTTAAAATTATAACTGAAATGTTCTTAATGCATGAGAGAATTAATAAACCACGTTATTCAACTCAAATTTTCACAATTGCTTCTCTCATTAATTAGGAACATTTTGGTTATAATTTTAAGTTAATCCGCGATTTACGGTTTTTCGACAAAAATCCACTTTTTCTTATAAAAGAAATCTCCGAAAATCGCGAATTAATTTAAAATTATAACTGAAATGTTCTTAATGCACGAGAGAACTAATAAACCACGTTATTCAACTCAAATTTTCACAATTGCTTCTCACATTCATTGCGAACATTTTGGTTATAATTTTAATATAAACCGCGATTTTTAGATTTGCAGCAAAGATCTGTGTACTTAATTTTCTAGTAAATCGTTTCTGTTCAGTATAGGTGTAAAATCTGCTTTTGAAAAATGAACGAAAAACTTGTACAACTTTCCTAACTAAATATAGGCTTTCGTTTAAATTTAAAAAAGTTCTCATTTCTTCTCAGTTCTATGTGCGATAGATTAAATATATTATCGTTTATTGATTAACTTTTTCTATTGATATCTCGAATTGTTCTGTAATTGGGTTTCCTGTTGAACAATAAAGCTTGTATTATTATTATTATTATAACTGCAGTTCTGCAAAATTCATTTGATCGATTTAATTAATTCTTCCATTAATTATAATAATAACAACATAGAAAACATTTTATTGTAATATTCCAACAACTAATGGTTAAGTGAGAAAACCATTCAAGATAAGGTATACCATTCAAGATATACTTTATCTTTAATGATTTTCTCATTTAACACTTGGTTGAAATAATTAATGGTTTTAATATTTAGACATTGGTAGTTCATATTGTATGAAATAAATATGAATAAATTATTAAAAATCAACCAATAAAACACAGATTAGATTGAATAACTTTAAATTCTCGACTAGTTTCGGGTCTAATCTGTGTTTTATTGGTTGATTTTTAATAATTTATTCATATTTATTTCATACTTGGTTGAAAGTTTTTGGAATATTAAAATAAAGTATATTTGATTAATTTCTTGCTTATCGCCTGGTACAACATGTTTCAACTAAGAAGGTAATATCTAAATTAAACACTTCGTTTGTTTCATTTTAAACTTTTATTCTTTCAACTAGTTTCGTGCTCTTAGGCTCATAGCTATTTTCAAAATTGCCATGAGCAGGAATAATAGTAAAAATAATAATAAGTTAGTCGAAAGAATAAAAATTTAATGTAAAACAAACCTAGTGTTTAACTTATACAGTATCTTCTTAATTACAATAAAGTGCATTTTTATTTTTTATTTATTTTTTTTTATTTTTTTTTTTTATTTAAAGTGTAATTTTTTTCCAATTTTGATCAAGCTTAATTGACTTTTAAGCTTAACAAACCTACCGAACAGAACGCACGCGAATAAAGTTGCATTAACAATAAAACAAACGCTGAAGATTGATTAAACAACAATTCTGATAAAATTTCGAAATTCGAACAAAGTTTACTTAAATAAACCTTTAAAAACCAACAGTTCTGATAAACTTCTGGAAAGTGCGTATTTTTCTTCTTCTTAAATTAAACAGTTCTGATTAAATAAATTAAATTAAATCGACAGTTCTGTGCAAGTTCTGGAAGCCGCGCAAACTTCCCTTCGTGCCACGATCGAAGCTTGCGCGGCTTTTAATCGAACCCTACAGAATTGCCGACATCCTGAAAAAAACAGTTAAAATCCCAGTCGTTACGTTCTTCGAGTTCCAAGTGATTTAAAATCGCAGGATTGAAAAATTCCAAGTGATTAAAAAATGCGCAGGATTGGAAAATTTAAAGCTCCAAGTAATTTAAACACCCGCAGGATTAAAAAATGATAACAATAAAGATTTTAAAAATACACAGATTAAAAATAATAATAATAATAAAGTGATTTAAACATTCCCAGATTTAAAAAAATAAAATTCCAAATGTTGTAAATAACCAAAATTTTATAAAGTGATTTAAATATCGCCATATTTGAAAAGATAAATTCTAAGTGATTTAAACATCCGCATATTTCAAAAAATAAAATGTAAGTGATTAATATATATATATATATATATATATATATATATATATATATATATATATATATGTAGGATTGAAACATCCGCATATTTAAACAAAATCAAAATTAAAAATTAAAATTACAATTGATGTAAACATCCGTATAAAAAAATCATTTACAATTTCAAGTGATTTAAAAATCCGCAGGATTAAAGGATTAAAAATACAGTTTTAAGTCATTTAAACATTCGCATGACTGACATTTTTTTTAAATTCCACGTGATTTAAACATTTGACATTTCTTAAAATTCCATGTGATTTAAACATCGCAGTATTGAAATATCCGAGGGATTTAAACATCGCAGTCAAGTGCACAGGATAAAACAGAGTGGACGTGATCGCCTTGAGTGCTCCAAGTCGAACCGTAAAAGGAGTACGGCGAGGATTTCGTAACTCGCGCTTTCTCCTTTTATGGCAATCGAGACTCTCCCAGCGGACGGAACACGGTTTTAATAAGTATCGAGAAAACTGATCGAGGAAAGGAGGAGGATTTAATTGAGTGGGTTTGTTTTATTGTTTTTTTTTTGTGCGAGGATTAAAGTCGTAGGTAAGAATAAGAGAATAATGGGTGAGATGAGAGGAGGACAATAGAAAATTACAATTTCGAATAAGAGAGCGAGAAAATAAATTGAATAAAAAGAATTTGAAAATAATTAATAAATTACTTCTTATTTAACTAACAAGAAAATGTTTGGAAATTTAACTGAGTGGGTTTGTTTTGTTTTATTTTTTTGTGTGTAAGTTAAAGTCGTAGGAAGAATAAGAAAATTTCGAATAAAATAACGAGAAAATTATGGAGTGAATGAGTTGGATGGGATCAGTTTATTAATTACATTGTTTGATTTTTTGCTTAAGGGAAGAATAAGAGAAATTTGCTTTTTTATTTACGTTTATTTATTAAAAAAATTGAATATAATAATATATATATAATGTGAAAAATCAAATGACCCATAGTTTCTTACAAAGAAGAACAAACATGTGTTATTCAATGTGCATACGAAATGTAAATAATAAGAATTAATGAACGAATTTTATTGTTAATTGCCAGTAATTATTTCTTGTTTAATTTTATTATAATTTAAATAATAAGAAAGATAAGAGAGAACGTGTAAATGACCTGGAAAGAAGGGGGAGAATTGAGTTTGATAGTTTCTTTCTTTTAGTGGGAATTAAAGTTAATATCAGAGATAAAAGGAGAATGAAAAAAGTAAAAATTGGTGTAAGAGAATGAGGAAGTGATGGAGAGAAGGAGAAATGAGTCGGTTCAGTTTATAGTTAAAGTCGTAGGGAAGAATACCATAGATAAGGGAATAATAATAGAATGAAAAGTTCGAATAAGAAAATGAGGAAATGGTGGAGAGAAGAAGGAGAAATGAGTGGGTTCAGTTTATTTACTTCATATTTTTTGCGCGTTAGTTAAAATCGTAGGATAGATTAGCAGAGATAAAAAAAGAATAATTGAATTACAATTTCGAATAAGAGAATCAGGGAAAAAATTAGCTGAAATAAAGTGAACTTATTTTCTTTATTATTTTTTTTGTGCGTTTGTGTGTGAGTTAAAGTGGTAGGGAAGAATAGCAGAGATAAGAGGAGAATAATAGAATTAAAATAAACTGAACTTATTTTCTTCAATATTTTTTTTGTGCGTTTGTGTGTGAGTTAAAGTGGTAGGGAAGAATAGCAGAAATAAGAGGAGAATAATAAACTTAAAAATCGTATAAGAGAATGAGGAAGTGATGGAGAGAAAGAGAAATGAGTGGGTTTCGTTTATAGTTAAAGTCGTAGAGAAGAATACCATAGATGAGGGAATAATAATAGAATGAAAAGTTAAAATAAGAAAATGAGGAAATGTTGGAGAAAATAAGAAAAAATGAGTGGGTTCGGTTTATTTACTTCGTATTTTTTTTGTGCGTGAGTTAAACTCGCAGGGAAGAATAGTAGAAATAAGAGAATAATAATAAAATTAAAAGTTCGATTAAGAGAATTAGGAAATAATGGAGAGAAGCAAAAGAAATGAATGGGTTTAGTTTATTTACTTGATTGTTCTTTTTTGCGCGTGAGTTAGTCTTCGGAAAGAATAGCAGAAATAAGAGGAGAATAATAAAATTGCATTTCGAATCAGTGAATGAGGACATGATGGAGAGAATGAGTGCGTTCAATTTATTTTCTTAATTATTTTTTTTGTGTATGAGTTAAAATCGTAGGGAAGACTTGCAGAGATCAGAGAAGAATAATTGAATTAATATTTCGAATAGTAGAATGAGAAAATGATGGAGAGAAGAAGAAATGAGTGGATTCAGTTTATTTATTTTCATTATTTTTTGTGCGTGAGTTAAAGTTGTACGGAAGACTTGCAGAAATAAGAGAAGAATAATATAATCAAAATTTCGAATAAAAGAATGAGAACATAATGGAGAGAATAAGGTGAAAAGAGTGGGTTCAGTTTATTTGCTTCATTGTTTTTCTTTTTTGTGAGTAAGTTGAAGTCTTAGGGAAAAATAGCAGAGACACGAGGAAAATAATATAATTACAATTTCGAATCAGAGAATGAGGAAATGATGGAGAAAATAAGGAGAAATTAATGAGTTCAGTTTATTTACTTAATTTTTTTTGTACGTGAGTTAAAGTTGTAGGACAGTATAACAGAGAAAAGAAAATAATGATAGAATTACAAATTCGAATAAGAGAATGAGGAAATAATGGAGAGAAGAAGAAGAAATAAGTGGGTTGACTTTTTTGTCTTCATTATTTTCGTGCGTTTGTGCGTGAGATAAATTCGTAGGAAGAATAGTAGAGAGAAGAATAGAACTAACATTTCTAATAAGAGAATGAGAAACTGACGGAGAGAATAAGGAGAAAAGAGTGGGTTCAGTTTATTTGCTTCATTGTTTTTTTTGTGAGTGAGTTGAAGTCTTAGAGAAGAACAGCAGAGATACGAGGAAAATAATATAATTACAATTTCGTATCAGAGAATGAGGAAATGATGGAGAAAATAAGAAGAAATGGAGAAAATAAAAAGAAATGAGTGAGTTCAGTTTATTTACTTATTTTTTTGTGCGTGAGTTAAAGTTGTAGGGCAGTATAACAGAGAAAAGAGAATAATAATAGAATTAAAAATTCGAATAAGAGAATGAAGAAATTATGGAGAAAATAAGAAGAAATAAGTGGGTTGACTTTTTTGTCTTCATTCTTTTCGTGCGTGAGATAAATTCGTAGGAAGAATAGCAGATAGAAGAATAGAACTAACATTTCTAATAAGAGAATGGGAAACTGACGGAGAGAATAAGGAGAAATGAGTGGGTTCAGTTTATTTACATCATTGTTTTTTTTTTGTGTGCGTGAGTTAAAGTCGTAGGGAAGAATAGCGGAAATAATAGGGATTCGTGTAAGAGAACGAGGAAATGATGGAGAGAAGACGAAGAAAAAGAACTGAATGGGTGGGTTAATTATAAAAAAATGTATGTTAGAAAAACAGCAGCTTATTGTAAAATCATTATAATTTTAGTTTATTCCTTCTATTTTTGTCGTCGTTGTTGCATGAAATAAATTCGTAAGGAATAAAAAGGGGAAAAAAGATATAATAACACCGACAAGATGAGAATAACACTTTAGAATAAGTGAAAGAGGAAGTGAACGAGAAAATAAGGAGAATTGAATGAATGGAAGCAATGAATGGAGAATTGGAGGAGAATAAAAGTATCGAATAAAAGAATAATAGAAGACATTAATGGAGAATTAAAGAAGAATTACAGTTTCGAATAAGATGACGCGGAAATATTCGAAATAAAAAGGAAAATTCAATTCAATTGAGTGGATTTCGTATGTTCATTTTAATGGTTCCCTTTGCGTAAATTAAAGTTGTAGCAAATATTAAAATAATAGGCAGAAAGACCGATGGTCGATAGCCGTTTTCCAAGGACAACGTATGACATAGTATAAGAATTATATTGTTAATTTAATGTATATAAAATTGTCTTCAGAAATAAAGCTGTTATATATATATTAAAATAATAATAATAATAACACAGACAAGATGAGAATAACAGTTTCAAATAAGAGAAAGAGGAAATGAACGATAAAGAAAGAGAATTGCGTGAATTAGAGTTACAAGAAATAATAAAAATAAATATAATAACACAGACAAGATGAGAATAACACTTTAGAATAAGTGAAAGAGGAAGTGAACGAGAAAATAAGGAGAATTGAGTGAATTAAAATTATAGGAATTAACACACATACAAGATCAGAACAACAGTTTAGAATAAATGAAAAAGGAAATGAATGAAAAAAAGAAAGAGAATTGCATGAACTGCAAAATAAAAAAGATTAACACAGACAGAGAGATTAAGAGTTTCGAATTAGAGAAAGAGGAAATAATCGAGAAAAGAAAGAGAATTAAATTGAATGTATTTAGTTTATTTATTTTATTGGTATTTTTTGTTGTTGTTGAATTAAAGTCGTAGTAATCATCCCTACGACTTTCATTCAACATATATATAGAATGATTGGAGAGATAAGAGGAAAGAGTGGAGATGAATAAGAGGATGATTGAAGATATAAGAGGAAAGAGTAGTGGTAGTCTAACATTAAGAGAACGAGGAAACGTTCGAGTGAATGAAGAGAAGTGAGTAGGTTTAGTTTTTTGCATGTTAGTTAAAGTCGCAGGAAAGAATAAGAAAATTACGAGAGGAGAATAACCGTTTCGAGTGAAATAATTTAAAAAATATGGAGGAGAATTGATTTGGGTCGGATTAGTTTATTAATTTGATTTCTTTTTGCTTCAGGAAATAATAAGGGAAACTTGCTTTTTTTATCTACGTTTATTTATTAAAATTTATAATATAATAAGACATACAGCGCGACAAATATTCAATTAAACTGAATTAGGTGGGTTAAGTTTATTAAATTTATTGTTTGATTCTTTTTTGCTTCGGGGAAAAATAAGAGAAATTTGCTGTTTTTTTTTTTCATTTACGTTTATTTATTAAAACTTCGAATATAATAAGGTATATAGTGCGAAAAGACAAATAGTCGATAGTCTCTTACAAAGAAGAACAAACATTATGTTCATAATAAATTAAAGACGACGCAAGCGCCACCTTTTGCCTAATTTCAAGTGGCATCGACAACGATTTGGGTCTACAAGGTAGACGACCGAGAATCATTGTTATTCAATGTGTAACAAAATATGAAATGTAAATATTTATTCTTTGAATAAAAATAATAGCGGGAGAAGAAAAACCTACAGGGCATAAAATTATATAAAAACAAAAACGCAGTCGTAAGAATTATAGATTTTAACCGAATTTTAATTAATTTGACGAATTTTGTCAAATTAATTTGATCTTCACGCAACTCAATCAATCAATTTACGAATTATAATTGTTTTTTTAATTCTTCTTCCTTACACCTAACGGTAGAAAGGAAAAAAAGATTAAAAAAAAATAATAATAAATTTTAATATTATAAAATCATTTTGAGATATTTTATGCATTACTATTTTTTTTATACAAACATGCATTAAGTTTTGCTGTTTTTGTTATATATTTATATTTAAACCTTTATAAATAAAAGAAATTTGTAAACAAAAATAATAATCATTATTTAAAATTAAATAAATTTCAATTAATAATAAAAACAGGCAGAAGACCTCTGATCGATAGCCGATTTCCGAACATCCAGCCAAAACCCATTATAGGCTTTAATGTATATATTTTTAATATTTGGAAATAATGATTATATATAATATAAGGCAAGTGCAGTCCGAACTGGTTCGTGTAAAAAGAAACAAACACCTTGATCGAGACAAACAAAATGGGAATATATAAATAAGGCAGAAAGACCTATGATCTGTAGCCAATTTTTTGGCATAAAATTTTCTCCAATTAGCCACTAACGAAAAAAAAAAAAAAAAGAAAAAACTATAACGATAGCCTTTTAATAATTAATTAATTTTTGTATAATATACGTAATCAATTTTTGTTATTGTCTTGTAAACTTAATTGTTAATAAAAATAGTTCTATATACATATAATAACAGTTTTTAATTATAGTTTTTGTAAATCTTCTATATGTGAGTTAAGAATGTTCTTAATTCTGAATAAAAACGCTTTACTTTACTTTTTTTTTAATTATTCAAAATCAATTCATATATTTTTAGCTTAATTAACTTGTTTAACCAAATTGCTACCTTGATCTGGAATAGCTGTATTAATTAATTATGTATATTGTGTTATTGTTTCATTAAATGGATAATTTTTTGATTATTAATTTTTCTATTACATTTTAAAATATTCTTGAGAAATACAATGGAAATATGTAAAGACGCTCTGGTCGATAACCATTTAACAATTAATTAATTTTGTGTGATATACATAATCAATGTTTGTTACCATATTGTAAACTTAATTGTTAATATACATATATGTAAAGACAATATTAATAATTATTATTATTAATAATAGAAAAGAGATTTTCATTGACGGTTTAATAAATATTTCAGGCGATAAGACCATTGGTCGAAAGCTAATTAACAGATATAAATTATACCTTTGATTTTGTAATTTTTAATATTTATTTAATATTGTTAGAGCTTGCTCGCGCCTCACCGCCTTCGCACTTGTCGGGGGTGAGTCGTACCCTCGGACCGATAAGAGAATCAGATCTAATGTAGAATTTCACTTGATACTACGGAACCAATATTTACGTGTATAATTGTAAATAAAGTGTACTTTTTAAACGACAACGACAAGCATTCCATCCACGCTCAAACAAACATCTTTTGCTATATATCTGTTAATATTATTCACTATAGTCAGTTGGCAGACTTTTACAATATATATTCTAATGTTCTATGTAGATATTGTATTGCATTTGTCAATAAAGATTATGTATATATTTATTATTCAATTTTATAATTTATTGTTTTTATTACATTATATCGGTATTTAATTAATATATGATGAAATGTATGTATTAAAAGCTAGTTAAAATAACATTTTTTTATATTAAATAAAAATGATTTGAAAATAATTAATAAATTATTTCCACTGTTTTCCATTTATATTAACATTTTTTTGTTAAAAAAATTGTTAAATCCATTGATAATGGTCACTTTGAGTCCAAAATATACATTTAGTAAAACAAATAATGCATGAAAAAAGGTTATTAGTGCTTTATTTATCAATTTTATTTAATTTTATTTGCAATGAAATTAAACATATATCTGTTAATAAAGATTATTATTATTAAAACATTTCAAGGAAACAATGTATATCTTTATTCAGACAGCAGAATTACAATTCTTTACAAATATTTATATTTACAATACATATTGATGGGTTAGTAGTCTGTCGCCAAGTACTCAATATAATCCCATATTAATTTAAATTAAAAGAAAAAATG
The DNA here is from genome assembly GCA_963082785.1 of Philonthus spinipes. Classification (NCBI taxonomy): domain Eukaryota; kingdom Metazoa; phylum Arthropoda; class Insecta; order Coleoptera; family Staphylinidae; genus Philonthus; species Philonthus spinipes. The sequence continues at coordinate 13,101,037 of OY720311.1, forward strand.
AAAATAATTAATGAATTAATTATTCTCCGCAGTTTGTTGACTTATGATGTAACAAAATATCTATTGAAACAACTACTTCTGGTCTAGGGCAAATACCCACGTCTGAAATTGGATTATACAAATATTAATTGTGTATTATAATTTTAATTTTTAATGTTAACTTTTTATTATTGATAATGTATATATTTAAGTAAAATGTCTGTTTTCTTAGTTTTAAGCTAAATTGTAAATGGTCTGCCGTATGTTGAATAAATAAATAAATTAATTTAAATAAAAACTGCAATGTGAAATATTTCAACCGCCATTGTAATATTGAATTGGTTTATTTCAGTTTAATAATTCAACTAAAAGTAAATCACTTGGTTTGTTTGACTAATTTGAAAGTTTCGAATTATGATTATTCTTAAAGAATTATCTAGAGAAAATATAATTATACAGACATTTTTTGCACCATGATTATTGTTTTAAATATTTAAGAAAGAATTGTAAGATATTTACGTGTGGTTTTCTTGATTAGTAATATTTATTAGTGTTGTGCAAAATCGAGTGAATTTAGTAATACGAGTATTTCTGAATATCAAATTTTAGGTAGTTAAAGTTGGAAAATAATAATAAATTGGAGTTTATTAATAAAAAAAGTAACACTTCCCAATTGATATTATAAATAACATTAAAAAAATTATCATATACTTAATTTTGCAGTAACAAAACATATCGACTTTGCCCAACTATAATAATAATAATCTTTATTAACAGATATATACAGAAAGTATAAAAAATAAGTAATAAACATTAACAAACTCAAATGTATAATTTATATCTGTTAATTGGCTATCGACCAGTGGTCTTTCAGCCTCCTAACTATAATATTTATATTATATTTCCTTTTTTTATTTCTAGTAATTTAAATTGGTATTATAATTAATGGTCGATTATTTTAGTTTTTAAAATTTTAAATTCTTATTGTATAAAAAATAATCGATTACTAATGATTCGTAATATAATTTGAATCGTCACTTCAAATTTGACTCGAATGCTCATTTGAATTGTCATAATTCGAATGCTCATGAACATTCGAATCGTAATAATTTGAATGCTCATAAACCTCCGAATCATGTTGATTCCAATGAATTTTTCTTATTTCACGATAATAAAATACAATTTGTAAATTCCCCACTTTAACTAAAATAATTGTCGAGGCCGAAATGGCCGTCACAAGTTACACAAACGCAACATAAATTGTTTATTTAAACAATTAATTAAAAATAATAATAGAAAAGACTATTATTATCAATTTATATTTGTTTAAGATGTGATTAATTATAAACAAGTCAGAAGTCTTAATTTATATTTTATTAATTCATCTTTTTTACAGTATTTTCGAAGATACATTTTTTTAATTATAGAAAAAGGATTCATTCACTTAGGCTGCAGATAGCCTTATGTTACGTAACTTTTATTTTATTTGAAGAAAAAAAAAATATTTTGTTTTGGTTTTTGCATTAAATATTTTTGATTCTTGGCGGAAAGACCATAGGTCGTTCAAGCCTGTTCAAGCAAGCAAGAAAGAAACAAATATACCATAATATATTGTAAATATATGTAAAACAAATAACTTTGAATAAAGATATTGTAGTAGTGATTCAAAAATTGTTGCATTATACAATTGTTATTGTTATGCAACAGCAAATGTCTATTATTAGACATTTGTTAAAGTACTTATGTAACATAAGTCATAATGTCACAGTAGCAAAAGAGAAAATAATTTATTAATTAATTATTTTAAAAAAATCTTTTATTTAATTTATACATATTTTTTTTTCATCTAAATTCGAAAGCTTATAGACATACGAATAGTTATAATATGGATGTTCATGTTGTTTCGATCATGATAATTGGAATGGTATTTTCTTCCTACACGATAATTATTTAAATTCCCCATTTTGACTAAAACAACTATCGAAACCGAAATGGCCAATTGGTTATCCAACCGCTACATGAACGTGGTTAAACAATTCATTTGAAATCTTTTCTATTATTATCATTTTTTGTTGTTCAAGGTTTGATTAATTAACAACCAAAAAGAAGCCAATTTGTTTAATATTTCATTTATTTATTTTTTTCGCAGTATTTTGGAAGTTACATTTTTTTTTGGAATGAGAAAATTATGTTGTAATTTTTAATATTAATTTTCTATTTTTTTTTCTGTTTCAGGAGCGGTAATTGTATTATTCCAAAATGTGTAATCGATTGCATTTTTTAATTCTATAATGTTGTCAATGTTTAAAAAAATATTGCGAGAGAAATGTGTGTTCCTAAATCAGGTATTATTTGTTAGAAAAATAAATGTTTCATATTTTATTAATAGAAAATATATTCTTATTTAAGTTTTTTGTTAGAAAAAAAAGTTTCATATTTTCTTAATAGAAAATATATTCTTATTTATTGTTGTATACATATTATATTTTATATAATTATAATTCCTAAATCAGGTATTATTTGTTAGAAAAATAAACGTTTCATATTTTATTAATAGAAAATATATTCTTATTTATTGTTGTATACATATTATATTTTATATAATTATAATTATGAACAGTATATGACTTAATAATCACTATTTATATGCCACATTCCATAATTATCCTCCGCTTTCCCTTATCACCCTTTTAGTACTTAGCAAGCTTGTACGAATCGACAATCCAAATTATTATTTGTTTGTAAATTGATATTGTTTTCTTATAAATATATGTGTAATGCTATAATAAAGATAGTCGTCATCTTAAAAGTCTTTGTTTCATTGCATTAAACCAAAAACCCAAAATAGAAGTTCAACGATAATATTAATAATAATAGAAAATGGATAATATTTTAAATAAAAATGATTTGAAAATAATTAATATATTATTTCCACATTTAGCTCTGTGACTTTTTGACTTACGTTACGTAAGTACGTTAAACAAATGCACATTAAAACAACTACTTCCCGGGCAAATACCCACGCCGGACATTGAATTACATAATGTACACCTGCTGCTGCATATCAATAAAATATTGCATAATGCAACAATTTTTTTTTGTAAACTACCGATGTTTAAATATTAAAAATATTAATTATATTTCTCTTATTTGAACATTGATTTTATTATATTTTGAATTAATATCTCACTTAATTCGTGGTGAAACATATTTAATTAATAGACTTTGATTAAAACACTTGGTTTGTTTCACTGATTCAGTGAAACAAACCAAATGTTTTAATCAAAGTCTATTGATTTTTTTTATAATAACATTCATTAACTTACAGAATTGTTCAATTGCATTTTACTTCATATAAAATACGTTTACATTTCTTCATTTGAAATATATTTTCTATTGAAATTCTTTTACATTTATGTGAAAATATATTAATTTAATTATTGCATAAACCTTTTACATAAAAAAACTTAAAATTATAGGAAATAATTAAATATGAATAGCTGGGTTAGTAGTCTGCCATGGAATATCGAGATCTTTATGCATATTTTTATTATTATTAATTTAGACGCTATAAATTAATAATAATAATAATATGCATAAAGATCTCGATATTCCATGGCAGACTACTAACCCAGCTATTCATATTGTAAGTGGAAATGTTTGTTAATTATTCTAACTGCAGAACCTACATGTATTTGTGTTATATTGTTTTGTATTTTCTGTATAGTTTGAATAAAAATACACAAAATAACACATATATAATATAATAAATAAATCATAAGTTTCGTAATTTGGACCTAAGAAAAGAGTACTTTCCTGTGAACATTTCGAAATTTATACTATTTGCCTATCGTACAGATTTGAGGGAAATATAATTGAAAAATTCTATGAATTGTACCCCCGTTAATCTATTTAAAATACATTTATGTAATTGCTACAGCTCATTGTTTATATATATATATATATTTGTTTAAATGAATTAAATGATTTCAAAATAATTAATAAATTATTGTCACATGTATATATTTGTTTAGTTTTCCCACACAAAATATTATTAATTTTTGTATATGGGAGGAGTGAATGGCACGCGGTATATCTTCAATTTATAAAACAGAAAATTTAAGAATTTAAGAAATTTTAATGTACAACTTTGAGATATAATTTAAATTAAGTAAATATAAGTGGAATTTGAACCATTGTTTCGTTAAAATAAAGTCATTTGAATTAATATTAAATTGATTACGTTCAAATGTGGAAATAATTTATTAATTATTTCAAATCATTTTTATTTAATATATTTGATTACATTATTTATTTATTTAATGGAATATACCATTTTTACAAATATAAGGCATACATGTAAAATGCAATAAATATATGTATTACTAACTAATTTTAAATACAATATACGTTCAATTAAATAAATTTCTCTTGCGGAAAGACCTCTGGTCAATAGCCAATTCGAGCAGAAAATAATCTTGTTTTATGTATAACAACAAAATCATATAATGTAAATAATTTTGTTACTTCTGTGGAATAAAGCTTTCTTATTATTATTATTAAAATTCTCTCTGATTGTTCCAACATATTCTTTCAGGTAAGTACGATTATTTCATTTTTATTATTATTAAAATACTCTCTGATTGTTCGAACATATTCATTCAGGTAAGCACGATTATTTAATTTTTTCATAAAGAAATTGTGCAATAAATTAAATCCGTTTTAATTTAAAGAATATTTAAACAAATAAATAACTTTGTATAACACTCTGTATATTTATAAATACAACTGCAGTTTCGGCAAATCATTACCTACTTTTAGTATTAGCTCTTTTCGGAATAACTTTGGATTAAAATCACCTGTACACATGATCTGTAATATATTCAACAGTTTGCCTGCAACTTGTGACATATTTTATGACTCATTAGAGTCAATTTTGCTTTATGTTGATTGTTAATGAAATACGTAACTTTAAAATTAACATTTTAGGTTTAGGTTTATCATTTATTTTTGTTCTTATTATTGTTAAGTAATACATTACCATATTATATTATTGTACATATTGCCTTGTAATTAGGATTTTTTTTCCTGTTGGGTAATAAACATTATTATTATTATTATTATTATTATTATTATTATTATTATTATTATTATTATTATTATACTTGTTGATAATGGCAAGCTGATTTGCCGAAACTGCAGTTGTATTTATAAATATACAGAATGTTATACAAACAAAGTTATTTATTTGTATATCCTTTAAATTAAATTAACATGTATAACGAAGTAGAAGCCTCAACTAATTTAAGTCCGTTTTGTTTTCGCGTACAGAAAACGAAAATTGAATCGCCAACACTGTAGTACTATTTCTGTATTATTCGGGCGTTCAAACTGTTTACTTTACGATGCTTTTCGTGTAAATTGGAAAATGCATCGCGATTCGATTTCGTTTGGGAGCGCGTTTGAAACGATGCCAGGGAGTTTGGAGTTTTCGAAACGTACGTGAGTCATTCGAAAAACAACAACAAATAAATTAAAAGAAACAATTGTGCGAAGGTCGAAATTTTCTGTTTGGTTTCGAAAATAATACGCAAAGACGGAATCAAAATTAAAACAGTGAACGTTCAACAAATGAACGATATTTTGAAATTAATAATAATTTTGTAAAAAAATGACTTCTCAATTGTGATTCCACCACAATTAAGCTAAATAAACGCTTTCTGTCAATGTTGTGTTTTACTTTGAAAAAAAAAAGACTTTTGGTTTTATATAAACCAAAGTCAATTTTTCAAAACATAAATCAAATAAATGATTTTGATTTCATTTGTTTGATTTTTAGTTTTTTGTTATATATAAACAAAAAAGTCGATCGCGAATGCCCTAATTTTATTTATATGAAAAAAATTGATGTTTGGAAATTTAAAGTATTAATAATAATTTTGGAAAAAAAAAACAAATGACATCTCAATTGTGATTCAACCACAATTAAACTAAATAAACGCTTTCTGTCGATGATTTGTTTCAAAGTGAAACAAAGAAACAACTTTTGGATCCATATAAACAAAATGTCGATTTATCAAAACTTAAAATCAAATAAATGATTTTGATTTCATTTGTTTGATTGTTTTATATAAAGAAAAAAGTCGGTCGCGAATGCCCGAGTTTTATTTATATGAAAAAAAGTCGATGTTTGAAAATTTAAAGTCAAACAAATGAAATAAAAATCATTTATTTCATTTTATGTTTTGAAAAATCGACCTTTTGTTTATATGGAAGCAAAAGTCATTTTTTCAAATAGTTCAATAGTTTTCAGAGCGACTTTTATTAATATGAAAAAAAAAAAAAAAAACACAACAAAAATAGATGTTTGAAAACTTAAAGTCAAACAAATGAAAACAAAATTTGTTTTTGTATGAAACAAAATGTCGATTATTCAATAGTTTTCAGAGCGAACTTTTATTTATACGAAAAAAAGGTCGATGTTTTAAAACTTAAAATCAAACAAATGAAGAAAAAAATTTTGTTCGTATGAAACAAAAAGTCGATTATTCAATAGTTTTCAGAGCGAAGGTCCAAATTTTATTTATACGAAAAAAAGGTCGATGTTTTAAAACTTAAAATCACACAAATGAAAAGAAAATTTTTACAATGAAATTAAACAAGGAAAATTTCTGGCAATGATCAATAAAATTCGATCAATCCCTTTTTCCAACTGCAAAAAATATTGCCAGAAAATTTCCTTGTTTAATTTCATTGTAATTTAAATAGCTGCAAATGTGTGAATCATCTTTGTTTCATTTCATTTCATTTAAGAAAATTTTTGTTCGTGTGAAACAAAAAGTCGATTATTCAATAGTTTTTAGAGCGAAAGCCCGATTTTTATTTATACGAAACACAAAAAGTAAATTTTATAAAAGATCCCAGGACGAAATCCCTCCTAAACTTATGCCAATATTAAAATAAGTTTATTAGATTAAGGTTGATGTAATACAAAAATATGAATAAAAAACGCGTAGTATATGAGGTTAATAATAATATTCTATATGAGTGGGTACAATTAGCCCTTCCACCGCGGGCAAACTTTTTACTGTGGCTCATATGTGGTTAAAAGAATGGAATTGTTAATAATTAAAAATGCGATATAAAAAAATTATAGAGGCGAAGTTAAAATTTTTAAATTACTATTTCCATGCGCTGAAAAATGGATTTTTTTTCTAAAAATTTAAAGCATCCGTTCTTAGAGTCTAAAAAGTGGGCCAACTTGGTGGTTTGACCCACCTTTTAGACATCTTTAGAGCGAATGCTTTAACTTTTTAGAAAAAAGAAATTTCCATTTCAATTTTCACTTCGCCTCTATAAATTTTTGATACCGCATTTTAATTATTAACGATTCCATTTTTTAACCACATATGAGCCACAGTAAAAAGTTTGTCTATTAAAAAAATATATAGAAAAATAAAAATAAAAAATGAACAAAGATTGCTAATAACTACAAATGATAATATTAATAATGTTAATTGTGAGCCCGCCATCAGCGTTCATATTTTTGGATCCGGATCGAAGGACCAGAAATATGAATACTATCGGTGGGCTCATGGGAGTGTTTCCCAAGAAGTTCAAAGAGTAACAATAAATGCGTTTTTATACACCTCAAAATCGTCGATCCTAATTGTACAAGAGTCATGGAGTGAGTACCGATGCACTTGAGACACCCTACAATCTATAACAGCCATAAAAAGTGTTAAAAACAAGTCATTTCTCATATTGAACACATGTTTCACCAAATGATAAATGAGAGTCATTCAAGAATTAAATCATTTTCCAATACAATTCTATAAAAAACAAATTTAGCTTGTTTCCAGTTAATCGCAGTTTTGCAGACTATGCACATGGATAATAATATTTAATTAGCTATTAATAATCGAAATATACTCATCAACATATTGAAAACCATAGTTAAATATAGTTAAAACATTCCTAAGAAATGGTGAAATAAAAATTGGAAACGTAGTAGAGAAAGTTGTTTCTAAAGAGAATCAATTAAATTTCCAGAATATATATACATAATTTCTATAACATCGTAAATAAACATATTTTAGAAAAACGCTCCGACAAACATTTGTTCTAGTCGCAGATAACTGAAATTGGAATGGCTGTCTTCACATTCACAGCCATCTGAATTTCAGTTATCAGTGGGTGGATTCTCACACTTGCATCGAATTAAAAAGTCTTATTCCAAAGAATAGCCCACAAATTTGCTTCAAAATCCCTCACCCAAGATATACTAAATATCCTCTGCCTCAAACGAAACCCTAATAACCCTACTAAATTCCACTACCCCCAAACCACTATTCATCAATTCATCTCATCTTTCATTAACGACTAACCGACATACTAGACATATGACAAGGACTACTGGCTGAAAGACCTAAGATCGATAGCCATTTATAAATTTAGATCAAATATATTGTATATGCAAAAACCACAATAAAGATGATTGTATATATAAAAAGTCTTATAAAATTAAAAAAAAAGTCGCAGCGTTAATTTAAGTACTCGAATCCATTAATTAGACTCAGAGCTGCGAAATGTAATTAATTATTTGATGCTGATGCAGCTCCATGGCTATCTAAACTTTAAATAGTTTCGTGTACATTTGAAATTTGATTACTCTTGAAAGAAATATAAGAAAATCAAATTTTATCGAAGGGTTAATTTAACTATTTGAATCGCTCAATTAGACCTCGGACTGCAACATTGAGGGCAAAGTTTGTTCCAGTCGCAGCTCATGACCCCTTCACATCTAAATTCTGAATTTAAGTTATCATCGGATGGATTCTCAAATCTCAATCGAATTAAAAAAATCTTATAAAATTAGAAATAAGTGATGGGGTTAATTTAACCACTCGAATCGATTAGTCAGACTCCGAGTTGCGAAATTTAGTAAATTGTTTGATGCTGATGCAGCTTGCAACCCATCTATGGCCATCTGGATTTTAAGTATTTTAGTGAAGATTTTAAAATTTGTTTGTCATTTTTAATTGCTGGGTTAATTTAACAAATCGAAACAATTAATAGAAATTAATTAATAGAATTAATATTAATTATGAATTTATGAAAATTCCCATATTTTTAAAATGAGATTAAATTAAATTTGATATAATTGTGTGACAAGGAAAACCATTTTTTGCAGCAATATTTCTTATTAAATTTAATTCATTATTCAATGATTGTTTTGATAGTGGAATTTTGAAAGCTCTATTGATCATAGAATAATATGTTGATAATTTTTGACAAAAGGGTGAAATGAATCAAATGGGATAGTATTTTTGTTACAAATTTTAAATTCTCTTGAAAATGGGCTAATAACCCGAAACTAGTCGAGAATTTAAAGTTATTCAATCTAATCTGTGTTTTATTGGTTGATTTTTAATAATCTATTCATATTTATTTCATTTGATATAATTTATATAATTATATCTAAATTAATTGAAATAATTTAAAAATTCGTTGCGAATATTTTTTGGCAGACTTTCCTATAGTCTAGTCGAATAAATTCAAGTTTATCCATCTCAAACGAACAGTTAAAGTCAACCAGCGATTATGACATCAGATTGCACAAACGAAACGAAAAAAGAACACAACACAATGACTACACAAAAATATAAATAAACGCGAATCAAAAAATAAAAATGTACAATCGGAAGGTCAAAATCATGAACACATCACCGAGTTGATTCATCCCGGCCTAAAAATACCCAAGCGGTTCGTAATTTCGCAAAAATTTTATTTTTACATCCATTTTTTTTTTTTGAGAAAATAATATTTTTCATCTTTACGGATTCAGGTTGATCCGACGGAGGTGATAGAAGAGGTATGATTAAGTGGAGCGTAATTTATTTTAGAACGTGGTAGTAAGGTGTGTAAATTTGGCAAAAGGTATGTGGATTTGGGCCGGCGGGGATCTCGCGGGCTGTCCAAATTTAGATTGTAATGTAATATACGTGAAGTTTAAAATAGTCCTTCGGTTTCTCGCGCCGTTCTGCGCACGACACGAATTTTCGAAGAAATACGCGCGTTCCGTTCACGCACAAATAAGATTTTTTTTCTTCTTACGCTTTTTTTTGCGTTAGTTTTTTTTTTTTGAAGTTTGCGAGGAAAATAAATTGCGTGAGGTGAATAAATCGCGCGGTGTAAATATAACTTGGTGAGCCGAGACAGATGCATACCGAACGTTTTTTTTTTATTATAATCACTTATTTATTTACTTCATCTCTATTTACTCCGACAGTGTAGTAACTGATAGCGACAGCCATAATTTTGTAAAAAATATAAATAAAACAATATACACAGATTTTGCTTGTAATTAAAATTATTAATTTTACGTGCATTCAAAAAGATCTATCCAATCTATTAGATCGAAATTAAGTTTCGACTTCTCGTCATTATGGAGAAACAGAATATCTTCGCCTTTTCAAAATTTAATCTTTTTATAAGCTTCATTCAACTTAATTTTAGAAAAACTAAGTTTCATTTATCTTAATTTCTTCGATTTCTTATCATTATAATAATTGCATATAATAATAACTTTATTAATGGTAAACACCATTTACAAAATATTACAAAAAAACAATGAAAATCTAAATAAAAATCTAAGTAGAAATAAATATAACGCAATAATATTTCATACTATAATAATCTTCTAATTTACTCGCATCAATTTTTTTTGAAGGATGCACCAAATAACTCAAAATGAGGATAATTTTCATTCAACTTAATTTATGCAAAAATTAACCTTCATTCAACATAATTTCAGAAAAATTGATTAGATAGACTCCATCTTTTAAAATACGCAAAAAATCGACTTTTTGCTTATATGAAACAATAAACTTAAAATTAAACAAATGCATTTGTCTGATTTAAATTTTTTTATAAGCAAAACGTCGATTTTTTGCCTTCTGTTTCCATTTTCTACAAAAATGAAGCTTCATTCAAGTTAATTTCAGTAAAATAGATTAATTTTTCAAAAAAACATTGACTTTCTGTTTTTTTTTTCAATCTATTTTACTGAAATTAAGTTTCATTAAACTTAATTTCTGCAAAAAAGCTTCATTGTTTCTTATAAACAAAAATTTTGTTTTCATTTTTTTTTTCATTTTAAGTTTTAAAAATCGGCCTTTTGTTTACATTTCCTGCAAAAATGAAGCTTCATTCGACTTAATTTCAGTAAAATAGATTATATTTTCAAAAAACAATGACTTTCTGTTTTTTCAATCTATTTTACTGAAATTAAGTTTCATGAAGCTTCATTTTTTGTAGAAAAAAAAATTTATTTTTACACCCATTTTTTTTTTTTGAGAAAATAATATTTCATGAAACTTAATTTCTGCAAAAAAAAAGCTTCATTGAGGAGCAAAAAATAAGTTTTATTCAGCTTAATTTCAATAAAATAGATTGCATTTTGAAAAGACGAAGATTTTCTGTCCATCCAATCTATTTTTCTAAAATTAAGTTTTATTCAACTTAATTTCACCAAAAAATAAATTTCATTCAGCTTAATTTCAATAAAATAGATTAAATTTTCAAAAGACGAAGACTTTCTGCCTATTCAATATATTTACCTAAAATTAAGTTTCGTTCAACTTAACCAATTTTTTTTTCTTTGGAAAATACATCCGATAGACAGAAAGTCTCCGTCTCTTGAAAATAGAAAAAAGACCGCGTTTCGAAATATTTAAAGAAAACTCGAGACGAAGAAGCAGAGGAGGTTAAAACTCGAGTGAAAAGAAAAGGAGTGGGAGAAAGACACATTCACATGCCTTATGTACACACAGAAGGAAACGATTTCCCGCAGTTTGAGTTGTTTCGAAATAGAACGCACAGAACATGTGCGTGAGTGCTCGCGTGTTTCTCTCATTCTGTGTGTGTGTGTTTAATTTTATTTTTATTCTTTCCGTGGAGTGATGAATTTATGCACGCAGAACGGTTTATTGTGTTTCGGATGCCAAGAAACTCGGCCAAAAAATAAACTTTGTTTATTCGTGTGTATTAAATCATATGCGACGTAAGGTTTCAAAGACAATGGAAAAACGACAAAGAAAACAAGAAATTGATTTTAACGCGAAATTTGTGTTCGGCGAGAAAAGAGGAATTTAAACTGAATTTGAATTCTTCTTATTTTTTTTTAATGAATTCAAATCCTCATAAATTATTTAAAATGAACGCGAATTAAATGACTATCATTGGGAATTATAGCGCGTTTCGACATTTTTGGTCATTCGCGGGAGTATTAATAATGACATAGATAAACATGATGGGTCTTGCAATTAAAATCGAGAGAAATTTTCGTGTAAAATCGCCAAAACTGCCTTTTACATAAAATCTTAAAACTAAATGAAACAGTATAAATATTCGAGAATTTAAACTATTTTTTTTTTCTCGCGACAAAAAATCGTATATTAAACCTAGCTAATTAAAAATTTGAACTACTAGTAAGTAAGATTTAAGAAGATAAACAAAAATAGTTAAACATGATGAGGTAGCACAACTTTTTTAATGACATATATTTATATTTTTTATATATTCAGATATAAACCACTATTCGAACACCAACTAATAACTATTTCTAGTTCTTTTTGTTTGAGGCTCGTGGAATGGCCAACCAAAGGCAGGTTGAACACAAAGATCCGGCACAAATAAGTTAAATAGTAACGGGCCTAAAATTGATCCTTGTGGAACATCTGACATACGACAGAGTGAACACCGTAAACAACCGCAAATCCAGCATTAATAAGTTGAACAGTAAGGGAACTAAGATTGAGCCTTGTGGAATGACCAACCAAGGACAGGTTGAAGATCCAGCATAAATAAATTGAACCGTAAGGTATCTAAGACTAAGCCTACCGAGAACAGGTTGAACACAAAGAATAACCCAAGATCGAGCATAAATAAGTTGAACGATAAGGGAAAGGAGGTGGAGCCTTGTGGAATACCCGACGTAGGAATAAATTCTTCTGAGATGACCGATACATACGATTCGACGAGGTATGTTTCCAGAACATCTATGGATGGCGAAAAGAATTCAAGCTGAATTATTCCACTCAATAAAGTAAAGAGGAATTTAAAAGTTTAAAGTAAATTCGAATTCCTTTTTTCATCATTCGGGGCTATTCCGTACAGAAAATGTTAAGTTTAATGCGTGATAAAATATAACGCACCTTACAAAATAGGTGCGATATATTTTATCACACATTAAACTTAACATTTTCCTTACAAAATAGCCCCGGTTGTTGAGATCCGCCTTTCTGACAAGATCGGTTTACGCAATGACACGGGGGATTAAACTGAACGCAAATTCCTCTCAATTCTATTTATTTAACGGATTTTTGCAAATATACAATATAATTAGTAATATTTATTATGTGTATTGGACTGTAGAACGAAAATAAAACAATAATATTATTGAAGAACTCAACGTATTTCGAAATCTAAACTAATTTCGACTATTTCATAACAAAATTCAATTTTATGAAATAAATATGAATAAATTATTAAAAATCAACCAATAAAACACAGATTAGATTGAATAACTTTAAATTCTCGACTAGTTTCGGGTTATTAGCCCATTTTCAAGAGAATTTAAAATTCAATTTCCTCTTTTCATTCTTGTATTTTAATCTAAATTATAATTATTCTGAATAAATTCCTCACTAAACTTTTTTTTTTAATTTTCTATCATTATAAATTGTAATTCCTCTTTTCATAAATAAAAATAATCTCATGATTAAAATTAAATTTGAGTTCATCTTTTTGTTATTGTCGTTGAAAATCGCGTTTCGGACTAGTTCGGCTCGTCGGCTCGGCGTACCCAATGACGCGTCGCGTACAAAAATAGCGCGCAAAGTAAAATATAAGACTTGCATGATAATAACCGCGTTCAGTATTCCGAGCAACGCGTTTCGGTTCGAATCGTCTCCGTAATCCTCCGAAGTTTTTCAATTTTTAAACAGTTTTAAGCCGAGTGCTGATATAACGATGTGAAGTTTAAAAGTGAATTGCAAGAAATAACCTACATATACTCGATTATAATAATTAATTAATTCAACATCTGAATATAAACCGTTTAGTGTATTTGTATCGTCAGTGACGTGAAATAATTCGAAAAAGTATTTTTTTAACAAGATTAAAATTATTATTTCAGAATATTTAATAAAAAAATCGTGTTTTATAATGTTGAAATGTGCGTTAATAATAAACGAAATATAAAAATTGAGTGAAGTTTCCAATTTGTTTGCCTTATTGCAGCTATTTTAAACGGCGTGAGAAAATACCGCAAAGATTTGTGTGATTACTGAAATAATTTAAATTTATTGAATTATAAAGTGGAATATTTTGTAAATTAAATAAAAATGTTAAAAATAAAAATAATTTATTAATTATTTTCAAAATAATTAATAAATTATTTTCACATTTCGTTATTAAATAAAATCCAGTTAATATTTTCTTGTAAATATTTAGTGAAGTTTCGGATTTTAATGACTCATTAGTGTGCGCTTAAATGAAACAAAACTTTATCGAAAATGTGCTTTTAAATAGATTAATTAACTTCTAAATTAAAAAAATTAACAATACAAATATTTTATATTGTTTACTTCTTAAACGTCCATTTTTGTATTACACAATAAAAACTATTTCTAATTGCGACAAATATCGAATTAGTTTTTTTTTTTAATTAAGTAAATTACTGAAACAAATATTCAAAGATTTTATATTGTTTAATTTTGAAAAGTCTAGTTTTGTCTTGCACAATAAAAAATATTTCCCGTACTAAAATTAATTGCGACAAAAATGGTTCCTAAATTAATAAAACAGTAATACAAAGATTTAATATTGTTCTTTTTTAAGTTTTCTCTTACACAATAAAAAATATTTCAGTACGAGAAATATTAATATTAATTTTCTCGTACTGAAATTATAAACGAGAAATATTAATATATTTTATCGTACTGAAATTAATCAGCAGAAGAAATATTTTTTATTGTGTAAGAGAAAACTTAAAAAAAATATAAAACCTTTGTATTGCTGTTTTATTAATTTAGGAACCAATTTTTGTCGCAATTAATTTTAGTACGAGAAATATTTTTATTGTGTAAGACAAAACTGGACGTTATCCATTGTTTATTTTTTTAGACAATATAAAATCTTAGTATTGTTGTTTTATTAATTTATTTGATTTAGAAGGAAATAAACTAAATCCAATTTTTTATCGCGATTCAGAAAAATCGGTTTAAGTTTATTTCAGAAGAAAATGGGATATAAATATTGTTGTATTGAAATAAAATAAAACAGAGATTATATTGTTTAATTATGTAAACAAACAATAAAATTACATGTAACAATCTTTATTGACTTTAAATTAACAAGAACATAACAAAAACTAATTGTTAAATGGCTATTAACCATCGGTCGCTCTGCCAATAACAATATTTATGTCCACTTTTTTTTATGAAATAATTAAACGTTTCACAATCGTAATTGCAAAAATTTAGTGCAAATCAATGTGAAGTATTCCCTAAATTGATGGTGACAAAAATAAATCGGGTTCAGCTTTCCTTATGCAATTAAACAATATAAATTTTTTGTTGAGTTTTCGTTCAGGAATCGAATGTATTGATTAATATCGAGAGAAATTTAAAATTTGAAAAAACGAATAAAATTGTGAAAACGTAATCTTACAATTAAATCGAGTGAAATTTCGTGCAATATCGAATCACAATTAAAATCGAGAGAAATTTCGTGTAAATTTGTGAAAATCGGGTCTTACAATTAAAATATAATAAAAGTCGTGGAAAATCGTGAAAACAGAGTTTTACAATTAAAATCGAAAGAAATTTCCTGAAATCGTATAAGATATTTTTCAAGCCATGTTTCGATTCTCATAAACTCATCTGTATGGTTTTAAGTGTTATAAAAAATACGTAATGGTATAAAGAATATTTTTAATAAACGAATTTGGAAATTGTTATTAATATTGTTATTTCAGGCGGAATGATTTCTTGCCGGCAGCCGTTTTCTAAAAATGAAGTTAAACTAAACTTTAAATTCTCTTGAACATAGGCTAATCTTTTAGATCTTTTTTGTTACTGCAAACTTAAATACATGACAATTTTATTTTTACAGCACATTCTATTAATATCAGTAATGTTCCATATTTATTAATTTTTTTTATTATAATAATTTTATATTGTTAAAATATGTTATTGATTTCGTAGAACACATTATCTCATTATATTGTATTTAAGTGTAACTTATGTATAATAAGTCTAGAGCTTATACTATTAGCACAATAAAGAATTATTATTATTATTTTCCTCTGTCTTTCCCTGAATCTCTCAGGGTGTTTTATCTACACACACCGTGGTATTTCTACTAACGGTATGGCGTTGTTTTTGACTAATACCCTTCGTCTGACAACACGCGTCTGATTATACTGCACGTTTATGGTATTATTATTAAAACATCAATTCATTTTTAATTATTGAGTTTATTAATTTAAAATTGCTCATTTGTAAATACTCGATTACTAATTTTATTCGATTTTGCCAAGACTACTTTTTACTATTATACACCAAGGATCACGCTCTCCTTTATATAAAATTCTAACTTAATATCAAGATGCAGTCGATGTTTTTTTTTTGCATAAAACCAGAATGTGTTTATTAATAATTTTCATGCGATTTTATTTTAATTGTAATTTACAACAGTTAGTATGTAAGTAATTATATAATTCATGTTTAGCTTATAAGTTAACTTGTATTTTCCTTTTGTAAATAGACTTAGATCTGTTGAGGAAATAAATAAATTACTTTAATAATATTATTTAACTTTTAATAATAATATTATTTAACAGGGCGGTAAGACCTCCGGTCGATAACCCATCATTATGTATTGTTAATATAAATATTTGAAAAGAATTATAATTCTGCTGTCCGAATAAAGATGTTCGTATATATATTATTTAATGTTCCCTAGTAATTTCATGTATTAATGTTTATTAAGAAATAAATAAATATAACAAGTGACTTTGAGTAAACTTCACCTTTAAACACATAGTTAAAAATATAATTGGAATAGCACATTGCTTTTGCTTCACTACACTAACATAGTGAAGTAAAAGCAAGTGTTTAATTTCCTTAGTATTTTTAATTCGAATTATTTTTTTTTTGTATTATTCCAACAGAATATCTTTAAAAACATTTAGGATTCTTTTAAACGCATCAATTTTAAACTGGAAACTCTCGAGACTGTAATTGAATGAACACAATTCTAAAAAAGTCTTACGAGTTTCCGAATTTTAATAATAATCCGATTATTTGTAAAAAGCCATATACACTATGTATTACAATTGTCAATTTGTTTACTAATAAATCCTTTAAGTAAAGTGTTGTTTATTTGAATCATCCATTTTAAAATAAATGATAGATATTTTAAACACCTTTCTGTTCGATAATGCTTTCAAATCCACGATTTTTTTAAATCCTTTCTGTTCGATGCTTCTAAAGGCATGTTCTTTAAAAATCCTTTTTGTTCGATAAATGCATGTTGCTTAAATTTTCAAGGTCAAATATTCGATTCTGTATTATGTGGCATTAATCAAATTCAGAGTTGCTGCCAAAAAAGGGTCAGTAAGGAAGGTGATAGTTTTTTTCTTCTTTTTTTTGTGTGAACCAAACGCAGTGCTAAGGATCAGATCGAGCTGATGAAGCTATGGACTTCGGAACGCGTCTACAGTGGGAAACAACGACGTGCGTGTGAATGCCAAATTTCGTCATTTTTTTTAATAATAAAATACTGTTCAAATAATAATACTTCTATTAACATAAATTTAAATAAAATATTTTTTTTGTTTCACTCTAAATAAATATCAATTCTAATAAATATTCCTTTACATAAAGAAATAATAACTGTTTAAATAATAAAACTTCGATTAAAAAATCTTTTAACTCCTCTAAATATCCTTTAAACAACAGACGCATTTTTTTGTTTCAATCTATTGTGTTTTATTTAATAAGTTTACATAAAATAAATTATTTATTTTTTCGTCGTTTCATAGAATTGCGTTTTATTTAGTAAATATCAATTTAAGTAAAACATGCGTGAAAAATCACTCTTTCACTGAATCCACTGAATTCAGCGAAAGAGTGATTTTTGGCAAATAACAAATAAAAAACACGTATCTGAATTATTTAATGAATATTACTTCAAATAAAACAAGCACGAAACAACAACTTCACTGTTTCACTGAAATAACAAAAGAAAAACGCTCAGAGTTATTTTGTTTAATGAATATCACTTTAAATAAAACACTCGTACTTTTCTTGTCTCACTGAATTTAGTGAAGTAATGAACAAAACACGTGCGTCTTTTTTGTATCAATTGTTTCACAAACGTTTTAATTTCATAAAACTTTTAATTAATCAAGCGTATGGATAACTAGTGATGGCCATTTTATAAATATTAAACAAATAATATTTATAAAATTTAATTTCAAGTTTTATAAATCATAATAAATGGAAGACGACGCAAGCGCCATCTTTTGCCTACTTTCATGTGGCATGCAATTAGACAAAAGATGGCGCTTGCGTTGTCTTCCATTTATTATGATGAATATCGGGTATTTAACCAAAACACAACATCCGTATTAAAAAAAATAATATTTATAAAATTCAACTTTATGAAAGTTTAGAAAAAATTAATTCAAATCCCATAAATGTTTTCATTGTTTTAAATAACACACACGTATTTATTTTTCTTGTCTCGCTGAATGCAATAATGAACAAATTACGTGCGCCTTTATTTTTCAGTTATTTGCTATAATTTCATAATACTTTCATGAAGTTATTGGTTCACAATAGTTACAATTCCATAATACTTTTATGAAGTTTAGTCTCATAAAAGTATAAAATGAAATTCAGTAGCATAAAAGATTTCAATGTTTACGTGAAGTGTTTTCATATTAAAAATGTGACGATTATTAAATAATCGCTAAAAAATTAAAAAAGAAAAAAATAATATGAAATTGTATTTCATAAGAGTTTTAAAAAACTGATCGTAAATCATATAAAATAAAAATTGTAAATTTTGTATATTTTAATACAAAATATTACTAAACAAAAAAATAAGAAATAAGAGAATTTATTCAGGTGGATAATATTCGATAAACTCAGGGGTGTCATTTTGATAATAGCAATTTATTACACTAAAATGCACTAAAACTATACAATTAACAACAACATATCGTATATATATATTTTTCCTGTTTAAATAAATAATTTAATTAATTAAAGCACAGTTTTTTTATTAACCAACGATTATTCCTATTTGTTTTTTTTTAATCAAATAATTATTCTTTATTAGGCGAAAGCGCGCATTCGTTATCAATTTCAATCCTAAACAAGACATCACTTGGAACTTAAAAAACAAACGACAACAACAGTAAAAAAGTACGAGAGACCATCACAAAAATTTTCCAAAAAGACCACCACCGAAGAACCACAACAATAAAAAATGTGCATCGTACAAAAATATCCCTCAGGTTGGAAGACGAACGTCCGTTTAAAAGATTTCTTCTTTTTTTTTGGTTTGTTTTAAATCAAAAATTAGAGTAATCAAGTGATTTGCGTTTTTATATTAATTATTAAAACATTTTTTTTTATTATTTTTTTAATATATATAAATAAATTAAGGCAAATTGCAGAAAAAGTATGTAAAAACAAAATTAATAAATAGCATAAAATATTCTGCAAACTACATCTTGCCTATCGCAAGTGATTAATCTAATTTTTTTGCGGGGGGATTTTTTTTTTAAATTTTCTTTCTACAATTAATTAATAAATCAAGTCGTCAAATAAACAAAATTTCTATGAATCGCTCCGGGCGATTCATTTTGTAAACGTTCGTCGTTTTTAGCGGACGCGTATTTCATATAGAGAGAGAAAATATTGAAATAAAAATAAAGTGAAGAAATAATGTATGTGATTAGGGTTTTAGTTCTTACTTTTGACGACTAGCTTAGCTGATTGTTCGACGACCCCCGCTGAAGACGTCGCCCTGCACGTGAACGTTCCAGAGTCCTCTTCGTAGGTGGTGGAGATGAGCAGCACGGCGTTGTTGCCTTCGTGAATCATCTGGAAATTAATTAATTAATTAATTAATTAATGATAGGTTTTATAAATTGTATATATAAATAAAATATTAATGTAAAGCTTTATTATGTCCATAACTTAGTACAACCAAAATTGTGTTGTGTTTCTTTACACCATAGATTTACACGACATTTATATATAAAATACACGAAAATAGGTTTATTCAATATATTTTTTTTAATTTCACTTGTATGTGTATTTTTAATGAAATTTGTAAATTTTAAATATTATTCAATTGTATCGCATAAATATTTTAAAAGGAATACTGTTAATATTACATACAAATCGAAAACTACTGTGAACTTTCACATTGATAATTTCGGAAGCGCGTGACGCCCTAATCACACTTTCAAATATTTTTCTAATTAATATTTTTATATATAAATGCCACAATTGTTGTAAATAAAACTAAACATGATAAAGAAGCCTGTTGTGAATATCAAGTTGGTCTTTTATTTCACCACTCTTTGAACCGGTACTATAACAACCACATAAGAAATTTATTTTTGTGGTTCTACGTTTAATTTATATGTAATATATATATATATTTTTCTACATTTCGTTTTCAGTTGACAGCATTCAAAAACTAACTTATTTCCATAAAGGAAGCTGACATAAATAAGTGAAACTATTTCATTAGTTAGCTTTGCGAAATGGGACATATTTTGTTAAATGAATATATTGAGTTTAACATCTCTGTCGTTGTCTAGATTTAACTTTACAATCAATATATCTCACTATTATTTCTTAATCTTAAGTTTAAAATAACTATAACTTTTAATTTATTCATTATTATTTTATTTTTGTAATCTAGTTTTAGTTTTCTAATATTATTGTAATCTAATTTTAGTTTATTATTATAGATGTAATCTTAGTATTAGTTTTCGTTTCTGTTGTAAAAATGGATGATCCGTTTAATAAATAAATAAAATTAATAAAAATTGATGATTAATTTTTATTTTATGTTCAAAAATTCTCACTATTATTGCCTAGTTTTGAATATAGGTTCACAATTAGATTTAATTTTAAAATCTCTAAAACCCAATATTGTTGCTTAATATTAATTTAAAATTACTATATATTGACTTTATAGTCAATATAGCGCACTGCAATGGCCTAGATTTTATTTTAAAGTCACACACCGCACTAGTTTTACTTAGTCTTAAGTTTCATATCACTATAGATCGCTCTAATTGCTTATATATGAATTTAAACTCACTATAGATTATTGTGACGCCTAGATTTCACTTTAAAGTCACTATAGCTCACTCTAGTTGCCGATATTTGACGTTATAGTCACTATAGATCACTGTAACTATCTAGATTTAAAGTACAATCTAGATAATTACACTATATGGTATCGTTTTCTTCCTAATATTAAGCTTCAGATCACTGTAGTTCACTATAATAGCCTACATTTGACTTCAGAGTCTCTACCTAGATACCTAGATTTTTCTCTAAAGTCACCAAGTCACACTATTTTAGCCTAATTTTAAGCTTCAGATTACTATAGCTCACTCTAATTGACTAAATTTGACTGTACAATCATTATAGATCATTGTAATTCCCTATATTCCATTTTGAAATCACTATACTAAAATAGTTTAGCCTAATATTACGTTTTAGGTCAGTATGACTCACTATAATTGCCTACGTTTGACTTTAGGGTCACTATAGATCACTGTAACTACCAAGATTTTACTTTAAAGGCACTATGTCATACTAGTTTTGCCTAATCTTAAGTTTCAGTTCACTATAGCTTACTCTAACTGCCTACATTTGACGTTACAGTCACTATAGACTACTGTAATTGCCTAAATGCTATTTTAAAGTGACTATATTGCACTAGTTTTGCCTAGTCTTACGTTTCAGCTGACTATAGCTCACTTTAATTGCTTACATTTGAATTTAAAGTCACAGTAGATCACTGTATCTGTCTAGATTTCACTTTTAAAGTCACTATAGATCATTGTAACTTCCTAGATTTTACTTTAAAGACACTATATCGCAATCTTAAGCCTCATATCTCCGTATTTTACTGAAATTACCTACATTTGACTTTAGAGTTACAATAAATCACTATAACTGCCTATATTTTACTTTACAGTCATTGTATCACAATAGTTTAGCCTAATCTTAAGTATGAAATCACTATAACTCACTCTAATTACCCACATAGATCACAGGAATTGTCTAAATTCTACCTTAACGTCATCATATCGTACTAGTTTTTTTCCTAATATGAAGTTTTAGATTATTAGAGTTCAATATAATTGCCTAAATTTGACTCTACAGTTACTGTAAATCACTTTAAATGTTTATATTTTACTTCAAAGTCACTATACCACACTCGTTTTGCCTAATATTAAGTTTAAGATTACAATACATCATTATAATTGCGCACATTTGATATTAAAGTCATTATAACTCATTATCGTTACCAAATATTGAATTTAAAACTACTGTAACTCACAATAGCGGAATAGATTTGACTTAACAATCACTATAGCTCACTAGTGTTGTCTAATTTT
The DNA here is from genome assembly GCA_963082785.1 of Philonthus spinipes. Classification (NCBI taxonomy): domain Eukaryota; kingdom Metazoa; phylum Arthropoda; class Insecta; order Coleoptera; family Staphylinidae; genus Philonthus; species Philonthus spinipes. The sequence goes on from OY720311.1 coordinate 13,123,751, forward strand.
GAGTTTATTTTCACAACAGATTACTTTAAATTGCTAGATTTGATTTTACAGGCAATGTTGTTTAATATTGAGTTTAGGACCATTATAACTCACTCTAATTTCCTATATATTACTTTACAGTCATAATAGCTCACTCTAGTTGTTTATATTTAACTATATAGTCACTATCGCTTACTACTTTTGCCTCATATATTGTTTAAGATCATTATAGCTTACTATTTTTGCCTATAATTGAGTTTAAGACCACTATAGTTAATTGCCTAGATTTTACTTTAAAGTTAAGATTAGTTAAAATTAGGCAACACGAATGAAACGTTGCCTAATTTTGACTTCAACTTCAAAAAAGGTTACTTTCATTGCTTAGATTTGATTTTAAATAACGCTATGGGATTATTCTTGGGTTGAAGAACCACTATAGCTCACTGTAGTGGGCTATATTTGTCACTATATCTCACTATTTCTTCTTAATGTTGAGTTTAACTTCACAATAGGTTTATTGGCTAGATCAAATTTTACGGGCGTTATTATCTAATATTGAGTTTAACACCACAATTTGTTGCCTAATCTTGAGTTTAAGACAACTATAGCTCTCTGCCGTTGCCTAGATTTGACTTTACAGTAACTATAGCTCGTTATTTTTACCTAATCTTGAGTTTAAGATGACTATAGCTCTCTGTTTTTGCCTAGATTTGAGTTTACAACTACTCGTTATTGTTGCTCATTATTTCTGCCTAATCTTGAGTTTTCTTTTGTTGCCTAGATTTGATACTTTCAACAGTTCATTTGCTTTAATAACAAACCCCGTCTTTAAAAAAACAAACAAACAATACATGCAATTGCTGCAAGCGTGAATATTTTGAGCTGTATCTATTTTTATTTAATTGCCCTCGCGAGATGAAACGCCAAAAAGAAGGTCGCGATTATTTTAATTTGATCGGTGTATTTATAAAAAACAGCTGTTTATAAGAGACCCTGAGCCGTTTGTTTTTCGTGACGCAACGGGATTTATGTTTTTTTTTTTGGCGAGATAACTGACCTTCGGAAACCTTGTGCTTGAAAAAATATAAATAAAAATATACACAAAGGTTTCGTAAGTTTTGTTAAGGAAAATATTGATGCGATTAATTAAATTGAAAAATTTATTTTATCGTCAATTATCAGCAAAGTACATGACTACTATAGCTATTATAGGAGGTAAAGAAACACTTTCTTGTACTGTCAAATCAGTCATTTTATCTACCCCTTTTGCGGCAGGTAAAGTATTTACTATGCAATTTATTTTATTATTTTCAAAATGGATACCGAGTTTCATTCCATGTATATACAGAGAGGTTTTTTTATCAGTATACATTAGGGGAAGTGTATACCTGCAAAAAAACGCGAGCCAAACGCATTGAACCGATTAATGTGTGTATGTTTAGTTGACTATTTGGCATATGTGTGTTCAGTTGCGTGTTATAGGCAACTAAACATACATATATTAATGCATTTGACTCGCGTATTTTGCAGGTATACATAGGGGAAATGTATACTGTTAAAAAAAGCTCTCTGTATAACATCTTTATTCGTGTCAATTTACAAAACTTAATAATATTTACAAAACATATGTTATAATTTTACGAAATGATTATTGAACAGAAGGAGAGACTTCTGTGCCTGATAAAGTATTTATTTAAATTAAAAATTGAGAAATCATATTCCAAAGAAGTCAAAAATTGTTTCTCAGGAACAAATACTTCATTTTTTTACTAAATGCACCAGATAAAATATATTTATTGATGAAGGTAAGTTATATCAAAACCAAGTTGATATAAATATAGTAACTATATTAATATTCTTGATTTGTGTTGTACTTGGAATTGCTCGGGCATTACTAAATGATAAACTCGAATTTGAATTTAAAATAATATAGAGCAAAATGAATCAATTTTGAATGTTTCTATATAATTTTTAATGGCCACCGTTAATAAAGAATTATTGTATATAAAAAAGATAAATAAGCCCCGATTATTTAGAACAAATCCTGACTTTTAAGGAAACGTTAAATTGATATTTTTTTAAAGAAATATGTTGCTCTTTGTCCAAAACAGATGCACCATGATCTGCAAATGCACCGTTCTGCCAGCTGGAAATTCAGCCTTTTGGAAAATTGCCTAGCAAGCTTGCCCAATACTTAGGTTTGCAAGAACCATTCCATACGGGGCATTGCTTTCGCCCAACATCGGCCATTCTCTTTGCCAACGCAAGCGACAGTAAGGAGAATTTAAAATGTCACGCAGGATGGAAAAGCGAAGCCATCGCAATGTTGAGGAATCAGTTTTTAATAAAACTAAAATCACAAAGACCATTTTAGGAAACCATATAGTTGTTTCGAAACATGGCAATGATAATTCCATTAAAATGTACGATTTATTAAAATGGATAATAATCCTCAATCATTTTCCAATAAAAGTTCTTCAACTTCGGGAAATATTTTTTATCATATGAAAAATAAAGTATTGAAGAAATTAAATTAAATCAAATCGTGTTTTATTAGTAAATGTATTACAATTCATAGATATAAATATAATTTAAAAGGAATAACAGTTTAGTTTAATTATTACAATAATCTATTTTATATTGATTTCTATTATCTGTATAGTCTGAATAAAGATTAATTTGAACAAATCAAGTAAACCATCAAATGTACATTTGTTATAAAGTATTCTCAATAAATTTCTCACTTAACCCGTGGTAAAACAGTTTTAATTAATAATGATAGAAATTTAAAACACTTGTTTTTTATGTTTCACAGATTTTACTTTATTCCCCGACTAGTTTCGGTCAGTGACTATTATTAAGAAAAAAAAAAAAAAATAAGTGTTTTAATTTTCTATCATAATTTTTTCAAAGTACTTAAGTAATGTAAGTCAATGACATTTTGACTTACATTACTTAAGTAACTAAATGGAAGATGATTGAATCATCATGATGGTTACGACCGTAACTACTTGGTAATTTATAATTATATCACTGAATAAACACTTATTATATTTTACCAAAATTATTTATTGTATGTATTCACAAATTAATACATAAATTTACGACTTAAGTTTCGACTCTTGGCAGTCATTATCAAGTGAAAAATGATTGATAATTAATTATTTTCAAATTCTTTTTTCACTTAATTTATTACACCATCACTCCTTTATTTTTAAATATTTTTTTTATTATGGATGTATTTTATTAATAGCATTTTTTATTTGATTATAAATCGCGCAGCTGAAAATACGATTTTAGTACAACTAGGTCGAAACAATTGGCACTCCGGTGTTTATTTTTTTTTTTCAAACTTCTAAACACACCAAGCCGATTTATCATCGCGGCCTTTTCTGCTGCCGCTAATCATAACAAAATATTTCGAGTAATAAACCATCGAGATCCTCAAGGCGAGGAAACCCGGGAAAATAAATAAACTCGTATTTATAGAAATTATTTATTTTCGATCTGGCTTTTGAATATATATATATATAAAAAATGTTTATCTTTATTATTGTTGAAACACGCAAAGGCGGATTTGAAAGAATTTTTGAAAGGTGGAATGATGATGGTGGTGATGTCATGCATACGACAATAGAATTTTACAGTGCGTAAGTTTTTATTAATAACCCGATGATTTTGTATTGGAAAGGTTGCAACTAGGAGTGTTTGTAAAGGTCAAGTAATAAATCGTCGTATTAATTTTGAAATCAACTTAATCTCACAAGAAATACACCCGATAATTTCGGTTGCAAAATATCAAATTTGGCTAATAGAATATTTTGAATGAAATTTTATTCACAACATTTCTGCCAAGTTTGGTTAAAAAATTCCTACCCCTTCTTGGTGTTGCGTATTTTATGTCAATGATTATGGTATATATAATCTAATAATCTAATAATATATATTAGAAGTATTTTCATGTATGTAGTATATAGTTTATTTCTGTATTTTTGTATACTCATACACTGACAATTAATATTATTAATAGTTTTAACACTTAAACATTGGTAGTTGATATTTTATAAAATAAATATGGTTATAAAATAAATATGAACAGATTCATATTCAACCAATAAAACAATTAAACATAGATTAAATTGAATAACTTTAAATTCTCCTCTAGTTTCGGGTTATTAGCCCATTATCAAGAGAATTCAAAATTAAGTTTATTTAAATTTCTATGGATATATACATTATAATTTTTACAGAAATAGATATATTGAATTCTCTTGATAATGGGCTGATACACCGAAATTAGTCAAACATTCAATTTAACCTGTGTTTCATTTTGTTGGTAGATTTATAATAATATATTCATATTTATTATATTAATATTATTAGTTAAAAGTTTCAATCAAAAATAATAATTTGAAATAAGACCGTAAAGCTACTACATGGAACACGCTGATGAGATCCGTTAAACCGAAATTTCCTCACCAGTTATTCAAATGGTCGTGTTTGAAAAAATCATTAATTGAACAAATTATTTAAAAATATAAATAGAAAACAGTATTCATTCTACTTGGTCACAGTTATTTAAATATATTAAATAAAAATGATTTGAAAATAATAAATTATTATGCAATATTTTATTGATGTGCAGCAGCAGGTGTACATTATGTAATTCAATGTCCGGCGTGGGTATTTGCCCGGGAAGTAGTTGTTTTAATGTGCATTTGTTTAACGTACTTACGTAAGTAAGTCAATAGTCACAGAGCTAAATGTGGAAATAATTTATTATATATTTTCAAATCATTTTTATTTAATATATTTAAAAATAATTTTTCATGAAATTTAAAAAAGTTCAAAGGCACTTTTCTACCAAAGAAGTGTTTGCCTCCTATCTGATTGGAACTAATTTTATACTCCTGTAACATTTCTACGGAAGTTGGAAGATTGCATACTCGAGTAACTGAGCTGGAAGTACGTAGAAATATAACAAGAGTATAAAATCAGTTCCAACTAGATTTTTTTAATTAGTAACACTTTTTTTTTAATCGTAATACAGTTATTATTATTAACATAATTCCATAACACGAGAGCCATCTTTCTCGTGTAATAGAATTATTTTTAATAATTACCGTTTAGAATAGTAGCAGTTTATTCTTGTGATATTTATTTCTAAAAATATTCGCATTTTAAGTATGCGTCCGTTTATATAATTTTTATATTTTAATTAATGGCCCAATGTGTATTTTAGTTTAAGCAAAAACACATTTTAGTCATACTCAATCAAATGTAATATTTGCTGCCAAGACCGTTTAGGAAACATCATAATTGCAAAACAAACGACTTATGCGCGGTAATTTAATTAATTATTTTCGCTACCTGACAGTCTATTGCGTAATATTGGTGCAAATCCAAGTTGACAGTCGCTGCTTTAATGACTCATAAGGATTAGTGCGGATAATTGGGCAGACTTAGCTTCGTTTTCGTTGTCAAATGTATTTTTATCAAAATAAATTGGCCGCAGAATGAAATTGTCGCTAACGAATATAGATGTAATATTCATCTATGGATTGATAGAGAAAACATCGCATTTTTTTAAGGGGAAGAATTCTACGGTTTACAAATAAAATTGCTTATTAAATCCAAAATAAAAAACTGCTCACAGAATATACATTTTTAACATTGAGATGCTCTCAATATTCGATATTGAAGGGTTTAATAAAAAAATACCAAGTATTTTAATCAAAATTCAACAATGAAAGGTTCAATAAAAAAAATACCAGTAACATTGGGATGCTCTCAATATTCAACAATAAAGTGTTGAATATAAAATACCAAGTATTTTAAACAGTAGTTTATAAAACCAAGAAAAAACGTGCATATCGTACATAATTTTTTATTTAAATGTATGAGATGTACGTTTTTGTCACTACTGTACTTGTACTGCGAATGATTATAATTTGGACCTAATTACAAAAAAATCAGATTTTTTTTGTTTATTTTATATTAAATAAATAAATCGCAATAAGTCATGAAATAAACGTAAACATAAAAAACTAAGCTTTTAAGGCCCATTTTACTTTGATGTCGAATATAAGTTTTCTATTACTTTATTTTCTAAAATGTGTAATTATCGAATAAAATGGGATAGCAATTCTGGAAAATAATTATCCGTACTAATCTGGAACTTTCAAAGCTCGGGCACATGGAGGCGTGGTTGAGTTTGTTAATCCTTGCTTCACTATAAGAAATCGCGTATGCTACACAGCATTTGCCCTTTTAAGATATGGACGGGTTGGGTATATGAGCAAGGGAAAGGAAAAGCGAGCTTACAATTTTGTCCGCAGTATACAATGCTCTTAAGATAGAAAGTAAGAACTCGAATGAAAATCAAAATGTAACTAGAACTTAAAAGTAATTCGAGCAGTAGTTTATCTTTCAATATGTTTTACCATGTCATAAGGATTAAGAATTTAAGGCTGGGAAGGCAGCAAGTATGCCGCGCCCAGGTAGGCCACAGCCTTCGGCCCATTGTAGTGCCTCAGATAATGAGAAATTAATTTAAGATATTTTAAATTACACTTATTATAAGATGGTCTTATGTTAATTAAAAAGAGTCAGATTATTTCAGAATACCAATTAGGAAAACTTATGAGAAGGTGGTTTGTCAAACGCCCGATACCATTCTTAACGAATTTAGCAATTGTCATGTTCCTTCCTCTAATAAACTCATTCTGGATTTTTTTTAACCTCTTTTCTTTAATTCCTCCAAAATTAAAAAAAAAATGCACCGAAAGTGTTTTCAATCAGAAATTATGACTTACCACAATAAAATTCTTCAAAGACATTCATCGAGGAATCAGCAAAATGATAAAATTCTCAAATAAACTCAACCATTGAAGAATCAGCAAAAGGAGAAAATTCCAAAAAAATAGTTGAAACATTGAGGAATGAGAAAAGGAAGAAAATTCTTAAAAAAATAGTCAATGAAGAATCAGCGAAAGGATAAACTTAGCACCCCCCCCCCTCCCCCAAAAAAAAAACTCAACCGTTGAAAAAATCAGAAAAAGGAGGCATTCCTGAAAAATCAACCATTAAAGAATCAGCAAAAGGAGGAATTTTTATTAAAAAAATAGCCACTGAGGAATCAACAAAAGTTGAAATTTCCTAAAAAAGACAATTATTGCGGAATCAGCATAAGGAGAAAAACTGAGAAAATAGTAACAGGAGAAAATTCCAAAAAAGCTCAACCATTGAGGAATCAGAAAAAATAAGATTCTTAAAAGACAATCATGGAAAGTATAAAAAACGATTCAACAAGGACTAGAGATTGCATTGCCGATTCTAGTATAAACATCGAAACATCCAACGATGATGAATTATTAATAATTTAAATGCTCGGTACTTGAAGTTTATATATATATAAAAATGGTGAAGATGGAAACATAGTTTCCGAAATATATTTAGTTCAATAAAAAAATAGCAGGTGAAAGCACAACCATTGTTATTTAAATAATTAAAAGTCTCTACAGCCAACATAAATAAGATTATGTATAATGTTCATTGGGACCCTAACGCCAATTCAGTGTTGGGTATTTTGATGTTTATACCAGAATCAGCTCATAATGGTGGTTGAACATTTAACACGATGTGTACCCTGAACAAATCAGTGTAAAGGAAAATTTTAAATTCATTGCAAAAGTGAGTTACATTATTTAAGAAATATAAATTAAAAGTCAGAACGACAAAGTTTCAAATTATTTCCTGCTTTGGTTGTAGCACGATATAATGAATAACTCAATTGAGTATTCGATACATTTTTTTATTGAGTTAAGGTATTATAGTTGGTAAAAACTCTTTGTATAACTACAATACTATGACGCTGTTTTCACTTTGTTTGTAAATGACACTTTGAAATAAAGACATATTCTATTCTACTCAATGAAGTAATCGATAGCATTTTTTTTAATTGAGCAAGGGTATCGTGGTTTTCGTATGAATTACTTTTAATTAATACAGTATTAATTTGTATTCAATGAGATAAGCAACAATTATCTTACCTGGAAATCAGGAGATTCAGGAATCAAGAACCCATCCCTCAACCATTGGATGGTGGGCTTCGGTTTTCCGGAAACGTTGGTCTTGAACTGGGCGGGACTTCCTTCCGGAACGATGACGTCCTTCATGGGAGTCAACGTCGGGAGGACATCCTGCGTTTCCGGGGCCAACACCTTCAGTTTGGCCTGCGATGTGACTGTTCCGGCCGGATTGGTCGCCACGCACTTGTAAACTCCCTCGTCCTCGGGGAAGGCTTCAGAAATCTTCAGGGTGCACACGTCGCCCTCTTTCACCATTTGGAAGTACTTAGATGGTTTGATGACCTTATCGGCTTTTTGCCATTTGATTGTCGGGGCGGGTTTCGCGGTGATTTTGCATTTGAAGGCGACGGATTGTCCTTCGCGGATGGTTTGGTCTTTGAGGGGTTCCACGATGGTTGGGGGTTTCTCGCTTCCGGGGGTTGTTGGTTTGGTAGGCTGCGCCGGGCTTGATGGTGCTTGCACGGTGCAGTCAGCCTCGCAGCGGGCTTCCCCAGCTGAGTTGATTGCTACGCATTCGTACTTTCCGCTATCATCAGGAATCACTTCGATAATCAATAAAGTGTAGACTTCGTCTTCTTCAAGGGTTTTGTATCTGATATCAGGGATGATTTTCTTTCCGTTCTTCAACCAATACACATCAATCGGTTTAGTACCGTTAATACGGGCATCGAATCTAACTAACTGACCGGCTTTAGTGGTCACGCTTTGAGCGGTTGTTACAAAACTCGGCGGTACGACACCTCCCCTGCCGGTACGCCTTCTTTCCTGCACGACTAAATTAGCGCTGCATTTCGCGGTTCCACCCCTGTTTTCAGCAATCACGCTAAACACACCGGAATCCTCCAAAAACACCTGCCTGAGTTGCAAAATAGATTTCGTGCTGAAAGTATACACCTTCAAATCAGGCGAGCTCTTGATCGGAAAGTCCTCCCTGTACCAAGTGATTTTCGGCAACGGATCCCCATCGAACTCAACCTCGAATTTTGCCGGCTCATTCTCAAACGCCCTGCACGGTTGGATCTTCTTCGTGAAGAACGGCGGATTGCTGGGCAAAACTTGCTCCTGTACAATACGCTCCTGAGTCTTAGCCTTGTGTTCAACATCCGTGGTTTCGGTGGAAGTGATGTTCCTGGTAATCTCCAAATCGCCTTGCTTCTCCTTCTGGACTTGCTTCTGTTTAGTTACATGGATCTCCCTTCCGTGCACCCCGGATTCCGCCGGATCTGGTGGATACGCTCCTCTCTTCGAGTCGATTTCCACTTCCGAAATGTGCTGTTGTTTCTTGCCTTCCCTTTGGACTTTGCGCAGTTCGATTTGCTCGGCCTCGTCGTTCATCCTACCACGTGGAAGGTAGGGGATCGGTCCAAGTGGTCTTGATTCAGGTTGTTTGTCCCTAAAATACAAAAAAAAAAATAGTAAGAACAAAACAAACTAAAAACAAATTAAATATATGGTACTAATAAGAATTTTAATAAAAAAACTATTAATTCAGATGAGAATAAAACCCAACTAAATGAAATATTGTAAAATTTTCTTCGATGGATGTTTATTTGTACAAAATGTATAATTCGATCACATTGATAATAATAATAATAATAATAATTAAATGTGCACATTGATAATGATGACTTTGTGATCACAATCAAAGATTTGATAATGATCACTTTGTGATAGAAATGTATATTTGGTACAAATAAACACCTAGTGAAGAAAAGTTTGAAGTGTTTTATGGAATCATATCATCATCATAAAAATATAATAGTTGTAAGCGAGTCACCCAACTCGCTTACAACTATTATATTTTTATCTTTCTTCCTTTCCAATATATTTTTTAAACATATAAACAAAACTATTTTTAGTACTTACAAGATTTCTTGGTATTTCTGCGCCATTCCTCTAGCCATAGTACTATTAACCACTTTCTCTCCAGGTATAGCGAACTGGTGCGTCGACTCCCTCAGCTTGATCTCCTTCGTCAGCTGATCGTTCTCCAACTCTTGCAACTTGTTGTAGTACTCCTCGTTCTTCTTGCTCTTCGCCAGCTGCTGCCACTCGGTCTCAGTACCCTTGAAGTCCTTCGGCTTCAGGTTGACCGGATTGAGGATATGCCCGCCCTCTTTAAGCGTCTCGTTACGCTCGTCGAAGAACTTCTCCAGCTCGGTCTCTTGACGCTCCTTCTGATACGACGACAACTCTAAATCGTACCAAGCTGCACAAATATCGATTATTGTAATGAATGCGATTTATCAAGTCGGGAAACATCTATTGCTTGCATTTTCCGCTTTGCATAGGGAAACGTTTTATTGAAATTTTATTTTATACGATACACAAAATGCACGAACGTAAAGACGAACACATGCTAAGTCATACCTGGTTGTTACGTCATACCACTTACGAGCCGCTTATTTAATCGTCTCCCGCCAATTGATTGACTGATTGATGAATCGATCCAAAGAAGCTTCATGGAATTAAGGTTGGGGAGGAATACAGGGGGTGAGTGTGTGTTTGATTTTTGTGTTAGAGAAGGCTGATTTGATATGAATAGAGTTTTGTAATACGGCTTTTTTCAGAAGTGCATTGTGTAAAGTATCACGTGATTTGTTTTTTTTTTATATACAAGTCTTTCCTCAATATACTCATATATTTAATTAGTTTTAAAAAGAATGTTTTATTCAAAGTGCTTTTTGTTGGTTGGAAATGATTTGTTTTCCGTGACGTAAATTTTTGTTCATAGATTTGTGGTCGTAATTTAATGTTTCATGTTATGTACAGCTCATAAAATCTAAAATCATTTTCTCTATCAAGGAAAGTCAGTATTAATATTTTTTTAGTGGAAATACTTCGAATACAAATTAAAAAAAAAATCGATCAATGTCACCAATAAAATATTATTGGAAATTCAAGCAGTTTTCAAATCAAGTGGAAAAAAATTGCTTGACAAATTTGATGCCATCTCTAATATGAAGTTATATTAATCGTAAAGAAAGTAAATAGTTATAGTCAATGACGCCAATTCAAGTAATTTATATTTCAATGCCGGTATACCTCAGGGTTCTATTTTCCTGAAACGCGCTCCAGATAGTATATTTTGATTTGAGGCATACGACTCGGGAGGATTTATATTGGATTCCTCCTAAAATAATTTATATGAGGGTTTTGTGTTTATCTACAAAAAATTCCATGGTTTTTTTTCGTTTAGTTTTGTAAAAAAATGCCGGTTTTTTTATTGTTGCGGAAAACTTTTGCAAACATCCCAAAAATTATTAAATTTCATGCTAATCTGCAAAAATTTTAAAAGTTTAATACTCTTTTCAGTTATTTCGGTAAAAACTTGTCTATTTACGAATTATAGCATGAAACATTAACAAATATTTCAAAAAATTAATTTTCGTTAATTTTTGTTAAAACTTGCCGATTTATGAATTATGGCAAGGAATTTTAACAAATATCCGAAAGAAATGAATTTCATAATTGTCTAGAAAAAATCCCAAAGTTAAATACGCTTTTCATTTATTTTGTAAAAACTTGCCGATTTATGAATTACAGCATGGAACATTAACAAATATTTTAAATAAATGAATTTTCCTTAATTTTTGTTAAAATTTGCCGATTTATGAATTATTGCAAGGAACATTAACAATTATCCCAAACAATGAAATTCATACTTATCTAAGAAAATTCTCAAAATTGAATACACTTTTCGATAATTTTTGTTAAAACTTGCCGATTTTACGAATTATGGCAAGGAATATTAACAAATATCCCAAAGAAATGAATTTCGTAATTGTCTACAAAAAATTCCAAAGTTGAATATGCTTTTCGCTTATTTTGTAAAAACTTGCCGATTTACGAATTATATCAAGGAAAAATATACCAAAAAATGAATTTCATACTTATCTACAAAATTGAATACATTTTTCTTTTATTTTCGTAAAAACTTGCCGGTTTACGAATTATGATAAGGTATATTAACAAATATCCCAAAAAAAATGAATTTCATAGTTTAACGTTTGACGACCATTACTTCTTGCTGTGGTTGTTTCATAGTTATCTATAAAATTTCAAAATTTGAATAGACGTTTGGCTTATTTTTAAAAAAAAAACTTGCCGATTTCCGAATTACAGTTTTTAAAATGATTATAAATTTCATGAGCAGTACGAGTTAAAGTACTTTGAATAAGTCTGGTAGGTCTCCCTGAGTGTATCAATGCAAAACAACTCACGTCTCGGCGAATTCTTGAGAACTCCTCTGTAATCGTCGTGTCTGGGTATTACTTTAAGTTGGGTCTCAGCGATGGCCTCGCCGACGGAACTGCGAGCGATCACTTCCACCTTTCCTGTGTCGTACTGCCTGGTCTTCGGGATGTCCATGTGGTACATGCCGTCGTAGGTCAGCTTGTACCTGGAGCCGTTAACCACGGTGTGGCCGTTGACCAACCACATGACCCTGGGACGAGGATGGCCGGTGACGCGGCAGCAGAACCGGGCCCATTCGCCCTCTTCCACGGTGCACGGTTCCGGTCTGCTCACGAATACCGGAGCGGAACGCGGTTTGGATTCTTCTTCCGCTTCCTCAGGAGCACTGAATATAAATAATATTAAAAATAAGAGACACACACCCTTTGGTCACTAATTTATTAACTCATGCATACATGACAGTACAGCTAGATAGGATGGTTTTAATTTTCAAATCAACATAAATTCAGAAAAGGTAGAAAAACCTGTGACGCAAATTTTAACATAAAATGTATTCCCCCTCTCCTGGATAAGAACATTTTACCAAAATTTTAATATATCACTTAATTCATGAACTGTATGAATATTTAGTGGAAAAAATATTATAGAATCATAAAGAATTAGATAAGGGCTAGTAATTATTTTTCAATTAGTGACTCTTCATCTCTGTCATCCCTGTGGAGTACACACATCTTCCACAAAACCGCAACCCTAATATTATTTTTTATAAAGTTTGCTTACATCTGCCAAGCAGCTTCCATTTCCCTGATCCTCTCGATACTCTTCATTCCCTTAGGTAGTTGCGAATCGTAGATGATTCCAGGTTTGCCGGCCGTTTTGATGATCGCCCTAGTCTCGTCCATGCCGTACAGATTGGTGGCGCGGCATAAATATTCTCCGCTGTCTTCCGGGTAAACCCATCCGAAGTTCATCGCGACGTAACCGAAGTCGTAAATTGGAGTAAAACGATTTTCTGAAATAAACGAAATAAGCAGAAGTGAATAAAAGACAATTTTAAGTAACACAAAAAATCTAAAGACCATTTCGAAAACTATTGCTGAAGACCACATTGTTTTCGAAATGTAAATTTAGTATTAAAATATACAGAATTGAAGAAAAAAATAAATAAATATAATTATTATATTGAGAAAATTTCACTTACTCACCAACATTTTAATATAATAAAAATAATATAATATCTTCTATGTAAACTTTATTGATGACGTCACAAATTTGTGACGTCACCAATAAAGTTTACATAGAAGATATTATATTATATTATATTATATTATATTATATTATATTATATTATATTATATTATATTATATTATATTATATTATATTATATTATATTATATTATATTATATTATATTATATTATATTATATTATATTATATTATATTATATTATTTTTATTATATTAAAATGTTAGTGAGTGACATTTTCTTAATATAATAATTATATTTAATTTTTTTTCTTCAATTCTGTATTTTTTCATACTAAAAGTATATTTCGAAAATAATGTGCTCTTTATCAATATTTTTTTAGATGGCTTTCACTACAGAAAGTGTATAAAGTTTATGTAACGAATAAACGTTAAGTTAAGAGAATATGTAAAATTTGTAACCGTTGTAATTTAAATTATTACTTATTTAAAGTTCTTGTGTCGTCCGAGATTCATTTAGGGATGATTTTAAAACACTCTAAATTAGAACTGATAGTCTTATTGAAGTATGCATTAAACACAAATTTAGAATCAAATATAAAACACAAGGCACCCGGTACATACATATACACATTTGAATAAAGATGGTTAGTTTGTTATAAAACACAAGCGCCATCTTTTGCCTAATTATGATTCATGAAGAAAGGTTATTATTGCTTTGTTCGCCAGTGTTGAATATGAATTATCACGAAGTAACGGTCGAATCCATAAGGATGTTACAAATTTAAAAGTTATTGAATCTGCAGAATTTAGTTAACTTCTTTAAAATTATCCCTACATATTCATTGGATTTATAATACAATTTGTAAATAAAAAAATACTCTAAATTAAATTAAATAAATGATTTGAAAATAATTAATAAATTATTTCTTCTTTTACTACTGTGATAATTTGACTTACATTACGTAAGCATTTTAAACAAAGGTATATTAAAACAACTACTTTCCGGGCAAATACCCCTCCGGGTATTGAATTACGTAATGTATTCCTGCTGCAATAAAATATTGCATCATGCGACAAATTTTTAATCCGAGAAAAATTCAATCTTTTCTATAGGGTCCGCCAATAGGGACGCTCGATCTTTGACAGCTCATGGCGGCCATGTTGTTTATAGCGGTGGTCATTTTAACGATGTTATTTTCCATAATACATAATGCCTTCGAATACTCTTTCGAACAAAAAATAAATTTCATTTATACCTCTCACACAACTTGCTTTATTTCATTTTAAAGATCGAGCGCGCTTATTGGCGCACCCTATATTTATAGAAAATACTCACTGTGTGGTAATGGTTTTCCATTGAAAAACCACTCGACTTTCATGTTGGGGTCACCAACAGGCGCCAACTGGCATTCGAACTTAGTCGTCTGCATCTCGACCAGAGTGGTTTGGTCCAAAATCTGCGTGACGAAACGCGGCGGTTGTTTCTTATCAGCATCATACAAATCATCCTCGGTCAAATGAATCTCGGATGTATACTTCTTAATAGCAGCCTCCATTTGCATCAACGTCTCCGACTTCTTCATTCCCTTCGGTACTTGGTTCTGGAGGATGATATTAGGGAGTTTCTTGCAAGAAATGTTGGCTTTGGTGAAGTCCTCGCCGTAATCGTTATACGCGCGGCAGACGTATTCACCGGAATCCTCTGAATAGACGTAGAGGATTTCAAGCGAGACATACCCCATATCGTAAACGGTTCTGTAGCGATGACCTGACGGCAACGGCTTTCCGTTTCTGAACCACTCGATTTTAAGCTTGGGATCTTCTTTAGGCTCAACCCTGCATTCGAAACGGACGGATTCGGATTCTTCAACAGTAGCGGATTCGATTTGCGTGATGAATTTAGGAGGACCCATCGGGACGTCTTCTTTGGGGGCTTCGGAAACGGGCCCGCGTTCCAGTTCCTTTAACTTCTCGGAATTCATTCCAGCCGGTAGTTGCGATTCGTAATCGATATTCCTCTTCGAGGTGCATGTTACTGTTGCTTTAGTCGTAGCCGATCCCCACTTATTCGTCGCCCTGCAGATGTATTCGCCGGCATCCCTGGTGTAAGAATAATCAATATCCAAAGAGATGAAACCGAAATCGTTGATTTGGTGGACGCGGGAGCCCGTGGCGAAAGGACGCCCGTTGTGGAACCAATCGATTCTCATAGTAGGATCGTTAATCGGCTCGACTCTGCAATCGAAATGAATCGGCCCGCCTTCTGGGATGTCCACGTTGTCTTTAAGCTCGACGGTGAATTTCGGGGGATTCGGCGTTTCCTCCTCGGAGAGGATCTCCTCTTTTTTGTAAAGCAGCTCCTCGAGTTTTTGGATGCTTTCCGTTCCGGATTTGAAATTGGTTGGAAGTTGTGGTTCCATTATAATTCCCTGCCTTCCCCGCACTTGTAATTTACAAGAAACGGTTGCTTCGCCGTGTCTGTTGGTGGCTTTGCACGTGTACAAACCGGAATCGCGTTGGTAAATTCCGGCGACTTCGAGGATTACAAAACCGAAATCGTTGATGGTTTTAATCCTAGATCCCGCCCACAAGGCTTTTCCGTTGTGGTACCACTCAACCCTCATGCTCGGATCGTTGACTGGGGTTAATCTGCACTCGAAGTGCGCCAATGAGTTTTCTGATAAAGTTAAATCAGCAGGGGTGGTGATGAATTCAGGTGGTTTTCCTGTATCGTCATCCGGAGTCAATTGGCTGGGAACAACACCCAATCCCTCCAATTCCGCGATCTTATCAATAGTACCCTCCATGCCTTTCGGTAATTGCGATTCCAAAATAATACTCCTCTTTCCTTGTACTTTCATGCTCGCGGTGGTAACAGCCTCGCCGTATTCGTTGAAAGCCCTGCAGGAATACTCGCCGGAGTCCTCGGGGTAAACAGGGGAGATTTCAAGGATGACGAAACCGAAATCGCAGAAGGTGCGGAAGCGGGAGCCGGTGCGTAGGGCTTTTCCGTTCCAGAACCATTCGACCTTCAATTTTGGATCATCGGTTGGAGTCAGGCGCGCTTCGAAGTGGGCGTTCTCGCCCTCGCGCAGGCTGTCGACGTTCTCTAACGGGACGGTGAAGACCGGGGCTTTTCCACGCTCTTCAGATACTTTCTCGTCTTTCGTGCGGATCATTGAATCTTCCAATGTTTGGATTTTCTCCAAACCACCTTCCATGCCCTAAAAACATAATTAAATGATAATCAGTTGTGATTTGAAAAAGAAAAGAAAATGATTAAAAAATGAAGAGCTTCTTCTATAATTATAAACACTTATAGCGGAGGGGAAAGAGAGGAACAGAGTAACTAAACTTGAACTGTGGGGTAATTATTGGTGCACGTTATGAATGAATGAGGAAAAATAAATGGCCATTAAGGTTGAGTGCAGTATGAAATGGGCATAACTATCTCATACTCAATTTTAAAAAAAGCATTTGATTTTTGGCTTAGCTCATTGCTTCCCATTTCAATATTAAAAGCTTTTTATTTTATTTGCTTCATTGTTTCAAGATCTTTATAGATGTGGAGAGAGTACTCCAGATGCTTTTTATCTTTTTTTGCTTCATTGTTTCAAGATCTTTACAGATGTGGAGAGAGTGTTCCAGATGGGAGTAGTATTATGATTTGAAACAGTTAAGAAAAAGTCTTATGCCAAATAAAATTGTTTTTTTTATATAAATATTTTTTTTAATTAAAAACTTACCCGCGGTAGTTGCGAGTCCAGGATTAAGTTCGCCTTCGACGTGCATTTCAATGTCGCCTTCGTGGAGTCCTCACCGTACTTATTGTAAGCCCTGCATTCGTACACACCGCTGTTTTCCTCGTAGCAGTACAAAATATCCAAGATAACGATACCGAAATCGTGGAAAGTGCGGTATCTATGACCGTGCGGTAGTTTCTTTCCATTATAGTACCATTCCACCACTAAATCAGGATCGGTAACCGGAGTCAACCTCGCCTCGAAGTGCGCGCTTTGTCCTTCAACCAATTTCGTGACATCAGCGATTTGCGTGATGAATTTGGGTGGTTCCGTAACGACGGTTGCTTGGACTTGCGCTTGCTGGCCTTGGTAGCTCTCGAGCTCCCTGATTTTAGCGAGGGAGTCGGGTTGCAAGCTTTCCGTGAAAACGCCACTCCTTCCATAAGCGTTAATTGAGGCTTTCGTGAAGTCTTCGCCGTATTTATTATAAGCCCTGCAGACGTATTCACCGGAATCGTGGTTTTCCGTGTGGGAAATATCCATTACAACGAAACCAAAATCGGAGACGGTTTTGATGCGTGTTGATTGGCGCAGCGGTTTTCCATTATGGTACCACTCAACGTGAAGATCGGGGTCGTTGACTGGGATCAAGTTGCACTCAAAGTGCGCGGGTTGTCCGTCTTTCAAACCAACAATATCCTTAATGTGCGTGGTGAATTTAGGCGGTTGTCCCTTCGATTTGTCGACGCAGCCCAAAGTTACGCTCTGCTCCGCTTTTCCCCAAGCGTTCGTCGCTACGCAGGTGTAAGTGCCGGAATCTTCAATTTTCGTTCCGAGGACTTCAAGAACGACCATTCCGAAAGCGTGCACGGTGCGGAATCTATGACTGGCATCAATCGCCTTACCGTTGTAGAACCATTCCACCTTCATGGTCTGATCTCCAATTGGGGTTAATCCGGCTTCGAAATGAGCGATTTCTCCCTCGCTTAAGTTGGTTAATTCGGTGAATTCCGAGGTGAAGATAGGCGCGTGACCTTCCTCGGCTTCCGGAGCCCTTCCTTCCGGTCTATTAAGCGCGTCTTCAAGATCTTGAATCTTCTCCAATCCTTCTTGTCCCTTAGGATGCTGCGTGCGCTCGATTAATCCCGCTTTGGTGGTGCAGTAAATCGTTGTGGAGGTGAAAGCCTCGCCGGCCTTGTTCCACGCCTTGCAGGTGTAAATACCTTGATCGCGTTCGTAAACGTCGGATAAATCGAGGGTTACGAAACCGAAATCGCTGGTGAGCTTGAATCTAGTTGCGTGATCCAGGAGTTTTCCATTGAAGTACCACTCGATTTTTAAGTTGGGGTCTTCTTTAGGTTCAACAGTGCCTTCCAGGTGCAGCGGTTTGCCTTCGTTGATGCGGAATTCTGGGTTTAGTGGAATCGTCCATACCGGCTTAGCGAATTCCTTTTCAGGAGCTGATGTTTGGCGTTGGAGTTTTCCAGCAACTGCGTCCTCTACTTCTTGCACGGCTTCCAATCCGGCTTTACCTTGCGGGTGCTGGGTGTTCAAATAAATACTCTGCTTCGACGTGCAACGCAGGGTTCCTGAAGTCGTAGCTGAACCCTTGCTGTTGATTGCTTTGCAAGTGTACACACCCGAGTCTTCCTCGTAAGAATGGCTTATATCCAAAGCGACGTACCCGAAATCGTAAGTCGATTTATATCTAGCTCCACTCGGTAATGGTTTTCCATTAACAAACCATTCGATTTTCATCGTGGGATCCTTAGACGGCTCAACGTGGCACTCGAAGTGAACGTTATCTCCCTCAGTGCACTCCACGTTGTTCAAGTGCGTGATGAAAATCGGGGTGTCGTAAGTGGGTTCGGGTCTTTCAGTCGTACCATCGCGAGGGGCTTCCAGGGCTTCCAATTTGGGAATAGCGTCCGGGTGCAGGGATTGCCCCAGCAACCAATGCTTGTCTTCAATCTTGAGAGTACAAGTGGAAACAGCCTCGCCGATCAAGTTAGTCGCTTTGCAGGTGTAAATAGCCGAATCGTCATCGCGCAAACCATTAATCGAAAGCGTCACCAAGCCAAAATCGAATGTGCTTCTAAGCCTGGTTCCGGTTGTTAGCGTAACCCCATTCTTGAACCATTCAACCCTCAAATTAGGATCCGCCCTAGGTTCAACTTGCGCTTCCAAATAAACGTGCTGTCCTTCGGAGAGCTTATCGTAGCTCTGTAAATGCGTGGTGAAAACAGGAGCTTGTTGCGGGTGGGTGTCAACGAACATTTCCGGGACTTTATTCATCTCGGCTTCCTTAAGCTGGATCTTCTGCCAGGCATCGGGTTGCAGCGGCTCCCCGGCGATTCCTCCTCTAGCCTTAACCTTCATGGAAATCGAGCTGACTGCTTCGCCGGCTTTGTTAATAGCCTTGCACATGTAAACACCGGAATCCTCGCGGACAGTCGACATGATGTCCAAGGTGACGAAACCGAAATCGTTGGTTACGCGCAAGCGGGAGCCCAGTTTAAGCTCGACGCCGTTGACGTACCATTCGAAGCGCAAGTTGGGGTCGCCCACAGGGACGACTCTGGCTTCGAAATGCGCGTGTTGTCCCTCCCATAATTCGGTGGGTCCGGTGAGGAGTTGGGTGAAGATCGGTTTTTCGAAGGCCCGCTCGGGTTCTTCGGGACGCGCGGCGTGAGGTTGTTCAAGCTGTTGGATTTTACGCATGCCTTCCGGATGTTGGGTATCCATTTGGATGCTGGCTTTGGCTGTAATAAAACATGACATTAGTCTATAAAATAGACAAAAATGATATTTTTTTAAAAATGCACGTTTTCTGTAAGACCAATTATAATTTGATAAATGCATTTTGTAAAAGCTATGTCTTATAAGGACAAATTAATTTTTCTATTAAAAAGATGGGAGCTTAATTAAAAAAGTGAACAGCTTGAAAATGTAACCTTCCCAACTGCTTGAAACGATTTTATTTCACGTAAAATCATTAATTTCACGAGAAATATTAATTTGAAATAAAAAAACACTTGGTTAGTGAAACTAACAAGTTACCGAAAAAAAAAAAAAACACTTGATTTGTTTCAATAACAAGTTAGTGAAACAACCGAAGTGTTTTTTTCTTTATTTCAAATTAATATTAATATTTCCTTAGGAACTTGAATACTTTAAACTACTTCACTCGAAGACAGTTCTTCTAAAAAGTATGGATTTCCAGTAAAATGAATCCTCAACAAGCTCCCTTAAGTTCCTCTTTAAAATGGATTTCTCGTAAAATTAAGCCTCAAAAAGCTCCGTAGGGGCATCTAATTATTTCATTCCACGACAGTTCCTCTAAAAAATGGATTTCTCGTAAAATTAACCTTCAAAAACCTCACTTAAGGGCCTCTAATTATTTCATTCCACGGCAGTTCCTCTAAAAAAATGGATTTCTCGTAAAATTAAACTTCATTTATTTCATTCCACGGTAGTTCCTCTAAAAAATGGATTTCTTGTAAAATTAAGGCTCCCTTAAGGGCCTCTAATTATTTCATTCCACGACAGTTCTTCTAAAGTATGGATTATTGTCTTAAAATTAATTATTTTAAAATTACGCCCTTTCTCCCATATTTACAGGGCAAAATTGAATTTCAGATATATTTGAATATCTAAATATCAATGACTCGACTTGTATTTGCAGTTATTTTTTTTGTAAACTTACTTCTAATTTTCATAGATGCAGTCGTGACAGCTTCTCCAAGCGGATTCGTAGCCCTGCAGATGTAAACGCCCTCATCTTCATCCCTGACGTGGGCTATATCCAAAGACACGAAACCAAAGTCGTGCATTTTCGAAATACGCGAGCTGTCTTCCAAAGGCTTCTCATTCCTGAACCATTCAACCTTGAGCGTAGGATCTCCAACGGGAATCAACCGGCACTCGAAGTGCGCAGTCTGGGCCTCCTGAATATAATCGATGTTCTGCAACGGTTGAGTGAACACCGGCCTTTGCCTCGTAGCGGGTTCCTCGAATTCCGGCCGCTTGTAGGGCTGTTGCTCCTCAAGCTGGCGGATTTTGTCCAAACCTTCCGGACGTTGCGATTCCAAAATAATGTTGCTCTTCGCAATAACGCGGAGCTTAATCGAGGAAGTGCATTGGCCTAAGTTGTTAATAGCCTTCACGGAGTACTCCCCGGCGTCTTCCTCAACAACGTGCCCGATGTCGAGAGCTACGTAGCCGAAATCGAAGGTGATGTGGAAGCGCGAAGCACTCGGGAGGGGTTTTCCGTTATGGTAGAATTCAATCCTCAAGTTGGGATCGTGGATTGGTTCAATTTGCGCTTCAAAGTGCGCGGTTTGCCCCTCGTACAACTCGGTTGTGCCGCGTAGTTCCGTGATGAACCTCGGTGGGAACGCGGCGGGTTCTTCGACTTCCAATCTAGCTGGATGTCCCTGCGCTTCCAATTCCCTGATCTTCTCCAAACCTTCAGGATGGTGTGTATCTAACAAAATACTCCTCCTGCTTCCTACTTTAATAGTGCAAGTATTAACGGCTTCTCCTACTAAATTAGTAGCTTTGCACATGTAAGTACCGCTGTCTTCGCCGTAAGCGTAGAGGATGTCAAGGGCGACGTAGCCGAAATCGTGGGTGGTCCTGAAACGATGGCCGGTCTTGAGTTTGACGCCATTAACGAACCATTCGATCTTAAGGTTGGGGTCGTTGATTGGCTCGACGCGGCACTCGAGATGGGCGTGCTCGCTTTCTTTAAGATTTTCCAAGCTGATCAACGGGGTGAGGAATACCGGACGTTGGGCTTCCGGTTCGACTTCCTCGCGTTTCGGCCTTTCGTAATTCTCCAAATCCCTGATCTTCTTCAAGCGTTGTTCATCCATTGTGTCCAATTCTAATGAAGATTTTGCTGCACAAATAATAATAATAATATAAAATATGAAAAAAGGAAAAGAGGCAGAAAGACCGATGGTCGATAGCCACTTTTTAAGGCTTAACTAGATGTTTATGATTGTAATGTTGTAAATATTGTAATGTAATTTAATGTGTCTCTCAGAAATAAAGTTTTTCCTTATATATATATATATGAAAAAAATCAATTAATGGGATTTCCACTTCATATATCATGAAACTTATTGAAATAATCTGGTATAAGTGTAAATAAAGTATATAAAGTAGACGATGGCGTAGGGTTTTGATGAGGAATGTAAATTTAATTTACGAGGGGTTTAGTTTTTTCTATTTTTTTTAATTTCGAACTGTTATATAAATAAATAAAAGAGTAGCGATTAAAATAAAAACAATTTCTTATCAAAAATATCCATTAACCATCTTCTCGTAATTCAAATTAACATTCTTCATCAAAACCCTCTACCATCGTCTCCTCAACTTTTTTTTTGGGGTAAAGATTGTTGATGTGATCACACTTATCTTAGTCATTTAATAAGAAATTTATAAATTTTAGAATTCTAAATCTTAGATATTATTTCTTATGTGATTTCTGTATTTTCATTATGAATATTTTCTTATTTTTAGAAAATAATTTTCTTACCGACAACGGATACAGTCGATGTAGTAACAGCTTCACCGACGGCGTTCCTGGCCCTGCACATGTAGGTACCGGAATCCTCGGCGTAAGCGTACAAGATATCCAGAGCAACGTAACCGAAGTCGTAGGTGGTCTTGAAACGATGTCCGGTCTGAATCGGTCTGCCGTTGCAGAACCATTCCACCTTCATCGTGGGATCGTTGACTGGGGTCAAGGTGGCTTCCAGATGGGCGGATCTGCCTTCGGCGAGGTGCTCGATGTTCTTGAGCCCTCTGCCGAACTGCGGTTTCTCCAAGATGATGGCGTCCTCCTCGGAGATGCGCTTGTAGCGGGAGTCATCTTCCAAATATTGGATCTTCTGGAGGGCTCCCTCGTGTTGGGTCTCACGGATAATAGATGCTTTAGCTGAATTAAATAAAAAAATTATAGAAAAGATTTAAAATCTGTGAAAATCGTATCCAATAAAAAAGATCTTTTCCTCCCCGGGAGTTGTTAGAATGGTCAACTGCTGGAAAAGTTTCACCTGCCATCTCTGAAATGTTGTGACACAGTCTAATTTTTTTTTAATTTCGAACTATTGCATAAATCTGGTGGAAAAGTTTCACCCGCCATCTCTAAAAACCGCACTTAAGGAAAAAAGATCTTTTCGTCCGCGGGAGTTGTCAGAATGGTTAACTATTGGAAAAGTTTCATCTGCCATCTCTGAAATATTGTGAGAATGGTTATCTGGTGGAAAAGATTCACCTGCCATCTTTGAAAACCGCACTCAAGGAAAGCAGATCTTTTCCTCCTTGGGAGTTGAACGCGATAGAGTCCCCTTAAACCTGCCCTCGACGTTCGGCCGTACGGCATGCTCATGCTCTTCGCATATCGTATCGATCAATTCGCCGGATTTTACACCTGGACCTGAATTATCATCCCTAGGGAAGACGATTCAGATTTTCATAAAGAATGTTGGAAAACATGACTGACGATATTCGAGGCTATTCCGTACGGGATATATTACTTTTAACGTGTACGTTATTAATTAAATTCACAATAGTCCCAAATGTTTTGATTTTGAGCAATTGAGGTCACTTTCATTTGTCACCTTGTGATTTTTCATGTGGCTATCTCAAAATATAAACTAACCAAGTATACTTGAAGCCCTGAGTGAAACAATAACACAAGAAATTCGAACGGTTTCACGTAAAATGCTTCAGAGTAGTATGGATAACTTTTCACAACGTTTACAGGAGTGTATGGACAAAAACGGACGCCATTTAGCCGATGTTATTTTACGTACGAATGACTGTTTTTTTCCTTTTGTTTTTCTTTAATTTTTTAAATGGCAACATTCAAGCTACACATTGAAATAAAAATTGAGTTTCGTTGAAAAATGAGTGTATAACTGTTATTTATTGTTAACTAGATGGATTTCAACAGCCAAAAAGAAGAAAAAGACAAAACACAAAAAACGCAAAGCACCTCCTTTAGTGCCTTTATTCCCAATACTCACATTCATTTATCTAAAATAAATAAAAACGTTACTATAAATCAAATAACCGATTATTTACATAGTAAATTACCAGATGTGGAGGTTACTTGCTCTGAGCTAGAAGTAAAATCTGGTGATTATAAAGCTTTTAAACTTACATTGTTAGTAGTACACAAACTAACAGTTTTAAATCCTAATTTCTGGCCCGCTGGAGTCATATTTAGGCAATTCTACGAGCCAAATGTTTACAAAGATCGTTCGCTAAGCAAAGTCAAATAATATATACCTTAAATGATAATCAGAATTTGAAAAAATCAGTTGATCGCACAAATACAGGTGATTATACAGGTGATAACTAATACTGTATGTAATTACAAATGGAAATAAACTATATTATTATATAACTGCGACGTAGGAAAGAGTAATCAACTCAAAATCACCTGTCTATAAAGTATGTAATAACTTAGATTTTTATTAAATAAATAGTAGAATTATTTGCGCCGAATAAACTCCCAAGATAAACGAAATAAGCAAGGGAACAAATTTTTA
Organism: Philonthus spinipes; assembly: GCA_963082785.1. NCBI lineage: Eukaryota > Metazoa > Arthropoda > Insecta > Coleoptera > Staphylinidae > Philonthus > Philonthus spinipes. Next base: position 13,148,537 of record OY720311.1, read on the forward strand.
CCGTGATATAAATGATTACAAATCGGACTATGCAATTCTTTGTTGAGAATTTTTTAGAACAAATTCGTGGGGGGAATCGGAAATGTTTTCAAAGGGAGACGCGAAATTAACGGCTCATACGTCACTATCAGCAGTAGCAATCCCAGCAAACGGCAAAAAACGGAAATTTCATATACTTCCTAGCAGAAACTGGACCAATGTGCATATGTGAAGAAGGGCCACCAGAAACTCCAGTAGGTGAGTGAAAATACAACTTGCTCAGATAACCTTTGATCATCAGAATTAACAAAGATGGCATCAAGATACACCCATTCAGTTCTGCTCAAGAGTTTTCCTCAAGTCGTTCCTGACTTCTTAAAGTAGTTCGTTGGTAGAAACTAAACTAAACTTGTTCCGGTATAGTACTTCTAGGTACTTAGTTGTTCTCTGGGTTTCTGTGTTGTTGTGTAATTTAAAACATTTAGAACACACAGATGAAGAAGGAGATATTCAACATGAAGAAATTATGGAAGCAATAAAATCCGCAAAGAGAGGAAAATCAACAGGATACAACGAAATGTTAAATTGTGGCTTATGTAGATTTATGCCAATAAAGATTTTTTTTACAACGAAATTACAGCCGTGAAACTTTTCCACCAGTTGCGCAACTCAACAATCTGCTCAACGGTTTCGTGGTTTCATGTTGAATCCATAACAGATTAGCTCCCAGAAGAACTAATGCTTATAATTGAGAAACTCAATTATTACAGATTATTACTTACATTTTACATTAGTAACAACTGAAGAAACGGCTTGTCCCAAACGATTGGTGACTCTGCAGCTGTACTCCCCGGAATCTTCGGCGTAAACAGTGAGCACGTCCAAGCTGGCGAAACCGAAATCGTAAGCCGTACGGAAACGGTGTCCTGTTGTAAGGATCTTCCCGTTATGGTACCACTCGACCTTCATATCAGGATCTGGATACGGCTCGATTCTGCACTCATAATGCGCGCTTTGCCCTTCGTACAACTCCTTAGGTCCGTTCAACTGAGTTGTGAATCTCGGCGCTTGCGTTACGGTAATCTCCTCCTCTTCGCGGCGTTGGTATTTGGAGGAATCCTCCAACTGGCGGAGTTTCTGCAAAGCACCCTCGTGTTGGGTTTCTAAGTCTAAAGAGGCTTTCGATTGGACGACTAAGGTGGCGGTTGTGACGGCTTCGCCTAGCTCGTTAACAGCGCGGCAAGTGTAGCTTCCCGAGTCCTCGGGGTTGACGTATTTCATGTTGAGAGCTACGTAGCCGAAATCGTGCATCGTAGTGATGCGATTCGATGCTTGAATCGCGACGCCGTTTCTGTACCATTCGACGCGAAGTTTCGGGTCGCCCACTGGGATCAAGCGGGCTTCGAAATGAGCGGCTTGATTTTCGGCGACTCTCACATCCCTGATTGGGAGGGTGAAAACGGGGGATTGAGTAACTACTTCTTCTTGAGTGGTTGATTTACTGTGGCGGGTTGAGTCGTCCAACTGGCGGATGCGTTCTAAAGCGCCCTCGTGGACGGTTTCGGAGACGATTGATTTCTTCGAGCGGACTACGCAGACTGCCGAAGTTACGGCTTCGCCTAAAACGTTGGTTGCCCTGCAGGTGTAAGTACCGGAATCCTCGGGGTAGCAGTAGAGGATGTCAAGCGCTACGAAACCGAAGTTGTTGGTTTCTGAGAATCTAGAACCGGATTTCACGGGTTGGTTGTTGTGGAACCATTCCACGCGCATTGTCGCGTCGGAAACTGGAATCAACCGGCACTCGAAGTGCGCGCGTTGACCTTCCTTAATATCAACGTTTTTTAGCGAAGAAGTGAAAATCGGCGCTTGCGTCGTCATTTCATCAATATGTTCCGAACGGCTATAACGGGATCTATCCTCAAGGTGTTGAATCTGTTGAAGCCCTTGCTGATTCTGGCTTTGCGTGATGATCTGCTTGGTTCCGCGGCAGGATAAAGTACAAGTGGTTTCGTCGACGCCGACTAAGTTAACAGCGCGGCAAGTGTAAACGCCGGAATCTTCCGCGATTAAATCGACGATGTCCAAAGCGACGTAACCGAAATCGTGAATCGGCCGGAATCTGTGCCCGATTGTAATGGGACGCCCGTTTTTAAACCACTCGATCTTCAAATTCGGGTCGGTAACCGGCTCGATTTTGCACTCGAAATGGCAATGCTGGCCCTCGAGCATGTTCTCAACGTTCTTAGGTTTCGTTATGAATTTCGGTTTGATGTTGATTATTTCATCCATGTATTCAGTGCGCTTGTAACGCGAGCTGTCTTCCAAGTACTGGATCTTTTCAAGCCCAGCCGGGTGCTGGCTTTCAAGCATGATTTCCTTTTTCGCGATCACGCGGACGGAGCAGGATGTCACTGCTTCCCCTAGCTGATTCCTCGCTTGACAGGTGTAAACACCGGAATCAATTGGGTAAACGCTGAGTAGATCTAAAGCAACGTAATCAAAATCGTAAGCTGGGCGGAATCTATGCCCGACTCTGATGGGTTTTCCGTTGCAGAACCAATCGACTTTCATGGTGGGATCTCCAACCGGTTGCAAACGGCATTCCATGTGGACGTTAGTGCCTTCCACGGTTTCAATATTGTGGAGAGGACGGGTGAATTGGGGCGCTTGGAAAACGGTTACGTCCTCGGTGACTTGCTTCCTGCTGCGGTCTTCGAGCATCTGGATTTGCTCCAAGGATTGCTCGTGCTGGGTGTCAGTGATGATATCGGATTTACCAATAACACGCACACAAGCGGAAGTATGTGCGGAACCTAGATGGTTAGTAGCGCGTACGGTGTATTCTCCAGAATCAGAAGCGCTGGTGTTGACGATGTCAAGGGCTACAAAGCCGAAATCGTGGTAGGTCCTGAAACGGGAACCAACTGTCACTGGGCGGCCGTTGCAGAACCATTCCACGCGCATTGTTGGGTCTCCCATGGGTTCGAGACGGCATTCGAGATGGATGTTGCGGCCTTCTGTTACCGGACGAGGGTCGGATAGGGGTTGGACGAAGATTGGCTTCGATTTGGAAATCTCCTCGATTTGGTATTGGGGCTCAATGAATTTGGAGCCTTCGAGCTGTTGGGTTTTTTCGTAGGCACCGCGGTGCATGCTTCTTGTATCAATTGATGAACGCGCTGAAAGAATAATAACATAATAAATAATTAGCTGAGTATAAGACCAAATTTATAATCAAATAGATTTAAAAAATTACAAAACTACTTCAAAATACAAAAGCACTTTAAGTTCACTTTCTTTATCTTAGCCTATTGCTAGTGGTCTTACGAACTCTTAGGAGAAATAATATTTCGGATATATTCTTTCTACCAATAGTTCCTAAGACTATCAGCAATATGCTAAGATATTTAACTTAAAGTACTTTAAGCCCGCTAATTTTATTATTTCTTTCTTCAATCAAACTACTAGAAACAAGATAAGAGAAAGAAATTACTTTAGGCGTAATTATTTCTTGCTAAAATTAGTTCCTAAGACCACCAGCAATAAATTAAGACAAAGACATTGAAGTTAAAGTATTTTCGATGTACTAATTTTATTATTTCTTTCTCAAATTAGTTCCCAGATATAAGGTAAGACAAAGAAATTCAGTTGAATGTACTTTAGGCGTACTATTTTAATTATTTCTTCCTCCAATCGGTTCCTAAGACCACCAGCAAAAAGCTAAGATAAAGAAATTGACATTAAAGTACGTTAGGCGCACTTTTTAAGTCAATTTCGATATCTTAGCTTATTGCTGGTAATATTTTGAATTAATTGGAGAAAAAAACATTGTATTTTTTTACTTTCAGAATTATTCTTACAACTGTCTTTAGAAATCTACAATTTTTTATATTAATTCTTTAGGATAACGCAGAAATCTGTATTTTTGAAAACATGGAAGAACTGAAAGTAAATTTGAAAAAATTAACAATAATCTAGTGTTGTTGCGGAACGTACTGGAAGGTGTACGACGAAGATGTCAGGCTTGTGTTCGTGAAGAAGGAAGGGACATACAACATTTATTGTAATTTGGAAGTGAAACGTTAAACGTAATTATTATTAAATTGACTTTAATGAAAAAAGTAACATAACCACAGAGCTATAACTGACGTATGTATACGTCAATTTCTAAAAATAATAAAAAAAATCGTGGCACTCTTGAGTTTTTTTTTATTGAACATACTATATATTATTTTTGAAAACATGGAAGAACTTAAAGTAGACAAACTGAGGAATAAATTTTGTAAAATTCGTGAGCGAAACATATTCACGTGAAAGGTGGATGCGTATAAGTCCGTGGCTAACTTCACGCCGATTCGTTTAAGATAAAAACAAATTAATAAAAACATGCGAGAAGGGGGAATAGCAAGAGGCAGGCTGGCGAATTCAATAAAGAAAATCAATAGGGGAGTCCGACGTGATCCAAGAAATCTTTGATGAATTCAATTGCCGTATAATTCGAAAACGATAAATACATACCGATAAGACCGATAAAAAGGAGGGGTGTTCCGAAGTGCAAGGAGAAATGAGAAGTTGCCTGCTCTTACGGAAGTGTCGGGCGTTTGGTAGGAAGTGGACGCCTAAATCACTTCGATTTACAATTTTTTAAAACTGAATTTCGAATAAAAAATTATTCAAAATTTAATTTACTGGAAACCATTCTAAAAGTTAATGGCTTTAATATTTAGACATTGGTAGTTCATATTGTATGAAATAATTAATTAAATTAAAATTAAAAAATCAATATATCCATTCATTTAAATATCCATAGAAATTTTAATAAAACAAATTTTAAATTTTCTTGAAAATGGGCTAATAACCCGAAACTAGTCGAGAATTTAAAGTTATTGAATAACCTAATCTGTGTTTTATTGGTTGCTTTTAATAATTTGTTCATATTTATTTCATTATAAAAGTGATGATTTCTAAATATACAGGGTGATTTTTTGTTTGACCTCCTTCTAACTTTTTTATTTTGACAGTAAACTATTACAAACCATATATATTTGTAAACGGCAAGAAAATTGATATTAAGATGACAACTGTCAAGGTAGCGATAGTCAACTTTATTTTTTTCAAATAACACCGTATCAATTTTTTGTTCAATTCGGACCCGAATATCCATCTAACAAAACAAAAATAATAAAACAAATATCCGAATTGTGTTTTCATCGCTTGATTTGAAACGGCTGAGAATAATTTTTGAAATTATATATATTTTTTTAAATTATTACTTACTTTCTACAACCATTGAAGCTGTAAGCTGAGCTTCCCCTAAAGCATTCCTGGCGATGACGGTGTAAGTACCGGCATCTTCACCGCGAACACTGAGGATGTCCAACGCGACGTAACCAAAATCATGATAAGTTTGAATCCTATTAGCCGGTTCGATGGGCTTCCCATTGAAATACCATTCGATCTTCATCGTCAAATCACTCTGCGGCTCGACTCTGGCCTCGAAATGAGCCCTCTGCCCTTCCACGATCTTATTTGTACCCTTAAGCGGTCCCATGAACCTCGGTTTCTGCGTGACGGTAACCTCCTCCTTCTCCATCCTCTGATACCTGCTGGAGTCTTCCAAGTATTGGATTTTTTCCAAACCGCCAGGATGCTGGGAGTCCATGAGGATGTCCTTCTTGCTGACGACGCTGAGCTGGGCGGTGGTGTTGGCCTGGCCGATGGCGTTGCGGGCGTGGCAGGTGTAGTTGCCGACGTCGTGGATGGTCACGTCCTTGATGGTGAGCGCGACGTAGCCGAAGTTGAAGAAGCTGGTGATGCGCGAGCTGGCTTCGACCGGACGGCCGTCCTTCAGCCATTCCACTTTCAGGGTGGAATCGCCGATTGGCTCTAAACGGGCTTCGAAATGAGCGAAACCTTAAAAAAAACGGATTTCATAAGCAAATTGAAAATGTATTCAACGGTAATAGTGTTTGATTTATTGATTTTTGGCATAGGATTTTCTCCAATCAGTCATTAACAAAACTTTAACGATTTATGTTTTTTTAATAATATTTTGCAATATGTTTATTATATCGCATATTCAATTGAAATAAAAACTTAAGAGTGCCATTATTTATTATTTAAAAAAGATAATAAGTTGGCCACCTGTTAACAATTGATTTACGAAACGTCAAATCTGTTTAAAAGTCACAATGGTTTAGGGCAACCACCAAAAAACGTTTATGGTTGAATGTTATTTCCGAAATGGTACTAAAAATGACGGGATATTCCAGGGTATGCCCACTCTTATGGAGTTGTTTATAACATAATTTTAGTACGGTGAAAGGACCATCAGGGGGCGCTTTCGCCATAGAAACCGTACCTAGATATACCATCTCGAAGAATTTCTATGATTCCTTTGTTCCTCCTGTTGTGATTGACGCTTACATTTTGTAGGTAATAATCGATTCAGTTGAATTATTAGCATTTATTGCCAAAGTATTACATTTTTTTCTGGATTACAACTGTGTACTAGTCAGTTATTTGTCTATTGTATACTTCAGTGTTATAAATAGAGTGTTTTTGTGCTTAAAATGTCTTTGCTATAGTGTTGTTAATATTTTTACAAGTGTGCGATATTTTTAACGGACTAATAAAAAAGACTAAATAACATACATTTACTGTTATAAAATGTAAAGGTAAAAGTCTACAAATTGTTAGTTTTCAAATAATTAATAAAAATAATAATTATTTTATTTTTTATATGTATTTTTCCATTATCTCCATTTACTTTTTCATTCAAAGTATACTGAAGGTAAGTATTATTATTATTTGTATTGTTTATAAACCTCAAGCATCCAATATATTTATAACATTTTTTTAAAGGAATACCAAACCTTTGAAGAAATTCAAAAATCTATTTTCGCTTCTTTATTGTATCAATGTAAGTTTTTCAATTATTATTTTCAATAAATATGTTTGAAAATAATTATTGTGTAATTTAAAATGTTGTTACAATAAAAAAACATTAAATATTTGAAAAATATATAATACTTTAAATAATATAGATTCACGCCCGGCCGATTTCGCCTGTTTTAGTACGGTGAAAGGACCACTAGAGGCGCTAAACGCAGTTTCGGTTGTAACATGGGAGTGGGCTTTCTATATCTATTAATTATCTATGTGATATTCAGCTTCGAGAGAGTTTCAGGAAGAATTTCCCAACATTACAATTATTTATGAAGATAAATTTGAAGAAATCAACAATAATCTAGTGTTGTTGCGGAACGTACAGGAAGATGTACGGCGAAGATGTTAGGCTTGTGTTCATGAAGAAGGAAGGCACATACAACATTTATTGTAATTTGGAAGTGAAACATTAAACGTAATTATTAATAAATTAACTTTAATTTATTAATGTTTTAGAACCACAGAGCTATGACTGACGTATGTATACGTCAATTTATAATATGTGTACCAACTTAAATTTTTAAAAATAACAAAATCATGGCACTCTTGGGTTTTCTTTAATTGAACATACTATATATATATATATATATATATATATATGTAATACAGAGAGCATTTTTTTATCAGTATACATTTCCCCTATGTATACCTGCAAAAAACGCGAGTCAAACGCATTAATGTATGTGTGTTTAGTTGCCTATAACACGCAACTGAACACACATATGACAAATAATCAACTAAACATACACACATTAATCGGTTCAATGCGTTTGACTCGCGTTTTTTGCAGGTATACACTTCCCCTAATGTATACTGATAAAAATACCTCTCTGTATATCATTATTATTATTGTACAATAAAGAATACTGTATCTTTAAATAAAATAAGGGAGGCTAAGCTCGAATCGAAGCTGGCTCTACAGATTGAATTGAATGGAATAATAATATTCCATTTTTAAGAAAAAGCTTGACAAGTGGAATTTAGAATTAAAAAATTTGATTGGATGCGTATTATAATTATAAGCAGTTACCTCCTTCGCGTACTCCTTGTTGATCCTTAATAGGAGTCTTGAATTCAGGAGCCTGATAGCATTCCGGCGTCTCCTGAATATACTTTTGCTGCTGGTGCTGCTGATACGCCTCCAATTCCTCGACTTTCTCAATATACCTCTGCTGTTCCGGTATACCCAAATCCCCAGTAACAGTCGAGCGGGAGAAGACCTTGATGGTCGAGGTGCTAATAGCCTCGCCCAAATGATTAACAGCGCGGACCGTGTACGACCCGGCGTCTTCGGCACGTAGGTGCATGATGTTGAGGGAGACGTAACCGAAGTTGAAGATCGTGCTGATCCGCGAGCTGGCCGTGATCGGCCTTCCATCCTTGTACCACTCCACCTTCATCGTGGGATCGCTGACCGGGGTCAGCTGGGCCTCGAAGTGGGCGTTGCGGCCCTCCTGGAGTTCCCCTAGGTCCTGGAGCGGGCGGATGAAGTGGGGCTTCTGCAAAGACTTCTCCTCGAAGCTCTCCTGGCGCTGGTAGCGGGAGTAGTCTTCGAGCTGCTGGATGTACTGGAGGCTGTCGGGGTGTTGGCTCGATTGTTCGATGGAGGCGCGGGATTGTACGCTGAGCGTTGCTTTCGATTCCACGCAGCCGGTGGCGCTCGAAACGCGGCACACGTACTCGCCGCTATCTTGCATTATAATGCTTAATAAATCTAAGGCGATGAAGCCGAATCTAAATACGTATGTTGCACGAGAACCTAAAATAAAAAAAACAAGAACATAAGAATAATTTAAATTAAAATGGTTTTCCTTTCTCATATGTATTTTTTATTGAATTAAATAAATTTCATAAACTAAACAATTGCAAGTCTCAACAACAAATATAAAGAAGAATAATTGTTAATATTAATTTGGTTATTAGTAAACAATTGAATATATTGTTAAACTGATGTTACCCTTTAATTGGATGTACTGTATCTGTTGGGTAATAAATAAATAAATATATACAAGGTGTACAGAAAATAAGTGAAAATAAGTCACACGGTTCTTCCTTAAGCCTCACGGGCCACTTAAAAGAACTATACATTTGGCAACGCTGGATCAAACAAGTGTGCATTTATCCTGTTTATAACTGCTACATCATCCGCTGGAGGTGTTGCATACACCTTTTCTTTTACAAACGAGCGTGCGTCGTTGCCAGATCTATTTTCATTAAAAGAATGCTTCTGATGAAGTTATAAAATTGTAAAAATATCCGATTTATTAATCATTTACATCAATGGAATTATACACGTATCTAATTGATTGTTAATGCTATTGATTTTTTACAAAATATTTAAAAAATAATACTAATTTATAGTCACATATTTAAAATTCCGAAGACCTCGTGAGCCTCAGTGAAGAACCATACAACATTTTATATTTGGATTTTCTATTAAAAATTAATTAATGAATTGAGTTACCTGAAGGTTTTCACTCATTTTCTGTACACCTTGTATATATATATATCAATATATATATATTTGATTTTATTTCAAAAGAAACCCTAATGAATTTACAAAATAGAAAAATCAATTCTTAAAACTAAAAATGTTGTTTCTGGATTCAGACTACTTTTAAAAAGATAGACTTTTCGATCGTTAAAACAAAACAAAACATGATATTTCTAGATTTAGATTAGTTGCAACATTTTTTTAAACACAGATTTTAAGCGTTTATAGCAAAACTAAAATTCTGGATTAAAAGTCGCAACATTTTTTTTTAACATTGACTTTAGATGTTTAAAACAAAATTAAATACACCCCCGGATTAGGCGACCCGTGGGTCATTACAGCGATACGGTGCTACATATACATTTTTTTTATTTTAAACTAACTAGAGCAGGATTGAAATGCTGTTGTTTGAATATTGTCTAAAGAATTCATTATGTTGATTTTTTTATAGAACAGCATTATTTGAGCTTTAACATACGAAGTACTACTAAATTTTTGAGAATCTCATTGTACCGGTCGAAACAGTTGCAATACGATGTTCTCCAACTAGACTAATTACATATTTCAATTGGTCTAGTGACGGGATATCGTACCGTTACTGGCTTGGACGGTACAATAAAATTCGTAAAAAAATTAGTATTTCGTATGTTAAAATTGACGTCTTAGCTAATATATTCACGTTATTTTAGGCGTATGTACTTGTGATTGATTATTCTATTCTAATATACTTTATTATACTTACATACAAATTTTGAACAATAAAATTATAGATTCAGAGTAGTTGCAATCCTAAAATATAGATTTTATTTATTATTGTTGTTGTATGTTCCATTAAAAATCACAGCTTTAACACTTAAGTTAATTTCTTTCTTAACACTTGGTGAAACATGTTTAAACAATTAAGTAAAAATTAAACACATGGTTTGTTTCACAATAAAACAATAATTTATTGTGAAATAAACCACGTGTTTAATTTTTACCTAATTATCACAGCTTTAGTTGTGTTTTTTTTTATTGTTGCAACAATTCTGAATCTAATTAAATTTGTAATTTTCGATTGACTTACTAGCTGCGAGTGGCTTGCCATTGAGGAACCATTCGACACGCATCGTCGGATCGCCAACAGGTTCGATCCGGGCCTCGAAGTGTACCTTGCCGCCCTCGATTTGCATGGCGTCGCGAAGAGGGATGATGAACTGTGGTGGCGGGTAAACGCGGTCCTCTTCTGCGGCGGGGGCGAACGGCCTGGACGGCTCGACATGGCGAAGGTAGATGACTTCAGGGCCTGGAGCCGGTCTAATCAATGAAAATTATTTAAATAAAACATCAAATAGAACAAACAAAAAAGACTGATGTCTTAAAAAAAACGCGATGCTTTTATGTTTTTTTGTTTGTTTGCACATTGTAATCGGCAACAAATCTTTTGTTTCAATAATGACACGCTAATGTTGTCGAAGCTACAGTCAACAATAAATAATTCAAGTTGTGTAAACAAAATAAAAAGTGTATCATTTATTAAAATTGAATTAAAAAGTATAACAAAGTAGAAGCGCCGACAATTAATAAGGCAGTAAACTTGCTTAAATTTATTCAACTCCTAGATTAACTAAAAAAAAGGAAATTCGCGCCCAATTTAGAAATACCAGCACCTATATTTTTAAACATATGTGAAGTAAAATACAATTCGTTTTTAATAGGTTTCATATTTTTAAATTTATAAGATAATAATTTATAAAGCTCGGTATTCCGATTAGTTATAGTACTTCAAGTAGAATTGTAAAATATAAGTATGGTGAACATTTCAGCAGCGGACTTAAATTTTATTACATATAACCTATATTAACTATACTTAATTATGCTATATATTAATAGCAGCGCCATATAACGGCAAACGGTTTAAAACGTATGCCAGAATAAAGGGCTATTTTATTACTGCATGCCCAATGTTATTGTTCTACTCCAAAGTAGATTTAGTTGAAAGGTAATCACTTCTCGGTTTACTTCATATTTTGTTTATCCTAATAGAGTAAAATCTTTCAACTATCCGCTGGAATTCGAACGTAAACGAATTAGAGATGTGATTTACTTTGTTCCGTCGAAAATGGCCAAAATATATAAAAATAAATGAATAGAAGACGTTATCTCTATTATTATCTCTATTATTATCTCTAGCAAAGATAATTTAATCAATATTGAATAGTAGTAGAAAATGAATTTTCAACAATTAAAAGCCTCAATAATCAGAATATTGAATAGCTTAATATTAATTTGGATTAACAGTTTACATTGAAATCTCCGTAAGTGCTCACATACACTAGCGCTCATATCGAACATTCTTCAAACCCAGCCGTTTATAGCGCCCAGTTTAAAATCTGTGGACGTCGAACGTAAATAAATAAAATTTATTATTGTTATAAATAAAAAATAGACGCGATAGATTCTCAACGATACTCATCAAAGCAAATGAGTACTCTATCCCCTAGTTTAGTGTTCCAGGCTTAACATGAAAAAAAAAAGACATACATCCTAATATTATGTTATTGACTGCAGTGAATTTATATATATATATATAGGTTTAGGATTGTTAAAATGATGAGATTAATTCATATACAGGGAGCTTTTTTTATCAGTATACATTTCATTATGTATACCTGCAAAATACGCGAGTCAAATGCATTAATGTATGTGTGTTTAGTTGCCTATAACTCGCAACTGAACACACAAATGCCAAATAGGCAACTAAACATACACACATTAATCGGTTCAATGCGTTTGACTCGCGTTTTTTGCAGGTACACACTTCCCCTAATGTATACTGATAAAAAAAACCTCTCTGTATATATAATATATATATATAGCGGATTAATTCATATATATATATATGAATTAATCTCATCATTTTAACAATCCTAACGGGAAATTAAACTGCAGAACTAATACCACTTCTAAATATAAAATACAGATAACAGGTTTGTCGTGACGCATCCTCAAAACTTTTCACGGCCCTCTGGATTTTCGTTATTTTAATACTGATCGTTGAATTTAATGAGGATTACAAACAAATCGTAAAACAATATAAAAAAACGCATTGCACGATTATTTAAACTGCAGGAATCGACCCATTGATGAACTGCGAAATATAGGCAGAAATTTGTTCTTGATTAAAAGTAAATTGTGAAAAAAAGCGTTGCAGGACTAATTCAATTACAGGAATAGGCTGATAATACTTTCACCTGCGAAATACAGGCAACGGATTGTTCGTGACACATTTCCAAATTCTTTCATAGCCCCCTTGATTTGTATTACTTTCATACTGGTCGTTGTATTTAATGGGGATTACAGATAAATTCGATCGACTGATAAGACTACTACCTGTGAAATATAAGCAGCAGTTTTTTTCGTGATGCACCCCAATCCTTCCACAGGCCATTGGATTTGTGTTATTATTAAAAAAAAACTTTGGTTGTTGTATTTATTCGGAATTAAAACCAAAATATGAAATAATAAAAAACGTACTGCAGGATTAATTGAAACGCAGGAATCACCTAATAAATCTCCCACCTGCAAAATGCAGGCAACAGTTTGTTCGTGACGCATCCCCTAATTATTTCACAGTAATCTAAATTTATGTTATTTTGCTACTAATTGTTGAATTTAATGGAGATTAAAAATAAATTAAAAAAAACGTTGTATGGTTAATTTTATTAAAGGAATCAGCTGATAAGACTTCGATCTGCAAAATACAAGCAGCGGTTTGTTCGTGACACAAGCCCACATCTTTACACAGCCCTCTGGATTTGCTGTATTTTCATATTGATTGTTAAATCTAATCGGAATCTTATGAATCTATAAAAAAAATGTATCGCAAGAATTGTTCAACCGCTGGAATTGGCTGATAGGATTCCCACCTGAGGAATACTGGCAGCAGCTCGTTTCTGATGCACCCGACAATCATCTAGATTTTGAATTAAATAAACGATAAAGAAAAATATTATTTCAGGATGATTTAATTGACTTAACTTAAATAAGTGAAATAAACCAAGTGTTTTAATTGAAATTAAATCATCCTGAATTAATTTAAAAATGTTTCACCACGGGTTAAGTCAGAAATTAATTAAACATATAGAAAAATATTATGCCTAAACCTGCACAAATTCTTAAATTTAATCGGAATTTTGTGAATCTATAAAAAAAAAAAAAACGTATTGCAAGAATTGTTCAATCGTAGGAATCAGCTATTTCAAAGGTGGGAGTCTTACCACCTTTTAAATACAAACAGCAGTTTGTTCCTGAAGCACCCCCATTCCTTCCACGGCGTTCTGAATTTGCATTATCTTACTGAATTTAATTGGATGCAACGTTGCCTTTTATTAAAACAAAGATACAATAAAAAACTTCTGAAGATTCATTTGTCATCTCGAACCACTTGTTTATATCAACTCCATTTTGTGGAAGGCCGGGCCTTCTCCCCAGAGTAATTTGTGCGCGTTAAATGTGAGGCAAGGCTAGGGGCTTATCGACTTCGTACGAACAGGCAACCACACTAGAATTGAACGTGTAGTCACCAAACCATTTCTACAAATGGGAAGCAATTACATGACACAATGCTATTCTCTAACTAAACCCTTTAGAATTATCTATGAGGAGAAAGCGAATAATAGCAATCCGACACTTGAAACACTGATTTGGTACACAGATGGGTCATGTAGGAAAGGTGGATCAGGCGTAGGAATTTATGTCATGAGCCCGAAATATTAGCAATTTCGTTGGGGAAAATGGTAAATGCCCAGCAAGCCGAAATCTATGCGATTAACCACTGTATTTTGGAAAATATACGGAGAAGATAAAAAAAATATATCTTAATCTACTCTGACAGCTAAGCTGCTTTGAGAGCCCTTGACAACCATAAGATCCAATCAAAGCTTACATGGGAAAGCCTCAGTGAACACTGTAATTATTCAGTGGATGCCAGGACATCAAGGGTTGGCGGGCTTTAGAAAAGCCGATGAGTTAACTAAAATTGGATCTAGAAGATCAACCATTGGTCCAGAGTCAATGTTGATCATCTCAAAAAAAAAAAATGTTTTAGAGCAATTGTACGGGAGTGGGCCTCAGAAAGACACACCAGATGTTGGAAAAACTTGCCAGGGCTTAGACATAGTAAATTGCTACTCGAACAACCCCATCAAGATCTCTCGACTGAGGCTATTGCACTCAGTAGAAATAACCTGAGGATAGTTACAATATATTAAATAAAAATGATTTGAAAATAATTAATAAATTATTTTCACATTTAGCTGCTATGACATTTTGACTTACGTTACGTAAGTACTTTAAACAAATGCACATTAAAACAATTACTTCCCGGGCAAATACCCACGCCGGATATTGAATTGCATAATGTACACCTGCTGTTGCGCATCAATAAAATATTGCATAATGCAACAAATAGTTACAAGACTAGTAACTGGACATTGCCCCCTCAGCAAACATCTGCACAACATCTACTTTTCTCAAAAGACAAAATGATCAAGAGGATGCTGGAGCTTTTAAAAACCACAAAACTCTTTGATTATCTATAAGAGCGAAATAAGCCAAATGGCTGCAGTGCTTGGGCTAACTAACCCTTACTTTCGCTCTGGTCTCCTTAAAAAAAAAACCAGTTTCGATCGGTGATGATTAGACTAGGAATGGAAACCGCAAACGCGAGGAAGTGTCTGAAGCAATTTGGTTAAGTATAGTATTCAGGAAATTAGCGGCAAGAAGGCAAATTATCTATCTTCGCCATAATGACGGCAAACCAATAAGACGGTACCGTGACGGTCAACACCCCTTAGGAATAATTAAAAAGCACCATCCCCAAAAACCTCGCACGTAACGCGAGAAAAAGTAGAAAGCACACCTTCAAGCGCTCGAACTATCAAGAACATTTTATTCTCATTTTTCCTTGCTTTTAATTTGTTAAGATAGAGAACAGTTTGTCGTTTAAGTTTTATATATTGAGTCGAGCAAAGTGTTTTTAATGAGTAGTTCATTAAGTGGTCCTTCGAAATTAATTAGGTTTGAAGCCCTAACATTTTGATCCGGTTCGAAGGACCAAAATGTTAGGGCTTCACACATATCAATAAAATAGCCCTTAAATAGTTCATAGGATGGTCAAATCTACTGAATCCTCAATGTATCCCTCAGCGAAGTATTTAGTTTTTAAGCTTCAACCATCATTTATATACTCAATCCCTAGTTAAGACACATTGCTTGAAGTTTAGTCATAAAGCAAATTTGACTTAACTACTGCTACTCCATTACCTGATAAATTCTTGTTAGAGAATCCAATTGGATATTGAGGTATACTTACTCTGGTTCGATGACTTTAGTCGGTCGGGGCAGATGAAGACGCCTCGGCTCCGCTTGCGGTCCCTGTGGGGTTTCGATGAACAAGCGGGCCCTCGTCGCGGTGGAGCCAGCTACGTTTTGCGCTGTGCACTGGTACCATGCAGCATCCGACGCCTTGGCTCTTGGTATATCCAAGGTAGACGCTCCACCGTCGGTCGAAATGCGAACATCGGGGCTGTTCACTATCGCTACGCCGTCCTTCTGCCAAGTGATCCGGGGTACGGGCGTGCCCACGGCCCTCGCGTGCAGCACCACGGGCTCGCCCTCTTTAACGTTAACGGTCGTGAAGCGTTCCACGAATTTAGGAGCGACGACCTGCTCCTTTTCAATCACGTTCAGGTTGCACTGGAACGAGATCTCCCCGGCTTTGTTCTTTGCCGTGCAGGTGATTACACCTGAATCGTTTCTTCCTACGTTGGTGATCATTAAGGCGTGATTTCCTGATTCGTTCACGAGGATCTTATGGGTGTGATCGTCCGTAACCAAGCGTCCGTTGATGAACCATTGGACTTCGGGATAGGGTCTTCCAGTTACTCTACAATCAAAACGGGTCATCTTTCCTTCGGTAACATCCCTATCCCCGCAAACGCGCACGAAATTAGGCGCGAGCGATTTCGTCGCGTCGGACTCAACCTCCTCAACCTGCTGCGCTTTGAACGCACTCTCATGAATCAAACCCTCTTGCGTGGTAACCGGCTCAATAGCCAAATACGCGGAGGAAACAACACAACCTTGCGGATTCTCAGCTAAAAGCGTGTAATAACCGGAATCCTCAGCTTGCGCCTGCTTGACGCGCATCATAGCCTGATTATTCGAGAAGCTGGTTTCGTACTTTGTAGACTCAACGATCCTCTGTCCATTCTTAAACCAAGTCAACCTCGGTCTAGGATTAGCCGAAACTTTAGCGGAAAACACCGCGTCGGAGCCTTCCAGCAATTTCGAATTGCGCGGCTTCTGGGAGATTTGCGGCGGTGCTGGCGGACCCAGCGATCTCTCAACGACTGTGCTGATCTGAACATCTTTCTCATTCGCGTATCTCCTGGTAATCGACTCCCTGTACGAAACCTCCCTTAAAATCCTATACTCGAACGTGTCGATTTTAAATTCCTCAACGGTATGCCCGTTCGAGTATGAGGTGACTTGTTTCATCGAAGAAATCTGCTTCATTTGAGGCGCTTGCATCCCTTCCGGGGAGATATAAACCGAGCAAACGGCCTCGCCGTACTGGTTCCTAGCCGTGCAGATGTACTCCCCTTCATCCCCCGGTCCGATTTGATTGATTTGTAGAGTAATCTCTCCGGTTTTGTTGTTGTAGGAGAGTTTGTATTTGTTGGATTCGATTAGCGGGGCTCCTTTGCGGGTCCAGGTGACGGTTGGTTGGGGTTTTCCGGTTACTCTGCCGTCGAAGCAGGCGTTTCCGCCCTGCGCGAAGCGCGCGTTGCTGAAGATCTTTTCGAAAACCGGCGGCGCGGCGTTCGGGCCGAAAGACACCGGCTGCATCCCCGTTTGTTGGATCATGGTGCCTCCTTGGACTGGAAATAACAACAAAAGAATCGTAAATAAATCTATTTTTTTAACTGAAGCAACTTTATTGATTTATGTAAATTATGTAATAAGATGATGAGAATTTCATAAAGTATTAGAATGTTGTTAATTTTATAAATAAGCTTTTTTATTAAAACCATTACTATTTTTAATTATCCTGCATTAAAGGCATTCAATTTGCAAGCGCTACATTTTCGATTTAGTTAATAGCAACCACTTGATTTTTTATACCATACTCCTTTGCCGGATAAAAATTATTTGTGAGGACCAATTTTTGAAAACATTCCATATAGAGCGTTTTAAATTGTTAGAATAGCATTTTTAATCTTTTTTTTGTGTGGAATATATTAAAATAATTGGATAGCAATTAAAATCGCACTCTGTGGAAGGAAATTTTAAATTAATATTTATTAATTTAAATTAATTATTTAAATTAATATTTATTAATTTAAATTAATTATTTAAATTAATATTATTAATTTATATTATTTATTTAAATTAATATTTATTAATTTAAAATTTTCTTCCGGCAAATTAATGTGGAATAAAAATGTTATAAAATGAATTACATTCAAAACCAACGTTCACTTTTTCCAATTAAACTTAAAACACGGATTCGCACAGAAACATTGCTCAAAACACTGCACCAAAACTTGGCTATGCAAAGTTTGTATTTTTTTTTTTCATTTCAAAAACTATTACACTATTATATTAATAGAGTATACTTTGAAATTTAAGTGCCGGAACTTTTATTTTTTTAATTAACTCCGTGAAGCACGAGCATCCTCAAATTTAGCTAATTTCGGATTGAAGACATAAAACTGCATTATACTAAAAAAATGTGTAACATCGAATTCTGATTTTGACGAACTTTAATTATAATATTTTCAATATAATTAATGGTTTTAATATTTAGACATTGGTAGTTCATATTGTATGATAATTTAAATTTATTCAATCTAATCTGTGTTTTATTGGTTGATTTTTAATAATTTATTCCTATTTATTTCATATAATATTTTCGACTCAAACTATCGCAATGCACAGTAGTGCTGATATGCAACAAGCAAATATCTGTTATGTAAGGATGTTTGTTAAAACTTACAGTGTAAGTAATTTTTGCAGTTGGAAAAATAATTTTATTGATCAATGTTCGGTGTTACATAAAACTCTCTGTATATATTTGCTTAGACAGTCTGGTCGTTTGAGCTACGGCTCGCAGACTGTCTAGGAATGACGACAATCCCTTTTTCAACTGGCAAAGAACAACTTGCCGACCCTCATGTGGGCCCCAGTGCATAGGGATTATGATAGGCAACGAAGTGGCAGATGAACTCACTCACCAAAATAGGTGCAGATGCCACTCCCATAGGACCAGAGCTGTTTTATGGACTCCCTATGGCGCACCGAAGGAAGATGGTACAAAAATGGGAAGAGAACAGAAGACGTAAGTATTGGAATATCATCGCAGGCTTACTTCAATCAAAACGGCTCATCAATTTAGATCAAAGCCATAAGGCTCGCTCTTTAAACTCACAAGGAACGAGTTGTAAATATTTCCAAGGCTCATGATTTCGGTACCATTTATGGAAAAGTGGAAAACGCAGGTTATGTGACTCGGCTAATGAAATGACCAAGCATATACTGCGACGCTACAAGCGTCTTTGACACTTCGGCAGGGACCGATTATCCCACGAAGAGGTGAGCAACATCACCCCCAAGAAAATCACCAGGTCTATAGAGGACGTAGCACTGCTTGAGAAGTGATTGGGTAAGGGCAGAACAGTAGGTATTATAGGTCATAATTCACGAGAGGTTAACTCACCTTACAATAGCCTTATATAACATATAATATATTTACAGATGGCGCTTGCGCTCTTTTTTTTTTAATCATATACCCATTCGCTGTTCGTTGTTTTTCTAATTATCATAATTTTTGTTGACTTGAATTGAAAGAGTGATTTTAGGGTATTTCGGAATGTTGTATTAATATTACGATTTCTAAGAATGCAAAGTTCTGGTGGGATATTACAATTGAATTGGTGAAAGGAATTATTAATAATTAACTTCTCACTTAACCCGTGGTGAAACATTTTTGAACTAATTATAATCCGAATAACTGGAAGAATTCACAAGAAAATGTTCCTTTGACCAATTAAGGTATATTTTAATTAAAACATTTGATTTGTTTCACTGTTTCACAAGTGTTTTAATTAAAATATACCTTAATTGGTCAAAGGAACATTTTCTTGTGGATTCTTCTAGTTATTCAGATTATACGCGCACGGTCATATAAAAATTGCCTTTGAGGGATTGTAGAGTGGGTTGAAACAATAATATTATTTTTTCTGAAAACAATAACAGATTTTCAAGTTAAATTTCTCTTTGTATCGAGCGTATAAGAAAAATTGACCACGAAGTTGGCGTTGGAAGTTTTGAGTCATGTCTCTACTAAGATCACACGCGTGAAATGCTGGTTGCGGTTAAACATGACAACCAGTACTTTACGAGTGCGCGTGTGATTTTAGTTGAGACATGACTTTAGATTTCCAATGCTAACTTCGTCGTCGATTTTTGTTATACGCTCGATATATTCGTAGCACGAGAACTACAAAGTGAGACTAAGTACCATCGAAACAGTTTGAACAACAAAGATTCATACGATCTTTCGAGACATTTCGTGAACTTAATGCTCGCGATGAAACAACTAAATATACCATAATGTCTATAAAAAACTCTCGAAGAAAGTCTGTATATTGTTTGACGTAAAAAAAAACAATAAAAAAATATTAAATAAATTTAAATATTAAATAAAAAATTATTTTAGCGATTCCTGATTAACCATCACATGAGGTTTGTTTGAGCGTGGATGGGGTGCTCCGTGTGGTGGTTCCAGAAAGTCGATGTCGTTTAACAAATACACTTTATTTACAATTATACACGTACATCTTGGTCAAACTCTACATTACATCTGATTCTATTATCGGTCCGAGGGTACGACTACAAGTGCGAGGGCGGTGGGGCACGCGCAAGCGCTAACAAAGTTAGTGATTAAAAAAATTGATAGGGTTGGAATGCTACTTCAATATTATTAAATTTTATAATCTTTCAGGTTGTTACTTGGTGAAATTCCATATTAACACTTTAGTAATTAAAACACTTGGTTAAGATTACACAACGAGGAGGCAGCCCCGGAGGGAACAAGGATCCCGCCGCGGTACCGAGAAGTGGACCCGTGGAGGGTGCTCCTGGGCAATCCCCGGAGGTTAAAAGAGAGGCACGATAGCGATAACGGCAAAAAATATAAGTTGAACTTGTAAACAGTGTAAATAAAAGCGAAATGCACGCACTCGCCCCTTTGTGTTTGATTAGCGTACCGAATAAACCCCGCGGGATTACTGTATACCGTCAAGCATGGCCTTGCTTGGCAGAATAAACCCCGCGGGATTACTGTATATTGCCAAGTATGATTTTGCTTGGCAGTAGCAAGGTCATGCTTGACAGTATATAAGAATCCCGTGTTTTTTTTTTATTCGGTACGCTTATCAAAGTATCCTGAGAAAGCTTGGCAGCATTCCTATCAAGACGGACAGCTGTAATATGAATTTTCAATATACATCCCTACGAAAGACAAGTAAGCTTAGTGTAGAATGGCAAATAACGATTTCATTTACATAACCTAAATACTTCTCAATTGGTTGAAACTTGAAAATTAGGTTAGATTTTAACAAAATTCCAATTATTTCAAAAACCGTTAGGTTTAGGTACTAATAATCCTAATGAAAACGATAGTTATTTTGAACGTAGAATCTGAAAGTATAATAATATATAGGGTGTTCCATTTTAAAAAAATACAATATAAATATAAAGTGTAGTAGTGTAGAATGGCAAATAACGATTTGGTCCAGATCTTTATCGATAGCTCAAAAAATAGGCAGCTTCTGCCGTGCTGTATATTTTTGAGCCATCTTAAAGTTGTAATGGTCCTCATCGCAAGATATCTTTTCTAAGTTGTTATTTCAAATTTCAAAACTTAGTCGTAATTTAGTAATTTTTTTAAGGATAGATAGGATACGGATAATGAAATGAGGATGAACACAGACTGGCCTCGGCTACTCGGCCGTTAAGCCAACATAAAAAAATTATATATATATTTTTTTTAACTAATTCCAAGTCGAAGATGAGGACAATCACTAACACCCATGAACTCCGAGACGAGAATTTTTTCCTTAAAAAAGTCTCGCCTCAAGCAGGCTGATTTCCACAGTGACCAAACAATTAAAATCAGCACCTCAACCCCTAGGCCACCCCTTAATTAATTGTAGCTTAGTTTCTTAAGTATTTCTCTGTAATTAGCTTATTGCACCTGTTGAGGAAATAAACAAATAAAGAACTCGGCCTAGAATTGTCACACAACAGGCAGAAATGGACAGCCATTGTGGCTGAAATAAAGACTGTCCGTTTCTGCCTATTGTGTACTGAATATGTCTGGAAACCGAAAGGACCATTCTAGCCCGAGTTCTTTATTTATTTATAAATAACTGCGCGAAAGAAGATATATTAAGAATAATAACGGAATGGGAAGTGGGAGAAAGACGAATAAGGGGACGAAAAGAGTCAAGATGGAAAGAGGCAGACTTGCAGAAAGCGAAAGGAAAAAGAAAGTACAGGATAGAATTAAGTGTAAAAACTAAAGAAGACACAATAAATGGAAGACGACGCAAATTTAATTTCATGTGGAATTGCAGTTGGAGCACACTAGTCTGATTAGGTTCGAAAAACCGAAATGGCCATCATTAGATGAATGCTGGTTGGGCATTTTATTGAATGAAGGAAAACACACAGAATATAACTAAGAAGAATGATTTAATCCAACCGACTCGATTAAAAAAGCTTCAACAGAAGCGGCTAAGCTCAAAGTGGCGTATTTATTACAGTAGTCGTGATAGTGAACTGCATGTACAAGCAATATTTCGACACAAGTAATTACACTTTCAAAAGTATAAAAAATAAGCTGTAAAATGTGCATGATTTTGAATACCAGTCAAAGTCAAAACAGTCAAATAATCGCTTCTGTTCTATTAGAAACACCTTAAATTCTGTTCTATTAAAGAAAGTTTAAGGTGTTTTGAAATTAAAAGGAAAACCAAATTTTCTTAATTTAAGATTATGTATCTTAAAATTTGATTAGCGATTTTTATTAGTGAGGACCAATACACGTCCTACGATAAAAATTCAACGTTTATTTTATTAACAATTTTGTAATCGCTTTTCTATCCCACTCAACAACGATAAGGAATATACTCAAAAAAAATATATTTAATTTTTGTTGTTGTCATCTTTCTCTAGTGAAAATCAACTTTTTATAAAAAATTATAATAAATGGAAGATGA
This sequence comes from Philonthus spinipes, assembly GCA_963082785.1. Taxonomy (NCBI): domain Eukaryota; kingdom Metazoa; phylum Arthropoda; class Insecta; order Coleoptera; family Staphylinidae; genus Philonthus; species Philonthus spinipes. Next base: position 13,171,289 of record OY720311.1, read on the forward strand.
CCCAAGCGCCATCTATCGTCTAATTTTATAAAGAATTCAATAGAATATTTTTATTTTCTGTATATACAAAATGTTTTATGAAATAAATATGACTAGATTATTAAAAATCAATGAATAAAACACAGATTAGATTGAATGACTTTAAATTCTCGACTAGTTTCGGGTTATTAGCCCATTTTCAAGATAATTTAAATTTTGTTTTATTTAATTTCTATGGATATTTAAATTAATGGATATATTGTTTTTTTTAATTTTTATTTTAATTTCGAAACTTTTTCACAAATTAACCACCAGTGGTCTTTTAATTTTATTTTAGCGATAAATGTGAAACAAATTTCCGAGACAGTAATTGTGTAAGTAGGTGTAAGTTTATTATTTCTCTCCGCTTCCCGTCTCTCTCTCTCTCTCTCTCTCTCTCTCTCTCTCTTTATTTCACTCTCTTCGTTTTTTTTTTATTTGGGACGGTTGAGAGAGCACAGTGGCGAGCTACGTCTATTTCGGTCGAGGCATCGCGTTTCAGTCGTCCATTTTTGGAGCAACTATCTTTACACAGCCAATGGAAACGCCGCGACAAAAACCGCTTACGTAAAATAATTTTAAACAAATTTCCACGCGGAAAATCAATTTTATGAAATAAACGCATTTCTGATAAATGAAATTTGTAACTTAAAATTGGATTAAACAAACGGAAATTTTGCAAATAATTGATTAATAAATAATTAATTGAAAAAATATTAATTAATTTAAAAAATTGTATTTATTTGTCAATTTTTATATAAAAACTCCTTTACATACATTAAATAAAAATTATTTGAAAATAATTAATAAATTATTTCCACACTTTGCTCTGTGATATATCTTTATTACCTGACTCTCATACCTTTTGCCCATTCTTAGTTCATGTTAAAAAATATAGCATTTAATTAAAAAAAAGTTTGGATAACTTAAATTTCTTATTTGGTAAGTTTTATTTTTTAGGTCACACTGTACAAATTTTAAGGTTTTTGTAACTGAAAAATGAAATATGATTTATTGTATATACCTGCAAATTTCATTTACATAACCTAAATACTTCTCAATTGGTTGAAACTTGAAAATTAGGTTAGATTTTAACAAAATTCCAATTATTTCAAAAACCGTTAGGTTTAGGTAGTAATAATCCTAATGAAAACGATAGTTATTTTGAATGTAGAATCTAAAAGTATAAAAATATATAGGGTGTTCCATTTAAAAAAATACAATATAAATAGAAAAGAGTATTATTCATTCACTTGGTCACAGTTATTTAAACTTTGATATTTGTATGGTATTTGGGACACCCTGTATAACATGAAAATAATTATAGAAAGTAGCCCTTATACACATCCTTAAAAATAAAAATTTTAATAAGTGCTGTACTTTGGCCACAATACTCCGTTTCGTATACCGTGAATAACCCGCTATATACGAAAGAACGTTTTTTTTTTGCAGTGAAACAAACCAAGTGTTTTAATCAAAGTTTATTAATTAAATATGTTTCACTATGGATTAAGTGAGAAATTAATTCAAAATATGAAAGCCCCTTTTACCGATAGGTGTTGTGGTTGTTATGCATTTCTACAATCGTTTTCTTCCATTTGTTTCTATCCTTGGTTATCTTTTCTGCCTTGCCTACGAAATGCACTTTTAGTATAAAAAAAAAATACAGAAGTGAATAAAATATTATTATTATTATTATATTATATCAAGAAACTTGACGTATTCACGAACAAATATATTTGTTGATAAAAACATATTTTGTTTTTAAATAGTACAACTTTTGACTTACTAACTGACGATAATTTATTATTTTTTTAATCAACATTTTTTCGTTTAATCGATACAATAAATTAAGCAAAAATGTGTTGATCAAATTTGGTTAATTTTTAGCCATTTTTCGATGGTCGTTCGTTTATATTCCAAGACAGAGTCCTGATTATGCAGAAAGTCATGCAAATCTCCCAAAAAGGGTTGTTCACTTTTACTGCATCTTAATTAATTTACATTATTATGCGAATTAGAGGAAGAAAGAGCAATATCAGACTTGCGTCTGATATACAAGCTAATCAATTGTATCTAACCTATTTAATTTCACTAAGTATGTCTCTCAGTACATTGATGACCCTAAACAAGTAGATTCTATTTATACAGACTTCAAAAAGGCGTTTGATACAATAGATCATAATATTGTTTTGACCAAAATGAATAATTACGGCTTTTCTAACGACATTATTGCTCTTATTAAATCGTATCTTGTTGACAGAGTGCAATTTGTTGAATATAAGGGTTATAAATCCAAACTGTATCGTGCAACTAGTGGTGTCCCTCAGGGCTCAAATTTAGGCCCCCTACTGTTTATAATTTTTATTAATGACATCGTAAAATCTCTTAAATGTAATATTTTATTATATGCTGATGATATTAAGATTTTTAATGCTGTTGAAGATATAAGTGATTGTATTCGCTTACAACATGATCTGGTTAATATTAATAATTGGTGTCATGAAAATAAACTTTACCTTAATCTTTCAAAGTGTTGCAGTATGATTTTTTCGCGTAAAAGAAATATTATTAGATATGCTTACGGGTTGGAAAATGTAATATTTGAAAGAAAAAATACTATAAAAGATTTAGGCGTTACTTTTGATAACCGCTTAATAATATTACTAATGTTTGTAACAAATCATTAAAAATGTTAGGATTTCTTAACCGTACCTGTAAAGATTTCAATAATGTTAATGTTATTAAAAAACTATACTTTTCGTACGTACGCTCCAATCTCGAGTTCGCATCTATTATATGGTCACCTCAATATTACGCCTATATTAGTAAACTCGAGAAAATTCAGAAAAAAATCTTGAATATGTTGTATTTCAAATCTTTCCGTCAATATCCATCTATTTCTCTTACATACGAAAATCTCTTGTCAATTTTTAATATAGACTCTTTAGAACATCGCCGAAATGTTGCATCTATACTGTTTATCCATGGTGTACTTTGTAATAATGTAGATGATCCAAACATTTTAAGTATGTTGAATATTTGTGATCCACGATGCGCGTCGCGTTATGTTTCTACATATTATAATGCCCAATCTAGGTCACGTGCGCATCAAAATTCGCCATTGAATAGGAGTATTCAACTTATTAATAAACTTAGTGTAAATTCGGATTTTGACATTTTATCGAATTCTAAACATATAATTTTAATGAAATTAACAAATTTATGATACTTTCTGGTTTCTTATTTTCATTGCCGTTGTAATTTGAAAATATCTATAATTGCATTTGTATGTTAATCATTAGGTTATATATGTTTTCATGCATTATTGTTTATTTTATTGTTAAAATTTCCTGTAATTGGATGTATGTCTGTTGGGAAATAAATATTATTATTATTACTATTATTATAATATTAGTTAAAATGTTTCATCAAGTAACTAATGAGAACCAAATTTTGTTTACGGATTATGGAGAAAATCATAAAAAAGAATAATCAAAAATTTAAACAATAAGCCTTTTTTTTTATTATTTTTTTAAAAAGAAGCCTTGTCTTTTTTTATTTTTTTATTTATTTTAAAAAAATAAAAAAGAAGCCTTATCTTTTTTAATTTTTTATTATTATTTTTTATGATTTTTTTCCATAATCCGTTAACAAAATCTTAAAACAAAATTTAAAAAATAAATCATTCAACACGAAGGAATTTTCTACAATCGGCCAATTCGGGTATTTATTTACCGAAGATATTTATTTATTTATTTACGGAAGTCCATTTACAATAATATAATACAGATTCGACTTATGGCTAGTTAATCTAAAACTAAACTAAAAGTAAATTACATATAATAAATAAAAAAAAAAACGCAACACAATTTACATAAAAAGCACTAACAATCCTTAACATTTAGATGTTGACTGCCCTGATGAAGTAATATTTTTTTATTGAAGAAAGGAATCTAATGATGACTTTTGTTCGATTTATTTATTTATACAGAGAGCTTTTTTTAACAGTACACATTTCCCCTATGTATACCTGCAAAATACGCGAGTCAAACGCATTGATGTGTGTGTGTGTTTAGTTGCCTATAACAGGCAATTGGATACACATATGCCAAATGAGCAACTAAACATACACACATTGCGTTTGACTCGCGTTTTTTTTTTTCAGGTATACACTTCCCATAATGTATACTGATAAAAAAACCTCTCTGTATATAATTATGGGGCAACAATCAATAGCAAATAGTTATGATCTCTGAGAATTGAGTAAGTGCTTATATATGCATCCTTTAAATTTTTGGATACTTAATTCATTAACTGTACAATATAATTCCTCAGAATTATAGGGATTAGCTCTGAGGAATTATATTGTACAGTTTATGAATTTGGAATCTTGCGTTTTTTTTGTAATAAAAACGTGTGCAATGAAAACTTCAAGTATTTCACCAAATTCCACATTAAAATAACTTGCCTTTCATTGCTAATTAATTTTATTATAACTTTAAATTTTCCTTTCTAACATGAACTAGTGAATTGGTGTAAAACGCAATCAATAGCCATGTTTTGTATTTATACTGATTTTTTTTTTACTTGACAAATAAAAATACATATTCTTATTAATGAATATTAAAGAATAGTTTTTTAAACGATTATTACGCGTTTATGCAAAAATTTAAGGAATGATCTTATCATAACCATAAGGTAAAATTAATCCTTAAGGTGGGGTTTAGTAGAAAGAGATTATATAGCCATCTCTTTCCACTAAATCTTCCTTCCTTAAAATTTTGCATAAACGCGTGCATAACCAAAGAGGGAGTGCAATTTGGACCATCCTCAAATACTCGCGGGAAATATTTCCAGAAATACAAATCCGAGCTTGGCCCGCGTCCAAAACACCTGAACAAGAAAGGTGTGTGCGCGCTGTTTTATAGCGGGGCGATTTGAATATTATCTGATCGTCGCGAATTTTTCTCTCCTTTTCGCGGTTCGCTTTCACAATTAGAACCTTAATGAAAACACAAAAAAGCGAAGAGGAAAAGACAAAAGAATCGCGACACGCACCAAATGGCGTAAATGAGATTTTCGAGTCGGAATCGTCCGCCGTGCGTGAAACTTTATACGAGAGTGAGGTAACCTATTTATAAGGACGGTACGGTTTTAGATGTGCAACATTCGGATGCTGGTTTTATATCTACATCTCTCTGTGTGCATGCGTGTGTGTGGAATTCTTGAAGTACGATTTTGTACAGCAATAAATAAGTCAGATTAATATTTTGATAAACGTTACGAATCAACCGCGCGTATATTTATAATCAAAAATGTTTTATTTATATAAGGAAATTCATTTTTCATTAATTTACGATTATTTATCTTGACATTTCATAAGCAAATTTTGAAGTATCGCGTTGATGTCATTGTATCAGTTCTTCATGCAGTTCATTCCTTATAGTTCTTAATCGCTTATTTTATAAGTTTTTTTTAGCTGTAATTCGTTTTTGTTTCGTTTTATGTTAGTTATATTATTTTTAATAAACTTTTATGAATTAAATCTTATTTTCAATAACAAATCATAAAATAATTAAGATATGTGGTATTACACGCCCTACAATCAAATTCCAAAGCTTACTTTAATCACAATTTTATAATCACTTTTCTATTCTATTACGGTTTAATTTTTTTTGAACAAAAATATTTAAATCGGATTAATATTTGGTAAATCACAACCGAGTCATTTAAAAAAAAAACTTACAAGTCGTTGAAAGACTTATGCTAACAAATATCAGACACCCTATAAATTTATGTAAGAAATTTAGACGGTGTCTGATATTTGTTAGCATAAGTCTTCCTTCAAATCCACTTCTTCATGAAATAACCAACATCACTCCTTCTGAACAAATACTCTCCTATAAATTCGTCTCGAATCCCGTACACCTAAACCTGATGTATCCCACGTAATAAAAATATTAACCCAAAACGTAAATTCCCCACTAATTCACATGTTTAAAAATATCCGTTAAAAATGCAATGCAAGTTATATTTTCTTTTTTGAGTAGAAAACGTTGGTAGGTATTTGCTGAAATTTGATAACAGTTGAAAATAAATATCTTTAATATGCAATGAATTTATGAATGATTTCTTCATAAATTCATTGCACATTGAAGATATTTATTTTCAACTGTTATCAGATTGCAGCAAATGCCTACTAAAGTTTTCTACGCAAAAAAGGAAATATAACTTGCATTGCATTTTTAACGGATATTTTTAAACATATGAATTACTCGAACCTTAAAATTTATGATAAAAGATGAGAACTTATGTGAGAAGTAAAAAGCTTTCAGGAAAACTCGACCTTTTCTAAAATGATCTTGATAATGGATGCCTGCATTTCTCTAATTAAAAAAAAAATCAGCAGTGACAGCGAAATTTACGTCGGTCAATTCAAGAAGTTCGTTAAGGATTTTGATCAAAATTTGAAAACAGATTCGCAGATTTCAAGAAAATCGTCGGAATCCTCAGCAACATTTACTCTGTGTATCCTGATTGTTGATGGAGCAACAAAACCGCAAATGTTTACCGGAGTAATAAAGCTACTGGACAGATGGAAATGATCGATTTAAAAAAAATAGTATTAAATCAGAAACATACAAAAGTTCCTTCTGAAGAGTTCTGGATAAAATTTATGTGGCGATAATTGCAGTTGCGTAGATAATAAAATAAATAATTATCATAAAAAAACAGTGTTTAATCGTGCATTCATTTATTTACGGTAAATCACGTTTATACAGAATAATAACAATATTCAAAATGTTTAGATAAATATAATGACTGTAAATCACATATAAACAGAATAATACAATTTTACATATATAACATATTTTAAAATCAGTAGCGGAAATTGCAAAATAAAAATTAACCCTAATGGTCGACTCATTAAGAAGTCAATTCCTCATTATGGTATAAATTAAGGTTTAGTAATGGAAATTCCTAATATTTATATTCCATCTTTAATCTGTATATCAGAAATTTACACTACGAAGCCACTCCAACCGTGCATTCAAGCTGCATTTCCCGCCATTGTAGTTTCCCACGACGGTTTGCGGCGTGCTATTCAAGAATGTGTTCTAAAGTTTCGCGAAATAGGAGTTGTGGAGGTGGCAGACAAATGAAACAGATGACTGAGAATGTAGAAAACATTCGTTCATGAATCATTCGTCCAAAAAGTGCTTCCACAGCATTCATATAATAATAATATTTATTGCCCAACAGGAAACAAATTCCCAATTACAAGACAATATACAAGATAACAACAATATAGCGTATTTTAACATTATAAAGAAAATAATAAAAACCCTGATCGCTAGCCAGTTTTTGAATTTTGCTTTATTGTAACAGACAATTTTATAACTTATATTAAAATGTAAACACACACCTCATTGTACAAAATTGATAAATAAAGATATTTATATATATAATAAAAACCTAATTATTTGATTGACATAAAGCAACTATGGATTTTAGTGATTCAAAAAAGATATCACAAGTTGGAGGTAGTTGATTAAAGTTATTACAAATTATGCTGATGGGTGATTTAGTGCCAAAATTTAATCTATTATGATTGATGTTAAATGTAGTCGTATATCCACTGTTGAAAGTAGAAATATGCAAACCAATTAGTTGTAAAAATCGGAGCTGTCGATATGATTATTGAATAGTTTATGTATAAATGAGATACTAGACTTGTAACGACGACACTCAAGAGATTCGACATTAAATTTGTCAAGCAAACGAGAATGATCATATCCTCTCTCAGGATAATGCCCCTCAGTCTTTAGGTGTAGAAATTTAAGAAATCTTCGTTGTACGCTTTCCACAAGATTAATCTGAAGTTGAGATTGTGGATACCAAATTAATGAAGCATATTCCAACTTTGAACGTACATAAACGTTGAATAGAGATTTCAAAGCATTCGGATTCCGCAAGTTCGCAGAATTACGATGGATAAATCCTAATGCTTTAAAGGGACTCTTAACAAGAGATTGAACGTGAGGATTAAATGTAAATTTATCATCAAACCAAACACCAAGATCTTTGAAGACATTGACTTGCTCAATAGAATTGTTACTCACTACATAGTTAAATGTAATTGGTTTAAATTTTTTGGTTTACACTTATTGCTGTTCAGATTAAGTTTATTTGTACTGCACCAATTCGAAATAACATTAAGTTGATTTTGTAAACTTATGCAATCATCTATATTCGTAATTGTTGAAAAAATCTAGAGATCATCAGCATATAAAAGATGTTTGCACTCTAGTAGATTGGAAAGATCGTTAATGAAAAGATTGAATAATAATGGGCCCAGTATGGAGCCTTGAGGGACCCCCGAACTTGGAAAATAAGAATTAGACTTAAAATTAATAATTTTTTTCTTATTTTCCAATCAGTACATACTGATTCACGATATGAAAGATAGGGTGAAATGAGTGAAGTGGAATTATCACAAAAACCAAAGTAATTAAGCCTTTCAAGTAACAATGTATGATCAACTCTGTCAAACGCTTTTGATATGTCAGTATATATTACATTAATCTGCCCGGATGAATCTAATGATCTAGCAATATCATGTGTAATAATGGTCATGTTAGGTACCGTAGAACGTCTCGGAATGAAACCGTGTTGATAATGGGATATGGAGAAGTATGAAAATAAATTTGATCATACAATATTTTCTCAAATATTTTAGCAATATGAGAAAGTATTGCTATTGGTCGATAATTTGCAATATTTCGATGATTAGTCGACGGAAAATTGATGTAATTTTAAATTTATTAGGAAAAATTGATGTTTTTAGAGACAGGTTAAAAATAAGTGCAAGGGAATAGCAGAAAATAGAAGCACAATATTTGAGCAAGAAAGCTGGTAGGTTATCATGACCTGACGAAAATCAGGCTTCTTTAAATGTTTAAGGATCATTTTATCACATACTTCCACAAAAGAAAATGAAGGTATATTGCTGAGGTTCACAGTTGCAGTTGACGCAGATGGTAATATGAAAACAGATTCGAAGTACTTATAAAAGCCGTCTGCAATTGCATCAAAAATGCCATGGAATATTTATTGTATTTACTTTTGTTTAGCGAGTGCGTTTGACAAAATTAAACGGAGAGTGTTGTATTTAAATAATGAAAGAGAAAACTTTCAAAACTTGCTATAGATTTGAACGTCTACTTATTCTAAATTGTACTTGTAATTATAATTCAATTCGTTTTTTGTAATTATTCAATTTGTTCGAATAATATAACCTATATAGGCTGAAAAACCACTGGTTGATAGCCAATTAACAGGTATAAACTCAAATGTATAGAGTTTGTTAATGTTTATTATTTACTTATTTATTTTTCTGTATATATCTGTTATTACAGAATATTATTATTATAACCTATAGCGTACGATTATTTATTTATTAATTTATTTAATAACCCCACAGCCCTAAGGCTAGATTAAGGATTACATAAATTACAAATTTCACAAAATACAAAAATAATAATTCAAAATCATAAATATCCAAAATATCATTACAAATCAATAACATGGCTTATAATTGTAAGTGTTAAACTAAAATTAATATAAAAAGTGAACATTCAATACACACAATAAATCTAAGAACCGTGCAAGATGTTAAGAATATAAGTAAATCATTATACAAAGAGCACATTGCAAATAAAGGCGATTTAAGCAGTAAATTAGATTTGGGAATATCAAGTTGAAAAAATTGTTACAAATTTTAAATAATGTGATAATCAAATAAGCTTTATGGCGATTTTACAGTGAATGTAACCTGAATCTATCGAGAAGATTGTCGTATGTTATGGAATAATCAGGATAGGAACCAGTCTCTTTAAAACTTACTTTTATTGCCAGCATATTTTTTTTTAACAAACAAAAATCAAAGCAAAAACACTTTGGGTTTTTCGATTTCACAATTTTAATGTATGCTATAGTATAGCCAGCTGATATAATTAAATCAGCTACCTGAAGATGATACTGTGTATCAGAACAATTGTAACAGTGTTTGTTCTACAAAACTAAAAAAAACAAAGTTTTATTATTTTACGTATAAATAATAAAACTTAGGCAGAAAGACCGATGGTCGATAGCCGTTTTCTAAGGACAACGTATAACATATTATAAGAATTATATTGTTAATTTATTGTATATAAAATTGTCTGCAGAAATAAAGATGTTATATATATAATAAAACTTTGAGTTTTTTTACCAACAAGTGAATTTTTGATGGGATATCGGAAATTTTTCTTTTCGCAAAAGAGCGAGTTGAATGAGTTTTATGAATAAGACTAAATTTAACTCAAAAAAAGAGACAGTTTACATCAAAATTTATAGAAATATTTTAACAGGTAGTCTTTTCGGCCGCCTTGTAATGTTATTTGAAAAATGGGACAAGGAAAACACAACTGCATTATGTGCCGTTATTAAACCTCTCTCTCCTACTTACATATTTGCTTTTTGAAGTATCGCGTTGATGTCATTGTATCAGTTCTTCATACAATTCATTCCTTATAGTTCTTAATCGCTTATTTTATTAGTTTTTTTTTTAGCTGTAATTCGTTTTTGTTTCGTTTTATGTTAGTTATATTAATTTTAATAAACTTTTGTGAATTATATATTAATTTCAATAAAAAATCATAAAATAATTTAATAAACCACATACCGTTTATTAAACAATATTTTTTTATTTATCTAAATTATATATAAATCAGCAAACATATTTTTAACAACTCAAATAGTTAATATTTATTTTATTTTATTTTTTTTTTATTTTATTGACGGAAAATATCCATTTTACATAATACCTAGTAATACAATCATAGACTTAATATACTAAATATAATATATATATATATATATATATACACATGTCTACAAATAAGGCAAGTTAGACAGAACAACAAACATTTATGTAAATTAAAGACGACGCAAGCAAGTTATCCATACGCTAGATGAATGGTGACTGAACGTTTCATTAAATGTGAAATATTTGTGTGCTTAAGATCAGATACAAACATAGAATACGATTTAGCAAAAAGATCGAAATTATTCTATTGAAATAGAATTGACAATATTGGGTTAAGGAGTTATACTCCTGTAGAGAACCTCACTGTAGACGAAATGATTGGAGGTTTTCGAGGCACATTTTTATTTTCTCAGCTTCAGAACCAAGCAAATATGGCATAAAATTGTATGCCCTTATTGACGCCCAGATGATGAAGCATATTACAATATGTTAAGATATATAAATGAATAAAACACCTGATTTTTTTACAAAATTTATGAACAAAATTAAGTGTTTAATTAATTTATATACCTTAACATCAATTATTTTTCTTTTCCCAAGGCAGGTGGATTCGTAAAAAGGGGTGAATTATTTATAATTAATGATATATATATATATATATATATATATATTATATAATATATATAATAATTAAGGCTGGCATTTTGACTTCGGCGCTAATCGATTAATCGAAGTTCAAAATATTCGATTAATCGACTTATCCGACAATTAATTGAAAATAACCGACTAATAGAAATTAATCGAAACTAATTGATTAATCGAAAATAATCGGTCGGCTGGAATAACCGACTAATCGAAAACGGATAAAATAGTCGACTAAAACAACAAAAAAATGAAAAGATGACAATATTGTAGGACACAATTGCATTTTGTTATTTTGACTTTTAGCAAGCAAATTATATTATTAAAAAAATAGTTATGAGTTGTAATTATATTCTTCTTATACAAATCTTTTCAAATATAAATGTGATTTAGAGAATATTAGCAAAGATTAAATAAATGTAAAACAAATAAAAAAATTATGTTGCTTATTTTTTCATACATTGTTCATATAATGCACGATATTATTAAACATTATTTATGATAAATATTAAAAATTATGGATACATTGATAAATATACCGTCTTACCGAAACGGTTCAAATAATCAACTAATTGAAACGATTAGAATATCCAATTAGTCGAAAGTAATCGGTCGGCTAAAATAACCGTCTAATCGAAAACGGTTAAAATATTCGACTAATCGAAGCGATTAGAATATCCGATTAATCGAAAGTAATCGACTAATCGAAACTAATCGGTTAATCGAAAACGGAGAGAAAATTTTTACAACAAACAATTTAATCGATTAATCGAAATTTTTTTAATCGATTAATCGATTAATTTTGCCAGCCTTAATAATAATTAATATATTATTAATAATAATACATTTTTATTCCACATAAGTAACAGAATAATTTACATTAAATGATTTTGTTATTATTATAAATAAAACATTATCGCTTTGTTCTGGAATTGGCTATCGACGGCCTTCCCCGTCCTAAAGTCATCACATTTAAAGTGTAAATTCAATGAATAATTAAATAATAATAAATTATTAAAACCGTACCAATAAAATGAATAAAATAACATTTTGAATTAAATTCTCACTTAACCCGTGGTGAAACATTTTTTATGTAATAATTACGAAGTATTTTAATTAATACACTTGGCTGTTCGTTTCACTAAAACTTTTATAATTGTGTTCCGACTAGTTTCGACCAACACGTTGTTTGTACTTGTCATTTCATTAGTTCCTTGAAAATGTCGACTGGTCGAAACTAGTCGGGACATAAATATAAAATATAAATAGAAAAGAGTATTCATTTACTTGGTCACAGTTATTTAAATATATTAAATAACAATGATTTGAAAATGAATTAATAAATTATTTAGACATATATGGAAATAATTTATTAATTATTTTCAAATCATTTTTATTTAACAAATATAAAAGTTTAGTGAAACGAAGTGTTTTAATTAAAATACTTCATAATTATTGCATAAAAAATGTTTCACCACGGGATATGTGAGAATTTAATTCAAAATGTTATTTTATTCATTTCATTGGTACGGTTTTAATAATTTATTATTATTAATTAATTATTCATTGAATTTACACTTTAAATGTGATGACTTTAAGACGGGGAAGGCCGTCGATAACAATTTATATTGAATAACTTTAAATTCCCGACTATCGAATATCTTGAAAATGGATTTAAACCATTTGAAATTATTCAATATAAAATGTCTTTTTTAAATTTATTATTTTATAGGTAAATTTTCAATGATTTATTCATATGTATTATTATCAAATACACTACCAATGTTTAAAAATAATTAGAAATATTTATAATATTATAAATAATAATTTAACATTTTACTCGCTCTACATTTACCAGTGCAGTCTCAGTATTTACATTCATAAATCTAAATTTGAAAATAATCTAGTATGTAATAACTCTTTTATACAAGGAGTCTACATAAAATTGCTGTTCCGGCCCACCGTACATCACTACATAGCCATAATCACCACTATATATGTCTCACAAGTTTAATTTCGAGTTTTTGCCCGGCTTTCGACCGTGTTGATCACACTATACTATTAAAAAAGCTTGATAATTTTGGATTTCATGTCAACTTGATTAACTTATTCAAATCTTATTTATTTAACCGCCATCAATCAATGGTTTCTCATCTAAAATGTTTGTTGCTCGTTCGGGGGTACCTCAAGGATCCAATTTGGGCCTATTATTGTTCCTTCTCTTTGACAACAAGAAATTGTGTCAACATTAGAAATTATTTTAAGATCATCGGCAAATAGTAAATGGTTACAATCTAGTAAAGCACTTAGGTCATTAAGTGCTTTACTGGATTGTAACCATGTACTGTATGCCGATGATCTTAAAATATTTTCTAATGTTGACACAGTTTCTTGTTGTCTACATTCCGGCCCACCGTACATCACTACATAATCATAATCACCACTATATATGTCTCACAAGTTTAATTTCGAGTTTTTGCCCGGCGCATTCACCATAACTTTTATACACTTTTTAATAATAATAGCTTTATTACGGTAACCTTTTTACAAGTTTTATAATTATTTAAATATACGTTTATAAATACGTTAACAAGTGTAATTACGGAATATGACAATGTAGAAAGTATATATGTAAACCCAGATGCTTTAATGAGAAGACAAAAATTGTGTTAAGAAAGGATATTTATTACCTTTTAACAACAGTAAGTCAAAATAAAAAAAAAAATACAAAATCCGCTCGGTATTTGAAAAAACTAACCAACTTTTGTTGTTCACTCGATTATATAAATTTAAAAGCAATTAACTTTATCGATTTTTTCAATTATTCAAAATTGTAATTATTTTAAACCGTAAATTTCATTTATATTCACATACAGATACAGGGTGTACCACTAAATAAAATCTGTTAATACAATTTGTACTCTTGATGGGAAACGAATGTTATCATCATATTGGGTGAATGAAAACCCTTATTGTGCTCCAAAATTTTTAAAATTATGGAATATATTTAGCGGTTTCATTAACTCAATAATATATAATTCGTTTAGAAAGGTAAATATTTTGGACTATTCTGTAAGGGAAAAGTTAATTTTAACGTAGACGTTATTTTTTACGAACATAGTCTAAGCAGCTTTTTTAATAAATATATACAGGGTGTCCCATGAGGTAGTGGACAGCTGATATTTCGAAAACGGTTAGTAGTATGAAAATGAAATTTGGTGGCTTTAAACGGTTTAATATGATGTCCCTTTTCATTTCCGTTTCTCCATTTCCGAATAAATTACATCAATTTTAGAATTTCAAATGAGACACCCTGTATATTTATATATTTTTGGAAATGTGATTGAAAGATAAATACAGCAATACCGTAATATTTGGGAGTTTTTATTATAAAATGAGGGAATATTATTGAAGTAATAATTGAAATAGATAATCGTGGTAACAAAAAAAGCGTAAAAAATTGAAAATGCTTCATGTCAAATGTGTGATGTCAAGTTGACAATACATTCTGCTTACGTGTAAGTAATATCTCCCAGTTTTACGTATGACGAGTATGTCGACATGCTGCTTATGTATCTTATCTTATCCGCATTGGATGGAAGCAACTCATTTTCAGTACATTTTACAATAAAACTCCCTAATAATATGGTATTGCTGTATTTTTCTTTCAATCACTTTTCCAAAAATCTATAAATATACAGGGTGTCCCATTTGAAATTCTGAAGTTGATATCATTTTCACAGAAATAGAGAGACGGAAATGAAATTTATATATTCAGAAAAAGGCATCATTTCGAACCATTTAAAGCCACCAAATTTCATTTTCGTACTACTAACCATTTTCAAGATATCGGCTGTCCACTACCTCGTGGGACACCCTGTATATATAAATAATATGAATTAGATTAATAATGTAAACGTAACATTTGACATTTTCCGTACGGAATAGCTCATATTGTTTAACCATTAAAACACATTTTTTTTTAAAATATATATAATTCGTTTTGAAGTGTTAATATTTATTAATTATTGTTATTATTAAAGCGCGGCGCATGCTTAAATTGTGCAAAATTGTTATTTGTTATTATTATTATTGCGATGTTGAAAATGCGCAGTAAGTAATCCACACCCACACCCGCAGAAATACTTCTGTTCATCCGTGATTCAAAATTTTTGGCAGCACAGACAGCGCTAAATTTGTTCGGAGCCAGATTAGAATTCTCGCGCTTTCGGAAATATTTTAAGCATGAAATAAAATAACGAAAAAAGAAAATGGATTAGAACGAAACGGTCGCACGCTAGCAGCCAGGATAAATAAAAGGCGGTCGGTTCGTTTCTAGTAATCTTTAGAAGGTTGAAATTGTAAACATCTTTCAATGACGATACTGTCAATTATTGGAAGTTCATTTTATAACACTAATTGTATATTTGGTTTGAGTATAACGTGAAGTGATGTAACTTGAATAAAAACACTTGGTTAATTCCTTACTTCACAGTTTTTATTTTTTCGTTAGATGTACATTTCGTATGTCGTATCGATGCACACATAGTGTATGAAATGTACATTTAACGAAAAAATAAAAACTGTGAAGTAAGGAATTAACCAAGTGTTTTCATTCAAGTTATAACACTAAAAATCAAGATATTTGGAGAAGCCAAGCTTGACGAAAAGATTATCGCCCGATATCAAGAGAATTCAAAATTTGATTTATTTGTTTAAATTTAATTAAAAACTTCACTGCTTACAATTTAAACAAAACATTCAAATTATTTACTATAGAAAATACAATTTATATTGAATAACTTTCGATTCTCGATTATCGGGTCTGCTGAAAATTTATAAAAATTATTAAAAAAAAAAAACTGACAATGAAATTAAACAATCCAATTTTTTTCCAAATGCAAAAATTACTTACACTGTTAAGTTTTTACAAACATCTATTGAAACAACTACTTCCCGGGCATTGGATTACACAATAGATATTTGTTGTTGCATAGCAGTACTACTGCGAATTGCAACGGTTTGAGTCGAAATTGTTTAATGAAAGGAAACAACAAGTAATAGTTAAAAGGCTATCTGTTTCGGGATTTCATCCCTCATCATTACAGCTCTGCCCTGTAAGCCCTTAGTAGTTAAACAATTTTTAATTAACTTTACATATCGTCTTCAACGAGATCGCGGATGGATGAAAATGATTGCCCTGAAGGACGCACGCATTTAGCGGATTTATCGGTTCCGAACAAAAATAAAAGAAAAAAAAATACAGCATTGTTTTCAATTAAATTAAATAAAATAAAACAAATATGGGCAGAAAGACATCGATCGGGGGTCTTTCTGCCCATCTCAGAAAAAAAAAAAAAAACAGCATTGTTTTCAATTAAATTAAATAAAATAAAACAAAGATGGGCAGAAAGACATCGATCGAGGGTCTTTCTGCCCATCTCAGAAAAAAAAAACAGCATTGTTTTCAATTAAATTAAATAAAATAAAACAAATATGGGCAGAAAGACATCAATGTTTTATTTTATTTAATTTAATTGAAAACAATGCTGTTTTTTTTTTCTTTTCTTTTTGCCCGGACAGACTAACACAATATTTATTCTTCTTAAGTAAATATAAATGTATGTATAAGTTGTCTGAATAAAGATCTTTGTATAGATAAAACAAAGACGATTAACACATTTGCAGTTATTTAAATTAAAATGAAATTAAACAAGGAACATTTCTGGCAATGATCAATGACTATATCCGTATGAATATATATATATATATATATATAGAGGTTTTTTATCAGTATACATATCCCCAATGTATACATGTAAAATACCTAAGTCAAACGCATTGAACCGATTAATGTGTGTATGTTTAGTTGCCTATTTGGCATATGTGTGTTCAGTTGCGTGTTATAGGCAACTAAACACACACACAATAATGCATTTGACTCGTGTATTTTGTAGGTATACGTAGGGGAAATGTATACTGATAAAAAAAGCTCTCTGTATATTTATACTTACTTTTCTATATTTTCGTTTTATAATTTTATAAGTGTATTACAGTTATAAATATATGTTGCCACGTATAGCATTAATTTAATATAAGTATATAAATTTAATCACAAATAACATTGTTTTTTTTTCATTATTCTGTATTTTCGAAATGTATTATAGTTTTCCTTGCGTATTGTAGTTAAATATTTAGTTTGTCTCGCATAGCAATTGTCTTGATTTGTATATTTCACACTGATTTATGTTAGACTATGATATTATTATTATCTAATGTTACCATACTTCATCAATTTTACAAAGTAATATTTAAATTATCCTGTAATTGGCCTTTTGACTGTTGGGTTAAATAAATAAATAAATATTGATCAACTTAAATAGAAAAGAGTATTAATTCACTTGGTCACATTTATTTAAATATATTAAATAAATAAAAAAAATAAATTCTCTTGAAAATGGGCTAATAATCCGAAACTAGTCGAGAATTTAAAGTAATTCAATCTAAACTGTGTTTTATTGGTTGATTTTTAATAATCTATTTATATTTATTTCATAAATAAAAATAATTTGAAAACAATTAATAAACTTTTTTTTCAAAAGTCACAGAGCTAAATGTGAAAATGATTTATTAATTGTTTTCAAATCATTTTTATTTAATATATTGATCAACTTGTTTAGGAAAGCACCCTTACTAAAAATATGTATATATATATAAATAAAAAAACTATTGTTTTTTTTAATTCTTTAATAATTGTAGTCTGACCGAAACTAGTTAGAAAAATAAATAAAAATTGTGAAAAAATAACCAAGTTTTTATTTAAAGAAAAACCTTTATACGGATGTAGTTGTTTCAATACATATGATTTTTCATAGTTATTATATCGTAAGTCTATAAATTTTACAGCAATTGAAAGAGACAAATTAATGCATTCATTATTTTCAAATTCTTTTCTTTTAATTTTATTAAAATTATTGTAAACAGTTGCCTGTAATGGGCTATTGTTCATAGGTCTTTCTGCTGTACTATAAACAGGGTGTCCGTATTTCTATTTAATGTATGGGGATCTCAATTATTCGAAGGCACAGACAATCGGATAAATTGTGGCAAGTTTACTTATTTCAATGCTTATTATTAATCCACCTGCGTTCTATTAGTCGCCACTCTGGCGTACTTTTCTCGTTGTTGTAATATTCGCGATCCATACCTCATTGAATGAGAGTGCGATCTATTAATATTTTGGAATTGAGATCTGTTGGTATGTATCATATGTGGTATTAGAAAAAACAGAGGATTTTAATCTGATAAAAAAAAACAATATGACGCCCATAAGATATAAGAAATTTGATGATGGTCCAGAAGAAACGAAACATGCTATTAGTAAAATTAGTACGCCATCGATTAGATCATAAAAAAGTGCTATAAGAATGCCTTTATTGTATTGAAATATTGCTTCAAATAATGAAGATATAAATGAAAAAAGAAAATCGCATTTTTCAGTTTTTTTTTTCATTTTTCTTGAAAACAAAGAAACTTAGCCCAGTTTTCTCAACGGGATATTAATAAGCATGAAATTCTGCAAAAGTGCCGAATTTAAACCTACCCTCTATCTCTTATAATAAGCGAGATCCCCATGGTGAGACTCGAATTTGAAACACCCTGTATACAAAGATCTTCTTAATTTTTTGACAGTGTATCTATACGGTCGAGCCATTTTAATCTGTTATCCACACGAATTCCCAAAACCGTCACCCATTCTGCTATGTTATCTCTTGCATGTGGCGATATTATTATATTTTGTGTTTTAGAATCGTTCAATTTTAATTTATGAACATGAAACCATTTTGTGATTTTTTCTTTCGCATGTTCCGAACAGTCACATTTTTATAATTACACATAAAAGAGGTATCATCAGCAAAAAGGGTAACATTTATTGGATCCATATAAGTTGGAATCATTAATATAGATGATGAAAATAATCGGGCCTAATACCGATCCCTGTGGAACACCATGGGAAATGTATTGTATTATACCTATTGTATATTTTAATATAAACACTCGGTTTGTTTCACTGTTGTTTTATATTTTCTCCGAGTAAAGACAGGCTGAAAGACCACAGATCGATAACCAATTGATGAAAAGAATCGGGTCTAATACCGATCCCCGTGGAACACCATGGGAAATGCATTATAATACAATACATTTCCCTAATGTCTATTTTAATTTAAACACTCGGTTTGTTTCACTGTTTTTTTTTTTATATTTTCTCCGAGTAGTTTCGACCTTTAGTCATCTTCAAGGAAATATGTACAAGAATTTACAAAACACAAAATTATATACAAATACTAATAAATGATCAGGTAATGAGGGCGGACGATATGGGGGAATTCCAAATCTCTTCCATGTTGTTAATGATGGGTTGCCGCTTTTTAGCACATTCTAGTCCCTCACGAGAAGGTTTAAATGCGATCCCTTGTGCGTTTTGATTGTGTTTAATTCATCTTCAAAATCTATTGTATTTAAGGGTTTATTAATTAGTCTGTGTAAAAGGGAGTGAAAAGTATTAAGTTTAATTAGTGTATTAAATAAAAATGATTTGAAAATAATTAATAAATTAGCTCCATGACTTCTGACTTACGTTACGTAAGTACGTTAAACAAATGCACATTAACCTCTTTTAACGTGCCTACGTAACGTAAGTCAAAAGTCACGGAGCTAAATGTGGAAATAAGTTATTAATTATTTCCAAATCATTTTTATTTAATATAAATTAAATAAAAAGAATTTGAAAATAATTAATTAATAAATTATTTTCCCTTTAGCTACTCTGACAATTTGACTTATCTACATAAGTATTTATTTAATATATTTAAATAACTGTGACCAAGTGAATAAATACTCTTTTATATTTATGTTGCCTGTACTGGCTGGTTTACGATATATTTTAAATAAAATGTGAAGATGATTCACACGATTCACGTACGATAATATATTGTTATTTGCTTCTGTAATTGTTAAATTAAGAAAATTTAGACGGCTGTTAACTTCTTTTTCGATTGTAAATTGTAAGTTTTTATTTTCAAGTGTGTGAATGATTCTAGTTGTCCATTTACACAATATATCATCCACATACCTCGCCCCAAACTAACAAACATTTTTACTGTCTGTTTTATCTAAAAGGTTAATTTAAAATAATCCATATACAGAGAGCTTTTTTTATCAGTATACATTTCCCCTATGTATACATGCAAAATACCCAAGTCAACGCATTGATGAATGTGTGTTTAGTTGCCTATAATACGCAAACCGAACGATCGATTCCATCAACTAGGATAATTCAAAAAACAATTAAACAATTTTCTTTTTATGGCAATGCCGAAATGCACAATGTGGAAGGTATACAGTCCGCCTAATGTATACTGATAAAAAAACCTCTCTGTATAAGGTTTTCCAATATGGATATGATTTTGAAGTGACGTTTCAGCCATTTGTAATATGTCATGATCTGTCATTTATTTTTCGTTGTATTCAGTAGTGTTTACAATTTTATCACGGAGAAATATACACAAGAACAACGTTTACAAATTATTCAGTTCTATTATAAAAATAATCGTTCTCCAATTGCAACTTTTCTTGCGCTTTTGCCATTTTATGGTCGTAATAATCGTCCAAGTGTGCTCGCTATTCGTCGAATTGTTAAAAATTGTGTACGTAGATTTTCTTTACATAATGTTAAAGTGCCAATAAGACAAAGAACCGCTCGAAGTAATGCAAATATTGCTGCCGTTCAGTTAAGTGTTGCTAAAGACCACAATTTGTCGATTCCAAGACGTTCTCAACAATTGGGACTGTCTCAAACCACAATCTAAAAAAAAAGGATTTGGGTTTGCATCCGTATAAAATTGTTCTCACTCAAGAACTGAAGCCATTGGACCACCGTAAACGTCGTGAATTTGCTGATTTTGCCTTGGAACAACTTGAAAACGATAACGACTTTTTTAAGAAAATCATCTTCTCCGATGAGGCTCACTTTCATCTGAGTGGTGCGGTAAATAAACAAAACTGTCGATTCTGGTGCGAAGAAAATCTACAAATTATTCAAGAAAAAACATTACATTCACCTAAATTGACAGTTTGGTGTGGTGGAATCATCGGTCCGTACTTCTTTCGAAATGAAGATGGTAACACCGTTACTGTCAATGGAGAGCGGTACAGATCGATGATAACCAACTTTTTATGGTCGAAATTGGAAGAAGTTGATCTTGACAACATTTGGTTCCAACAAGACGGAGCTACATGCCACACAGAAAATGCAACAATTGAATTATTGCGAGAAAAGTTTGGAGATTCGATTATTTCAAGAAATTGTGATTTTGAATGGCTTCCAAGAAGTTGTGATTTAACACCATTAGACTATTTATTGTGGGGTTATTTGAAGTCATTGGTCTTTCGAAATAAACCAGACTCCCTTCAAGCTTTACAAGTCAATATTGAACGTGCTATTCATGACATACGACTTGATTTAGTGGAAAAAGTGCTCGAAAATTGGGTTCATCGAATTCGTTCCTGCAGAAGAAGTCGTGGAGGCCATTTGAATGACGTTTTATTTAGAACTTAATTGTATCGATTGTACTTCACATTAAATAAAAAAAACATTTGAATTTCCTTAACAATAAGTGTGTGAAATATGAAAACACCTTGTACACTTTTCTTCACTTATTTATTTATTAACAGATGTACATTTCGATCATTATCAATGTTTTACAAACAATAATCGTAAAAACTAAAAGGGTAATAATATAACGGTGTGCGGATTACAAACAGGTAGGTAGTGACAGCTAACAAATGCGCAAGAGGATTATCTATATTAATGAAAAAATGGAAATGCCGACAATTAAACAGATGTATTGAGGAAAACCGACAAACAATTATATTAATTCTAGCAATGGATTATCAAGAGGTCTTAAGTCAAAATTTAGGAGATTATCTTTATGTAATTTCATACAGGTTTAATTGATAACTATTGGAGTATTTTAATAATTTGGCGTTTAAGGAAAATTTATGTCCAGTTTCGATGGAGTGGTATGCTATTGCTGACTTGTCTGGGTTATTGTATCTAATGTGAGATGTGTGTTCTTTGAACCTTGTAAAAACATTCCTTCTTGTTTGACCGATATAAATTATTGTGCAGTTACTACATTTGATGGAATATACACCCGATTTTTTAAGTTCGTCTACTGCATCAAATGTAGTACAAAGTGTTTTCATATTTCTTTAAAATCTTCACGAAACTCACATTTAATTAAAGTGAATAAGTATGTGTGTTTTTTTAAAAGAAATCATATCACTCTTATTGGAAAACCCTTTATATGTCTGATAATAATGTAATAAAGAGGACGAAGGCGATTCCATTGGTAATCCTTCTGTTTGCGTATAAAAATAGTTGTTACATTCAAAATAACATTGATCAATACAAATATTTATTACTTTTTTGAGTTTTAAAAAATTGCTTTTCCAAAGCAAAATCCCAGTTTTTGCTTTGGAAAAGAATTAAAATTTATATTATAAAAAGAAAAAAACAATTTTTTAAAACTCAAAAAAGTAATAAAAATATTAATCAATGTTATTTTTTTTAAAGCAAAAACTGGGATTTTGCTTTGGAAAAGAATTAAAATTTATATTAGAAAAAGAAAAAAAACTCAATATATTGGAATTAATAATGGAAAAAGGGATTGATCGAAATTTATTGATCATTGCCAGAAAATTTTCCTTGTTTAATTTAATTGTAATTTAAATAACTGCAAATGTGTGAATCATCTTTCTTTCATTTTATTTAATTCAATATATTGTATTGAAAAATATAGAGGGAGGTTTTTTTATCAGTATACATTAGGGGAAGTGTATACCTGCAAAACTGCGAGGCAAACGCATTGATCCGATTAATGTGTGTATGTTTAGTTGATTATTTGGCATATGTGTGTTCAGTTACGTGTTATAGGCAACCAAACACGCATACATCAATGCGTTTGACTCGCCTATATTGCAGGTATACATAGGGGAAATGTATACCGATAAAAAAAGCTCTCTGTATAATCCCTCTGCTTTAATCTAGTCAAAAATGTGAAAATAATTTATTAATTATTTTCAAATCATTTTTATTTAATATATTAATCTAGCTTTTTCAAACAACTGAGACTAATATTCCATTGCTGTATACAAAGTGGTGATATTTTCATTTTTCGATTAATGCAAACATTTTTTAAGTGTGTTTATATAACCAATTAAAAAGTGTTTTCATTAATGGAACAACGATGTTTAAGAAAGTAGAAGCCTTAACAATTAGTAAATCTTTATTTTTATCTAAGTTTGAATTGTGTTTTACGTGATTCCATGTTTTACTTTATGAAACTAGCGTTTATGCATGGCAAATGAAGAGAATATCCGGCTTTTATGATTTCCAGTTGCGAGTAAATGCAAACGAGGCAACAAAAAAATATCTGTAATGTTTTGGGTCAAGAATAGCCCCGATTTTCTGACGCTACTGTTGGCTATTCTGTGCGGAAAATGTTAAGTTTAACATGTACGTTAGATTTTATCATCACAGTCTAAGTAGCTGTTTAATTAATATATGTTAAGTTTAACATGTACGTTAGTTTTTATCATCACAATCTAAGTAGCTGTTTAATTAATATGTGTTAAGTTTAACATGTACGTTAGTTTTTATCATCACAGTCTGTTTAATTAATATATGTATTCATAGAATATGAAGTTAATTAATAACGTATAAATTAGGCAAAAGGTGGCGCTTGCGTTGTCTTTAATTTATTAAGAATATCGTATAAGTTAAGCTTAACATTTTCTGTGCATAATAGCATCGAATGCCAGCGTTTGTTTAAGAAATTTCGCGAGGGAATTTTTTTGTCGAATGACGAGAGTGGCCGAGGTCAGCAAAGCTGAACATTGGGATTTAAACTTTTAAAGAAAATAAATACGACGAGTAAATTCATTTCATAAGACAATGGACGATATTAGCGATCAAAACCTTTTTGACACAGCAACTGACAAGGACAGACGCCTACAAAATCGATAGCCAATTGGCAGAAGAATTTATTTTTATGTTAGTTATTTATTGTATTTATCCATTATTATTACTTTGTTAAAAATAATCTGCCAATAAAGATTTATATTATATATATATATATATATATATATATAAATACGAAATTTTTATACCAGGACAGACAAAAATTTGTATTGTATTGTATAAACCTACTTGTTCACAATATTTGTGATTATAAAGGGATTGTAATTATTTGTTGTTTCCTTTCATTAAATAATTTCGACTGAAACCGTTGCAATTCGCAGTTGTACTGCTATGCAACAAACAAATATCTATTGTGTAATCCAATGCCCGGCGGGGTAATTGCTCTGGAAGTAGTTGTTTCAATGGATGTTTATCAAAAACGTATAGGGTGAGTAATTTTTGCAGTTGGATTGATCGAATTTTATTGATCACTGCCAGATATTTTACTTGTTTAATTTCATTGGAAAATAAAGCCATTTATTATTATTTTTTTAAACTGGTCACCCTCTGATCTTATTTATTTAATCGCATCTAAACTATACATTATGGTAATCTTTTTTATGTTGGTTGTGGAGACATTAATTATTTAAATAGATTTTTATTTAAATATACATTATGGTGTTTATAATGTAACTGTATATAATATATTAATATAATTATAATAAAACACTCTTTTTTAACTTTGTTTGTATAACAAAATTCTGTTATACAAACAAAGTTAAAAAAGTATTTTATTATAATCTTACACAATGTATAACGAAGTAGAAGCCTCAGTGATCAGTAATTTTATTAATATAATATACAATTACCTCTGATCTGATGGGGAGGGAGTGCCAATAATACGACTATCCGTCTATTCGAGCCAGGAAGTAAGACAATTTAGTGTCCTGAGTAGGTGTGATGAACAGAGAACGTTCTGCATTTCACCGCAAAAAATCTTACTGTCTTTCGACAGGCGGGAATTATATTTAAACACTACATATCACCCCAATTATAATCACAACTAGTTTGATAGTGTGATCAGTAGATCATATTATTATATGTTATTATTATTACTATACTAAATGTTTGGCAAAATATATGTAATTGTTTCTCTAGATAGAAAATAATATAATTATAAAGAAAGGCTGAAAGACCGCAGATCGATAACCAATTGATGAAAAGAATCGGGCCTAATACCGATCCCTGTGGAACACCATGGGAAATGTATTGTATTATACCTATTGTATATTTTAATTTAAACACTCGGTTTGTTTCACTGTTGGTTTATATTTTCTCCGAGTAAAGACAGGCTGAAAGACCACAGATCGATAACCAATTGATGAAAAGAATCGGGCCTAATACTGATCCCTGTGGAACACCATGGGAAATGTATTGTATTATACCTATTGTATATTTTAATTTAAACACTCGGTTTGTTTCACTGTTGAAGATCACAGATCGATAACCAATTGATGAAAAGAATCGGGCCTAATACCGATCCCTGTGGAACACCATGGGAAATGTATTGTATTATACCTATTGTATATTTTAATTTAAACACTCGGTTTGTTTCACTGTTGATTTATATTTTCTTCGAGTAAAGACAGGCTGAAAGACCACGGATCAATAACCAATTGGCAGATTATTTAGTATAAAATTCAATGTATATAATATATTCATATACAGGGAGCTTTTTTTATCAGTATACATTTCCCCTATGTATACCTGCGAAATACGCGAGTCAAATGCATTAATGTGTGTGTGTTTAGTTGCCTATAAAACGCAATTGAACAATTAAATATATACACATTAATCGGTTCAATGCGTTTGACTCGCGTTTTTTTGGAGGTACACACTTCTCCTAATGTATACTAATAAAAAAAACCTCTCTGTATATGAATGCTTTTATAGGCGATCTGTCAATAAAGATTCTCTGTATGTAATTGTCCCAATAAATATATTTTTATACAGGTGTGAAATTTTTGATTAATATTATACTTTTTATTGGCAGAAAGACCTATGGCCGATTTTTTGATGTATTCATTAACCATCATTGTAAATATATATAACAATCTTTATTAACAATTAAGTTTACAATAAGGTAACAAACATTGATTATGTATATCACACAAAAATTAATTAATTGTTAAATGGCTATCGACCAGAAGTCTTTCTGCCCATTGTAAATATTAAATATAAACAACTTCAGAAATAAAGATTTATATATATATATATATATATATATATATACTTTTTATTACTTAATAATCATTTTTTGATTACTGAGGCACTTAATTTTTGAAAATCCATAATTAATTTTTATTTCAAACAAATTTGTTTATGATTATAAACTTTTTATTAATTTCAAATTTTAAATTCTTCGCCTGAAGAAGCTACAGAGTATCGAAACAATTTGATTGAAATTAATAAAAATTTTAAAACCATAAACTAATTTATTTTATTAAAAGCTAATAAAAAGTAATATTTTTTAGTTGATTGTTGGGTTTTTTATTTGTACTCAAATAAATCTGTTTTTTTTTTGTTCGTTCATTGAATTTTTTATTATTATTAACTAACAATCGAGAGAGAAAAAAACACTCTACCCGAATTTTTATGTGTGGCTTATTAACTAACATTATCTTAGATTTTGAGCATTTTTGATGGAAGTTAAAGTAATCAAAGTAAGCATTAATTAAACATTTTTAAAGCTCCAGATGTCATTAAGCATTATTGCATTATTATTTTTTTCGAGTAAAACCTTCTAAAGATTATCCAAAAAACTGATTCAATCACACAATTTTTATTGTTGAACAATTTAGATGCGAAGCTCAGCGTAACCCGAACACTAGCGCGCATGCGCCGATCGAATGAAGTCCGAGCATGCGATCCATTTGATTTTCGAAAATTTTGATGAGAAAATGATCCGAAAAGCGTTAAAATTCATGTGATCTAACCTGTTTGCTGACTGGTGACCTGTCTGGTGACATGCTGTTCAGTCCTGACCCTCTGCTGGGTCGTCTGCTGAGACATTTGCTGAGACATCTGACTCGTCTGCTGAGTCTGCGAGATTTGCTGCTGTTGCTGCTGGCGGTTCATCTTGTTCACCACACGTAGTAGAAAAGAAACGAACTCACAAGTTTCGATGCGCGGGTAATTATTTTAACAAAAAACGCGCGGCAGAGGAGGGAATAATTCAACCAGAAAAAAAATTATACAATAGCACAAACACAAAAAAAGAGCGATGCAGGGGGAAAAAGAGTCGTTACGTAACACACTTAAACGCGATTTATTAATTAGTTAAAATTTAATAAAAAAAGTCTGTTTAACTTTATTATTTTTTTTATTAAATATATATTTAAATTCACGACGCTTTCTTTTTTATATTATACTTTATTCAATTATTTTCGTAATTGCCTACCACGGCTTTCAGTTAGCAGAAGTCAAGTCATCATCCCCGAAAATGATGATTTCAAAAAAAAAATTGTACCAAGACGTCGGTCGTTTGCGAATTGCGAGCGAAGAATGAGCTCTCTTGCTGAGTTTTTGGCCGGGTACCGGGGAAGGGGTCGAACCGAGGATCGCCGAGTGCGCTATTTTTGGGCGCTACTTTTCTCCTCTGGTATCATGTGGCATACCCACTGCCGCTGGTGCTCTAAGCGCGCCCGCTTTTTTTTTGACTCATACCTTCTATTACTCAAGTTTCACGTTTTTGGACATACGCGATGCGTGCGTTTATCATTTTAGAAATAAAAATGATGCACCCGTGAAGTTTCACACCTTTATTTATTTCGAGACTATTTCACAATCATTTTTTTTTTATTCCAGCAGCCTACCTAAGTAAGGATTTATGTTGCAGATCAACGAAACTTCTAAGAAATTACGATTCAACTGAATGTAATAGTGTTTCAGTTTCTATAATTAACAACTAATATCATTTTAGAGAAAAATATGTTTGGTAATTTGAAACGGTTCAAATTGAATGTAATAGTGTTTCAGTTTCTATAATTAACAACTAATATCATTTTTGAGAAAAATATGTTCGGTAATTTGAAACGGTTCAAATTGTGGAGAAGAAACGTCAAAATTTTTTTACTTATGATTTAAATAATCTTAAAATATAAACACCCATTTTTGACTACAACTAACCGGAGTATGGGGATGCGTCTTTTTTACCGAATTTATAATTCAGAAAAAGTAAAAGAATCGATTTAAATAGCAGCAGCAGCTGTGCATTATGTAATTTAATGCCCGGCGGGGTATTTGCCCAGGAAGCAGTTGTTTTAATGGGCATTTATTTAGTGTACTTATGTAACGTAAGTCAAAAGTCACAGAGCTAAATGTGGAAATAATTTATTTTTTTTTTTCAAATAATTTTTATTTAATGTTTTATCTTTTTTCTAATGGTCAATCGCTGTTATTTTAAGGAATATTTCTAGTCAGATTTCTTAAAAAAAGGATTTTTTTCTGTATGTATATTTATATTTGTATTTACATTCTTTTTTGTCTTATTATTATTATATATTCTTGTTGGTATTATCCTGTAATTAAGCTTCAGTTTTCTGTTGGGTAATAAATTTATTATTATTATATGAATTCATTGTGGATAAAATAAAATTCGCAAATCCGTAAATCTTTTTATAATGAAGGAAAATCTAACAATCACAAAACATTTTAAAATAGATATAAGAGCGGAAATATCCGTTTTGGATCTGAGTTAAAAAGGTGTTTTTTTTATGTCTGTATGCCTGACTGTGCACTCTTTACAGGTAAAACGCTTTAACCGACCAGTTTCATATTGCATATTAGAGAACTAAACTATATTCCGTAGAGTCCACTGACTTCTGATTATAAACTTCCAACCTTACGTCTTAGTTTAATATATATTTTTTTAATTTTAAAATATTTAAATTGGATTTGATATCACAAATCTCTGTGTTGTAACGCACTCGGCTAGAAATCGAGGGACATGGGTTCACATCCCATCAGAGATGTTTCAATTCAATTTATATTTTATTAAATTTAAATTATATCTCAATGTTATACATTGTTTACAATTCATAGATCTAAATATAAATTAAAAATAATTAATATTTTCTTTAAAACTGGGGATGATATTTCAGATCAGTATGTTAACAAAAGCATCTCGTGACGCATAATTATAAGATCATTATGTTTTCTGGACTATGGTGCAACCCCTTAAAATTTTCACTAAGCTTAATCATGCAAGACTAAAAGACGGAGATATTATATAGGGAAGTATATATATACATAATATATAAGACTTTTAGCTTAACGTCAATAGCAATTTTTAAATGAAGAAAATACTGTAATATATTATATTTTATCCTATGCATAAATACCTTAATTAAAGCTATATATACATAAATATTTACCGAGTGTTTCAAATTCGAGTCTCGTCATGTAGATAAGAGATAGATGGTAGGTTTGAAGTTGGCACTTTTGAAGAATTTTATGCTGATTATATGCCGTTGAGAAAATTGGGTCAGGTTTCATAGAAACTGAAAACTGTGATTTCCTCTTTTTGTTTATATTAACAAATTCCTGTCCGTTATTCTAGCATCTTTAAAACGTTGTATTAGCAGGTGTTAATAATGCAAATTATTATAAATGGAACCGTTATTCTGATTTTGCTTCAGTAAGCATATTTTTAAAATCGGAGATATTTGCAATAGGTTTTATTACAAAGTACTAAAACATAGTATTTGTTTTGTGCATTTTTAAAATTATTATTTACTAAATGTGCACAGTACGAGTAAGCATATCTCTTATACCATATGTCGTACATATTTTTTTTGTAGGATAAGCTTTCAATATTATAATCGACTACAAAAAATACACAATTTAGCAGTAAAATATTTCAGTTTTTAAGTGTTTAATAAGCTACATCCAATGAAAGATGATGGGGAGAGTGAAAGGAGGATTAACAGGAAAAGTATTAACGAGAAGGGTGGGGGGAATAATGAGAAAGATTAACGACTTAGAAGGATTCAGAAAGGGTGAAGAGAGAGTGGTGTAAAAAAGAAGGGGGGGGGGAGTAACAAGCTAAGTCTAATGAAAATGAGAGGAAAGAATGAAATGGAGGGTAACAGGAAAAAATATTAACAATAAAGATGAGAGGAATAATGGGGAACTATTATTGTAACTATTCATTGTATCATGTATGTATGTTACTGTATTTAATGGCCTCCGTTAAATAAATAAATAAATAAAAAGATTAATCACTTACAAGGACTATGAAGGTGTGAAGAGTGAGGGGAGTGAAAAAGAGGAGGGAGAGTAACAAGCGCTAAGTTTAATAAAAGAGGAGGGGGAAAATCAAAAGGAGGATAATAAGAAAAAAATATTAATGAGAAGAATGGGGCATATTGATCACTTAAGACTCAGAGAGGGTGAAGAGTAAGGAGAGTGAAAAAAGTATGGGGGGGATCATAAGTTACATCGAATGAAAGATTTTGTTTTCACAGAAAATAAATATTAACTAGAAGGGTGGGGGAATAACGGGGAAGGCTAATCACTTCCGTTCTTCTAAAATGAATTGCAAGACGAGTGAAAAAGGGGGACGGGGGTATAGTAAGCTAAGCCTAATGAAAGCCGAGTTGTATGAAAAAAGGGGGAGGGTGATAACAAGCTAATCCTAATGAAAGATAAAGAGGAGTAACAGGAACAAAAAAAAAATAATAAGAAAAATGAGGGGAATAACAGCGAAAGTTAATCACTCAATCATTCACGAGGACTAGAGTGAAGTGTGAGGGGAGTGAAAAAAAAAAAGAGAAGAGAAGGGAGGAGAATTAAGGAACCTAATGATAAATTATATTTTTTTGAACAGATACACTTGGCTGTAAGGTTTCTTAAAAAATAGGGTTCGCTATAAAGATTTTTCTAAACCGACAGAGTTGGCTGTGAAGATCGTTTTAGACAGACATAGTTGGCTTCGGTAATTTCT
Source organism: Philonthus spinipes (assembly GCA_963082785.1). Classification (NCBI taxonomy): domain Eukaryota; kingdom Metazoa; phylum Arthropoda; class Insecta; order Coleoptera; family Staphylinidae; genus Philonthus; species Philonthus spinipes. The sequence goes on from OY720311.1 coordinate 13,202,792, forward strand.
TAACAAATAGAGTAGTTGGCTGTGGATATTTTGTTGAAAAATAGAGTTCAATGTGGATTTTTCTTAACAGATAGAGTTGGGTGTGAGGATTTTTTTTCAAAACAGATAGAGTTGGCTGTGGGAATGTCTTAACAAATATTATATTTTTTATATAATTCGCGTTGGCTGTTTTTTTAGACAGATAAAATTGTCTGTGAAGGGGGTGGCAAACCAAACCTAATGATAGATCACGGGGAATAAAACAGGAGATAACAGGAAAAATTAACGAGAAGGATAATAATGTAGAAAACGAAACTCACACTTCAGTCCCGTTTTTTTTTTTCAGCCAGGTTTCTTACCTTACAATGACTTGATAAGATTTCTCCACATCCTTCTTAAATATTTTTAAACTGGAGGCGTTTGACGGCACTTGACGTTTTATTTGTTATTAAAATAATTATTTAATTAAATAATTAAAACACTAATTATGACGTAGATTCTAACAAATTTGTTTGATTAAGCTGTGTGCCATTTTATTAAGGAATATTAGAGTTATATTCTACCAAAATCTGATATCCATTGTGTTGCAGGATATGAAGTTATGAACGGAGTCCATCGAAAAATCTTTGTTTAAACCAAACACGAATGTGAAATTCTAAAGAACCCAACGTACTCGTTGCTCATTCTGATTACTACTTGTTCAGATCATTGAAGAAATGTTGAAGAAGTGCGAAAATTAATCGATGATTTGACTACTGCTAAACCAACATCGTTCTTTCGAGGCAGTTTGGTCATGTTTTGAGAAATATAGGCAAAAGCTGTAGAAAATAATAGAAATTATTTTGATCATATATATTGTAACATTTATTTTTAATAAATACCTTTTTAAGTGAAAAAATAATCTGAATACGTGCAAGAACCTAATATATTCGCTATATTTCAATGCAGTGAATTATCTACTAATTTTGTTAATAGCATATTTTGTTTCATTTGGACCGTCATCAACTTTCAGATTAAAATCCTCTATATTTTTTGATTACTATTATACTACATTGTATATATTTATTGTAATTAGTTATGGTTTATTATCACTGAAGAAGTACTCGTTTGTAGTAACTAAGGTGGATGTCATTCTGTTATTGTTTGTCAAAATTTAATACAAAATATTTTTTTCTCAACGGAAAATTAATCATCTTAAAAGTGCCAAATTCAAACCTACCTTTAATCTCATCCCCGTGGAAAGACTCAAAATTGAAACCAATATATATATATATATATATAAGGTGTACAGAAAATGAGTGAAAAGCTTTAGGTAGCGTGACTCTGACTAATTTTTAGATAAAAATATTAACGAAAATAAGTCACACGGTCCTTCCTTAAGCCTTACGGACCACTTAAAAGAACTATACATTTGGCAACGCTGGATCAAACAAGTGTGCATTTATCCTGTTTATAACTGCTACATCATCCGCTGGAGGTGTTGCATACACCTTTTCTTTTACAAACGAGCATGCGTCGTTGCCAGATCTATTTTCATTAAAAGAATGCTGAATGATGAAGTTATATTGTAATTGTAAAATTGTAAAAATTGTAAAAATATCCGATTTATTAATCATTTACATCAATGGAATTATACACGTGTCTAATTGATTGTTAAAGCTATTGATTTTTTACAAAATATTTAAAAAACAATACTAATTTTAGTCACATATTTAAAATTCCGAAGACCCCGTGAGCCTCAATGAAGAACAATACAACATTTTTTTATTTGGATTTTCTATTAAAAATTAATTAAAGAATTGAGTTTTCACTCATTTTCTGTACACCTTGTATATATATATATATATATACATATATATATAAATTATTTTCGCATAATAAATGTTTTAATTTTCATATACACCGATAACAAAACGGAAAATTTACTTTTTTTGTTTGCTATTGTTCTATTCCAATTGAATTCCTCGAATTAATTTTCCAATATACAATTTTGAATGTATTTAATTACCATTCCTTATATTTTTCATATATTGCATTTATTAAAATAATGTTCCTCTGCCTCGCGGTGTTTGTGTGGTTTTTATTAAATTTTATTTGTAACGCATTACTTGACGCATTTTAATAATTCTATACGCATACTTCGTACTTCTATATTTCACATTTTTTTTACAAAACCCACAGATTAATCATACAATCCTGATTATTTCGTGTTGAATGTACTCATCAAACAAATAAAATATTTCATATTTTCGGTATAAGTAAACTTTATTTAAATAAAATTTAAAAAATTGGTAAAAATATTACAATATGTTATATAAATTAATAAAGATTAATCGTTGTTTTTTTTTTAGTTGAATTAAATCACTTTCCCATTAAATTAATACAGTAAGTATTTACAAATTACGTTGATTAATAATGCTGTTTTATTTTATTGTTGTTGGTGGTGTGTTGTATTATAACTCGTACTGTTCGAGTCTGTATCGTAAACCGTTTGACTTACCCGTGTATACCGTAAACGTTTTTTCCGGCGACCGGGGCCGTTCGTAGGGCTCGGGGGACGCCATCTTCTGTCCGATGCTAAGTTGCCGGTACGTACCGTACATGTGTGAAGGCACTCCTGAAATTAATTGAAATATATAATTAACACAAAAACAAAACAAATTGGTGAAATATTTATCAATCGAATTCAATTGCGACGAGTTCCTTTCGTTTTTCTTCATGTAGTTTATGTATTAATTTTTTTATATCGATCAATGTGTAAACTTAATTCTTAATGTAGTTTAAGAATTAAACTTAAACTACATTAAGCACTAAACTTAAGAATTAAACTTAAACTACGTCAAGAATTAAGTTTAAGAATTAAACTTAAACTACATTAAGTATTAAGTTTACACAAATTAAATAAAAATGAATAATAAATTATATTATAATTAATTACATTATAATTTATTAATAATTTTCAAATTATTTTTACTTGATTTATTTAAATAACCGTGACCAAGTCTATCAATAATATTTTCTATTTAAGTTTACACATTGATCGAAGTAAAATGATCAATATGTGAACTATATAAAGAAAAACGAAAGGAACTCTTCGCAAGTGAATTCGATTGATAAATATTTCACCAGGTAAAAACAATTTCTTTTTAAAGAATTTAGCCGCAAATAGCAGAGTTTGAATTCCCAACATAGTAAACATAATTGGTGATGGTATGGATTTTATTATGGATTTTTTATACACAACGATAAACAAATAAATGGTGAGTGTATTTTCTTATTGATTTTTTTTTAAATTTTATTTTAAAGAAGTATTATATTTCAAACAAACTGTATTATAAGTTTACAAATAAATATAAATTATAAAAATTAAAAGCCATAACACGTGATAACATTCCATATCAGATTTTCCGGCAACTTCCCTCCTGCATGAGGGAATATTTTCTAGACGTATTTAGTCTTATATGGATTAGGTTGTCGACCCCGATCAGTGGAAGGGAGCCACAATTACCTCTTCTAAAGTCACCTAACGAATATCAATAGCTACCGATCCACCTCATTAATTGGCTGCTTGGGGAATATATTGGAGAGCATGGTCAAAAATCGCCTTGTGTGGATGCTAGAAAAAAAAGGTCTTCTAGCGAAATACCAGGCTGGATTTAGAAAATTCCATAGAACGACGGCAGAAAGACCTCCGGTCGATAGCCCAGGACAGACAAACCTTTATTTTAGTATATATACTCTATGTTTGTAAAAATGTAATTGTCTGAATAAATATATTTGTATAGCACAATCGACCAATTAGTTCACTTAGAGAACTCCATCCAGGATGCCTTCCCAGTGAGGAAACATCTCGTAGCGGTGTTGTCCGATCTAGAGAAGGTGTATGACTAAGGGATAAGGGACTAAGGGGCCGTTTGTTCCTTTTTTTAAAATCAGGTCGATCGTTTAGAGTCAAAATTTGGGAAACCGAATCCGCACTTTTTTTTTGTTGGAGAACGGTATACCCCAAGGTTCAAACATGTGTGTAACCCTATTCGCAATCGCGGTGAACGAAATAGCAAAATACGTTAAATCCGCAGTCAAAAATTCCTGTATGTCGATGACTTGGTAGTATGTATGGCGGGTGATACCATCCCTACCATTACTCGCAAACTACATGCTGTCATCGACGGAGTTATCACTAGCAACGCGGAGTCTAGAGGTTTTCGTTTCTCAGAGGGTTTCACCCCCGTTTATTGGGTAGGCTTCCACTCAACACTTGACTCGAAGGAGTCCGTAATGGGATTTCCCTTTCTACAATCCAAAAAAAAAAAAGTGAAAACCTAAAAATACTTTTCTCAAATTTGATAATTTAGCCAGATCCGGATTTTATGTAATTAAATAAAAATAATTTGAAAATAATTAATTAAAAATTCGTTAGATTCATTCGGGTATATTGATGTATATTGATGTAATATATACCGATATGTCTAAAGCATTTGACAGAATTTTATAATAATAATAAACTTAATAATTTGGGTATTTGTTCAAGTTCAGGACAATTAATGGCGTCATACCTTTCTCACCGTAAGTCATTTATTTCAGTAAACTATTTTATGTCTGAGTCGTATTATCCTAGCTCAGGGGTTCCGCAAGGATCTATTTTGGGCCCACTCCTTTTTAATCTTTTTATTAACAATTTATCAAACGTATTAAATTCTAAACACTTATACGCAGATGATTTGAAAATTTATTCAGACATTGCTACTGTTGATGATTGTATACATTTACAAAGACAACTAGATATCATTTCGAACTGGCTTAATATAAATCAGGATAAAAGTAAATTTATGACATTCACTAAAAAAATAAACTATATCACTTCTAATTACACAATCGTCAATAATAGCATTGAATAAGTAAATTCTTTTAAACATTTAGGTGTGTGGTTTGTCGAAAACCATCACAATTCCGTAAATATTAAGAATCCTAATACTCTAAAATCACTGTTTAATGTTTATGTGCGGTCAATGTTGAAGTATGCATCACTGATCTGGTATCCACAAACCCAACAACAAATTAATTTAATTGAATATGTTCAGCGTAAATTTGCAATAATTTTGTATTTTAAAAATTCTGGTAATTATCCAGTACGTGGTTATGACCATGATTTATTGCTTAGTCAATTTAATATTGAATCACTTCAACAAAGACGAAATAAATCATGTGTTTCATTTTTATATGAGTTAATTCACAACCATATTGATTGTTCCGATATTTTGAAATAGATTAAGTTTCATACTCAATAGCAGAAATAAATCAATATTTTAAGTCAATTTCAATAGAACAATGTCGGGTTTAAAATAACCTATAAATGTTATGTGTAACGTATTCAATGGAATACATTCAACTTACGATTTACTTAATGATAACTTTTCGTCAATTGTTGCTCTATGTTAATTTCATTTGTATATTTTATTTCTTATTAATATTGTTCATTTATGTTTTATATTTATATTGTCCTGTATTTGGGCATTTTGATTTCTGTTTGGCAATAACATTTATTTAAAATTTATTTATTTATTTAAATTACTTTCCCTTTAGCTACTGTGACATTATGATTTATTTCTTCTATGATTTATATTATTAGTTGTAACAATTTTAACAAAATATATGTTGTAGGCGTTTTTCAATATTTCTTTTAAAAATATATAGTTTAATTGTTTTTATAAATGCGAAAACGTGTGTGTGTTTTTTTTATTATTACAAATACTTTAGGCGGAAAAGCGTTTATCGGTTTCGAACAGCTGTAGGTATTCCTGAAATAACCACTCGACCATAAACCATTCATTCCGCTCCTTTATTCTCTCACGGAAACGCACCGCGAGAATTCGAACGAGGAAGAAGCGAGCGATTTCGCAATAAACATCACACTCAGCCCGGCGAGCCGTTTGATTTCGATCGTCGCTGCAAACAACTTAAAATAAGCACACTGTAAAATTATTCCTACAAGAATAATACCATAATACTAAAATACTAGACTGGTTGTTGATATGAATTGTATGATTATCCCCCAATTTAAGAGGGTAGTCCTCTAAATAATTTTGAAAAATATTTTATTTTATTATATACTTTATCCCATATAAAACTGCAAAAAATGTATCTCGAAATTTCAAACTTTTTTTTTCTCAAAACAATATTTTTTAAACTGGTGGCCGTCATAACTTTTTAACCAACATACGATTTTCATTTTGCATTCTAAAGTAATTTTTTCAATTGCGTACGTTTTGCAGTCCGTTGAAAAGTTTGTGCTCGGTGTACATTATTATACCGATTTTTGGGGCGAAAAATCACACTTTTTTTGAACATCTACGCAATTCGATTGACTAATTTACAATCACGTAAAAAATAATTAGATTGCTGGACTAGTTGGAGGACCCTCAGGTCGGCTATAGAAAATGGTCATTTTCCGAATAAAAGGTCATTTCACCAAGTATAGAGGCCGATGAAGTTTTTTAAAAAATGTGTTTGAAAGCCCTCGGTGTAACGAATAAATGGATATGTTGAAAGTTTAATTTCCTTTTGTTTTACTCGCAAAAAATGCGAAAATTACCTACTTTTTAGCTGGAAATGGAGGACTACCTTCTTAATATGCTAATAATTACAAAGGTTATTGAGTTGTAATTAACTTATGCACATGTAAAAAAGGATTTCATTACGATAAAAGTTAACAGCGGGTAATATTTATTAACACGCTATAGTTTAATCCAAACTTAACACAAGTTCCCCGCCTCATATTAATTAGGTAATTTGCCTCAACCTAATTAAAGGGAGGTGGGGGAATTTTGTAGGGATATTAAGATTATTCACAATTAATTAATCCTTAATCATATACTATTGTTAACATTGTCAAATGATGGTTTCTAAAATATAAATCATAAAATATATGATTGTATATTTTCCCTTGTTGGATTCTTCCGTTGGAAAATAAAATTATTATTATTAAAATATCAATATACAATAACGTTTTTTTGAAATTCTTAATACAAACTAGAAAAACAAATCATATATTCTGAATTTCAACATATTAATCTGGATTGCATCATACATTCTGAAATTAATCTGATATATACATGGCGTTTCATATTCAAATTTTACCATAGGGATGCAGCTTAATATCAAGCGTATAACAAACATCGTCGACGAAGTTGGCGTTGGAAGTCTCGAGTCATGTCTGTACTAAGATCACATGCGAGAAATGCTGGTTACAGTGAAAAAGTGTCAACATGACAAGCAGTACTTTACACGAGCGCGTATGATTTTAGTTCAGACATGACTTTAGATTTCCAACGCCAACTTCGTCGTCGATTTTTGTTATACGCTCGATATAAGAGATAAAGGGTGGATTTGGAAAATTTGTAAAATCCTTGCTGATTAATATTCTATTTATAAAGCTGGTCTAGGTTTCTTTATTTTAAAGAAAAAAATAAAACAATGCGATTTTCTTTTCCTATTTATATCTTCGTTATTTAAAGCGTTGAGAACATTGTATTGTTATAATAGTTTTTTATAATCTAAATGACGGCGTACTCATTTTATTAAGTGTATATTTTGTTTAATCTGGATCATCATCAACTTTCTTATTTTTAATGGGAGCCATATTAGTTAGTGTAAAATTTTGCTTTTTAAAATTTCCTTTATTATCACTAAAGAAGCACTCACTTATAGCAACTAGATTGAAGTTATTCTTCCATTCATTTAATATTAAATATTAATTTTTAAATAATTATATTTTTATTAAACGTATCTTTATACAATTCATAGTGATTACATAGCTTTTAGTGATTGAAAAAAAAAAATAAAACTTTAATATGTGATTATAATATTAATAAATAGCCAGATATATACTGGAGCTCAAAACTAATAAAACACCCAGAAAGAAAAATGTCTTCAGTGTTTTGTATTAAATTTAAGTCAAATTTAATACAAAATTACAATTACAATTTGGTGCAGGTTGAACAAAAATAATTGATAACAATTCAATAATGTGTTGGTCCGCCACGGTTGTCGCAGCTCAGCGAGGCATACACCCAATTAATCCTTCCCTAAGTAAAATCCCTAGAAAACATTATTCAAACACAACTCAACGCAGAAAATATCACGATCTCCCAACAATTTAGCTTCCGAGAAAAACACTTCGTGTTGTAGATACAATCACACATAATAAAAATATTAAAAAACACAACGCAATTGACATAGAAAAAGCATTTGACACAGTTACGCACGATATACTTATTCACCGATTACATGAAATTAACACACCAAAAATCATCCAGTCCTACCTTACTAACCGCAAATACATAGTTAGAATTAACAACACATTGTCACGAGAGAATACGATCTCTGTCCCTATTAATAAACCCAGCAAAATCTTCTGCAATGATATTTTGACCTGAAAATATAATTAATTCTGCAAAATATTAATTACATATCATGTATATATGTTAATCATATTGAAAAAGTTTAGAAATATCAGAATTAATATTGCTACAAGCAATATTTATATCATCGAATTTAAAAGAATAAAGTATTTTCGACTCAAATAATTTGCAATTAGCAGTAATACTGCTATGCAACAAATAAAAATCCATTGTGTAATCCAAGTCCGGCGGGATAAATGCTCGGGAAGTAGTTGTTTCAATAGATATTTGTAAAACTTATTTGTAGTTTCATTTAGATATTTTTTGTTATTATTTTATAATAGAAGATTTTGTTAAATAGGCGATGTCCGTAAATAAATAAATAAAAAACTTACAGTGTAAGCAATTTTTGCAGTTGGAGTGATTGATCGAATTTTATTGATCACTGCCAGAATTTTTCCTTATTTAATTTCATTGTAATTTAAATAACTGTAAATGTGTGAATCATCTTTGTTTCATTTTATTTAAAGTAATTTAGCACAATCACAGCATACGAGTCGACTGTACAGTGGATCATCAGTCTTAAAAAGACTTAAAAAGAGAGTGTAAAGTTATTGTATTAAAAGATATTACCTGAGAATTAGCCTAATAAAAGAGTGAGGTGGAGGAGGTCATTTTTTAAAAATAAATATTATTTTACGTAGTTCGAGACAATTAATGTGGTAGACTCGCTGAAGTCCAATCAAAATTTTTAACCTAAAACCAAGCAATTTGCATAATAAAAGAAAGAATGAAGGCTATTATTAACTCGTTAAAGTTCAATCAAAAATATTGTGAGTAGTTCTGAAGATTTTATTATTTAAATATTGAAATGATACAATAAAAAATTAACTAAATAAGCTAGATTATGTTACGGTTTAGTAGAAAAACGTAGCTGCCGCATGGTTTATTTCACTAAATCGAAATCGTTATTGTGATTGGGAAAAATCAATTGGTATAAAATATGCTGAATTGCAAAGAACGGTTAATGCTAATTTTCTACAGATTTTGTTAGATATATTTCTTTTATTTTTTTAATAAAATAATAAACAAATCCCACCCATATCCCAGCGTATATTAGCCTTAAGTAAAAAAAATACCAATAATTCTGATAATCTACCCCTTGTTACAAAATTCTGTATTCCCCGTAACCCTAATATCCTTCCTAAATACAAACATCCTACAATCACCATTCATCAATTCATTTGCACAAATCATCAGGACAGTTCAGCTAGCTAGCATAGATTTTTCTTTAACTTCATCATAAATTCACGACAGGGCAGAAAGAACTCTGGTCGATGTATTGTAATTATTTATATTGTTAAAATTATCTATATAGTCTGAATAAAGATATATATATATATATATATATATATATGTTAGTAGTCTGTCATGGTCGATAGTCCATGACAGACTACTAACACAATTGTACATATAATAATAATAATAATAATAATAATAATAATTTTATTGCCCAACAGTTTTACACCAATTACAGGACAAAATTAATACATTTCCTAAAGAAATACAACAAGTCAACCAACATAAGATCAAACTGTTTGATTAAAAATTTAAGTACAAAATAACAAAAATAAAAATAACTTATTCAAACTAAATTAATAATTGTTCAACTCAAGAAGATGTTAGAATATATGTGTCCACGAAACTCGCATATATTTATATTTAAATGCGCAGAGACACATAACAATTGCAGGCTAAAAAAAAAACGTAAAATGAACTTCTTATTTGTTACAAAAATATATCATCAAACATCATATTTGCGTTTCTACTCATAATATAAATCGGGGATTTTTGCAATGCAATGGTTCTAGCTTTTGGAATAAAAAATGAGTTAACATGCCTTGACGCTATCCTGGGTACATAAAAGTTAATACGAGCAAGAAGGTCAGGACAATCTATCTGGTTGTGAATTAATTTGTACATAAATGTTGCACTGGCCTCCTCTCTACGTGCTGATAAGGAGATAAAGTCATGTTTTGATAGTAGCCACTCATAATCCACTCCCCTCTGTGGATATAAGCTTTCCGCTTTGAACGTAAGGAATTTTAAGCATCTTCTTTGAACGTTTTCTACTAATAATGACAGATACATATAATGAGGGTTCCAAATTAATGAGGCATACTCTAAACGGCTACGTATAAACGCATAGTATAAGTTCTTAATTATGTCACAATTATTAAAGAATTTACAAGTACGCATGATAAATCCCATAGTTTTTGAAGCAGTCGTACATATCGAAAGAATATGCTGCTTAAATGAAAGTCCTCTATCAAACAGCACGCCTAGATCTTTAATTTCATCGAGTTTCTGAAGGGGCTGCCCATTAATGTTATAATAATAATTAAGTGTCTGCATTCGAGTATGAGCATATGTAACTGATGCATATTTGTTAATGTTTAAGTTTAGGTTGTTTTCACAACACCACCTGTGTATCTGTTCAAGATTATATTGCAATTTTGAGTCATGTACTTCAGTGATGTGCGAAAATATTTTCAGATCATCAGCGTATGCTAAAACATTGCAAGTTAATGAGACATTAATGAATATTATAAATAAAAGCGGGCCCAGGTTTGAACCTTGTGGGACACCTGACGTAGAAGTAAATTCAAACGATTTAAATCCTTTATAGTGAACGTAGTTGGTACGGCAAGAAAGAACTAAATCGCGCTATTCAAGGCGTGAATTTCGCGAGTCGCAGTTGGCGACATTTTGTTTACATGGCGATTCCTCGGCCGGGAAGATTTATGTCAATAATTGAAATGTGTGCGTTTAATGGCGTAAGAAGGGTAAGCATTATTGAAAATTATTTAATAAATTATTCATTATTAAATGTAAATTGTTTCAGTTAAGTGAAATGGGCCGTAAAACAAGATGGAGGACATAATCGGCGTCACGAGTGGATCTTTCCGATTGTCATTGCGAGCATTGTATTTTTCGGGCTCAGTTTGTAATAATTACATACGTCTGGCAGAAAATGAAAACGTAATTAATGAATATATGCCATTTCTACCGCCTTGTTTTAATTGCATCGACTTGTTTTGTTATAATATTTTAATAAGATTCAAAAATTTTGGACGAATTTTTATTCGATGATTATCTAACCATTTTGTAAATTTGAAAGAAAGAGTTTGAAAGAAATTTACGAGATGGTCAGAAAATGTGTGATAATCATCGAATAAAAATTCGTCCGAAATTTTTGATTCTTATTAAAATGTCATAACAAAACAAACGCAATTGAAAAATATGTAATGAGTATCATGAAATGATAAAACAAATGTTCTTTCCGCCGGGTCATTACTTCTCGTCTTAACTTACAGTACAAACGAGAAGCAGCAATTTGCGAAACACCCCTTTCTGTTCGATTTCTACAACGCAATTGTAAAGCACAATTTATTTATAATAAAACTGAAATTAAAACTTACATTAATAGAAGCGGCCATCTTGAGCAAACACCGGATAAACAAAGGTTTGCCAACCGTCGCGAACTAAATCGCGCTATTCAAGGCGTGAATTTCGTGAGTCGCAGTTGGCGACATTTTGTTTACATGGCGATTCCTCGGCCGGGAAGATTTATTTCAATAATTGAAATGTGTGCGTGTAATGGCGTAAGAAAGGTAAGCGTTGTTGAAAATTATTTAATAAATTATTAATTGTTTCAGGTATGTGAGAAAGGGCTGCAAAGCAAAATAAGCAAGATGGGGGACATATCGGCGTCGCGAGGGGATCTTTCCGATTGTCATTGCGAGCATTGTAGAAGAAAAATGAATCATCTGATTTCATGTAAGTAAAAAACGAGGGTGGGCATGTATTTTTCGTGCTCAGTTTGTAATAATTACATACGTCTGGCAGAAAATGAAAACGTAATTAATGAATATTTGCCATTTCTACCACCTTGTTTTAATTGCATCGACTTGTTTTGTTATAATATTTTAATAAGATTCAAAAATTTTGGACGAATTTTTATTCGATGATTATCTAACCATTTTGTAAATTTGAAAGAAAGAGTTTGAAAGAAATTTACAAGATGGTCAGAAAATGTGTGATAACCATCGAATAAAAATTCGTCCGAAATTTTTGAATCTTATTAAAATATCATAACAAAACAAACGCAATTGAAAAATATGTAATGAGTATCATGAAATGATAAAACAAATGTTCTTTCCGCCGGGTCCTTACTCCTCGTTTTAATTTGCAGTAAAAACGAGAAGCAGCAATTTACCCCTTTATAATTGGTTCCTACAAGTGTAAAGCACAACTTATTTATAATAAAACGGAAATTAAAACTTACATTAATAGAAGCGGCCATCTTCAGCAAACACCGGATAAACAAGGGGTTGCCAACCGTCGCGAACTTAATCGCGCTATTCAAGAAGCGAGTCGCAGTTGGCGACATTTTGTTTACATGGCGATTCCTCGGCCGGGAAGATTTATTTCAATAATTGAAATGTGTGCGTGTAATGGCGTAAGAAAGGTAAGCGTTGTTGAAAATAATCTAATAAATTATTCATTATTAAATGTTAATTGTTTTGGGTAAGTGAAAAAGGCGATACTTCGTAAAGCAAGATAGGGGACATAATCGGCGTCGCGAGGGGATATTTACGTTTGTCATTGCGAGCATCGTGGAAGAAAAATGAATCATCTGATTTCACGTAAGTAAAAAACGAGGGCGAGCATGTATTTTCGGGCTCAGTTTGTGATAATTAGATACGTCTCGCATAAAATGAAAGTTTAATTAATGACAATATGCCATTTCTGTCGCCTTGTTTTTTTTTTATTTGGCGATAGAATTTGAATGGAATTTACAAGGTGTTCAGAAAATGTGGGATAATAATCGAATTGAACGAAATATTTGATTATAATTAAAATATTCTAACAAAAAATCAAAACTGCTACATTATGTTAATAATGGCAATTGTTTTGTATGTAACCTCTAATTGGAGGGTGCTCCAACCAGAGGCGCAGGCTGACTTCATGCGAGTCTTCACGAACAACCAAGGTATTGAAAACTGTATGATTCATTTGTATTAATAACGTGTCACAATACGAGCCCTAACAACTATGTATTGGGAAGAAAACGAATTCATGTATAATACAGGTATTTGTCAGTTTATTTATTTTTTCCGAGTTATACAAACAAAGTAAAAACGTGTTTCATTTATTAGAATTGAATTACAATGTATAACAAAGTAGAAGCCTCAACAATTAACAAGTTATTTATTTTTTCTTTTAAAATTTAATTCTATGTAATTTGTTAATTAACGGGTATAGGGATAGAACTCCGAAGCCCGCAGTCGTAGCTAAAACCCACAGAAATTTGAAGCTCGCAAAACGCAATCCGCCTACAGTCACTTCACTCCTACACATGCATTTTTTGTTCCACTGCTAATCTTTTCGACAGTATTGCCATTGTGCTACTGTTTAAAGATGTGTATTAAGAAATGGATAATGTATTAACCCAATAAATGTTTGTTGTTCTTTCTAACTTGATTTATTTGTAGACATGTGTATATTTATATTTATTTATATTATATTTAGTATAATAGGTCTATGATTGTATTGCTATGTATTATGTAAAATGGATATTTTCCGTCAATAAAGTTATTATTATTATTAATTTGAACTGATCGATTTTTTTTAAGGATTAATCCTTTTTAATTTACGCTTTCTATCTTCAGAAACCGTCACTCACCTAACCTAACCCAAATGAAAGCCCGCAGTGTATTTTTTTTTCTTTTAAAATTGACTTAGTTAATTATCAATAATTAGGGCCAAGCAGCAACATAAAACAACAAAATTATTATTCTTTTCTATTCTATCATCTCTAATTAACAAGAAAAATGTTTATTTTGTGTGACAACTAAATATTGGGGCAGTATAAAGTGAGACAAAATAAAACAAAAAAGCTGTGAAAACAATGCAGAATAAAAGTCAGATTAATGAATAGTTGCTTTCTTATCGTATTAGGTGAATCGTTGCGTTTATTGAACAAAATTGTGAACTTGACAACTAAATATTGGAACATATTAATAATAATAATTCTTTACTGAACGGACCAGCCATTTACAATTTGACTAAAAACATAAATTACACAAATATGCATATATATATGAATGTGGGCAAGCTAACATCTAGTGTATAATATCCGCGAGACTCCTCCTAAGTAACCTAATCGACGTGTTTAAGAAATCAATTCTGCCACAAATGTTATTAGCCGTGCGCGTTAAACGAGTCATAGGACAGTTTAGACCGCAAGTCGTCCTACAAAATGCATTATGCAGTAGGATGTGGCTGCACGCATGTCTAGGTGGCATGATACTTAATCATACTGACAATATAGTTTGAATCTATTTTGCAGTTAATAATTTTATAAAGAAAACACATATCTAATTCCATGCCACGATGTTGCAATGTTGTAAGTCCTAAGTAGGCCATTGTTTCCTCGGATGTTAAGTGAATATCTTTTTGGGCCAATCTATATGACATGAATTTGATAAACTTGCTTTGCACATTTTCCATCCTATTGAAATATGTAGGTGACCATATTGTTCTGCAATAATCAAAATCTGTTCGAACTAGGGAATTGTAGAGGATATTAAAAGTGCGTACATCTATTAGATCTTTGGTAACACGCTTGATGAATCCTAGCGACTTATTAGCTTTGTTGACTACAAAGTCGAGGTGGCACTTGAATGACAGCTTTGAATCAAGGATGATCCCGAGATCTTTCACTAAGTAAACTTGGCTCAATGTTAAGTTATTTAATTTGTAATCATATGTTATTCCCTGCCTCTTGCGTGAAAAATAAATAAAACTGCATTTGTCAATATTGTGCTGCATATCATTCAGTGCACACCATTTGTAAATTGAGTCAATATCCTCTTGAATCCTGAAACAGTCTTCAGCATTCTTCACGGTGTAATACACTTTTAAATCATCGGCAAAAAGCAAATGAGGACACGTTAGTGATTCCGACAAGTCATTTATAAAAAGAACGAACAATAACGGTCCTAAGTTGAATCCTTGTGGAACACCAGATGTTAAAACATATGGGTCTGGGAGAAAGGATTTATTTCTAAAAAGGAGTAACATCGCCCTTATATTTTATGACAGCTTGAATTCGACTAGCCATCGACTCGACTGCACGTTTCAGGAGAAATTGTATTCCAAATATGCTCTATTTTGGCTCTAAGTTGCCTACAAGTTCCAAAATTCGTGAGTTAGTGATTAAAAATTATTGCCGAAATACAACAATACGTGAAATGGCGGATGAACTTAATATTTCAAAAACAACATGTGGAATATGATTAAGCATTATGGAGAAACCGGAAATATACTAGACAAAAAAGACAAAAGTTCGGGTTATTTTCTGATAGAAACAATGGATTATTAATAAAACTGTGCAAAAAAGGAAAATTACGACTGAATGGAATCACGAAACTGGATTAAATCTGCCAAGGGAATGCTGCCGCCAATGGATTCATAAATATGAACTCAAGTTTTATAAGGTTGAATTTCATGCAATTTAAAAGTACGTTTAAAAAACATATTTTCTTATAGGGAAAAGGAAAAACTACTGTTGACGGAAAAACAAAAGAAAACCAAACTCACATGGACAAAATCTAAATTATCTTGCTCGACTACAGACTGGACAAGAGTAATTTTTAGTGACGAATCGAAATGTGTTGGTGATTATTGCAAACGCGTGATTCGCTCAAAACATGAGGCTTTTCACAAGGATTGCTTAAAACGTACCGTAAAATTTCCTAAAGGAATGATGATTTAGGGCTGCATGACAGCTTCAGGATTAGGATGATTTGAATATATTGATTGTACCGTGAATGCTGCTAAATATCAACAAATACTGCAAAACAGTCAGCTACCAAGTATTGCTAAGCTAAATGTTTATTCATTTATTTATTTAATTAATGGATGCCATCAGCATACATACATACATAATAAAATGAATAGTTACAATAATAAAAATAATAGAATTAACAAAAAACACATTTTTAAAAACGAACTATTTTGCACTAAGTATACGGCGCAAAGAACTTACAGAATCTATAAACATGTCAAAGCTGGATACTTTAATAACGAAATTAATTGACGAAAATTGGGTCGCCAAACCAATTTACGCCAACAACGTAAATGTTCTTCCTTGGCCTTCCAGCAGTCCTGATCAATATGGTATAAAATGAAACAAACATTGAGGAACAATTCGCATTGGACATTACCTGAACTTAGAGCCAAAATAGAGCATATTTGGAATGAAATTTTCCTGAAACGTGCAGATCCTTAGTTGAGTCGATGCTTAGCCGAATTCAAGCTATCATAAAATATAAAGGCGATGCACTACTTTTAAGAAATACAATTCGTGCAATGTTCCAATATTTAGTTGCCAAACAAAATGAATATTTTTACTCCTATCCCGAAAGATATTCTCAATTTGTTTGAGGTCCCAATTAGGTTGATTGTTTCCACTTTTACCTGAACCACTACGGATTTCCCTTAGAGGTGATAGAATAATAATTTTGTTTTTTTGTGTCGTTTATTGTCCCTAATTGTTGCTAATTAATTAATTACATAGTATTAAATTTAAAAAAATACTAGAAAAAATAAATAAACTGTCCAATACCTGAATTTTATGTGCATTTGATTTTGTCCCAATATATAGTTGTTAGGGCTTGTACATAACGTCAATTTACAATTGTGTATTATAAATAGAAAAGAGTATTCATTAGTTTTTGCTGAAAATGAAAACATTTTTAACTGTATTGCATAACAATTACGTAAAAAATTAAACATCTGGTTTGTTTTATAGTAAATTTATTGTGAAACAAACTGACATCAGATGAAGTTAACCCGCGAGCCGCCACTGCCTTCCAACCCTTAGCGGTGGCTCGCGGCATACTCAATTTTCTTTATTTTCAAGTGGAAGCCAAGGTAAAAATAATTATTAATCGAATTGTAGCGTTTTTTTTTAACAATCTGTCACGAAATTCTGTAATATTCCGTCGCGGCGCTGAATTTTGTGTATGCGTTGTATGTACGTTGCGTATTTTTAAAATTTTCAGTCGGATGTGGGGCGTTTCGGTATTTTTAGAGGCACAGTCAGTGGGTGAGTCAGTAGCCTCAGGATGATATTAATTGCGGCGATACCAAGGTGGAAAACGACTAAATTTATTCCACTCAATAACGACAACATTTCACATTTTCATATCGTTTTAAAGACGGTATTTATATTTTTGACCGAAATAACGTATAATATGTTTCAATCTGTTTGGGTAAAATTGATTTGTGTATCAGTAGTTAAACAATAGAAAAAGAAAAGGTGGACTTCAGAAGGTAATTTTGTAATGTCTCCAGTACATTTTACAATAATAATTTATGTTCTTATTATTATTACTATTAAATTGATTGATTGAGTTTATTAATGTTATTGTATTTTTATAGTTCTTTTCATTTCATGTAAATACCATTAAGAAACCCTATCTTATTCGCACAGATAACATTGGAATCACAAACAAATCATTAAGTTTAAATTCAAATATTGTTCAGCTCTAAAATCGAATCACGAGTAAATATAATTAAAGTCCGCGTAATCAGTATCATTGTATAAATATTTTTCAATTTCGTATTTATAATTTGCTTTCCAATGCTATGCGTGCCTGATTAGTTTTTAATCTCTATTCTTTATCAGTGGTGAGTGGGGTTGTTCTGGTGTTGAGGAGACCAACTTCACTTCTGGATTAATTCTATCAAATCGATTACTTCGTGCAAGACGTTGTTTTTCCTATTTCTAAACTATGTTCCGATCGTTCGCCATTTTTCACTGAATGTTTAATCTTTTAACCCGGGCGAATTGAGGAAATCATAAAAATAACACGTAACGATCTGATTATCAATAGAGATTGATAAGAATCCAGATGCTACGTTACAATTTTTATGAGGAAATTTATATATGTCATATTTGTTTGCTTTTCTAGATGATGCTGTACATTTGACTAATTTTATATTGAATACCATTGTAAAATTTAGAGTATTTCAGAGGTTCTTTCTGGTGATGTGGATGTGTAATTAAATTAATTAAATCAAATTGTAATTGTATGAAGAAACAAAAGTGGAAACAATCAACCTGATTGGGACAACAAACAAAATGAGAATATCTTTCGGGATAGTAGTAAAAATATAATTGTATGAATCGAATTTACAAATTTATTTAAGAACAGTACTGCTCGAGGGTCAGGGAGAGAGTGACACATTTAAAGTCTCTCAACTAAAATGTAAGATGTGTTTAAACAAAAATTGCATACACAAACCGGGAAGTACTTTGAAATAATTGATATTTAATGTGTATTCTTCCAAGGTTTATCTATGCATTCTTTGTTACACACAATTCTGCTAATGCAATTTTCGAGAACTTTAATAAAATATTTATAAATACTTAGTGTGTTATATAAGTAAAGTTATTTATTTGTTTAAATATCTTTTAAATTAAATTAACATGTATAACGAAGTAGAAGCCTCAACTATCAAGAATTTAATCAAATAAATACAAATATTTAGTATCATTAACAGAAATGTGAACTTGGAAATTGAAATTAAATTATAAAATAATGCATACATTACACCACACGATGACGGTCAAAACCATCTTTTCTTTAATTAATTAATTTCTCTTCTAATTATTCATCGTTGTAAATTATTTTCATTTTTTTTTTAATTTAATCAATAATAATATTTATTGGCAATACAACCACCTATATATAACACAAAATATTACAATACATGCTGTAAGAGTTTGTCAATTGCCTATCGACCAGTAGTCTTTCCGCCTGGACTAATTTTATATATTATTGTACATATACATATTTGAATAAAGATGTTTCGCTAGTTAATATTTATTTCAACTGACTGTATAGCCAGACCTACATATTCTAATCGCAACGTAAGTCAAAAAATCACGGCATCTAAAGGAAAATATTAAATTAATTATTTTTAAATTATTTTTATGTGATTTATTTTTAAAGGCTCTTACTAAGTGCATAAATTATGTTTCTACAGTTATCCTAATCTAATTTCCCGTATAAAATTAGTAGTAGTGAAATGATTGGATAATATATTTTTGCTAATACAACAGTTCCAAAATGTCATCATGAGCAAAAAAAAATAATAAATAATAAGCAATGCCCGAGGATTAATCCACATACGTTCGTGCGGCGTAAATCATCTGCGAATGTTTGCGCTAGCAAAATCGCAAGGTCCATTGCCAAAAAGTCCCGCACTGCGAATAGAATTTTGATTCACCGTTCTGAATAATCGCGAACGCGCAAAATGAAACAGAAAAGACAAAAAATAAAACGGTTGACTAAATTGAACGATTTCCAATACCTTTGAAATGCAAACACTTCCAATGCACGTATTAAAAATATTCTGCGTTACTAAGAAATGTATTATATTTAATTGTACACTCGATGGAAGGTTTTGAAATAATAAAAAGTTTTACGTCGGAATTAATAATCGGGATTAATTGAAAAATTCTACATTGTTTATTAAATTTTTACTTTCTTTGGACCCCTGTCCAAAGGAAAGCATTGTAAATAGAAAAGAGTATTCATTCACTTGGTCACAGTACAGAAAGTATTGTGATCGTAAAAATTTTTGAATCGCTGTAATGTTACCCTAGACAACGTCAAATTGGTGACGTTATTCTAAAGTCTTCACCGATATCGTGACATGTCGCTTCTTACTAGGTTCTTTTTATAATTTGATTCGCTGATGAAATCGCGAAACTTAGGTCCGATTATTAGAAACTTTATACTTCACGTTGAGAATTTTATTATATAAGCTTTGAGTGTGATATTTAACAACTTAAATAAAGCAATGAATAATTAAAAAAATATAAAGATGACCGTTTGATGGTGCGATTGCACTTCTAAAGAAGTGTTGCTGGTGTCATCGATGCCAGAACAACTCCGCTCCTTTTGCAGATAACATTACATTAAAATCTAATTACGAGCTGTACTGACGAGGGATAGATCCCGAAACACGTGTCTGCAAATGGCCTTATATTGAGTAACGTTCCTTTTGTTGTTTTTATATTAATTTTTTCTCGGATCAAAATTTGTTGCATTATGCAATATTTTATTGATATGCAACAGCAGGTGTACATTATGTAATTCAATGTCCGGCGTGGGTATTTGCCCGGGAAGTAGTTGTTTTAATGCGCTACTTACGTAGATAAGTCAATAGTCACAGAGCTAAATGTGGAAATAATTTATTAATTATTTTCAAATCATTTTTATTTAATATATTTAAATAACTGTGACCAAGTGAATGAATATTGTTTTCTATTTATCTAATTACGAGTACGCATGACAAACATTGGAAGTTGGAGTTAAAAATATTTACTTAAAAATAATGAGATAGACCTTAATGGTATTTTATTTATTTAGTCTTATATAACATCGTTATATGTTCCTCTCTACTTATCAGTGTGAGGTGTTAATGATGATAAAATAGAAATGTACAAAATATTTAAGTTAGAACTAATGAATTATTTGCTGTCCCCAATGTTATCTGTGCGACGAGATAATAAAAAATCTGATAGTAATTAAGGCTTTAAAATTATATACAGTATGATTATATAAATATATAATAATATATATATATATATATATTCCATGACCCCTTTCTACCCACATGGGTGTAGGGTATCTTTCTAAACTAGTTCTCTATAAATTGTTTCCATATAAATATATAATAATGATTATTATTATTATATGTAGAGGTACATTGCATCGCCAATTTCAACGATGCACGTTTTGAGGTTCCCTGAGTTCATTCCATCGAGTTTTTAAAACAGTCTATGTGTGTGTATCTAGTAATAAATAGAACTCTCAAACAAGGAAAAACAATTCTTAACAACATCGAAGAAATTTGGAGCTCCCCCATCGCGATTGCTCTTGTGACCTAACACTACTTGTCATTGTCAATCTTCTCAATTTTATATCGGAATGTTTGTTCTTTTAAATTAATTAGTTCCTTGAAAATGACTACTGATCGAAAGTAGTCAAATATAAAATTTAGTGAAACGATCAACCAAGTGTATTAATTTCAATTTCACTTTATTAATTAATAATTATTTATAATTACATATTAAAAATTTACAAGAAAAGTGTGATTCCATCTCTTAAGCCGCAAACCTACAAATCACCCACATATACATTCACACCTTTTAGTTTTTTTAAGTAATGCATCTCCCACCGTTGACACCATTTATTCTAACTGTCCTCCTTTCACAATTTCTAAAGTAGATGAAGTGCAGCTTGTATCCAATATTGCATCCCTTCAAAACAAACTCACAGCGGGTGATTACAAAGTTCCAAGTTTTCTACTCAAAGATTGCAGACATGTCTTAGCCAAACATCAATTATTAATCTTTCAATATCTAAAAGTGAAACCGCTGGAAACGCACACTATTATGCGCAATCTTTAAGAGAGGCAACGCCTCGCAAATAAGCAATTATCGTCCCATCGCAATCCTATCGAACTTCGCCAAGGAAACAGTGATATATAATAACATTTTTAACAACGTGCGATCCTAAATCTCGCCCTATCAAAACGGATTCATGCCAAGACGGTCGACACTAACAAATCTTGCTACTATTTCGCAGTTCCTTTATGAACCTTTAGATGTACGAGGCCAAGTTGATATCATATACACCGACTTCTCCCGAGCGTTTGACTCTATCAATCACAAACTGCTGTTAGAGAAACTTGGGTCATTCGGGGCTGTGTCAGTGGTTACTCAATTTATACAATCCTACCTGTACAACAGATCTTGCTATGTGTACTACAACGGTTTTAAATCTTTTGAATTCTAACCGTCGATTGGTGTCCCACAGGGCTCCAGTCTTGGCCCCCTTCTCTTCAATATTTTTATTAATGATTTGCTGGGGATGCTCACTTGCCCTGTGTTAGCATACGCCGACGACCTCAAAATCTACCAGAGGATCCAAAGCCAGAATGATGTCAATATGCTGCAATCGAATCTAAATATCATATCTAACTGGTGCTCCCGTGTAAATTTAAACAAATGCAGCGTTATAAACTACAGTCGGGGACGCAATGCTCTCACAAGAACTTACCATATTTCGGGGGATTATCTGTCGGTCGTTGACTGCTTCAAAGACCTAGGAGTTACTTTTGACAAGAAACTCACTTTTACTACCCATATTGAAGCTATTCGCTCCGCACCCTCCAAATCATTAGGTTTTATACTGAGAAGCGTTCGTGAATTTCGAAATACTGATGCTGTAAAGTCATTATACTTCGCTTTTGTATCAAGTAAATTAGACTACTGTAGCTTAGTCTGGTATCCGACAAGTATTAGTCATTCCCTTCTACAGGATTCGGCGATTTTTAAAATTTTTATCTTACAGACTTGACGGTACCTATCCATCTATTGGAGCGAATCAAGAACATCTACTTGAAGGGCATAACATGATAGCATTATCGACCAGACGAGACCACCACTGCGCCACAATTCTCAGGAAACTAGTACACGGAAAAATCGACTGCCCCCAATTACGTTCCGGGATACCCTTCAATGTTTCTCAACAATCAACTAGATTCTCTTCATCATTCCGACTACCCATACCAAGGACATGTGTTCTGCAGCGGTCACCGATCTTCAAAATATGACGGTGCGCAGAAAAGTTCTTCGATGATTTATTTATATAAAATTTAACTTAAATGCCGTCTCTACCATCAACACCTGTATTTTTTTGTATTATTTTTTTCTTGTAATACTTATTTTTCTGTATTATACCTTCTATTATATTGTCCTGTAAGTATGAAATCTTGTTGGACAATAAAGGCTATTATTATTATTATTATTATTATTATATAATATATAAATAAGCACAGGACAAGAAAATAAGAGTGCATAATTTCTAAACTTATCTTTGTTATTAATTGTATTTTAATTGTTTATAATAATCAATTAATTATATTTGTATAAGCGCAATTATTACTAAAATAGTTTCTCCAAACTAATAAATACGACGATAAAACGAACGTTCGTGGAATCGCGCTCGGTTTATTTTGAAACACCTTTGAGTTGGTTCAACCCTCCCGCTGCGCCCATTTACCTAACAATAACCCCTGGAAATGTTCGAACATTTGCAGTGCAGCTTTCACCACTGAAACTTCTTATATTTCCATATGTACACAAAAAAGTATATAAAGTAACGACAATAATAAAAAAATGTAAATTTTTGGAGCAGATATTAATTTCAAATGGGTAAGTTTAAACAAAAATTACATATATTATTACTACTACTTATATAATAATATGAATCTCTGTAGATATATATACTCGGGGCTATTCTGTTCGAGAAATATTAAGTTTAACGTGTACGTTATATTTATCATTACAGACTAAGCAACTTTTCTAATATATATTACATTATATTATATTATATTATATTATATTATATTATATTATATTATATTATATTATATTATATTATATTATATTATATTATATTATATTATATTATATTATATTATATTATATTATATTATAAAGTTGCTTAGACTGTAATAAAAATATAACGTACACGTTAAAAGTAACATTTTATATACGGAATATCCCCAACTGGATGTTGACACGGCCAGGTATACATAGGGATTTTATATATAAAAATATATTTTTACTAATTCCTGCTTCCCGTTTAATATTAGAATTAGAAGAAAAACTGAGAGTATTAAAATATGTTAAGAATTTAAAAAACTGTCTAAAATGATGCTCTGTTCAATTTTAGAATGGATGTACAAATAATAAATTAAATGTGATTAAATTTGAAAATTATTGTATTATTAAATAGCATTAGCTATGATTTTCATATAAAAGATTCAATTAAAATTAATGTTACTTTTAATATATTTCTATGATTGCAATTTTACATGTTTTTTTTTCATAAATCATGGCTAATGCAATTTAAACCTATAACATTTTGAGTATATTTATTAATTGCTTAAAATCCATAAAGATAATTCCATAAATAGTAGCAATCTTTGTAAAGAATAATTTAGATTTTGAAATTCTAAACATAAAAAAAATGCATTAAGACGGATTTACTATTTGAGTACGCCTGTGTTAAAATCTGTATAAATAAGTCAAATATACATGCTTTTATAGATCTCCAAATACAGATTAAATCTACTTTAAGAATAACTTTGAAATTTTTTTAAATGAATTTTGTAATTTTAAAAATCCATGTTTTGTATCCACATACAAAACATGGATTTTAATGTTAATTTTGACAGAGAGTTTTTATGTAGAGACGCTAATGATATTATCAAATTATGTGCATCTTATGGTTTGCATGATTATATTATATTATATTATATTATATTATATTATATTATATTATATTATATTATATTATATTATATTATATTATATTATATTATATTATATTATATTATATTATATTATATTATATTATATTATATTATATTATATTATATTATATTATATTATATTATATTATATTATATTATATTATACACACGAGTATATGGAAATTCAAAAAGAATAATTGACAACATATTTTCTAATATTCAGTGTTGATATTAGAAAATATATTGCTAATGCCTCAATAATATATTTTTATATTTTTGAGAAAAATTTCTCAAATAGTTACCGTTAAAAACAAATTTAGCATATTAAATAATAAGAAAAGTTACTTTAAAAGATTTTATAATAACATTTCAAATATCAAATTGTTCAGATTCCAAATTAATAATAAAAGATAGAATTTTGACCCATACCACTAACTTTACATATTTTTATAATGAATTTTTGGACATTTTCGAAAATTAATTTCCATTAGAGACTTGTAAAATTAATTTAAACAAAACAACAGCAAAGAATGGCTGGATAAATGATGAAATAAAAAATAAAGTTGTTTAAATGAAATTGTAATTAATTTATATATGATTTATATAATTGTCTTGTAATTGGGAATGTTCTCCTGTTGGACAATAAGCGTTATTATTATTATTATTATAAAGGATTTTTTGCGGTATATATTTAAACTTTGTAAAGAAACTAATGACGAAAATTTATTGAAAATATATCATGAAATGAAAAGTATTCACAAACAAAAAATTGAAGACGCAGACAAATGTTACTATAACTCTAAAATAATAAAATCAAATAATAAATCACAAGCAGCCTGGTCGATCATTAATGAGGAGAGAGATAAAGTCTTAGATAATACATTCCCTCATATATTCACCGATGCCCAGGGCAATACAATAGAAAACCTCCATAACAGTCCTACCATTTTTAATGATCAGTTAGTTGAAAAACTAACTAATAATATGAACAACATTAAACACAATCATTATCGGTATGTTCAAAACTCAATATTTCAATCGCCAATTACTAACGAAGAAATCGAAACCATTATAAAATTAGTTTGTACGAAGAGATCTTGTGGTCCAGATGATATACCTTGTAATATATAATTATACATTATTGACTTAATCAAATTCCCCTTAACTTATTTAATAAATCGTTCATTTGAAGAAGGCGAATTAAAAAAATCCATCATTGTTCCGATTTATAAGAAAAATGATAAAAAATGGATTTCAAATTATAGGCCAGTACCACTTTTATCGGTCTTTTCTAAAATTTATGAAAAATCATTATATAATAAATTAATCTCCTTCATAAACAAAGAGAATATTCTGTCAAACAACCAATTCGGTTTTTAGAAAGGTCTTGCAACATCTGATGCAATCTTATCATTATATAATCATGATTTAGAAAATTTAGAGGCGAAAAGTAAGATAGCATGTGTCTACTTTGATTTAAGCCGAGCTTTCGATACAATAAATCACCAGTTGCTCTTAGATAAATTATCTGACGAGGGCATAAGAGGTCCAGCGCATAACTGGATATCATCATATTTAAAAAATAGATCTCAAAAAGTGAAATTTAACATTAATGGAACTAGGTATTTATCTGTCGCAAAACCTGTCACTGCTGGTGTCCCCCAGGGAAGCACATTGGGCCCGTTGTTGTTCATTTTATTTTTAAATAATATAAACTCATCAATTTCGAATTTTATTACCTTATTTGCTGATGATGCAACCGCCTCAGTAAAAACAATATCAATCTAGTGCAAGCCACCAAGGAAGTTATAACAGATATGAAGAGTTGTTGTGAAGAAAATGGGTTAGCTCTGAATCATACAAAAACCGATATGGTTATATTCTCAGCATCCCGCATAGACTGTACTTTATTAATTCACGCCGATGAAAAATCATTAAAGCAAAGTGCTTCCGTCAAGTTTTTGGGAGTTGAAATAGATTCAAATTTGAAATGGGGTCCACAAATAGATAAAGTGTGCAAAAGAATGACGAGGCATTGTTTTGTCATTTGGCAAATGAGAAAATATGTTTCATTTGACATTTTAAAAATGTATTACTTCGCTCATGTTAACTCTCTATTAAGTTATGGCATAATTTGTTGGGGAAATTCTGTTTATTTTAACTATTCAGAAAAGAATCTTAACTACAATGACAAATCAGAATCCCAAAACATCGTGTAGAGATATTTTTAAACACTCGAAAATTTTAACTGTTGTGTCTTTGTATATTTATTATTCCGTAAGTTATATCAAATGTAATATAAATAAATTTGATAAATGCAGATCTAAAGGCATGTATGATTTTAGACAAACATTTAATTTGTTAATTCCTAATCATGCTTTATCAATGACTGCAAGGGGTCCCACTGTCATGGGAATTAAGCTATATTATATAGCTATTACCAATTTCGTTGAAATCTATTTCAAGTCTCAAATAATTTAATACAAAAGTTAAGGTTGTGGTTTAGTGGAAAGAGATAGCTATATAGTAAAATGGAAATAATCGTTTGAAAATAGAGCTATTCTTTTGGATTTCATAATATGAATGTGTATTTACATTTTTTATCTACCAAGTATAAAGTATCAGTTTAAATAAAAAATAAATCGTTAATTTTCGTGTATTACGTCAATTTACTAGTTTAAGTTAGAAAAGAAAATTGTAAGATATAATGAAATTAATAGGTCATGTTTGCTAAGTTATTTGAATGCAGAATTTAGTGAAATCCTTTAAATTTTCATTGCACAAGTTTTTATTGGCAAAAATTTAATTTAAAATTTGCTATAAATTTGATGAAGTTTCATTGCTTTTCATAATTATTTTTAACAGAAACTAAACATTGAAATAATTTTTAATTTATCTGATGAAATTCCTGCTTATTTTAAGATTATTTTAATGTATAATACAATATTGTTCATTTATCACAACAACAATCTAACTCAAATTAGTGATTGCCCATATTTGTATAGCTATCTCTTTCTTCTAAACCGCACCCTTAAGTCTCTTTTATTACAAAATTCATTCTATTCTTTAAATGAGTATTTTGATTGTGAATTTGTAAGTGTAATTTGTATTTTTTGTATGTACTTGTAGTTAACGTTCTTACTATCTGAGTTATTTTCCATATTGTAAAATCTCGTGAAAATAAAGATATTATTATTATTATTAATTCCCCGATCCGTCCGGTAGTTTCTTTCGTATATGTCATAAAATACCGTGTTACCTAAATTCCTTGTACATATAATTAACTGAGTTTAGAGACTCTAATTCAATTAAAAATTGTAATGAATTAACTGACAAACAAACAACAACTCAACTCCTACCTATTCACACACTTGTCTCCTTCGACGTGTCTAATATGTTCGCGTAAATCCCACATAAATTTGGTATAAATTTAATTAAAAAAATAATTTTATGCCTGTAATATAAATACATCAATTCAGACAAAGTTTATTAATATTTTAGAAATTCTCTTAGACAATAATTATATTTTTTATTTTTCTTTCGATGATAAATTATATAAGCAAAGGTTAGCAAATAGGTTCACCATTGAGCCTGTTAATAGCTGAGATATCCATGTGCAACTTTACCAATTCAATTTTAAATGCACAATTAGGCAAGAAACACATAAAAATGTAGTTTAGATACGTCGAAGACATTATAGCTTGTTTTGTAGGTACTAATACACAAATATCGCAATTTTTAGACGGTATTAACTCATTACATCCAAACATAGTATTTACTATTGCACAGAGGAGTCCGTGACTAACCTTTATAGAAATGTTGAATACTGTAAAATATATGTTGGTGCCACACACCGCACCTGATTTGCCAGCTGTAGTAAAAACTAGCAATAATATTAAATTTCTAGACTTTTCACTAATTTTTGACATTTATAGAAAACCTACGTTCACAGAAGGTGCAATTGCTAATGGTTCAAATCGTCCCTACAAATATTATTATTACATTCTAATTTAAATATCATAATAACGAATATAGGATTACACTTAATTAAATTATTAATAACCGAGGCTTTAACTTTGTTGTGCATTCACATTTAATGAAACGTTCAGCCACCATTCATCTAGCGTAAATATTAGGCAATAGGTGGCGCTTGCGTCGTCTTTAATTTATTTTGTTGTGCATTGTTTATCAATTAAATAAAACACTTCTAACTTTGTTTGTATAACACAAAAAATAATTTACTGTGACTGTAGTTTCAACTTTTAGTTTGATAATGACAAGTGTAAATTGTTGAAACTATAGTCACTAAAATTGTTTTTTTTGTGTTATATAAACGAAGTTAAAAGTGTTTTTTTATTAATTCTAATAATTATTAGAGTTGGGCAAAATCGAATAATATTAGTAATGGAGTATTTCTAAATGAGCACATTAAAATGAAGGAAACCGTTACAGATATAAATAGAATGTTGTAATATGTTGTTTTCTAACTTTTTTTTTCATTCTTCTTCTTTTTATCTTCTTTCTTAATTTTTGTACTGATTTATATTTGTTTATTTCTGTGCAATTTACATTATAAATTTATCATAATAAGGTGTAATGGAAGATCAGAGTGTACTTCGGTACGCATCTGAATTGCATCTTTTTTTCCAGTATCAGAACTATTATTTTTAGGAATCGCTTATAATTGTCATAAATATTTTCGTTTCTGTATTTTTGTTCTGTTATTGAAAAATAAAATTATTATTATTATTATTATATGTCTCGTTAATTAAATTGTCATATACTTAATTTTGCAGCAACAAAAATATTGTAAAAAATCGATTTTACCCAACTGTAATGATTATGTTGATGATAGATATACATATCTCATTTCAATATCGGGCTGCTGCAATCAAAAATATTAAACATATGATTGTTTTTCAAATGAATTAAACTTTTTTATAAATAGAAAACAGTATTTATTCACTTGGTCAAAGTTATTTAAATATTTTAAATAAAAATGATTTGAAAATAATTAATAAATTATTTCTACATTTAGCTCTGTGACTTTTGACTTACCCTACGTAAGTACGTTAAACAAATGCACATTATAACAACTACTTCCCGGGCAACATCGTTAAATTATGTAAGGCATAGCTGTACTGACGAGGGATTGATCCCGAAACACGTGTCTGCAGATGGCCTTATATTAAGTAACGTTCCTTTTGTTGTTTTTACATTAAATTTTTCTCGGATCAAAAATTTTTTGCATTTTATTTTATTTTATTTATTCGTTTGCCTATCTACCTTTCGGTGTAAGGCTTACATTACTAATTTTTATAGTATTCTCTCCACTTCTTCCTGTCCTTTGTTATTTCATTTATTTCTTCCCACGTGTTCCCTTTTCTTGTTGCCTCTTCTTTTATTACACTGTTCCATTCTCTTCTCGTTCTTCCTCTTTGTTGTTTTCCTGTTGCTCGTGTCTCGTATATTTTTTTGTATTTCTTTCTTCGCTCATTCTTCTTATGTGTCCATACCACCTCATTTGTCCTTCCGTGATTTTTTCCTGTATTGGCTTTATTTGTAGGTTTTTCCTATGTGTTTCGTTCCTTATTCTGTCTCTTATTGTTTTATGTTCGATTTTTCTTAGGAATCTCATCTCCATTGTATTAATTCTTTTTATTTGCTTTCCTGTCATCGTCCATGTTTCACTACTGTATGTTAGCGTTGGTCTAATTACTTTTTTCACTATCTCTGTTTTTGTGTCTCTTGATATTTCTTTTTTACTAAAAAATGTGTTTTTCAACATGTTATAGAGTTTTGCCGTTTTACCTATTTTATCATCAATTTCTTTATCTAGTTTGCCATTACTCTGAATAATGGTTCCTAAATATCTATATTGTTCTACCTGTTCGATTTTTTTACCGTGTATTTTTATTTCGTGTCTCTTTGTTCCTTTGGCAATTATCATTGTTTTTGTCTTTTCATAGTTTATTTTCATGTTTATTTTTGTAAGTTCTTTCTCTATTATTTCCATGTTGTTTTGTAGGTCTTCTTCTGTTTCTGCAATTATTGCCATATCGTCTGCGAAGAGTAGTTCCGCTATTTTTGTGATTTCCAGTTTATAATATCCAACTTTCAGCATCTTCATTTTTTGTTTTGCTTTTTTCATCGCCGTGTCCTATACTATTGTAAATAGTAGAGCGCTTAGCACACATCCCTGTTTCACTCCTTTCTTCGTTTCGAATTCCTTTGATTCCTCGTTATTTGTTCTTACTATATTTCTGTTATTTTTGTACATGGTTTTAATTACATTTATTATTTTGTTCTCTATTCCTCTTTCTGCTAGTTCTCTCCATATGTCTTCTCTTTTTATCCTGTCAAATGCCTTCTCGAGGTCTACAAAGCATATGTGCATTTCCCTATTTTTCACTTAGTTGCCTAAGTATGAATATTTGGTCTAGAGTACTTCTCCCTCTTCTGAATCCGCATTGGCTGTCCTCTATTGTTGTCTCTAGTTTGTCTCTCATTCTTTTTTCTAGTACTCTGGTCATTATTTTGCTTGGTATGCTTGTTAGCGTGATCCCTCTGTAGTTTTCGCATTTTCTTTTATCGCCTTTCTTATGTATTGGTAAAATTATTCCTTTACTCCATTCTCTTGGTGTTTCCCCGCTCATTATTATTTCATTTATTAGTTTTGTTATTTGTGTTATTCCTTCCTTTCCCATGTATTTTATCATTTCCGGGGTTATGTCGTCGATTCCTGGTGCTTTCCCGTTTTTTAGCTTTTTTATTGTTTCTTTTACTTCTTCTTCCTTAATTTCCTCAAATTTTTCTGTTCGTATTTTCTGTGACTCTTCTTCGCGTTCTTGTGTTTCGGTATCTTCTTCTTCTTGTTCGGTTAATTCTTTGAAGTATTGTCTCCATCTTTCCATTATCTTGTCTTCATCCGTAATTATTGTTCCATTTTTATCTTTTATGTTCATCATATTGTGTTCTTTTTTTGTTTTAGTTGTTTTAGTGTTCCATAAAATAGTTTTTGGTTCTGCCTGAAGTTCTCGTTCATTCTTTTTCCGAAGTTCGTCCATGATTGTTTCTTGGTTTCTTTAATTAATCTTTTTGTTTCATTTCTCTTTTCTTTGTATTGTTCGTAGTCTTCGCTTATTTTAGTTTGTAGGTATCTTTTCCATTTGTCTTTTTTGTCTTTTATCTCCTTTTTGATTTCCTCTGTCCACCAGTTTGTCTTTTTCATTTCCTTGTTTCCTATTTTTGTTG
Organism: Philonthus spinipes; assembly: GCA_963082785.1. Classification (NCBI taxonomy): domain Eukaryota; kingdom Metazoa; phylum Arthropoda; class Insecta; order Coleoptera; family Staphylinidae; genus Philonthus; species Philonthus spinipes. The sequence goes on from OY720311.1 coordinate 13,234,897, forward strand.
TTCCGCAGGCCTCCTCTGTCGCTTCTAGTATATTTCTTTTGAATGTTTCCCATTTTCCTTCTATGTTTGTCCTTATTTCGTTCTTCCTCAACTTATTTTGTAATATCTCTTGATATTTCTCTTGTATTTGTGCTTCTCTTAATATGTATGTTTTTATTTTCTCTTTGACTATTATCCTCCTCTTGTCCAGTTTTTGTATTTCCTTCCATTTCATGTCTATTCATAATAGGTGGTGGTCGCTTCCTATTTCTGCTTGTCTTTTTACTTTTACATTAGTTATTTTGTTCCAGTTTTTCCTATTAATTAGGTAGTAGTCTATAATCGATCTTTCGTTTCTGTTTGGTTGCTCCCTTGTGTACTTGTGTATGTTTTTGTGCTTGAATTTTGTATTTGTAATCACGAGGTTGTTTTCAATGCATAGTTGTATTATTCTTTCTCCATTGTTGTTTTTAATTTCTTCTCCTTATTTTCCCATTATCTCTTCTATTCCGGTATTTTGGCATCCTACTCTTCCGTTTAGGTCTCCCATTATCATTATGTGTTCACTTCCTACATCTATTTCCCGTTGTATGTTTTCAAAGAATTTATCTTTCTCTTCTTTTTTTTTTCGTCTTCGTTCGGTCCATATGCTACTATCAGAGTCCATGTTTCATCTTCTACTAGTTTCATTTCTAAGGTCATTATTCTTTCGTTTATATGTTTTTCTTTTATTGTGTCTTTTATCCTTTCCGGTTTTATTATATTTCCTACTCCTCCTTTGGCTCTTTCTTTTTCCTCTACTCCTGTCCATATCAACCAGTATCCTCTATGTATTCTGTTGCATTTTGCAATATTTTATTGATGTGCAACAGCAGGTGTACATTATGTAATTCAATGTCCGGCGTGGGTATTTGCCCGGGAAGTAGTTGTTTTAATGTGCATTTGTTGAACGTACTTACGTAGCGTTAGTCAAAAGTCACAGAGCTAAATGTGGAAATAATTTATTAATTATTTTCAAATAATTTTTATTTAATATGAATTAAACTTTGTTTGTATAACACTAAATTTGTGATTGTTTTTATTGCGCGAACTAAAAAAAGAATTGTAATAATAATAATAATAATAACAAAAAAAGAGAGAATCGTGTATACGTAAACCGTTTATATTTTCCACGTGTGAAAAATGGCTATTAGTTTTATTTTAAAAATAACATCAGAACCTGCTTAATTTATCAGTGCGCTTGAAATTTACGGCGTTCTGGAAGGAGTTTCTCGAACATTTTTGGCAACAATAACATTGTAAATAATTTAGACTGATCCGTGTTACGACGCGCGCGCTCTTGTATGTGTGTGTTTCACTTTGAGAATAAAAATTTGCTCGAAGAGTTTATGCAATTATCTAAACATTATGAGGAATGGGCTGAAAATAAAAATCTTGGAAATTTCTATTATTACTTCGTTTTTTTATTGTGTAGGCACCAATTTTTAGAAAAAAATATTGTTAGAATATTCATTATAATGAATAATCGAAAATTTTAAAATTTTATTGATTTTACAAGTAAAACACAGGGTTTTGTTTTTATGGGGCGGGCGTAAAAGTGTTGACAAGGCTGGGGTGGGAAAAGCAGAGAGAAATAAAATATTTAAGTTGGGTTAATTGTCTGTTTTTGTGTGTAAGGTTATGCTAATAAAGGTTGTTTTTTTTTGTTTTTATGTTTTACAGATCGGTTTTTATGAAGTAACAGCTTCAACAATAGAATCTGTAATTTTATTGTATTGATTAATATCATAACATTAATAGTGTATAATTTTTATTAATACCCAAACAATATACGAAATAAATAATTAAGATTAATTAAATCGTTGACGATGCCACTTGAAATTAGGTAAAAGGTGGCGCTTGCGTCGTCTCTAATTTATTATGATTAAAATCGTGTATAAGATTAATTAGGTTGAGTAATGTAAAGTGTTGTATAATTAATTTTGGGTGATTTTAACATTTCCTAATTTAGTGATACTGCCCCTTCAAACTCAGTATATTGTAAACTTAACTCGATACCTAATTTAATGAATACTGTAACTCCAACTCAAATAAACTCGGTATTAAATTGTAATAACAGATTGCTCGATTTAATCTTTACTAATTTAAAATTTATAGATTTTTCTGTTGAACATGAAACATTGCCTCTTGTTCGGGAAGATAAGTATCATCCTGCGTTGAAAATTACTTTGTTATTGTGTCCATGATTAACTTTCCAAACAAAGAAAATAATGTATTGTATAACTTTCGTAAAGCAAATTATGTTCGTTTGTATAAATTATTATCAGATTGTGTTTGGTCATTTTTGGAAGCAATTTCTGATGTAAATATGGCTGTAGCTTCATTCTACAACAAAATTTACTTAATTTTTGATTCATGTGTTCCCGTAAAACATCCTCTATTCCTTCTTGGTTCACACAAGACATTAAAATTGAACTTAAATTAAAAAACTATTACTATTTTAAAAACTATTTTCAAATCATCACTTGAAGATAGGAATAAGCCGGTTGCATTATGTTTTCACAATGAACTGTTTGGGTTTGATGAATAAATATTTTGATGTGTATTATTTTTATTTTGTATTTTGTCGTAATTTGTGATTGGTAATTTGCCTTTTTTTATACATATGTTTTGTAATCTTTTTAGAGCGTCACACTGTTCTTAATTTGGAAATGGAGATTCCGTTAATAAAGTAAATTGAAAATTGAAAATCACTTTTATTTAATTTATGAAATAACTCTGACCAAGTGAATAAATACTCTTTCTTATTTATATCACTCTCATTATCCGATTTTATCTGGAAACTTTCTTTTGTTCCCTAATTTTTTACTTGAAACGTATTCTCGTTTGATTAATTTAAACTTTAATTGCCTAATATTGACTTACATGCCAGTATTTATCTGAATATTTGTCTAACTTGTATCCCCATTTCGTAATTTCGATAAAAAGTCATCCTAATGGTCTAATTTTAACTTTAAAGTCTCCCTTGTAGTATAATTTTGACTTAATCTTATATTGTAAAAAGGCTCGTCCATCAATAAAGAATTATTACTATTAAAAATTAGTATTTATGTTAATGTTTGTCTAATTTTAATTGTAATATTATTATTGCTTATACTTCAAAGATAATCTCATAACCTGGTTTTAGTTTTATGTTTCCTTTAGTTGTCTTAATTTGACAATAAAAATATCTTTTAATATAATTGATTGTTGAAGTCATTACTTTGTGATACGTGTTTATTATTAATATAAAAGTAAAACTTATTAAAACACTGTGATTGCATCAGGCACTTGATTTTTTTATTCCGTAACTAGTTTCGTACAGTCATTATCAAACAGTTAATGCAATAGTCATAATTATTGATTGTATTTTATATATTGCTTCAGTCAATGTTTATTAAAGCAGCAAATATTTTTTTAAATATTCAATTTTTCAATGTGGAATTCGGCGAAGAATCTCCAGAGGAGTCGACAGTTATTTGGCGGCCGACCAAACGGCATAAAATCACGTAGACTTTTCGGAAATCTGTGCCAACGGGTGTTTTTCAGGCGAAGTGAAAGATTTGTAAAAATAGTCGTTTATTAGTTGGTCGCAGATTAAATAATTGCATCCGCCCACGCCGTGCAGACTCGCGGGTTATTGTCCTCGCCCTGATTTGTTTTATTTTTATTTTCATTTCCATACGGAATTATTTACATATTTTCGGAAACGCCAGAATATTTTGTATGGAATTCCATGGGAGATCGGGAAAATCTTCGGTGATAATAGAAAGATCATGGGATATTTAATTTCCGGAGAAATTATAATTTTCAACCAATTTTAAACAAAATTAAACTAAATAGATATAAATAGAAAACAGTATTCATTCCACTTGGTCACAGTTATTTAAATATATTCAATAAAAATGATTTGAAAATAATTAATAAATTATTTCCACATTTAGCTCTGTGACTATAACAGCGCGCGGCAGGTGAGGGTCGCTCTTTTTAATTAATTTGATTTAATTCTTTTCGTTTAATTTTATTCGGTTTTGATTTAAATTGAATTAATTTGGTTTAATTTAATTTAAATTGATTTAGTTTAATTTGATTTAATATAACTGATTTAATTTTGCTGATTGTATTTGAATTAATTTAATTGATTTTTTAACATCTTTAAATTGTGTAAGGCATAGCTGTACTGACGAGAGATAGATCCCGAAACACGTGTCTGCAGATGACCTTATATTAAGTAACGTTAATTTTTGTTGTTTTTACATTAAATTTTTCTCGGATCAAAATTTTGTTGCATTATGCAATATTTTATTGATGTGCAGCAGCAGGTATACATTATGTAATTCAATGTCCGGCGTGGGTATTTGCGTATTTGCCCGGGAAGTAGTTGTTTTATTGTGCATTTGTTTAACGTACTTACGTAACGTAAGTCAAAAGTCACAGAGCTAAATGTGGAAATAATTTATTAATTATTTTCAAATCATTTTTATTTAATATAAATAGATATAATTTGAAAAGAATTAATTTACTCAATTGAATAATCATTTAAACGTATAATATATTCTAAAAATATTTTGCGGCAACTCGCTAAAAATAACGTTTTTTTTTTTATTTTCCTTTGGTAGAATATTACGTTTTTCTTTTTTAAAATTACTCATTACAATGCGTGTTTGTTATATTCCATGACTTTTTTCTTCAATTTTGTATTTTTTAATTTTTTTTTTTTTTCATTTTTATATGCTTGATTTTTCTCCCTAAAAAAATAACCCCCGCCCTTAAAATTATCCGGGTTACGTTTATTTCTCGTTTAATATTATTTCTTATATCGAGTTCGTCATCTTTATTAATAATAATAATCTTTATTTATTCTAAATACATAACAATAATTATACAATTATGAAATGCGAAGAAAAAAAATGCGTCAATGATAATAATTAATTATTTGAATTACCTAATATTGACTTACAAGTTTGTATATTTTTTTTTAAATTTTAACGCGTGACAGCTTACATACAGCTTACAAAATACCCTATCAAGAAATTTTCGATTTATTTTTCAATTTTCTGTGTAATCTGAGAATGAAGAAACTCTAAAATAATTTGAATAGCTATAATTTTCTGTACACTCTTTGAAAGTTACGAAAATGGCAATTAACTTAAATAGCTACATTTTTTTAGAATGTCGAAAGTCTTATTTTACTTGAATAGCTTCAAAAATAGTTTCTTAAGAAGTGTACTTACTTTATTAAGTTAGTTTCAATTTTATTTCTTCAATTATCTGTATACTCTGAGAATGGCGAAAGTCGAAAATGATTCAATTAACTACAATTTTCAGTGCACTCCATGAGAATTACCAAAGTCAAAACTATAATACTTGAATAGCTACAATTTTCTGTACATACCTTATGAATTACGTAAGTTAACTTGAATACCTACAATTTTCTGTATTCTCCTTGAGAATGACAAAAGTCGCAATTAACTTAATTAGCTACAATTTTCTTCCACGAGAATGACAAAAGTCGTAATTAAGTTACCTTATTAAGTTAGTTTCAATCTAATTTTTTACATTTTCTGTATACTCTGATAATGACGATAGTCGAAAATAATTCGAATAGTTACAATTTTTAGTACATTCCTTGAGAATAACGAAAGTCAAAACTATCTTACTTGAATAGCTACAATTTTTGCACATTCCTTGAGAATTATGAAAGTCGTAATTAACTTGAATAGCTATAATTTTTTGTACACTCTTTGAAAATTACGAAAATGGCAATTAATTAAAATAGCTACATTTTTTTTAGAATGTCGAAAGTCATATTTTACTTGAATAGCTTCAAAAATAGTTTATCAATGTGTGTGAAACAATTACCGAAAGTAGTAACTTTCGATTTTTTTTAATTTTCTGTATATACTTTGAGAATTACGAAAGATTGTCGAAAGTCGTATTTTACTTGAATAGCTTCAAAAATAGTTTCTAAAGGGGTGTATCTACCTTATTAAGTTAGTTTCGATTTTATTTTGTCAATTTTCTGTATACTCTGATAATGACGATAGTCGAAAATAATTCGAACAGTTACAATTTTTAGTACACTCCTTGGGAATAACGAAAGTCAAAACCATCTCACTTGAATAGCTACAATTTTCTGTACATTTCTTGAGAATTATGAAAGTCGTAATTAACTTGAATAGCTACAATTTTTTGTGCACTCTTTTAGAATGACAAAAGTCGCAATTAACTTAATTAGCTACAATTTTCTTCTATGAGAATGACGAAAGTCGTAATTTACTTGACAGCTTCAAAATAAGTTTCTCAATGTGTATAAAACAGTTTATAATCACGTTAGTTTCGATTTTTTATTTCAATATACAGTATATTCTGAAAATTACGAAAGTCGAAAATAATTTGAATAGCTACACTCCTTGAGAATATAACTTTCTTCATTCTCAATAAGTGTGGAGAAAATTGTACCTACCTAATAACAAAAAAAAATAGTTATTTTAACAAATGCAATATAAATTTAGCATTTTTTGTTGTTATTTTCCCCGGACCCCTGTCCAAGGGAAAGTATTGTGATCGTGAAAATTTTCGAACCGCCTATTTCAACAAATATGCACGTTTTGAGGTCCCCTGAGTCCATTCCATCGAGTTTTGAAAAATGTCTGTGTGTTTACGCGAAAGCGCCTAAACGGCTAAATGGATTAAGCCCAAACTTTATACCTAAGCTTTATATAACAGTGGAATGATCTGAAAAGCTTTTGGTTAGAATCAAAACTCATTAAGTGCAACTTTACTCTTAGCAATTTTTCATTTTTTAATTCGGATAGAAAAATGTTTCAAATAAAAGTTTTAGATCTTGGAAAATAAATAATTTCTGTTATAAAACTTTTATTGTAGGACCTCCGGTTTTCATTTTATAAGCGTAAGAATTTCGCTTACCTGATAATGTCCATTAGAGATTTTAATTATTGAAATAATTATCTTAATGACAAATAAAACGTCAAAGTGCCGTCGTAATGAATGAATAGCTGAATCATTCGCAAAGTTTTAAAAAATGAAGAAGAGTGTGGATAAATGATTTCAACACATTGTAAGGTAAGAATAATACACTTAATTATAATATTCTTCTAAATACTCGGCTTTAACTTTGAAAGACAACAATCAATTTTTTCTATTAATCATTTTGCTTCCCTATTAAATTTTCAATCAGAAACTTATTTGACCGTATTCACCGGGGAAAGTACCATGATGGACACAATACCATTTTTGTTGATTATAAAAGTATTAATTGTTTGAAAATCCTTGATAACTTTAAACGAAACTATTAAGTTTTTTTTTTTATTTTCACTTTAAAATGAAAAACTTAATACTGTCATTTATTTTATGACAATCTATAATTATCCAGTTAGTTAGTTTTACTAATCCAATATAATACTGAGAAAAATCCGTGTGTGCATACGTAAGGAATTCTCTAACAATAAAATAGAAAATATTATCGGTGTGGGATGGGTTCTCTCCTGTATATGTGTGCGCGCGTAATGTACACAGACTACAAATGCCACACGAATGTGTATTTTTGGAAGCTCCTTGGGCAGACTTCCACAGCCAACTTAGCCGTTGTTAGCAACAGCCCACTGATTTAGATTTAGATTCAACTGGATTCAATTATAATCATTTCAAACTCGCGAAATTCACAGAAGTGATATTTTATTAAAATATGCACAATAATACGATGAAAATGCGTGATAATGCTGTGAAATTATGTTTTTTTTTTGCTGGTGCGTTTGCTGCTTATTTACAAAATTTCAACATTACAATTATTATAAATAGAAAACAGTATTTATTTACTTGGTAATCGTTATTTAATTTGTTATTTCAATTTACTTTATTAACGGAATCTCCATTTCCAAATTACAATTATAATTACATATTAAAAAAATTATAAGAATAGTGTGACGCTCTAAAAACATTACAAAACATATGTATAAAAAAGGCAAATTACCAATCACAAATTACGACAAAATACAAAATAAAAATATTTATTTATCAATCCCAAACAGTTCATTGTGAAAACAAAATGCAACCGGCTTATTCCTCTCTTCAAGTGATAATAAATAAATATAGATAAAAAAATTATGTAATATGAATGAGATGGGAAATATCCATGCGGCGTAAATGGGCTGTGAAAACTGCAAATAAAGAAGTGAAGAGCATAAAGTTAGAATTGGTAGACAAATCGTTCGCATACCTCATCATACGATCAATAGGGTTATACATACCATATTTTGAGGTGTGAAAACTAATGCGAAATATTGGTCGTTGTCTGGAATGAATACTCCGAGGTATGTTAAAATCCAACGCTCCCACCAATTCACTGCAATTCACAATCCCATTTACTAACTTAAAAAAAAGAAAGTTCAAGAAAGGTTCTTCTTTCGCCCAAGGAATGTAAATTAAGGACTGCAAGCATTTCGCTATGGCTGAACTCTAGCAATCTTTTTCCCATACGAAAAAACATCAACTTCAGAAACTTTCCCTGTACCATCTCAATCTGATGGATGGCACTGTTTGTAAAGGGAGACCAGATTACAGACGCATATTCAACATGTGGCCGTACCAGAGACAAATATAATATTTTAACAGTTGAATTTTTGAAATGCCTACTATGACGATTAATAAAACCCAACACTTTTAAAGACTTATTGTACACATGAGAGATGTGTTCTTTAAAATCAAGTTTTGAGGTAAATATAACCCCCAAATCTTTTATTTTTGTTACTAATGCCAACTGTTGATCATGCAGGGAGAACGAGTAGTGTTTAATACTTCCGCGGTGAAAACTTATATGAAAGCATTTACTCAAATTCAATTCTAAATTATTATGTATACACCACTTTGAAATGTTATTTAGGTCTTTCTGAAGCTGGTGCTGGTCTAACACAGTAGAAACTTTTTTAAAGAGTTTCAAATCGTCAGCAAACAGAAGAACTTTACTATACTTTATGGTTGAAACAATATCATTTATAAAAAGTAAAAATAATAGCGGCCCACAGTGCGAGCCCTGAGGCACCCCAGAAGTTACTGCAATAGACCAATGCGAACACGCTGAGATCCACCTACCAAATAGCTCTCTAGCCATTTCAACATATTACCAAAGAAGGCCATGCAACGGAGTTTATGTATTAAAATGCTATGCTGCACTCGATCAAATGCTTTGGAAAAGTCGGTGTAAATTGAATTAACCTGAAAACCTTCCTCCAAAGCATTCGATATGCATCTCTGATAAATCAGCAAATTAGTACTAGTTGATTTGCCTTTAAGAAATTAATTTCTTTTTTTCAATCCTCACTTTTCAAATGAATTTTCTTAATTATTTTATTCGTTCAATACAATTGCAATAATTTCTTTATTTTTTCATATTATAGAATTATATATAATTTCTATTATTTAGATATTTATTGTTCATAATGATCGAGAACTTTTCTCCTCCAGAGTGCTTTGATTTTTCATATTAAAAAAATATATATGTTGGGAGCAAAAGTAACCACTATCAACGGGGAAAATTAAGGCGTTAATTAAATTTACAAATTAACTGCCCCGATTCTGAATTTATTGATAAAATCAAAGTTGGCCTAATATTCAGAATCGGATCCTGTTGATTTCCTGCTAGTTCGTCGATAGAGGGAATGCCACAATCACTTTTGTTGAAATAAAATATCAAACGGGTACTTACCTGGATTTTCCGGTATGCACTTTCTTGTCATAAATATATATTTCTTTTTAGGGCAGAATAATGAAAAAAAAAAAATGATTTCGAAAAACAAACAAAAATAACAATATTTAATTAAATCTGAATTAATATAAAAAAAAACAATTTAACAAAAAAAATAATAAGAAAGAAAGAAATATATATATAAGAACAAGACACTCACAGAGACCACTCAAAAGATAAAAAAAATAAATACAAACTTATTGATTATTCGCGTACTGATTTTTACTCGCACTACTTTCACTTACATCTCACTGTTCGCTTTCGGAAAATAAAATTAACTGTTGTCTCCATCAACCCTCATTGGTTTTATTAGCCACTGCAACCCCCTTCCATTTGGGGTTAGTGGTGGTTAAGCGCCTGCCCTCTGATTGGTGCGTTGCTACGCGTCAGAGGGTTGCGCAAGCGTGTTGGGCAACTCCCACTACGCCAAGGTGGCAGTTTAAACTGGACGCCAACCCGCGAACGCCAACATGTTTATAAAAATAAATATAAACATTAAATAAATATTACAAAATTATTGTAATATAATTTTATGCGGGTTGCGTGAGAACAATATCTGTTCTCTTAACTTATGTGGCAGGGTTGTTGGAGACCATGTGCGTACTATTTCACACATAATTAAATCTTTTGATTTAATTTCATGATTTAATATAATTTGGATTACAGTATGTAATATAGAAAGTAGTGCGTAATATTAATTAATAGAAAAATACAGAAAAAAAAACTAATAAAAAAAAGACGAATCTAAATTATTCTTGAGTGGTCTCTTGCGTTGTCTTATCCTACTTGTGTGGGGTCATACTTAACATTTTGTAATAAGTGATATATTTATAAAGACATATTTACAATTATTTGTAGAAGCGCGATTTAATTTAATTAATTGATAAATTAAATCACGCGCCAGCATCTGCATTACTTGGGTTGCAATCGTAGGAATCCCCCTAATCCGTGGGCGTGCCGAAAGGTACGCGTTACGGTACCGAGCCTATTGTTCGGTACCGGGCTTGCCCTAATTGTTAAATTTTCCCGGATTAGGGGAAATTTTCCATTTACAACCCGCTTCGTAAAATATTATGACCCCAGCAATAAAATAAACAATTACAAGCTTAAACTAAACTAATCTTAATATTTACAAGCTTGGGATTAAAAATAATCCCAATGCGAACGAACGAACTTTAATCATTTTAATATTAAAAATTATTACGGTAAAATGAATTTAATAAATAAACAAATTATATTTTACTAAAATAATTATGGTACAAGTGTTTTAACTAAAACACCTGTAACACCACAAGCTATAGGTTACGTTATTCTAATAAATTTAATTGATAAATAAAAAAACATATGTAGACGGAAAGATGGTCGATAGCGAATTGGCAAATTCTTACAGCATGTATTGTAATATTTTGTGTTATATGTAGGTGTTGTAGTACGTTTGTTGATAAATATTATGTATATATATATATAAAACATATGACGTTTTATTTGTTTTTATTCACTGGTGGCAACAAAATATAAAATAGAGAAAAAAATCAAAGCACTCTAGAAAAGAAAAGTTCTCGATCATATGGTATATTATGAACAATAAATGTTTAAATAATAGAAATTATAAAATTTTAACAAAACATAGAAGCTAATTGGCGGTAGAATGTTGTTAATCAAGTGGGAGGCTGTTATTTGATAAAACTTATACAATTATTAATAATAGGGCAGAAAGACCTATGGTCCATAGCCCATGACAGATTACTAACACAATTATACATATTGTTATAACAAATTTTGTAAATTTTTGTTGTCTGTATAAATATGTTTGTATATATATATTAATAAAATTGTATAAAGTTTTATCAAATAACAGCCTCCTACTTGATAAAACTTTATGTATTTCTATCATAAAGTTTTATGATTGAAATACATTAAGTTTTATTATTATTATTATTATTTAAATAAAAATAATTGTCCTTACTAAAATTTGTTCTAAGTCTTCTAATTCGTTGCGATCCATTGTAATTGTTTCTTCTTTTCTTCTGATTAAGTAATTGAGTTTATTTTTTTTTTTAATATTTGTTTTCGTTTGTAATTTCGTTTTTATAAGAATATTTATTTCCAAAAGTTTTTGATCCCATATTATCGGTGAAATATTATTTGATAATTTTAGATGAAGTTCATACGCTTTCATTTCTAAAGTGTTTCTTTTTTTATGAAGAAATGAAATTTCACTTCTCATAATTTTAAATTTAAATTCTTTTATTAATTTGTCTTTATTATTATTAAATCTTCCTACCTTAATTTTTCTAAATTTCGGGAATACTTGTTTCCTTATACATTCTTGTATATAAAAAATATATATATATATATATATATATATATATATATATATATCAATTCCAATGAGTTTAATTTTTGATAAATATTTAAAGAATTTGTTGTATTCTGTTGACCAGGAAGCCATGTCTTTTAATCTTCTTTATGGTGGTTGTTAGTTGTGGAGACTTTAATTATTTAAATGATTAAAGTCTCCACAACTAACAACCACCATAAAGAATATTAAAACTTTATGTAATTATCAATAAAAATCATTACGTTTCTAACTTTATTCACAAATAATACAAAATAATTTTACATAAATAATCGTAGGTGTTTGTCTGGGCTATCTACCAGAGGTCTCTTTGTCCACACAGCCTTCTATTTTATAATTTTTTTGTATGGTTTCGTGGGAGATCAATAAAAGGGCAAGTGCACACTTGTAGTTTATTCTATTGACGAATATTCATTCTCTTAGAAATATATTCTTACTTACTACCTAACCTACCCTTAATCTAACAATCTTGTGGGGGTGTGTGCTTTAACAATTTTATTTAGTTATTAATAAAAAATAAATCAGACACCATATGGTAAAAGGGATTACTGATAAAAAATAAATAAATAAAAAAATATTCCACCGTCAGTTAGTAACAATATTCTGTTTGATAAAACTATATGTAATTCTGATATAAGAGATAAATAATTTAATTTAACCTCAGCTATTGAACCGTAGGGGGATACTATTTCAGATTCAGATTATTCCATTATCATGCTGTTTAATGCCTTTATTTGTGTTATATTTAGTAATTTAATGAGCATGAGTTACATGTCTTTATGTATAATAATAATACTTTATTTACGGAATTCACCTTTTCACATAATAAAGTACATTAATAATAATGAAAAATAACTGTAAACCACTAATTAAAAGCAAAATATAACAATATGTATAGTTGATTGTGTTTTCTTACATTTGTAAAAATAGGTTAATTCCGTAAATAAAGATAATAATAATAATTAATAAAAAATAATTCTATCATTAATTAGTTTCTATGTATTATTGTAACTTATTTTAAGTAAATTGTGTAATTTCGTAAAAATGCGTGTTATTGTTGTGAGCACGGTTCGAGATTTCGAGGGGGCGAAAAATTCGCGTGTGTAATTCTCTAAATATAATGGAGCGCTTTTTGGCCGGAATACACCGCGCGTATTATTCACGATCAGAAACTTGATCGAACGCCAAACGGCGATGCTGAAATTCCCACTTAACCGATCCTTCCTAATTACCATTGTCGCGTTTGTTTCGCGCAAACACAAACGGAACGAACGAATCGACCGTGAAGTGTGAGTGATTTAGCTTCGTGACTATTAATTCGAATTAGAACTAGACAATCACAAAGCTGTTTAATAAATATTGTTTTATATTATTTTTTTGAATAAGAATAAGATATTTTTTTCTAAAATTTGTAAATAAAAAAATGTAAATAATAGCCCACCTTCCTACAAACTTATAATTGTACTATATAACTGTATATTATATAAAGTTATTTTCTAAATAAAGATGTATATACATCTTATATTACATATATATTAACAAATTATTTCCACAAGTAACGTTCCTTTTGTTGTTTTAGATTAAATTTTTCTCGGATAAAAATTTGTTGCATTATGCAATATTTTATTGATGTGCAACAGCAGGTGTACATTATGTAATTCAATGTCCGGCGTGGATATTTGCCCGGGAAGTAGTTGTTTTAATGTGCATTTGTTTAACGTACTTACGTAGCGTAAGTCAAAAGTCACAGAGCTAAATGTGGAAATAATTTATTAATTATTTTCAAATCATTTTTATTTAATATAACTACAATTTGATTCTTGATTCTTTAAAATAGCAACTTTTAATTAATCTTCATTTTATTACTTATATTATTTTAAGAGAAAGGTCATTCTCAAGGAGACTATTTGGACATTTTATTTTTTTACAAAACTTTCAGGAAATAAAGGTCGTCGCAATAGAGAAGTGCCAAATTTATCTTCGATGCGATTTATATATTAATAGGACAAGTAAATAATTAAATACAATCCGATTTTTATATTGCTAAGTTTTTTGAATACTCAGTAATCTCAAATTTAAATGCATTTATAGATATCCCGTTATTATAAAAAAATTATAAAAACCGTACACTCTCCTCTATAATCGGACAAAAGTTACTCCCATCAATGAATGTATTCTGTACCCATCCAAAATATTATCCCAAAATTCGTTTTGGGAAATTCTTTCCCAATTCATCCCCCGAAATGACTCCGTTAATCCCAAATTTATAAATCCCACACAAACTCTATTTTAACTGATCACTCACTGTAACCAGAATTAACTATCACCGCAAACACATATACTTTTGTTTTCTTTTCACATCTATAAATCATTATCATCTCATAATACACCCATACAAATTATGAACCTTGGCAGAAAGGCTACTGGCCGATAGCCATTTATCAAAATAAAAATGATAATTACCACTACTACAAAAACAGCTTACTTAAAAAAAACATATCAAAAAATTATTGAACAATACTTAAGAATAGTCAAAGAACAAACGTGCATAAAACAAAGAAGTACGGGATCTTAGATAATGCAGTAATAAAAGCGGCAAGAATCCCTTACTTTATTTCTTCTCTTTGATTACTAAAAGTGAAGTAAGGAATTTTCACCGCTTTATTACATCACTATCGCAGCTGTACATTCATAGATATCCCTGGTTTGTCATTTATTTTACGATAATATTTGGGGTTATTCCATGCAGAAATGTTAAATTTATCGTATACGTTATATTTTAAATAGTATACATATCGATTATAAAATTTGATTATACTTTGAAGATATAGAATAAGGTGTACGTTAAATTTAAAATTTTACATACAGAATAGCCTCGATTGACAACCTAACTTTAGAATTGGCCAGTGCTGCAATTTTGATGTATGAGTTAGTTTTATTATTACCCTTTCAGAATATACGAAAAACAAAAAATACCCTGTGTTCGCCTTCCTTTAGTGAACGAAACAACGATTTTTTTGTTGTCTACCTTATAGACTCGAATCGTTGACAATGCTACATGGAATTAGGCGAAAG
Organism: Philonthus spinipes; assembly: GCA_963082785.1. Taxonomy (NCBI): domain Eukaryota; kingdom Metazoa; phylum Arthropoda; class Insecta; order Coleoptera; family Staphylinidae; genus Philonthus; species Philonthus spinipes. The sequence continues at coordinate 13,250,112 of OY720311.1, forward strand.
ATGGCACTTGCGTAGTTTTTCATTTATTATGATTAATTATAGTTATGTTAAATAATTGGATGTCAATACATGGTCTGAAATAGTCATGCCTTAAAAAAAAGGAATATCTACTCAGATCCCATTATTAGTAGGAACTGAAATTATTCTTACGAAATCGACAGCAAATATTAATTAATTAATTAATTTTTGGCAAACGTTTTAGAAAGAGCAGAATTAATTATCAATGTCAGAGGTCCAAAATAAAGAAAAAGGCGTTTGTTAATGATAACAATTGAATCAGAAATTTGGGGAGATAAAATTGATATTGAATTTTATAGAAAACGCTTCGCCTCAGTTCAAAGAAAAGCTGGGATACAAGTTTCATGTTCATATCGAGGAGTACCAAAAATGGCTGTCCTTTTAATAGCTGGAGGAATTCCAATTGGAATAGAAGCTATTATACTACAGAAGACATGAAAACTAGAGAGAAGAAGTGAAAAAGGAAAAACGAGAAAGAACTCTTAAAAAATGGCAGAATATGTATGGCAAACATATGACAAAGGTAGATGGACAAAAAGATTAATACCCGATGTAGGAAGTAAAAAATAAAGATTTCACTCGTCTATCAATCTTGTTCCCACTACAAGATATAGGCATTTTTATCTCAAAAACTGAAAGGATAATGTTGACATAAATCTATATTATATTATATTATATTATATTATATTATATTATATTATATTATATTATATTATATTATATTATATTATATTATATTATATTATATTATATTATATTATATTATATTATATTATATTATATTATATTATATTATATTATATTATATTATATTATATTATATTATATTATATTATATTATATTATATTATATTATATTATACACACACGGCTATGGATTTATGTATATTGTATTGTAATTGGGATGTATATTATCTGTTGGGCAATAAAGACTTATTATTATTATATAAGTGGTTAGGCAATCGAAAAAATTAAATTATAGAGTGTTCCATTTAAAATACCAAAGTTGGTAGCCATTTTCAGTACAACCGGAGGTAAAAGAAAGTCAAAAGTCCATGAGGTGATCGCATTCAATCGTGCAAAGTTGATTTTTTTTAATTTTCGTGGCCAACAACCCCGAAAACTGTTAATGGCCGTTATTCGTAGCCCACCCTGTATAATTATAGAATTTAGCTTTAAAAACATTCCAGGCCACTCAAGTAATAAAAGCTGAATGAAGAAACAGTTAATTAGCTGAGTTTGTATGCTCGGAAATATTTACCTATGCAGAAGAAAAGAAAGCAGCTCTGGATTGGCTGAGCTTGTGTCTCAGGTTTGCGAGCGATAGCGAGTTCTATATAAGTTGCCAATCCAGAACTTTTATAGAACTCGCTATCGCTATAAGTTATTAGCTTTGGGTGTCAAGTCTGCAAACGATTGCGAACCTTATAAAATATCTGATTTGGCTGAGCTTAGATGTCAGTATTGCGAGCTCTATAAAAGTTCTGATTTGGCTGAGCTTGGGTATCAGGATTACGAGCGATAGCGAACAGAGCTCTAGATTGGCTTACCTTTAGGTGTCAGCTATAGCTATAGTGAGCTCTATAAAATCTTAGATTTAGCCGAGCTTAGGTGCGAAGGATAGCGCGACCAGAGGACCTTACAATTTCGTCCAAACGGCTTTTTCAAAGAAATCATCCCTTAGGTATTTAACACCAATATTGTGTAAAAAGAGATTTTTTTATTAATTTTTTCATCAATATCAAGGATAATTTCGACGAAAGTTGAAACTTGTCGGAGAAAATAATCATATTTTGATGAAACAAAACAATTATATAAAGAATGTCCTGCTAATTTTTGGAAATGGCTTAACCTTAGGTTGCTGAGACCAAAATATGAATACAAAAATTAATACAAAAATATTTTATTGATAACAATCGAATGTTCCATTCGATTTGAATAAAATTTACTGTGTTTCTCGCCGGGGGGTATCCCTTAGGTATCCGCGCTTGGACGAAATTGCATCGTCCCGCGACCAGGACCAAACTTCCCCACAATTTTTACCACCCCGAGAGCAGATCGTGTATCCACTTCAAACAAACACTTAACACAGCCGTTAATTAGATTTATGGATGTTCGAAATGGTCAGAAAAAAAGTAGAAACGGGTGACACAAAATGATGAGGGTTAACGCTCATTGAAAGCCAGATGTGCACACCCTCATTTAAATTCCCGTCGTTTGTATTGTATACTTGTGATTTAGTTTAGAATGTTATGATTTCTTCCGTATTTAAATTAAGAAAACGTATATAAAAACGCACCAATGTAAATAAATTTATTATATTATTATTACTCCCAGGAATTTAATAATCATTTATTTATAAGCTGTATCATATAAATATATCAAAGGGTATACAGTCTGAATAAATTTGGCGGTAATTATAAAAATGGTGATGTGTCCATCATGGCACTTTCCCCGGTGAATACGGTCAAATAAGTTTCTGATAGAAAATTTAATAGGAAAGCAAAATGATTAATAGAAAAAAGTGATTGTTATCTTTTAAAGTTAAACCCGAGTATTTAGAAGAATATTGTAATTAAGTGTGTTATTTCTTACCTTACAATAGGTTCAAATCATTCCTCCACACTCTTCTTCATTTTTGCAAACTGGAGGCGTTTGCGAATGATAAGTTGAATTTGACGGCACTTTGACGTTTTATTTGTCATTAAAATAATTATTTCAATAATTAAAATCTCTAAGGGAATTTATCAGATAAATGCTTATAAAATGAAAACCGGAGGTCCTACAATAAAAGTTTTATAACAGAAATTATTTATTTTCCAAGATCTAAAACTTTTATTTGAAACATTTTTCTATCCGAATTAAAAAATAAAAAATTGCTAAGAGTAAAGCTGCACTTAATAAGTTTTGATTCTAACCAAAAGCTTTTCAGATCATTCCACTGTTATATAAAGCTTAGATATAAAGTTTGGTCTTAATCCATTTAGCCGTTTAGGCGCTATCGCGGAAACACACAGACACACAGACACACAGACACACACACAGACACACACACAGACATTTTTCAAAACTCGATGGAATGGACTCAGGGGACCTCAAAACGTGCATATTTGTTGAAATTGGCGGTTCGAAAATTTTCACGATCACAATACTTTCCCTTGGACAGGGGTCCGGGGAAAGTAAAAAAGTCTAATAAAATGTGATAACGTTTTAATTTATCAGTTTCAAATAACTATGGATTAATTGAATACATGTTACTAGCAAACACATGCTTTTTAGAAAAGTTATTCTACACAAAATTCGAAATCCACTTTTTTTCAACAAAATATACAAATTTCTGTGAACAATTTTTTATCGAGTTCTATGAAAACTTTGAATTGGTTGATGTCAGCGGAAGAAATTAATATAAAACAAAATATATGCAGTTTCATTAATAATTAAGAACATTCTCAACAATTAACACATACAACATTTATAAATCAATTAGTATTCAGCAAACATAGTTAGACTTCAAATCAGTATAATTATTGATATTGGCATCAAACTGAAACTAGTTGAAAAAAAAAAATATATTAAGTAAAACAAAAGCTAGTGAATATTAATTATTGTAATTTATTTCCAAATCTCTCCGTTTTTTCGCTTTAATTTAAATAATCGGATCAAAATTTGTTGCATTATGCAATATTTTATTGATGTGCAACAGCAGGTGTACATTATGTAATTCAATATCCGGCGGGGGTATTTGCCCGGGAAGTAGTTGTTTTAATGTGCATTTGTTTAACGTACTAACGCTACGTAAGTCAAAAGTAACAGAGCTAAATGAGGTAATAATTTATTAATTATTTTCAAATCATTTTTATTTAATAGAATTACATTTCGTTTAAATTAGATTCTTTCAAATTGTATTTTTTCATTTCGAGTTATAATTCTGGATTTATCTGTTTCGGCGACGCGACGTCCAGAAATATATGTGCGCGTTCTCCTGGAGAGCAAAAAAAAGGAGAGGAGAAAACGCGAAAGAAGCCCAGACAAATATGCACGCTCAGGCGACAGTTTCAGTGCGAAATTAACTCGCGCCCAAATTACCGAGCGTATAAATAAACCGCCCCAATGGCCGAGCCAATTTGCTGAGTGGATAAAATACCGACCCCAATACTTAAAATTCGATCAACATTAACAATAATAAATAACAATATTAAAAAAAAAGAAAACGTCAATACAGTTATTTGCCGTTACGTGATCAGATTATTTTAATAGGAATGGATATTGTGCCTAAATTTAAAAAGCTCATTTTGTAGTAAATATTTCATTTATTTAACCAAAAGATAAATTAAAGACGACGCAAGCGCCACCTTTTGCCTAATTTCAAGTGGCATCGTCAACGATTTGGGTGGTGGCGCTTGCGTCATCTTTAATTTATTATGAATAATATCGGGTATATAACCCCAGCACAATTTTCGTTCAGTCGCCTTCATCAAGGCATTGCACATGGAACACACTAGTCTGATGAGGTTCGAAAAACCGAAATGGCCATCACTAGTTATCCATACGCTAGATGAATTGTGGCTGAACATTTCTTTGAATTAAATAAATAAGTTACAATAAGTCATAAAAGAAACGCAAACATGAAAAACTGAGCCGTAAAGGCTCATTTGTTGAATATACGTTTTCTAAAATAAAGGGTCTGGATCGATAGAGCTTAATTGTTGGATTTGAAGGGAAGAAATCTAGAGAATACTATATAGAAATAACTGCACGAATCTGCAGATGTGTTTGAAGTATTATCAAATACTTAGCTTGAGTTGAATATCAGCCGATTAAAGAACAAAACTTGAATAAGTTCTAATAATACACAGAAGAGAAGAGGAGTTATTAGTAAAATTGAAAAGAGTTATTTATTGTGTTTATAAAAGATAAGATGGAAAGACCACATGTCGATAGCCGATTAACAGATATAAATTATTTATTTAATTTTTTAATTTTCCCTATTCGTTTTAGAAAAAAAAAATGAAAGTACTAAAAAAGAAAGAAGATAATGGGAACAAAATTGCTGAAAATAATGTAGAAATTACAGCTCCATCACTCCGAATTCAATTTAATAAAATTATTTAAAAATAAATTTAATTATTAAAGCATTAAACATTATACATTTAATGAAATTAGGCAAAAGGTGGCGCTTGCGTCGTCTTTAATTTATTATGATTAAACATTATATATTTTGGGGAGTCCTTCTTGGCAAAACTCCCCAAAATATACAAGGTGACCAGAAAAGATGTGATAATCTTCAGGTAAAGTGGTTCATTAATTAATTTTATGCAGAAAATTTAAGTAAAAAATATTGTATTGTGGCTTATAACTCCTCACGAGGCATTTTAAAGAAATATAAATTTGGCAAGAGCGGATCAAACAAGTGTCTAATTTAATAATAATCATAAATTAATCTGAAAAAATGTCATATTTGAAGTATACATCAAAAATTGAAGATTAAAGTAAATGTTCGAATTGATAATTATCTTAATTAAATGTGAGTTTCGTGAAAATTTGAAAGAAATATGAAAAGACTTTGTACACTTTTCTTCACTTATTTATTTATTAACAGATGTACATTTCGATCACCATGTGATCATTATCAATGTTTTACAAACATTGTTAGAAAGTGTTTTCATATTTTATAACCATCCATTTCTAAGCAGATCTGGAGCCATTATGGAATAGAATTAATTACTCGGAGCAACATCTTCAGTAATTAATTCCATTGCAACACGAATTCTATTCATCATCAAACGAAAAAATCAAGTAGATTCATATCCGGCGACCTTGCTGGCATAGTATGGGTACATCTATTTGGGAAATGTTCGTCTAACGATTATCTTAAAATTCTTGCTATGTAAGGGTTGTTGGCGATTTGAATATCTTTTTTGGTACACATCTTTGTCAATAGTTGTATTAACATTGCAGAATACTCGTTGAATGTGTACATCTTCAGAAAATATAAAGAACTTACACAAACTTACACAAAAATTATGATAAGGTTACATATGAAAACACACAATTACACATTTGTAAAATTTAAATAATATAGGTGATAAATAAATTGGAAACTTTAACAAATTAACAAATTCTTCATAAGCATTTATTTTAATAAAAATAGATCTGCCACTATTATTATTTAAAAAAAATGCTTATAAAGAATTTGTTAATTTGTTAAAGTTTCCAATTTATTTATCACCTATGTTATTTAAATTTTACAAATGTGTAATTGATTGAAAGTTCTATTGATTTTGTCACAAATATTTAGAAAATAATACTAATTTCCAGAGACTCATTTAATACTTTAACGGCCTCGTGAGACGTTACGAGGAAGAATACAATGTTTTTTTATTTAGATTTTTTATCCAAAATTAATCAACGAATCTTGCTACCTAAAGATTATCACACCTTTTCTGGCCACCTTGTATAAACGGTTACAAAAATGTATAAGTCACCGAAGGGGTACATTTTCTGTACTCCGAGGGGTCCTTTATAAATATTATTTAAATAATTATGGCAACAATTACGTTGTCATGTTACCTTATAATGCCATTTTTTGCTTATGTGTCACAATTTTTATGTAAAAAACTGAATTAAAATAAATATTCACTTTTTTTATCACGAGTTATTTACCCTAAAGCAATATCTTCAAATTTGTATTAAAATTGAAACGAATCTCATTTTTATTGTCAATAAAACTATATTTTTGTTGAATATGTATATAAAAAATATTTGTAAAAAAATGAGGGCAATATTGCATTTTTTATTTTCAAAAAAAGTCAGTCTTGGATTAGAATTCGTGGTCAGAGAAAAAAAAATCATAAAATAAATAAATAGACGATTAACCTTTTTATTGTATTTGAATTCTAATCAAATAATATATAATATTTAAATAAAAATGGACAATCATTTTTATCATTATTGCGTTGTAAACACTATAACCATGTATATTTATTAACCCTTTCGTCCCGGAATACTAAAACATGAAATTTATCAAAAAAATTATACACGTTACTGTGCACTAGCTATACAGGGTGTCTCAGCGTGCGCGCCGAGTAGCTTTACGGCTAAATGGTTTATTTTTTTCAAAATCGGCTTTCGCAGGCGTCTGTAGGTCTATTAGGACCACATTTTAAAATTAGTATCAAATATACAGGATGTCCTATAAAAGCATGGCGTATCATAGTTATATTTTTTCTAATGGAATGACCCATATTTTATATTTTTTTCAGATTCTACATCAAAAATAAAATTAACTTTCATAATATGTTCATATGCCAAAACCTGATAACTTTTGAAATATTTAAATATTTTTGAAAAAATTGACGTTTCGAAAAAAAAACCATAACTTTGAAATGGATGAATGAAAACAAATAAAATTTTGTGTCGGTATATCTGACTAATGGGTGAATATTTCAGACTATTAAGAAGAATTTAAAATCTTAAGATGTTTTGATAATTCAACATATCTCCAGAAGCACATTCAAGGTTAAATTTCGTGCTTATTTTAAATGGCACACCCTATATCTAATAGGCCTATCTTGTAGAAAATTGTATTGTCTTTCAGAAAGTATAAAGGTATTCTACACCTAAACCTAATAGTTTTCAAGATATATCCATTTTTGTTAATTTTCGTCATTATCATTATTATTTTAATACGACAATGTAACATAAAGCGCCATCTATTTAATAATTATTATTGCCAGTTATTCTAATAGGCTTTTGTTTATAAGCAAATTTAATTGACACATTCGTATTATTACTAACAATTGAAAAAATAATGTTCCTTTAAATGAAAGAATTAACATGATTCTAATAATAATGTAATGTTATTAAGATTGTCTCTTAGTGTACAAAATGTTCTCTGATGGAAGACATCCTAATAAGAAGACTGTAGAGGAAGTTTTAAATACATTCAAAAATGTAGGCAGTATGAAGTATTTGAAAAAAAAAATACCTTGAATACAGTAATTAATAATGAGGAGAGACAATTACAAGTTTAATTCCATTAAAGGTGGTTTAATAAGCAATGAATTGGAAGAATACATGGAAAGCAGAATTAATAAATTAATAATACATTTAGATCAATTATACCTAATATGCTAAGAAATGTCAAAATATCATTTAAAATAAAATTGAATTATGTATTCGATGGTAGTATTTTTGAAAATTTATTATAAAAAACTTTTAATACTATTTTATGAATTTATTTGATGTATTTGTTTTACAATTCTAACAAGTTTTTATCAAATAATTTACACATGTGTAAATAAATAATGCAATTAGTATATTCACAATTAATAAAATTAGTGTATTAATTTAGGAAATATCTCGAAAATCATTTGTTGGCTCAACTGACTTTATTTATAAACAATAACTAAACTCTTGCCATTATGGAATAATAATAATAAATATTATATTGAACAATAGATGGCGCTTTGAATCGACTTTTCATGTTATGAATAATAAATATTATGTCAAAAGTTAACGAAAATGCATATATCTTGAAAACTATTAGGTTTAGGTAAAAAATATCTTTATACTTTTTGAAAGACAATATAATTTCCTACAAGATAGGGCTATTAGATATAGGGTGTGCCATTTAAAATAAGCATGAAATTTGACCTTGAATGTGTTTCTGGAGTGACGTTAGATTATCAAAACATCTTAAGATTTTAAATTCCTGTAAATAGCCTAAAATATTTACCCATTAGTCTAATATACTGGTACAAAATTTCATCTGTTTTCATTCTTCCATTTGAGAGTTATGATTTTTTTTCGAAACGTCAATTTTTTCAAAAATATTTAAATATTTCAAAAATTGTTAGGTTTAGGCATATGAATATATTATAAAAGTTAACTTTATTTTTGATGTAGAATCTGAAAAAATATAAAATATAGGTCATTCCATTAGAAAAAATATAACTATGATACGCCATGCTTTTATGGGACACCCTGTATATTTGAAACTAATTTTAAAATGTGGTCCTAGTAGACCTACATACGCCTGTGAAAGCCGATTTTGAAAAAAATAAACCATTTAGCCGTAAAGTTACTCGGCGCGCACGCTGAGACACCCTGTATAATAGATATTATTTACCATAAAAATTAGAAAATCTTTTAGAGGTTGGTAAAAAATCGAGAAAGGGTTGTGGTAAATATATGTACCAGCCGGTTTTTATAGTGGTACCACCAGGTTTTTATATAGGGAACATGTATGTATCAACAGAAAGTAAAACACGCAATTTTTTGCAATATTCTATTTATATAATGCAATTTATAAAAATAGAAAAATCTTTACTCGGTATGATATGGGGTGAAACATAATTCGCATAGTACAACATTGCACTCTTTGCATATGGTTTTTGTTCTTTTCTGGACTTGATTTGTTGTACAACCAATACACCTTCTTCTTGTGTTTCCTTCTATTGGTAAAGGCAAAGCACTTGTCTTTCGCTTTTTTGGAGGCCCTTTTTTAGGCAACAGCAAATTTGAAAGTTTTACCCCTTCTTCAGCTAGTTCTTCTGCCAGATCTATCAAAAATGTCAAATATGAAACATCTATATTTTCTCGTTTCAAATCATTATATAATATCCATGCGTTTACAGTGCAAATCTTGACACAGGTATAAAAAACCTTTTTCCACCATTTTGTGGATTTCCGGTCGTAATCATATAGACTTTGATACTGATCTGCTCTATCGACGCTACCCATTTTTTTTTTTTCGATAAAAAGCAATAGCTTCAGGACAGTCGATACGCTCTTAAATAGAAGTAGTTGTTTTAATGTGCATTTGTTTAACGTACTTACGTAGGTAAGTCAATAGTCACAGAGCTAAATGTGGAAATAATTTATTAATTATTTTCAAATCATTTTTCTTTGATACGCTCTTGTTCGCCTGTTTTTTTTTTGAGGATCTCAGTTGTTTCTGGTTTGTGGCAATTACTTAGAACTAAGACCTCTTTTGTGTCTTGCCATTTAGCTAACAGAAGTCCCGTTTCATTACTTCTAAGCATTGATTCCCCTCGTTTCAATTTTCCTTGTACATTGGGGCAAGTTTTTGCGATTACTCATACACGTACCCAATGCGGCATAACCACATGTTTCTAACAAATTGACACTAGTAAAAAAACGATCAAAGCACAAACACACGTCAGGTTCTTGTATTGTACTTGCAAGACATTTAACAACTCGCTCTCCAAGAGTAAGGGCACCGTCTGTTATAGGTTGAGATTCCTTTCCGGGGTATACGTTTAAATCGTAGGTGTACCCGGAATCTGAATCGCAACGGCACCATAACTTTATGTCTCGTTTCACCGGTTTGAGAGGCATATATTGTTTGAGAGAAGAACGCCCTGTGAATTTTGTCATGGATTCGTCGATGCTCTGAAAAGGGCTATTCTGGCTATATTTTCTAAATGTGTGTTTTAAACAAGAAAGTAATGCATCAACATAGTATGTCTTTGTTGTGTCTGGTGGCTTTTCAGGAAGAGAAAAATACAGTTTCGATGTTACAACCATGTATCAGCCGCGAGAAATTATTCTCCCAACCAGTCTGTTTCCCATGGATTCTTTGTTACTCCAATATTTTTTGAGAGATGACAGATAATTATAGGACATTACCATCATAACTGCTAGAATTTTCTGTAATTCACCCTTGTCAGTAGGCTTGTGTTTTTGTTTTTTTACATTATTCAAAATCTTTATTCGTTCATTTGTACAATTAACAATTTGAAGATATAGTGAATGTGGAAACATTTTATAAAACACTTGAGTTGGACGAGAATTTCTATTAATGTCATAAATTTTACAAGGTCTTGAAGAAGGAACAGATTTTGCAGGTACAAATGTATTGCTTGGAACAATCCATTCAGGTAGTCGATTAATATGCTCCTCAACGCAAGTTTATGATTCTACCTCAATATTTGTATCATCATTGTCCGAATCATCTTCACTAATTGATTCTTTGTTTTGAGTACTTTCATCATTTTTATGACCTTTAGTAATCTTCTTTCTTTTCATGGTATCTGTATTATTTTTCTTTTCATGGTCATTTGAAGAATCAGATTTTATATACATCTGAAGACCCAGAGGAAAAGTCTTTCAGATTTTCAGCTATATCTTCCAACTCTTTTTGGCTCAAATTTTTCTTGTTCATTGTTGTCCTAAAAATTTACCTTTTGTACATAAAGAACTGATGGTACATATGTGTACCACTAAAAAACCCGACTGGTACATATATGTACTAAATAAAAAAATATCCACCCAAAACATTAATTACTAACTATTTTGATCACTTACTTGTTAATTACTCTCTGGTGATTTACTCTAATAATATTCAATAATAATAGTGTATTACAACAATTTTTAAACACGTTTTAACACTAAAATTACACAAAACCATGTGCAGACAATGGAAATTAGCGCTAGGCTAGCTAGAGTCATGCAGACAGCGTGCGATTTTTGTACATAACCTCAAAGCCAAACGCATAATCAACGGCCTGGTACAATTTCCACTGAAAACGAGCGATCATTTTAGGTTCTAGGGGTTTTCACACATTTGTGGTACACATATGTACCAGCCGGGACGAAAGGGTTAAAACTTCAAATACCGAAGATTGAAACATAATTTCCGATATTTACCAGGTTTACAGAAAATGAGTGAAAACCTTCAGGTAACTCAATTCATTAATTAATTTTTAATAGAAAATCCAAATAAAAAAAATGTTGTATGGTTCTTCATTGAGGCTCACGAGGTCTTCGGAATTTTAAATATGTGACTATAAATTAGTATTGTTTTTTAAATATTTTGTAAGAAATCAATAGCATTAACAATCAATTAGACACGTGTATAATTCCATTGATGTAAATGCTTAATAAATCGGATATTTTTACAATTTTATAACTTTATCAGAAGCATTCTTTTTAATGAAAACAGATCTGGCAACGACGCACGCTCGTTTGCAAATTTGATAATGTTGACGTTTATTTGATTGATTTGACATTAGTTTATTCGAAAGAAAAACGTCTACGTAAATCTACAATTATTCAAGTGACTTTCCAACGCACGCGTTTTTTTTGTATGATGTATTCGTTTGACGAATATGCTGATATGTACATGGTATTTGGATTTTGCAACGGAAATGCAAACATGGCAAGAGAAGAATATCGAACACGATATCCAAATCGACAACACCCCTACATGGGTAGTAATACATTTCGCAAATTGGACCAGAGACTTCGTGAATCTGGTAAATTTGTTCCAAATTACGTGAAGAGAGGTAGACCTAGGGTACAGTTCAGTTGAAGGAACAAATTCTAGATGCTGTTCATGAAGATCCTACTTCCAGTACGAGACAAATAGCCAGGTAATTAAATGTTCCCAGTCAAACAACAGTGTATAAAGTGCTAACACAAAATCTGTTAAGGCCTTTTCATATCCGAAAAGTACAACCCATGAATATGACAATGTGCATAGAAAAGCGTTTTGTAACACAATATTAAACAAAATTCAAGAGGAACCTAACTTATTATTTCGAATTCTTTGGAGAAAATATAAATAAGTGAAACAAACCAAGTGTTTTAATTTCAATTAAATCATCCTGAATTAGTTAAACATTTCGTTATTTGTGATTTTTTATTACAAATACCTTTTTCTATCAATAGATGACAAAATATATAGGGCGTTCCATTTTGTTTGTTTTGTTAATATCTTGAAAACACGACGTTTTTTTTTTTTGTTTGATTTTCTGATTCGCAGCTGTAATCCCCGAAAAAAATATGTAATACTACTTTACTAATTTAACCGACTCTCTAGCTTAACTAATAACAAAGTTAGCAATGAAACGCACTTAATTTTAAACAACCTGTGTATATATAAATAAATAAATAACTAGACACTTTTTCATTCAATTAATCTAATTTGATTTAGTATGCAGGATGTGAGAAGGGCAGTAAAATACACCATACACCAAATAGATGAAATAATATATTTATTAAATTAATAAATTACAAAAGGGAAAGGTGTGCATATGCGTTTCCAAGGATCCGAACATGTAGAATAATATCGTGGAATTGGATTATACCGCAGTGATTTTTTCGGGACACTTTTTAAATATTTATATCAATTGAAGAAACACATTTTTCTTCAATACCTTTTATAAATTATTATGAATAGTGTTTGAAAATATTTTCTTTATTTAATTTATTACAGATAATTGAAAAACTTTTTTTTTTTAATTGAATGTATAAAAGATAAGGTGAAAAGACCACAGGTTGATAGTTAATTAACAGAAATATAACTTATTTAAATTATTCAATTTGTTTTAAATATTTTTTTGTCCTTTCTCCTACTTTTTTTTATTTAAATAATTACATGAATATCTTATAGTTGTAAAAATGGTATATTCCGTTAAATAAATAAATAAATAATTTAAACAGAACCAATAGTAAATGTCTTCACAACTAACTTACAAAAGATTTTAATATAATTAATGATTTTAATATATAGACATTGGTAATTCATGTTGTTTGAAATAAATATGAATAAATTATTAAAAATCAACCAATAAAACACAGATTAGATTGAATAGCTTTAAATTCTCGACGAGTTTCGGGTTATTAGCCCATTTTCAAGATAATTTTAAATTCTCTCAAGATAATTTTCATACAAAACTTACAAAAGATTACAAGATATAAATTATCCACGAGATAGTGGACAGCCGATATTTCGAAAACGGTTAGTAGTACGAAAATGAAATTTGGTGGCTTTAAACGGTTTGAAATGATGCCCCTTTTTCTATACATAGATTTCATTTCCATTTCTCAATTTCCGAGTAAATGACATCAATTTTAGAATTTCAAATGAGACACCCCGTATATTTATATATTTTTGGAAAGGTGATTGAAAGACAAATACGGCAATACCATATTATTAGGGAGTTTTTATTGTAAAATGAGGGAATATTATTGAAGTAATAATCGAAATAGATAATCGCGGTGGCATGGATTAATAAAAAAGCGTCAAAAAATAAAAATGCTTCATGTCAAATGTGTGATGTCAAGTTGACAATACATTCTGCTTACGTGTAAGTAATATCTCTTGCTAATGTTTTACGTACGACGAGTATGTCGACATGCTGCTTATGTATCTTATCTTATCCGCATTGGATGGAAGAAACTCATTTTCAGCACATTTTACAATAAAATTCCCTAATAATATGGTATTGCTGTATTTTTCTTTCAATCACTTTTCCAAAAATCTATAAATATACAGGATGTCCCATTTGAAATTCTGAAAGTGATATCATTTTCACAGAAATAGAGAAACGCAAATGAATTCTATATATTCAGAAAAAGGCATCATTTCCAACCATTTAAAGCCACCAAATTTCATTTTCGTACTACTAACCGTTTTCGAGATATCGGCTGTCCACTACCTCGTGGGACACCCTGTATATTTGATTTTATAACTTTCAGTATGTATTTTATATATTTTTTTGCATATATCTATTAATAAAAATTATATACATATAAAAAAAATAATTTGTAGCAAGTAATTGAAAACAATTTCATTTCATTAGTTCAAGAAAACCGAAAACAGTAAAAATATTCCTTAATATCAGGATTTAATTGTAATCAGATTTGCACGAAAACACTCTACATGTTCAGACCCGTACCCAATAACCCAAAATAAAAAGTGAAAGTCCAGCAGAGAAAAAAAGCTTTAATGAAGAACATAACAATCACATTAAATAAATAAATAAATAATAAAAACATCGATTCTCTTTAACAAATATTTTCTACAAAGAACAAACAAAATTAAAAAATAAAAACATTTACTTTTGTTAGCATTTTATAATAATGACCAGAACTTGAATATAAATCACGTAATTTCAGTTAAAAATTAAATTAATACAAATGCGTTCAATTTTATTTGAAAACATACGTATTAATTTAATTTTTTTGTATTGATTTTAAAGAAAGTAATAAGAAATATTGTTAATAATTTCGTTATTTTTTTTAATATATATTTACATATATATATAATTTTGGCAGTGAAATTAAAAACAAGATTAAAATGATATAAATTAAAACATCAATTATACGCGCAACCAAATAAACGTGTTTATACAATGTTGAGTTTGTTATTTAAATTAATTAATAAATATGTGTTTATATAAAAAGCTATTATTTTCGGTCGCACCTCCACCATGTTTCTATATGTAGGATGATCTTCTCTCACCTGGTACTTGGAGGGTGGCCGTAGTGTTCACGGCTCCGATTTGGTTCGTCGCCGTACACGAGTACGTTCCGGCGTCCTCTGAAAATTATTTACAGATGAATTTAATAAGCATAGAAACAGGATTTATTCACTTGCTCACAGTTATTTAAATAAATTAAATAAAAAGAATTTGAAAATAATTAATTAATTAAAGGGAAAATAATTTATTAATTAATTATTTTCATATATTAAATAAAAATGATTTGAAAATAATTAATAAATTATTTCCACATTTAGCTCTGTGACTTTTGACTTACGTTACGTAAGTACGTTAAACAAGTGCACATTAAAACAACTACTTCCCAGGCAAATACCCACGCCGGACATTGAATTACATAATGTACACCTGCTGTTGCACATCAATAAAATATTAAACAAAGAAACAAAAGGAACGTTACTTAATATAAGGCCATATGCAGACACGTGTTTCGGGATCTATCCCTCGTCAGTAGAGTTATGCCTTACATAATTTAAAGATGTTAAAATAAATCAATTAAATTAATTCAAATACAATCAGCAAAATTAAATCAGTTATATTAAATCAAATTAAACTAAATCAATTTAAATTAAATTAAACCAAATTAATTCAATCTAAATCAAAACCGAATAAAATTAAACGAAAAGAATTGAATTAAATTAATTAAAAAGAGCGACCCTCACCTGCCTTGTAATTCAATGTCCGGCGTGGGTATTTGCCCGGTAAGTAGTTGTTTTAATGTGCATTTTTTTAACGTACTTACGTAGGTAAGTCAATAGTCGCTAAATGTGAAAATAATTTATTAATTATTTTCAAATCATTTTTATTTAATATATTTAAATAACTGTGACCAAGTGAATGAATACTGTTTTCTATTTATATAATTATTTTCAAATTCTTTTTATTTAATATAATGAATTTAATAAGATCTGTACACAATTTTAAACAGTGATAGATTTAACCATAATAAATTAAAGACGACGCAAGCGCCACCTTTTGCCTAATTTCAAGTGGCATCGTCAACGATTTGGGTCTACAAGGGTGACCGGCCGAGAATCATTGTTCTGTCCACTAAAGTCTTTAATTTATTATAATTAATATCGGATACATAACCACAATACAAAATCCGTTAGCTGCCTTCATCAAGGTATTGCACATGGAACACACTGGTTTGATGACGTTCGAAAAACCGAAATGGATAACTACTGATGGCTATTTCGGTTTTTTTACGCTAGATGAATGCTAGCTGAACATTTCATTGAAAGTGATACATTTATGGAGTTAATTAATTGATTTATTATTAAAATGGACAAAATTTCATTAAAATGCAAAAACAATTACCGAAACATTTTTTTTGTTAAACGTGTTTTGCCAATAAAATTGATTTTTTACAGCGCCCAACAATGACTTTTGCAGTTTGAAAATTACACAGATTTTATCGTAATCTTATTGCAATAATTTACTTAAACTAAATAAAAATATAATAAATTAAAGTCGCTTGCAAGCGTCACCTTTTGCGTCGTCTTTAATTTATTATGATTAATATCGGGTATATAACCCCAACACAATTTCCGTTCAATCGCCTTCATCAAGGCATTGCATATGGAACACACTAATCTGATGAGGTTAAAAAAACCGAAATGGCCATCACTAATTATCCATAAGCTAGATGAATGGTGGATGAACTTTTCATTAAATGTAAATAAAAATAATTTGAAAATAATTAAAAAATGATTTCCTCTTTAGCTACTGTGACATTTTGACTTATGTTACATAAGTACTTTAAACAATGTCTTAAAAAAATAACTTTTCAAAGTTATTACAGGATCTGAGACCTTTGATTATTAATGGATTAACACCATTTTGTATAGAAAAATTGTAAACGGTTGTATTCATTTTACTTTACAGTTTTATTATACACGAAATATACATTTCGGATACTAAGAATCCATTATCAATAATACAACAACCATTTTGTAAATAATTGATAGTATCAAAATTTGATGTTTACTTTGATTCGTGGCTGGAAATCCGTGACAAACTTCCAATCAGTAAAGTCTGCCAATTGGCTTCTTTTATTATTATTATTATTATTATATTTACCTGGGAAAGCTTTAGGTATCGTCAGCCTGCAAACTCCATTCCTGAAGAAAATCTGGTTGTCGTTGGAGTTTTCTATGATCCTTCCGTTTTTCGACCACAGGATGTCCGGTGGCGGTTCCGATTGCACGATGCACTCGAATCTAGCCGTCTGTCCGCTCATCACGGCGATATCACGTAACGGCTGAAAAAGGCAAATACGTTTCTTGTACATTCGATTTTCTTCGTATTAGGAATGAAATTATATAATGTTATAACTAAATTGATTGAGTAATTAATATTTAAGGAAAATGTTCTTGATATTTCCTACAACATTTATTATCTTCAAACAGAGATATTTTAATATCAGATATGAAAATTTTAAAACATAAAAAAAATGCCTGATATAATCGAATCATTTCAGGTGTTTTATTTGGTAATACTATAAAACAACTGAAATGATTCGATATCTCATAATACTCAACTAATTAATTTATTTTAAGAATGAATGAAGAATATAACAATCGCATTAAATAAATAAATAAATAATAAAAACATCGATTTTCTTTAACAAATATTTTCTACAAAGAACAAACAAAATTAAAAAATAAAAACATTTACTTTTGTTAGCATTTTTGTTAATACATTTTATAAACACCTGAAATGATTCGATATCTCATAATACTCAACTAATTAATTTATTTTAATAAAAACTATAGATTTAGAAAAAATTCTTATGTTTATTGTCATTAATCACTGATTAAATAGGCGCCGAGTAAAAGTAACACCAAATGCAGATCGTGTGAATTAAATATTAGTGATTCAGAGGAATATATAATCTGTTTCATATAATATTTAGTTTCATTGTATGTGTCGTGTGGACTAAAACGATCATCGACTGCATATCATGAAAACAAGAACTGAAAATGGATTTGTGATGACTGTCTGAATGACTTCCCCAAGCATTTGCAATTCTCACAAATATATACTAAAAATCATCAGAACAAAGGCTGTAATCCAAAGTTAAATAAAATTATTGCTGACATATTAATAGTACTGTTTAAAATTATTAATAATCTTCAAAAAGAACTCAAAACCTTAAAAGCAAATAATTCCAAATGAAAAGAACTCGATCAAAAACATTAATGAGGAAATAATTGGGTTATCTATTACCAAAAAGATGGAGGTGCATAGCAGAAAAATAAAAAAATCTTCTAAACAACCACTAGGTCTTCAACAAATCAATGATGAACTATTAGCTGATATCGAAGACAAAAAAATTGTGGACTCGGATAACGAAAATAAAATCATCACATACAAGAGAAAAAGATCAAAACCGGTATGTTAAATAAAAATGATTTGAAAATAATTAATAAATTATTTACACATTTAGCTCTGTGACTTTTGACTTACGTTACGTAAGTACGTTAAACAAATGCACATTAAAACAACTACTTCCCGGGCAAATACGCAAATACCCACGCCGGACATTGAATTACATTATGTACACCTGCTGTTGCACATCAATAAAATATTGCATAATGCAACGAATTTTGATCCGAGAAAAATTTAATGTAAAAAGAACAAAAGGAGCGTTACTTAATACAAGGCCATCTGCAGACACGTGTTTCGGGATCTATCCCTTGTCAGTACAGCTATACCTTGCATAATTTAAAGATGTTAAAATAAATCAATTAAATCAATTTAAATACAATCAGGAAAATGAAATCAGTTATATTAAATCAAATTAAACTAAATCAATTTAAATTAAATTTAACCAAATTAATTTAATTTAAATCAAAACCGAATAAAATTAAACGAAAAGAATTGAATCAAGTTCCCTCACCTGCCGCGCGCTGTGATAGCAATGAGGGCAGAGGAGGACGTGCGCTCGTGTATTGTTCTATTTATCAAAACCGGTGTTTGGAACTTGCAAGGATTCCGATGTAACTGCCAAAATAAAATTTGGAAATGTGCATGCTACTTCCTTTCGTCCACAGACATCAAAGGAGTATATTATATCATTATTAAAAAGTAAAAATTTTAACAACTTAAAATGCGTTAGGATTAAATGAAGAAAACCAAATAAATACTTTTCATTCAAAGTGGGAATCCCAATTGATGATTTGAAAAAAAAAATAAAGAAACCAAATAATTCTCCAGCAATATAAGCACAATGGAATAAAAATAAAATAATTCAATAATAAAATTAAGTCAATGCGAAAGTGTATGAAAAAATAAAGAAGAAGAAATAAAAAGTAGAATTATAAATTTGCCATCCAAAAAATGTTGCGGAATCGACTAAGTATCAGCTTATATGATAATATTTAAAAAGGGAGACCCAGAGATTAAATCAAATTACCGGCAAATTAGCCTCATATCGAAATTTTCAGCAAATTATGAACTGGTAATAGCTAAGCAAATCATTTCTATTTAAGTATAAAATTTTATCATCGTATCAACACGGTTTTACTAATAAAAATTATAAATCTTAGCCGTATACGAACACACAAAATTTATTAATTCAGCTCTTGAAAAAAGACAATTATGTTGCGGCATCTTCCTAGGCCTATCCATGGCGTTTGACTGAATCAACAACGACATCTTGTTGTCAAAGTTAAGTCAGTACGGACTTAGAGGCAAAGTACTTAAATGGTTAATCTCATACACTACCAACAGACTCCAAATTGTTGGAAATTACAAGCGGTGTTCCACAGGGTAGCATATTGGGGCCACCGTAATATTTTTTATAATAATAATCTTTATTAACAGATATATACAGAAAAGTATACAGAATAAGTGATAAACATTAACAAACTCAAATGTATAATTTATATCTGTTAATTAGCTATCGACCAGTGGTCTTTCAGCCTGGTTTTTCGTACTTATGTCCTACTCATGAAAGAAGTATGATGATATCTAACTGTCTTAGTCAGAAGTTATTGTCGGGTATGTCCGTAATTTAACCGTAATATTTTTAATAATGATCTGTTTACAGTAATAAAAAATTCTAATTATGCAATAATCTGAGTCGAGAGGAGTTTTTTTGTGAATATGCGATAACAAGAACGCACGTCCTTTCTTTTAAATTAATTTAATTCAATTCGTTTCATTTAATTTTATTCGGTTTTGATTTAAATTGAATTAATTTGGTTTAATTTAATTTAAATTGATTTAGTTTAGTTTGATCTAATGTAATTGATTTAATTTCGCTGAGTGTATTTGAATTAACTATTTTAACATCTTTAAATTATGTAAGGCATAGCTGTACTGACGAGGGATAGATCCCGAAACACGTGTCTGCAGATGGCCTTATATTCAGTAACGTTCCTTTTGTTGTTTTTACATTAAATTTTTCCCGGATAAAAATTTGAAGCATTGTGCAATATTTTATTGATGTGCAACAGCAGGTGTACATAATGTAATTCAATGTCCGGCGTGGGTATTTGCCCGGGAAGTAGTTGTTTTAATGTGCATTTGTTTAACGTACTTACGTAACGCACGTCCAAAGTCACAGAGCTAAATGTGGAAATAATTAATTAATTATTTTCAAATCATTTTATTTAATTTATGCAATAATCAGTTACGCAGATGATACCAATGTGATTATCCAAATAACCAAGATGGCTAAACTGTGTCAAAATGGCGTCGAGACTCTGAAATAAATCTTCGGATGGTTTGAAAGGAATGGATTTTACATCTTATTGTCCCGTTTCTTTATTTCAGATGAAAAATATGTCTTATTTTCGATGGTACATGCTTATACTATCGATAATAAGACATTATAGGACATTAATATTAAAGATAGCAAAAAAAAAACAATATATGCTTCCAGAGGTAAATTTTAATACTAATGTCATGTCTGCCAAAGCCAATAAAAAAGTGAATTATAAATTAAATTTATTTGAAAAGCTTACAAAAAACGCAATTATTTGAAATTATAGCCAACTATGACTTGCATACCTGCTAATATTTATTTTACCGACTACAAGCTGAAAATAATAAACTATGCCAAATATCTAGGTTTTCACATTGATAATAATTTAAAATGGCATGGCTACGTCACATATTTAGCCAATAAATTAAACAGGGCGTATTTTATGCTGAGAAGCATATGGCGTTAATTGCCATATCGTGAAAAATCATTTTAAACTATCGTAATTAACGAAAATCACTGTAATTTTGGAGGTTTTGTGCGATACAGAAAAATCCACTGGAATGGCTTTACACGGCTTGATCAAATTTTCAAAATTTATACGCACGCTCTTAGAGCAATGCTAGCTAGGCCTCAAACCTACTGTCTCTTGTAGAACCGTATTTCGTACTTTTTTTTGCTAAAAACAATACAAATGTCATTCATAACAGCAACAGTCACACTTATTTTACAAGTCGTAAAAATAATTTTGTTTAGCCAATCCATAAATACTCTTTTACACAAAGAAGCTTCTGAATATAGTTATATATATAAGGTTTTCCAATAGGGATGATATGATTTTGAAGTGTCGTTTCGGCCATTTGTAATATGTCATGATCTGTCATTTATTTTTAATTGTATTCAGTAGTGTTTACAATTTCATCATGGAGAGATATACACAAGAACAACGTTTACAAATTATTCAGTTCTATTATCAAAATAATCGTTCTCCAATTGCAACTTTTCGTGCGATTTTGCCATTTTATGGTCGTAATAATCGTCCAAGTGTGCTCGCCATTCGTCGAATTGTTGATAATTGTGAGCGTACATTTTTTTTACATAATGTTAAAGTATCAATAAGACAAAGAACCGCTCGAAGTAATACAAATATTGCTGCCGTTCAGGCAAGTGTTGCTAAAGACCGCAATTTGTCGATTCCAAGACGTTCTCAACAATTGGGACTGTCTCAAACCACAATCTGGCGGATTTTGAAAAAGGATTTGCGTTTGCATCCGTATAAAATTGTTCTCACTCAAGAACTTTGCCTTGGATCAACTTGAAAACGATAACGATTTTTTTAAGGAAATCATCTTCTCCGATGAGGCTCACTTTTATCTGAGTGGTGCGGTAAATAAACAAAACTGTCGATTCTGATGCGAAGAAAATCCACAAATTGTTCAAGAAAAACCATTACATTCACCTAAATTGACCGTTTGGTGTGGTATTTGGTCTGGTGGAATCATCGGTCCGTACTTCTTTCGAAATGAAGATTGTAACACCGTTACTGTCAATGGAGAGTGGTATAGATCGATTATAACCAACTTTTTATGGCCGAAATTGGAAGAAGTTGATCTTGACAACATTTGGTTCCAACAAGACGGGGCTACATGCCACACAGCAAATGTAACAATTGAATTATTGCGAGAAAAGTTTGGAGATTCGATTATTTCAAGAAATTTTGATATCGAATGGCCTCCAAGAAGTTGTGATTTAACACCATTAGACTATTTCTTGTGGGGTTATTTGAAGTCATTGGTCTTTCGAAATAAACCAGACTCTCTTCAAGCGTTACAAGTCAATATTAAACGTGCTATTCATGACATACGACTTGATTTAGTGGGAAAAGTGCTCGAAAATTGGGTTCATCGAATTCGTTCCTGCAGAAGAAGTCGTGGAGGCCATTTGAATGACGTTTCATTTAGAACTTAATTGTATCGATTGTACTTCACATTAAATAAAAAACATTTGAATTTCCTTAACAATAAGTATGTTTTTTTTTTTAAAGAAATCATATCACTCTTATTGGAATACCCTTTAGTTTTAAATTCTACAACCGTTTGCCAAAATGCCTCAAAAAGGAACAAAAATAATAAAAAAAGAATAACTGAACCTTATAGAATCGATGAATATTTCACGAACAAGATTGATTAATTAAAGTTTCATTTGATTCTAACCATCTGTATTTTTTTCTCATTATATAATTTTGATGAAATTTCTATTTTAAATGCATATATTCTTACTTCATAGTGTATTTTAATGGAAATAAAGAATAATAATAATACTAGATGAAACATAATAATATTTGAACAAGTGATATTTTTTCAAATATTTAATACTATAGATTTTAGTATTCCTAATATCTTTCGTATCATTTATAAAAGAAAATCCTGATAGAGTCCTCAAAAAACGGACATAGAAGTTACATATTGTGTTTTTACATATTAAAATATTTTAAGTATAATCTACTTACGGTAATGAAAACTGGTGCTCTTTTCTGTACATTCTGCATTCCAGGAGTGCTCGGGCAACTCGGCGGTGTTTCCGTTCCTTTCAAACCTTTAAGGATAGTAAAAAAATATTACAAAGGTAGTTGATTGCCCTTAATTAATAAAAAGTTAAAAATAAACAAATTTGTTTTTAATAAAAAGTAAGGAACACATGTGTTAGATTATACACACTATAAAAATTTGTGATTATCCAAAAATTATAATAAAACTAGAATAAAACAAACGGCTTCCTTTAAACTCATAAAATTAACCATATGAGTTTAAAGAAAGCAATGTATGAGGTGCACGAAAGATTAGCTAGATTTAGTAAGAGAATTTCATTCACACTGTTACCAAATCTACGCAAGCTTTCGTGCAGCTCACAAATCGTCTAAAAAAATCTGTATAATGTAAATGTTAACCGATTAGTAGTTTTCCCAAGCACTGTGAAAGTCCGCAGATTACTGAAACGACACAAGACAAATACTCAAATCACTTGTTGTGAACCTCACAGATTCAAGTAGCCCGGAATGGGTAAATTTATTATTTATCGGGAAAATAAATAGCACACCTTCTTTCTAGTATCATAAATGTTTTGTGTGAATTTTTTCAGGTTTTTTTCTTTGAGATATCATCGAAATTTGAAATGTAAATGCGGAAATTCATAATACGTTAAATGGCTTTATATAATACCAAAATGTAGCTAAAGTATGGAGACATAATCTGTAAAAATTTGAGCTTTATAAAAAATTGTGTATTCGATCAAGACGCTTGCAAAGTCGACCCACACGAAATGGGTTGAAAAATGGCTCGATTTTGCATTTTGTTTATCGTTTTCACAGACGCTCAGTAAGGATGATTATAAGTGAAAATAAAGATGGAAACCCTAGGAATATAACGCTGCGCATCGTTGTATCTTTTCTGTGAAGCCTTTAATCCAAAATTCACTACGAACACTTCCGAAACGATCAATTGGTGGGCTTTTTTTACAAATTCCTGAATATCTCTGAGAAACTAACCCTATGGGAACGGTTTAAGTTCCCATAGGGTTAGTTTCTCGGAGTTATTCAGGAATTTGTAAAAAAATCAAAAGCCACTATAGGGTCAATAAAATTATATTGATTGTTCAAGTCTGGGTGGCAAGATAATGTGATTTTTGTGAAACTAATACACCGTACAACCCTTCCATGGTAACCTTAATTTGAGCTATTTTCACTTGGGTCGACAAATTTGATTCCAATAATAAAAACCCACAAAAAATAAAATAAAGATAATTTAACTATTTTAACTGCTTAATTAGACTCGTAGTAAGATAGTATCAATTATTTAAAACTGATATATCATTTCATTGTACTCTTAATTTTGGGTTATTTTCATCGGGGTCGAAAGATTTCACTTCAAATATAAAAAAAACTAAAGAAAAATTAGAAACTACAGCTAATTAAATTATTTAATTTGCTTAATCAGACTACGGATGATAAGATAATGTCAATTGTTTGAAACTGATACACCCTGCAACCCTTCCGTGGCATCCTTAATTTTGGATTATTTTAAACCTGATATACCCTACAACACTTCCATTTTCTCTTGGGTTGACAAATTTGATTCGAATTAAAAAAATCTACAAATAATTCAATAACTACTTTTATTGCTTAATTAGGCTCATCATTATATGATAATGTCATTTTTTTTCGAAACTGATATATTCTCCAATCCTTTACTTTTAAAATTTTGAGTTAGTTTCGACTCAGCCTTGCACAATTTAAAGATGTTAAATTAAATTAATTAAATTAAATCAAGCATATTCAGTTAAATTAAATCAAATCGAACCAAATCGATTTAAATTAAATTAAACGAAATTAATTCAATTTAAACCAAAATTAATATGAAACGAATTGAATTAAATTAACTAAATTGAGCGATCCTTACCAGCCGCGTGCTTTGGTGGTAATGACGGACGGCGCTGATGGCCTTATATTAAATAGGCTTTTTTGTTTTTAGCATTTATCTTTTAAAAAAATGTGTTGCATGATGCAATATTTTATTGATATGCAACAGCAGATGTACATTATGTAATTCAATGTCCGGCGGTGTATTTTCCCGGGAAGTGGTTGTTTCAATGTGCATTTGTTTAAAGTACTTACGTAACGTAAGTCAAAATACCAGAGAGCTAAATGTGGAAATAATTTATTAATTATTTTCAAATAATTTTTATTTAATTTACTTTTAATTCGAAAGGGTCGAAAGATTTCACTTCAATTAAAAATAATATTAAAAAAGAAACTATTGCAGGACTAATTAAACAAGTGTAATTGTTTAATTAGACTCCGGGTAGTAAGATAATGTCAATTTGATATACCCTACAACCCTTCCATGGCACCCTTAATTAGGGTTATTTTCACTTGGGTTGACAAATTTGATTCTAATTTTTTTAAAAATCTGATTTTTTTTAAACTACAGAAAGGCAAATTAAACGCGCGTTAGTTACTTAACTAGATTCCGGCTGGTAAGATAATGTCAATTGTTTGAAACTGATACACCCTGCAACCCTTCCGTGGCATCCTTAATTTTCGATTGGGTAGACACGTTTGATTACAATAAAAGAAAACTACAAAAATTAAAACTACTGCAAGGTCAATTAAGCTACGCTGATTACTCAGACTCCGGGTGCTAAGATAATGTAAATTGTTTGGAAATGAATTACCCTACAACCCATCTGTAGCACCCTTGATTTGCGTTATTTTCACTTGGATCGACAAATTTGAATCCAAAAAGTCGAATACAATAACTTTATATTATAATTATTTCTGTTCTTTTCTTTACTCTTTCTGTTCGATACAAACTAAGAAACGAAAAAGAATATATTATTATTATTTAAAACAAACAACATGCTTTGGACAATTGATGGGTAAATATAGAATTAGTGTAAAAGAACTAGTAAAGATTCCACAGGCGTTACGTTTAGGAAGCTTGTTTTATTTATAAACAATTTTAGTAAAATAGAAGCTTCACAGGGCAGAAAGACCTCTGGTCGATTGCCCAGGCATGTATTGGAATTATTTAAGTGATATTGTTTTGTATTATTAATTTCTTAGTATTATACATAATCTTTATTGACAAACGTACTACAACACCTACATACAACATAAAATATTACAATACATGCTGTAAGAGTTTGCCAATTGGCTATCGACCGGTGGTCTTTCCGTCTTAATTTCTTAATTTCATTCAAATGGAATAAAGCATTGAATTTTTATTAACAACATAAGTATTATATTAATCATAATAAATGAAAGACGACGCAAGCGCCATCTTTCGCCTAATTTTATGTGCCATCAGATTCGTGTCTACAAAGTAGACATCTGAGAATCGCTGTTTCGTCCACTAAAGGAAGGTGAACTTGTCCTGTTTATGAGAACAGTAAACGAGATTTATTTAATTAAATGTTCAGCCGCCTTCATCAAGGCATGGAACACATTAGTCTGATAAGGTTAGAAATAGCCATCACTACTTATCCATACGCTAGATGAATGCTGGCGAACATTTTATTAAATATTATGTTGTTTAAGTTTGAGGATGAATTCTGGCTTAACGTATAACTTTTGTATATAGATAAGTTTGTTTGAATCATCATATTTTGCTCACAGGAACATTAGTTTAAGCTTTTTCCCAGCATTAATGGAATACCCTGTTCCAGTTAATAACCAACATATCGTTTATAAAATTGCTGACATTACGAAAAATTAATCAATTATTACTCAAGCAATTAATTACCTGAACCAGGATAATTATTAAAAGCGGGTGAAGTGCTGGGCAAGCTGGGCGACAGAGACATCGGGCTACAAGACGACTGTTCCCATTTGTTCTTCTTCTTGCCGTCGCCCTCGTATTCCGACATTTCGCTTTCAGAAGTCGGGTCCCATTTCACGTTCTTCCCGGGCGCCGAAAACTTCTTCGGCTGAAACTGCGGCGCAACGGTGGTCCTTTCGTGCTGAACCGGCATCTCGATCGACTGTTGCCGTTTCGGCGGTTGGAAAACCGTCTTTTTCGGCATCGGAATCTCTCCGTTCTTACTCTCGCCGGGGAGAATCACCCCGAATTCGTACCCGAAATCGTATTTGAAGTAGATCAAACCGGTATCGGGATCAATGTGTTTAGTACCTAAGTTTCAGAGTATTAAAAATGGTGTTTTAATTTATGTTAATAGAAGCTGGGTTAAGGTAGTTTTAAAGTATTCCTA
Organism: Philonthus spinipes; assembly: GCA_963082785.1. NCBI lineage: Eukaryota > Metazoa > Arthropoda > Insecta > Coleoptera > Staphylinidae > Philonthus > Philonthus spinipes. Next base: position 13,277,919 of record OY720311.1, read on the forward strand.
AACCCGAGATTAAAAAGCATTAAAAAAAAAAAAAATTGAAAAATGTATAATGGAAAACAAACTCTCAGTTATATAACTAAAAAAATAAATTAATAATTAATCATTGAATCTTTCAAAACTATACATTCATGGTCCATTATTCGAAAAAACTCAATGTTTGATTCGTTCGAAACTTTACGTACATAGTCCATTTTTTGATAAAACATCTTCTTTAGGATGTCATTCATTATAAAAAAAGTAATTAATTATCTTTTTTTTAATAATAGTTTAACAATTAACCAATAGAAATCGGCAGTTCCTCTCTTCTATCTATGAAAATATTGCATGTGAATGATTATCCATGGAAGCGCAATTAAACCAACAGTTATATATGTGGAAAAAAATAGAATAGAGCCATAGAAAATGAATCGTTTTCCTATACTTCTGTTTGGATTAGGCGGGTAAATTATTTACGGAATTACCCTCATTGTGCCGAAACGAAATTGTTGTTATTATTGCCGAAAATAAGACGTGTCATGAACGCCAGCGCCAGTTTCTGGCCACTTTCCTTCTTATTGGAAATAAGAAAAACTAAATACTAAAATATACTAAATAATACTAAATCGCCAGTATTGGTTAATCCGAGGATATTTCAATCATATCTGGAGTGCAACCGTTTTTCAGAGTAGAAAGAACTACTCAGAGGTAGTTAAAGAGTGCCTCAATAAACTCAGGTGGGGGTTGAAATCTCCTGGGTGAAAGTGCACAGTATTGACATTGGGAACAGGAATGCCGATGCATTGGTTAGAGCTGCAGCCATTTACACGCCTGGTACACTAATGCGTTCCCCTCTAAGTTCCCTATATAAATCATTGCATCCCTATACTCTAAAGAAATTTAGGCGTAGATGGGATGATGTAACAGGCTGTAGACTTTCAAAGGAAACCCTTCGGTACCCAAATGAAAGATTAGCCAATCAATACCTGCGTCTATCCAGAGAGATTTTGAAACGTATCATGGCTATTCTGACTGAACACTACAGATTGCGGATTATAGAATCAATCACCAGATTGTAGAGGGTGATGTTTGGAGGATATTGCCCAACGCTAAAGTACAGTAGAAAATTCACAATGGGTTTCCAGAAATGGCGAATGTCAGAATTCTACCTACTTCAGTGCTGCTAGCCTATTCTAACGAGGTAGGTTGGCTATGAGACATGGTTTCAGATACACTACAGGAATGAAGCATTTGGGGACTAACGAGGCATATGTACCTGCGCAGCACGCAAAACCTTAATCGTAACAGTAAAAATAACTTCATGGACCAGATAAACAATCACCAAAAATTTCATAAAGAAAATAGAAAAATGATTGAACTATTTCGAGAATTGATTCATAATAATTGAAGTTTCTGTTATTAAATTTAATTTCCAAGAATGTAAAGAAAGTTTGTTAGTAATTACTGAAATCAGTCAATTATTGTGAAGTTATTATGATGAAAACGTAGTGTTCTCTGGGAACTATCTTAACTTATTAAAACTGATTGAACTCAACAGCATAGCACTTTTATTTATTTATTCCATATTATGTTTTGTTGAGTCAAAATTTGAAAAATGTATAAGAAAACGAAAATAGGTCGAACTGTTTTTAAAATTGAACAAAACTGTTCTAAAACGGTCAAGAATTATTCATGTGAACTCTTTATGGATTCAAGACTGACTGTGCTTATATGTGAAGATTGCGAGCGAAGCGAACTCTATAAAAAAAAGGGACTGGCTAAGTCTAAGTGTCAAGGTAGCAAGCGAAACGAGTTCTATGAAAATGAAAATTGTTTGAGCTTAGCGAAACGAGCTATATAAGCATTCTGGACTGGTTGAACTTATCTGTCTAGATTGTAAGCGAAGCGAACTCTACAAAAAGTAGACTGGCTAAAGTCGTTATGAGCAAAGCTGGCTCTCTAAGGATTTAGGACTGGATGAGCTTATATATAGCGAAACGGGCTATATAAGCATACAGGACTGGTTGAGTTTAGGTAGTCAATCGCCGAGCGTCGAAAGACAGAAACCTCCAGTGAGACCAGCAAAAAAGCTGACCCTGGAGGTATCCTATTTTGCGAGACGATGGAGGGTTGCCGTGGTTCTGAAAATACTCGAAGGAAAAAAATCACCAACATCGACGATTTAACAACAGATCCTCGAAAAAAAAAAATCATTTTCGGCGAAGATAAGATGACAAGCAACATCTCTACCCTATGACAGAAAAAAATGATGTAGGTGAACACCGCGGCAAATGGTGGAGAAATCTTTCGTTACGAATAAATAAAAATCACCCGCCCGAGGTAATACCACCAACCAGCGTATTCACAGGTTCTCAGAAAGTTAACTCGTCATGCCTTGAATAGGTGAAATATTTTACTTAGAGCGATGAAAAAAGTTGAGTTTAGATGTCAGAATTATTAGCGAAGCGAGCTCTATAAAAAAACTGGAACGGCTAAGCTTGTTACGAGTATATACCTAAGCTCAGTCATTGCAGAACTTTAATAGAGGATTAAAGTTCTGGAATGACTGAGCTTAGGTATAAAGTTTGCAAGCGAATCGAGCTCTGCAAAAAGATGAACCAAATCCTATAAGGCTGAGATTAGGTGTCAGGATTGCGAGCAAAGCGAGGTAAAAAAAAACTGGAGCAAAATAAGCTCTATAAAAATTAGACTACCTAGCTTATTGTAAAGGTTTCGAATAAACTGTGCTTTATAAAGATACAGAATTGAGTGAGCTTAGATTCATTAAAAGCGAAGCGAGCTCTATTAGAAAAACTGAACTGGCTAAGCTTAAGTGTCAAGTTTACGAGCGAGGCCAGCTCTGTTATTCAGAACTGGGTGTGCTTAGGTATCTATAAAAAATCTATAAAGTTTATAAAGATATATAATTAAGTGAGCTTAGGTTCATTAAAAGCGAAGCGAGCTGTATTAGAAAAACTGAACTGGCTAAGCTTAAGTGTCAAGGTTACGAGCGAGGCCAGCTCTATCATTCAGAACTGGGTGTGCTTAGGTATCTATAAAAAAAAACTTAATTGGCTAGACTCAAGTGTCAAGGTTGCGAGTGAAAGTCTAAATAATTTTAAGCCTAAATGTAAATTTGTAATAATTTAAGTTTTTATTTTTACTCCTATCCCGAAAGATATTCTCATTTTGTTTGTTGTCCCAATCATGTTGATTGTTTCCTCTTTTGTCTCTTTTTACCTGAACCACTTCGGACTTTGAGGCTCTTAATTTTTTAAAGTTCCTACTTGTTATTTTTTTAAGTTTTTTAAGTTAATAACACTTTTAAAATATAAAGTGGTCTTTTATTCACAATTGTTTCGCATGATTTTGTAATTCCTTCAATGATAATTAATCTACCATTTTACAAATCTTAATATACTGTCTAAATGTTTTGTTGAGTTATGTGGAGTATTTAATCACAATATAAACACTGTTATTCCTTACTTCACTTTTCAAAATTGAAGTAAGGAATAACAGTGTTAATATACTGTGTTGGTGATGGTAGTAATGGTGCGGGGTAAGTGAAACAAATTTAATAAAGACGAATTTGACAAGTCTGTTTGGTTATTTAATATTATTAAAATTAATTTAATTTTTCCTTTCTATCCGAGGCCGTCCCGTTTGTTTGGTTAGTCACCGTTGATAGGCCCCAATCGGTGTGAATCGTATCCCACGTTAGTTCCTTATCCTTTTTTGTGTTTTCTAATCAATTATTATATTTTACCCATTAACAATGATTTGTCTAAAGTGTAGCAACTTAATTAATGTAAATAAAGAGAAATTTATCGTCTGCGACGGATGTGATAGGAAAATTCATGCTTCATGCTCTGAATTAAATACTGCTGAATTAAAATGTTTAGAACTACGTCAGAACAACAGACGTCGTATTAAATATATCTGTATCGAGCAGGGTGTTCACCAAATTCCAAAACTCATTGCGCTAATAAACGACTTGAAAAATGAAATATCACAGCTTAAAGAGAGTAAAAGTCAGTTTCCCAGTTGTGCGTCTTTTACCATGGAGGATGCTATAGCTGAAATAACAGAACGCACAAAAAGGTCTTGCAATATTATTATTTACGGAGCTCCTGAAGAAGGAAAATCTAAACAACTTCAGTCAGAGCTAGATGTTCAACTTGTAACTAATGTACTCACTGAATTAAATTTAAATCAATCACCGATTCAACCGCAGCGTCTTGGCAAATTTGATCATACCAGAACGAACACCCGCCCTATCAAACTTAAACTTTGCTCACCGGATGTGGTTCATAAGGTCATAAAAAACTTCGAAAAAGTAAAAAACAATTTCAATACATTGTCTGTTTCATTTGACCGTACACCGGCACAAATATCATATTACAAAGCGGTAAAATCTTATCTGGACAAACGCATAAATACGGGTGAAAAGAACCTCAAAATAAAATACAAAAATGGTATTCCATCTATCGTATCGTCACAGGAAAACTAACCGCCACCAACAGGATAACAATTCTATCAGCCTAATTTATCAAAATGTACGTGGTTTAAAATCCAAAACGCATTACTTATATTCGAACAGTTGTAACCTAGATGCTGATATTGTTTTAATTTCTGAAAAGTGGCTAGACAGCTCGGTGTTTAATGACGAACTATTTTCAAACAATTTTAACCTCGTTCGATCTGATAGATTCCATCTTATAAACCGCTCAAAGGGAGGTGGAGTTTTGCTTGCCTTCAGGAGCAATATATCGTTCTCAGTAATTGATACCAGCAGTATTTCTGGATCAGTTCCTCTTATTGATTTTATACTCTGCAGGTGTCACTTTGAACATCTTTCTTTACTCATAGGGGTTGTTTATATTCCACCTGATATTTCTTATGAAAATTTGGAATTGTTCACCTCATCCTTGGAACTTTACTTATGCAGCGATAAATTCATAATTATTGGTGATTTCAATTTGCCTGCCATATCGAATTCTCAATTGCCTTCAAATAATAAGTTGTCATGCTTTAAATATTTTTCTGATATACTCAATATACGTCAGCATAACAACATTTTAAACAGTCACAATACGACACTTGATCTGGTACTCTGCAACTTTGATTCAGAAGTGTTTATTTCTCACTCTGAATGTCCACTTGTCCTTGAAGATAACTATCATCCATCCTTAGATATTTCCCTGCCACTTAATATTATTTCTACTTCACCGTCATTCCCTTCAAACGGAAACTACAGGTATAATTTCCACAAGGCTGATTTCATCTCTCTTTATGATGATTTATGCAATGTAAATTCGTGTACTCTCAACACTTTCGTGGAGGTTGATGAAATGGTCTCTAAGTTTTACGATATACTCTACTCAATTCTTAATAAGCACGCTCCCCAATGTCGGGCAATCAATTCTAAATTTCCTCGATGGTTCACTCCACAAATAAAGCGCAACTTAAAAACTAAAGCATTCTACAGAAATCTGTAGAATCTGTAGGTTTTAATCTGTTGTTTGTATTTTACATTTTTTATTGTATTTATATTTGAATTGTATTTGTATTCATATTTTATTTTAGATTTAAGACATGTATATATCTACTTAAATGGACATCCGTTAAATAAATAAATAATTAAATAAGTGGCGGAAAACAAAGAATTTAAAATACCTGAATGAATTTAAAAGGCTTCGTAATATAACGAAGTACCAGATTGATGAAGCATATGCTGGATTTATTGATTCTGCAGAGTCTAACATTAAACAGAATCCTTCTGACTTGTGGAATTTTATCAGGAGCAAAAAAGGAGCGACTAGAGTTCCGGGTAGACTCTATGACGATAATCGAGACTATACTACGCCAAGTGATATTGTTAATGGCTTTGCTGACAGTTTTCGTAACAACTTTAGTAATAATCGAACACCAGTCAGAGGAGATGATTTCTCTGTGCTTCCACCTTTTTCACTTCATAGACGAATCGCAAATCCTATCAGTTATTCAGTCTTTACCAAACAAGGTTATCTCTGGCGATGACAAAATTCCAAGTTTCTTAGTTAAGGATTGCAGATATATTTTTGCTAAACCTCTTAGTCTAATTATCAACATGTCCATATCCAAATGCCAATTTCCAACATCCTGGAAACGTACTATAGTAAGTCCGGTATTCAAGAAAGGAGACGCATCAAACATAAATAACTATCGTCCTATAGCTATTTTGTCAAATTTCGCCAATATTTTTGAATCGGTGCTGCATGGAGCTATTTTCAGTGGAGTTAAGTCTTTTATTTCGCCTAATCAACATGGATTTATGCCGGGACGATCTACCTGTACCAACCTTGCCACTATGTCTCAGTTTCTATCGGAGACACTCGATGCGAGAGGACAAGTCGACGTTATATATACCGATTTCTCCCGTGCATTCGACTCGATTAATCATGATTTGTTATTAGAGAGATTGTCACTACTTGGTGCAGTGCCTGCATTAACCAAGCTTATTAACTCTTACCTAAGCAATATAATGTGCTACGTATTTTACAATGGGTTCAAGTCTTTCGAATTCACACCCTCAACTGGTGTTCCACAAGGCTCCTGTCTTGGCCCCCTTCTTTTTTATATACTCATCAATGATCTTCTTCAGTCGCTGTCGTGTCCGGCTTTAGCCTATGCTGACGACATCAAAATTTACCAGCGTATTGAGTGCCAGAATGACATTCGGTCTCTGCAAATGAATCTTGATACAATTCAACACTGGTGTTCCAGAGTATACCTGGATCTTAATATAAATATAATTAAGCTATAATAGGACGTTTAATAACCTCACGCCGTCGTATCATCTGTCGGGTATTAAATTAACCACCGTTGACTCATTTAAAGACTTGGGTGTTATCTTTGACCGAAAGCTTACTTTTACAGCACACATTGAGTCCGTTCGTGCTGCTGCTTCTAGATCCCTTGGGTTTGTCTTTAGAAACGTACGAGAATTTCGCCACACAGACGCTGTAAAATCCCTTTACAATGCTTTGGTGTATAGCAAAATGAATTACTGTAGTCTGATTTGGTATCCAATATATCTTAGCCATTCACTTGTATTAGACCGCATCCATAGACGTTTCCTAAAATTTCTTTCATACAAGGTAGATGGTCCCAATTGGGACCTGTCAAGCCGACCTTCTATTGAAGCACAACATGCAATCTTTAGCTGAAAGAAGAGATCACCAGTGTGCTACATTTCTCAGGAGACTCTTAAATGGAAAGATAGACAGCCCACAATTGTTGTCAAAAATTCCGATAAATGTTCCAGTACAGGTTACTAGGTCGCATTTAACATTTAGATTGCCTAATCACACCAATGTCCTACAGCGATCGCCAATCCATACGATGTGTCGTTGTGCAGAAAATTATTGTGAAGACATATTCGTCTAATTTATTAAAATGAAATGTTACATATTTAATGTTTATTTTACTGATAGCTACGTTACTTAGAATTGTTAAGTTGTCCTGTAATTAGGTTATCCTGTTGGGCAATAAAGTATGTTATTATTATTATTCCTGCTAATTTTCTTTTATTAATTTCCATATATCCTAGCGTATTGAGTTTCTTTGTTCTTTTTTTAAAGTTATGAAATATATATTTTTAAATGTCATATTAAAAATTGCGGTACTATTTTTGCTTTTAGGTGAAAATTATGGAACTATTAATAGTACTTCTAGAATTCTAATAGTTGAAAAAAAAAAACACACAATGGGCCGAAAGTTTAGTGCGATATATAGCTGTTCTCTCACCCCAAAATCCGTAATCATCCTTAAAACATTGTATTTGACTGCATTTTTGAAGATTTTTAATAATTTCTACAAGTTTGATTAATAAATAATGCGCATTTTTTAGGAAAAATAATTTCCTAAAAGGGAAAAATAATTATCTAAAAGTACACATTACTTTCATAATGGACCATGTATGTTGATTTGATTTAAATTAAAAAAAAATAGTAATCTACACTGACCATATTGAGCGGCTCTTGTTTCCTCCCTGTAAACCTGCCCGTCGGAATCATCCTTGCCCTTCAAAATCGGCTTCTGGGCGGACTTCTTGTTAACATCGTCCATTACATCCGAAACAAACTGCTGCGCCTTCGACTTAAACGTACTCGTCATACTATCCATGTGCTGCGAAGCGATCTTAGTCGCTGTCGACTTTATAACCTTCTGCGGCGCGTAACCGTACTCCGGTGGAGACCCCGGCTGGATATTGTTCTCATAACTCGACTTCACCAACTGCCTGCTCTCCCTCTTACTAAACTCCTTCTTCGTCGATTCGAAATCAACCCCGCGCGCTTGATACGGCGGTTGCGTGTCGAATTCCATTGGGGTCATAACGCGTTCTTTGTGGGATGGTACGCTGGAGGAGCGCGCTGCGGCCGGGGCTCGGACTTTTCTGTAGTGCGGTTCTTCGGTGTCGCTTTGCGAGGGAAGCCATTTCGGTTTAATCCGCGCGTTTTCCACCTCGCTTTCGTAATCGCTTTCTCTGAATTCCCCGGGGACGAATTTCTTCGGGCGCGGTGGTGGAGGAGCGCTTCCCCGTCTAGGTCGTTCCGGATCTGGTTTAAAGGGAAACGGTTCTAATTCCTGTATTTGCGATTTGCGCTCCCCGAACTTAATTACTTTAGTCGTCTGTTGCACGCTTACAGTGCGGTGGCATTTATCGGTGGATTCATCGAAATGCATTACGTTCGAAGTTTCGGTTTGAATAGCGTTGTGATAAGGAGCGCTTGTTGTCGATCTGTAGTACTGGGTTGTTTTAGGCGGAGCGTAAGCTAATTCCGGTGGAGTCCCCGGTTGTAACACAATAACCTTCTCGGGAACCGCCGGTGTGGCGACAATAATATCATGCACAGCTTGAATCGGTTTTGGTTTAAAAATCGGCTGCACCGGTTTTATAATCTCCTCCAGCTTAACGCTCTTCTTCGGTTTTTCAATCGGCTCGAATTTCGGCCTCGTCGGCATCGGAACCGCTTCAGGTCTATCAAACTCCGTCGGAGGCGTAGGGGTTCTTTCCCTAACCTGCTGCCGACCGGTGGGCGTCAGCAACGGCCTCACCGGCTTGTAATACATCTCATGTTCCGACCTCCAAACCGGCGGGATCCTTCCCTCGTAATCGCTCTCGTAATCGCTTTCCTTGAATTCGCCCTTGACGAACCGGGAAGGACTCGGGGGTGGCGGCAGTTTGGCGGATTTTTGCGTGGGAGGGTCGGGTTTGTACGGGAACGGTTCCAACGCTTCGATCTTTTCGCTGGTCATTATCGGGGTGGACACCAATTTCTATGCAAAATTAACAAAAAGAGGTTCGTTAGTTTTTGTGCATGCTGGATTTTTTTAGTATTGATCCAAATAAAATTTGATTTCAAATTATAACAAAATCTCAGTTTACACCATTGTTTTAAAAAAAGAATGAATACTCTTTAGAGAAGCTTTCGGATGATTCACCAACAGAATCCGCATCTAAGAAAACACAAAAATTGAATGCATTAAACATCATGCATTCATTTTTTGTATTTTTTTGTGAAAATTTTGGATATTCTACTAACACAACAGCTACTTCACAGTTGATGGGTAGATTCAACGTAAACACTATTTTTCTTTAGATATATATAAACATCTTTATTTCGAAACATATAAACAGTATCTATTTAACAATAAATACACTTATACTTTGAGATCTATTACACATTTATAATTAGTAATTGGCTTCGGACCGATTTTTTTTATTTAATTTAATTTAATTTAAATAACTTAACACTTTCTATTAATATCACAATATCCATCTAAACAAACAAAAAAATCTACACACCTGGTGTCTCCAACATGCTTCAAAATTTATTTAGAAACCTTAACTCGGCTTATTCTGTTGCATCACAGCGAAATTTCATTATTTCAAGTTCTCAAACCCAAACAAAAAAAAAACAACAAAGAAATCTTTTTATTATTTTAAGAATCTATTGAGTGTGTAATACAAGTTATGTGTATTAAATCAGAATAAAATTATAAAAAAAAACAACAGTCTTTTTATTATTTTAATTTTTTTTAAGAATCTATTGAGTGTGCAATACAAATTATGTGTATTAAGGGTGCGGTTTAGAAGAAAGAGATAGCTATACAAATATGGGCAATCACTAATTTGAGTTAGATTGTTGTTGTGATCAATAAACAATATTGTATTATACATTAAAATAATCTTAAAATAAGCAGGAATTTCATCAGATAAATTAAAAATTATTTTAATGTTTAGTTTCTGTGAAAAATAATTATGAAAAACAATGAAAATTGATCAAATTTATAGCAAATTTTAAATTAAATTTTTGCTAATAAAAACTTGTGCAATGAAAATTTAAAGGATTTCACTAAATTCTGCATTCAAATAACTTAGCAGACATGACCTATTAATTTCATTATATCTTACAATTTTCTTTTCTAACTTAAACTAGTAAATTGACGTAATACACGAAAATTAACGATTTATATTTTATTTACACTGATACTTTATACTTGGTAGATAAAAAATGTAAATACACATTCATATTATGAAATCCAAAAGAATAGCTCTATTTTCAAACGATTATTTCCATTTTACTATATAGCTATCTCTTTCCACTAAACCGCAACCTTAAATCAGAACAAAATAATTAAAAAAAAAATTATTTATCTTGTAATCTATTTATTAAAGTGCAAATCCTTTGTTTTTTTTTTATAAAATTGTGCCTATTTTTAACAAAAAAAAATATTTTTAATATTTAGAAAATTAAAAAATGAATCTCTTGATTGGTTTCACTTATAATATTTATTTATTTATTTAGACTAGTTTCGACTACAAACCATTTTCAAGGAATCTTTCTAAATTGAAATGAGGCAATGAGTGTGCTCGATTTTCACGTAACAATGTCTTACATTTTCATTTTTTTTATTAATGGTTAGCCCATTTTATAATTAAATTTTATATTGCGTGATTTTAACTTGAACTAGCTTGGCTACAAAATATTTTTCATTGTCAAGTTTTGACGTTATAGTCCTTTTATTGTCTAAATTTTCTTTTAAAGTTTCCTTCATTGCCTCTTTTTGACAATAAAGTCTCTTTTATTGTCTCATTTTTACTTTAACGTATTTTTTATTTCCATTAAATGTCTTTCTAATTGCTTGGCTTGGTATTAAAGTCAATTTTATTGCCTGATTTTGACATTAAAGTCTCTTATGACACGATTTTGACTTTAAAGTCAATCTCATTGCCTAATATTGACTATCAAGTCAGTAATTATCTCAATATTTATTTATTTCGAGCAAATAATGGCCTAGAGAGGGTTACTCACGCTCATTGACAATAAATTCACTCCTATGACATAATTTTTACTGTAAAATCTTCCCTGTAGTAACATTTTTGACAAAGTAATCTCCCCTGTAGGCTAATTTTAACTTGAAAGCTACAATTTATTAAATTGTTTGCCTAATTTTGATTACAAAACATTCCCATTGCCTGGTGCTGAGAATAAACTCTCTTGTATTGCCAGATTTGGCATTAAATTAGTTCTCATTGCTTAGCTTTAACATTAATGTCTCTTTTATTGTCTGCTTTTGACTTTTAAGTCTCTTCTATTGCCTAATTTTTCTTATAAAGTTCCTTTCATTCGCTAGTTTTGACATTAAAGTATTTTTACTACCTAATTTTCCATTAAAAGTCTTTCTGATTGCCCGATTTGGTATTAAAGTCTGTTTTATTGCTTCATTGTGACATTAAAGTCTCTTCTATTGCCTAATATGTCCCCTCACATTTCTTTCATTATCGGTTTTTGACAACAACGTCTCTTTTATTGTCTGATTTTTACTACAAAATCTTTTTCATTGTCAAGATTTGACGTTATAGTCTTTTTATTGTCCATATTTTCCTTTAAAATTACCTTCATTGCCTGTTTTTGACAATAAAGTCTCCTTTATTGTCTAATTTTTTACTTTAAAGTATTTTTATTGCCTGTTTTTTTCTTTTATTGTCTGATTTTTACTTTAAAGACATTTCTATTGCCAATTTTTTCATTAAAAATCTTGGCTTGGCATTTATGACTGCTTTATTGCTTGATTGTGACACTAAAGTCTCTTCTATTGCCTAATATGTCCCCTCACATTTCTTTCATTATCGTTTTTTGACAACAACGTCTCTTTATATGTCTCATTTTTACTACAAAATCTTTTTCATTGTCAAGTTTTAACGATATATTCTTTTTATTGTCTAAATTTTCCTTTAAAATTTCCTTCATTGCCTGTTTTTGAAAATATAGTCTCTTTTATTGTCTCATTTTTACTTTAAAGTATTTTTTTTTAATTCCCATTAAATGTCTTTTTGATTTTCTGGATTGGCATTAAAGTCAATTTTATTGCCTGATTTTGACATGGTAAAGTCTCTTTCATTGACTGTTTTTGACATCAAAGTCTTTTTCATTGTAAAATTTTGACGTTAATGTCTTTTTATTGCCTATTTTTTCTATTGAAGTTTCCTTAATTGCCTGTTTATGGCAATAAAGTCTCTTTTATTGTCTGATTTTTACTTTCAAGTATTTTTTATTGCTTAACTTTCCATTAAAAGTTTTTCTGATTACTTGGCTTCGTATTAAAGTCTGATTTTGACATTAAAGTCTAAAAAAGCCTAATGTTTGCTATACAATTTCTTTCAATGGCTGTTTTTCACATCAACGTCTCCTTTATTATCTAATGTTTATTTCAAAATGTTTGTTATTGCCTAATTTTCCATTAAACGTTCTTCTGAATGCTTAACTTGACATTAAACTCTGTTTTATTGCTTGATTTTTACATTAAACTTTTTCTCATTCCTTACCTTTCACATTAAATTATTTTCATTGTCTGATTTTAACATCAAAGCCTTGTTAAAGTATATTTTATTGCCTGATTTTGATATTAAAGCCTTCTCATTTGCCCGATTCTTAATTTAAAGTCATTTCCATAGACTTTGACATTAAAGTCTCTATTTATTACTTTGAAGTAATTTTTAATTACTTTATTTTGACAGTAAAATCTCTTTTATTGTCTAATTTTGACATTGAAAATTAGACAATTACGAAGACTAATTGTCTAATTTTGATATTATAGTTTCAAAATCAGACAAATTTTGACTTTACAGTCTTTCTCATCGTGTGGTTTTGCCATAAAAGAGTTTATTTCATTGTCTGATTTTTACATCAAAGTCTCATTTATTGCCTGATTTTATCTTGACGCTTAATATTATCTATAAATAAATTCTCTTTGGTTGCCCGATTTTGATATTAAAGTCTTTCTCATTGCTTGGTCCTGACATTAAAGTCAATTTTATTGCCTGATTTTAACTTTGAATTCTAAATTATTGCCCGGTTTAGACTCTTCAGCCAGGTTCTGGAATTAAAATCTCTTTTACTGCTCGATTTTGACATTAAAGTCTTTTTCATAACTTAGTCCTTAATTTAATCTTTCAATGCACTTTATTTCGTTAATTGTCTTTATTTTATACCCTGCATGAGTAAATAAGGGAAATACATTGCTGTCATACTAAATTCAATTTATGCTTTGCCTCGTCATTGAGTGAATCGACCGTTGCAAGTAAACTGTAATCCTAGCCTAGACTGTAGGATTTTTGTTTCCAGGCGATGTAATGTAGGTATGATAAGTACATATAATTTTATAAATCGAATAGTTGTGGCTTTTATTTCTTGAATGAATTCTTGTGTAGATAAAGTAAAAACACTCACGCGTGTAGTTTCAAAATTATTTTTATTATTGTCTCACGACAATTGTTTCGCTACAAAGTAGCATAATCAGGTGAAAAAGGTTAATGATATAATTTTAAATCAAATTTTCATTTCCGTTATAAAATACACAATTCATGCGAGAGCTCAGTTAACAACAATTAGTGCATATAAAACAAAAATAAATAAATAATAAAAAAAAACTGAAAATAAAATAAACAAAATAATGTTTGTTAGAGAGGAAGAAAAAATATGGAAGCGATTCACACACTATTCCGAACCTTCTTCATTGAAGAACTCGACGCGACGTGTTTCTTGTGGTGGTGCGTGATTTTCGGAGCGCTCACCGTTTTTTGCACACTTTCTCCACTAAAACTCTGACTTTGACTCTGACTCTGCTGCTGTTGTCTGAACTCGTATTCGGTTTTCATGACTTTTTTCTGCTGCTGGATAAAAGGCTCGTCGGTATCGGCCATGTAGCCATCCACCACTAATTTATGTTTGGTTTTCGGTGATTGGGGTTTTCTAGGCGGTTCGGCTTGGACGTATTCCGGGGGGGTTCCCGGTTGTAGGGGAGGCGATGGAGGTTTTCTGATTTGCGTTTGCATTTTTTGGGTGGTCTTGCGGATTTCGTGGACTTGCGTGTGTGTTTGTTTCTTGCGCAGCTGTTTGCAGGCTTCGAAATTGATGGCGGGACGCGGAGGGCCGGTTATTTGAGGGGGTTGATCGAATTTCGAGGGTGGGAGCACTTCTTTGTCGATGGATCTAGATCTGGGTTGTGCTGTGAATTTCGGCGCGTTCACGTGCTTGTACGTGAAGTCTTCTGTATCACTAGCGTAAGGCTTCCATTTTGGGGGGATTTTAACGGCTTCGAAATCGCTTTCGTAATCGCTATCAGTGAATTTTCCTTTAATGAATTTTGAAGGAGTTGGTGGAGGGGCCAGCTTAGCCGGTTTAGGCTGCACTGGATCCGGCTTAAACGGAAACGGTTCTAATTCCGGAAACTTCTCAAACGGTTTACTAGGTACTTCAACTTTAACCGGCTTCACTAATTTCGGCGCAATATCCTTTTTCGGCGGAATCGTTCGAACCGCACCAGGCAACACCCTAGTTGGGGCTTTCTCTAAAGTCTTCTCCAAATCCTGCTCAATCGTTTCCACTAGAGAAACTTTACGGGCGGCAGGCGGAGGCTGCGCGTAAGCAATTTCCGGCGGAGTTCCCGGCTCCAAATAAATCTCATCACTAATATCCTGAACCGAAACAGGCCTTACTTCCGGCAAAACCACCGGTTCTGGTTCTTTCGGCTTCGGCGGCCACGCTTTAATCATTTCCGAAGGCTTCACATTCCTATCCTCGCTGATAAACTCATTCTGCACCTCCGCTTTCATTTCCACCTTCTTCTCCATGAAACTACTCTCCTGTTTAAACTCGTGCACATTCGAAGTGTGAGAGACTTTCGCGATGTAATGAGGAACATCCAAAGGCGGAGGAAGGTCTTCGAAAATTTCAGTTTTCGTCGTCGTTTGGTAGGTTCCCTTTACCACGGGAATCACCTCCTTTTTGAAACTCTTTTCCACTTTCTGGAAACTCTGCTGCTCTTTCTTCGTTTCGACAACAGGGGTGACCGTTTTGTAAATCTCTTCCTTCCTCAATTCAACCGGTGTGAAAGATTGTTCGATTTTCTGGAAGCTTTGCTCTTTTTTCATTTCAACGACGGGTGGTTTGAATATTTCTTGCTTTTCAAATTTTTGGAAGCTTTCTTGTTGCTTTTCGATTTTTTGGAAAGTCTCCTCTTTTTTGATTTCAACAACCGGTGGTTTGATTTCTTCTTTAATTACGGGCGCCCATTTTTTCTCTAAAGTTGACTGTGCGGACCAAGTTGGTGCAATTTTAGGGGATTCGGTTTGTTGCGGGGGCCATGATTTTTGTATATTGCACTCACTGTGCTTGTGCGCCCAAGTTTTTTCCATCGCCAAGCCTTCTGCGTTTGGTTCCCCCGCAGCGGATCCCGTCGATAGCGAAGACAATGGTCTTAAATACGAGGGTTTCTCGTAAAGACTACTTGATTCGAAAACCTGTTCTGGTGGCTGTTGTTTAACAACCGGCCCAATTGTTTCCGCTTTGTAATACATAGCGGAACTCGCTGATGTAGTTGAAGTTGATGAGAAACTCTTAGTTTCGGCTGTAGGGAAAATTTTAACGGCACCCGAGGGTATTTCAGTGGAGCTCAACTCCTTACGACTCTCTTCCAATCGCTTCACTTTAACAGAAACATCTTCCTTTTTAAGACTTTCAGGACCCTCCTGGAAGCAAATCTCCGCCGGTGGTTCCGGAACCAACTGGAACTCCTCCTCTTGCGTTTTCGTGGAAAACACCTGCTGTTTCGAAAACGAGCTATACTGCTTCACCTCCTTCTGCACGGGGAACGGCTCTAATTTCGGCAACAAATCCCCTTGAACCTCCTCAAACTTAGTATACATCTCCTGCTTGATAACCCCCGGCTTCACAATCTCCTTCGGCTTGACCTCCTCCGCCTGATTCATCTTCTTCACGAAATAATCCAGGGACTGCTGCTTGCTGATCGAGCTGGTCTGAATCCCCTCGTCGATCGTATCCGGCGGGGCTATCGGCACAAACTCCTGTTTCCTTTCTATCTTCTTGGGCATCTCGATGTCGGGCACCGGGGTGGTTCGTTCCATCGTCAAAGTTTTAGTATCGTGCTTGATGACATTCTCCACATGCGTGGATATTTCGGTGGTGAGGGTTTCTTTGGGGGTGGCCTTGAAGGATTCGGGGAGGGAGATTATGGGTTTGGTCGTGATTGTTTCAGAGCTCTTGTCTGCCGCTGATGTCTATACATTAAATTATGAACATGATTGATGATGATTTTCTGTTTATGAATAGTTTTTAAATTTAATTTAGGGAAAAGCGGAATTTAAGAATTTTACTCAGAGCTAAATGTGGAAATAATTTATTAATTATTTTCAAATCATTTTTATTTAAAAATACTTTTGCCAAGGAGGAATTTGTGTATTGCTTCAGATATTGATGTCATTCATGAATGCTGATATGGTGGCTTTCTTTGGTTCATCTTACAACGTCTTGGTATGAGTTTATTTTCTGGAACATACCAGCCCAGTTAATTGGTATACTTTGTCCCAACCTTATGGTTTTGTTACGGTTAGGTTTAGTGGGAGGTGCGCTTTTAGCACAGGCACACATATGCCTCGTTAGGCCCCCATTGCTTCCTCATCAAGATCTACCTACCTCGGCACTGCTAAGGTAGGTAGATCCCTGATTTTCGCCATTTCTGATTATTCCTCACCCTGTAAGGCTTTTCTGTTGGACTTAAGCGCAGGGCAATATTCAAGGATATGCTTCGCGGTTTCGTCCTCCAAACAGCACCCTCACAGTCTGGTGATTCTACAATCCCCAATTTGTCGAGGTTTGCTTTAAGTCTGCAATTTCTAGTCAGAACAACCGTGATACGTATTAAGTTCTCTGGAGAGCCGCAGTTATTGTTTGGCTGATCTTTCATCATAAATTAATGAATTTAAATTTTAAAATTGATGGGACTTTTTTTATTACAACAAATTATTTTTTTAAGAATTGAATAAAAACATTGATTCAATAGAACAAAAAATGGCTCTTAGGAAAAAGTATTTTTAAAATGATTAAATTCGATTTTTTATTGGTATTAATAATGTTACCTTATTACAAACGAATTAAACTTTAACATCATTTTTTATAGAAAAAATACTTTTCTGAAGAAAAATTGCTATTCATAATCCAATATTCATAATCTACTTTCATTCGTGCTAAATTAAAATTAAAGTATACAAGATTTAACATATTTTGCGAAAGAAGATAGTTGCATTATTCTTTCATGTAAGATGTACAGGGTAGTCCATTTTGATGGTACCAAATATGGCAATCCCTGTACCCTGTATAATCACTAATTTAAATTTAATTTGGTTTATTCTTACTATATAGTATATCTTCAGGTTTGAAGATTTGAGTGTCATTAAGATTTACTCATAAATTTCACTTGCCGACTCATTTCTATGATTATTTGGATAAATCAAGGTCAGAAAACGTTTTGAAAGACGGTGCCGTTTACTTTTGAAAAATTTCCGCTATGAAACACCACATTTTTGTGACCGAGTTGGTCACATTTTTCTATAAAAATCAATTATAATCTGACTGAACTTTACATTGATTTTAACTCATACATAACACAAATTACACGATGTAACAGTAACACTTTATAGTCAAGTCCATAGACTATAAAGTGTTACTGAATGTAAACAAATAAATTGGGAATATCTATGAAAACGAGATGGGCGTTTTTTTTTTCATTTATTCGTCAATAGCGCCATCTGTAGTCAAGGATACGCTTCTAAATAGAAATGGCGGAATATGAAAACTTATGATGAATATTTCCATTTATTCGTGAATAGCGCCATCTGTAGTCAAGGACATGCTTTTAAATAGAAATTGCAGAATATTAAAACTTATGATGAATATTTTCATTTATTCGTCAATAGCGCCATCTGTAGTCAAGGACATGCCTCTCAAAAGAAATGGCGGAACATGAAAACTTATGATAAATATTTCTATTTATTCATCAATAGCGCCATCTGTAGTCAAGGACATGCTCCTAAATATAAATTGCGGAATATGAAAATATTTCCAATATTTCCATTTATTCGTCAACAGCGCCATCTGTAGTCAAAAGAAATGGCGAAACATGAAAACTTATGATGGATATTTCTATTTATTCATCAATAGTGCTATCTGTAGTCAAGGACATGCTTCTAAATAGAAATTGCGGAATATGAAAACTTATGATGAATATTTCCATTTATTCGTCAATAGGCGCCATCTATAGTCAAGGACACGATTCTCAATAGAAATGGCGGAATATGAAAACTTATGATGAATATTGTATTATGAAAGGCATTTTTTTTTATTAATAAAAGTAAGATTATGAATATTGGATAAAAGTTTGAAAATTCCGCTTCCCCCTTCTTGAAAGTAAAAGTAATGATTTTTTTTTAATTATAATTGTTAATTACTCACCAGTGTTTCATGTTTGCGCACGTCTTCGAAGACCACCGTTTTCACGACTTCCACCATTGTATCTGGAGTCGGCTCGAAGATGGCAATGTCCGCGATGCTTTGGGCTTCTCCTCCTGAATTCACCGCCCTTACCATGTACGTGCCAGTATGCTTCGTTTCGGCTTATGCGAAAAAAAAAATCATTTTGAATTACTTGTGATTTATACTGTATTTTGTTTTTAAAATGATCTAATCCTAGAGCATATTTATACCCTAACTTTGATTTAGTACAACGGTTGAAATCCTGTTTGATCGAGATTAAATATTGAGATATTGACAATTAATAAGCAATGTGATTTATAAATTTATTGAATAAATTTACACCCAGTTTCTACATTACGCATCAAGGTGTATTTAAAAATTCAATGATTGAGGCTGTTACTTGATGAAACTGCATATTCGTAATTAAAAAAAAAAAACATAACATTATTACATGACATGTTTTTTTTATTTTTTATTCAGCCATCGATAATTTGGAAATATTTCATTAAATAATCATTTATAATAATTGAAATTACAATGGGAGTGATTTTTAATTATTATAAATGATAAATCGTTTAAAAATACAGAATAAAACACGCGGTTTATTTCACTTTCTCATTAATTATACATTAATATAATATTATGTGAAATAAACCAACTGTTTTATTCTGTATTTTTTAATCTTTAAAAATGTTTCACCAGGTATTAAGTAAGAAATTATTCAAATATATATAATTATTAAAAAATATTCCTCAATAATAAACAACAAAATTGTTACTCGAGCT
Organism: Philonthus spinipes; assembly: GCA_963082785.1. Classification (NCBI taxonomy): domain Eukaryota; kingdom Metazoa; phylum Arthropoda; class Insecta; order Coleoptera; family Staphylinidae; genus Philonthus; species Philonthus spinipes. Next base: position 13,297,558 of record OY720311.1, read on the forward strand.
AAACACTTCTGTAGTCTAACTTACGGAAATCCAGGCATCTCAATAGAAATTGGAATTAAAATCTACAAGATAATATGCAGACCCATGTTAGACTACAACTCCATCCTATTCGCGACTTCTCCCAAACCTAAACTTCATAATATAGCAGTCAGCGAACCGAACGTGCATCCCTCAGATCACTTACCAAAATCCGACACCCACTTAATCCCCTTCACAATCCGTCAAATACCAAAGTTACTCCCATCAATGAACGCATCCTTTACCTATCCAAAAGATTCTTCCAAAACGAACTTAATTTCGAAATGTTGTCCAAATTCTGCATCCCTCGAAATAACTCCGCGAATCTCAAATTCATAAATCCCCCACAAACTCTGTTCCAACTGATTACTCACTATAATCAAGACTAACTATCACTTTCAACGCTTTATTTCTCTTTTCTCATCTATAAATCACTAACACTTCACAATACGCCCATAACACCCATAAAAAATCATCAACCTTGGCAGAAAGGCTACTGGCCGATAGCCATTTATCTAAATAAAAATGTACTACTCATTGTATTATTTTAAACTATTGTATTGGTGTTACCAGGTCAATTCAAAGTTTAACTAAGACGCACGTTGTATATTGCAAAGCCATAATGTATAGGACTTGAATCAACAACCAACAATGAATGAAAGTCCGGCGTTCACCAGACCAAAACAAACCCAAACAAGAATTGTATATATAAGTGAAGTTTGGTTTACAGGACATCTTTTTTTCCAGCCAACAATGAATGCAAGGCTGAACAAGTCAGACTCAAACATAACATGTATAAAAAGTGATATTTTGGTTTATAAGGTATCCGTTTTTGGATGTTGTTATGGTGGGTAGTTTTAAACAGCCAATAGGAAGGCCGTTTTAACGTCAATTCAGCGCCATCTTGAATAGGACTTGAGGGTGAGTGGATTTTCAGGCCACGTTGGAGAAAACGAGTGTTAGAACCTTTTCAAAAAGTGTCTATGATAAAGAATACAGATATAGTAAAATGGGGCAATTAAATCAAATAGAAAGAATTTGAAAATTATTAATTGACTCAATTGAATAATTATTTTCTCTTGCAACGTAAATAAATACAATTTTTATTTTATTAGTTAAATTATAACAGATTCATTTCATTGTAATTTATTATGTAAGTATGTTTTAAACAAATGTTATATACAATTAATGAAATATTTAGCCAGCATTTAAGTGTATGGATAACTAGTGATGGCCATTTCGGTTTTTCCAACCTCGTCAGACTAGTGTGTTCCATGTGCAATGCCTTGACCCAAATCGTTGACGCTGCCACTTGAAATTAGGCAAAAGATGGCGCTTGCGTCGTCTTCAATTTATTATGATAAATGTTATATATTTCAATTGTTTTATAACATTATCTAGTATTAATTTTTAGGGCAAATAAACGATTTTTATTATTCCTTTTTTTAAATAAATCAGATACAACTGAAAAAAAAAAATTGGTTTACAAAATAATCTTATTTTTTTATATCTCAAATTGAATTGACTCTATACTAATAGTGTTTTCTGCTTAATTCACAATGCGTACTAGTGCGCACTCGCTGAGGTTTTTGCATTTTCTGCTTTTGCAGTGCACTATTTAAAATCGTTTCTGCTTACATAAAAACGTGAACTCGATGCAATCGAGTGCAAGAAAACGAAACTGCCTCGGTGAGTGAGTGAGTGCATGAGCTCCAGTGCAATAAGGCAGATAAAACAATAAGTCATATGATAGTTTGTGTTGAATTGTTGACATATTTATTAAATCTATTTACTTATTTTGAAAAATATGTATTCCAGTCCATTCTTGGTCATATATATATATATATATATAACCTATAATGAAATGCATTTCGCTCATGCGTTTATCTTTATTAAGTTTATATTAACTATTCTCGTTTATTTTTTTATCATACCTTTTTCGATTATGATCGTATGCGAGTTTCCTTGGCTCCTTGCTCTGTATCCATCTTTTATCGCTTCCGATAAGGGTTTACCGTCTTTGTACCAAGAGACTTCCGGATCGGGAGTGCCCGTGACTTCGACCTCCATTTTAACGCGATCTCCCTTCTTGATGACTTGCGCCTGAAGACGACGCCCGAATACAGGAGGGAAGACAGTTTCTGTAATTGAACATTTATTAATCACCATAAACTTCGTTAACTTGTAAATTGTTGATGCTGTATATTTTATTATACACCAGCAAACTGACAGTTTGATAATGAGGTGTTAATGACGTCGAAACTATAGTCACTAATTATATTTCAGTTATACAAATTGAAACAAGTCGGAATAACATTTAATTTCCTTTAAATGCTTTACATATACAAACAAATTTAAAAAGTGTGTTTTTTAATTAATTAAACTGATTCAATTGGGAGTTTTTTTATTTCGTTGCGTGCAGTGATGAATTACTGAATTCAATTGTTTTGTACTGAATTCAGTACAAAATGGCATAACAGGAACTAAATTGTACTGTGAATACAACGAATATAGACTGTCCTGACTTGCTCGCTCTTCTAGGGATCTATGTTCCTCCTCGAACATTATGAGAAAGTGCAGTATTTTATGTTCCCTTTAGGAAGACTGACTACGCACAGAACTCTGCAGCCACTCGATTGCTAAGGCATGCTAATATGACAGGTAGCAATTTTGACTTTTTTGTGAACAGCCTTAAAGAATTGCGCCACAGGCTCACTCTTTTACGGCCTTGATTTAAGTGAAATATGTTTTTATATTTTATTGTTTGTGTTTTATTTGAAATGTTTAATGTATTTATTATTACTATTTTATTGTATTTTTATTGTAATATTCTATGGTAGACCACCATTAATAAATAAATAAATATGTAACTATTCCTTAAACCTTCACAATTAAATGACGCTTCCATTGAAGAAATCTTGATGATAATTTCTTTATCAATGCATTAAGGAATGTGAAAATGGCAAATTTGGTTACATGGCTATCTTTTGAATTATTATTCTGGTTATTCTCGTTAATGTCTTCTGAAATGTAAAAACTGTTCATGTTCTTATATTTTAGAACACATTAACGTGAATAACCAGAATATTAATTCAGAACATCAACTGTTCTTACATTTTAGAATACATTAATGAGAATAACAAGAATATTAATTCACAAGAGGGCAGTGGTATTAGAATTTTTTGGACGATGTTGTCACAGCTAACAATATACATGCGAAATAAATGAATGTGTTGAAAAATGATAATAACTAGTTGCAGTAGTTAAAACGAAATAAGTTCTCATGGAATTCATTTCTGGAAGAATTTGTGTATATATCAAGAAATTTAGCAAACATATTCGCAAAAATTAATAAGAAATTGAAAGAAATTTAAAATTCCGTAATTTTGTTTCTGACAAATTTGGTTTTAACAAAGTAATCTGCGAATTACAATTTCAACAACGCGATATATCAGAAACATAATTTCTGAGTAATAAAAAATAATATAAAATGAAATATTTGCGGTTTTATATTTAATTCCGCTACAATTGTTTCGCTACACTGTAGCTAATATTAATGTTATTCATGAACAATTGCATTCAATTTAAATATAAAAAAAAGTTGAAAATCATAAATAATTTATGTACATAGTAAAATGTTTCAAATAAAATTGAAAGCTAATTAAGTTTCCTATTATATTATCTTTTTATATTTTTGTCAAATTTCAAACCGTTTCTAATATTCAATAAAATGTTCAACCACTATTTTTTTAGCGTAAGGACAACTGGTGATAGCCATTTGGGTCTTCAGAAACTCGTCAGAAGCCATGCCTTGATGAAGGCGGTTGAACAGAGCTCGTATTGTGATTAAATATCCTTATACGTCATAAAAAAATAATCAGCTGATAACAACAATGTTCCGATAGTGTTAACAACCAGAACCTCAACAATAAATAATGGCTGAAGAAATTCGCAAAGTTATCCAGCAACTCCTAGCAAAGGTTCCTGGACTTTATTGTGTTATAATCTCAGATAGGGATCGTGTGCCGATACTCAAGATCCACACAGACAAAGCTCCCGAGGTTGCAATGAGGCTCGGATTCTTGTCAACTTTTGGGTTAGCGATTGATCAGGGGAGTAAACTTGGATTAGGAAAGACGAAGACTTTGATATGCTCATACTCGCAGTATCAGGTTGTCCAGATGAATAAGTTGCCGCTGATTGTAAGCTTTATAGCCGGGGACACTTGCAACACGGGACATATCTTGGCTTTGGAGCAACAAATCGATCCGATTTTAAGTAATCTTAAGTTGGCCGTGGTGGAGACATGTGGAGTTTATTCGCATGTAAATTGAATTTATATGAAATATGTATATTTAAGGCTTTTTATATTATAATGATGTTCAATTATATTTTCTCTAAAAATAATATACGAATCATAATAATTGGAAAGATAGCGCTTGCATTGCACTTGGAACACACTGGTCTGACGAGGTCCGAAAGACCGAAATTGCCAGCATCAGTTATTCTTACGCTAGATGAATGTCGGTTGAACATTTTATTACATACATTTAGATTCCTGTTTTCATAAACAGGACACGTTCGTCTTCTTATAATGGCCGAAACAACGAACCTTCTCATAATTAAAATATCTCATTATCAGAAGAATATTCCAGCTCTACTGATTCTGACTAAGCATATTTTTTATTGAATTACATTTTTTTATAATTTTATTATGTGCAAATATTTGTATAAAAGATATTTTATGTATATAAACTTTTACTTACAAATAAAATTAATTTTAATTTTGTATGTTATTTTTCTGCGAGGCACATTCTTTAATTTACAATTTTAGTAACCAGTACCATAGTTTTGTTATATAATGGTGTTAAATGAAGTAAATTATATGTTAATTATTTATTTTTATTACAATTAACCTTATAATGTTACCAAAATACAGCGTGATTTTAACATAGTAATTAATTCCACCTCGATTGCTAAAATATCACACGGCGCCCCTGTCATGGTGGCTACGCCGAGCAATTCGCGGTAAATTCCTGAATTTTAATTTTAATTTCTTTATATATTAGTAGAATTCCTAAAAAATCACTTTGAATAATATTATTATTATTATTTATATAATAATAATCTTTATTCACAAGTTTTCATTACAAATTTAATTTTTAAATTTTCTTTCTGTCATCCACGAATTTCAGCATAAAATCGATCAAATTGCAAAGTCAAAAACGGCTCACCTTGGCTCACTTTAAATTCGATTTCTTAGCTTAGATTGCTACTATATGCCTTAAGAACCATCTCAGTCATTAAAAAAGTTTATATTTCACTAGTTTAATTATTATTTTGTTTTTTATCAGCGGTTGAAAAAACCGTGCATAATTTCACATCGGTTTTTTTTTTACATGAGTGATTTGATTACTTATCTTACCTGAACTGATTTTCTTTCCCACCCATTTATGTAGAGAAATAATTTAATAAGAAAATTAATTATTAGTAAATTTTATATGAAACTGTTTACTAAGTAGGGTAAATAGTTAATCCGATAAAAAAAAATAAATAACAAGGCTTCCTGTCTTTAATTCTGTTCCGAGAATCGGAAACTTCTAGTGTGTCTCGCTATTCCATGCACTTTACGCCAGTGATTTAATTACCAACATTAATTGGACTGATTTTCTTTCTAATATTTCATGTACATATTCTATATAATGGAAGTAATAAAAGCTATTATTATTAACACTTACTCTTGACGACCAAATCAGCCGTGCTGATGGCCTTTCCGGCATCATTAACAGCGGTGCAGGTGTATCTCCCGCCGTCCGAGATGCCGACCTTGCTCAACTCGAGCCTCGCGCAGTTCCTCTCGAAGCTCACCTTGATATCACCCCCACTCTTGATCTCGACGCCGTTTTTCGTCCAGGTTACCTGCGGCGTCGGTTGCGCGTCCAGAATCCCCTCCAACACGACATTCACGTCTTGATCGACGATTTTTCCGGTTACGGGTGTTACGAATTTCGGTGGGCGCGATTTGAAAATGGATTTCTGCACAGCGATCTCCTGAGCGGGTAAAATTTTCGCCGTTCCGATTGATTGAATTGAGGAGGATTTCTCGTGGATTACCGGGGTTTCGTTGTTGATTCTGTGGTATTCCTCTTCGTGGTGGGATTCTTTGATTTCGGGCTGGTTTTGGTTGATTTGCCTGAAGCTCTTCTCGGCTTTCGTGGAGTGTTTGTGTTCGACTATCTGGGGTTCCTCGCCGGATATTGAGGTTATTTTACTGGAAGTCGATGTGGAGGATTGCACGTTGATCTCGCGCTTATATGTAAAGCTGGATTCTTTGTGTTGTAGTGTTTGCGTGGGGAATGAGATGTCTTTTTGTTGTGAAACCAAAGAGGTTTCGGGTTCAGGGGGGGTTATTTGGAAAACGGAGAGGTGTGCAGTGCATTCGGCTTTACCGGCGTCGTTTTCAGCCAAGCAGGTAATTTTTCCGATGTTCTGTTGCGTGATTTCGGGGATGGTTAAGACTTGACGGTCGCCGGAGGTGGAAATTAGGAAATTTTTACCGGAAACCGGGTTATCATTAAAAATCCAGCGGATTTTCGGTGTTGGTTTTCCCGTGACTATACATTCGAATTTCGTTGAGGATTTATCAACAACTGAACGGTCGTAGAATTTTTCTTTGAAAACTGGGGCGTTCTTAATTTCCTCATGCGTTTTAGCAGAATCAACCCCGCGTAAAGATTTAACAATTAACTGAGCGAAACACTTAGCTTCCCCGCTTGAATTTGAAGCTTTCACGGTGTAAACACCTTTATCCTCAGGACGAACCCCATCAATTTCCAAACGCAGATTCCCTTCTTGATCATGACTTATATTAATATGCCCGTTGATGTAAACAGGGGTGTTATTGAGCAACCACTTAACATCAGGCCTGGGATCCCCAGAAACGCAAGCTTCCAAAATAACTTTATCTCCTTCAGAAACTAGGATGTCGGTGAGTAGTTTACTGAACTTTGGCGCCGATCCAGTGGCTGAGTATTTTAGTTCTTCGCCGGTTTCTGTTTTTTCCAAACTCTTAACCGGCGTTACTGTTAGCGAAGCTTTACTGGATGCTTCACCTGCTGAATTCAGCGCGACCACTTTGTACTCCCCGGCGTCTTCCAGTAAAGCCTCCAGAATAATCAGCGAGCACCTATCCCCTTGGAACAACAGCTGGATATCAGAGGATTCCTTCACAGGTCTATCATCATGATACCAAATCACTTCCGGTTCTGGCTGCCCCACAATAACACAATCCAACCTAACGCGATTCCCCTCGTTGATGCTGATGTCCTTCAAGGGGACCTGGATGGACGGTTTCACCGGTTCCATATCGCTGGCCAGTTCGGAATCGGAGGTCTCCGCGGGAAGTCTTCCCTTCACGCTGACGCTGCACGCGCTCGAGGCCTCGCCTGCCAAATTCGAAGCGGTCACAGCGTACGCACCGGCATCTTTCGGAAACGCCTCGTAAATCACGAGCGTCGCCTTTTGACCGTCGCGCTGCAGCTGAAATTCGGATTATTTTTAGAAATCCCCTTCACTTCACACGCACTCTTTTGCACAAAATCGATTAGATTAGCAAAAAAATCAACAAAACACACCAAAAGGATTCGGCTTGAAACGAAGCCAGGTTTAAAATTGTATATTAAGTGGGTGGATACTTTTTTTAATCCCCCCTCAAAAAAATAAAAAAAAAATATATATATAACCATAAATAAATCAAAAATCATTATTAATCAACGTAAACCTATTGTATATTAAATTATCCCATTGTGTGCGTGTTGTTGTTAGTTATTTTTAAATTGACTTCTGATTTATTTTTCTCGCAAATGATCAATCGTGAAAGTGTGCTCACCTTAAGCTCGCGGGTTTCTTTGACCGGCTTTCCGTTGTGCGACCAAAGGAGATTCGGTGGGGGCAGTCCGGCGACTTCGCATTCCAATTTTATCTTCTGTCCCGCTCGCGCCATTACGTTCGAAAGCGGCACGACGAACGTCGGGATTTCGGTCGGTTCCAAGCTCGCTAAAAAAAAAGTAAAACAATTGTAATAACTAGGATATTCTTGTAGGATTCTTACAATATCCATGCAGCAAGACATTGATTACAAATCATAAACGAATTGCAACGAAATTAAACGATTGCAATAAAATTCTATCAATTCCCTTTTCTCTTTTATTTTTTATTTTATATCAACTAATTGATTTCATAAGATCAAATAAAATTCTTTATGAAAATAATGAGCGTTTAATTTTAATCATCTTTATTAAATGTTACCGGGGACATATCAAAATTTATGGTCATTTTTCTTCTTATGCAACGCCTGAAGGTGGTGTACCTCAGTGCTCAATGGTAGCACCAATTTTATTCTCAATATATACATCATTATTACCAAAGTTGTTTTTAGAATACCGAAAATGTAATCGTAATCTGACGATAGACAACTAATAAAGGGTATATATTATCAATATCAATATATTTCGATCACCATGTAATCAATGAGAACCAAACTAAAAATATAATAAAGGGTGTGTAAGTCCGCCCAGGTGGCGAGAAGGTCAAGCGTCAGACTCCCTGGTTCGATTCCAGGGCCCTGTAGTACTAGTCGTACTATGAATGGCGTGATTGTCTCCCGATTTGAAATTACAACTATTTACAAAGATTACTAGGTAACATAGTTACAATATACCGACACCCATGTCTGAGTCGAAACAAAAAAAAAAACGTGTTTTTTTGTTGCTTCGATAAAACTTACGAGAGAATTAGCTTTCAAATGAGCCATCATACTGCGCTCATTTTTTAACATTTATGATTAGTATACTTTGGTAAATACACGACACTCGAAAGGGTATAAGGGTTATATGATAATATATACTTTGGCAAATCATCATGAGTATGCTCTCGCTTGATCAACGCTACCAAATTATCCAAATTTACTTCGAAAATCAACTATCGATTCCCGACGATTTCATGATATTTACGGCGCATATAATCGTCTATCCATCGATGGATTTCGTACCAAATTTTCTTTAAATGATGCACCAATACCAACATATCGAAGGATTGTGCGTACTGAAGAGAATATCGCCGCTTTAAACAAATGCGTGGAAGAAGATCCAAATTTATCGATACGTCGTCAATCGCAGGAATTAGGGCTCTGTCTGTCCACTGCGTCGAAAATTTTCTACACACTCAACAAAATATATAACAGTCATATCATTGTATTAGTGCCTAATTATAAAATTAATAGATTAAGTTGGTACAGGAAATAGGATCATGAGCAGTTGCGAACTGACTCGTTGTTTTATCGCAAAATTGTGTTAAAAAACGAGGCTCATTTATGGCTTAATGGTTTTTTTTAATAAAAAACGTGCATATGGAGTGACATCAATCTAAAAGAGACTCCATTACATCCAGAAAAATGATCATTTGCTGCGGTTTACACGTTGGTGGCATCGTAGGATCTTCAAAAACAAGACCGGAACTCGCGTTACGGTCAATAGAGATCGTTAATGCACCATAATCAATGTTTTTTTTTTTTTTTGTTTAAAGGTATAGAGGCCATTTATCCGAACGAGATATGGTTTCAACAGGACGGAGCAACGTGTCATATCGCAACGCAACCATCGACTTATTTTTTATGCGAATACTGTAAAATTTACATTTAATGAATATTTTATTAAATGTGTATTTCGTTTCCTGTTCTCATAAACAAGACAAGTTCGCCTTCCTTTAGTGGACGAAACAATGATTCTCGGTCGTCTACCTTGTCGATCCAAATCGTTGACGATGCCATTTGAAATTAGGCAAAAGATGGCGCTTGCGTCGTCTTTAATTTATTATGATGTGAAATTTATTGAAAATTACAAAGAGATACAAAATATTTAAAATTATTTAATCTTTCAAGTAAAATTTTTTTAATCAATTTGGTGTCCGAATTAAAAGATATTTAATGGTTTATGTAGTGGTACTACCGTATAAGATATTTGATATTAATTGATGGTGATCATCTTAAAACGAATGATGAATTATATTATTCTGTTATACTATTGCAAATTTTATAAAATAAGAATGAAGCATTTAATTGTTATTAAAAATCAAATGACATTTTGTTTATGTTTGAACATGAAATGCGGCTTAACGGTTAGCTTTTGTTTCTAGATAAGTTCGGCTGAATCATTATATTTTGGTCCTAGAAATTTGAGTTTAAAATATTTTCAACGAAAGTAATCGAACACTCTTTACTTTCACACAATGTATTGTCGACTATTAAAAGTATATGTACTATTATAAATTAATATTACTTAATTATCAATAGCTAACTAATTAACTAAATAGTTAATTAATAAAATAAATAAATATGAAGTACCAATGTCTAAATATTAAAACCATTAATTATAATAAAATAAACGGTAACGGTTCAGTAATAACTTAGGACTTCTTCTGATAATAATATATAATGTCAACCATTTCAATTTCATTATTTAAAAAAAAAATACTTTCATTTTTTTTAATTAATGTGCAATTTTCTGAAAAAGTAAAGTAGTTTATGTAGTTTTGTTGACTGTCAAAATTACCTAATTTTCACAGTAATATAATTACGTGTCAGTAATATTGCCTAATATTGACAGTAATGTCAATGTCTGCCTCTATTATTGTTCACTTTTAAAAGTAATGCCATTTTTTGTCATTATTAGTGCCTACTTATAACATTCATGCCATTGCGTGTCACTAATATTGCCTAATATTGTAGTGATATCAACGTATATCTCTTAATTTTAACAGTAATGTCATTCTATGTCACTACTACTGCCTAAATATAACAGTAATGCCATTGCGTGTCACTATTATTGCCTACTGTTGACAGAAATGTCAATGTATGTCTCTATTTTTGTTTAATTTTAACAGAAATGTCATTCTATGTTACTATTAGTGCCTACTTATAACATTAATGCCATTGGAAGTTACTAATATTATCTAATATTGACAGTAATGACAATGTATGACTCAATTTTTGCTTAATTTAAAAATTAATGTCATTCTTTGTCACTGTTAGTGCCTACTTATAACAGTAATACCATTGCGTGTCACTATCATTACCTAATATTGACACAAATGTTAATGTATGTCTATTTTTGTTTAATTTTAACAGTAATGTCATTTTATTTCACTATTAGTGCCTACTTATAACAATAATGCCATTGCGTGTCAGTATTATTGCGCAATATTGACAGTAGTGTCAATGAATGTCTCTATTATTTTTTAATTTTAACAGAAATATCATTCTATGTTATGATTAGTGCCCACCTATAACATTAATGCCATTGGATGTCACTAATATTGTCTAATATTGACAGTAGTGTCAACTTATGTATCTATTATTGTTTAGTTTTAACAGTAATGTCACTTTATGTCACTATTAGTACATACTTATAACATTAATGCCATTGTGTGTCACTAACATTTCCTAATATTGACAGTAATGTTAATGTATAACTCTATTTTTGCTTACTTTACGAAGTAATGTCATTTTATGTCACTATTAGTGCCTACATATAACATTAATGCCATTGCGTTTCACTGTTATTGCCTAATATTGACAGTAATGTCAATTAATATCTCTATTATTGCTTAATTTTAACAGTAATATCATTCTATGTCACTACTACTGCCTAAATATAATAGTAATGCCATTGCGTGTCACTGTTATTGCCAAATATTGACTGTAATGTCAGTGTACGTCTCCATTATTGTTTAATTTTAACAGTAATGTCATTTTAAGTCACTATTAGTGGCTAAATTTAACAGTAATGCCATTGTGTGTAACTATTATTGCTTAATATTAACAGCAGGTCACTATTAATGCTTAATTATCAGAAGATTGTCAATGCGTACCGTTATTGTTGCTTAATTTTGACAGTAATGTCATTATGTGTCACAATTAGTGCCTACTTTTGACAGTAATAAGAGTAACATCATTGCGAGTTATTATTTCAATCTCATTTTGACAGTAATGTCATTGTATGTTATTACTAGTGGCTAAAATTGAGAGTATTGTTATTGGCTGTTACTATTATTGCCTCATTTTAACCGTAATGTCATTACAAGCGACTAATTTCTACAGTAAAGTTATTGTTTATCACAATTGGTGTTAACTGTAACAAATATTATTGTATGCCATAATTTGACAGTAATGTTAATATTTTTCCCAACTAGTACCTATTTATAATAGTTGTGACACTGTTAGTGTTAGTGTAAGTGTAATGTCAATACATGTCACAACCATTGTCTAATTTTAACTGTAATGTTATTGTATTTAATTATTAGTATTTCATTTTGAGAAATGTTATTGTATGTCACTATTATTACCTATATTGCAGTGATGTCATTATATCTCACTATTAGTGCCTATTTATAACAGTGATATCACTGTATTAGTGTCTAATTATAAAATTAATAGCATTCTGTGTCACTTTTATTGCCTATTTTTGATAGTTATGTCATTGTATGTGACTATTAGTGCCTATTTATAATAGTAGTGTTACTGTGTGTCACTATTATTGCTTAATTTTGATATTTATGTCATTATGTAACACTATTTGTGCCTATTTATAAGAGCCATATCATTGAATGTCTATTATTTCCTAATTTTGCCTACCTTTGACAATAAGGTCATTGTGTGTCACGAATAGTGTCTAATTTTGACATATCTTTATTTGTCACAATTAGTACCTATTTATAACAGTCATTTATTTATTTATCCATTGCCCAACAAATACATTGTATCCAATAACAGGGATGATTTACAAAAATAGAAGAATATTAGAAACATATAATCCAGGTACATTAAAATTGACAAAGCTAAAAGATTTGGGTCACCGACAACCTTATTAATTAATATAAATACATAATATATATATTTTATTTCTCCAATCCGAAATTGATTCCATACCGTAACGAGACAGTAGCAAGTGATAGCTGGTGTTAAAGTCGGGATAAATGTTTTTTTTTTTGAAATATACATATCTTAGAAATTTTCTTTGCGCCTTTTCAATTGCATCGCTACATGTTGTATATGCCGGGAACCATTCTACACAAGCATATTACAGTTTACTTCGAATGTAAGAGTAGTGCAACGTCTTTAAACAATGTATGTCAAAGAATGATTGACAAGTTCTTTTAATAAAGTCAAACATTTTGTAGCTCACGCTAAAAATGGAATCAATATGAGCTGTAAATTGTATTTTTTTTATTAAAGATTACACCTAAATCTTTTATTGTTATACAACGTGCAAGAGACATATTTATTAGTGTGCAATATAAAAATAAGTAATATTAATAGTAATGTCATTTTAAGTTGCCTAATTTTGACAATAATATCATTGATTTTTTTTTTATTTAATTCTCAATTTATTTTTATATTACTTCACTAAAATACATAATATCTTCATGAAGTAGACAGAGGTCCTGATAGCTGGTCACATCTTTCCTTTATATAAATAAATGTCGCAAACATGATTGGCGCGCCTATATTGGGAGATTCAATTATTCGCTGCTAAAACAAGGAGGACGTAATATAAACTGATGGACTAATTTATTACACCACGTTTATTTTACGCGTATTTTGTTGTGTTATGTGACAAACTTTTTCAGTATAATACTATGCTAAAATAAATTACTATTAGTGTCAAATTTTTATAGTAATATCTTTGCATGTCACTATCAGTGCCTTCTGTTAATTTTGATTGTAATGCCATTACATGTCACAATTAGTACCTTCTGTAGACAATGAAGTCATTGTATATCATTTGCCTATTTTGACAGTAATGTCATTGTATATTAGTATTAGTGTCTAATTAAGGATACCAAAGTCGTTGTATATCATTATTAGTCTCTATCTTTGGCAGTCATATCATTGTATCTTAACATTTGTGCCTTCTTTTGACAATAAACTCATTGTGTGTCATTATTAGTGTCTAATTTTGATATTAATGTCATTGTATATCAGTATTATTGACTAATTTTATTATATTTTATTATATATACTATTATCACCAAATTCTTGCCCAATTTATACTTTTTTAATTTCAGGAAATAGATCTATAATTTCATAAAATTCGTATTATTTTGAAATTTATTATAAAAAAAATTATATTAATTTTATGTTCTATCAGGAAACTCATAAATCAAATAAGTTCTCTTTGTAATTCGGAAAATGCAATGCCAATAATATAAGTTACAGTTTTATTCGAAGTAATGCTGGTAACATAACTAACAATTTTATGTGGTTTGTCAGTTTTATGTGAAACAAACCAGCTGCATCGTTTCCATCAAAGTCAAAAATAAACTTACGTAAAACGTTGAGATTAGCCGTCGATTGCGCCACGCCTAACTTATTAGCCGCCTTGCACGTATAATCCGCGCGGTCCTCCTCGAAAATCTGCTCGAACCTCAACACAGCATCCCCGTTATTGTATGTAATCACGTAATCCGGGGAGTTATCGATGCAATCCGCGTTTTTATACCACTGAACCGTCGGCAAGGGATTACCCTCGACACGGCACTCGAACTGGAAGGGCTCGCCCTTTCTAGCAACTCCAGGTTGTAATAACTTAACGAAACTTGGTGGAATCAGTTGTTCTTCGGGCTCGTTTTCTTTAACCGAGAGGAAAGCGCCGGTTTCGGCAGAACCTGCGGCGTTGATGGCTTTGCAGGTGTAACGCGCTGAATCCTCCGCGAAAGTTTCCTCAATTGTTAAACTGCACAGGCCTTGATCGAAAGTAGTTTGATAATCCGGATTATTTTGTATGGAAATTCCATCTTTATGCCAGGTGACGACTGGAAGAGGGATTCCCGTGACTTGACAGATGAACGTAAACTTCGATCCTTCCTCGATGATTTGATCGGATAACGGTGAGGTGAATTTAGGCGACTCCATTTTCGGAATCTCCTCTTCCTTCTGTATCTCGATTTTTTTAATTAAAGTAGTTTCACGCAGGAGCTTCGCTGCGGCTTCAGCCGTTTTCCTCGCTTCTTCCGCCGCCGCCGCTGCGGCTTGGGCCGCTGCAGCTTCCGCCCTCGCCGCTTCCAATTTCGCCCTCATCTGCTCCTCCTCCTTAAGCGCTCTCAATCTCTGCTCTTCCTGCTCCTTCAGCGCATTCAACCGCTGCTCCTCCGCCAACCGTAAATTCTGCGCCAGCGTATTCAATTCGTTGCTGATGACACTGAAGGATTCCATCATTTCCCGGTTATCGGATAAAACGCTCTGAGCGCCGCGGTCCATTCCGAACAGCTGGGCGCCCAGTTCGGAAATCTGCCGGATTCGCTCGTTTTGTTTAGATTCTCCCGGCTTTAAGAACATTTCGATTTCGTTGAGGAGCTGCTGGGCCTCGCTGGGGTGTTTCACTGTCGTCGATCGTCTCGCTATTGTCACTAGAAGATGGCTTCCTTCTTTAAACCATTCATCAGCCTGAGTGAAACAAAAAAATCATTTTTTATCAACGAAAAGAAAACATAGAAATTTAATATTACTTTACCTACATCATCTTTATTATGAGAGTAAATCATATTTCGTATTCATTTTTATAAAAATATTGTGTTGATTTTACAAAAGGTTTTTAAATTTTGATTTTCTGTTTTGATAAGAGATTACTTTTTTGAATGGAAATCATTTGTCATTTAATGATTAAATATCTTGCAACAATTATTAGTGTTTATAAGAAAACATTTAAGTAACTTATAAAATAAACTTATATATATATATATATAAACTGTAGAAGACACTGTGTTCGAAGTGACATACATTAGCATCTTGCAATACCCAATACCTTGTAGAAGAAGCTTGAAATAAATAAATATCTATTTTAGAATTACATCAAAAATTGAATGGTGATGATTCAAATATATAATTCAGTAAAAGTTGTTATTTCTTCATTTTATTTCTTGTAACATTTTTTTGTATGTGAAGCATAAAAATATTTCAAGCAACAAACTTTTTTTTAAATTTTCATCAAAAATTGAACTGTGTAATATATTGTCTTTGAATGTTAGAATTATTATCTAATTTTTTGACAGTAATATATTTTTTGTCATTATTAGTGCCTACTATTGACAATAATGTCATAGTATGTAACTATCAGTGCCTATTTTGAGAGTATTGTCATTGTATATCACTATTAGTGCGTAATTTTGACAGTAAAGTTATTGCATATAACAATTAGTGCATAATTCCGACAATAAAGTCAATTTATTTCACTACTAGTACCTAATATTGAGAGCATAGTCAATGTATGCCATTATTAATGTCTCATTTTAAAAGTTAAGTCAACAAATATCAGTATTAGTGCCTAATTTTGAAGGTAATATCATTATATGTCAAAATTAGTGCATAATTTCGACAGTAAAGTTATTATTTACCACTATATATGCCTAATTTTGACATAAAATTCAATGTATGTTAGTTTAAATGCTAATTTTTACAGTAAAGTCAATGTATGTCACTCTTAGTGCCTAATTTTGACGGCAATGTCACTGCATGTCAATATTAATGCCTAACTTTGAAAATAAAGTAAATTTATGACTGTATTAGTGTCAAATTTTGACAGTACAGTTAATTCACGTTGACAGAAAAGTCAATAAATGACTTCACGAATGCCAAATTTTGACAATAAAATCAATTTATGTCAGTATTAGTGTCTAATTTTGACAGAAAAGTCAATGTATGTCAGTATTTGTGCCTAATTTTGACAGTAAACTCAATGTATGTTACAATGAGTGCCTAATTTTGACAGTAAAGTGAATTTATGTCGGTATTAGTGAATAATTTTGACAGTAAAGTCAATGTACGTCACAATGAGTGCATAATTTTGACAGTAAAGTCAATGTATGTCACAATGAGTACCTAATTTTGACAGTAAAGTCCATTTATGACAGTATTAGTGCCTAATTTTGACAGTAAAGTCAATGTATGTCACAATGAGTGCTTAATCTTGACAGTAAAGTGAATTTATGCCAGTATTAGTGCCTAATTTTGACAGTAAAATCAATGTATGTCATAATGAGTACCTAATTTTGACAGTAAAGTCCATTTATGTCAGTATTAGTGCCTAATTTTTGACAGTAAAGTGAATTTATGTCAGTAATAGTGCCTAATTTTGATAGTAAAGTCAATTTACGTTACTATAAGTACCTAATATTAACGGGAAAGTGAATAAATGCCTTTATTAATGCCAAATTTTGACAGTAAAATCATTGTATGTCATTATTAGTGTTTAATTTTGACAGAAATGTCAATGTATGTCTGTATAGATGCCTAATTTTGATATTAATGTCATTGCATGTCAATATTAATGACTAATTTTGACAGTAATGCCATTGCTTGTCAATATTAATGCCTAATTTTGACATAAATGTCATTTAATGTCACTATGAGTGCCTAATTTTGACATAAAAGTCAATGTATGTCATTAATAGTGCCTAATTTTGACAGTAAAGTTAATGTATGTCACTATTAGTGCCTATAAAATCATTGTATGTCATTATTAGTGTTTAATTTTGACAGAAAAGTCAATGTATGTCTGTATCAATGCCTAATTTTGACATTAATGTCATTGCATGTCAACATTAATGACTAATTTTGACAGTAATGCTATTGCTTGTCAATATTAATGCCTAATTTTGACATAAATGTCATTTAATGTCACTATGAGTGCCTAATTTTGACAGTAAAGTCGATGTGCGTCACTATTAGTGCCTAATTTTGCCGATAATATCATTTTGTGTCACGTTTAGTGCCTAATTTTGATAATAAAGTTATTGCTTACCACTATTAGAGCCTAATTTTAACGTAAATGCCATTTTATGCCATATTTGACCATAATGACGCACAGAACTCTGCATCCACTCGAGTGCTAAGGCATGTTAATATGATAGGTAGCAATTTTGACTTTTTTGCGAACAGCCTTAAAGAATTGCGCCACAGGCTCACTTTTTTACGGCCTTGATGTAAGTGAAATATGTTTTTATATTTTATTGTTTGTGTTTTATTTTAAATGTTTAATGTATTTATTATTACTATTTTATTGTATTTTTATTGTAATATTCTATGGTAAACCACCGTTAATAAATAAATAAATAATGTTATTGTTTGACACCACTAGGGATTAGTTTTAATATAAATGTCATTGTATGTCACTATTAGTGCCTAATTTTACGTCACTAATTATTATTTACAACGATATTGCGAAATGGCCTTCGATCAAAAGTCTTTCAGCCTACTTTCAAATTTTCTCACTAAATGCATTACTTTAGATCTGTTTATGCTCTACGTAAAAACTGACATGATTGATTTAATTCAGTGATTAACAAGTAATTGTATTCCAAATAATTACCTGATCAATAAGTTCGAAATATCTAATGCTCAAATCAATCAGCTTCCTCGTCTCGGCAATTTGATTCTTAAAAGCGGACCACCTGTTCTGCAAATCTTGAATGTGATGCGAAATCTGCGGGGAGTGTACGTGCTGTTTCCTAATGAGCTCCTCGCCGGTGTTGACGAACGCGCCTATCCTCTGCTCGAGCAGCTGATTCAAACAAACAACTCAAAATTAACACCTGTTCACCATCTATTTTTATTTCGCACAAACAATCTGTGTATTTAATTTATAATTGTGCGTGTAAACTTACTTCAATCGTTTTCTCGAAATACACGAAAGCCAGCGAGGTCGCCTTGGCCGTGGCCAGGGATTCCCCGTACTGGCCCTTGACGGCCGCCAGTTGCCTGCTGAGATCCTCGAGGGTCTCGTTGATCTGCTTCAGGTCGTTGTCGAACTGGCAGAACTGCAGATGGGCCTCGAGTTGCTCGTTCCTCGCGCGGCAGTCCCGTTCGAAATTCTCCCTGCGTAGTTGCAGAGTGTGCCGAAGTTTTTCGATGTCTTGATTCGCGCATTCGTTTGGTTCCTGCAAAAAAAAATGATTGACAAATATTTTGACATAAATGTTATTTTATGTACCAATTATTGCCTGTTTTGACAGCAATGTCATTTTATGCAAATGGCAATGCCTAGTTTAGACTGTAATGTCATTTTATGTAACTATTGTTAACTAATTTTGACAGTAATGTCATTCTATGTAAGTGTTATTGCCTAATTTTTACAGTAATGTCATTTTATACGACTGTTATTGCCTAATATTGTTAGTAATGTCATTCAATGTAAGTGTTATTGCCTAATTTTGACAGTAATGTCATTTTATGCGACTGTTATTGCCTAATTTTGAGAGTAATGTCATTTTATGCGACTGTTATTGCCTAATTTTGACAGTGATGTAATTTTATGTAACTATTATTGCCTAATTTTGACAATAACGTCATTTTATACCACTGTTATTGCCTAATTTTGTCAGTAATGTCATTCTATGTAAGTGTTATTGCCTAATTTTGACAGTAATGTCATTTTATGCGACTGTTATTGCCTAATTTTTGAGGGTAATGTCATTTTATGTAACTATTAATGCCTAATTTGGACAATAATGTCATTCTATATAAGTGTTATTGCCTAATTTTGTCAGTTATGTCATTTTATGCGACTGTTATTGCCTAATTTTGAAATTAATGTCATTTTATGTAACTATTATTGCCTAATTTTGACAGTAATGTCATTTTATGCCACTGTTATTGCCTAATTTTGACAGTAATGTCATTTTATGTAACTGTTATTGCCTAATTTTGTCAGTAATGTCATTCTATGTAAGTGTTATTGCCTAATTTTGACAGTAATGTCATTTTATGCGACTGTTATTGCCTAATTTTGATAATAATGTCATTTTATGTAACTATTAATGCCTAATTTAGACAATAATGTCATTTTATGCGACTGTTATTGCCTAATTTTGTCAGTAATGTCATTCAATGTAAGTGTTATTGCCTAATTTTGACAGTAATGTCATTTTATGCGACTGTTAATGCCTAATTTTGTCAGTAATGTAATGCTATGTAAGTGTTATTGCCTAATTTTGTCAGTAATGTCATTTTATGCGACTGTTATTGCCTAATTTTGATAGTAATGTCATTTTATGTAACTATTAATGCCTAATTTAGACAATAATGTCATTTTATGCGACAGTTATTGCCTAATTTTGTCAGTAATGTCATTCTATGTAAGTGTAATTGCCTAATTTTGTCAGTAATGTCATTCTATGTAAGTGTTATTGCCTAATTTTGACAGTAATGTCATTTTATGCGACTGTTATTGTCTAATTTTGTCAGTAATGTCATTCTATGTAAGTGTTATTGCCTAATTTTGACAGTAATGTCATTTTATGCTACTGTTATTGCCTAATTTTGTCAGTAATGTCATTCTATGTAAGTGTTATTGCCTAATTTTGTCAGTAATGTCATTTTATGCGACTGTTATTGCCTAATTTTGATAGTAATGTCATTTTATGCGACTGTTATTGCCTAATTTTGACAGTAATGTCATTTTATGTAACTATTAATGCCTAATTTAGACAATGATGGCATTTTATGCGACTGTTCTTGCCTAATTTTGACAGTAATGTCATTCAATGTAAGTGTTATTGCCTAATTTTGACAGTAATGTCATTTTATACGACTGTTATTGCCTAATTTTGTCAGTAATGTCATTCTATGTAAGTGTTATTGCCTAATTTTGACAGTAATGTCATTTTATGCGACTGTTATTGTCTAATTTAGACAATAATGTCATTTTATGCGACAGTTATTGCCTAATTTTGTCAGTAATGTCATTCTATGTAAGTGTTATTGCCTAATTTTGTCAGTAATGTCATTCTATGTAAGTGTTATTGCCTAATTTTGACAGTAATGTCATTTTATGCGACTGTTATTGCCTAATTTTGTCAGTAATGTCATTCTATGTAAGTGTTATTGCCTAATTTTGTCAGTAATGTCATTTTATGCGACTGTTATTGCCTAATTTTGATAGTAATGTCATTTTATGCGACTGTTATTGCCTAATTTTGTCAGTAATGTCATTCAATGTAAGTGTTATTGCCTAATTTTGACAGTAATGTCATTTTATGCGACTGTTATTGCCTAATTTTGATAGTAATGTCATTTTATGCGACTGTTATTGCCTAATTTTGACAGTAATGTCATTTTATGTAACTATTAATGCCTAATTTAGACAATAATGTCATTTTATGCGACTGTTATTGCCTAATTTTGTCAGTAATGTCATTCTATATTAGTGTTATTGTCTAATTTTGACAGTAATGTCATTCGATGTCACTCTTATTGTTTAATTTTCGCAATAATGTCTTTCTATGTCACTGTCATTACTTAATTTTGACAGTAATTTCATTGCATGTCAATATTAGTGCCTAATTTTGATAATAATTTCATTCTATATAACTGTTTGGATTGATTGAGTTACTTGAAGATAATTATACTTTGTATTAGTATCAAACCATTGATAATGGACACTTTGTGTCCGAAATGTACATTTGGTTACAAATAAATTATTGAAGAAAGGATCTAAGTGTTTTAATCAAACTATATAACTGTTATTGACTAATTTTGACAGTAATTCTATGTAACCATAGAATCATTGTTATTTCCTAATATTTACAATAATGTCATTCTATGTAATTGTTATTGCCTAATTTAGACAGTAATGTTTTTCTATGTCACTGTTATTGACTAATTTTGAAAGTAATGTTACTTAATGTAACTTTTAATGCCTAGTTTTGATTGTAATGTCTTTTTATGTCACTCTTATTGCCTAATTTTGTCAATCTATGTAACTGTTATAACACAGTTGACATTGGTATGTGTCCATGTCACCGAAATTGCCTAAATTTGATATTAATGTCTTTCTGTGTTTCTATTATTGCTTAGTTTGAACAGTACTGTTATTGGGTGTTGATTTTGTTGTTTAAATTCGAAAGTAATGTTATTGAATATCACCAACATTGCCTAATTTAGACAGTTGTGTCATTCTATATAACTGTTTTTACCTAAAATTGACAGTAAATTTCTTGAGTGTTGCTTTCATTTTCCAATTTTAGCAGAAATGTAATTTTTTGCTACTATTATTGCTTTATTTTGGTGGTAATGTCTTTTAATACACTAATATTATTTAATTTTGATAGTAATATCATTCATCGTCACCGTCATTGGCCAATTTTGACAGTTTAGTCATTGCGTGTCATTATTTTTGCCTAATTTTGACAGTAATGTCATTTTATGCTACCGTTTTCCCCAATTTTTACATTAATGTCATATATCACAGGTATTGTATAATTTTGATGTAATGTCTTTGTATGTTACTAGTAATGCTTAATTTTTATTGTAATGTCATTTGTATGTCACATTTTGTACATTATATTTTCATTACACAATATCACAATTGTCTCAGGTCTATCGAAAAAAAGCAATCTTAAAAATCACCAAATTGTTTCGCTTTTCATTAAGTATAACTACCTGTTTATGAATCCTCGTGACAATCTCTTCGCATTCTCCCTGCGCAAATTTAACCGCATTCAAAACACCCTGCTTCGACGCATCGAACTGCCTCATCAGCGAATCCATTTCCTGCGGATTTTTCGGCAAACTCGCTTTTCCGAAATCCTTATTGAACTTCTCCACGCTCCTATCAAGCTCGCTCAAATTATTAAAGTAAGCAACCATCATCTGCGATAAGAATTGATAGTCGGTCGTGATTGTAATCAAGCGCTGGTTCATCTCGTTGAGTTTATTCCGCATGGCGATCGTTTTCTCGTCCGGGGTTTTCAGCATGATGGCGTCCGTGGTTTTGATGCGCTGCTCGATCTCAAGTTGGGCCCGCTTGATTTCCGGTAAAACGGTTTGTTGTTTCTGCTCGATGTGCGTGGCGATGTCTTTCGGGTTGGTCGCTGTTGTTGTTATTACTGGGTAGAGCTGTGTGTCCAGTTTTGACACCCATGTTATTGTCTATATTGATACAAGAAAATTTATGTTATAGTTCTGGCATAAAATACGGAATTAAATCGTAAAAGTGTTTGAAAGGAACAAAAAAAAAATGAAAACATAACATCCGAATGATGTTATTGTCTAAAATTAACCGGCCATGAAATATTTGCTGTGGATTCAACAGAGATGCGTTAATTCGATTTTTTTTTAAATTTATTGCTAATGAAAAATTAAAATTAATAAATATGAATATATTATTAAAAATCAATAAATAAAATACAGATTAAATCGAATAAATTTTGAAGTTATTCAATTTAATCTGTGTTTTCGACTAGTTTCGGATCATCAGCCTATTATCAAGGGAATTCAATATTATGTATATGACTTTTTTAAACTGTTGTTTTTATTAAAATGTAGTATCCTTTATTTAATAATAAAAACAATGTATTATTAACTTTAGTTACTTAAAATAGTTTTTTAAAAATGTTCGATTATTTATAGTAAATCGACTTTAATGTTATTGTATGTCAGCAATAGTGTCTAGTTTTAACACTAATATCAAATGCCATTTTATATTAGTAATTGTGCCCAAATTATTCTACACTGTTTGTGTTACTAATAGTGAATGAAATTATTCTGTTCTAATATTTACTTAACAATCAAAGAATGGAGATAATTGATATTGTTAGGGATTATTAAAATTATAATTGAATAAAGAAAAAATAACTCATTTCACCTTATTCTCTCCATAATTTTCTCATTCTCTTATTCGAAATATTAAAAATTGATCAGTTTTGTCTAAACCGCGATTGTCGCATTTTTTTATTATTATTTCAATTCCATCCTTACCTTTGTGCTCTCCATGATGTTGGTCTCTACGAGGATCTCCGTCTCGCGCTTCTCGACGATCTCCTCGTGGAAGGTCTGCCAGTTCCTGTTGACCGTCAGCTGCCTTCCCGCCAATCTATCCAGCACCGACTGAACACAAACAGAAGCCCGTTTCGTGTCGAGATGCGGCTCCGTAACCTGAAGTAAAAATAGCACCGGATCCTTTTCATTGTTTTGCTTTTTGTGTCTGTTTTTTTTTTTTGTATGTGTGTGTTGGTACGATTACAAGAGAAGACTTTGGGCGTTTCGCATCCAGCATTGACATTTCGAAACAGAAAATAGATTTTGATTGATATTAATTTCGGATGTACATGATTAGTTATATTATGTAAATTGAAAATAGTTTTTAAATTGATGATGGAAAGGAGATGATTGCAAAGGAAATCACTGTAGTTGTTTAAATCAAAATTAAGCACGAAAAAATAAATCAAATAAGTCAGAAAGACGTATGGTCAATAGCCCATGACAGACAAAACCTTTTTATTTTATTGTGTTAATGTTTCTAAAAGATACTCATATATTTATTTATGGTATCTTTTTACCTTTTCAGGTATAAGGCTTACACCTTGATTATTTTAATAGTAGAATATCCGTGACTAACAATTTACCCCCATACATAGGCTTCGTATAACTTTCGTTTTCAAGATAAACGGCATTGGAAGGAAGATTTCCTGGACCACGTTGGACTCCCCTAGTAGAATATCCATTCCTTCCATTTTTCGCGATCTCTCTAAATGCTTCGCATGAGTTTCCTTTCTTATCTGCTTCTTCCTTAATTGCGTTATTCTAATCTTTTCTAGGTCTAGCTTTTTTCTCTTTCCCGATTGGTCTTGTCTCATATATTCTCCTCGTGTTAGGTTCATCGCTTATTCTTGTTGAGCATTCGAAACATCTCATCTGCCCTTCTATATTTTTAATCAATAAATCAATACTAGATAAAGTAAGGAATGAAAAACCTAAAGATAGAACTAATTATCTGTAAGTTTTTTTTCTGAGTGTTTGATTCCTTATTCCATTTCCGCATAACACACATTATATAATTACTTTTCTCTATCGCTCCCTGTCTCTCTTGTACTTCCACTTCCTTCCACTTCTCTTTCACCCATCCAACTACATCCATTCTTTTTTCCAGCCACTCATTTACTACAATTTCCGACATTCCTGCTCTCTCGTACATTTTCCTTCTATCCTTTCTCCATTCACTCCCCCACTCCTTTATACCCGTACTCCATACCTCCTTAACTAACCTATCATTCTCTAATACACTCACTTTCATTTCATACCTCACTACCCTCTCCATACTCTCTCTATGCACACTCGCCCTATTTGTTTCTTGAAGCAGAATATATTTCGGGGTGAACTTTTCCACTCCCAAAAACTGCCTCAAGAAAACGAGCTGCTCTCTCTCTAAGCACTCATATGCTTTCATACCCTATACTTCAACACCATACATCATTATTGCCTTCACAAACACATCCCACAGTTTGCACGCCATTTGGAAATTTCCACCAAGCCACTTTCCCCATTTTTCCATTATTACAGTCCATGCCTTCCTTTGTTTTCGTAGCATTTGCAATTTCCTTTTCTACCTCTTTGTCTAGTTTTCCGTTGTTAGGTATCATTAAACCTATGTATCTGTACTTTGCTATTTACTCAATCGTTTCCCGTTTATTTATAATTTGTGTTCCTTTTTCTTTTTCGTGGAAATCATAGAAGAAGAACTAAGAAAAATAAATATGAAAATAAACTACGAGTAAACTAAATCGATGATATTATTTAATTTTTTCGTAGTTTATTTTCATATTCATTTTTCTTAGTTTTCCTTCTATGATTTTCACGTTGCAACTCTTGTTAGTTTTCTGCAAGTATACCATGTAATCAAACAATAATTCTGTTGGTTCTGTTATTCATAGTTTACAATATCCAACTTTAAATGATTTCATTTTTCCTTGCCTAGTCAAGGAATAATGTAAATAAAATTGCATTTAGAACTCAACCTTCTTTTATACCCTCACATATCGTGATTCTTCCGATTCTTTATTGTTTGTTTTTATTATATTTCTATCTGCACAATATATATTTTTAAATACATTTATTATTACACTTTCAATTTCTATCTGTTTCAGTATTTTCTATATGTGTTCTTTCTTTATACTATCGAAATCTTTCTAGGTTAATGTGGTAAATCTGTATCTGCCAATTTCATTTTGTAATCATTTCACTCAGCTGTCTAATTAGGAATATTTGGTTTTATAATTGTCTAAATAAAGATATTGGTATATATAAAATTAAAATATTTGCAAAAATCAATCAATTCTGCTAAAATGATGGTAATCCATCTAGTATTTTGAATTTACGAAATGGATCGCTCTACGCATTGTCGAGTTCAATGTAATTTTTACTAAAAATACCATTTATACAGGACGATATCCAAATTGTCGCTGCGCGATCGATACATAACAAAATAGACACGTATTAAAAAAATATTTGACGTACAATTCTTATAAACATAAATAATCATGAATGCCACTCATGTTCTGATCTCTGCGTGAATTTAATCATTAATGTGCAATAGTTCAGATAGGGGTCATATTTAAAAAAAAAATACTTAATTGTAATGAATCCAGTGAAAAGGATTGAAACCACTGAGGTATGTAATAATTATCAGAATCAGAATAAGTAAGTTGTAAGAAATGGAAAAGAATTGAATAAAAATGATTTGAAATAAATTATTTCCACATTTAAACAAATGCACATTAAAACAACTACTTCCCGGGAAAATACCTCGCAGGATATTGAACTACATAATGTGCACCTGATGTTGCATATCAATAACATATTGCATCATGCAAAAAATGTTTGATCCCAGAAAAATTCAATGTAAAAAATATAAAACAACGCTACTTAATATAATGCTATAATGCAGACACGTGTTTCGGGATCTATCCCTCATCAGTACAGCTTTACTTTACATAGAATTGCTCTGTGATGCTTGTTTTCGTGGCGTATACTCTTTAATGAGTATACGAAGCAAAATAGAATAGTATTTAGTATAGCATTTTTAGTATAGCAATAATATGTGCATTATTGTTGTACTAAAAAAAATGTGTGGGACTACGCTATTTTGCTTCTTAAATAAAAGTAAAGTTAGTACTAGGCCCCCGAGACTCTGTTCAGGTACAGAAAGCCGCTTTTACAGACCTTTAAAAAAAAAAATATGCAAATGCGTACAAGTGTTGACCCTATTTTTATGAAAGGAATGATAAATTGCATCTCATTCCCTGGGACGAAGATTTTTTTTTTCGATAATTATAAATATGTTTTTTAGTTTAGTGAATATACGCATTTTTAAAACACTCCGTTGATTTTTGATTTCCCTTGAAGGTACTTATCTAGATTGCTCAATGAGCATGTCCGTCTGAGTGAGACGCATTCTGATCGATAAAGTCATGGTTGAGATCATTTGGGTGTCGCCCTTGTAGTGCTTTTTAAATCCAAGCTTGCATTTTCCTTTTTTTCGAACAACCATTGCAACCAAATGTAGATTTGGTTGCAGTGGTTATTCCGTGTAGAAGGTACAGTGGCATGTAATTGTTCTGTGATTCGTGGAGTGGATTTTGCTTGCTGAGAAAATAGCGTTGTAGTTTCTTAATCTGCTTTTTATTTAGTCTTTCGATATCAACAAGGCTCGCCCTCCTTTTTCACTCGGAAGATTTATCCGTTCTATTGCCGCCTTTGGATGGTGGTAGTTAAAGTTGTTCGTGTCTTGATCTGGATATTTTCTAAATCAGTTTTTGTTCACTTAACAGTTCTGAAGGTTAAAGATAAAACTGGTACTGCGTGTGTGTTAATAGGTACATATATATTTCCCATTAAGTTTGGATTTCAGGATATCAGTTGATGAATTCTTCTGTTACATTTTCGTTGATTGTTTTATATTGATAAGGATGGTTGTATCCAATATAAAACGAGCCAAGGTAATTGTAGACGTCGGTGTCCTTCATCTTTCATTTCGTATTAAATTAAATAAAAATGATTTGAAAATAATTAATAAATTATTCTCACATTTAGCTCTGTGACTTTTGACTTACGTAACGTCAAAAGTCAGAGCTAAATTATTATTATTACTATTTGTGAAATAATTGAAACAAACCAAGTGCCTTTAATTTCAAATTCAATATTAGTTAAAATGTTTCATCAAGTGATCAATGAGAACCAAATCGAAGTTATGTAAGAGGAATATGTTTATATTTCGTAAAATCGTTAAATCATTACTAATTATTTCAATAAAATTAAACAAGGTAAATATCTGGAAATAATCAATGAAATTCGATCAATCCCTTTTTCCAACTGCAAAAATTACTTACACTGTAAATTATACAAACATCTATTGAAACAACTGCATCTGATCTAGGACATATACCTCGACAGACATTGGATTACACAATTTAATTATTTAACTAATGATTTCCGTAAATTCAATCATTTTTTAAATTAAAGTAGAAATCCCCTATGCCTTTATCTTTTCATAAATACAAACTTACCTTTGCAGCAGCATTGATAAAATTCAATCCGGTATTCTTCGCCGACTGGTACATCGGTATCAAATTCGACATGCGCTCCTCCAGGCGGTTGACGGCTTCCTCGGAAATATTCGCGCCTCCTTTTTTGATAATCGTTTCCATTTCATCCATTTCCTTCCCGACTTTTTCCGCTTCCAGGTGGAACTTGACGTAAAGCGCCGCTAAATCTAAACGGTTCTCTAGGAGATTCTTCAGTTTCAACCATCTCTCGTGCAGGGCTTCCACTTTTTGGTCCACGTCGTGCCTCTGCCGGTCCTCCAAGTATTCAAGAATTGGTGGTAGGGTTAGTAGCAGTGTGTTAATTTCGTTTCCTTTCGTCTAAAAAATAAATAAAAAATGAAAATAACAGTTTTATATGAAATCACCGAGGAAAGAATTATATATTAATGTAAGCTTAAATTACGCAGGAATTTTTTAAGATTAATTAAAAATTATTTTAATGATTAGTTTTTGTGAAAACAATTATAAAACAAAAATAATAATGACAATTGGTTATATGGTGAAATTTTTGTTTTGAGTGGTTGTTAACAACCTTCACTCAAACATAAATTTCACCGTAGAGATATAAAGAACTTTCGTCGAAAGTTATAAAGAACGCAAAATCGATCTTTTTTAAGATCGATCCATCAATCACAGATGGATCGATCTTAAAAAAGATCACAACAATAGTGAGATCACTCGAACGATGATAAATTAATCACTGATGAGATCGATCTGCAAAGGTTGCATCGGAAATATCACAGAAATTTCTGTGAAACAAAAACTATGTTTTTTATTGCCCTAAAAATCTAGTGATAGATATGTTTCACCAAGTGTTTTGATACAATTTAAAAAACAAATATAATTTTTAATATCTTGATTTTCTTATTAATTCAGTTAAACAACTAATTTCTAGCGCCTGGATAACTCGCAATCGCCATTTTGTTTATTTTTAAACCTCATGAAACTAGTATGTTCCGTATGTAATGATAAAAAAAATCCCTTACTTGTAAATCGGTGAGCAGTCGATTGTGCAAGTCCAAGAAATCCTTCGCCATGACGGAATCCCCGCCCATATCCTGGTGCCCCTGCAGGAAAGCCTCAGCAATTCCAACGAGCCAGCTGTACAGCTCATCCTGTTTCTCCATGAAGTTGTTCAACTCGCGGTTGATCCTCCTGTTCTCTTCCTTGTGGGCCACGCACAGCGCATCCAGGGAGATCTTCCTGTTCTCCAGTTCTTCCACGGTGCGTTTGATTCCCGAGGTGTTCAATCCGCGATCGGCTATTTGCAAAAGGGCGTAGCCTTCAGTGAGGGGACTAGAGGTGATTTCTTCGATGGTCTTAGCGCACTGCGCGTGCAGGTTCGCTAGTTGCGGCGAAGTCGAGGGAAGTTCGGTGGTTTTCAGTTGGACTTCAAGTTGATCTAATTTTGTTAACGCCTAGAAAAAAAAAAAGAGTAATCACTTTCTTTTGATATATAGAAAATTATTATTATTATTCAGTTTAGCACGTCCTCGACTGACGGTGAGTAAATGATCACGTTTATAAAACAAGTGCCCATCATCATTATGGAGGGAGATTGAGGTGGGAACGAACTATTGCCGTGGTGTTTAGTATTACAGACTTTTGGAGCTGAATGTAGGTAACAGGAGGTAGGTTAATTTTTTGGAGGCTGTCGTGCAGTTTTTTTGGTATTACTCCTGTTGATATTACAATAGGTAAGATATATACTTCTTTTTGTTTCGACATATTTATTATTATTATTATTATTATCCTTTATTTTCCTAACAGATATGGCTCTCACGTGAAAACGGCTAAAAACACAACCATCAAAATTGGGATTTCTAAATGGGATATTTTCTTGAACAATTTGGCGTGAAAAAATCAAAAATGATTCTCAGAATTTTCACATACGGACGCCATCTTGAATTTTTTTAAATGGAATTCGATTTTTTTATTTTACAACTTTTATAGACTTTATAATTCTGATTACAACCATATACCTTTTTTTAAAAATACTTGTCTTTTCATCGATAAACCGGACTATTCAATACACGACAGGCATCGATTCATATTGACCTATGATTTGTATAAAATCATTCATTTTCAGATAGACAATACAGCCTTCTTAAATTTAATTAATTTCAACGTTCCTCGTTCGACTTCACGCAGCTCACTAACTTTTAACTATGCTACTCCGCGCACTCTAAATCATTCATTTTCTCCGCTTCTACATATGTTTAGGTGTTACCATGTATTTCAAAATGACATAGATATATTTTGTTTAAACAATTCAGAATTTGTAAGATCATTACATTCATGTCTGCAGCAACATTAACAGTGTTTATACATTATTATTTAGATTTGTATATTTAAGTTATTTATAACATAACCTCAATTATTGTTAATTTTTCTTTTGTAATTAGGCTTTGCCTGTGGGAAATAAATAAATTATTACATATTCCTGGGCAACTATCCTAGTTAAACACCTTCGAGGCAAGTCAAAACTCATGTGTTTTAAAAATTGGGTATATTCGGGAATTATTATTTAACGTTTTTATAAGGAACGAATATTAAAAACTATATAACATATTTTCAATGGTAGAAAAAAGCTCATCTAGAGGGACGAGACGCAATTTATTGTTCTTTTCATTCACCGGATCAATTCTTGCACTCGTTTGCACATTTTTCCTGGAAGGTCTGTGAAAGCGGCCTTCTGGACCTGAATAGAACCTTGGGGCCCTAACAATCATAATTGCTAAGGTCATTGTCTAAGTTCTCTAGATTTGATAAGATGAATTTTTGGATTATTGGGCATATTTAACTTGGACCTACCAATCCCAGAGCTTAGTGTAGCAACCAAACAATTTGGCGTACGAGGAGTTTTGTAGGAAAAGATTAAACTTGTCCTATTAGCTAGCATAGGTACATGAAAAGATATTAGTTCCGTGAGCGATGTAGCGATGTAAAATTGTAGATTCTTAAAATAAAGTATTGCTCTTTTTTTATTTATACAGTTTAAAATTACTAAAATTGTATTTATTTGTAAATTATTATTTTTTAAATGAATTACTTACAAATAGAAAAGAGTATTCATTCACTTGGTCACAGTTATTTAAATATATTAAATAAAAATGATTTGAATATAATTAATAAATTATTTTCACATATTTGTTGCATTATGCAATATTTAATTGATATGCAACAGCAGGTGTACATTATGTAATACAATGTCCGGCGAGGGTATTTGCCCGGGAAGTAGTTGTTTTAATGTGCATTTGTTTAAAGTACTTACGTAACGTAAGTCAAAAGTCACAGAGCTAAATGTGGAAATAATTTATTAATTATTTTCAAATCATTTTTATTTAATAGAATTACTTACAGTTTGGGCGGATCTGAAGAAGGCGATGATCCTTTCGTAAAGCGAGTCCCTGTGTTGGAGGTCAGCTAAATAATCGGAAACTGAGGACAAAACGGCGTACGCCTGTTGGGTGGCTTGTTCCCCAGCGAAACATCCCGATTGCGCTAACTGTTCCGTGGCTTTGGTGATTTTGATCGCCCTCTCTTGCAGCAACTTTCCTTCCGGCAGCAACTTCTTCAGCTCGTGCTGTAGTAACTCAGCACTGGAAGATGAATCTCCTGCAAAGAGAGAAAATTAAAAAAAAAAAATAAGAATGTTTAAATATGGCATTTAAATAGTAGACGCAATTTATTGGATATATTTTTCGTTTATAATAGAAATTGAAAAAAAAATCCATTCACATAATCACACTTATATTTCATAATAAATTAAAGACGACGCAAGCGCCACCATTCGCCTAATTTCAAGTGGCATCGTCAACGATTTGGGTCTACAAGGTAGACGACCGAGAATCATTGTTATATTTAATTAATTTAAATTATATCTCAGTGTTGTACACTGAAAATTCTGCAATTTCATAGATACAAATATAATTTAAAAGGAAAATCAATGTAATCAATTAACAAAACTTAAAATAATGTATTAATTACTTTCTAGTTATTTTTTTTTTAATATAATAATAGTAATAAGGCTGAAAGACCTCTGGTCAATAGCTGGTTCATTTACAATATATAATTCTAATTTTATATCGACCGTAAAAGAAAAATCGACGACGAAGTTGGCGTTGGAAGTCTCGAGTCATGTCTGTACTAAGATCATACGCGTGAAATGCTGGTTGCGGTTAAACAGTGACAATTGACTTGTCAACATGACAACCACAGGTCATGTCTGAACTAAAATCACAACCGTGCGCGTGCGATTTTAGTTCAGACATGGCTTTAGATTTCCAATGCCAACTTCGTCTTCGATTTTTGTTATACGCTCCATATATTATTGTACAATCATATACACATTTGAATAAAGATGGTTAGTTAGTTAATAGTAATAAAAATAATCTTTATTACCAGATATATACAGCAAAAAGTACAGAATAAATAATAAAAATTACAAAATAAAATGTATAATTTATATCTTTTAATTGGCTATCGACCAATGATCCTCACACCGGTTTTTTTTCGTGTTTATGTCTTTGTCGAGAAAATTGTGATTTTGAACTGTTTATGTCAGAAGTCACTGTTGGCCATATCCTATTTAATATATTTTATTTAAATCATTTTCCTACCTAATTGATCGCTGCGACTTAAAGATTCCCTCCTGTACGAAACGGACTCTTCCAATTCCCTCAAATCGGCCGCGAGGAGGGCCAAGGCGAGGCATTGTTCGAGCTGCGCTTTCCTCCGCGTGAACGTCAATTCTAAGACTTGCCTGCGCAGATGCAGTTGGTCCATCCATCCTTGGACTTGCGAAATTGCTGAAACCAAACAAATTAAAAATATTTGATGATTTAGGTGAAAATTTCATTCTTCAATTACAGAATATACTTGAAATATTATGAGGTTGCCTTCTTCTTATTTTTGTAGAATACAAACATCAACTCATATTATATTATTCAGGGGTGTGATCTGTTGTAAATTCGTCGTGATTGTTTTTTCATAAAAATATTAAATAATTATGTCTATATGATATTCTTTTCTTCTATTATTTATTTTAAATTCAATATGTACATTTCAATCAACATTCAATAAAACACTTTTAACTTTGTTTGCACAAAAAAATAGTTGTGCAAACAAAGTTAAAAGTGTTTTATTAAGTTATAATAAACCATGTACAACCAAGTGGAAGCCTTAACAATTAACAAATTTTTCTCTTTATTTTTTATATAAAATTGATAAACAAATAAACAAAATATTAGAAGTCACTATAGCTCACTATTGCTGCCTAACCCAAGATTAGGCAGCAATATCACTGTAGCTTACTGCCATTGCCTATATTTGACTTTACTCTTACTATAGCTCATTCTAATTATCTAGATTTGATTTTACAGTTACTATTGCTCACTATTACTGCCTAATCTCATGTTTAAGATCACTGTTACTTATTCCCATTGCCTAGATTTTACTGTACAGTCACTATAGCTCACTATGGTGAGCATTTACTCGAATTTAAGATCACTGTAGTTTACTATCATTGCCTAAATTTGACTTTGCAGTTACTATAGCTCACTATTGTTGCCTAATCTCGTATTTAAGATCACTGTATTTTACTGCCATTGCCTAGATTTGACTCTATAGTCACTATAGCTCACTGTTATTGCCTCATCTCGTATTTAAGATCACTGAAACTTGCTGTCATTGCCTAGATTTGACTTTACAGTCACTGTAGCTCATTATTTTTGCCTGATATTAAATTTAATATCTCCATAGCTCATTATAAATGTCTAGGTTTAACTTTAGAGTCACTATAGCTGACTACTGTTGCTAATCTTGTGTTTAAGATCACTGTAGATTACTGTCATTGCCTAGATTTCACTGTGTAGTCACTATGGCTGACTGTAATTGTCTAGATTTGACTGTACTGTAACTATAGCTCACTGTAATTGCCTACATTTGACTTTACAGTCACTATATCTCACTATAGTTGAATAAAATCGCGTTTAAGATCACTATAGCTTATTGTCATTGCCTAAATTTAACTGTGTAGTCACTATAGCTGACCGTATTTGCCTAGATTTGACAGTATAGTAACAATAGCTCACTATAATTGCCTACATTTGACTTTACAATCACTATATCTCACTATAGTTGCATAATATCGCGTTTAAGATCACTGTAGCTTATTGTCATTGCCTAAATTTAACTGTGTAGTCACTATAGCTGACCGTATTTGCCTAGATTTGACTGTATAGTAACAATAGCTCACTGTAATTGCCTACATTTGACTTTACAATCACTATATCTCACTATAGTTGCATAATATCGCGTTTAAGATCACTGTAGCTTATTGTCATTGCCTAGATTTCACTGTGTATTCACTATAGCTGACTGTAATTGCCTAGATTTGACTGTACAGTAACTATAGCTCACTGTAATTGCCTACATTTGACTTTACAGTCACTATATCTCACTATAGTTGCATAATATCGCGTTTAAGATCACTGTAGCTTATTGTCATTGCCTTGATTTAACTGTGTAGTTACTATAGCTTACTGTTATTGCCTAGATTTGACTGTACAGTAACTATAGCCAACTGTCATTGCCTGGATTTGACAGTACAGTCACTATATCTAACTGTAATTGCCTAGATTTGACTGTGCATTCATTATAGCTCACTATAATTGCCTAGACTCGTGTTTAAGGTCACTGTGGCTTACTATAATTGCATAGATTTCACTGTGTAATCACTATAGCTGACTGTAGTTGCCTAGATTTGACTGTACAGTAACTATAGCTCACTGTAATTGCCTATATTTGGCTGTACAGCCACTATAGCTTACTGTAATTGCTTATATTGAACTGTACAGTCACTATAGCTCACTATTGTTGCCTAATCTCGTATTTAAGATCACTGTATTTCACTGCCATTGCCTAGAATTGACTCTATAGTCACTATAATCACTGAAACTTGCTACCATTGCCTAGATTTGACTTTACAGTCACTGTAGCTCATTATTTTTGCCTGGTATTAAATTTAAGATCTCTATAGCTCATTATAAATATCTAGATTTAACTTTAGAGTCAGTATAGCTCACTACTCTTGCCTAATCTTGTGTTTAAGATGACTGTAGCTTACTGTAATTGCTTAGATTTGACTGTGCAGTAACTATAGTAGTCTCGTGTTAATGATAACTGTGGCTTACTGTCATTACCTATATTTCACTATGTAGTCACTATAGCTGATTCTATTTGCCTAGATTTGACTGTATAGTAAGTATAGCTCACTGTAATTGCCTATATTTTACTGTATAGTCACTATAGCTGATTGGAATTGCCTACATTTGACTTTACAGTCACTAAAGCTATTGACATTGCCTAGATTTAACTGTGCAGTTACTATAGCTTACTGTTATTGCCTAGATTTGACTGTACAGTCACTATAGCCAACTGTAATTGCCTATATTTGACTGTACAGTCACTATAGCTCACTATAATTGACTATATTTAACTGTGTTGTCACTATAGGTCACTATTGTTGCCTAATTTCGTGTTTAATATCAATATAGCTCAGTGTCATTGCCTGGATTTGACAGTACAGTCACTACAGCTAACTGTAATTGTCTAGATTTGACTGTACAGCCACTACAGCTCACTGTTATCGCTTATATTTAACTGTACAGTCACTATAGCTCACTATTGTTGCCTAATCTCGTGTTTAAGTTCACTGTGACTTACTGTCATTGCTTATATTTTACTGTACAGTCACTATAGCTCACTATTTTTGCCTAATCTCGTGTTTAATATCACTATGGCTAACTGTCATTGTCTAGATTTTACAGTGCAGTCACTATAGGTTACTGTTATTGCCTAGATTTGACTGTACAGTCACTATAGCCAACTGCAATTGCCTATATTTGACTGTACAGTCACTGTAGCTCACTATTATTGCCTAATATCGTATTTAATATCACTATTGCTTACTGTCATTGCCTGGATTTGACAGTACAGTCACTATAGCTAACTGTAATTGCCTATATTTGACTGTACAGCCACTATAGCTCGCTGCAATTGCTTATATTTAACTGCACAGTCACTATAGCTCACTATTGTTGCCTAATCTCGTAATTAAGATCACTGTAGCTTACTGTCATTGCCTATATTTGACGGTACAGTTACTATAGCTCACTGTTGTTGCCTAATCTCGTATTTAATATCACTATAGCTTACTGTCATTGCCTAGATTTAACTGTGCAGTCACTATAGGTTACTGTTATTGCCTAGATTTGACTGTAGAGTCACTATAGCCAACTGTAATTGCCTATATTTGACTGTACAGTCACTATAACTCACTATTGTTGCATAATCTCGCGTTTAATATCACTACAGCTTACTGTCAATGCCTGGATTTGACAGTATAGTCACTATAGCTAACTGTAATTGCCTAGATTTGACTGTACAGCCACTATAGCTCACTATAATTGCTTATATTTAATTGTACAGTCACTATAGCTCACCATTGTTGGCCAATCTCGTGTTTAAGATTACTGTAGCTTTCTGTCATTACCTAGATTTGACTTTACGGTCACTGTAGCTCACTACCGTTGCCTAATGTTGGGTTTAAGATCACTGTAGTTTACTGTCATTGCCTGGATTTGATTTTACACTCACTATAGCTTAATGTAATTGCCTAGATTTGACTGTAGAGTCACTATGGTGAGCATTTAGTCGTGTTTAAGATCACTGCTTTAATTTGACTTTGCAGTCACTATAGCTCATTATTGTTGCCATATCTTGTATTTAGGATCACTGTAGTTGATTATAATTGTTCAGTTTTAACTTTAGAGTCAGTATGGCTCAGTATTATTGCCTAATCTAGGATTGGTGGCTTACTGTCATTGTCTAGATTTGGCTTTGCATTCACTATAGCAATTGCCTTCAATAGAGTCACTTTAACACTTGAGTTAAAGATTACTGTAGCTCTAATTGCGTAGGTTTGATTTGATTTTACAGTTACTATAGCTCACTCTTTTTATATTCAGTTTAACACCACTATAGTTAAATCTAGTTCACTATGTTTCACTTTGCAGTAATTATACCTCACTTTTGTTGCCTAAATTTGAGTTGACTTTATAGTCAACTGTAATTTTTAATT
Organism: Philonthus spinipes; assembly: GCA_963082785.1. NCBI lineage: Eukaryota > Metazoa > Arthropoda > Insecta > Coleoptera > Staphylinidae > Philonthus > Philonthus spinipes. The sequence goes on from OY720311.1 coordinate 13,335,149, forward strand.
TCATACCATAAACTCAAAATTAGGCAACACTAGTGAGGTATAATTACTGTAAAGTGAAACATAGTGAACTAGATTTAACTATAGTGGTGTTGATCTGAATAAATTCATTATATGTTAATAGAAAAAAGGATTTATTTACATGTGCACTGTTAATTATTATTATTATTATTATTAATTTATTATAATTATTAACATTTTATCTTACTAGTACTCACCTCTATTAACTGAAGTTCGTATTCGTTCGGGTCTTGAATCGAGTGTGCCCTCGGCGCCGAGTTCCTTCAGTTTCCCGATCAGCGCATTTCCGGCCTGCAGTGCCCCTTTGAGTGACTCCAACACGGACCGCCTCAGCTCATGGATGTTCGTCAGGAAGCTTTTGACCGCGTCGATTTCTATCGGCACCACCGTGTCCGAGCAGGCCGCCTCCAACGCGTCCATGCTGTCGAAGAACTCTTGCGCCCTGGTGTGGTACTGCACGTTGAGATCGAGCATGATTTTTCGCAATTCCAGGTGGCCGTTGACGTCCTTCCAGGCCCTACCGAGGGACTCCGCCATCGCGGCGTAGACCTCCGCGCGGGGTTTTTGGGTCGAGATGAGTTGATCGGCCTGGCGGAGGAGTTCTTCGACTGGACTTTGTTTATTCTAAAAATTTGAATAATAATATTTATGAAAAATTTAAACTGTTTAATACTGAAGATATAAAAATGTTTTTACTCCTGTCATCGATTTAAACTCCACAAGTTATGAATGATTTGCTTTTGATGGAATAATGAGGTTCTCTGGAGTTATTCTAGAGAAGACTAACTTTAACTTCCCATCGCTTCAGACGGCTAAACGTAGAAGAAGGACAACAAATGCAGTTGATCGTTTTGTTGTGTTCAACGCACTTAGAAACCGGAGAACTACCGCTGTTCAACTTCAACCATCGCCTTCAAACAGTTAGAAAGATTGAAATAAATGAGAGAACAATCAGACGAAGAGTTTAGGAAGGCGACCTAATTTGAATGAGGCCTGTCACTGGCCCTGAATCATTACCGAGACACCGGAGAGCAAGTTTGCACTACTGCATTTAAATCGAACCCTTCGTTAGTGGAGCCAAGTTCTCTTTTCTGATGAGTCCTGCTTTTGTCTGCGTTCGCCTGATGATCGTGAGAGGGTATGGAAACGACAAAATGAACAATACGCAAACTGCACCATTTCTGAACGGTGACCGTATAAGGGAGGTTCTGTTATGGTATGGGAAGGTATTTCTTTAGAGGCACATACCGACTTTATTTTTTGTAGAAAATGGTGCTTTAAATGCTCACGGAGACGTGGAAAATATTCTTTAAGAAGATGTGACATTTTCTAATTTTAATGGAGATGGCTTTGTTTTAATCACGACAATGCTAGACCACATGTCGCAGATGTGGTGATACGCTACTTAAATGAAGTCGGCATTCAAACCCTAGATTGGTCAGCATGCAGTCCAGATCTCAATCCAACTGAGCACCTTTGGAATTAACTCAAAAGACGTATTCTTAGTCGTCAAGCATTGCTAGAGACCCTCCAAGAGCTGAAATTGGCACTCCAAGAAGAAAAACTCAAGATTTTTGAACAGCTTTAATTAATTCGTAGGTTACGCGATGTGATTCAAGTACGAGGAGGACATACGTGCTATTACACATTATTAGGTTGTTGGTTAAAGTACCAAGTTTAAACTTTTTAATGAATTTTAAAATCCGTTTTTTGTACAATTTTATTGTTTTTTAAATTAAATTTAATTTTGCGTTAATCTGTATTACTTTTTCAGTTAATTTCTATTCAATAATGAATATTCCTTTCGATTAAAATCATTAAATTAAACTAAGAATTATATTAGTTATTTTGTGATTTTTTTCTTGATGATCGGATTTTTTTGCCGGTCAGTGAATATTCATTGTGCTTACCTGTAATTGCCGTAAAACTTCATCGTGGGCCTTTTGCAGTTCTAACGCTTCGTTTAAGTTATTTCCAAGCGACGTTAACTCCGGGGTCACTTCCAATATCTTCAATTGCACCCAATCTCCGCACTAGAAAGGAAAAGAAAGAAAAAATAATCTCAAAACATTTTCCAAAATGCTGTCATAAGTTAATATTTTTATCCTTTAATAAATGAACATAATCATCTTGCAGTTTTTATTGAAATAAAACAGCAAAATAAGGTATAATATAAATGTGTTCAGTTATGCATTACTGAACTTCACATAAATATATAAATACATAAATATTTTTTTATCTTTTTATAAATATTTTTCATTAGTGACACTCAGTATCGTCTATGTAACAACTCACGTCCCCCCCACCAAAAAAGTTGCTGAATACGCTACTGAACTTCTTTTAGCATTTAATAAACTGTTCAGCCAGCATTCATCTAGCGTATGGATAACTAGTGATGAACATTTCGGTTTTAGAGTACTTATGTAACATAAGTCATAATGTCACATTAGCTAAGGGGAAAATCATTTATTAATTATTTATTTATTTTCAAATAATGTTTATGTAATTTATTTAAATAACTGTGACCAAGTGAATAAATACTTTTTTCTATTTTCGAATCTCATCAGAGTAGTGTGTTCCATGTGCAATGCCTTCATGAAGGCGACTGAACGGATCTTGTATTGCGGCTTCTTTGAGCACTTGTTGGAAATGGACATGACAAGTGTTCCCTAAAACTTCACCGAAAACAAGGCTAGTTGGATACCCTACTCAAAGGTCCTTCAGTGATCTTTCAGTAGCGTATCCAGTCAGCCTTTTTTGTGGGGGGCAGGAACGGAACGATAACCCAAAAAAAGGCTGGGTGGATACGCTACTAGAAGATCCTTTAGTAGCCTTTCAATAGCGTCTCCAGTCAGTCTTATGTTGGATGTGGAGATGTGGAAGACCTCCCTCCAAAAAATGCTAGTTTTATATTATATTCAAAAGTCCTTCAGTAGTTTTTCGTATCTAGCTAAGCTTTTTTTGTGGGGAAAGATTCTTCCCTTTCAATAATTTTCATCGTGATGGATGAGCACAATCTCGAAAGAGATAAGATACTAAAAATACATATTATGGATGTACAGGTCGGTGCATTTTGGTGGTGCCATATATGGAAAACACTTTTTGTGTGTGGGGACGACTTCAATTTCATCTTCAGCACCTCCTTACAAAGACTACTTTGATACGCTACTCAAAGTCCCTTAAATAGCGTATCCAGTCTGTCTTTTTGGGGGTTTTTCTTTTTTTTGGTGGGTCTAATTCGAGAGACTTCCTAATTCATCCAACATAAATTGTATGAAATAAATATGACTAGATTATTAAAAGTCAACCAATAAAACACAGATTAGATTGAATAACTTTAAATTCTCGACTAGTTTGGGATTATTAGCCCATTTTCAAGAAAATTTAAAATTTATTTTATTAAAATGTCCATGTATATTTACATAAAATAAAAATGGGCTAATAACCCGAAACTAGTCGAGAATTTAAAGTTATTCAATCTAATTTGTGTTTTATTGGTTGATTTTTAATAATCTATTCATATTTATTTCATACAATATGAACTACCAATGTATAAATATTAAAACCACCAAGATAAATTGCTTTTTTTGTAATCAATCTTTTCTGTCAAAAACCATAAATCCAGCCAGTCTTTATTAGGATGAGCTGGTGGAGAAGAAATCTACCCTTCATCGCCACCAAAAAAAAAAGGCTTGCTGGTTACGCCTCCCAAAGGTTTTTAAAATAATCTTTTAATAGAGTATCCAGTCAGTCTTTTTTGGGTGGGAAGATGAGGAACACAATACAGAACTTTATATTTACGAAAACCTCGTAGTGCATCCAACATAATCGTTTTTTTTTCTTTATCAACCATTTCTCTCAATAAACATACATTTAGTCAGCCTGTTTTTGGGGTGGACGGGTAGATAATACAATAACGAAGTCTACCCTTCATCGCCACATAAAAAAGACTGGTTGGATACGCTACTGAGAAAGCCCTTTAATTTCAAACACTTTATAGAATTATATCAAGTGCTAAAAGGGGACTAAATTGAAGATATAAACTTGAAAGCGTTACATTTACAACTAATTATTAATTAAAAACCAAACAAAAAAGGCACTTTATAATCTCTTTTAGAATGTATTTTTTTACGAAATGAATCTTTAATTATTTTTTTTTGTATATCTTCTTTGATAGCCAGTAATAAAACTGAAAAGCTCGTCTTCCGATTTTACGAGCCGGCGCGCGCGTTTTGCATAGAGCACGTTACGTAATGGAACCGTAAAAACGACTCGAGATTAATTCTCTGAAACGGTGGTTTGAAATAAAAAAAGAAACGAGGAGCTTATTAGGCTTTAAATAAATTATAATTAAAGGCAGTCCGCGTCGAGCGCGCAATTATCCCACGGCCAATTAATGCATTTGTGTCCTAATACGTAATGTGTTGTGATTATGCAAGAGTGTCGCCGTTGTTTTTGTAATCGTACCGTATAAATATGACTGCACTTAGATAGAATGCGGAGTGTATTTATGCGATTGTAAATAAAATAACGTAATCTCTTTTGAATTTAAAATGGAGCTATTAATATGTTTTAAATGGTAATTTCATTGGGTGGTTTAAGTACTCAGTTGGTAACAGATAACCTGAAATAGGTAAGGTTAACTAAATTGGCGGTCGTTGATTTTTTTCTCATGAAACCATCTTGATTAGGGCTAATGGACGCCTTAACTACATTATAAAGTTTATTAGAAATTATAGTTTCAAATAATTTTTCAAAGTTATTTAATACTGTTATGGGGCAATAATTCAATAACTCATATTTATTATCGGATTTAAGAAAAAGTGTTATTTTCGTGATTTTCCATAATCAGGGAAACTTGGAAGTACTTAAAATTAGGTTGAAATGTACCAAAGGGGTCACTAGGATATTAATGCAGTGCCGAACAATAAAAGATGGAATTTGATCACTACCAGCGGTAAAGTTGTTGCAGAGTTTTTTGGCCGCTTTTAGGATGTCAATATCAATAAAATTATTGATGTTAATTTGTGAGTTGTTAACTATATCAGTAGTATTTTACAGTTTTGGCGAATTGAGTACACTGAAGAGAAATAGTTAGCAAAGGCATTTACAATATAATAATAATAATTTATTATCCAACAGTATACAAAAACTTATGACAGGATAATCTTACAATTTCCAGACTATGTTTATACGTACATACACATATAGATATTCACATAATACAATTAGCGCAGTTTTATTATTCGAACACTAAGGATTTATTTAATGCATGCAAATTCGTTGAAAATAAGTCAATATCGGGCTGAAAGACCGTCGGTCGATAGCCGATTAACAGGCGAAGAATTATATGTTTATATATATAAAAAAAAATGTTTTGATATACGTATTGTATTATGTGTCTGTTAATAAAGATTTCTGTATATATAAGTCAATATTACTTGCCAATTTATTCACCGTTTTACACATTGAATTTATGGGAGAATTTAAGTGGTGTGAAGTATTTGCGTTAATGCTATAAAACGTAGAGTTCTGTCTAGAATTATTTCTGGGGATATAGAAATTTAATTTTGATAAGAGGTAAGAATCTTCAATATCATAATGCAGTAATTTATAAATAAAAATAATCTGAGCCTTGTGCCTTCTGGCTTTAAGCGAAGGTATGTTGAATTCTCGTTCGAGTTCATGAGAAGGATAACCTTGCGAGGGATACACAGTGTGTTTCCGAAAATATAAAGTTTTTAAGAATTTTCTCTGTACTTTTTCAAGTTCATTAATATATGTATTGTATATAGGATTCCACACCACGGAACAATATTCGAGTTTACTACGTATAAAAGCGTAGTAAAATCTTACTAAAGGCTGAATGTTATTAAACTGCTTCGTGTTACGAATTAAAAAACCTAGCAATGCATAGCAAGATTTTGTTAAACTAAAAACATGATGGTTGAAAACTAGTTTGTTGTCAAATGCCGAGATCACGGAAGACTGTGACAGATTCTAATACCTCATCATTTATACTATGGTGATATTTTATCGGGTTAAATATTCTGCCATATGTCATAGTCTTGCATTTGGTAATATTTAAGTGCAAACCATTATTGACACACCGCATCTGAATATTATTTAGATTACGCTGAAGTTTGTAGCAATCTTCGATTGATCTAATTGTATCAAATAACTTTAAATCATCAGCATAGAGTAGGCAATTACAATCGATGCATGTTACAATATCATTAATGAAGAACAAAAATAATAGAGGTCCCAGGTTGGAACCTTGTAGTACACCGCTTGAGCAGGAAAAGTTTCGAGACTTAACAGACCTATATTCAACAAAGGCAACTCTATCATGTAAGTAACTATTTGTTAATGAAACGAGATTGTTATCAAAACCAAAGAGATGTAGTTTATTACTTAGTAAGGCATGGTTTACCTTGTCGAACGCCTTAGAAAAATCCGTATATATTACGTCTACTTGTTGGCGCTTATCCAAAGCATAGGATATAAATTCAGTAAAATTACACAGATTAGTAGAAGTGCTCTTACGTTTGACAAACCCATGCTGTAATGTATTTGCTGCAATGAAAATAAATTGAGTTATAGAGCATATTTTCAAATATTTTGGCGAAGTTGCATATTAAAGATATGGATCTATAATTAGAGAAAATTTCAGTTTATTTTGATTTGTGAACTGGTATAATTTTCGAGACACAAGGGAAAACATTGGTCTTCAACATCAGGTTATATATGTGTAATAATGGTTCTGCAAAACAATTTCGACAGTCAACAATAATCATCGCTGGTATATTATCCGGCCCCATGGTAAAGTTTGTTTTTAAATGTTTAATAGCCGTAAAGTACTCTTCAGGCGAAAATTTTTTAACGGTTAGTGCATCGTAGTGTGTACATGAGGAGGTATTATTACAAGGTAAAAAAATTTCGCTATATATACAGACGAAAAATGTGACGCAAACGCTTCAGTAATATTAGAAGGCTCCTCAAAATAGTTATTATCTTGCTTCATTACACCGGGAATTCTAGATGTTGATTTACGTTCATTAATGAATGTCCATAATTTTTTTGGATCTGAAGATACATTTGATTCTATTGTTTCGATATATGATTTGAAATCAGAGACAATTCTAGGTTTCACAAATGAACGAAATTTTGAAACTTGTAAGCAATTATAAGGTGCTTTGTGTAATCTACATTTTTTATGCCAATATTTCTATTTCCTGATATGAAAAATTGTAGTTCTGGAAAACCATTTCGGGAATTTACTAATTTTTGTTTTGACAAGAGGAACACTAAGATTAATATAATTATGTAAAATTGTATATAATTCTAAGCAGGCTGTGTTCATATTGCTTGTATTTGCGACGGTAGTCCAATTGGTATCAGCTATAAGTTTATATAAAAGGGAAAAATTTGCTTTTTTAAAATTAAATTGTGGTACATTTGAATTAAAGTTCAGGTTCACTCTTATGAGTACAGGTTATCCTTAACGCAACGATCTTCTTTAACTAAGGGAGAATCTGAGTGTTGAACTACACAAGTTATACCAATCGAGAAAATTAACAGGTCCAATGTATTTCCAGAAAAGTTTACACAATCATTGATTTGGTGCACAGAATTAAAATTCATGAAATTAGAAATGGTATTCGATTTTACACATAATGCATTAGAGTAACTTGGTACATTGAAATCTCCAACGATCATAAACGGTAGATCTGGAATTGACCGATTTTCGATAACACTAAATAAATGTTCATATGCAATAACTGGTGATTGTGGTGGAAAATATATGACTAATGAATAAAATAAATTATTGCAAAGTTTTGCGCGAATACAATGTTAAAATTTACGTTGATATCAATAGTTTCTGGAACAATATGATTTGCGAGCGCAATAAGTACTCCACCTCCGCGACCTGTATTGCGATCAGTTCTGTAAACTTGATAACGTGCGGTAAATAATTCTGAATTGTGTAAAGAGGAATTAGCCCAAGTTTCAGATAAAAATATAATATCCAGATCGTCTGTTTCAAGTAGAATGTCTTGGTGTTAAGTCCACGGACATTTTGATAGTAGCATTTTAATTCTTGCTGTTCGACGCAGATACGTTTTTTTAACTATACGGGGAAGTCCATCTATGTATCTTAAAGAAATCATCTCACCATTCCCTGAGCGCTCCTTAAATTCTAGAATAACGTTCTTCTTCAGGTTGCTTTGTCGGGGGGTTTCCTTATTAATATAAACACCAGAAAGTTCAGCGTGATTAAGATTGTCTAGGGTATTATTATCTAAGAGCATAGAGCTCGGTATACGAGATTGGCATGTTTTAGATGAGACATAATTCCGAAATGTTTTAGGATCAGAGTGTATAAAATTTTCGACAGAATTGATAAATCTAAAATAATCATGTCTAATGCACTGGCCAACCTCTCTGCGAGCCTCAGAAAATTAACGTTTATAAAATTAAAGCTTAAAATTATTATGCAATTTAATGATTTTTAACTTTTAATAAACGCTTACATTTTGCTGAAAACCATTGAGGTTGTTTATTTTTTGTGAATAAAGTTATGTTTTTGTCGGACGGTTGCTTTAAATATGCTTTAAATATTGAGTTTAGAGCTTTATAAAATCGCTGACAAGCATCATCACCCTTTTTTGAACTTAAAATGTTAAACCAATCATATTTAGTTATACATTATAATATAATTATACATTAGTGGATAATTCGCTTTGCGAAAATTATATTTTTGATGTTTTTTGCGTGCGTTATATTAATTTGATTATTAACAGAGGTTGAGAAGAAGAACGAAAGAGGAGGATGATGTTTATCAACCTCAACTATTGAGCCTCCCTATAGTTGAGGTTGATTAACAACTTCAAATATAGAGCCTCCCTATAAGGTTGATAAACATCATCCTCCCCTTTCGTTCTTCTTCTCAATCTCTGCTAATATGCAAATTAATAAAAGTGCAAGTAAATCTTTTGCTGACAAATATGATATCTAGTAATCTACAATTAGCGTTAAATGTTGTATTACAGTGTTTTAAATCGTTTAATAATATTAAGTTATTGAGTTAAAAAAATTCCTATCAACTAAAGTAGGATTTCTGTGAAAATTAGAAAACTGTAATAAATTAAAATCACCAAAGATAATAATGTCTGTATATAAGTTACAAATTCGATCTAATTCGTTATATCATTCAACATAAGTCTCAAATGATTAAAAAAAATATTTTTTTAAGAAAGGAATAAACCAGTGTTTTAATTTGAATCGAAGTTTGTTTTAATTTAAAGCGATAGTTTTTAATATTAAAGAAGTGTTCAGGGAAATCTTCGATGAAATCCAATTGTCGTATAAATGATAATATTTCGAATTCCTCAAGGTGTTAGAACCCTTACACACAACGAGTGATAACGTGTGATTAAATAAGTTGATATAAATCATAAGACTTTCTATTATCTTGATTGAGATAGAGATTAACACAAATGTCTGTTTTGATTTGTTTAAATATATTTCTGATTTTTTTAAATTACTAAATCGTTTTTTCTTCTTCTTCTCTCTCTCTCTCTTTCTTTTGAATCTTTGTGTATGTCTTGTTTAAGTTAATCTCTTTTAAATACATGTGGATTTTTGGGGTTGCCTTGAATAAACTGAGCGAACATCGACACCAAATCGTATTTACACACTGGCGTCTATAAATATTTATCAAAAAACGCATTCGCAAATGGTCGGCCGCGTTCTGCGTTCACTTCCAAAAATAAATTCCTGCGTTTCCAGATAAAATCCGGCCGATTAAACAAATCGTTGCGAAACACACAGCACTGGACGCGCGTCAGTTTCACAATCGCTTCAAGTGGGTTTTAAAAAAAATGAGGAATACGATATTGTATAATATTTTATTCCATTCTACTCTTCTGTATAATACAGAAGTGAAGAAAGGAATAAAATATATATATACATAGTTTTCTGATCCCCATTTTTAAAAATGGGAGTAGATCTATATATACAGAGAGCTTTTTTTTATCAGTATACATTTCCCCTATGTATACCTGCAAATACGCGACTCAAATGCATTAATATATGTGTGTTTAGTTGCCTATAACACCCAACTGAACACATATATGCCAAATAGTCAACTTAACATACACACATTAATTATTCAATGCGGTTAGCTGGCGTTTTTTGCAGGTATACACTTCCCCTAATGTATACTTATAAAAAAATCTCTCTGTATATATATATATATATATATATATATATATCTAATTATCGCGGAGTATCTATTCAGTCTAACTACTTGATAAATTAGTTTCAGTACATTTCACCAGTTGGTGTACACTGTTATCACTCCTTAAGTGGAGCTTTTGATAACACCTTGCGGTTCATATTGACAAGAAGTCAACAACAATAACTCTGAGCTCAAACTTTAACTTATACTTGTATTCAAATTTTACACAATTATTACATTTTTTCACTATTAACGAAAAGGCAAAGACATCTGATCAGCCCGAAGGCCGAATCAGTTTCTGCTTCAAAAAACAATTACAAACTTAAACACAGTGATTATAACGAGAGGACGAGACGTGTACAAAATAAGTCCTTTTGTATGAAAATATTTACACAGCCATTAGTCAGTTGAAAACATTTCTCGGATATCAAAAATCTAATTATTTCTCTTCAAAATATTTACTTTTCAATATTGTTCAAAACAAGAATTACTGATAGATAATTTTATCTGATAAATATAATAATATCGAATAATACAATGAATTTCTAAGAAATGTTTAAAACAACACGATATATTCTAGAAGAGCAACATGGCTTCCTTTCAGGAAAATCAACCACCACAATTTTAAGACTGTATCATTCATATATATCTAATGTTTTGGAGGAAGATTTGCAAGTTGATTCTATTTACACTGATTTCTCCAAAGCTTTCGACCGTGTTCAACATGACTTATTAATTCATAAACTCAAATATATGGGCTTTAGTGGGATTCTAATTAAATGGCTTTAAAGTTACTTGTTGGGTAGATCGCAGTGTGTTCGTGTTGGGAAATATCTGCTCAAAAACATATTAGTGTCGTTCGGTGTTCCACAGGGCTCACACTGCGGGCCATTTCTCTTCTTACTCTTTATTAACGATATTGTATCAGAAATTAAGAGTAGCAAGGTTCTTCTTTTTGCTGACGATTTAAAAATTTATAAGAAAATTCGTAACATCACAGACCAACAGCTATTTCAAGACGACTTAAATAGCATAGAATTATGATGTGAAAATAATAATCTTCATTTAAATTTGAATAAATGTTTCGTCATATCATTTTGTCGTAGTGGAAGGAAACATTTTGATTACGCATTATATGATAAAACTTTGACTCGGGTCACAAAAACTAAGGATTTGGGTGTCATATTTAATCAAAAGCTCAATTTTAAAGAGCACATTTTACAAATTTGCAATAAATCATTAAACGTGTTGGGTTTTATTAATCGCTTCGGCAAATATTTTTAAGCACCCGACGGTGAATACCTCTACTTGTCCCTAGTACGGCCTCACGTTGAATAAGCTTCTGCAGTTTGGTCACCCTATACTAAAAGCGCTATTCATCAAATTGAAATGGTTCAAGGTAAATTTTTGAAGGTAATGGCTTTTAACCCTGTCAATGGACTATGTCTGTTGGGTTTGTATAAATATATAAATAAATAAGATGGCAATAGATTACGGTCATAGCGGGATGTTGTCTTTGTTGGGTCTGAGGTCATTAGCTGAAAGAAGAATTTTGTTAGATATATGTTTTTTATACAAAATAGTAAATGGATTTATTAGCTGCAATGAACTGGTAGGTTTGTTGAATTACAATGTTCCCCGCGGGTTACATTCGGAACAATGGTCATTATTCCGCTTGTCCTTACATACCACTAACCATGAATAACCCTATCGACCGATTGATGAGGCAAGCAAATGTTATATCAAATTGTCCGAATTGTATGCTCTCTGCACCTACGTTTGCTACTTTCAAATCCCGTTTACTTTACGTTGATCTGTCCAGTATCGTTGATATATCTTATTAGATATATTTAATTTAAGAAATTGTATGGTTTCGCATTTAATGTGTTTACATTTTAATTCAAATTGGTATCTGGAAGATAGGATTAAGCTGATTATTATTATTTTTTGTCTTTATTTGTGAATATTTCCATTTACAATTTTTTGCCTCTGTCACTGTAATTGTTTTTATTAACGTATAAATGATTTGAATTTTTCATGATTAATTATTTCATACCATATTATATTTTTTTCTTTTACTTTTAAATCATGTGTACATTATTTTTTTAACAATTGCTTTGCTACCAAATATTCGTGTGTATAATTATATTATTTTCATTATTTTTGTCAGGTTTACTTCTATTTACTTGTTTTAATATGTATTGCTTTCGCAGTGATTTTAATTCAATTTTTTTGCAGTTTGTAACTTTTTTTTAAATATTTTATGTGTATTTACTTATATATTTATTCACGATGCGCATCATTATTGTTATTGTGTTTATGGATTCTGATTGGAAAACTCAATGGCTATATTTGATCAAGGAGTTATTAGTCTAAATTTGATCAAATCAATTCAATATGGTGTTGTACTTTGTAATTACAGATTGTCATTAATTGTAAAAAGGTGATTTTCTCTAAAAAAAATAATTAATAATTAATTAGGCCACAAAGACTTAACTCTGCCTGATAGCCCAGACAGACTAACACCTGTATAGTATGCATATCTGTATAGTCTAAATAAAGATATATGTATATATATAAATGTAATGGCCTCCGTTAAATAAATAAATAAATATTATATCAAGAAAATTTCACGTACTCACCAAAAAATATCTTCAATACGATATTAATTTTGTTCATATGGAAATTTAAATAAATAATCACTGGTGATGTGTACTACGAAGAATTTTAGTTATACCTCAACTTCACACAACTCAAAACGAAAGAGTGAATAAACTTCGTTTATTTATAAATTCAAAATACTATTTTACGAATCGCGCCGATTCATCGTTTTCTATTTATCCATGTTTCGAATAAGATTACAAGCCTCACAGAAAAGATAGAACTGCGTGGTTTTCAGCATTTAGTTTCCAAAGAATACATCTAAAATATCTTCAAAGTTTATATTTTTAATAATTTACAAAAAAATACAAAATTCCCAGCCATTTCCTTAAGTAGATTCAAGACAAATGTGTGTAAAAGTAAAATTGAACAATAATATCGACGACGAAGTTGGCGTTGGACGTCTCGAGTCATGTCTGTACTAAGATAACACGTGCACGCGTAAAGTACTGGTTGACATGTTGACACTGTTTAATCGCAACCAGCATTTCACGCGTGTGATCTTAGTAGAGACATGACTCGAGACTTCCAACGCCATCTTCGTCGTCGATTTTTGTTATACGCTCGACATATTATAACAATGTGGATTTTCGCAACATACAAATTTTACATGGCCTAAACCAAATTTGGAATAAACTGGTGCATTATGTTTCACCAAGTTCTAGACGATTAAAAAATCTTTGTTAATTTGATTTATCTTGTTGGAAACTTTAAAAAATCCCAAATAATTATTACAAGGCTATCTGTAGACACGTGTTTCGCGATTTTATCCAATCCAAAGTCCGGCGGAGTAAATGCTCGGGAATTAGTTGTTTCGAAAGATGTTTGCGGGCTAGGAAGATAGGCTAAATGAAGTAGCTGGGAAATTTGCAGTACACGAATCAACAAATGACAACGGTAATAGGTTATGGAATCTAGCAGCAACGGAAGGAATGATAATTGCCAGCACTAAATATAATCACCTGTTTATACACAAGATTATGTGGATACCGCCTGCACAAAGTAGAGCAAATCAGATTGACTATATACTGATCGCAAAAGATAGACAATCTTCAATAAGAGACGTAAGGACATACAGGGGAGCCTGCGCAGATACTGACCATTTCCTAGTAACAGCAAAGTTCAAACAGAGGATAAAAAAGATAAAGGTAGAGGTAGCCGGAACAATAAGTGGGAAACTGAAAAACTAACATCTGAAAAACGAAGAGAAGAGTACCAAAGGGAAATAGAACATCATCTGCATGTGCCAATTGAAGGAGATTGTCAAATCGATGCACAATGGAATACAATAAAAAAATGCATAGAATAGTCAGCAGAAAAACACTTAGGATTAAAAAGCAATATATCCAGAAACGAATGGTGGAATGAAGAGTGTATGGAAGTAGTAAAAAAAAGAATACATCCAGACTAAATTGGTTAAGAACCAAGAAATACAAAGATAAACATGAATACGAGGCAAGAAAAAAAGAGAGCAATATATTATTAAGAACAATAAAAAGAAAATGGATCGAAAATAAACTGCACGAGATAGAAAATGAAAGACAGAACAAAAATTTTACAAAAAAATTAATGAACAAAAAAGACCACATACACGAAAAATACATGGGATAAAGAGTAAAGATGGAAAATTAGCAGAAAGTGCTGAAGAAACAAAGCAAATATGGACAGAACATTTTAAAGTTTTATTAACGACAGGACAAGAAAATGAAGAAAAACAGCTTGAGGACGGCATCACAAGTGTGGAAGACGACACAGAAGAGCCCACAGAGCAGGAAATACTGGAGATGATTAACAACAGCAGAAATGGGAAAGCTCCAGGAAATGATGGTATAAACATGGAACTCATTAAGCATGTTACTGGAAGCAATATCAAACCTAATCAAGAACATATGGACCAGTGAAAAAATGCCCAACGAATGGAAGTGTGGAACAATAGTAACAGTTTATAAAAAAAGAAACCAGCAATTATGTGAAAGTTACAGAGGCATAACACTACTGTGCGCAGCATATAAAATACTGACTACTATAATTCGAAAGCGTTTGGCAGAAAAAGCTGTGCATATTATTGGAGACTACCAATGCGGCTTCATAAAGGGTAGGTCAAAAACAGATACTCTTAAACAAATAATGGAAAAGACACATGAACATAAAATAGAGTTATTATTCGTGGATTTTAACCAAGCGTTTGACATGATAAATAGAAATAAATTACTAATGGCATTAAAGGAAATGGAAATTGGAAATAAACTAATACGACTAATACAAATAACAATGAAAGAAACAGCTGCTGGTGTTAAAACAGAGTATGGAGAAACAGATGAATTTGAAATAAATCAGGGCGTTCGTCAAGGAGATGCACTATCCGTACTATTGTTTAACTTTGCACTGCACTATACGCTAAGAAATATCGACACAAAGGGAACACTACGGACTAAAGGATCACAGATTATAGCTTACGATCGTCAGCGTAAGCTATAATCTGTTTTTTGTAATAGTTGCAAAACAACGGCAAATAATTATAAATGTGTTGGAGGAAATAGGACGCGAAGCTAAAAAAATGGGAATGAACATTAACAATGACAAGACAAAAATTATGATATGCGATGGGAACAGAAGAATTGGGAACATAAAATCGGGAAGTACACATTTGAGATAGTTGATAAATTCAAATATTTGGGGGTACATGTAACGGCAGATGGAAAAGGGCAGGAAGAAATAAAAGAAAAGATACAAGCAGCCAATAGAGCAGTACATGCTAACAGAAAAATTCTAAGGAACAACATTATCACAAAAAGAACAAAAATGAATGTGTACAGAACGATGATAAGACCAATTATGACACAATGACAATGACGGAAAAAGTGTAAAACGATTTACTCATAATGGATAGGAAAATCATGAGAACGATACTTAGCCCAATAAAAGAAAACGACAACTATTATCGTAGAAGAACAAATGAGGAAATTCGGCAGCAAATGGGCGAGGAAAACATAATTTCACATATAAAAATCAAACGATTAAGATGGCTAGGACATATTTAGAGAGCAGGACCGAACGCGACAATAAGGATTATGCTGGAGTGGAACCTAGGGGGAAGGAGAAGGCAAGGAAGGCCCAGATCGAGATGGCTAAATGAAGTGGAGGACGATCTTAAGAAAATAGGGTTGATATATTGGAAAACAATTGCGATAAATAGGAAAGAATGGAAAGACATAGTGGAAGAAGTAAAAAACAACAGTTAAATACTAATATATAATATAGACACATAGCTTAAAAGTAAATGGGGTCTGATCCGCCCCTGCAAGTAGATGATGAAAGCTTCAGAAAAGAAGCAACCAAACTCCACGAGGAGTGTAGTGCTTATATATATCTAATATATATATATATTAGATGTTTATAAAACTTAGAGTGTAAGTAATTTTTTGCAGTTGCAGGATTAATCGAATTTTATTGCCAGAAATTTTCCTTCTTAAATTTCATTGTAATTTAAATAACTGCAAATGTGTGAATCACCTTTGTTTTATTTAATATTTCTTTATTTTTTTTTTAGTTGAAACAAGTTTGCAATTTATAATGACGCATATTTCATGTGGAAGTGAGCTGCAATTTAAGATGACATCTTGGGCCAAGTTTTACTTAATGTAAAACGAAACCAAGTGAATTTAATTTACAAGTTTAATTCAATATTAACAATGTTTAAGATGCCATTTTGGGCCAAGTTTTACTTAATGTAAAACGAAATCAAGTGAATTTAATTTACAAGTTTAATTCAATATTAACAATGTTTGAGATGAGAAAAAAGTGTCCGATATGTTACATTAAAATTTCATATAGTTTCATATTCATCAACGTTATTTGAGAACATTTTGTTATTTCGAGCACTTCAATTGTTTTGAATCACTTAATTACAAATCCATTTTACGCAATTTATGCAGAAAATAATAGCACTCATTGCGCAAACGAAAAAAAAAAATCACGATGGTGGTAATGATAATGATGGCGCCTCGTTTTTATCCACGTTCCCATTGTACATAAACGAGCGTGTGCAATTATGCACTTACGCATGCATTATTCAAGAGAATAAATAATAAATAGGCTCCGGTGCGGTGCAGTGTATTCCCGCATATGGGGATTTTCTCAGATATGGGCGTGTTTCTGCCCAAGGTGTCATCTTAAATTGCACCTTACTCCCACATGAAATATGCGTCTTGATAAATTGAGATTAATTGCAAAAGGGATTGATCGAATTTTATTTATATTATTGCCAGATATTTTCCTTGTTTAATTTCATTGTAATTTAAATAACTGCAAATATGTAAATCGTCTTTGTTTCATTTTATTTAATTTAATTGCAAACTTGTTTAAATTAAAATAAATATATATTGCTATACTATAAGTTGGAATTATTATAGCATACGTTTTTATGATTCTGTTATAATCATTTTCTTAAGTATTGCTGATATAAAATTCCATTATATTGTCAATAACATTATTTAATAAATAATCATCAGCTTAATTATATTTAATATTCAATCAAACACTATTGATTTTCAACATTTTCAATAACAAGTTTGCGGAAGATAAGTAATGGAATTTTAAGCATCAGTGGAAAATTATTTTTTCGTTATCAGCATTACTCAACGCCTAAGCAAATATGTCTGATTCCAAAAGGGCGCGCGACGCGCACTGTCTTTGGAAAATAGATAAACAAAAATTGCGCGCGTCTCCTCCCAACTTAAGAAAATCAATAATTTCATAGGGTAATTTAAGTTTTTAGTTTTAAAAGAAAAACCAGATCTGATTCGGGATTGAGGCCGAACAGACACGCGAATTTCTATATTTTTAAGTTACTGTAAACTGGGGAAAAAATAATTAGAAGAAGACTGTTTTAATTTAAACGAAAGTTTTATTTTTAATATTCCTCAATTATCCGCAAGTTGTTAGAACTCTTGACACGCAAAGAGCGATAACAATTCAATTATTTTTGGGTGAAAACAGGACAGCTAATGTTCTTTAGGAGTATTTGTGACACAAACATATTTTCAAATAATTGATTGATGAGGTTGATAATTGTTGAAAGTTCATAATTACATATATTAAATAACACTATTTAGTATTTCAAAGTCTATTGTAATATCGCTACAATTGTTTCACCACTTTTAAGACTTTGAAAGACTAAATAGTGTTATTTAATATAAACAAACATATTTATTCAAATAATACAATTACAATAACACTTATATATAACACATTTATGTATTAGTCGGTTTAGGCTATCGACCGGGAGTCGTTTTGTCTAAGATTTTTTTTATGTAAAAATTGTTTTATTCTTGGTGGTACATTCAAGAGCTTTTGTTATTTTTTACATATATTTTTTAAGGAAAACATGTTTCACTGAAATTTATTAAATAAATGTTGCAATAAATCGAAAATATCCAATCGGCTTAAAATAACGTCCAAAATATAGCTAAAGAATGAGTGAATAATATTTGTAAATTTAAGACTCGAGAATAAAGCAGTTTTAGCTTAACATACGCACAAAAATAACCGTTTTTTTTCTAGAAGTCTCAGGTGATTAAAAAAGATATACTTCTTTGAACTTGTAAATGCATTTTTTTGGGAATCGAATTCTAAAATCCCGGAAATTCTATCTTTTCTGTGAAGTTTGTAATCTTGATCGAAACGCAGGTAAGTTGAAAATAACGAGTCGGCGGGTTTTGTTTGAACCGTTCCCATAAAAACATCTTATTTTATTCAATAAAATTTAATATAAATAGAAAAGAGTATTATTCATTCACTTGGTCACAGTTATTTAAATATATTAAATATTTATTTAAATATATTAAATGAAAATGATTGAAAATAATTAATTAATAAATTATTTCCACATTTAGTTCTCTCTCTCTCTTTGTCACAGAGGTAGATGTGGAAATGATTTATTAATTAATTATTTTCAAATCATTTTTATTTAATATATAAAAATTTAATTTATTTGTCTTTTTTAAAGTAATATGTTAATAATTCTGAATATTGTTATGATTTTTTTTACAGAAGAAATCAAATAAAATTGATAAAAAATTGTGAATGTTTTTTTTAGGGGTGATTATGGTTTCAATATCAATTTATTAATGTTCGTATCGTGATGGTGTTGTTTTTATGCTGTGAGTTGTATTTAATTTATACTTAAGCTTAATTGATTTAATTCAACATCTGTATTCCAATTTCAATTATAATTTTTTGTGACGGTGTTTCCGTATTAATTTTTAACTAATTGTTTCATTTAAATATTTTTATGTAGATTGGAAGGTTGGAAACAACAGCTTACTATTTCTTCAACATACTTACAATTTCTTCTAAACAAATAGGGAATAATTTATTAATTGTTTTCTATTTAATGAAATGTTCAGCCAGTATTCATCTAGCGTATGGTTGATGGCCATTTCAGTTTTTCGATCCTCATCAGACTAGTGTGTTACATGTGCAATGCCTTGATGAAGGCGACCGAACGGATATTGTATATACCCGATATTAATCATAATAAATTAAAGACGACGCAAGCGCCACCTTTTCCCAAATTTCAAGTGGCATCGTCAATGATTTGGGTCTAATTATTTTTATTTAATTTAATTTTGTGTTACAATTTTAAATTTATGTAGGATTGTAATAAAACACTTTTTTTAACTTTGTTTATATAACACAAACTTTTATTTATTGTGACTATAGTTTCAACAATTTGCACTTGTCATAATTAAACTAAAAGTATATAAAATTCTGTTATACAAAGTTAAAAAAGTGTTTTATTATAATCTTACACAATGTATAACGAAGTAGAAGCCTCAGTGATCAGTAATTTTATTTATGTAGGAGTTAATTCCAATGTAGAAGTATTTTTTTTTTATTTCATTTTGTAGATGTTTTACACATTTGCACATTTTTGTTTCTTCATATTACAATCCCGGTTATTTGGTTATTTGGTTTTTTTTTGAAATAAATAAATTTCTTCTAAACAGACTTACGATTTCTTCTAAAAAAAACCTTTATTGGCATTCCCAAAACAAACAAAAAACTACATCACATTACTACAGTTATTCAACTTAAATTTACTTTCTTTTCTGCTTTTCCCACCCTATCCTCCTCACAATCTTCACGCCTGCCCCATCCTCTCTCATCCAATCCTCTATTCTCTTCTTTCCACTCGTCCATTCCTCCAACATGCCCTTACACTCCTCCCCTAAATGGTCCCATGTATCCATTTCGCTGTCACACAACACACATTTCACATATTCTTCTCCCATCCATACTTTCCTACCTTTCTACTCTGACCCACACCTAGCTCTAGCCAACCCCCTCTTTTCACCTGACTCAGATCCTTTCTGACCAGGTACGCAGGTATTCTTTGTTGTACCTGCCACCGTTTATATAAGGGGTTGTACTGGCTCTGCCTAATGTCCTTCTGTCTTTCTTGCTCATCCACTTCCTCCCATTCTATCTTCATCCATACTGCCACATCCACTCCTGCTTCCAACCATTCGTTCGCCAGCACTTCTGACACTCCAGCTTTTTCATACATTTGTTGCATTATGCAATATTTTATTGATGTTCAACAGCAGGTATACATTATGTAATTCAATGTCCGGCGTGGGTATTTGCCCGGGAAGTAGTTGTTTTAATGTGCATTTGTTTAACGTACTTACGTAACGTAAGTCAAAAGTCTCTGTGACTTTTGACTTACGTTACGTAAGTACGTAAAAATGTGAGAATAATTTAATAATTATTTTCAAATCATTTTTATTTAATATATTTTCTTTCTTTCCTCCATTCACTCTCCGCTACGCCTGCACACGTTTTCCACACCTCTTTCACTATCCTTTCTTCACTTAAGCCTACCACTTTCATCTCAAATCTCACCACTCGTTCCATTGCCTCAACATGCATACACTTTCTATTCAATTCCTGAAACAGTATATAGGCAGGAGTTGACCTTTCTACTCTCAATAGCTGTTTCAGGAACGTTACATGCTCTCT
The DNA here is from genome assembly GCA_963082785.1 of Philonthus spinipes. NCBI lineage: Eukaryota > Metazoa > Arthropoda > Insecta > Coleoptera > Staphylinidae > Philonthus > Philonthus spinipes. Next base: position 13,356,096 of record OY720311.1, read on the forward strand.
CTCAATACTTTCATACTTTTTCGTTCCCCATACTTCAGCTCCATACATCAAGATCGGCCTCACACACGCATCTCACATTTTACACGTCAGTATAACATTCCCTTCCAGCCATTTTCCCCATTTCTCTTTAACCATTTCCTTGCCTCACCTTCCAACTCGCATGCTCCTTATATCCACCACTCGCCTTGAAGACAAAACCCAAATATTTAAATTCCTTCACTTTTTCAATCACTTCTCCCTTCCACCTCAATTCTTTCGTTTTTTCCTCTCTTCCCCTATTCCTAAATCTCATCCACTTTGTTTTCTCCACGTTCACATACAGCCCTCTTTTATCCATGTACTTCTCCATTCTTTGCAACATCTCATTCATTTCTCCCCATTCTTTCGCAAGCTACTCCACATCATCCGCATACGCCAACATCCATATCTTCTTTCTTCTAATTTCTTATTATTGAAGAATATTATTACTTTTTAAGTTTTATTTCATTCTTTATATTAAACAATAAACAAACTCCATTTCCTCGTTAATTATCCACGCGAATATTTTAATTCGCCTATGCTTCAGTTAATATTTTATTTATTCACGATGTGAGAACGAATGAATAATCATGGGAAACCCTCGGAGCGTTTTATTACATTTTTGTACCGCTTCTTTTTATTTGCGTGCCGGTGGTATCGAAATCATTAGCCCACAAAAAAATACAATTAGTTTATTACTTGTTTTACAATGGATTAAATCTGAGTATCAAAGACGTTGCACGCGATTTTTACGGACATTCTATAGATGGAAGGAGAATGTACGGAGGGAGATGGAGGCGAAAAAGAGAAAACAGGGACGGAAAAATTATGAAGAATTTATTTTAGGTGAGTTGAGATTTATAACAAATCATTAGCCAGAATTAAATTATGGACAAACATGGAAGAAATAAAAATAAACAAAAATATGTTTGTTTTAATTAGATAAATAAATGTCACAGAGCTAAATGTGGAAATAATTTATTAAATATTTTAAAATCTTTTTTATTTGATCTATTCATTTAGTTTATATTATGTTTGTTTTAAGTTACTTTTGTATATTATATATTGTTTACAAACTTAATCGATTTGTTTTAAAAAAATAAAAATGCCAATAAATTAAACAAACAAACTGATATTTATTTAACTATTGATCTAAGTATTTACAAAAAATGAAAACAACAACAAAATAAAATATAAAATAATAACTAAAGCAGAAGAAATTAAGTAAGAAATATGATTGACAAAAGTTTCACAAGTGTTAAGAAAATTGATTAGAACTTACTCGAATCGTGGATGAAGGAGAACTGACTGAGAATTTATGAAATTATTTTCAGGAGGATGATAAGTTGGTGGCGATGGTTTTGTGGAAGAAAGATGGCAAGAGGATAGAAAACATCTGGTTTTAAAAAACGTGAAATAGTGGAAAATTTTCAAAATCCAGATTTGGAACCGAATGCCAGATTTTACGATCTTTCCCCGAAATTCTCCCAGCGATCTGGGATCGCCCTTTGTTGAGCACGTTTCCCTTTTCCCATTGTTCACAGAGTAAATTTGTAAAATACGCCGATCGGTCGTTTATTGAGGGTTCGTCCTCGCTGGATCGTAAAATCTCCGTTCGGTTCCAAATACCAATAGTGCAATAAATGTACAAAAGAAAATAAAGTATTCACAAAATTCGTACGAACTAAACGCAGAAAAAAATATCTAAAATGTTCAAATGAAGAAAATTATAAACTAAGAAATATATACAATTACATAATCGCGTTTTTGGCGCGAACATATATTATGTACAAAGATTTCCGTTGATTAATAAATAACTACAATTGAAATATACCTAAAACTGTTCGTAACAAACATATCCTAAATTTTAAATATTTTCTGTAATATAATTACAGAAAATATTTAAAATTTGGTAGTATTTTTTTTTTTATTAAATAAAAGTGATTTTAAAATAATAAATATATTTTTTTTATTAAATTGTTCATTTAAACTTTTTTTTAACGATTTGAATTAATTTCATATCGTTCAAAGAAACCCAATTTTATATAAACAAATTAATTACAAACACACATAAACTTCGTAATTTCTATAATTATCAATTCGAAATTCCCGTCGAGGATATTTCGTCCATTGGCACAGTTATCTCGCGCGCGATAATTTCAATGTTAAATCATCAAATCTGTGGGCAGAGACCGTCCCACGTTTACCGTTCAACGGGACGCGGTACGTATTATATTTCGCCTGTACAGAAACCTCTCTTCCATTGGAAACTGTTGAATGGACAGTGAACAACAAATAAAGCGACCATCTGACCATGCTGGATGAACGAACGGAAGCCCACGTCCGTCGCCGAATCACTTGCACAAACACGAATTAATAGAATGCTAATATGCGCCTCTCGTTTTTTGGGATTGCGATATTCGACAAATATTTACACATAATTTTGTATATTCGTAGTTGTTACTTGGTATGAAACATATAATTGAACTTTTATAACTTTTTAATTATTAAATATTATATATTAATATTTGTCCAGCCATTTTTTCATATAAAAAGACATTTAATTCCAAGACCAAAACGGAAGTCTTTGTCATTATTCGGGTAGTTATTTTTAGTACTATATTTTTGCTAATGGTCTAAATAATGATTTAAAACAGTAAAATCAGAGATATGTATTTTGTGACTTTTTGAACAATTTCTATCTTTCATCCAGGAGTTTCGTATAAAAGGACGAACTTTTCTAAATCCAAAATTAAGGCGTTTTTTTCAGTATTTATGTAATTGTTTTTAGTACTTGATTGTTTCAAATAGTCGAATTTAAATAATAATAAAATCAGTTTTAAGTATTTTATAACTTTTATTTAAAAAAAAGTATTTCACACAAAAGTTTTTCTCTTACTTTTCAAAAACGAAGGTATTAGTCACAATTTAAGTATTTGTTTTTAATACTGAATTATTGTTATTATTTTAATTTTGTAGAAGAGATTGCATATTGAAGATATTTAATGAGGCCTCGTACTGTAGTGTGGGTAATTTCCGGTAAGTTTATATTCGATTAAACGAACAAACCTTCTGTGCACTCTTTCCAAGGCTTGGACTTGTTTATGATGGACTGGTGACAAAATTATACTGCAGTACTCGAATTTACTCTTTACAAAAGCAAAATAAAGCCTGGTGATAGCAGATACATCTTTAAAATCAGTACATGTACGTTTTATAAACCCCAGCAGACTCATACAGGCTGCACAGATATTGTAAATATGGGGGGCAAATGATAACTTGATGTCAAATAGTACTCCTAAATCTTTAGTTATATTCGTGCGTGAAAGAATTGTGCCATTTAATTTATAGTTGTATTCGTTGATATTTTTTTTTACGAGTGTATGTCATACGGAAGCATTTATTTATATTCAGTACTCAGGAATTTGTCATGCACCAGCTTTTAACATGGCCAAGATCGATTTGGACAATTTCCTGGTCTTCAGCCTCGTTTATTGACCTGAATATTTTCATATCATCAGCATATAATAATATTGATGACGAAACATTGTACACTATATCATTTATGAACATAATAAATAACAGTGGGCTCAAGTTGGAACCCTGCGGTACATCACTGAAGTCAAAGGCCTTTCAATATAAGGGAGAATTTAGGAGTAATGTTAAGGTTGCGAGGGATACATTGTATAATATAATTCATAATTTTTAACTTTTAAGTTACATAGAATTTTAAACTTAAGAGAATTTGTGATACTTACATACAAATATATTTTATCAACCAAACGGCTAAGAACAATAAAATGAATGATAAATGACAAAGTAATTAAGCAGAATTAAAATAAATGATAAAACAAATATGCATTTATGAATTTATTATAATTTAAAAAAATGCATTTTATAGAAAAATGATTCTTACAAAAAGTTCTTACGATTAATCTTAGAATTTAAGAAAAAAAAAAAGAATGAACATTTATAGGGTGTTCCATTTAAGTAACAAAAGTTTGCGCAATATAAGTTTATATAAGTAAATTTAACTTTCTATATATTTAAAATATATTTAATATATTTAAGGACATATATTGTTCATAATAAATTAAAAACGACGTAAGCGCAACCTTTTGCCTAATTTCAAGTGGCATCGTCATTGATTTAGGTCTACGAGGTACACGACCGAATATCATTATTTCGTCCACTAAAGGAATGCGAACTTGTCCTGTTTATAAAAGCAAGGAAAACGAAATTCACATTTAATCAAATGTTCAGCCAGCATTCATCTAGTATATGGATAATGGCCATCACTAGTTATCCATACGCTAGATGAATGCTGGCTGAACATTTTATTAAATGTACATATATTGTAATTATATTTAATGTTTGGAAATAAAGATTATATATTTATATACAATATGTAAAACTGGGAAAAGCGATAATGAAACTGTGCAACCATACAGTAAACGCACATTGCCATTCATATTTTTCATAAACCGTCGTTCTCTCTTCCCAACAAACCAAATAAACAAGGAATCCATTAAATACTTTTTTCCGTGTGAATGATTGAAGAAAGTAACAATAAACTAAAATCTCCGCTCGGGTGTCTACATCTATAAAACGAAGAAAGTTGTCGCCGGCAATTGCTGTTCTCTTCCTCAGTAGATTTAAACGCCGAATGGGTCTATAAAATCGTCGCGAGTGTGGGCACGTAATTTCCATACAAACAATGGCCGCATTAGTGCTGCTTTTTACAAACGAGAACAACGGCGTCCACTTGGAAATTATACCCCGCTCCGGCTAATCAGATAAGTGATACCGTTCCGGACTCACTTTATCATAAATTATAATCGAATTTAAAACAGATTTAGCGGTGCGGAATGAATGAATGTGTATGGGGCGAGGATTTAAGTAAGCGGGATGTAAAAATATTTAAAAGTTAGAGGCTCTATTGTGATGAGTCTCAAATACTCTCACCACACCCATTCATATTCTTTTCAATCGATCTTTATGTAGTGGTATCGTTCCTAATATTTGAAAAAAATCGTTCATTAACCCTCTATATAAGGATGGTGGGAGAGATTACATACAAAATTATAGGGGTATTATAATCCAGTCTACTATACGAAAGATTTTAGATGAGTTAGTTTCTAGACAGATCATGTAGATATTCAAGCGCACAATTTGTATGGAACAGCATGGCTTTCTTAAGGGAAAGTCTACTGTTACGAATTTGTTGACATACCAACATTATTTATTAAACGCTCTTGAAAAGGGTTATCAAGTTGATGCGATATATACTGATCTGTCCAAGGCGTTTGATCGCGTTAACCATAACATCCTTCTTTGCAAACTTTCTTGTCTCGGATTTAATAACTTAGTGCTTACATGGCGTCAAAGTTTTTTATGCGGTCGGAAGCAATATGTTAAAATTGATAATTTTGTATCTGATTAAATTAATGTAACCTCGGGTGTCCCTATAGGTTCTCATTGTGGGCCAATTTTTTTTTTTTACTTTTTGTTAATTATGTAGGCAATTTGTTTAATTATTGTAAATTTCTTTTATTTTAAGATGATTTAAAAATATTTTCAATTGTAAAAACCGACCGTGATAGTAAGGCACTACAAAATGATTTGGATAATTTAACTATGTGGTGTTCGAATAACAAACTTAGTTTGAATATTAATAAATGTATTTCCATATCTTTTACCAGAGTGAAATTGTTGCAATATTCTTATTCTATTAATGGAGTCAAATTGAATAGTGCAAACGAAGTCAAGGATTTAGATATAATATTTGATACGCGTTTTATTGATAAAGTCATGTCCAAGGCGTTGAAGTCACTTGGTGCTATTAATCGGTTTTCACATGAGTTTGATTTGTTTACTGTAAAATTATTATATATATCGCTAGTACGTTCACACTTGGAATATGGTTCATTAATATGGAGTCCTTTCTACAAAAACTCAATTAATAAAATAGAAAGGGCAGAAAGACCTCTGGTCGATAGCCCAGACAGACTAACACCTACATGTATTGTTATTATTTATATTGTTAAAATTATCTATATAGTCTGAATAAAGATATATATATATATATATATATATATAATAGAAATGGTACAGAGCAAATTTTTAAGATTAATTTCTTTTAGACTTGTTCATTCTCGCATTACTTTTAGCCATTCCAGCATGCTTCTGTTTTTAAACTTAAGCTCGCTTGAATATCGGCGAATTATGCTCGACTTGTGTTTCGCTTTTAAACTAATTAAGGGTTTAATTGACTGTAGTTATTTACTCTCAGTCCTTGACTTTAATTTTTGCATTACTAAAACCACTAGGGTATTATTTAGAATACCATTTCATTCATCTAACTATGGAAATCACAATCCCATCGTCAGGATGATATATTATTGCAATATTTTAAACTCTAACTCCAATTTCCATATGTTTTGTTCATCTTTTCTTTTATTTAAGCGTGGTCTAAGGGTTATTGACTTATCAAGCTGTATTATTTAGTTGTATACTTTTTAAAGCAATCATTTGAGTTAATTTGTCATTTTCCTGTATTGTGTGTATAATACTTATTTGTAGTTTCATTTAGATATTTTTATTATTATTTTATAATAGAAGATTTTGTTAAATAAGCGATGTCCGTAAGTAAATAAATAAATAAATAAAATACAATGATTTTTGCGGAGAATGCCTGGATGAGGCGGAGGAGGAAACAGTACTTCACTATCTAGAAAAATGTCATACTCTTGAGCGGAAAAGAATTAAGCACTACGTGAATGATCTGATCAGGTTTATTAGGTGCTCAAATTGGGTTATATGGGAGGAAAGATCTCTATGGTATCACAACGGACCGCTATGGGCCTAAGTGGACAGTCTCAGGGCTGTTGCCATTAAAATCTAACCCAACCTGTTGTGTAATATTGGAATACGAGAATATAACGATTAAATAAATAAAAAAATAAAAGTATATTAAATAAAAATTATTTGAAAAAAAAAATATTTCCACATTTAGCTATATCACTTTTGAATAAATAACTGTGACCAAGTGAATGAATACTCTTTTCTAATTATAAAAAAATAAATATTTTCATTCGAAAATTGGCAGTATCTTACAATCCACAGATTTTCTGTGGATAATGATTATACACCGATATATCTCTCAGTTGGTGAGTACGTGAAGTTTCTTGATGTAATATAATATTTTATTATATGTTATCGGCGCATCATTTGGATTCGCCGAAACTAGATTTAATTAAATCATAAGTAATTTTTGCATTCAATTAAATTTTAATATAATTGAGAAATGAGGAAAATTCGTTTGACAATCGGATTTGCGATCCCTTTGTTAATCTGGGAATATAAATTCTTCCCCATCGTGACATCTGAGCGGGTATTTCGATGACTCAGACAAAATCCAGATTTTCCTAAAAGCAATTAAATAAATCCGTTAGTTTTCAGAGAAATTGTAAAAGTGACCATTTTTCGAAGCCATAAAACAGCTGGATTTGTTTGAACCATTTACTTATTTCATATTGTAAAACAGCACCCCGAGGATTAATGCAGTAAATGGTCACTTTTACAAATGCCCAGGAAATATACCTGGACGAGTCACGATCGTCCCTTTCGTTATTTTTTTAAACATTTTTTTTAATAAGTGTTTTAAATATAATATTTATTTATGTAATCAACATACATGCACTTTTAAATGTTTTTCGTTTTTTTTTTAATTTAACTTATGATTGCATTGCGCATCGTCATACGTATCAACATGAAGATCGATATAGTACATCACCATGTTGATATTTTAACGGATTATTTTATGCAAACGTGAAAATGTCACATGTTTTTACTAAATGTTATTATATTAACGATATTTACTTACTCGGAGAAAATAATTCTAAAATGAAATTCTTTCGTATCCGATAAGGGATACCGTGGTACCGGTGGTGGGGTGAGAGGTACCCCTTATAAAAGTGAACAAGGGCTCTACATTGCCAGTGAAAGGCGAGTAGCAGCTGAACTAAGACCATTATTATTCCGAGTAAGTGATTTGTATATATTTTTCCCTTCAAGTATTTTTTGTGTGTATAATTTCAATTTCTCATTTTTTTTTACATTATTATTTCTCTTGTTTTTCTTTTTTCTCTCTCTTTTTTTTTGATAGATGTTGTACAAAAATTGTTGTAAATATATTGTAAATATTTTAATATTTAATAATAATTTTTATTATTTTTCTTTTTATTTTATTTATTTTCTGAGCTATCCGGATATCAGGGTGGTAACAAGGGCTGTTCAAATAACAACCCTGTCTTACCCCATGATATATAAAAATAATTTATAGATCAAGAGATTTATACATACCAACAGTTATCTGAAAAAATAGGCATCTCTACATGGAAATAACATAAATTTTGCCAATGATCGAGAAATCGATAAAATAGCGAATGGACAGTTATTCCCAATAACACAAAGCAATAGCAGCACAAGTCCAGTCGTAAAGATACTCAATTATAAAAATATATCATAAAACAAATTGCAGAAAATGATTCTTGTCGAAAATGGTACTTTATATCTACATATAAATGGTTGGCGCATAGACAGTTTTTACCAGAATAAGAAGGATTTGCAATTGCAATACAGGATCAAGCCATAAACACACACAAATATAAAAAAAGAGATATTATGAAACATCTTTATTAGCCAAAAAAAAAAAAAAAAAAAAACAAAGTAAACACAAAGAATATAAGTGATTTTATGACATTTCAACTATTTTTTACTTAATATAAATATTAAGAAAAATCAATTCTTAGTTTTAATATCATTGATATAATGGATACGTATTGCTTTATATTTGAATTATTTTGTTTTTGTTTAGGGCGGCCGCGTTCGGCTCAAATGCTTATGTGTTGGGCTTAAATGCAATAAATGCACGTAGATTGGACTTCATTGCTCAAATAATAGTAAAGCTCGAAGACGATCCCAATTTTTTAAATAAAATTCTCTGGAGCGATGAAAGTAGATTTCACAATAATGGTACCGTTAATCGGAATAACTGCCATTACTGGTTTGCTGATAAACCGAACTGGATGAAAGAATTAGTCTCTTCAACAATTGTGGGGAATAAATGTATGGTGCGGCTTATACAATGGTCATGCCATTGGTCCTTACTTTTATGAAGGTACATTAACTGGTGCAGTCTATTTAAATTTTTTACAAAATGAACTTTCTGAGTTATTGGAAGATATGAAAAGCAATGAAGTGGTGGCAACAAGATGGTGCACCCTCTGACTATTCTCGTCAAGTTACTAATTTTATTGATGGGACTTTCGGAGAGCGCTGGATTGCACGAAATGGTCCGATAAAATGGCCACCACGATCTCCTGATATTACGCCCTTGGATTTTTTCTTTGGGGATATTTAAAAAATATTGTATATACTGACCCCAACAGAGATATAGAAGATTTACAGAATCGAATCACAGTAGCTTGTAGAAGTATTACTGCAGATACGGTTAGAACAAGTTGCATCAGAGGTCTTCTTAGAAGACTGGAATATTGTGTTAGTGTTAATGGCAATCAATTTGAACACCTTATGGATTAAATGATATTAAAACTTTGATAGATGTTGTTTTGTTTTGTTAATATGTCATAGGTAATGTTTCATTTATTTATAGCTCCCATATTTTACAATAAAACAAACAAATGTCATTATACCATTGTATTCGTCATTAAATCTGATTTTAAAAAATGTATAGATATATATGTCTCATTTAAATTTTTGAAGTTGATGTCAATTTGTCGGAAATTATGTGGCAAAAACAAAGTCTAAGTACTCGGAAATAGGCATCATATGTAACCATTCAAATCCTCCAATTCATTTTTGTAGTATTATCCGTTCACGAGATATCGTCTGCACACTATCTCGTGGGACAATGATAATCATATAGAAAATGCGCTATTATAAATACGATCAGTGCGAGGAATTAATACCTACATTTATTCATACGATTATTTTTATTTTTTAATAAATTTATTACGTGTGTTTATCTCAGCTGACAAATGATAATATTTGTGTTGCGCTTTTAGACGTTGCGTAAAGATAGAACCTCTGTGGGCGCAAAAACGAGCAAAATTCTAATAATAATAATAAGTACAGAAAATAAAGGACGCATTGGACGGATGTCAAGAAGCGGGCCGCGACTTTCTCTGTCTCGCGTTTATTTTCGTGAATTGTCTAAGTGTCCACCTGAATAGAATTCGCCAACGGCAGACGTGCAACCGAAAGAATGTTGACTCATTCAAGTCGGACACTCTTTCTTTGTATTCTTTCTTTTTTTTTTCTCACGAAAACCACGGCCAGCACAAAAGTTGCTCTCCGGTTTATAAATAGTATTGGATAAGATTTATGTTATTTTGTGATAAATTTGAGTAAACAAGGCGGAAAGATCATACAGTCTATTTAAATTTACTCGAGTTTTTAATAGAAAAACCATTTATTTTAGGATTTTTTAATAATTAATTAACAAATCCCGTTTAGCCGAAAAATTTGCCTCAAACCCTATCAATTACAATCTCCTACACCCTTTGTGCATTCCCCGAAACCAAAATATCACTCCCAAACGTAAACGTTTCACCATCACCATTCATGATTTCATTTCATGACTTTAGTGATCACGACGAGTAAATTCATTTCATAAGATAATGGAAGACATTAGCGATCAAAACCTTTTTGACACAGTAACTGACAAGGACAGACGCCTACAAAATCAGGCGGAAAGACCAACGGTCGATAGCCAATTGGCAGAAGAATTTATTTTTATGTTAGTTATTTATTGTATTTATTTATTATTATTACTTTGTTAAAAATAATCTGCCAATAAAGATTTATTTATATATAATTAACAAAGATTACAAAAAAATGTTGCATAATGTAATATTTTATTGATAATCATAATTTATAAATAATAATATATTAAATATTATATATTTTATAATAATAATAATATATTAAATAGAAGGGGCCCAAGTGTGACCCCTGAGGTATACCTGACGTTACAGAGATTGGACATGACAGACAACGCCCAATTTTAGCAAATTAGCATCTTCCCGAGAAATACGAACCTATCCAGCGTAGCATAGTATTATCAACACCAAACTTCATTAATTTATTTATTGGTAAAGTATGGTGGACAGTATCGAATGCCTTCGAGAAGTCGGTGTAGATAGAGTCCACCTGACACCGCTCCTCAAAAGCACGAATAATGTATGCATCATACACTAAGAGATTAGTAGATGTTGATTCGCCAGAACGAAATCCATGTTGGCACATAGAGATTGAGGATTGCAGAATCGCTGTTAAATCACTGCAAATGAGTTTTTCAAATACTTTAGGTGCTACAGCTAAGATTGAGACCGGTCCATAATTCTCAACACGATTTTGGTTGATTTGAAAATTGGCGTGATATTAATTTATATTAAGCAATAATAATAATTTTATACGATATTGGGCTGTATATGTCTGTTAGGAAATAAAATATTTATTATTATATCTCGGTAATTAAACAGCCGGTGTCTTTCTTGTTGCTGGAATATCCAAGTCTTGCAAGTGATCTATCGTAAGAATTACCTTGTAATACTGCAGGTTTTTAGAATGATTGCCTTTTGAGTGTTGTTGTCGATGAATAGTTCTATATGTAGTCTTTTTAGATTTTGATTATTATTATTATTAAAACGGAAAGTAGCGTCGCATTCTTACATTAGAAATATGTTTCTAATATATTAAATAAAAATGATTTGAAAATAATTAATAAATTATTTCCACATTTAGCTCTGTAACTTTTGACTTACGTTACGTAGGTACGTTAACGTCATTTTTATTTAATATATTTAAATAACTGTGACCAAGTGAATGAATACTCTTTTCTATTCATGTTTCAATTACTTAATCAACAACTTTTTGCCATTTAATGTGCAAATTTACAATCCTAGAGCGACAAAAGTCAATTGCTTTTCGAGGAAAATATTTCGAAATGACATTTTTAATATCACCACTAAAAAAATCTTGTAAGGACAGGAATAAATGGAAATGCGAGGGTGAGTAAGGTGGCTCACTGAAATTCATTAATTTGTTCCAGTATTTATTTTGCTTTGTCGTGTTGCAGAATGTCGTATTTTCTGTTGAAATTACCGGATACTTGTCGATTAAAGATTGGTTAACTCGATTCAATTGTTCACTGTAAAGGTATTTAAATAAGAAATATACAAAAAGCACAAGACATTTATGAAATAAATATGAATAAATTATTAAAAATCAACCAATAAAACACAAATTAGATTGAATAACTTAAAATTCTCGACTAGTTTCGGGATATTAGCCCATTTTCAAGAGAATTTTAAATTTGTTTTATTAAAATTTCTATGGATATTTACATGAATGGATATATTGATTTTTTAATTTTTATTTTTATTTAATTGTGGGGCAGGCAAAATAATTTCGGTCCCAGCATTTGCTCACAATGTCGAAAAAAACACACTAAAAAGCCATCCTCAGGATGATTATGGAATTATTTTGTTAAACAAAATTAGTTATTTATAAATAAGTTGGATTGCTAAAATGAAATTGAAATTAATAGAAATATATAGATTATATATGGTTTAATAATAGAATAAAGTGAAAAGTAGTATTCATAATAAATCATAAATTGTAGAATATAATAGATCTACTTGTTCATTTAGAAGTGATTAATTAGTGCTTTTATTGTGTAAATAAATTTCTATTGCTTCCAATATATCTAATTTTTGACCTTTTTCACAATGATGTAAGATTTTTGTATTATTTATATTTGGAAAAGTGTGACTATTTGTAAGTATAGTATTTGAAAAAGTACTACAATATTTATTTAATCTAAATGCTTTAAAGTGTTCATTATATTTTATATTAAAATTTCGGCTAGTTTTTCCCAAATACACACTATTACAATCAGAACATATAAGTTTATAAATACCAGATTTGTTAAATTTTTCTGTTTTATTTTTTCTATTGTATAATATATTACCTAATTTATTTTTACTTCTAAATCCTATTTCGTAATTATTTTTTCTAAATATATTTGCAATTCTTTCTGAAATTTCTCCAAAATAAGTTAAAGTTAAATATTTTTTATGTTGTTTTCTTTAACTTTTGGATAAATTTAAAAAAATGCTTTTTTCTGAATTCTTTATTAATTATTTTTTTAATTGTGTGATAAGGAAAACCATTTTTTGCAGCAATATTTCTTATTAAATTTAATTCATGATTGAATGATTGTTTTGATAGTGGAATTTTGAAAGCTCTATTGATTATAGAATAATATGTTGATAATTTTTGACAAAGGCGGTGAAATGAATCAAACGGGATAGTATTTTTGTTACTGGTAGGTTTTCTATAAATCTCAAATTATATCTGATTGTTTGTGTGTATAATAGTTAAATTTAAGAAGTTGATCTTTTTATTTAACTCAATTTCTAAAGTAAATTTTATGTGTTGGTTTAAAGAATTGATATATTTTAAAAATGAATTTAAGTTTTTATCAGATCCGTTAAAGCATGCAATAATAACATCAACATATCTATACCAAAATTTAATATGTTTTTTTGTAAGTGGATTTTTAAAAATTGTTTCTTCTAATGTATTCAGTGTAGTGATGGACTTAAAAGAGATCCCATTGCCAATCCTTATTCTGCTTATAATAAATGTTATTGAATTGAAAATAATTTTAATCGATACATAATTTGAAAGAAGAAAGTAATACTTCTTTAATAATTGGATTAATATTATTTTTATCTAAAATATTTTTAACACATTCACTTGAAGGAATACTAAGAAACATATTCGTTACATCAAAAGAAACTACTTTTGAATTTAAAGGTGTTTTATAATCTTTTAATTTATTTGTTAAATCTATATTATTTTTAATACTATATTTTGATTTATAATTTGTTATGTTTCTAAAATATTTACTAGTATAGATAGCTAAGTTTCTGCAAGGTGAATTTATAAACGAAACAACAGGTCTGATTGGTAGGTTTGTTTTGTGAGTTTTAATTAAACCGTAAAGTTTTGGAGCAATAGGATTTTTTGTTATTATATTAAATTTATCATTTTTATTAAAAATTGAATTTTTTGATGGAAATTGTTTAATTTCTCCTTGATATTTAATTGCTGGATCTTTTTTTAAATTAATTATACTTCCTTGATGAATGAAATTATTCACTTTTTGAATATATAATTTTTTTGTTAATATCACAGTTGTGTTAGATTTGTCAGCTTTTGTAAAACCTAATGAATTTTCAGCTGATTTCTGTTTAAAATTAGAAGAGAAACTAAATGATTTTATGATTTGATATTTTTCATAATTGCATTCTTTTTTCATATTTTATAAATTTAGATTACATTCTGCAACGATAATTTTTAAATCATTATTGTTTTTAAAATCAAAACAGTAATTTGGATGTAGTTATAAAATTTTTAATTCATCATTGGAGAAAGTTATGTTAGATAAATTAATTACATCAGATGTTGAATTGTCTCTAACGTTATTTGAATTTAATCTGTTATCTTTTTGATTTTGTTCCAATCTATCTAGTTTATTTCTTTGAATTAAATATTTTTCATGAATAAAATAAAGATAAACTTCATACCTTACATCACTATCAAAGTTGTAAAAATCTTTTGGAGACATTTTGTAAGTAATTTCCGAATGAACTAAATAAATGTAGTGCTCTATTATATTTCTCACTCTATATTGTTCGTTCCTTTATTCCTTTATTCGAATTAATTCTGCTGTTTTAATTGAAATTTTGGCGGATTTTGAATGTGAATTTGATTTGATTTTTACGTATTTTGGTACCACTTTCCTTATGTAAATATCCATAGAAATTTTAATAAAACAAATTTAAAATTCTCTTGAAAATGGGCTAAATAACCCGAAACTAGTCGAGAATTTAAAGTTATTCAATCTAATCTGTGTTTTATTAGTTGATTTTTAATAATTTATTCATAATAATTTCATACAGCATAAACTTCTGATCGCAGAAGAGTTAAGGAATACGTACTACTGATTTTAATATTTAAAATCGTTAACTAGACTACTAGCAACAATCTAGTACTAAAAACCTATACACAAATACTGAAAAACACCTTTATTTTGCATTTAGAAAAGTTCGTCTCTTTATAAGAAATTCATGGCTAGAAGTTATATTTATTTAAATAAAATATATACTATTTTATTATTTTAAGTCATAATTTATTTATTTATTTAACGGAATATACTACTTTTACAAATATAAGACATACATGTAAAATGCAATAAAATTATATGTATTACTAATTAATTTTAAATACAACAGTAATCACTTTGAACGCAAATATAATTAATTAGATAAATTAGCAACAATTCGGTACTAAAACCTAAATATTGAAAAAAATACCTCCGCTTTAAACTTATGAAAGTTCGTCTCTTTACTCGAAATAACTGCATGGAAATTAGAAATTTTTCAAAAAAGTTGATATTTAGACTATTGGTAACAATACAGTACTAAAAATAAGTACCTGAATAATAACAAAGACCTTCGTTTTGCGCTTGAAAAAGTTAGTCTTTTTATATGAAATATATGGATAAATGGTTTTAATATTTAAACATTGGTAGTTCATATTGTATGAAATAAATATGAATAAAATATTAAAAAATCAACAAATAAAGCACAGATTAGATTGAATAACTTTAAATTTTCGACTAGTTTCCTTAGAAATATAAATAAAACAAATTTTTAATTCTCTTAAAAATGGACTAATAACCCGAAACTAGTCGAGAATTTAAAGTTATTCAATCTAATCTGTGTTTTATTGGTTGATTTTTAATATTTTATTCATATTTATTTCATATATGGATAAAAGTAATGTTTTTGTTAAGAACATTTAGCAATTGAATTCTTCTGATTTGGTATTTTAAATTGACAACTAGATTATTAACAATTATTCAGTACTAAAAAAACAAGTAAATAAATATTGAAAAACACCTTCGTTTTGGATGTAAAATAGCTCGTCCCTTTATACGAAATCCGTGGATTAAAGTTATATATTTTTTTAAGAAATGTTACACAATATGTAGCCCAGGCTAGACAAACCTTTATTCAATGTGTATACTCAATGTTTGTAAAAATATAAGGCTGCTGCGTTTTTAGGAAATTAATGTCGCCATATAAATAAAAAAATCAATCATTCTGTAAAAATACAACACAAATTTTCAATTATAACTCGTCTTATTAATCTCCTTACAAATATAATTGTCTAAATAAAGATATTTATATATAAAAACTTCAATTATCATACTGTGAAACCATAAAGAAAACGAACAAGTAATAAAATCCCTTTTTGTTTGTCGTAATCCGAACGGATCCGTTCCGTTTCTAGAGAAAACCCCGCGTTGGGTAAATTAAGAAGCGTGACTCTCTCGGGCCGTTCGAATTCAGGTAAAGCCAAGTCCGTTCTTCTTGAGGTGACCTTTGCGAATGGAGAAGAAAGAAATTAAGTCGCTGGATTATAATGGGGGTAATTAAACTTGCAAATTAATGTAATGAGCATTACGTCTGGACCTTCGTGTTGCTCCCATAAAAGTGATTTGTTTCCATTGTGGTCGGTCGGACGTGTACGCATATCAACGTGAATTATTAGCATCGTTTATGTTTATCGTTTAAGGAGGAGATTTGAAATAAGTCGTTTTTGTAATTATCGGAAGGATTTATTTATGTTGTAGGTAATTTAAACACATTTAGAGAGAGTTCTCAATTATTGACTAGATAAAAAAAGTGTACTTTGTTAGCTATTGATAATCGACAAATAGTGCTCGAAATGTATATATTTATTTATTTAATTACAGACACAGAATGAGTGGAAATATTCCTATCAAGTAAGTATAAATATTACAATATATATATATATATATAAAATAATAATAATCATATTTATTTTCCTTCCAGTACATACATTTCACATTTATATAATAAGTAACAATAATTATTTAGTTCTCTGTGCAGAAAAGGGAAACAAGACACGAGTTCAAGTAGATGTCGAAACATCCCCTGTTCTTCCACACAAAAAGATAAGTAATTAAGTGAAATATATGAACAATACATATAATTTCTTCAAAAACGAGCTAACAAACACATATATATATAGCGTACAAATAAACAAGTGAAAAAAGGAATACAAAGTGTTTTATTTTCAATTGTTCGAATATCTTCACGTAACTCACAACAACACTTCGACATTGACTAGAGGTTTTTTTTTCTGTTTTGATTGTACATATTAGGAACATTATCGATTAAAGTTATTTTTTCTAGGTAAACATCAGTTCACCTGTTTTGATCGCTCATATAAAGAACAATATTGACTAGAGTTTTATTTTCTGGATGAACAGCTAGTTCAACTGTCTCGATTGTTCATATTAGGAACAAACATCAGAATTAAATTAGCTAGTGAATCGTTCAAGTTATTCAAACGCTTGATGAATGAATTTTATAAAGATTGTTGTATTAATAATATTATTTTTTTCTGTTATACGAAGTATTGATTAAAGTAATAAATGGAAGAAACCTTTTAAAAATAATTTCCATTATGTTTTTCGAACAATCTTTCGATGTATCTTTCGAGTGATGTTATTTCCTTGAATAATCGATGGTTGAGGGTTTTTCATTGTGAAACTCTAAACTGAAAGAATTTAGACAGTTCGGATAACACAGATATTGCAAATATCACTTAAATCGCCTGATTTGTTTATTGGATCTATTTGTAAATAAAACAACGGCTTTCTTAAGTTTCACAAAAATGTCAGTGATTAATGATCTACCTAATGATGCCATTGTGTTGGAGAAACAATTGTATACAATAAATATTTTTGTGAATCTAAAAAAAAAACGTTGTTCCACTTAAAAATGCGTAGTGTACAGTAATAAGAACTAGCCAGATGTGAGGTTAGTGATAGACGGGAAGATTTGTCTCCCTTCTTCACAAATCTGTATAGAATTTATCGCGAGATAAGTTGAGTTACGGGGAGGAGTGAATGAACAGCAAAAGCTAGTGGAACGATCGTCACAGGACAAAGTAATAAATAAATTAAATAAAAATAATTTTAAATCAAAACGGTTTTGATTTAAATTGAATTAATTTGTTAAATAAAACACTTTTTCACTTTGTTTGTATAACTTGTTATTTTATACAAACAAAGTAAAGAAGTGTTTTATTTAATAAACTCAAAATGTATAACCAAGTGAAAGCCTTAAAAATCAACAAATAAATTAATTTGGTTGAATTTAATTTAAATTGATTTAGTTTAATTTGATTCAATATAATTGATTTAATTTTGCTGATTGTATTTGAATTAATTTAATTGATTTATTTTAACATCTTTAAATTATGTAAGGCATACTGACGAGAGATAGATCCCGAAACACGGGTCTGCAGATGGCGTTATATTAAATAAAAGGAACGTTACCCTTTTGTTGTTTTTACATTAAATTTTTCTCGGATCAAAAATTTGTTACATTATGCAACATTTTATTGATATGCAACAGCAGGTGTACATTAAGTAATTCAATGTCCGGCGTGGGTATTTGCCCGGGAAGTGGTTGTTTTAATATGCATTTGTTTAACGTACTTACGCAACGTAAGTCATGAGTCACAGAGTAAAATGTGAAAATAATTTATTAATTATATTCAAATCATTTTTATTTAATATAAAAAGAATTTTATTTAATTATTTTCAAATTCTTTTTATTTATTTATTTTTTAAATAACTGTGACCAAGTGAATAAATTCTTTTTCTATTAAAGTAATAAATAATGAGGCTAGAGTACTGAGGGATTTAATAATGGAGAATAGATGGAATGGACTCAACGGAAGCACGGAAGGAAATAAAACATATGTAGGTAAACAAGGATCGTCGGACTACCCCTGTCTTTACCTCCTTTATAGTAATAAAGGGGGTAAAGAGACCAGAAGTTTAGAAGAATGGAGGTAAGGAGGTGTTGTGGTCTGATCATTTCCCAGTAATGGCGGAGATTGGGATGGATAGAAAAGATGAAAAGAAACAAGGACAGTGGGGCTATAGGTTAGCGGACGGGACAACGGAAATTAAAAAATGAGCCAACGCATGAAAAATATGAACTGGAATAATATGAGATCTATGGAAGAGGTCATGACCCGATGTGGAAACAGGGTGAAAAGAAGTTGATTTAACGAGGATTGTCGTAATGCGAAGAGGAAAGTGAGAAAAGCGGCGAGAGAGTGGAAGTTAGGTAGGTTACAAGAGATGAATATAACCGATACTAGAGCTAGTTACAACAAGCCGTGCAAAAAGAAAAAGAAAATAGAGGCAACAGAACGAGTATGCGAGGAAATGAGGATGTGTACTAATGAAAAGGAAATATGGTCAATTCTAAAGAAAGACGAGATGAGAGACCAGACAGGAGTCTGAGACTTGGTTTTATTGCTTTAAGTCGTTAATTAAATTATTAACAACTAACTACCTAAATTGTGACAAGAACCTTCGTTTTCGACTTAAAAAGTAAGATACCAACTTTTCTATGAAATACATGAAGGGAAGTTACATTTTTTTAAGACAATGTTACAAAATAGTTACCACTAATTTTGTTATTTAATAATAATAATGACATTTGAAGAATAGGCTCAAAAGTGTAGAGGAATGGGAGGAGAAACATCTGGGATCGGTGAAAGAGAAATTATGGAAGAGGTTAGAGTTCACAGAGGAGGAAATTGATAAGGCATTTGACGAAGCGAAGGAAGGGAAGGCGGCATATTCCGATGGATTAAAAGCAGAACTGTGGAAGCAAATTGGGAAAGAAGATAGGGACAGATTTCCGATTGCATGCCGAGTGGGAATGATCGTTACATTATACAAATGAAGGAGATAAAACAGATATTGAGAACAATAGAGAGCACAAGTTATAAGATGCCATGTCGGTTGTAAAGAATAGGATGGAGAAGGAGTTTGAAGAGAGAGATTTTTTAGAAAACCCATTTTGGATCAATGCCTTTTTAACATTGGTTATTTCTTTATTTAAGTGGTGTTGGTCGGACAATGTACGTGCTCTTTTTAAAAGGGTTTTGGCTACTGACGCAATTTGAGCTGGATGGTGATGTGACATCGCATTTAAGTATCTGTTTGTGTGTGTGGGTTTTCGGTATACGGTGTAATTTAGTTGTCCATTAGGATTTCGGATAATTAGAGTGTCCAGAAACGGTAAACGATTATTTTCTTCAACTTCCATTGTAAACTGAATTTTGTTGTGAATATTATTTAAATGAGATAAAAAATGGTTGAGATTTATGATACCATGTTGCCAAATTACGAACGTGTCATCCACGTATCGTAGCCAAAGTTTAGGTTTGAGGAATTTAAATTGTTTCGAAATCTACCATGAACAAATTTGCAACTATTGGCGAAAGAGGGGATCCCATTGGTGCACCTTCCAACTGTTTAAATTTTTGTCCTTTGTATGTGAAAAACGTATTTTTGAGGCAGTGTTGAGCTAAATCTAAAATTTCAGTTGGCTGATTGTACTTGTTTTTTATTATTGTTAAGGTCTCGTCGATTGGAATTTGGGTGAAGAGAGATTTAACATCGAAACTTACTAATATGTCATTTCTATCCAAAGTTAGATCTTTAATTTTATTTATAAAATCTGTGGAGTTGATAATGTATGAGTCAGCGTCTTCCGTTAGTGGTTGCCATTTTTTAGCTATGTAAGCTGCTAATTTCACTGTCGGGGAACCAATTCCTGAGACAATTGGTCGTAAAGGAACACCTTCCTTGTGTATTTTTGGTACGCCATAAATTTTGGGGCAAATAGAAGATTTTTCTCTGGGAATTAGTTTCAACGCTGTATTTTTATCAATTTTGAAGTTTTTTTATTTTTGATTTGGTTGTTTTATCCAAGTATGTGATTGGATCGGTTTCTATTTTTTTTGTATGTTGAGTTCTCTAATAGGGAACACATTTTATTGTCATACTCCTCGGTTTGCATAACGACCGTGGAATTGCCTTTGTCTGCAGGAAGAATTATAATTGATGTATCTTCTTTTAGTGATTTAAGTGCTGATATTTCTTTTTTTGTTAGGTTACTTGGTGGTGGTTTAGCTTTTTTTTAAATAGTCGCTACTTCTTGGCGAATGTTCTCAGCAGTAGCGTTGTCTAGTTCTTTTATGCCGGATTCAATATTACAGATAATGTCCTCATTTGGAATGAATTTAGGTGTTACTGCAAAGTTAAAACCTTTAGAAAGAACTTGGGTTTCAATTTCGTTTAGTATTTTGTTTGAAAGATTATATACAGTTTTTGTTTGACATTCAGGAGGTTTTTCTTTATTGTGCGATTGAAGTTTATCAAATTTTAGTTTTTGACTTTTTGATTTTAATTCTTTGCTGGTTTCTGCTCTAAACGCCGCCAATGTATCAATTATATTCCAAATAGGTGCTTGAATTAAATTGCTGAGATGAATGTGTAGGTTATATAGTGTTGTACCTACTTGGTTAATTTCTGCTCGTTTTCGTTGTATTGATTCTCTCAGGAGGCATTTACTTGTTCTGAATAAAATTCGTTTTGTTTTGTCGTTGTCTGTGTGGTATTTGAGTTTGACGAAATTGGGCGTTACTTTCTGGTCTCGGCATCTTGATAAGAATGTTAAATCGAACAGAAGCTTCGAATGTTTAGTGCGTAGTTTTTCAAATTTACGTGTGGCATGCAGAATATTCTCCCCGTAGAGGTTTATTATGTTGTAACGTAGATTTTCGCGGGCGTAACATGTTTTCTAAAAAAAACCATAAATAAACTAAACAGGGACAGAAATCCAGAAGCAAGAAGAGAAAATCCTTGTTGCAATGTTATCCTCCCTTACATAAAAGGAACAACAGATAAAATCGGAAGAGTCCTCTCAAAACACAACATTAGAACTTGTTTCGATACTTATAAAAAAAAATTCAACACCTGGTTCGAACTCCAAAAGAAATTATACCACTTGAGGCTCAAGGAGTTTATGAAATCCCATGCGGTACATGTGAAAAAAGCTATATAGGACAAACAAACCGAAAAATCAGCACCCGTCGAGACGAACACATTCTGGCAATTAGAAAATCCGATCCACAATCATCTTTATTTCAACATGTCAAAATTTCAAATCATACAATTAATTTCGAAAAAACCAAGGTTTTAAAAAAGACTGATTTCTTCCATACAAGGATAATTAGAGAAGCAATTGAAATTGAAAAGAGGCCAAATAGTTTAAACAAAAGGGATGATGCCAAAAGACTACCACCAATTTGGAAAACATGTTTAAATTACAGTCAAAATTCACTATCTTCACAAAATCAAGAAATTCAGAACCAGTTCCCTTCAGATAATAATGTCGAAATTGAAACAGAGCGCACGAATACGTCTTCAAGATCAGAAAATAGAAGAATCACCAAAAGCTAAACAAGAAACACGAATATCTAGTTGCAATGCGTAAAAATCTAACAAGTGGTTGCTAGAGCAATATAATCAAATAGTTTACTCCTGACGAAGATGACTGCGACGTCATCGAAACGTCGATCAGAAAATTCAATGGATCAGTTCCAAGAAAATACGCGGGATCAAACCCGAATAAATGCGCCAAATCTCATAGGTATATGGATAAAAGATGGTTATATGTGAATGTGAGAAAGATGAAATGAATAAGGGAAAGAAAGAAAGAGTGAGTGAATTAAGAAGAGGTGATAGAGATAGTGAAAGTGCTTAAATACTTGGGCTTCCTGTTTAAGCGCACTAGAGGATATGGCGAGCATGTCAAATACATGCAAGGTAAGGCATCAGGAATTATGGTGCAGAAATGAGGCAGGTGGGTTAAGGAAAACTTCCCGATGGCTTGCAAACTTTGGGATGCTTGTTTCAAGCCCATGCTATTTTACGGTGTAGAAACGTAGCGACTGAAAGATATGATTTGTGTGAGAGATAACAATGGAGATTCCTGAAGTAAATAATGAGGTTGGACCCTAAATGAGTGGTTGGAGAGGGGAGTGAACGTGTCTGCATGGATAAGAGAAAAGTGGAAAGAGGTAGAAGAGCATGAAATGAAAATATATATAAGGAAGAGTGGGTATAATTCAATGTATGAAAGGTGGCAAGTGTATGGGATTATATCGGTGGGAAAAACGTAACCTTGGCAAGAGCTAGATGTCCATCCGGGGTAAGAGGATGGAAAGTATGGATGGGGGAAGGGTATGGTAGATATGTGTTTTGTGAGGGTAGCAAGGATACGTGAGGACATTTGCGTGAGTATGTAAAGAATGATATAAAGCACAGCTGTACTGATGAGGTATCAAATCTCGAAACACGTGTCTGCAGATAACCTTATATTGCGTAACTTTTATATTATTTTTTTGTTTTTTTGCATTAAGGGTGCGGTTTAGTAAAAAGGGATGGCAGTATAATTATTGGTGGTTACTAATTCGACATACATTGTTGTTATGATCAATGGACAATATTGTATTGTACATTAAAGTAATCTTAAGGCATGCAGGATTTTCACCTTATTGATTAAAATGCATTGTTATAATTAGATTTTATAGAAAACAATTATGAAAGAAATAATGAAAATCTGTCTGTTTTGTGTCAATTTTTAATGTATAGTTTTAGCAACAAAAAAATACTTAATGACAATTTTAATGATTTCACTAAATTCTTCGTTAAAATAGCTACCTATTAATTTTATTATATTTTGCATTTTTTTTATTCTAACAGGAACTAATGAATTTGGGTGATATGTAATAATTGACTGTTTTTTTAATCAGGCCGATATTTTTCTACCTAAAATGCAAGTACATATTCCCGTTACTAATTTTTAAGCTCGACACTTTTTTATGAATGATTGTTTCACTTTAGTGAATAGCTATCTCTATCTACTAAACCGCAACCTTAAATATTTGAGATTAAAAAATTGTTGCATTATAGAATATGTTATTGTTATGCAAAAGCAAAGTCATTTTAGACATTTCTTAAAGTACTTATGTAACATTAGCCATAATTTCACAGTAGCAAAAGAGAAAATAATTTATTAATTAATTATTTTCAAATTCTTTTTATTTAATTTATTTAAATAGTTGTAATCAAGTAAATAAATCCATTTTTCAATTATTTTTATGTAAAGAATGGTTGTGGGCAAAAAGAGAGTTGATGAATGGATATGAGATCTCCATCATCTCATATCCATTCATCAACTCTCTGTTTGCCCACAACCATTCTTTACATAATAATAATTGAAAAATGGATTGCGTAAAAATACTGAAGAGACTGGAACAGAGGGAGAAAAGGGAAGAATTAGGTTAAGTGGGAATAGGAATCAAATTTAAGTTTATGCCAATAAAGGTTTTTTTTATTTTATTTAAAAATAATTCATTTCGATGATTTTTATAATCGA
The DNA here is from genome assembly GCA_963082785.1 of Philonthus spinipes. NCBI lineage: Eukaryota > Metazoa > Arthropoda > Insecta > Coleoptera > Staphylinidae > Philonthus > Philonthus spinipes. Next base: position 13,380,623 of record OY720311.1, read on the forward strand.
ATTCTTAAACATTTAGCGCATCGCCAAATTATATATAAATAAAATTATGAACTTCTGCTGTAAACTTAAATAAAAACAGCGGATTATCCTTAATAAGTTTCTTTCAATCTCTGTTTTACATTTTGAACACAATGTTGCAATGAAACCCAACAACAATGGGGCGTTATTCGTAAACCACACAAGGATTCTCACATTGTCCTCTCGCGGAAATAATGAATGAACCCATTGTGGCCGGCGGAAATAATTTTTATTGCTAAAATCCGTGATATCCTCACATTAACAACAACAAACAAAAAAAAAAAAACGTAAATTCTTATGGATTTAAATAATATGCTCTATTTTTGTTAACGCGAAATTTACTTCGAATTGTAATCTAAAAATTTATCAAATAGGATGAACGTGATTTTTCATATTTTAAGTTATTTTCGAAACGACCGAAAGGGCAATAAACCATTATTTAAAATTGTCTACATTTCTATTCAGTTTGTCAAGATCGTGCCGAATTGACGGCAATAAGGGATAATCCATGAGCGAGAGATTAAGTCGTAAACGACCGTTTTCCAACCCAACCACCAAATGTCAAAATTCCCAGAATCCCCATCCAGTTATATTTTATCCTTCTTCTCTTTCTATAAAATTCTCTATTTATTCTTGTCTTTAAATATCCATTTTTAAAAGTAAATTGTAAAACCTTCTGCGAGAGAGAGTGTTGTCTCAACCTTCGTGAACATAACATCGTGCTCTTCGGTCGCTTCTGCTTTTACTTTATCGATTATTTTCTAAGTTCTAAATCTTGTTACATTTTCTTGTTATCTTAATTTTAGTCAGTAGTTGGAATAAAGATTATTTAATTCAACTTACTGGTATTTGTAATTTTAAAACCAAACCGCGATCCCGTGTAATTTACAAATTTGTTTCACATCGTATACGAAAGCTCTCAAATATAAAAGTATTGTTTTTGTTTGTTTGTTTTTGCAGTCCTTATTAGTATCCGCTTTGCCTTCTACAGTCTCATCTCATTCAAGAATTAATCATCTATTTACGGCTGATGTTTCACGAAACTTTAGATCGCATTCTTGAATAGCCCGCCGCAAATCGTCATGGGAAACTACAATGGCAGGAAATGTAACACGGAATTCTTGAATACACGGTTGAGGGAATACGCCAATTTTTGATTTTCTCTCTTTGTCCCATTTCGGAAGTAACTTTCGACAAGGAAAACTTTATGTTTGATGGTAATCATTTCTACAGATTTCATAAATAATGGCACATGTGACGTTTTATTTGTTTTTATTCACTGGTGCCAACAAAATGTGAAAGGAAGAAAAAAATCAAAGCACTCGAAAGAAGAAAAGTTCTCGTCGAGGTTTTTGCGTTTTCTGCTTACATAAAAATGTGAACTCGACCCGACTGAGTGAATGAAAACTATACTGACTAGGGGGGGGTGTACGAGTTCCAGTGCAATAGTGCGGAGTCATGTGATGGTTTTTTAAATTGTTGGAAAATGTATTAGATCTATTAACTTATTAATCAGTATTATGAATTATTGTCCACTTTTGTACATAATTTGCTCGTATTTTCTATAATCGTAGACGTAGACAGGTTCTGTTTTGACAGTGTGCTGCCCATTAATATTTCACTCATTTTACTCAGGAAATTAGAAATGGTGTTGAATTTCTTCTGGACAAGTAAAATACTTGCAACATATCACGTTTTTTTTTTCTGAATAACCGAAAGACATTCTTATTAATAAGTGAATATTAAAATTAAATTTTTACAAACGATGTCACTATTCCTTCGGTATAGCGATAAATAAGTAGTTCTTTTGTAGCGTAAAAGAGATCAAAACAAATAATGATTTATAAAAGAAAATATATGTTATGTTCTATCATTGTAATCAGAAAAAATTGATGATTTGAATCTGATATAAAATCAATATGGCGTCCATAAGAAATAAGAAAGTTGATGATGGTCCAGATGAACCGAAACACGCTATTAATAAAATGAGTACGCCATCGATTAGATTATAAAAAAGTGCTATAAGAATGTCTTCACTGCATTAAAATATTGCTTCAAATAACAAGGATATAAATAAAAAAAGAAAATCGATTTTTTCGGGTTTTTTTTGACATTTCTCGAAAACAAAAAAAAAACTTAGCCCAGTTTTCTCAACGGGATATCAATCAGCATGAAATTCTGCAAAAGTGCCGAATTTAAACCTATCCTCTATCTCTTATAATAAGCGAGATCTCCATGGTGAGACTCGAATTTGAAACACCCTGTATATTATAGTGAATAATTTTATTAAAGTAAAGATGTATTATTATTATTATAATTATTATCAGATTTGAATAATTCTTGATTTAATTTTGAATGAAATACGGGTGAAGAAAGCAACGCAGATACTAATAAGGATGGATTCTTGATTCAATTAAAGCGAACGCTTCGGTTCTGCGTAGAGGAAATTATCAGTTGATTAGCTCGGCTCAATTAGGTATAGTGTGGGGATGGAGTCCAATCAATTTCAATCAATCATGCTTGTTTTATTTACTCAACAGCCGGCTTCTTGTTTGTGTGTTCGGCGCCGTAACCCACTTTTTGCGCCGCGTAAATTTAGAATATACCGCAACGCGAACTCTGTTATGTAAACAGACTGTACGAAAATATACGGAAAATTTAAATAAAGGAGATGAAACGTTGTCAATGTTGTTAGAAAATTGTCTGTATTAAGGCGTTATTCAGGCTAAGTCTTGCTTAAGATTGGGAGAGGGTGGCTTTAGTACACAAGGGTGCTGAATTTTATACCAGCATTGCATAGAATTTTCACTTTGTGAAATTGTAGTTAAAGTTGAGATTTCGGTGACGCGCAGGTTAAGCATCGGGCTAGTAAGTCTCTGGTTCGATTCTAGGATTGGGCTGGTCGTTATATGAATGGTGTGATTGTCCACCAAATTTAAAATTACAAATAAAATAAAGGTTATATGGCTAAATCGATACACATGTGTGAGTGGTGAAAAAAAAGTTGAGTTTTTTTTTTCAAAATTGCAGTGTTGAAACGACTACATTTTTATTAGTTGAACGCGAGGTGGTTTTCTTATTTTAATATTTTTTTGTGTTAGTTAAGCGTTTAGTTGTGATGGATATCCCGGTGCAGGAAAGTGCCGAATTAAACAATAATAAAAAAATATCACGTTCCTACAAAATCAAGTTAGATCACTCTCAAGACGAGACTTTGCAATTTTCATTCGAAACAGTGAAAAATTTATTCTATCCACACCTAAACAGTTTTGGAGTTTTGTCAAAACGTTGAAAAATAATTCTGCTGCACCGAAAATAATGAACTTTGAAGGTCAAATTTTAACAAAAGGACAAGACATCGTCAATTCGTTTGCTACGCACTTGTCCAAGTCTTTTGTGAATAATTCTCAACCTAACACTAACAATATACTTACTGAATCTTTACACAACTATTCTCTAAATATTCAAAAGTTTGAGCAACACACCATTGAAAAGGCGTTTTGTATGCTAGGTAATAAATTAAACTCGGGTTCAGATGGCTTGCCAGCTCTCGTATTGAAAGACTGTCGACTTATATTGTCTTCGCCGCTAACACACATCTTCAATTTGTGCTTAAAATATAACTACTTCCCAACTATATGTTGTGTATTTAATATAATAAGGGATTCTTTACCTTTAACGCCTGAAGACCCTTATCATCCAGCTCTCTCCATTTCATTGGGAATCACTGGCGGTAGTACTCAATATAATCTATTCCCGTCAAATAATAACCTGAGATATGATTTCAGAAGAGCCAATTATCTACAATTATATGAAGACTTATATTCTGCCGATTGGACTTTTTTGGAATCGTATTCTAATGTGGATGACGCATGAGATTCTTTTTATGATAAGTTATACAGTTTATTTAATAAGTCAGTTCCTCTTATTAAACAATTAAATAATAATCGTTATCCACCATGGTTTAATTATAAAATAAAACGTTATATTAAATTAAAAATACACTATCATAAAAAGTGGAAATCATCTGGTTCCACTTTTTTTACAATGAATTTAAAAGATTGCGGCTACTACTTAAAAATCAAATATCAGAGTCATATAATATTTACATTAATACACTAGAGACTGAGCTTAAAACGAATCCAAAAGATATTTGGAAATTTATTAATCATAAAAAGAGAACAACGCGAATTCCGACGCGATGGTAACGAAGTCACCTATGACAAACCACAAGATATTGTGAATGTCTTTGCAAATCATTTCGCAAGTGTATTTTCTACAGAAGAGGCTGAACGAGTTGATGTGTATTCTTACTGCGAAACCTTACTAAGTCCAAATATAAAGGATGAAGATATAATCCAAAGTATAAATCACACCAAAATGTCTCATACTAGCGGCGATGACCTAATACCAATCTTTATCATAAAAGATTGTAAATTTGTGTTTGCATATCCCTTGCATATACTGTATAACCTTGCATTGCATAGCAAGACATTCCCGCAAGTATGGAAAAAGGCTGTAATTATACCAGTATTCAAACGTGGTCATATTACTAGCGCTGCAAATTACAGACCTGTTTCCATTCTTTCCAATTTTTCAAAAATCTTTGAGCAAATAATCTATAAAATAATATATACACACTGTAAACCCTATATTTCTGATAACCAACATGGTTTCATGTCTGGGCGCTCAATAGTAACTAATTTAGCCGTTATAACGCAATACATTAGTGAAGCAATTGATATTCGTAAGCAAGTAGATGTTATTTATACCGACTTCAGTCACGCATTCGATTTAATCAATCACAATTTACTATTAAATAAATTGGATTCTTTTGGACTTAGTAATAACTTACTCAGTTTCATGTCATCATATCTTAATGCACGCACAAGTTATGTTTACTACAACGGGTTTAAGTCAAATATTTTTTATTCGCCATCAGGGGTTCCGCAAGGTTCAAACCTCGGACCCTTATTGTTTAACATTTACATTAATGACCCTATTATGTCGCTTTCTTGTCCTGTTCTGGCATATGCGAATGATTTGAAGATCTATAGCGCTATTAATGATTTCAATGACTGTATGCTGCTTCAAACCAACCTGTATAATATAAGTGAATGGTGTTTAAAAAATAAGTTATCGTTAAATATCAATAAATGCGTATATCTATCGTATAATAGAATCAAAAACCCCATTATTTTTAATTATCACATTAACGACAATAACTTGACGCGTGTATATGTCTACAAAGACTTAGGAATAATATTCGACAATCAGTTATCATTTGTTGAACACTTTAATACCATTACTAAAGCCGCTTTTAATATGTTAGGATTTTTGATTAGAACATCAAAATTTTTTAATGATTCTGATCTGCTTAAGATATTATATTTTGCCTTAGTCAGGAGTCGACTAGAATATGGTTCATTAATTTTCTATCCCTACTATGCTAATCACATATTATTATTAGAAAAAGTACAAAGGAAGTTTGTAAAGTTTTTAGAGTTTAAATCAACTGATACGTATCCAAACCGCTCTGTGGATAATACTTTTCTGTTGGCAAAATATAATATGTTATCATTAGTTGAAAGACGCCGAAATGCAAGTTGTAATTTTATTATAAAGGTTGTCAACAATATTATTGATTGTCCGCAATTACTTTGCATGGTAAAATTTAATATTCCGCGTATTGCATCGCGGCAAGAAATTACATTTCATTTACCTAATGCAAGAACAAATGCAATGCGTAAAGCACCCATCTATCATATGAGTGTTAATGCGAACAAAAAAGTTGCCGACATTTTTAAGTAATGTTGTATTTTATTTAGTTGTAATATGTTAATAACTATGTACAAATATAATTTAAGTTATGATGTTATCCTGTATTGGATCTTTCCGTTTGGATAATAAAGAATATTATTATTATTATTATTATATGGAAAAAAACCGATCCATAAATCTGGCGACCGAAACTCAATTGGCAACTATCGGCCCATCGCCATTATCTCCAACCTGTCAAAATGCTCCGAATTTGCTATAAACGACCATTTAACTAGCTTCATCAATCTGCATTTAGCTGACAATCAACATGGATTTACGCTCACAAATCTGACATCTTTTACACACAGTATATCCACTTGTCTTGATCGTCAAATGCTGGTTGATGTTATATATACAGATTTCTCTAAAGCTTTTGATAGGTTGAATCACAGTATATTAATTTCTAAGATTTCTAATTTTGGGTCCTCCGGATCTTTATGTAATCTAATAAGAAGTTATTTGACTGAGAGGGAGTTATATGTTGAATTCAGTGGATTTAAATCAAACGTCTTCTGCGCAACCTCAGGGGTCCCTCAGGGATCTGTTATAGGTCCCTGTCTTTTTAATATATTCATAAATGATGTTACTCAGATCACTCAAACAAGCTGTTTATTATTTGCAGATGACTTAAAAATTATCCATCCTATACAAATTATTGCATGTTTCTGCAAAATAATCTTAAAAGTTTATATTCTTGGTGTTCTACAAACCGTTTAGAGCTCAATATAAATAAATGCAAAATTATGTCATTTTCAAGAAAAAAATCTCTTATTTCATACGATTACGTCATAAACAGTGTTATTCTGGCAAGAGTTAGTCAATTTAAAGATCTGTGAATACTATTTGATAGCGCTTTAACATTTAAACCGCATATTGATAGTTTGGTTGCTTCAGCTAACCGCAGCTTAGGGTTTATCTTTCGAAATACAAAGCTCTTTACGTGTTCAAACGCCATTCTTTCGTTGTATTATGATTATGTTCGGTCTCGTCTTGAATATTGCTGTTGTTTTTGGCATCCTACTTACTGTTCCTACTCTAATCAAATTGAAGGCATTCAAAAAAAGTTTATTAAATACGTATATTTTGAGGAGACAGGTACCTACTCTGATAACTCTGTAACTTATGCTCAACTACTTGATTCGGCCTTCCGACGATGTTCCAACGATTGTAATTGGAACATCGTCGGAAGGCTCACATAATTACATTTTTATTCAAAATCTTAAACAATATGGCGGATTGCAGTGAAATTCTAACCTTAATAAAATTCCAAGTTCCACATTCAACTAGACAAACACGTTTTTTTTTCACTTAAGTATCCCCAATACAAACGTTTCGTTAAAATCGCCAATTTTCACCATGTGTAATTTGCTTAACAATTTATTAACGGTTGACTCTATGTTTGATATTTTTAATATAATTACCCCAAGAAAGTGCCATCATTACATTCTGCAACTACTGCACGACTCCTAGCATGTTAATAATAATGTTTTTATTATATTTGTTTACTATAATATATTTATATCTATGTTAATCTTAAGTTTTTGTAATTTATGTACAATCAATAAACGTGTATGATGATTGTATTAAATAAATAAATAGATATGGAGTTATTTGAAAAAAAAGTTGACTATCGCTACTTTAACAGTTGTCATCGTATTGTTAATTTGGTGATACCATTAATTAGAGAATTTTCTGCCGTTTACAGATAATATATGGTCTATTATAGTTTACTATCAAAATAAAATAGTTAGAAGGCCACCCCCTTCTAACTATTTTTTATTTTACACCAAACTTAATCTTACACCATTTCCTTTGATATTTAGAATTTTTATCGAAGAGTTGAAAGAAAAGAATTTAAAAGCAAATACAGGGTGGCCAGAAAAGGTGTGATAATGCTTTGATGAAGTCTAAGGATTGAAGGATTTGATTTCACGAAATATGACGTAAAATAGTACATCACATTTCAATCATTGTTTCGAATTTATCAATTTCAAGCGATTTCCACACGATACTGGATAAATCAAATAAAACCTTTATCTCTGAATTTCTGTGAATAGACCCAAGTTGGCGTTTTCGACAACAAATAAAGGAAATTTAAATAATTCGTCGAATTAAAAGAAATTTAAATTAAATAAAAGAACCGTAACAGCAAACAACATAATCGTACGTTCCAGAGGCATTTACTTAAATCGTTTCCAAAGTCTAACTTTACGAGCGCATCAAACGAGAAATTTAATCACTTAATTCCCGGCTTTCTATGGAACAGATTGAGGAGATAGAATCTTTACCACCCGATGGATCAAACGCGATAAATCTCCTTTTGTTTCTCCGGCTGCGGGCGCACGATTATTTATTTCCTTTTGCGTCCACGACGACGACCGACGAAGACGGACACTAAATCAAAGTTGCATAAAAGGCGGCCCCCGGGTTGCGCAATGTTCCCGCCTGCATCACTCGAACTCTCGAAAAGTATCGAGGAAACGTCTTGAAAAGTGATTGATGCGCCGGTTATTTTTACCGGCGGGATTAAATTTGAGCAGATTGACGTTCGTTAATTGATGGTTGTAATTAATTTGTTAAGATGAGATTTCGTAATTTACTTACTTAACGGAGGTCATTTCATACAGTAATCGGGGATATTCTATAAGGGAAATTTTAACGTATACGTTACTTAATATCATCTCAGTCTGAGCAGCTTTTTTAATAGATAAATAATCATAGAATGTGAAAGTAATTAAGAACATACACGTCAAACTTTACATTTCTCGTACTGAATAGCCCCAAATATATATGTCACTGTAGGAAATGGCCTCTGAATAATGCAATGCTGTGATTGTGTTGGTTAAGGGTGCGGTTTAGACGAAAGAGATAGCTATATAAATATTGGCAATCACTAATTCGAGTTACATTGCCGTTATAATCAATGAACAATATTGTATTATACATTAAAGTAATCTTAAAATAGGCAGGAATTTCATCAGATGAATTAAAAAATAATTTAATGTTTAGTTTGTGTGAAAAATAATTATGAAAAACAATGAAAATTGATCAAATTTATAGCACATTTCAAATTATATTTTCGGTAATAAAAAAAATTGCAATGAAAATTTAATGTATTTCACTAAATTCTGCATTCAAATAACTTAACAGACATGACATATTAATTTTATTATATCTTACAGTTTTCTTTTCTAACTTTAACTGGTGAATTGACGTAATTCACGAAAATTAACGATTTATCATTTTATTTAGACTAATACTTAATACTTGGTAGATAAAAAAATGTAAGTACATATTCATATTATTAAATCCAAAAGAATGGCTCTTTTTCAAACGGTTATTTCCATTTTACTATATAGCTATCTCTTTCTACTAAACCGCAACCTTAAGTTGTGTTAAAATAAATTAAATTTTATCGGCGTGTGTAAAACGATACTCTTATTAAAATGAATAAAGAAAGTTAACACAATTTTTGATATTTCTCACTTTAACTTATCAATGATATTAACTATTAGAGAATGCACCAATTTAAAATTTTAGTTAAAGTTTTAGTTTATCTTGAATGTTTTTACAAACATTATGGTTATGCACAATTATGACAATTTTCAGATCGTTTGCATCCGCAATTATTGAAATTCTGTTGGAAATCATTAATAAACTAATTAAATAATTTGGTGGCGCAGTGGGATCCTTGGGAGACACCAGAAGTAATAGAAGAATTAAGTTTCCAATTCGAACGCACGAGATATTCTAGTCACTCCCTGTTACTGCACTTACAGCAAGTAATTTTTCTAAAATATTACGTACTTCAAGTAAAATGAATTTTCTGTAAGTGCAGTAACAAGGAGTGACTAGAGTAACTCGTGCGTTCGAATTGGAAACTTAATTTTAGATCATATATCTATTACTTCTGGTATCTACCAAGGATCTCATTCTTTTGTCTAATTTCAAGTGACCTTCACGGTTGTTTATTTTTTTAGTCTAAATCTCAAAAACCAACATTTTAATTCCATTAATCGAGATCCCTAAACTTCTGAATTTCCTTTCAGTTAAACAAAAATCCAGTATCGTCGTGAAATCAAATCCTTCAATCCTTAGACTTCATCAAAGCATTATCACACCTTTTCTGGCCACCCTGTATTTGCTTTTAAATTCTTTTCTTTCAACTCTTCGATAAAAATTCTAAATATCAAAGGAAATTGTGTAATTCCCATTCTTGTTACGAATTAAAACAAATGCAAATTCCGAACGAGCCTCGCCCACGCTCCCAACACCATGACTCGCTTTAATAAAATCAATCCCATGTCGCTCAAATAATCACCCGTACACTTCAATTAAAAAAGAAATTGAAGCGCGTATAAGTAATCACACCGTCCGGTACAGAGAGGTCCATTTAAGGACGCACGCGTACGTGCTCGATTTGTTATTATTCCGATTATTAACAACAATCAATCAATTCGGCTCCTTGGGAGATCGCTTCCAAGGACGCAGCCTTTTACGGTATTTCGCCGGCCGGGGTTTCTCGAGCGTTTCGTAACGAATTAGAAATTTTTATTTCGAGAAAACAACCGTGCTTTAATTGCCGCTGGCTTTGTTTAAAAACTACTGTAGGTGATGTTTGTTCATTCGTAACTTTTGATTTTAAAAAATATAATTGTTGAAATTTATATGCTACTGATTAAAATCCTTTCAATATGTTTCATCACTTGTCAAGTGAGAAATTAATTAAAGATATTGTTAAGCGCTTGCACCACTAAAACTCCCCCTCTCCCATTATCACACGGAGGTGATTTTCACCCTAGTAGAGAGATAATCCAGTGTCTCGGTACTAAAAACTTGAAAATTGCTGTATATATATGTGCCTTATTCGTACATATTAGTTTTTTTTTGGAACCCGTCGAAAAATATTTGAGAAGCTAACATCCGCTTAACAAATAAAGTTGAAATTCATTTTATACAGGGTATTTACTAAAATTTGTAAGACTAGATTGTGATCTAGATTCTGTAAATTAAGGATCTAAGAAAGTGTGTGATATGTATAAATACGATTTGTGTTGTGCGCGATAACGTTGACGATTACATTGATCACTAACGTCTCACACAATAGAACAAGATTTACTTGCTATTAACTCTCGTTTATTATTTATATACATAATATTTATTAACAAATGTAATACAACACCTAAGTATAACATAAAATATTACAATGTATTAAATAAAAATGATTTGAAAATAATTAATAAATTATTTCCATATTTAGCTCTGTGACTATTGACTTACCTACGTAAGTACGTTAAACAAATGCCAATTCACTATCGACGAATGATCTTTCGGTCTCATTTCTCTTTTTTTTTTGTTATTTCATTGAATTATTTACAATCTACTTTTATTTATTCTTTTAAATCTCTTTATCATAATGATAATCTAATTTTTCTTACTTTCTTATTTTATATTTTGTTTATTTAAATAGGCTTATTTTAATAATGTTTTTCGATTACTAATAGACCCACTAACATATAGACACACCTTCCAAGCTAATTTTAAGTATATATTTTCTAACAAACTAACGTAACATTAGAGAATTCGTTAAGATTTTGTACAGAATAGTTATATGACAAAGTAGAGCAATAATAAACTATATCGTGTTGTATTTTTGAAAGTATAACTTTACTTCGATTATCCCTGAGTTCATGACACGATCTTTCTGTGATTTTTAGAATTCTAAGAGGAAGCATTGGTGTAGATGTTGGTATGGGATTTATAATAATACGAATCAATTCATAAAATTGTTTGAGTAAAAAAAAGACTCAAACCTAAAATAAAACCCATCAGTACGGATATTCATTTCTTGAAGCAGTGCGAAAAGAAACAAGTATTTCCAAAATTCATTCAACAAATTTGGTAAACAAATTACGAATCTCGTTCTAAAGTGGAAACAAAGTGGCTAAAATATGAAATCGGATATTTACACGATCAAATGTTAGAGATCAATGCCTACGATTTGCATCTAACACTTACGAAGACCTCAAGTGCAACAATATCGATAATGACCACTTTGTGGTCGAAATGCACATCTAACGTTTCAAATAAAAAGTGAAGCAAGGAAAAGGCTCGTGTAATTATTGATTATAATAAATTATCTTAGATTAATTTATAATTCGACTAGCTAAATGTGGTTTGATTATACCAAATGGAGTTATGTGAAAATATATGGTGTATTTAAAGGGAGGTGTATCTTTGCAAGAATGGACAGAGAAATGTAACATAATGAGAGAGGAGCGGAGTGGGGATGCAGAGCAAGTATTGGTTGAAGAGTTCACGGAAAAGGAAATAGAAAAAGCGTTTGATGAGGTGAAGGCTGGGCTGTATGGATTAAGGGCAGAAATGTGGAGGGAGCTGTGATAAGATGAAAAGCATACGTTTGGAGCGTTGCTGAATCAAATGTGGAAAATTCAACTTTCAATAGGCGTAGAGTGTGTAGGTTATGTTCCCGGTACACAAAATAGGAGATATATTAAATGTAGATAATTACAGAGGAACCGGTTACAAAATTTCCATGACAGCGGTAAGAAATAGACTTGAGACCAAAGGATTGCTATCGGAGACGCAAGGGGGTTGTAAAAGAGGAATGGATACAAGCGATCAAATCTTTACACTAGCAAGGATGGTGGAGAGTGTGTTGGAAGGAAAAAGCAATATATACGCTGGATGTACTGAGGGAAAGTTTAATGGAGTGTATGAGAAGGAGAGAAGTGATGGAATGGACTAGACGGGTGTACAAGGAAACGTGGGTAAGTGCGAAAACAGGAGTGAATGTGTCTGAAAGATTTAGAGTTTCGATGGGAGTGAGGCAGGGTTGTCCGCTGAGCAACATTAGTTATTATGCAAATTATTGATGGGAAAATGAATGAATAGATGCGTATGCGGATGACATAGAGCTTTTGATAAGAGAATGGGGAGGGATAAAAGAGTTGATGCGAACGGCGGAGAGGTATATGGATAAAAGAAGACTGGAAGTGAATTCAAGGTAAAAAAAAGTGGATGCGATTTAGGAATAGAGGAAGAGAGTGGATAAATCGAAATCGATGGGGGATGCGATTGAAAGTATTTAGGATTCATGTTTAAAGGTGGATACGGGGAGTACAAGTGGGTACGAGGAAATTACGAATCCAGTTCTAAAGTGGAAAACAAAATAGCTAAATCGGATATTTACACGGTATACAATCAATTTTAGAGATTAATGTGTACTATTAACACCTAAAACTTGCAAAGAACTCAAGTGCGGCTGTATGGGACGAACAATTAAAAAAAGCTAGTTACGTCATAAACTCCAAATTTAAGAAGAAGTGGATGAGACTAAAATGGAAACTCAAAAATATAATAGCAAAACAGTCTAATTCAACAAACCAGTTACAAAACCAAATATTAGTTCACAACATATCAAGTGTCAGAATGAGAAGAAATTGACCTATTAAGTTAAAATTCAATCCCAGTAGAAATTCCAATAGAAGACATATTTATTTATTTATTAGTTCCCAACACAAAAATCCAATTACAGGTAAAGCTTTAAAAAAAGGAGTAAATAGTAAGGGCTCCAAACAGGCGCACAATAATTTAGTTTGCTTAGAACAAACGAGTTAAATAATAGGGTAATACTTTTCATATTCTTAAACTGTCTACAATTTCGTATAATAAAGCCTAACATTCTTAAAGATGATTGAATTGGATTAGTAAGATGCTTAGACGTTAATAAAATATACCACCGAGATTACTCATCTCGGTAATATTGGAATTAAATATATTATGAACAGCAAGGGTCCAAGATTGGAACCCCGCGGAACACCACTTGTCGAAACATATGGTTGTGGTTTATGACCTTAAACTTCGACAATTTTCTGTCTATTATATAAATATAACTTTATTAAAGAAATAATATTGTCACTAATGTTGTGCTTATTCAAAAATGTCAATATACAATCAAATGACACAGAATCAGCAACCGTACAACTGAATCCAGATAATGCCACCACCATCATCATTGGTGGCATGCCAAGTGAGTACAAGGAAAAGCAAGAAAAGCATGGGGCATGGTGAGGAAGAAGGGTTTTTCGGAAACTTCCAATTGGCGTGCAAACTGTTGGATGCGCTCATTTTGATGTATAGTATGGAAACATGGAAGATAAGAGAGTATGAATACATTGATTGAAATAAGTGGTTTCTAAAGCAGATTCTGGGGGTGGAAAGATCAACCCTTGAATATATTCTGCTTCAGGAAATAAATAGAATGAATGTATATAGGGAGACCATACGATGAAGTTGTGTGAATTGGATAAAGATATATTGGGGAAAGAGGTATGGAGAACATGCATGGAAATATGGTTGAGTGAATTGAGAATCGAACGAAGGAAGTTGTATGAAAGAGCAGAAGTGTCGGAGAATATTGTGAATGAGTGGTTGGAGAATGGGGCAAGTGCAAACATGGATGAAAGATGCAGGAGAGACAAGGGTGAAGCAAATACAACCCAAGGTGTCAAATGTGACAAGTGTATGAGAGGGTACCAGAGTACTTAACCAATAATGACTTCTCAGGTGATTACCCTGGCACGAGAGAGATACGGCTCGGAAAATAGGGGAAGGAAGGTGTGCAATGGGCGAAAAGTATGGTAGGTATGTGTTATGCGCTAGTGGAAGGGATACGTGGAGTCATTTGGGAGAGGAGTGTTTAGGAGTGTCCGAGAAATGACTGGGAAAACAGAAAAGTAATAGAATGGATGAGACAGGATGGAGCTGGGGTAAATATTTTGACGAAATTGGGTTGGGAGAAGGAGAAGAAATAAAGAGTATATAATATTGTATATGTTGAGTTCTTATATATGTCCATATGTTTTTTGTATACGAAAATTATAAATACATCATTCATAAAAGCACAACAGATTGGATCGTAATCATTCTAGCGAAATTTCACATAAGAATGGCTTCGCATCCCATTCCCACTTTTCACTAAGAATAAATATAAATATGCGTTTCTCATAAATTTATGCCGCATTACATAGCTTTTGCACGAATAAGAGATTATTTGGATAACTGGTTTAGGTACAGAGAACTTATAAATAAATTTTTAGCAGTTACGTTCTTGAATCTTAAAAAAACATACCATTTACGTCTATAATGGTATATTTTTTTAAAGATTTTTTTTAAAGTCTAGCCATTTATGAGAATATTTTACTCATACTGTATAGTTTACTTGTACAATCATTGATTTTCGTTCGTCTTGCAACGGCAGTTTAAAATCCGGCTTTCTCAAATTAGGTGCGCTCAATCGGGGAAAATCATCGCGTCAAACAAATCAAAGCGTGGAAATCGTTTGTGTTTTCTCTCTTGTCCGTCAATCGAGAGAAATCCCGTGAAAACCAGACAGACTAATTTGTTATCGCAGAACCAGAGAGAAATTACATCATTTAAAATTCTTTCCGCAGATGTTCGACATTATTTATTTGGCAACGCTCTGATAAACGCAAAATTAAAATATAACATGCTATTGACGGTTTGTATAAAAAATAATATGAGTTATGCCAAAAAACGAAATAAACTTACGTTCGTTTTTCATGCTAATAGCATCAGTTTATTTTAATTAAGATTGTTTTTTACTTAATTAAACTAAACTGATGTTATTATCATGAAAAACGAACGTACGTTTATTTCGTTTTTTGACATAACTCATATCAGTTTAGTTTCATTAAGTATAAAACAATCTTAATTGAACTAAACTGATGTTATTATCATGAATCGAACGTAAGTTTATTTTGTTTTTTGACATCACTCATATTATTTTTTACTTCTGTTGGATTGCATTACTTTCAAATGGAACAATAACGATTAAAACATTTCATTCACGGATTTTTCGTATTCCTTCCTGATTTGGGAATAAATCCTGCAATTAAATTCATTTGGTTTTGTTTCAAATAATCGATGGTTGATGTGAAACTCCATAATACACTATTTGTAAATTTAGTTTTGGATGTAAAGATTTTTAAATAGTGCCAAATATTTTTTTAATATCCTTACATTGATTAATATATTTCATCAAGTGCCCAATAACAAAATAATTCAAAATTATTTGGATTAGTTTATTATTATTATTAAAATTTTTCATGTTTATATAATCCTCTTCTTAGTACATATACGTGCCTAGGTTAAGTTAATTTTTTTATTTTTATTTTATTAATTTTTATATATTATTTTAATGATATTGACACATTTAAACAAAGCTTAAGTTGAAGTGTCAGCGCTTGCGTGCATCTCACCGCCCTTACACTTGTAAGGACCAGGGGTGAGTCGTACCCTCGGACCGATAAGGAAAGTCAGATCTAATGTAGAGTTTCACTTTGTACCACGATACCAAGAAATAAATATATATTTGTAAATAAAGTGTACTTATTAAATGAGAACGACCTTTTGGAACAAGTTTTTTTATATAAGTTTTTTATTGTAATAGTAATGTTTTTTTTTCTTCTTATATATTCTACTGATATTGTTATATCGTTAACTTATTAAGTTTAAGCCATAATATTATTCTTAATTTAATTTGGGTTGAGTTGAAAGAAGATTTGCTTGTATAACCTATTTTTTGTACTCCGCCCATGGATTTTCAGCGATAACCATTGTTTGTAACACTATTAGAATCTGTAAAATTTTATTATTGTAGAAAATTCGTATATTTTCTGTTAAGCGCATGCGCCACCCTCGGCTTTCGTTTATTGTGGAGTGGCTGAGGGGGTGTACCGCGAGTCTCCAGGATTAGCTCCTCGACCGTTGCAAGAACAACATCAAATTAACCAAATCAAATTTATCTTATTGTAAATTAGTGTAAAATAAACGTGTGAACGTATACTCTTGTGGACATTACATTTTCAATAATTTATTCATTTTACTTATTACAATATGAACTAACAACGTTTATATTTAAAAAATGTAATTAAAAAAAAAGATGGTTTAGAATAATCTTACGAGGACAATAAACAAAATACAATTCTATTTATTAATACTGTGCCAGCCAAGAAAATCCAAACAAACCGCGTTGTCTCAGAATTAGCATAAACTCCAATCCGATTTATTTTTAACCCATGACTGAAATCTGAATAACTCAACCGATTCTATGAATATTCAAATGGAATGAGAAACCACGCCCGCCTTCCATTAATCCCGATTTTCGAATTTTACTATCGCTTTCAGCCAGTCGATTTTTACCGATTAAACCCGGAAATAGAACGAGCGCCGCGGACGCAATTGCGAATATTATGTAAAGAGCGTTAATTTACAAGCAGAAAAACGTATTAAATTTATTTATATCGACAGTCTAAAGCCGGGCGATGACGTTTGAAGCGTTTTATTTTCAGCCAATAATGAAACGGTTTCAGTTACAGCGTTTCCATTTCCAGTTTGTCGGTGTTCGGCTGCTGGAATTTAATTGCTTTGCAAAAATCGTTCGATTTTATCCAAAAACTTACCATTGCTTATTTTCATTTTTTTCTTCAATAATATAAATTCAAGATAAGGCAGAAAAACGTCGAGTAGAAGTTAATTAAATATATTCCATATTCTTTCTAATATATTTAAGTGCTTTTTATGTTTGTTTCTTAAAATTTAAATATTTTATTCAAGAAAAAAAAAGTGGATATTGATGGAAAAATCAAAATCAGAACAATTATTTCGTGTTTAGTGTTAGTGCCTGACAGAACATAATATATATATATATATATTATCAAAAAAAACCTTTATACACATAAGAGTGTAATATTAAACAAAATATTTTTTCTATCTGTGGCAGGAAGGCTACTGGCCAATAGCCATTTTATTATACTATTACTAATATAATTGTGGTGAAATATATTTGTACTTAAAATAACATCACATATGTAGTAGATATTTATAAACTACTCAAAACCGCGAATTTACTTCTGCAGTAACCAGTATCCTCAGATACAGTGTGATCAACAATGATTTCTTTTTAGTTGGATTTTCTTGGATGACAGACTTAAAATAAATAGAATCTAATTATGTTTGTTGTCATCTATTTTTTTTTAAAAAACTAAAATTAAAAATATTTTAAAAATATTTAGTGTCAACAGTAGCCGGTGTGCTCAGATACGGAGTGATCAACAATGATTGCAGATTGCTAGGTAGGTCATGAAATTTTGACACGTACTATTTTAATTTATCACTTAGTATGGATCACTGGGTGAAAGATATGGAAGCAATTCTATCAACCTTATATCAGAGAGAGGGGTCTGGGTTATCCTATGCTTCCTCACTTTGGGATAATAAAATACTAGTCCTTAGCACTACCATCCTATCTGATCGAGGTAGGCAAGCAGTGTCGAGGTTTGTAGATCTGTAAATGCTGCCATGTCTGTGTATTCACCCAAGGATCTATACTGGGTCATAAATTCAAACAGTACATGTCAAAAATAGTGACCTAACGAGGCCCATGAATGTTTGTGCGCTTGTGCACGCCTTCCACTAAACGGACTGTAATGGTTTCTTGAATTTAATGCTTGCAACATACATCCTAGCATTGTAGCCTAATATAAATAAAACGCCTTTAATATTTACCAATCAAAATTTCCTTTTATTCTAAAACTCATAAAACATTTTTTTTAATTTTACATTTAATTATTAATAATTACAATTAAAAAAAGTTAAAACACATTTTTTTGTTTTGCTGGAAACAAATGTATTAATATCTGAGCATTCTAGCATTCTAGTTGAAGTTAATTCGCCGTTTTGATTTTTCCATCAAAATCCACTTTTTTAAACAAAATATCAAAAGGTTGACAGAAAAATGTTTTTTTGTTTGTTTTACAAACAAATAAAAAAAACAATCTTGAATATGTTAGAAAGAATATGGAATGGTTAGTTAACCTCAAAACATTAATTTCCTATTATTTAGGCTAATTTTAAATGTTGAATCTGATTTGTATAGGGTCTTATGAGAACAGTTTAAACAAACCGCGCCGATTTAGAGGCAGTACAATAAATATAACATTACTTGTAAACAAGCTATATCACTAGGCTCAAAGGATTCAGGAAAGATTAGTTCACATTTCTCTCATAAATTTATTAAAATAAAGCGTTTGTGCTCGTCTAAAAAAAATCCAAATTCGGAAAACATTTTTCGTACCTTTTCACAGGTCAACTTTACAAGCTGGCTGTGCAAAAACTATTTGCTCCAAGTTATTCAAATTTGAAAATTAATGCTGCCATTCATTAAAAATATTTTCATAGTAATTTCAAGCTAATCCGAGAGTTTCGGTTTTCCACCGAAATCCACTTTTTTCCTAGCAATAATTAAAATTTCGATGAAAATGTTTGCTTAAAAACGTCTAAAATACTCTTGAGTATCTTAGAAAAAACCGTGGGATAGTTATTTTTGCCGAAAAAAATCAGTTCTTTTTTTTTTTTTGAGGTACAATTTTAATGACAAGTCTGATTTTCATGGGGTCTTATGAGAACCCAAATCGTTGACGATGCCACTTGAAATTAGGCAAAAGGTGGCGCTTGCATCGTCTTTAATTTCTTATGAGAACGGTTTGAACCAACAGCGCCGATTGCAGCTTTTAGACATAGTGCTGATTAAACTAAGAAAACTTTGCTTATAAACAAGATAAATTATTGGGGCGTGAAGCATATGATTTAGGAAGGATTAACACACATTTCCCTCCTAAAATTACTAAACTAAAGCGTTCGCACTTGTCTAGAAAAAATCCCAAACTTGGACACATTTTTTGTTCATTTTTAAAAAGACAAATTTTCAAGCTGGCTGTGCGAAAACTATTTGCTCCAAGTTATTCAAATTTGCAAACTTGATGCTGTCATTCATTGTAAATATTTTGGTTATAATTTAAAGTTACTCCGAGAATTTCCATTTCGCCGCCGAAATCCACGTTTTTTTCCTAGAAAAATCGAAATTTCGATGATTTTTTTTTCTTCAGTAAGTTGGACGATTGTTTCGCTCGTTTTTCAAAGGTCAACTTTACATGCCGTCTGTACACAAAAAGTTTGCTTCAAGTTGATAAAATGTATGTAATTGACATTGCCATTCAATATGAATATTTTTGTTGTAATTTTAAGTTAATCAGCGAGTTTTGGCTTTTCAACTAAAATTAATGCATATAATTTTCTAAGAGTAGGAAATAAAAAAATCGCAATTTTTGTGTGGGGTGGCTTCGTTAAACTTTTAAGTGGCCCTGTTTAAACCCTTCCCTTTCAGAACATGCAAAAAATAAAAATTGGGGTAATTTTTATTTTTTGCATGTTCAAGAGGAAAGGCTTTAAACAGCGCTACTTAAAAGTTTCACTTAGCTACCCCACACAAAAATTACGATTTTTTTATTTCCTACTCTTAGAAAATTATATGCATTCATTTTGGTAGAAAAGCCGAAACTCGCTGATTGACTTAAAATTACAACCAAATTATTCATATTGAATGGCAATGTCAACTGCATAAATTTTATCAACCCTCTCCCTTAAGTTTGCCAAAAATGTGCTTTTGGGGAAAAAATAGTGCATAAAATTAAAAGAAAATGCACTATTTTTTCCTAAAAGCACATTTTTGGCAAACTTAAGGGAGAGGGTTTCTAGTCGCTCTTGGATGGGTGTAATATTCGTTCTATAATAAAGACATGTGTTAGGAGGATTGTGTTATTAGGGTGTCGGATTTTCGTTAGTACTCTTCGGGATGATCGTTCCGTAACTTCCAAGTTACGCAAAGTGAGGATTCAGTAGTAAAATAATATTTTATAATAATCCTAGTATTGTGCCTTGTGGAACCCCGTTAAACAAAAATCATTTATAACAAAAAACTCCATCAACAAATCCACACAAATAAATCTCGGTCATATTTATATTTACTCCGCACAACAACTACAATTATCATTCTTATTAAAATCATATCGAGCGCGAGTCGTTCTCCGAGTAAGAAATGGGTTACGAACGAAACGCAACGGTACACGGCGATTGTTGCAGCCCACCTTCCACGCTAACAATCCTCTTCTGCATCGGCCATATGTCCAACTCTGCCATGATTTTTATAATTGTAATTTTCGATCGTTGCATAACAATAACAAGGCACATGGTCTGTTATCTGCGCGGCGGACGGCCTTCGGGAACCGTCTGTGTCTGTCGGAATGAGTGTGTGTGTGCTTTTTAAAATATTTCGCTCTCGCAGCTGACGTCAGCACCTTGTGAGTTTTGTGTGTAATACGCGGTTTATTTAATGAATTACGGAATTTCGTTTATCTTTATAATACAGGAGTGATTTTTTTTTTTAATAATTTAATTAGTTAGAAGGCAGAAGCTGTGCTGATGAGGGATGAATCCCAAAACACGTAAATGAAGATAGATTTGTATTTATGATTTATGGATATCTTACATGTCAATCAATGTAAGGATATTTTAAAGAAAAAAAAAACTCTTGACACTATTTCACAATATAACAATATTTCTTTGAAAATGGTATAAGAAAAAGAAACTAGTCAGGACTAAAGTGTTATGTTGTGAAACGGTACGGTTCTAGTAAAAGTTTTAATGCTTTTTTGCTCATATTACCCTGCTATCTCAACGTTAACATAGCTATGTTGTGGTTTTCATCCTTGAGGGTGGATCACTAAAATCGAGAATTAGGCAGTAAAATATTCCTTTATTAGCCCTTAATTCTGGTGTAGGTTTTAATGCATTTTGCTCATTGGGCGCTGCCATTTTAATCAAAACGTTGCAGTTGCTTTAACGAGCCTTCAATGGCCTAAGTGAGCTGTCACTGCAATCTAACCTAACCTAATCTTTTTTTTTTAATAGATAGGGTTTAGGAAATCAGTTAATCAAAACGTTGCATGTTGCATTAACGAGCATTCAATGGCCTAAGTGAGCTGTCACTGCAATCTAACCTAACCTAATCTTTTTTTTTAATAGATAGGGTTTAGGAAATCAGTTAATCAAAACGTTGCATGTTGCATTAACGAGCCTTCAATGGCCTAAGTTAGCTGTGACTGCAACCTAACCTAACCTAATCTTTTTTCTTAAAGATAGGATTTAGGAAATCAGTTATACGGACAAAGGCTTTTGTTCTTATTCGCAAATAGTATTGGGTTGGATGTTTTGTTCCAACCTACTGAAACCTTTCCCCCATCTCCTCAGGCAATCGCCTGGTCTCGTCATTGCCTCGGGGATATCTACCTCGCATCAGTTTGCTGCTGCGTTATTTTTCATAATCTCGTCCGCCAGTTTTCTACCGATCATTTTTCCAGCAATTTTTGCCACAGTTTCCCATGCCTTCTCGTCACTTATCTTTTTTAACTATGGTTTTATCGTTTACATCCCCAATGATGACCCTCTCTGATGTGTACTCTAGGCACTCTGTTAGTGTATACCTCGCTGTATGTTCCGGTCCAATTTCGCCGTTGCTGGATGAGAAAGGAGGAGAGGGGAAGGATCCCCCATCCTTGATGGAAATCATAACAACGAACGCAAAATTGCGATAGAAAGATTGCATACACCGAAAAGTAAAAGGGAGAATTACCCAATCCAGTGTCCACAGGAAATCGCCGAATTAGAACTGATTCCAGTACATAGGAGAGAATAAGTAGGGGAGGTTCTTCATTTATCCCTCGTTAATTTTTTTGAGTGTTATGCTGGGACATGTTCCTTCGGCAGTTGGTTTCGATGAAAATAGCGGACATTTTTTTCCGGAACTTTAGTGTTAGGTATTATTTACGTTCTAACAATAGTGAAAAGGGATCCAGGGTGCATTTATGACAGAAGTACCTATCGGTACCCCCAATAACCGGGCTGTAAAACTCCATTGTTAAGAGTTTCTGGCGAATCTGTTATGCTCGTCAAAGATGTGTTTTCGTCGAGGTTATAAATATTATCGCGAAGTGGAATTTTACAGCCTAATCTGAAGAAATGCAGCATGAAAATGATCACAAATTTTACATGTGCTTAGCATGATATATTTTCTTTTTCTATCACTTTCTTCGATCTTTCATCACACCAAGTCTTTCGTCTTCATTTCATGACTTATTTCTTAACCACCGTACAAGTAAGCTCTCTCTATTTTATATATCAGTGAAATTTGCAAAATATTCCTTTGTCTTCTCAATCATTTCATTTTTATTTCTATTTAATCACATCTTTGCATTATTATTTTTTTCTATATTTTGTTCAATCATCAATTCAACTCACTTTTCAAAATTTGTTTTTATTCCATTTTGTTTTGTATATTGTTTTTATTTGTTTACTTTAATTTTTTTAAGGATGCACGTTATTACGAATTAATTTATTTTAATATAACGTATCTAAATATATTTTTAAACCCAAATCGTCGATAAACGTAAACAGGGGTTCCGGTCCCCGGCAGTATTTTCATAATGCAGTGGGTGCTTTGCCTATTCAAGACGGTTGATCAGCTGGATAAGCTGATCGTGTTTCCTATCTATCCATTTTTGTATATTGGGGATTAATGTTTTTATCCAGCTGTCCTTGGCCTGCGATCTCTCTGACTATTTAGCCACTATTATGGGCCTCCGCTTTTGCCGCCTTCTTATCGTCGGTATATTTATGCGCCCAGTACGCTTCGGCTTTCTCTGGTGTATGTGTCTCTAGGTACCGTTTCTGATAGCACCTCTACTACATCCATGACACTGTCCAGTTCGTGAGCAAACCTAAATGCTCCTTTGGTCTAGCCGCATTGCTTCCCGTTTCCATTGCCTTAATTCATATCAGGGCTGCGTGTTTATCTTTTTCCGCCTTCCTTCATTTGTTCCTATTACGTTAGGTATTAATAGTCCTAATTAGGCCTCCTTCTTCCTGGTCCCGCCAGTCACCTCGATGCCTGGCGACTGCATCTGGGATTGGCCACTAGCTAAATTCCCAGGTACTTCAATGGTTTGTCAATATTGATTCTATAAACACTGTGTCGCCCGGTTATCTATATGGAGAGCCACACCGCTTTCGTCTTGCTGACCTCTACTCTCAGAACGAACTCTTCCAGCCACTGAATTATCACTTCGGTTGCCTCTCGTTCTGTGTCCTGTAGTTTTAGAACAGTCTTGTCTTTTACAACGATCGCTAGGTCATCGGCATACGCGACAGTTGTGGCGTCGTCATAACTTATTCTAAACGAAATAAATTTAATCTAAACGAAACAAATCTAATTTAAATTAAATAAAATGAAACAAAGATGATTCACACGTTTGCAGTTATTTAAATTACAATGAAATTAAACAAGGAAAATTTCTGGCAATGATCAATAAAATTCGATCAATCTCTTTTTCCAACTGCAAAAAAATACTTACACTGTAAGTTTTACAAACATCTATTGAAACAACTACTTCCCGAGCATTTACCCCGCCGGACATTGGATTACACAATAGATATTTGTTGTTGCATAGCAGTACTACTGCGAATTGCAACGGTTTGAGGGCTTACAGGGCATAGCTGTACTGATGACGGATGAAATCCCGAAACACGTGTCTACAGATAGCCTTGTAACTATTATTTGTTGTTTCCTTTCATTAAATAATTTCGACTCAAACCGTTGCAATTCGCAGTAGTACTGCTATGCAACAACAAATATCTATTGTGTAATCCAATGTCCGGCGGGGTAAATGCTCGGGAAGTAGTTGTTTCAATAGATGTTTGTAAAACTTACAGTGTAAGTATTTTTTTGCAGTTGGAAAAAGGGATTGATCGAATTTTATTAATCATTGCCAGAAATTTTCCTTGTTTAATTTCATTGAAATCTAATTTAATCGAACCTAACTTAATCCATTAGGTTAATGTTGTTCTTAAAGTTGATTCAAATTTGTGAACATTTTTTCAATGGGTTAACTCTGGAATCAGTATTTAAAATAGGTTAAAAATATCTAAAAGACATGTACGTGTCTTTTTAGAAATTTTTAACCTAACGTAATTTGACATAATTAATATTAACGTTTAATTTTGTTTGTATCGTTGATGTTACTTTATTTATGAACTTTTTATGTGGGTTAACTCTTGAATCAGGATTTACGTGCGTTTTATTTTTGAGATATTTTTTTTTTTTTCAAAATCGGTTAACCTATTCGATGTTAACAAATTTCCTTTCATTTTCCGGTATTTTAAGAAGAGTCGTTAGTAGAATCTAAATTTGCAAATCGCCTTTGCAATAGTTTGTTAAATATATTTCTCGTTGAGAAAATGTTATTATTAGATTTCGGCGAAATTATGAAACCAGTGTTTACCATGCGTTAAATTTTTAACTAAAATATCATTCCCGTATTTTTTTACTCTCCAAAAAAAAAAAAACAATATAAATGAGAATTTTATCGAAATAAGGAGATCTATTATACAATCTTTGTACATGTGTGTTGCGTTGTGCTGCTTTATTACGAAGTTTCATCAAGTAAAAGCCTCAAACATGGTAACGTAACGTAGTATGTTTATTTGTAGTGAAACCAAGATTTTGCAGCGTTGCTGTAATATCTATATTTATATAAAATATTTAAATAAAACACTTGAGCTTTTCACTTATAAGTAATAATTAATATAAAAATGAAACAAACCAGGTGTTTTATTTAAATAATACACACATATATATATATATACAGTGCTTTTTTTATCCAGGCCTCATAGGGATTTACATAGGAAAATCTTTTCGTCGTGTTAATGGTTTTTCTATGGTATGGATTTTGATCAAATTAAACACACATTCAAATTAGAGTAATTTGTGCAGCAGTTTTAAATTATTTTAAATGCATTTAATGTTTTAAATAGTGATTTAAAATAATGATAATTTTAAATATTTTCTTAATTAATAGGTTTAGTAGTTTAAAAACTACTGAGTTTTGTACATATTACTCTAAATTAAATGTGTGTTTAATTTGATCAAAATCCATACCATACAAAAACCATTAACACGACGAAAAGATTTTCCTATGTAAATCCCTATGAGCCTAGATAAAAAAATGCACTGTATATATATATATATATATATATTTCATTATTCACACTATATATATAATAATACTATATATATTATAATTCATTTTTTTTAATGTGTATATTTTGTAATATTTGTATTTCATTTTAATACTATATTCATTGTATTGTATTGCATATGTATTGTATTTTTAATGAGTGGAGAAGACTCCCAGATACGTGTGACCTTGTGTCTGACCTTGGAGCGCCTGATCATCTAGCGCACTGTTCTAATGCAAGTAAGTTCAAATGTAACAATTATTTTTGCATAATGATAATGATAAATAAATATTTAAAGTTTATATTAAAAAATTAAAGACGTATGGTCATTAATGAAATTATTTTATTTCGATGAAAATAAAATTCTAAATTATGAATAGAAATGATCGTGCACATAGATTCTTCCATCACGATGGTTCGTAGGCGAATGAATTCTCTCGCTTTGACTCTCTCGTTTAGACTCCGAGATTTCGGTTTCCCCACTCCGACATTCCAGCCTGTGTATTTAGTAGACGCTGACTTAATTAATTACTGTTAAGTTTTGGTGACCGGTTAGCTTTTTACTTAATGTAGCTGTTTACTTAAAACAAGTAAAAACTCAGACTTAAAACGATTTATTATGTAGTTTTAGGTACGATGCTTATAAAAAAGAGGGATATGCATGTCCGGTACCTGCTTATATGGAAGCGCGGAGATTGTTTCATTGCAAATATTTCGTCATTTTATTGAAGTATAGAATAAAACAACAGCTCTCGTGGTTCTAAAACTCATATTTTATTCACATTAAAGTCTGCTCTTTTGCAAATTTGACTTTACAAGTGTTTGGTGCTGTGTGATATGAGCTGTGTGTTTTAAGGTTAAGGTAGAATTATTCAAGAGTTGTCTTGTAATCAAAGCTTTTAATTTACTGATTATGTAAAAGGATATGTCACAAAAATATAAAAAAAATCAGGTTTGTATAATTAATAGATTATTGCTCGTTGATTAAATTACAAACACGTGCGTTCTTAAAATATCTTCACAAAATTCAGTTTTTTTTAAAGAGAAAATTCAATTAAATGACATTAATGATATTTCACTTCATAGATCACTTAGAAATTCTTTCAATTTATTAACATGGTTTGTTTTTAAATGTATAGAATAATTTAGAAGAATTAAAATTATGCAGATTTTGAAAGATATTTCAAAACACACTGTATATGCAGCGAAGTTTTTATTTAATTGAACAATAATATAGAGGCTATTTCGAATATATATTTATATATATATATATATAAATAAATATATATATATATATATATATATATATAAGTAAATATATATATACATACATATATATATGCAAACTTTCATTCTTCTAAATTATTCTATAATGCATTTACGAAATAAAAACATATCCCCCTTTAAATTTACAGGGCGAAGAGGAAGAGGTTTTGTACAAAATATTATATTAAAATTTTGAAGTGTGATTTTTCTTAAAAATTATACATGTAATAAAAAAAACTTTTCATTATTTTTGTACCAATCATACATGGATATCGGTTTATATTTAACCATAATATAAGCCAGTAACCTTAATATATATATTATGAAATTTGGGGGGAGAAAATCACACCATACAACGACCAGCCCAATCCTCGAATCGAACCAGGACCAGGGACCTCTGGCTTACTAGCCTGAGGCTTAACATGTACTCCACCGAGGTGGACTAAAACTGTTCATTTTAAAGGGCATAAATAGGTGTAATAGGCTGAAAGACTTGCGGTGGATAGCCGATTCATTTACAGAATATAATTCTAATTTTATATATTATTGTACATACATATTCACACTTTAATAGGTGTAATAAACCCCCTTTTTTTCTACAACTTGTAGTAGAGAAAAGGGGATTCATATAAAAACATATATGACAGATTTTAAAGGATGATAAAAAAATAGGGCATATATAAAATAAAAACATTTTTTTACCTCAGCTTTATAGGATTGTAACTTTGAGAGAAAACTTGGTGTTTTGTAAAATAATGTACGTGAAAGATTTTGAAACAACTTCTATTGTAATATAAATATATATTTATATTAAATAAAATGAAACAAAGATGTTTCACACATTTGCAGTTATTTAAATTACAATGAAATTGTTTAATTTCATTGTAATATATTTATATATATATATATGGAGCGACCCTTTCTACCCTTTCAGCTGTAGGGTTTATTTTTTTTCTATGAACTAATTAATCCTTTCCACGTCTTTCGGTCTTTCGCTAATTTTATTGCTTCTCGTTTCGTGATTTCTCTCTTCTCATTATATTTTAAATTAAATAAAAAATGATTTGAAAATAATTAATAAATTATTTCCGCATTCAGCTCTGTGACTTTAGATTTATTTTTTAAATATTTTCAATAATTAATTTCGCTTGTCAGTTTATTTACACAGCAAATCACGCCTTTCTTTCCTTTTTAAGTTATAAGTATTAAATTTACATACGTGTAAAAGCGCAATGACGAGCCTCGTCTTTCCGCTCTGCACAGCAATAGTGCTCACGGTGGTGGTCTTCGACATCGGGGTGGGAACATCCCCAGTTCCGTTCAAATCCTGCGCTTCCATATTATTCGCACAATCACACTTTAATTTATTATATATTTACAAAAAAAAACAAAAAAAAATCCGCAAAAAGGCGTTTTAATCCACTGTTTTCAACATTTCATTTAACATTTCGTAATTTAGGAACTATTTATTTCGTTTGAACACAGTTTGCGGTGCGCGTTCGAATTTTTATTTTCGCGGATTATTTCGAGTGTTGTTTTTTTTTTTGTTTGAATGAAAAGGCGAAGCCGGCGCTGCGAGGCCGCGAAACACACTGAATACCGCCGCTCTCCTGCTCGTTCTATTCCGCTGCTCTTCCTCCACTGCTGCGTTACGATGACCACCGGTGTGCCTCCGCAGGATCCTGCTAACCTCCGAACGTTGCAGCGTGGAGTAAGGCATTCTTTACTCATTGGTTTTAGAATTTCTTCTAGATATCAGTTGTAATGTACAGGGGATGATGATAATTATTATTTAACACCTTTATTGCTATTTTTGTGCAATATATTTAAGTAACAATGAAATATTTAATAATACACAATATTGATATAACTAACTAACCATCTTTATTCAAATGTGTATATATATGTACAATAATATACAAAAATTAGACCGGAGGTCTTTCAGCCTATTGATATTATATTATTATTATACAGTAATAAAGATGTTTAATAATAATTATTATCGCCACTTACTATATTTTGAATTAATTTCTCACTTAACCCGTGGTGAAACATATTTAATTAATAGACTTTAATTAAAACACTTGGATTGTTTCACTGATTTAATCAGTGAAACAAACTAAGTGTTTTAATCAAAGTCTATTATTATCGCCTTCTGTACATTGTAACTAATAATAAACCTGCGAGATATAACATTTCAAATTTTTATAATTTTTAAACCAAATATAACAACAATCGGATGGCGACCAGAAACCTTTCAAAGGCGATCACGTGAAATTTTGAAAAAATAATAGTAATTAATTTTTACGTAATTTCATTTGCCATGGTGTATTCGGTTAGGTTATTTCTCGAATGGCTAAACTTGTGTATATAATTTGATATATGCAGAAAGACTGATGGTCGATGGCTATTTTCTGAGGCTTAACTAGATGTTTATGATTGTAATGTTGTAAATATTGTGATGTAATTTAGTGTATCTCTCAGAAATAAAGATTTTCTATATATATATATATATATATATACAGAGAGCTTTTTTTATCAGTATACATTTCCCCTATGTATACCTGCAAAATACGCGAGTTAATTGCATTAATGTGTGTGTGTTTAGTTGCCTACAACATGCAACTGATCACACATATGTCAAATAGTCAACCAAACATACATATTTCATCGGTTCAGTGCGTTTGACTCGCGTTTTTTGAAGGTATACATTTCCCCTAATGTATACTGATAAAAAAACCTCCCTGTATATATAATTTGATATACATTTCGTTAGTAATCCGACACCATATGGTAAAATGGATTACTGATCATGTAGATATATATATTTCTTTGGTATCCTCACAATTAAAAGCGTAGATTACAAGATAACACTTGAATAATCTTACCCTTATTTAAAACGTTAAAACACAGCTTTAATATAATTGAATATTCTCTTAAAATTTTTAAGTAATTTGTAATTTTTTTTAATACCGCAAATTTTTGCCATTTAATCAATGAGCGCTAATGAATTAATGTTATTTCTTTATTTTAAAATAACCAATAGATTAAAAGTATGGTTTACAAGATAACTCTTGAACAATCTCAGGCTAACCTGAAATGAACAGCTATAAAATAATTGAATTTTCTCCTAAAAATTGTGTATATTATGAAAACTTTTTTGTATTAACAACGCAAATGTTTGTACTTTAATCAATGAGTAGTGAAAAAAATAATGTTATTTCTGTCAAATTTCTTTGCACGCAACCAATTAATTAAAATATTGAATTCGAAGAAAACATTTTGTCCTTCTTTAGAAATCCACAAAGCGAAAGATAAGCCGGACTTCCCAATCATTAACGACCAGGTCGACTTCACCTACACCCCCCTCTTCGAAGCATTATAGTCAAGTATAAATATTTGTTAAACAGTGATTTGTATTTATAATTGTTTGAAAATTATTACCGTGTAATCGAAACTATTCACGATTAATAAAAAATCCAAGTGGTATAAAAAAGTTTTTGTTTTCTTTATATACTATATTGAAAATGTACCACCAAGTTAACGCCGACAAAATTAAAGAATTTTGTCTTTCATTTATTATGATTAATATCAGGTATATAACCATGATACAAAATCCGTTCAGCCGCCTTATCAAGGCATTGCACATGGAACACACTAGTGTGAAGAGTGATGGAATTCACTAGTTATCCATACATACTACTACTAGTTATCCATACGTTAGATGAATGCTGGCTGAACATTTTATTAAATGAATTTCATTTGCTGTTCTCATAAACCGGAAAAGTTCGCTTTCCTTTAGTGGACGAAATAATGATTCTCGGTTGTCTAACTTGTAGACACAAATCGTTGACGATGTCGCATGAAATTAGGCCAAAGATGGAGCTTGCGTTGTCTTTCATTTAGAAGATAATACTTGAATACTATTGGGCTCACTTAAAACACTCAGTTAAAATATATTTGAATTTTCTCTTAAACATTTTAGTAAATTAGGAGCTACTGGCGGAGAGGCATATTGTCTCCAAGATGGGTGACTCATGCTCAAAAAGAGAAGTCAATAGAGGCACCCCTCAAGGAGGTGTCCTCTCTCCCTTGCTATGGAATATAGTTATGAATGAACTCCTCAAAGGACTAGAGTCTACGGGGTGTAAAACAATTGTCTATGCTGATGACGTGACCCTCATGGTCTCTGGCAAACACCTAGGCATCCTCTCTGAACTCATGGAACGGGCACTCCGCAAGGTAACCCACTGGTGTGAGGAATGTGGGCTAGGGGTAAATCCCCTCAAAACTGAGCTTGTACTCTTTACCAGAAGATATAAGATACCCAACTTCAAGGCTCCCACCCTTAATGGCACGAGCCTTGTGGTAAAAGAACAAGCCAAATATTTGGGCATCTTAGTGGACAAAAAGTTAAACTGGAAGCCCAATATTCAAGAACGAGTAAGCAAAGCGCTGGTCGCGCTGTACTCATGTAAAGGTGAGGTGAGCAAGAATTGGGGACTGAAACCAAGCGTTGTCCACTGGATGTACACGACTGTGGTGAGGCCCATTCTGTTCTATGGAGCTGCAGTATGGTGGACAGCTCTTGATAAGAAAATCCATCAGACGGCACTAGGTAAGGTGCAGAGATCAGCGAAACTGCTCATAACGGGCGCGGTCAGATCTACTCCCTCCAAAGCGCTAGATATCATCTTAAATCTAGCTCCTGTTGACCTCTTCTGCAGACATGTAGCAGCTACTACAGCTATCAGAATAAACTCGGTTGGGAAATGGAATAATAGCAAACAGGGTCACGGTAAAATCCTGAACGAGCTTGTCGATATCCCTCCGAAGACGGATAGCTGTATTCCAGAACTAGTTTTTGGTAACAAATTCTCCACCTCTATCCCCGACAGGAAGGAGTGGGCAGAGGGCAGGATTGTCCAAGGAAAGGACGTCTGGCTCTTTACAGATGGTTCCAAAAGCGAGGGAAGGGTAGGAGGTGGGATTTTCTCTCAAGAACCCAACCTAAGAAAATCCTTTCGGCTCCCGAACCATTGCAGCGTCCTACAAGCGGAAATCATGGCTATTCGAATGGCAGCGGACTGGATAGGTAAAACCGATATTCAGGTTAACCATATCAGGTTCACCACGGACAGTCAGGCCGCCATTGGGGCTTTAAGCGGTCCCTACTGCACCTCCAAGGTGGTCAGAGACTGTAAAATTATGCTAAATAATTTAGCGAACAGCTATGACGTTGGGCTCATTTGGGTACCGAGTCACAGTGATATTGAAGGTAACTCAATCGCTGACGACCTCGCAAAGAAGGGAGCTAGAATGAGTAACCCATCTACCGAGCCCTCCGCCGACATCCCCCTTGCGGAATGCAAGAAATTATTAAGGGACCAAATGATGTCATTGGTTAACCGAAGGTGGAGAGATGAGGACACGTGTCACACAACAAGGCAGTTATGGCCTATGTGTGATACGGAAAACAGCAAAAGATTAACTGCACTCAGCAGAATCGATATAAGGAAGACGGTGGGCATAATCACAGGCCACTGTCTTCTAGGTACACATGCACAAAAGATGAGTCTCAAACATAATGATTTTTGCAGAGAATGCCTAGATGAGGAGGAGGAAGAAACAGTACTCCACTATCTAGGACAATGTCCTGCCGTCGAGGGGAAAAGACTCAAGTACCTCGGTCTGCACTACGCAAATGAACTGGCGGATCTTTTACCTATAAGGGTGAACGATCTGAACAGGTTCATTAGGTGCTCAAATTGGGTTGTTTAGGAGGAAAAACCTTCTACTTGTGGTAACACAATGGGCCTAAGTGAGCAGTCCTGAGGCTGCTGCCACTCGAACCTAACCTAACCTAACCTATTTTAGTAAATTGTAATTTTTTTAGAAACGTAAGTAATTGTCATTTAATCAATAACTGATATATTACTGACACATTTCTTTTTGCATTGCCAATAAACTAAAAGTCTGTATTACACGATGACACTTGAATAATCTTATCTTTACCAACAGGACCTATTATGGATGCAGCGCCCTCTACTTTAGCGTTTAGCAACTATGTGGTATAACCTAAAATATATAGTACGTATTAGCACAAACTAAATTTGTGTAGCATCAAATTTGGAAAAGAATAGTTTTTAGGTTTAGATTAATAAAATTTTAGATCTATAACTATGAGAGTTGTTCAATTACCGACTTATATTTTTTTACATAGCCAATAAATTAAAAGCCAGTATTACAAGGTAATGCTTGCCCTAACCTTGTTACCGACACTTTTTCGCGTCAACATATTTTGTATATTTTGTTCATTCTTATTTCAAATTAGTAAAGTTCGCGCCACTCGAACTTAGGTTGCATAGTGGAACCTCATAGGAAGTCTGCATCCCGCTGTCACGAGTAATTGTTGTAAGCGTTTGTTTATTTTATTTTTATTATTATTATTTTGTACCTGTAATTTTTTTTGTTGTGTTATTATTGTAATATATTTGTTAAACTTTTGAAAGTTATTTATTCCTTCCACTCGGGTCACTAAAAGTGATTCCAATTTAAATATTTTTTACTAAGTTATTCGGTTGATTACATTCGACACTTAATTTTTCTTTTTTTTTAACAAATTAAAGACCGAAGTACCCTACCCGATAGCAACCTACAGACTAATTGACAATTGTGTAAGACCGAAACGTGCGTTTAATTTCAAGAAATAAAGTCCCAGCTCAAGAAATAATGAATAAAGTAAAGCAAATTTTATTCATGCAACGACTTACAAGAAAAATAGCCAGCTGATAAAAATATTTATTAGTTAGCCGGAATTAGTCGAACTATTATATTTTTTGAAAAGTTTTCTTTTTCTTTTTAATTTTTCTAACATCCATGGTAAAGCTGGCCTAAACATTGATTTGATTTTTCTTTTAAGCTTTTTAATGCTAAACGGGTTAAAACTCTTATTTATTTATACAAAAACCCAGCAGACTGAGTCCATTGATTGGGTTTACAATATTTACAAAGTTAATAGAGTTATTGATAGAAAAGTGTATTTACTCACTTGGTCACAGTTGTTTAAATAAATTAAATAAATGATTTGAAAATAATTAATAAATAATTTCCACATTTAGTAGCTCTGTCACTTTTGACGTAAGTACGTTAAATATTAAATCTTCTACGAAATCCAATTGTCGTATAATACGAAAATGATAAATTTGTACCGATAAGGTTAATGTGCATTTGTTTAACGTACTTATGTAGCGTAAGTCAAAAGTCATAGAGCTAAATGTGGAAAAAATTTATTAATTATTTTCAAATATTTTTTATTTAATTCATATAGAGGGTTTAAGACAATTTACTACAGTTTCGACAACACTAGCCTGTTCATTATCGAAATAAAAGATCACTTGCATTGTTTATTGTTATTTTTTTTATTATCAAAACAATTTTTTTATTGTCGAAACTAACAAGCCAACAATCCAAGTTATACAAACAAAATTGAAGCTGTTTTGTGATTTGTTTTGTTCTTATTAATTTATATATATATATAATATACCTACTTTGTTCTTAATTAAAAACAAAATTTTTGTTATGATGATGAAACGCTAAGGTTGTCGAAACTATAACAAAAAAATAATCGAACCAAGCTCACAAAGTCAAAAGTGTTTAAAATTTATTGAAATAGGATTATTTTATGTTTAAACAAAGCTGTCGTTTTCTCGTAAGACATTGGAGTTTTCTTTGGATTAGTAAATACATATAATAATCCGCTAATTAACGACAGAATGTTTATGTCTTAGAAGATATATCTTTATCGATCGATAAAGATCTATATGCGCCATCGTTATCCACGTGAAATTTACTTAGAACTGTGAATTTGCCCGGCGCATCCATTATGGTGGATGCGCCGGGCGTTTTACTTTTAAATATTTTTTGTTAATAATAATAATAAATTTTATTACCCAACAGACAAAATAGACCAATCACAGAGTAATTAACAAAAAATCAATATGAAACGTTAATAATAACTAATATGAAAATAATTAAAACTAAATATAGGATCATTTTTATTAACTTATAAGGTTTTAAGACTGATAATAATGATTTAATTTAAATATTCGTTTAATAACTTATATGGTTTTGGGACTAACGATGATGTTTTAATTTTTTTTATCGTAATGATATAATATAATAAAAAATAAATAAAAGTGAAGAAAGGAATAAAATTCTTCACTTTTATTTATTTTTATTACTATAACATTTCAAACACAACGTGCTCTTTATCAATAGCTTTTATGTAAAATTGACAAATAAAAAATATTTACTATTTAAACAATGACTAATACAAATAAATTTATTTTCTTTAATTTTTATAAAAAATCTCATTATTCTTAGGGAATATATCCTTTAAACTAATATTCGAAAATAACAATTTTTCTTTTGAAATAAAATTTGTTGTAAACAATGTTTTAATAGTCTTCCACTATCGGATATTTTACCTGACTTTCTAAATTCATTTTTAAAATTAGCCAAGTTTTCAGTTCCCCTTGAAGAATGTTCAAAATTTAAAATGAAAACTTTAGTATTTAAATTAAATAAAAATGTTGTAATAATATTATTATAAGGGCTAATCCTTTAAACAACTTCCACAATCGAATATTTTGTTTAACTTTCAAAATTAATTTCGAAACTTAGCCACAGATTCAACCCGGATTGACCATTTCTTCTTCGACTATTTATATTTAAAAAATTCAAAATGAACATTTTGTTACTTAAATAAGATTAAAATTATGTCATTATATGTTTTCAAAGGGTTGTATAAAATCATGTGAACAACAACTTCCTCGATCAGAATATTTTAAATTAATGGTTTTAATATTTAGACATTGGTAGTTCATATTGTATGAAATAAATATGAATAAATTATCAAAAATCAACCAATAAAACACAGATTAGATCGAATAACTTTAAATTCTCGACTAGTTTCGGGTTATTAGCCCATTTTCAAGAGAATTTAAAAAAAAGACAAATTTTAAATTCTCTTGAAAATGGGCTAATAACCCGAAACTAGTCGAGAATTTAAAGTTATTCGATCTAATCTGTGTTTTATTGGTTGATTTTTGATAATTTATTCATATTTATTTCATATTTTAAATTAATTTTTAAATTCAACTTCGGTCGACGATTTTTCAAAATGCAAAATGAACACTTTATTACTTAAATAGGATTAACATTTGCTCATTATATTGTTGTAAGAGCTGCAAATAATCAGTGAAGCAACTTGCACGATCGCACGTTTTACTTGACTTCTTTTAAATTAATTTTTAAACTTCGCCACGTACGATTTTTCAAAATCCAAAATGAACACGTTATTACTAAAATAGGATTAACATTTGCTCATTATTTTGTTGTAAGGACTGCAAATAATCAGTGAAACAACTTCCACGATAGCACGTTTTACTTAACTTTTTTCAATTAATTTTTAAACTTAGCGAGTATTCAAAGGATTTTAGCATAAGCGTCTGAGCGTTTTTTTTTTTTTTAATAATCATGATTATGTATTAAATAATAAAGAATTTGAAAGTAATTAACAAATTATTTCCTCTTTAGCTTCTGTGACATTTTGATTTACGTCATGTAAGTACTTTAAACAAATGTACAAAAATTAACACTTGCTGTTACATATCAATAACATATTTATTTATTTATTTATTTATTTATTTATTCAATTAATATATTCTGTAATATATTAAATAAAGATGATTTGAAAATAACTAATAAATTATTTCCACATTTAGCTCTGTGACTTTTGACGTAAGTACGTTAAACAAATGCACATTAAAACTGTAATCAACAATTATATAAGGCGGAGATGTACTGACAGGGAATGAAATCCCGAAACACGTATCTGTAGATAACTTTATATTACGCATTTTTTGTTCTTTACATTAAATATTTTCAAATAAAAAATATTACAACAATATAATATAATGCTACAATTTTTTATTCGAAAATATTTATTTTTGGAGTAAGTGTTAATTTTTGTATATTTGTTTAAAATAAAATAAAATAAAATAAAATCACTTAAATAAACAGAATTAGAAAATATTTAATAATTAATTTTTCTAAAGTACTTACGTAACGCAAGTAAAAATACCACAGTAGCTTAAGAGGGAATAATATCTTAAGCTACTGTGGCATTTTGACTTGCGTTATGGAAGTACTTAAGAAAAATTAATTATTAAATATTTTCTAATTCTGTTTATTTAAGTAATTTTATATTACTGTGTTAACCCCCAATGCGTGCATATTTTTTTTATTTTATTTTCAAATTTTTACACCTTTAAAGATTGCATCCGATTTTCGGACAGTTGTGTTTTTAGTGTATTTTTTGATACACATTCTCGTTTCATGGATTTTCGTCCGAAAAGAACTGGTTTCGTTGATGATCAGGTGAGCGAGCGGGCGAGCGAGTCCCGGAGTTATCCGTGTGTTGTGCGACCGCTCGAATGTTAATAAGGCAATTATGCGCTCGTGATTTGGGTATTGAGTTCAATGCCGCGGGATCATTTTGTTCTCTTACTTCAACGATGATGAAAAAAAAAATGAGTCTATTGTATCTTGAAATTGTTGATATTGTTTTACAACCTGGAAAATGTATCTGTAACACTTTCTAAATCTAACACATGTGGCTATTAATTATTAAGGATCGACAACAAAAGGCTGGTTGTTACAATATTTCTCATAGTTTTTCGTGTTGTTAATGTATACTTTTTTTTTGTTAATTTACCTTTTTTTGGAAAGTCAGTGGAAACACAATTCTTCCAAGTTATAATTTGCCCGAAATCCGGAATGAGTATTCATATTAGGATTATAATTTAATTACAAATTATAATACGAGATTCAGTTTAATCTCTACTGGTCGTATGATCGAAATTTATAAAAATTAAATACAAAATATAATAAAAACTTAAACCATTTGCAGATGGCCTTATTTTAAATAACGCTTTTTTTATATTGAATTTTTCTCTGGTCAAAAATTGTTGCATGATGCAATATGTCTTTGATATACAACAAGAAGTGTACATTATTTATTTATTTGTAATACAACCACAGAAATTTATTTTACAAAATTTCCTATCTCTAATTGTATGCTATTTAAATATACACTAAATAATAACTATTGCCTAATTAACAAAAATATAATTACAAAATTATTAAATAACTCAATGCTATTCAGGATATCAGCCCGGGAAGTAGTTGTTTTAATGTGCATTTGTTTAACGTACTTACGTAACTTAAATCAAAATATCACAGAGCTAAATGTGGAAATAATTTATTAATTATTTTCGAATAATTTTTTATTTAATTAAAAAAAAAAACATAATAATATTATAAAAGGTATGTCATTTTGGAATTCCTTATGTGCAAATGTTCAAGGTTTTTTTTCTTGCGATTTAAATAATATCGAAGATTTATTGTGCGTTGAAACACACAGTGAAACCGCGGCGTTGACATTTGTGCGTTTCTGCGGCGGACGGTATTTATATGCAAAACGGAATGACGCAAAGAACGGACCCGCGAGAAGTTATTTTTCGATTGGATACGTGTGTACGTGTAAACGCAATTTAAATAGCCTGAATTATTTTCACCTAAATGTCGAAGGCTAAGACGCAAGGCTAAATATGTAATAAAAATGTATTTGCATATATTTAAAACACTTTAAAATTAATGAAATTTAAACAAAGGGAATGTTTATTTAAATAATTAACACAGTTTGCTTGATTTTTTTAAATATGTTTATTTATTTATTTATGCTACAAAAGTATAACTAATTTTTTAGTTTTCAAGGAAATAAAATAAAAACAATTACAAAAAAACCTTTTTATTCCTTACTTCACTTTTATTTTTATACGTTAAATGTTCATTTCGAATGCTAAGCACTCATTATCAATAACATTAGTTATTGATAATAATGAGTGCTTAGCTGAAATTAAGCAACTAGTGAAAAAAAATTAATATTTTCAATTTTAAAAAAAATTAATTAATAATTTTCTAGGAAATTTTCTATTAAAAAAAAATCAAGTAAAGAATCAAAATTGAAAAAAAAAACAATTACAAAAAACTTTTTTATTCCTTACTTCACTTTTATTTTTATACGTTAAATGTTCATTTTGAGTGCTAAGCACCCATTATGAATAACTAATGTTAAAGCTAAGACGCAAGGCTAAGCACTCATTATCAATAACATTAGTTATTGATAATAATGAGTGCTTAGCTGAAATTAAACAACTAGTGAAAAAAAAAAATATTTTCAATTTTTAAGAAAATTAATAATTTTCTAGGAAAACTAAATAAATACACATAATTAAAAAAAATCAAGTAAAGCATCAAAATTAAAAAAAAAAACAATTACAAAAAACCTTTTTATTCCTTACTTCACTTTTATTTGTATACGTTAAATGTTCATTTTGAGTGCTAAGCACCCATTATGAATAACTAATGTTAAAGCTAAGACGCAAGGCTAAGCACTCATTATCAATAACATTAGTTATTGATAATAATGAGGGCTTAGCTCAAATTAAACAACTAGTGAAAATAAATTAATACTTTCAATTTTCAAGAAAATAAATTAATAATTTTCTAGGAAAAATAAATAAATACACATAATTAAAAAAATCAAGTAAAGCATCAAAATTGAAAATTAAATAAAGGGAATTTTAAAATAATTATTTTTTCTTGGGAGTGATATTGGTGAGTTCATATAGGAGTGGAATTGAAAGATGATGTAAAGGATTCTGTCTAATATTGGCTAGCACTCTAAGGGCAGATCTCTCAGCGATTTGCATATTTTTCAAGGTTACTAGATGGGGATGGTAACAAAGCATAGATCCATAATCTAGTTTTTTTTAATATATACAGGGTAGTGCATTTTAGTGTGCCATATATGGACATTCTTTTTTAGTTTAGGAGATTTTGAAAAATCGTTTTCTCAAATTTTAATGATTAAACAATGGCGAACAAAAAATGATCTATCTTTAATCTTTTCCGGGTTATAAGCGGAAGTTGACGACGAATAATTTTTTAATAATGCCTGTCACTCCTTTAATATTCAAAATAAAAAATAAGATAAACACTTTCTCGAAGAAATATTTTATGCTGACTACAAATATGTTATTACATTTTATTTATCACTTTTAGTTATTGAGTTATAATCTCAAACTTCGATTTTATTTTCCATATGTGGCACCACCAAAATGCATTACTCTGTAAAGGTTAGCTGTCTTCCTACTAATGTCTTGATGTGTGTAAATTAAGCTTATAAAATATAACGACCTTTACTTGACCTTGGCTTTTATAATTTTGGAATGATCTTTAAAGGATCAAAAATATGCCCAGGTATTTACAATTTGATAAATGGATTGTTTTTTCTTTCTTATTTTATACAATTCAAAATTTAACAAACAATAAATTGTATTATTTTATAAATTACTTGCATAATCTATAGACCAGCATATCTCCCAAATTCCCAAACAACAAATATCCTTTACCCAAATTTATCCTTTATATACATTTATAAACAAGAGACAGTTATACCGGGACTTTAGACAATTAGAAGACGAATAAATTAAAATGATTTTCACTTTTATTTATTGTTCGTGTTAATTGTTTCGTTACACAGTAGCTTCTTCGGACGAAGAAATATAATATTCATTATATTTCCTCGCCTGAAGAAGCTAGCTACTCTGTAGCGAAACAATTGAAACAATAAATAAAAGTGAAAATAAAAAAAATAGTTTCATTTAAAGTTATCGTGGATTTTCAAACAGTTAATGCTGTCATAATCAATAAAATTAAAATGACAAAATAAGAACATACAAAAAATCATAATTGAATATAAAACACGTGTATCATGAATTCTATATATATATATAATCTATAATACTTTCTACCCGAAGGTGTAAGGAATGTTTTTAGTTTCTACTTTTCTCCTGGCTCTATCTTGTATGTTATCTTCCTCTATTATTTTTTGGTTTGATTTTCGTTATTTTAAACATTTCTCTATGCTGCCATTCCATGTTATTACTGGTCTCCCTCGTGCTCCCTTTGCTTAAATCCTTGTTTCCCACACTTAATTTGCTGGTCTGCTGCTATTCATTCTGATTAAGTGTCTATATAACCGCAGTTATTACTTCTCTATTATCGAACTAATTAGTTCTGTCGTAATCTGTTTTCTTATATTTATGTTTTTTATTTTTGCCTCTTAAAAATGTCATTTCCATGGTTTGGATTTTGTTGTTCAATTTATTTGTTAATATCCAGGTCTGGCATCCAAATGTATGTACAGGGATCACAACCGCTTTGTATACGCTCATTTTGGTTTTGGTAGATAAATGTTGTTCTTAGTGCATGGTATAGCTTTGCTGCACCGTCAATTCTAGCTGTGATTTCATAGTTGTTGCTTCTAGTTCAGGAAATGTTTGTTCCCAGGTATTTAAATGTCTCCACTTGCTCTATACTGTTTCCGTTTAAACTTACTTGAATTGGTGTTGTTTGCTTTCCAATTTCCATTAGTGCTTCTTCCCACATATTCAAATTTGTCTGCAGGTCTTCCACGGTGTTAGCAAAAATTCCAAGGTCATCGGAAAACGCAGATTCCCTTATCCACATTGGTTCTAGATTTCAGTGCCCTACATATACTTTCTTTGTTAGTTGTTTTGTTTCCTTAAGATGTTATCCATTATAATGTTGAAGAGTATTACGCTAAGAACTCCACTTTGTCTTATTCCACTTCTGATTTCAAATTCACTTGACTCATTATTATCTTTCCTAACAAAATTCCTACTATGATTATACAAACTTAAAATCGCTCCACTTAGTCTTTCGTTTACATTTTTCGTTTTTAGGCAATGCTTAATCACATGCCTCGATATCCAGTCAAAAGCCTTTTCTAGGTCGATAAATGCTATGTAGTAATTATTATTCGTGTTTAATGCTTTTTCTGTCATTTAATTTATATGCAATAATATCAAAGACCTTCAAGGTGAGAAATATTGAGATGAATTTAAGAAACTCGGTAAATATAAAACGTACAACACTATCTCTGAAATTATAGATCCAGTGACGAATGATAAATAAACAATAGACAAAGACATTTCAGAAATATGTTGATACCGTAAACAGTTGGTATGAAAATCGCATTCTCTCAGAACCCCCACCTCGCCCTCCTCCAGACGATATATTAGATGAAGAGACGTGGAGTATTGTCCATAAGACAAAAAACTCAGCATCTGGACATGGCAGAGTTCATCGATGAATGTTGAAAGCCTTAAAATCCTAAATTTTAATTAAACCTATCAATTCTTTCCCTCTGAATGAAATTATCATCTGCATCCACAAATCCTAAACCAATCCTATACATTCAACTAACTACTTTCTCATTATCCTACTAGCGCGAATGACCTTTACCGTCGAAGCGCACCTCATTATCCTACTACCCGTACTTGGAAAACTTTATGAATCCCTGCTTAAACACAAAATACTCAGCCATGTTTTAGGAATATGGGCGTATTTCTATCTATCAATAAGGCTTCCTTCCAAATCTCTCCACAATCCTACCCTTAACTATGCTTACATCCAACTGTTAAACAATGGAAGGTAAAAAAAACTGCTATTATATTCGTAGATATATCTAAGGCCTTCGATTCCGTTTGGCATCGGGGCCTTCTATATAAATGCAGTGTCCTTATCATACCAAGCCATCTCTTTAACCCAATCCAAAATGTCCTCCTCGATCGCAAACTACAAATCCGCATACGAAAAACCTTTTCATCAACAATCCAGCCCGAACAGGGTGTCCCTCAAGGTTTACCATTATCTCCCCTATTATATAACTTATACTGTTCTGATCTAAATCACCCCAATCCTAATTTCATTAATCCATACTGTTATCTGCCACAGTTAAAACAAAAAAATAATAGAAAATAATCTACCACAGTTTTAGAACGATACCACCATTCACAAACCTTAGCCTCAGCCTTAAATTCCTTCAAGAATTTATAAACCAATCCGCCACTTGGCTTACCAAGTGGAGACTTAAAATAAATCCCAATTATTTTTACCCTATCATCATATTACACCTAATCCACTTTCCATATCCATTAATCCACTATACTATCTTTTCCATTTTGCAAATACTTTTAGACCCAAAACTATCCTTCAAAAATCATTTATCGAAGTAAAAGCAAACATCGTGAAGCGTGCAAAACACTCCCGTTGCCTGACGTACAAAAAAAAACAAGGAATAAGTACCAATACTTGTATCAAAATATACAGAATGATTTGCAGTCCCATTCCATTATTTTTATCAACCCATGTACCGCCACCATTAGCAAACTCGAAGTGGCTGAAAAATCCTCTCTCTGTACCCTCACTAAACTATGACAATCCTCATAATCCTTTAAATGTACTCGTCTACCAAATAACCTAAATTACCCCTATTAAAGATTTCGATTTCTCGTAGAACGATTTGCATGTAACGAATGTGTTAAAAAAAATGCAACCATATAAACCCAACATGATTCTTAAATACAAAAATCCGCCGATAATCCTTTACGAATACATAAAGTAGGGTATACTTTCCCACCTTGATATCGAAAAAAAAAAACAGTTCCACATCTAAACCCGCACAGAAAGACTAATGGTCGATAGTCCTTGTGAAAAGGAAATATTTTTATTGGTTTTGTTAAAGAATGTATGATTATTCTTTGTATTTCTTTTTTTCCAATAAAAATATAGTAAATAGAAAGACTGTTAATCCTTACTGATGTTTAGTCAGTTATTATTTAAAAACACATACGTACTAATATATTAATAGTACGTATGTGTTTGTGTGGCTGAGAGATAGAGAGAGAAATATGGAAAGATGATAAAAAATCTAGAAATTATGATGTGTTTACATAATCGGCGTTTGGGAAACTGTCCGTCTGTTATATTAAACGTCAGGTGCAATGAATATGTTCGGTTGGCCTTGTGCCGAAATTTCAAAATTGTTTCCAATACTCGCTAAAATTACGGATGACCCAAAAATCCGCGGCGCTTAAATATAGAAGATTATTTTTGAAAACCACAAGCGGACTCCAAAAAAATTGCAATCACGTAATTTTAAATGAAATCATATTTTCTG
The DNA here is from genome assembly GCA_963082785.1 of Philonthus spinipes. NCBI lineage: Eukaryota > Metazoa > Arthropoda > Insecta > Coleoptera > Staphylinidae > Philonthus > Philonthus spinipes. Next base: position 13,424,916 of record OY720311.1, read on the forward strand.
GCTTCTTAAAAATGAGAAAATTATATTTTTATGCATACCGAGATAATTCCATTTTATATAATAATAATTTTAAATGTGAAATATTGTTATACAAGATATTTGATAAACAATATTAAAAGTGTGACTTTCACCCAATACGTTTTTATTTATAAATACATCTTTATTCGTGTAATTTTACAATATTATTTATTTATAATACATATATGCAACATATTGCAAAAGGGCTATCGACCGTAGGTCTTTCAGCCTGTCTAGTTCTTGTCATTATCTAATTACTCGTCATGATCGCTAACGTTATTGTCAAAGTCTGTGTTATTTGATGAAATGAAAAATAGTAGAAGTAGGAAATTGTTATATACAAATATCTTTATTCAAGGGACTTTTACATTATATTAAGTATAGTATAATACGGTATATAATTTGAGGTTGTTCTTTTATAGGCTATCGACCCGAGGTCTTTCTGCCAAGGAAATTATTATTTTGAAGGAATATTGGGGTTGCGGTCATACGTTTTTATTTATTTTTATTTTTTATTTAATTTAGCCGGATCAGTAAACATATTCTAGAGAATTTATTTAATAACTTCGTTAATAGTTAGGATTACCATCATTATTATAGAGTAGTTTTTTTAGCATTGCCTGGATTAGTTAGTCAGAAAATTGAATAACAGAACTATTATTTTTATGTAATTAATTTGTTGGAAATGTATTATGATGGTTATGTAAATCGAGAATTTATTTAATAACTTCGTTAATAGTTAGGATTACCATCATTATTATAGAGTAGTTTTTTTAGCATTGCCTGGATCAGTTAGTCAGAAAATTGAATAACAGAACTATTATTTTTATGCAATTAATTTGTTGGAAATGTATTATGATGGTTATGTTTAAATCATATTCACTCTATTCTCTAAATCTTTAGTTTAAACACCAAATGGACTTACCAACAAAATGCTTTCACATTTCTACGAAACCCGCATTTATAGTGCACCGAACGGTGAGATTTTGCTTAGTGGGAGGGTCTTAATTTAATCCCGCTTAAATTATTCGCAATTAACGCAATTTTCATGGCTCAATTATCTCAGGAATATGCTTTTGTGGCGCTTGATTTGAATAACGAAAGGGATTTATTCGAGTTGCACGCATAATGAGGTGAATAAAAAGCGTACGCACAAGAAAAAAACACGTAAAAATTATTGCGCGAACTGTATGTATTATAATGTTATAATAATATACATTACAAAAATAATAATAAATCGAGAAAACAATTAACCGATACAGAATAAGAAATCGTTATATTAATTATTAATAAAATTAGGAAATCACAGAAATTACTGATTTTTTTTAATATGAATATATATACAGAGAGCCTTTTTTATCAGTATACATTTCCCCTATGTATACTTGCAAAATATGCGAGTCAAATGCATTAATGTATGTGTGTTTAGTTGCCTATAACACGCAACTGAACACACATATGCCATATAGTCAACTAAACATACACACATTAATCGGTTCAATGCGTTTGACTCGCGTTTTTTGCAGGTATACACTTCCCCTAATGTATACTGATAAAAAAACCTCTCTGTATATATATATTAATTATTTAGTCTTATATAACATCGTTATATGTTCCTCTCTACTTCTCACTGTGAGGTGTATATATATATATATATATATATATATATATTCCTGGATTCCTGTGTTTACATTTTGAATTCATGTTTTAAGTTTTTTAAAACAAGTAATAATTTATATGTTATGTTGAAAATCGATTCACAACCCTACCCTTAACTATGCTTACATCCAACTGCCAAACAATAGAAGGTAAAAAAACTGCCATTATATTCCTAGATATATCTAAAGCCTTCGATTTGGCATCGGGATCTTCTATATAAAATATTGAAAAATCGATTCAACATAATATATATTATTACTTGTTTTAAAAAACTTAAAACATGAATTCAAAATGTAAACACAAGAATCCAGCAGATCGTTAATAATTTTGAAACCAAGTATTTGTTATTTAATCTACAATAAAATTATAAGAAAGTATTTATTCTGTAATAAATGAGTTAACTGAATTGTTAAATTACTGTCATATTACCCTTTACATAACTCGAAAAAAATATTTTTTATTTGTAATTCATATAATATAAAATTTACAGACAATATTAGTATTATAAATTAATTACAAATCAAAAGCGAGCTTAAGTTTAACCATAGGTTATACTAGTCTTCCATCTTCAGATAACTCGCAAACAATATTTGATTTTTTTTTTTCAAAACAAAAAAGAGATTTTATGTTTTAAAATGCATTTAGGAATTTATCGTAAAATCAATGGTGATTTATAATCACTATAAAATTGTGCATTTAAATGAAATATCATTTTGAAGTTCTATTTAAAGAACACTTAAGATTACGCCGCGGAATTTATTGAAATTTATGTGGAACGTGTCGCTTGTTGATGCCAACTGAATTAAATAAATTGGCAACATGTAAGCGAAAAATTGAAAAAAAAAATCACATTAACTTTACGGCTGTGATTCAGTAATAATTTAGAATTAATGTGTAAAGTCTGACTTTATTAATAAAACCTTTCAATATTTGATTTATTTTTACTAAATTCATAATTGGCATATATTTTGTCAATCGTCTGACTTTTTTAATAAAACCTTTCAATATTTAATTTATTTTTACTAAATTCATAATTGGCATATATTTTGTCAATCGTCTGACTTTTTTAATAAAACCTTTCAATATTTAATTTATCTTTACTAAATTTATAATTGGCATATATTTTTTTGACATATTAAACATTTAGGGCAGTGTAGAACAAGCTTTATGTTTTAGATTAGGTTAGGAATATACAACTATTATATTGTAGCGTTATCACATAGGACGGAAGCATTGAATCAGAAATAACAAATAAAGCCAAGTCAACGAAATTAGATGAGGCTGGTCAAAAGTGTCAAGTAACCAAAAAGACCATTTATCCTAAATTCATTTCCTCAACCTTCTCCTGCCTTCATCTCCCATCCTTTAAAAAAAGTCTACTTACTCGTCATGATCACCAACGTTATTGTCAAAGTCTGTGTTATTTCATGAAATGAAATGAAAAATAGTAGAAGTAGGAAATTTTTATTTTGAAGGAATGTTGGGGTTGCGGGTATACTTTTTTATTTATTTTAGTAAACATATTCTAGAGATTAATCATAATTAATTAAAGACGACGCAAGCGCCATCTTTTGCCTAATTTCAAGTGGCATCGTCAATATAACTCCAATACAATTTCAGTTCAGTCGCCTTCATCAAGGCATTGCACATGGAACACACTAGTCTGATGAGGTTAGAAAAACCGAAATGGCCATCACTAGTTATCCATACGCTAGATGAATGGTGACTGAACGTTTCATTAAATATTCTAGAGAATTTATTCATTTCCTCAACCTTCTCCTCCCTTCATCTCCCATCCTTTAAAAAAGTCAACGAAATTATAGTACACAATAAATAAAACAATACTGGGACACAAACCCATTGACATGGACGTAAAAATGAAAGTTTATAATACAATAAAAATAATAATCTACGGAAATGAAAGACGAAAAAAAAAAAAAAGACGAAGACAGGATAAACGCGATTGAAATGAAACATCTAAGAAAAATAGTCGGAAAACAAAATGGGATAGAATTAGAAATGGGGTCATCAGAAAATTAACAAACCAGGAACCGATTGCAAAAATGAAAAAGAAACAATTGAACTGGTATGGATAAATAAAGAGAATGAATACATATAGAATTATGAGAAAAATATTGACTACGACCAAAAGAAGAAGAGGGCGACAGAAAAGAAAATGGATTAATCAAATTCAATAAATAGGGATGAAGACGGGGATAACGCTAGAAGAAATGAAAATAATGCAATAGATAGGAAAAATGGAAGAAATGAAAGAAAGAGAATCAGAAGCCCCACCCGACACCTGGTAGAGTAATACAGTAATGACAGAAGAAGATGTTGTAATATTAGCTTTTATTTTGTTGGATATGTGAAGGGAAATTTTACGTTAATATAAAACAGGAACCGCAAAAAATATCAATAAAATACATGAGTAAATAATGGATGGAATTTTAGAATTGAACGTCGAAATGATATTTCATTTTAATGCACAATTTTATTACAATGAAATTAAACAAGGAAAATTTCTGGCAATGATCAATAAAATTCGATCAATCCCTTTTTCCAACTGCAAAAAATACTTACACTGTAAGTTTTACAAACATCTATTGAAACAACTACTTCCCGGGCATTTACCCCGCCGGACATTGGATTACACAATAGATATTTGTTGTTGCATAGTAAATGCCCGGGAAGTAGTTGTTTCAATAGATGTTTGTAAAACTTACAGTGTAAGTATTTTTTTACAGTTGGAAAAAGGGATTGATCGAATTTTATTGATCATTGCCAGAAATTTTCCTTGTTTAATTTCATTGTAATTTAAATAACTGCAAATGTGTGAATCATCTTTGTTTCATTTTATTTAGCACAATTTTATAGTATCTAAAAATCATCAGGTGGAAAGTTGCTTCTTTGTTAACAATTTGCGCTGCAGAAACGCGTCATCCTTCATAATTTCTAACACACAAGCAGAAAATTCGAGACGTTTCTTTTTTCCATTTCATTTTAATGCACAATTTTATAGTATCTACAAAATATCAGGTGGAAAGTTACTTCTTCGCTAAAAATCTGCGCTATAGAAACACGTCATCCTTCATAACTTTTAACACACAAGCAGAAAATTCGATACTCTTCTTTTTGCCATTAGGATTAAGAACCTGCACAAGTTGTAATCGTGCAGAAAACATCGTCTCAGAACTTTTCATAAAATTGGTTGGGGCATTCCAAGTATTTTACTAGCTATATTGGTAGACTTACTGCGAAACAAAAATTTCTTCAATACGCCTGACATCATCTTTAGACACTCGCGATCGACCTGTGCTTTTTCTTTCACGTACACATCCAGTCTGTTGAAATTGCTTAAACCTGTGGATAATGGATTTTCAGGTTGGTGGTTGAATTTAGTACAAAATGCCCGCTACACTATAATTTACGTTATCCGCGTAGATGTTTGTGGTGTATTCAACGGTGGACACATTAAACATTTATAATGTAATTAACAAAACATCTTTATTCACGTAACATCAATACATAGTTTTAACAATTATTTACAAAGTTATGTTCACATATAAGTGGTAGAGCAGCTGATCTGACTAACTATCGGATCGACTGAACTTCGCCTACACAATTTTTTTCTACATATTATACCTTGTATTTTTTGAGATATAATAAAGACATTTGTTATTATTATTATTATTATTATTATAAATGATACATGAAACGTTTAGCAACCGAAGGTCTTTTCGTTTGTCTACGTCCAATTCTTGTCATTGCACTACATGGGCTGATAAGTCCCGGGATTTTTCTATAGGTGGCAACACTGGACGTGACTCATTTCGTAAGACTCATCCGTCACTAGCTTATGTATGCAATTTCATGATATTTCGTCCATTCATTTACAAGCTACAGTCGTTAGAGTGACGTTACTTTAGCCTTCGTAAAAAAATGGACAAACAGGAATATCGCATCTTGATCAAACATAGGAAAAACTGCTGAACAATAATCGTAATGGTTGCAGAAATGTTATCCCACATCTGCTCCTTCGAGAACAACAGTTTATCGGTGGTTTAGTGAATTTAAAATGGGTCGTACAAGCACCGAAGACGCACCTCGCTCTGGAAGGCCAAAAGAGGCTACGAATGCGGAAATCGTAAAGCAAGTGCATGGAATCGTTTCGCAAAGTGAAGTTGTGCGAGTTAGCTAAGGCCGTGGGCATCTCAAATACATTTTGCACGATTTTTTGGAGATGAAAAAGCTATCGGCGCGATGGGTGCCGCGTTTGCTGACCGTCGACCAAAAACAGCAGCGCGTTGATGATTCAACGGCCGGTTTGGCGTTGTTGCAGCGTAATCGAGCTGACTTTTTTCGACGTTTTGTGACGATGGATGAAATATGGATCCATACGCCTGAGTCCAATAGGCAGTCTGCAATGGTTGGAAAGCCACGAAAGCCGACCAAAGCGGCGAAAAGACCAACGCTCTGCCGGGAAGGTTATGGCCTCCGTTTTTTTGTTTGGGGATTCTCATGGAATACTCTTCATCGATTACCTGCAGAAGCGAAGAACAGTCACAGGAGAGTATTATGCAGCGGACAAACTAAACAACGAAATAAAAAAAAAAACGTCCCCATATACCGAAGAAAAAAGTTCTGTATCATCACGATAACGCACCGTCACACACATCCTTGAAAGCGATGGCCAAATTGGACTAATTACTATTCGAATTGGTTGCTCACCCACCGTATTCTCCAGATTTGTCCCCCAGCGACTATTATCTGTTCCCAAACCTCAAGCGCTGGCTCCAGGGAATGAGATTCAAATCGAATGAGGAAGTCATCGCGAACACCGAGGCGTATTCGTCCACATTAAGTGGATTCGGCTTCAGATCCAACTATGGAATAGTAATTTATTTAATTTAACGTAAAAGGGGAAGATTAAAGAAGGATTCACACACGCTTGAGATTGAATTACTGTATTCCTTGTGGATAAAATTGAGTGGGATTTTAATTATTGTTGTTAGAAATCCAGTGAGACTGATTTCATCAAAGTTCTTAAGAGAAATGGATACCATGAATATATTTCCTGCAAAAACCAAAGACATTTTTTTGTAGACAAACGCAACAGTCATTTTACAATTCCATATTTAAATTGGAATTCTAAATGTCTTTCAGATTTCATACTCTGACAAAATATATAAGGCGCTACGTGCAAGATTTTAAAAAAAGTGCATAATCTTATTAATATAGCGTCGAATATCATTTGATTTGTCTTTTTTGTATATTTTAGATCAATCACCAACTTTTGTAAAGAATAACATTTTTTGAGAAATCAATACAAAAATTTTCCCATATGTTGCATACTTACGTCGACACGTTGCATATAATCGGGACTATTCTGTATGAAACAATATCAACATAACATGATCGTTATTCATGAAGTATCATAGTTCAAGTGGATTTTCTATAAATTACAATAAATCCAAATCTGCTTGGATTAGGAACGTAACAGTTACGTTAGATTTTACGTTTTCTCTTACTGTTCTGTAATAATATTTATATTTATGAATATTTATAATATGGGTCAAGTAAAAAAAAAACAGCGTATATTTAATCACAGAATTAATCCTGCTCTGTTTAATCAAATTATTTAAATACACAATTTTAATTAATTCCTATTTTTATTTGCCTTATAAATATTTCATAGGAAACTGAAAAAAAATCGTTTATTTTGTTTCTCATTACAAATTTAATAAAGGCCCATCCGCAATTTCAACATCGCGATATTTATAAGTATAAATTTTTCACAAATAAATTTGCATCAAATTTACTTATCATTTCTGCCTCACTCTCTAACACACTCGCATAATAAATACGTTCGTAGGTGTAAAATGAATGCATAAAAAGAGCGTTTACAGCAGATTTATTTGATCCACCCATCCGTAGATGATTTATCCCTTGGCGTATTTTTCATAACAAACAATGTGTAATGTGGAAAATGCTGTGCGTAAGCGTGGATGATTTACTTTGACGCCAGACGAGAAGAATTGTATTAAAATTATTTGATGAATTTTAATACCATTTTTTTATTTAATGTTTGCTTGCTGTGAATGGTTAAAATAAAGTAAGGAATACAATAACTTGTTAATTGTTGAGGCTTCTACTTTATTATACATTGTAATTCAATTTTATCAAAAATAATAATACGTTAAGGTTATTGCAACTATAGTCAACAATAAAACAATCAGAGATATACAAAGTAAGAAAGAGTTTTATTTATTAAAATAGTCACTGGACTTCATATTGTTTATGATGTATTTAGATAAAATCAAATAAAATAATAAATTAAAGGAACACAAACATTTTGTACTAAAATTCGCCAACACAATGGCATAAATTTTATATAACATTTATAAGGATGATAAAAAATTTATAAAGCAAGAAATCTATTACCAAATTTAAAGAAAACCAAAACAAATTGCTATTTAAACTAAATATCTTGCGTTATAAAATTCATTATAACTTTATTTGAAAACACTTTGTAATACTTGTACTGTAATGCTTTGAAAAATGTACAAAAATGAAATCAATTAAATACAAATTATTTGAAAAATAATTAATAAATTATTTCCAGATTTAGCTCTGTGACATTTGGACTTACGTAAGTACTTTAAATAAATTAAAACAACTACTTCCCGGGCAAATACCCGATATGAAACAACAGTTGTACATTATGTAATTCAATGTCCGGCGGGGCATTTACCCGAGAGGTAGCTGATCTATTCATTCGTGTATTTAAAATTTGAAAACGTCTTAAGACTGCAATTTTACGTCTAATCCCACCATCTACGATTAGCGCCACAGCGTTTATACAAAATGTGTGTGTGTATTTTATTCCAACTTTGATTTTTCAATCTATCGGCAAACGTCTGAACTACTAGGCTGTTCCAAATAAAAATGACGGCGTCGAACTAAATTTGTTCTCATTGACAATTTTATAGGATTAAGGAGCATACAAATAATAATATTATGAATGTTTTAAATATGTATATTAATAGGAAGATTTTCAGATATATTTAATATAGATTAAATGTATTTTTGTAAATGAAATAAATTTTTGAAAAATTATTTTTTTCACTTTTTCTTGTTTTTAAAAAATAAAAATTATCTGATGTCGTTTATCAGTAAATAAGCTATCTGCCTGTATTTAATGTTTATTTTTTTATGGCTGTATAACATTGTTAATCCCCTAAAACGGAAACGTATTGGGGAACGCAGCCTTAAATTCATTTAAGGGTGCGGTTTAGAAGAAAGAGATAGCTATACAAATATGGACAATCACTAATTTGAGTTAGATTGTTGTTGTGATCAATGAACAATATTGTATTATACATTAAAATAATATTAAAATAAGCAAGAATTTCATCAGATAAATTAAAAATTATTTTAATGTTTAGTTTTTGTGAAAAATAATTATGAAAAATAATGAAAATTGATCAAATTTACAGCAAATTTTAAATTAAATTTTTGCTAATAAAAACTTGTGCAATGAAAATTTAAAGGATTTCACTAAATTCTGCATTCAAATAACTTAGCAGACATGACCTATTAATTTCATTATATCTTACAATTTTCTTTTCTAACTTAAACTAGTAAATTGACGTAACACACGAAAATTAACGATTTATTTTTTATTTAGACTGATACTTTATACTTGGTGGATAAAAAATGTAAATACACATTCATATTATGAAATCCAAAAGAATAGCTCTATTTTCAAACGATTATTCCATTTTACTATATAGCTATCTCTTTCCACTAAACCGCAACCTTAATCAGTTATACATTATACGATGAACGTCTCGAAAATTCGGCCTTGCTGTTGAAACAGGCCTATAATTATTTGAAGCAAACACAATTTTACTTTCTGAATTCTTTTATTATCAGCAATAATACTTGTAACACAAAGCAAGCACCATCTATTGTCTATTTTTTTATTGCATCGTAACCAATTTGGGTCAACAAGGTAGACGATCGAGAATCGCTCTTTTGTAATCTAAAGGAATGCGAGAACTTGTCCTGTTTATGAGAACAGGAAACGAAATTCATTTAATAAAATGTTTAGTCAGCATTCATCTACCGTATGGATAACTAGTGATGGCCATTTCGGTTTTTCGTATCTCATTAGACCAGTGTATTCCAGGTCTTGGTTACCTTCATCAAGGTATTCCACATGAACACACTGGTCCGAAAGACCGAAATGGACATCATCAGTTATCCATACAAATGAGCATATGCAAGGCTCATATTAAAAAGGCGGACAGTAATTGTTGATTTTATTATTATCGATAATTATTGAATAAAATATAATTTTAGTTCTCATAAACAGGACAAATTCGCCTTTTTTAGTGGACGAAACAACGATTCTTTGTTGTCTACCTTGTAGACTCGAAATTAGGCAGCGCTTGCGTCTTGTTTCATTTATTATGATTAATTTTAGTTTTTGTTTTCAATTTGCAGATATCCGTATTATATTTGTAATAGAAAAACTTACCTTATGTGGTTTTGTAAAGGATTAAACACAGAAAAATAAAGCAAAACAAAGTGGGTTAATATAAAAATGCATATATTAATAACAAATAATATTGATTATTTAATACAAAAAAAAAACATTGAATAAAATATTAATAAACAACAAAATAAAAATAAGTATGCAAACTACAAAAAAAAAATTAACGTTATATACAAGATGGCCAGGTAAAATTTGATATTATTCATTGATTATTTTTAATAGTGAATTTAAGGAAAACAAATATTTTATTGTTTCTTTTTTTGTAATTCCCTACGAGTTAATTTAGAGAAATGTAAATTTAGCAACAAATGTTAAAAAGTAATCTTAACATGTATTTCTCTAACTGGAAAATATTTTTATGCGAATAATTTTACTGCCAAATAAAAAAAATCAAGTGATCATTATTTCTCATACCCGAGCCATTTAATACAAAAAGTCACCTTGATGCTGTATCTGTTAGGATATGAATTATATTTATTTTGTATTTCGTTTAAATACGCGCTCGCGTTGATCGTATAAAAAAAGAATGTTTTTTTGTTACCGGCGAAAATAAATCAGTCTTGAGTTTACAATCAATGTATGCGCATTATTTCATTTGGTTACCCCAGTTTACAACAGTATCTTGAAAAGTTTGACAGATAACGATTTTTGTCTTAAGTAGATATTCGGACCTATTCTCTATCGAAAACGCTATACTTGACAGCACGCTATTCTTTAAGGTTACGTTATATGGCTGTTTCGTATTCCGTATCGCGCTAAACCGTTATCTCAGTCAACGCTCAGCGCAATGACAGCCGCTAAAATCGTTGAAAATAGCAGGCACTGAAATAGGTCAAGTTATCATAGCGTTTAGCCGCTTTTCGAGATTATTTTCAATTCAAATTGTTTTTTAGCGGTAGTTTAATAAATATTATTCTATTTTTGGCTTATTTTCTTGTAAAATTGAATTTAAACTATCAAAAAAGAACATTTTTATACTTCACTCCTTCAAGAATCCATAGATTGTGCATAAATTGAGGAGCGAGTGTGCCTTTTTATAAATATTCCTATAATTCGAAACAGGGATTTTTTTATATTAAAGATGTAATTTTTAATGCATTTTTTTAATGAGGGCATTGTGGGGGTTCAAAAAAAACATAGTGATTATTGTTTTAGGCAGAAAAACGTCAAACCCCTTTACTAATGATGTGAATAGCGAAATTTACATATCAAAACGGCTCGACAGCGCAATAAACCATTGCAATTAAAAACAATCATATAACAATTTATAAACTATAAATCAGAGAAAACCAAAACATAAATTGATTTTTTATGATCGCCTTTGAACATGCATAGCGGGAAAGAAATTAACAACATAATTGATGGGCTAAAGGAACACAATGCACGAGGTTTTGATAAAATCACAAACTACGTTATATTATACTTAAACAATCTGATGATACGTTGTGAAAAAAAAAATCAAATAATTTAGATAATTTTTCCAAAAATAATCGAGCTGAATCTTATCACAACCTTTCTGGCCATCTTGCAGAAGAATTGATACAATTGAAGCTATTCCGTAAAACAAACGTTAAAGTTAACATACATGTTATTTTTTAAGCATCACGTTTTATTATTTTCCTTTTTTTAATATAATTAATGGCTTTAATATTTAGACATTGGTAGTTCATATTGTATGAAATAAATATGAATAAAATATTAAAAATCAACCAATAAAACACAGATTAGATTGAATAACTTTAAATTCTCGACTAGTTTCGGGTTATTAGCCCATTTTCAAGAGAATTTAAAATTTTTTTTATTAAAATTTCTATGGATATTTACATTAATTGTTTTGCCTGTGCCACAATTAAATTAAAATAAAAATTAAAAAATCAATATATCCATTAATGTAAATATCCATAGAAATTTTAATAAAACAAATTTTAAATTCCCTTGAAAATGGGCTAATAACTTGAAACTAGTCGAGAATTTAAAGTTATTCAATCTAATCTGTGTTTTATTCGTTGATTTTTAATAATTTATTCCTATTTATTTCATATTTTCCTATTGTTTATTATCCCAATCAATGTTGATTTTTTCCACTTTTGTCTCTTCTTGTCTATGTTTTGTTTGTATAGTTATGTTGTGAGTGCGTGAAATATAAAACACTATTTGACTTAAGGTTTCAAAGTTCTTTAATCGTACTACGACAATTATTTCGCCACACAGTGGCATTAAATTTAACGTTTTTCTTACGAAATAGCCCTGGATATAAATAAAAGTATTTGATTAAAATTTACTCATTAACGAAAATTGAGCAACGTTTGGTTGTACCTTTAAAACTAATGGCAGGTTTAACAAAATTGACAAATTATAAATAAAATTCATTATCAATTAATTATTTTTGAATTAAATCATATTATATTCTATGGTTCTTGCTGCTACTTGATGAAAATCCGTAACGTTTTATAAGAAAAACACACGTTTTCGAATTTCACAAACTTTATCGCTGTTGTCAAACAATACAATTTTACAAACATTATTATTTATTTTAAATTTTATATTATTTTTTTTGTAAAATTAAAAAACGTGTTTTTTTTATAATAAATTTAAAAAAATTAAAATATAAAATTTAAAATAAATAATAATGTTTGTAAAATTGTTTTGTTTGACAACAGCGATAAACAAAAATATTTAATTTATAATAATAATAATTGGCGACAATTTTTATTGATTTACAAAAACATGCAAGCGTAATAAAATCGCAAAATTGCATGCATTTTTTTTATGGCAATCGATTTTAATAATCCACAAAATTTATTTATCGAAACAAAAATATATAAAAATTTATAAAAAAAGGGTGTATCAATTAAAAAAAACTGCTTTTCTTAAAAAAATAATAATTTAGGTTGCCTTAAACCTTATACAAGATTTGATTTTAATAACATGCTACCAACAATTATAACAACGGAATAAATGACACGGCATGATAACGTGACAGTAGATAGTTTCAGGTTAGCACCATAAAAAACGACGCTTTTTGTTCAACAATTTTTCAAAAATAATTAAAGTTTTTCGAATTACCACCACTTGGGTTAATTTTTATTTTGCAGTTTCCGCTACTGATATTAAAATATGTTATATATGTAAAATTGTATTATTCTGTTTATATGTGATTTACACTCATGCTAATTATCTAAACATTTTGAATATTGTTATTATTCTGTATAAAGGTGATTTACCGTAAATAAATGAATTGAATCGAATTATTCCATACAGCTAGCTCATTTACAGCTTCACGTTTAATTGTTATAATTTCTGTATTGGGATTCAGAAAAACCTATATGAAATTAAAAAAATAAAATAAGCGCATCCACAATGTATGAAATTTCGGAGCGGATTTTTGGATTGAACAATACTTTAAAAAAAATGTAAAATGCAAATATTTAAAAAAAAATAAAACTCTTTATATTTTTGTTTTTGTTAGATCAGAAAAGTCAAATTATTTTTAAGGTATGGTTACGGTTTTATAGGAGGTGCGCATGCTGAGCAAGCTCACATAGGCTTCGTTAGGCTTCCTCCCTGTAAGGTATCTATCTACAGGCAATCTACTTCAAGTAGGAATTAAGAATTCGTTTATTGACGTCGAGACTTAACAATAACTGCGTTTTCTATTTAATCCAAAATCTTGCGTATATATTGGTACACCCTACACAAGACATGAATGGTAAATAATTTTTATAACAAAATTTTATTTTATGTCGATTAAAATAAATAAAATTGTGGATTATTATTATTTTTTAATTAATTAACTGTTGCTTGTTTTAGATGCAAGTTTTAAGCGCCTGCTTAGTGACGTAAGTGCAGTTCTTCCAATAGGCCTCCTCACCTACCTCCTTCAGACGCTTCAGAAAATCATCCTCCTTAGCAGCACCGCCATCCTCCACCCTAACCCCATCCAATTGAACCCCATCAAACGAACCCGCCCCTTTCTCCCTAACAGTCTCCGACGTCAAAACGTACGATTTCACACCCATCGTGTGCGAGTGCTGGACCTTCAGATGCGTGGTCTCGGTGACCTCCCTGGCGATCATCCCCGGGGGGCACTCGGGGGAGGGCTTCAGGACGGACTTCGCCGCGGGCAGTTCCGGCAGACCGACGGCTAGGACCATTTTTTCCTTCTCGAGATTTTCTCTGGTGTCGTCTTTGCCGTGCTCCCACCACGGGGAGTACATGTGCTCGCATTCCGAGGCCGTGTTGTAGGAGGAGGAGCGGGAGTGCTGGAGGGTGCAGTCGGACGCCGTCAGGAATTCGTCGTCGGATTTGACGTCGTCGATTTTCACGAATCTTGATGAATGCATCTCCTGAAAATTAATATAAAATAAATGACTGCATTAATTGATTCATTATGATTTCAGTTTAATTAATAAAGTAAAACAATTTAATTGTTAAAAAGCACCAATATCCTTTCTTCATACTTTTATTTTTATTTCATTATCAATCTATTGATAATGGTCACAATGCGTCCGAAATGTACATATGAAAAAAAAAAAAAACAAAGTATGAAGAAAGGATAGTTGTGCTTTCTATCAATTACATTTGAACTTCACATAACTCACTCAATCAATAAAACAATTTAATTTGTATGAAATAAATATGAATAAATTATTAAAAATCAACCAATAAAAAAACAGATTAGATTGAATAACTTTAAAGTCTCTTAAAAATGGGCTAATAACCCGAAACTAGTCGAGAATTTAAAGTTATTCAATCTAATCTGTGTTTCATTGGTTGATGTTTAATATTTTATTTATATTTATTTCATACAATATGAACTACCAATGTCTAAATATTAAAACCATTAATTAATTTAAATTGTATTTAATACTGCTAAGTGGAAAAGGCCTGTTTAAGAAGAATGGACACTATGTCTAAATTTCTAAAAGCTATTTTTATTCATATATTGAATAAAATCGTCAGCACCGCAATTCAAATGTTTGTAATAATAAATATAAATAATAATAATATAACTGTAAACCTTGTATGTCTTCAAAGTTTACATTTTTCATTTATTTATTATTAAATAAATAAGTTACAATAAGTCATAAAACAAACATAAATATGAAAAACTTATATATCAGACACATTTTTCTCATTAAACATTCGATGAAACATTGTTAATATAAAATTAAACTCTTGATAATGGCATTAAGCCTTTAACTAGTTCAAGTTAAAATAAACATAAGCAATAAAAAAAACAAGTGAATTTAATTTACAAGTTCAATTCTATATGAAAATATATGAATATAAGTTTTCTTTAAATTTATTTTTTAAAATACGTAATTATCAAATAAAATGGGATGGAAATTCTGGAAAATTTTTAGAAGAATTGAGGCTATTCCGTAAAACAAACGTTACAGTTAACATACATGTTATTTTTTCATACATCACAATTTTATTATTCTCCTTTTGTTTATTGTCCCAATCAATGTTGATTGTTTCTACTTTTGTCTGTGTTTTATTTGTATAGTTAGATTGTGAGTACATTAAATTTAATTAAAATATAAAACATTATTAGAAATAAATTACAATAAGTCATAAAACAAACATAAACATGAAAAACTAAGCCTCTAAGGCTCATTTTATTTATGTGTTGAATATAAGTTTCCTTTAAATTTATTTTCTAAAATGCGTAATTTTCAAATAAAATTGGAAAATTTTTAGAAGAATTGAGGCTATTCCGTAAAACAAACGTTACAGTTGACATACATGTTATTTTTTCAAACATCACAATTTTATTATTCTCCTTTTGTTTATTGTCCCAATCAATGTTGATTGTTTCCACTTTTGTCTGTGTTTTATTTGTATAGTTAGATTGTGAGTACGTTAAATTTAATTGAAATATAAAACATTATTAGAAATAAGTAACAATAAATCATAAAACAGACATAAACATGAAAAACTAAGCCTTTAAGGCTCATTTTACTTAAGTGTTGAATGTAAGTTTTCTTTAAATTTATTTTCTAAAATACGTAATTATCAAATAAAATGGGATGGAAATTCTGGAAAAATTTTAAAAGAATTGAGGCTATTCCGTAAAACAAACATTATGGTTAACATACATGTTTTTTTTTTCAATCACAATTTTATTATTCTCCTTTTGTTTATTGTCCCAATCAATGTTGATTGTTTCCACTTTTGTCAGTGTTTTATTTGTATAGTTAGATTGTGAGTACGTTAAATTTAATTGAAATATAAAACATTATTAGAAATAAGTAACAATAAATCATAAAACAAACATAAAGATGAAAAACTAAGCCTTTAAGGCTCATTTTACTTAAGTGTTGAATGTAAGTTTTCTTTAAATTTATTTTATAAAATGCGTAATTATCAAATAAAATGGGATTGAAATTCTGACAAATTTTATACCACAAAAAAATTTAAGTGTTTTATTTACGTAAAAACTGAAAATGTACCGCGAAGTGAACACCTCCAATATCCAAGAAAGAAAATATTTTATTTTAAATTAAATAAATCCTTTTTCTATTACATTTTATTTTGCTTCTCGATATTAATTTTAGCCAAAATACTTTCGTTTCTTATTTAAATCGCAATGAAAACGCACGTGCGGGAAATTCCGTTCCATTTCAATATTTAAAATCACCTAATTAACAATTACTCAAACACCCTCGTACAAAAAAAAACACACAACACACACGCGCAAAAACAACAAAACAAACAATAAATCTTTATTAACTTCTCGTAAAACGAGGAAATAAAGTGCGCGCTGGTTTCGTTTAGTTCAGGAAATGAGAATGCAATTACGAAATTGTCTCGTTTGCATTAAAATAAAATGCATATATTAATAAAATAGGCGCACGCGGGGACATTAAAATTATGAAAATTTTACAGACGCGAAAAGAAATTTCAGGCCTTTCACGGCGACGGGTTTTCGTTTAAATAGCCACGGCCGCGACGGTTTGTTATCAGTCTTTCCAGAGATTGTCGTACCAATCGTATTATGAGAGTCTTAATCGTGAGTTGATTTTCAAGTATTGAGAAATTTATTAGTTTAATTTGTGTGAAAATAAAAATTTAAGTGATTAAAAAATGTAATAAAAAATAATTCAGGCTTCGTTTAGTTTCTCTTAGCTATTTATATAGCTATCTCTCGTTAGCGATAAATTTAAAAGTTTTATGACTTTAACTTAAGTTTTGCTTATTTACGAAAATATAATCAAAGAAATATAAAGGGTATTCTTTTAACAACGCCTCACGTGGAAAAATCCTTATATCGTGTTAAGAGTCCTGTGTGTATCGGACTGAAGTAAATTGTGAAAAGTTCGTAACATATTTGACAGTCACGTGGCGAAAAAGCGAAGATCTGACGTGCGTAATGATATCACGAAATAATATTTGGCTCTTACATGTTTGAAATAAGTGCTATAAAAAACTATATTTTTAAGCATTCTGAAAGAGCTAAACAGTGATGAAAAATAAAAGAAAATTTGAACCATAAAATAATTGTACTTCTTCTATGACTGTTGTTAATGGAAAAGTTTGGTCTCGTCTGTCTTGATCATAGAATAGGTTACTAATTTTTGTAAGGAATCTTAGAGCTGATCACTCCGCTGCGGTGTTAGGGCTATAATAACCCACACTTTCATTTCTTGTACAACAACAACAACAAAAAAGATCCTTCAAACGCCCTTTTATACGACCGCAACAGTATAATTCATGTCACCGAAGAATTTCGCCAAGAAATTTTCCCTTAATCAACCCAATCATCCAATCATTATATCTCATCAGAAATTTGCATTTGTAAATCCCCCGCAAAACCGTTTTTCAATTCATATAAAGATAAATTTCAAGTAATCCTATATTTAATTATTATAATTCATCTCACATTAAACGACAATTACGTAATATATTAAATCCTGGTAGCAAGGTTTTAAGTAGCTGGCGGATTGCTGTTTAATTTAATTTCAAAATTCATGATTTTTAAATGTTATAATAAAATATACATTTGATTTTGTAATATTTTAATATTTATTTAGTATTTTTTGCAGTATATATCTGTTAATAAAGATTATAATTATTATTATTATTAAATTCAATTAATTTATTTACGGTAAATCACCTTTATACGGAATGAAAACAATATTCAAAATGTTTAAATAAATAGCATGACTGTAAATCACATATAAACAGAATAATGTTATATGTAATTGTATAAATATTTTATAGTAAAAGTGAAAAAGATATTTAATAATAACAATATTTATTAAATTAATAACAGTTTAAGGCTGTGGTTTAGTAGAAAGAGATAGCTATATGGTGAAATGGAAATAATCGTATGAAAAAAGAGCCATTCTTTTTGATTTAATAATATGAATATGTATTTACATTTTTTTATCCACAAAGTGTAAAGTATCAGTCTAAATAAAAAATAAATCATTAATTTTTGCGAATTACTTCAAAGTACTAGTTCAAGTTAGAAAAGAAAATTGTAAGATGTAATGAAATTGATAGGTCGTGTCTGCTGAGTTATTTGAATACAGAATTTAGTGAAACCCTTTAAATTTTCATTGCACAAGTTTTTATTAGCAAAAATATAATTTGAAATTTGCTATAAATTTCATTAATTTTCATTATTTTTCACACAAACTAAATATTAAAATAATTTTAAATTCATCTGACGAAATTCCTGCCTATTTTAAGATTACTTTAATGTATAATACTATATTGTTCATTGATTATAACGGCAATGTAACTCGAATTAGTGATTGCCAATATTTATATAGCTATCCCTTTCGTCTAAACCGCCCCCTTAAGGTAAATAATGTGTACTTTCTATACTACTTACTGAAAGGTTTAGGCCACTCTAAGTTTTTTCACAAAAATTAAAAAAAGTGTTTACTTTAAACTTGATTTTAAATCCTCAGGAATAATTTAAAAATAGTTGTATAACTTCACAGAAAATTCTCAGATAGTTGAATTTTCTGTGAAGTTATAGACCTCCTCGTGAAATGCGTTTTTTGTTCTCGTAGAGCTCAGATTATATTAATTTTATTAACTATAGAGATAGCAAAATTTTCAAACTCAACCATGATTCAGAACCTTTTAAAATTGTATTAAAAAAATAGTATTGGATAAATTTTATTAAAAAATTAGTATTTTGAAAAATTAAGAAACGCAGCTTGAAATATTAATCGGAAATTTTGCCGAATTAATTGAGTTTGCGCGTAGCAATCGCGATCAATTCCACCGGAGATCGCAGCGTGAACGGTACGTTTGATTAATTTAATTAAACAACTTAGTAAATAAATAAGGCGGAGCTGCTCAATGAGGGTTGAAATACCAAATTTCGTGTCTGCATATAGCTTTATAATACGCATTTTTTTGCATTAAATATTTTCGAATGAAAAATTGTTGCATTACACAATATGTTATCGTTATGCAGCAACAAGTGTCCATTATTGAACATTTTCTTTGAAGTACTTATGTAACATAAGTCAGAATGTTACAGTAGCTAAACTAGGAATAATTTATTAATTACTTTGAAATTATTTTTATTCTGACTTATGTTACATAATTACTTTAAAACAAATATTCAATAATAATATAATATTGAAATAATAATATAATAATATATATTGAAAATCTGTATTTCTCAGTATTACATTATATAATTTTATAATACATATACATACAATCATTTACACATTGTTAGACCTCAGAAAATGGCTATCGACCGTCGGTCTTTCTGCCTTCTTTTTATTAAATTTATTTAAATAACTGCGATCACATGAATGAATCTTTTTTTCTATTATTAATCTCGATTACCTCGAAAAGGCATAATTCAAATTTTACATCACCAATTTTCAGTTGATTTTTAAATAACTCTAGAAATTTGGATTATTTTTTAAACTACGTACGCCTTTTTGGATATGTAAACATTTATCGCTTACTCAGTACGAGAAATTTTAATGAAATAAATATGAATAAATTATTAAAAATCAACCAATAAAACACAGATTAGATTGAATAACTTTAAATTCTCTTGAAAATGGGCTGATAACCCGAAACTAGTCGAGAATTTAAAGTTATTCAATCTAATCCGTGTTTTATTGGTTGGTAATTTATTCATATTTATTTGATACAATATAAACTACCAATGTCTAAATTTTAAAACCGAGAAATTTTAAATTGAAAGTTAACGTTATTCTTTGTGGTCACAGTCTAAACGAGGTGTATAATTTATATGTTGTGAGGTTAAAAAATTACGTTAGCGATAAATTTAAATTTAAAAGTTTTCATGTGGAATAGCCGTAATAGCAAAAATTTAGGTTTAAAAAACTTATTATTTAAAGTTGTATTACATCAAATGATGTTTATAAAAAGGCATTTTTGTATTTATTTCTACCGTGATGGTATTCAAACTCTGCCAGATATATGGGAAAAAATTGTCGCTAGCATTGGCAAATATTTTTAATGATTCATTTGTAACAATTATTTCACAATAAAATTGCAGTTTCATAAAAAAAAAACAGCGAGAACTCAGTTGCGCTCATATTATATTAAATTTTATATATTGAGTTCGCTATTAATGCAAGGAATGATATATGAATTGTATTTTTATATCCATCTGGAATGATGTGTATTTGAAACTTGTATGGATATTGTTACAAAGGTATTTTTATTTATTTATTTACTTTTTTATAAAAGACTTATCTTGTAAGGCAATTATAGAAATACTTTATTTATTAGTGAGGTATTATAAATGTGTTCTTTTGTGCGTTTAGATTTTATTCGCTATCTTCGTGATGGCCAGTGCTCAACATGGGCACGAGCATCATCACAAATTGGAGGAATATATTGATTACAGAGTAAGTAACCATTCTTTTTAATATCTCATATATTCACATATTTTAGTATTCAAACAATTTGCTTTTAAATCACTATCTAGGAAATTTAGATTTTTTTTAAATAAATAAATTAAATAAAACACAATCTTTTTTTGTTTGATTTTTTTTTATTGAGGAAACATTGCTTGAATTATTTCAAATGTAAATGTAAAACAATTAAAAAAATGGTTGAATTTACTTCTTAATTGTGTTGTGTTAACGAAAAATGAAAATGCTGAACTAAATGTATCGAGCGTATAACAAAAATCGGCGACGAAGTTGGCGTTGGAAGTCTCGAGTCATGTCTGTACTAAGATCACACGCGTGAAATGCTGGTTGCAGTCAACATGACAGCTAGTACTTTACGCGTGCGCGTGTGATTTTAGTTCAGACATGACTTTAGATTTCCAATGCCAACTTCGTCGTCGATTTTTGTTATACGCTCGATATTTCACCAATAAAATGGCATCATTAAGCAAATTATTAAAGATTAGTAATTATTAAAGGTTAATAATTCGCTGATTCAAAATTTAAGTTTCCAAATTCTGTTCCATCTGATATCAATTAGGTCTAAAATAAAAACTGCAACTTTCGCAATATAACTTCATTAATAAATGAAAACTATCCAACTCAATTCGAAACTCAAGCTTAAGGGTGCGGTTTAGAGGAAAGAGATAGCTATATAAATATTGGCAATCACTAATTTAAGTTAGATTGCTGTTGTGATCAATGACCAATATTGTATTATACATTAAAGTAGTCTTAAAATAAGCAAGAATTTCATCAGATGAATTAAAAGTTATTTTAATGTTTAGTTTGTGTGAAAAACCATTATGAAAAACAATGAAAATTGCTAAAATTTATATCAAATTTCAAATTATATTTTTGCTAATAAAAACTTGTGCAATGAAAATTTAAAGGATTTCACTAAATTCTACATTCAATTAACTTAGCAGACATGACCTATTAATTTCATTATATCTTACAATTTTCTTTTCTAACTTGAACTAGTAAATTGACGTAATACACGAAAATTAACGATGTATTTTTTATTTAGACTGAAACTTTATACTTGGTAGATAAAAAATATAAATACATATTCATATTATTAAATCCAAAAGAATGGCTCTTTTTTCAAACAAATATTTCCATTTTATTATATTGCTATCTCTTTCTACTAAACCGCAACCTTAATCTATTCAGAAATAGAAATACTGAAACTGTTCAGAAATTTGCATTCCTACAAAATCCTAACATTAATCCAAAATGCAATTGTGTTAAGGCTCATCCCCATTACAACTACCATTACGGGGTGCACGATCCCAAACACCACGACGTGCACAGCCAATGGGAATCCAGAGATGGGCACAAAACGAAAGGATCGTACAGCCTTCACCAGCCAGACGGCAGGAAGCGCATTGTAGAATACGAGGCTGACAAACACGGAATCCACTACCACGTCAAATACGAAGGCCACGCCATTCACGAGGAAGGCCACCACCAGCACGGCCACGGAAAAGCCTCCAGCAGCCAGTTCTACCACGGCGAAACCAATTTCCACGGAGAATCCCATGGACATGGACATGAACATCATGGTGGAGGAGGTGGTGTCGGTGGTGGAGAGGGTGGACATGGACATCACGGTGGTGGAGGAGGAGGTGGTGGTGGAGAAGGAGGTGGACATGGACACGGACATGTTGTCGTAACGCATGGACATGGTGGAGGAGAGGGTGGAGGACATGGACACGGACACGCCACTAGCTATTCCACGCATATCCAGCATCCGACTCATGAACACGAACATCATGGCCATCATCATTAATCGTTCTGTTTAGTACGTTTATTGTTTGTTTTGTTTGTTATGTAAATAGTCAACAACCCCCTCCTCATTACTCATCTCAACTCACTTGCTACTTCCTACTTTATTTGTTTCGTTCTTGTTGTATGATATTGTTTCACAAATAAATGTTTTCTATTAAATACAACTCTTTAAATCTTTCAGCTATATTTTCAATATTAACATGACAGCTAAATTAAGAGAGATTAATCTCTACGAAGAACGTTGATTTCGTTTGGCTTGTTTGCACTACTACTTCCTACAAAATCCCAGCTCCTTACGATGAATTTATATATATATATATATATATATATATATAAAAACGGTATTGTATTTGTTGTGTCCCATTCACGCCTACACATTCCTTTCTAAAAAAAAATGCAAAGCCACACTTGAGTCCCGCAAATGGCAATTGGGCGCGCATTTTTTTTTTTTTTTAGAAAGAATACAATTTGTAAGATCCGCGATGAGTGTGAAAAATCGCCACCACTTGTAAATATTTTCTGTAAATTTTAATCATTCGTTGCTAATATTTTGAAGGTAACTGTTGAATTTTTATTTCTTGGCGTTTGACCGCTTACAACGGTCGTTTGTGTGTTCAGTGGAAACCTATCTCACGAACAATTATTTTTCCACCTTTCAATAATATTTTTTATCAACTGACCAACACAAACACAATTGTTAATAAACCCATGCCATCTGCATTAGTTGATTGCATGGGTTTATTAACAATTGAGTTTGAGTTGGCCAGTTGATAAAAAATATTATTGAAAGGTAGAACTAAAATGCAGGATTTTACAGGTACATGCCCGAGAAGTAGTTGTCTTAATAAAAGAGATGCTTGTTTCGATAAACTCTTGATACTAATATTTGACAAAGAATGGCATTTGTTGTACAGAATGGCCTTCCTGTACTTTGATAATGGTCTGAAAAGATCTAAACAAGTGTCAGTATGCTGAATAAAAATATGGAAAAGAACAAGTTGTCTTAATGTACAATTGTTTTAAAGTACTTACATAACGCAAGTCAAAACATCAAAGTAGCTAAAGAGAGTATAATTTATTAAATATATTTTATAATTTATTTTAATGGCTGATAAATATTATAAGTTTGGATTGACGGATGCGTGTTGTCGAACGGTCACCTTCGAGGTTGTTGTCATTCGCACCCTTCATCTGAAGAGAAGATGTTGTGGAAAATTTAAATTAAATCCCGAGAGCTTGAAACGAACTAAATGACGCGACTGAAAAAGTAACACCCTTCAAGCGCAACAAAGTGATTTGACGAATAAAGCACTAATAACCTTTCCCCACATTTTTATTTAAATTACTTAATGTACATTTAAAATGTATATCAAGCCATTCAAAAAAATATATCATCATGACGTAACTCTTTTTTGGGATACTTTGTATAATAAAAATATATATATAACAATCTTTATTAACAATTAAGTTTACAATAACGTAACAAACATTGATTATATATATCACACAAAAATTAATTAATTGTTAAATGACTATCGACCAGAGGTCTTTCTGTCTAATAAAAATATTTTCGTCAAGTACGTCCTAAGACCCTAGTAAAGTTTCCAAAATTGCAAAGTCCTAACTTAATTAGTAACCGAGCTATCGAAGACGGGAGCTGTGATCCAGGACCCTGTATACATTTTTCTCTTCTTCATATCCGTAATTGCACAGCGTATCGAATGGGTTCCTTCAAAATGTTTCAATGCAATCAAAATGCGTACGAATTTTCGAAATTCCAAGTCGCAATGATATGATTTACTTCCAATTTATTACGGCGATTAAAGGAAGGTATCCTTTACGAGACGATTATTATTTTTATATTTGATTCGTTTAATTTTAATAACTCATAACTAATAGGCGATTGAAGTAATTCATATTATCTGGTAATTATTTATTCATTCGTACAGCATACTTAGTGATATTAGAAAACACGAAACCGGTGCTTATTAATCGATAACTTTCACTTTAACAATTAATAAATCACTTATTTTTCTTGTTAAAATTAACAAGAAATTCCAGAAAGGAAAACTTCCTGTTCTCTTTTCCAGTTATTAAAAAAATGGGAATGAAATGCTAAATATATCAGAATTTCCCTTTTTTTTTCTACTTGTCTGAATTATTTCGATCTAATGAAGCAGAAACAAAAGAACATTTAAGGAATATTTTAGGAAATACACATTCCAATTAAAAAAAAAACAAGAATAATATATTTAAAAAATCTGCCATGTATATAACATTTTAATTTTGCAACTATTCATTGCTACCAATGAGAAAAAATAAGTTGGTATAATTCATTGTCACCAACGTGAAATCTTGAGTTGCTAGTGGTTCATTGCTACCAACGTAAACAATTAACTTGGCAATAATGCATTGTTTACAGCTTAATATTTTAAATTGGTAATAATATTTCAATTCTACGAACTTAATATTTTAAGTCGACAATAATTAATTCATAGATTTAGTATATAAATAGATGAAGCATGATGTTGTGGGGATAGGATACCGATTGTGCCATCATGTTAGGTTATGTTTCCTGTTTGTAAACACTCGTGTTTGTAAACAAATCGATCGAATTTTAAAATTATGTAAACAATAATAATACTTTTATGTGAAATTTAATCAGATTATGAATATATGTCATTAATATTACATTATTTAATGATATATATGCATATTTATATTATAATAATGGCATTTATATGAAAATAAAAATCCCTAAATTATAATAACTGCTAAATGCCCAAAAAAAGTCTTATTATCATTTACTAATCTTATAACCCATGAAAAATCATTTAATAAAATTATAACAATTTGAATATAAAGTTTTTAAAATTGATGTAATTTCCGGTGAAACGGAAGGTGCAACTAAAATGTTTACATCATCACCATACACCAATGTCTAATATTATCCTACAAAATTTCAAATTGATATCTCGAATAATAAAACATACAAGTAGCATTTATTTCGATTTCAAGCGAGGTAAACCAAGGATGCAAAAAACAGCTGACGATAACAAAACACACGAGTAACCCTCCGTATCTTAGACGTTGGCACGTTGGAAACGGTCGTTTACGTTAGTAACAATTAATTCATAGACGTAGTATGTAAATAGATAAAGCACTATTTACATACTACGTCTATGAATTAATTGCTACTAACGTAAACATATCAGTTGGTAATAATCCATCGCTACCAACGTAAATAATTAAGTTGGCAATACTTCAACTCTACCAACTTAATATTTTAAGTAGGCAATAATTAATTGCAACTAACATAAATATCGAGTGTATAATAAGTTGGCGTTGGAAGTCTCGAGTCATGTCTGTAATAAGATCACACGCGTGAAATGCTGGTTGCGGTCAACATGACAACCAGAACTTTACGCGTGCGCGTGTGATTTTATTTCAGACATGACTTTAGATTTCCAATGCCAACTTCGTCGTCGATTTTTGTTATACGCTCGAAATTTCAGTTGGTAATAATCCATCGCTACCAACGCAAATAATTAAGTTGGCAATACTTCAACTCTTCCAACTTAATATTTTAAGCAGGCAATAATTAATTGCTACTTACATAAATAATTCAGTTGGTAATAATCCATCGCTACTAACGTAAAAAGAGTTGTCAAAACTCAATATTTGTATTGGCAATAATTCAACGCTATTAATTTAATATTTTAAGTTGGTAATTATTCAATGTTAACAGCTTAGTGTTCTAACTTGGTACTAATTCATTGCCATCTCAAAATAAGTTAAAAACTTAATATTCATATATTGGCAACAATGCATTGCTACCATTATAAACATTTGAGTTGGAACATAGTTGTTAGTAGATACCAGGCCCCGCTAACTCCATAGGATTACGTTATTTCGCGTTTATTATTATTATAATTTGGTGTACTAGTTTCAACCCAATCCACTAGAGGTCGATGATATTTAATTCGTGGGAATTACCTAATTAAGCATTGAAAAAATGTGACATAAACAAATCAGTGAAAATTGACACATTTTTGAAGAATTACTCTAAATTTGTGTACTAAAACGGGCTTTAGAACGTTATGTGTTGAAAAGGTGGATGAAGACCCCTGAATACACACAAATCGTCACAAACATTGAGGTAAGTGTCTTTGTTATGAGTAAATTTGTTAAGTCAACATTAACATTATATTAATCAAAGCGTAGTACAGTGATACATTGCTTCACGATTTTTAGATGTTTGTGATCTTAATATTTTATTGTGTTAATTGTTAAATGGTTTGATTTTAAGAAAGTATTATTTTATGATATTTATTCTCAAGTAAGGTTATGTTACTAATTTTCATGAATTTGTTTATTTACAGGCTGCTGTTAAATGTGATTGTTCTTTCATCAAAGCAATCATGATATGTGCTGCTTAACCAAATTTGGATTCGCCTGGGGAGAATTAATTACTCGATATAAACTTTCATGCCTTTGGATGTGCGAAGCAAATCATTGTGTGCATGTGTATGTTCCTCCTTACCACTGAAATGTCTCGCTGTGTTATATTATTATTAAGTAAGGTATATTTTATACTTTAAGTATTTCTGGTTGATATATTCATACATCTTTTTTTCATAATTCATGTTAATTTTTTATTTATTTTTTACATATTACTTTTTGGCAAAAATTAATGTGCAAGCTATTGACTTTCAGTAAGGTAAGTAACTATTCTACAATTCGTAGCTTACAAGAGAGCCAACAGCTGACAACTTAATTTTATACAAAAAGTAATTTTCAAATATTGGAAAAAGCTAAAATATATTGTATTTTTCGCATAAATTATCGAAAAAAAAAAAAACTTATTGAAAGTAGTTTTATCATTTATTACATGTAAAATAATGTTAAAAATATTTCTTTTGATATATAATTCTATTATTATTAATTAATTGTCTAAAGTTTTTTTTTTGTGTAATTAATTGTTTTTAAATAAATTTGTTAAATTGCTTATGAGTTTTTTTATTTAACCTTTTATTATAAATAAATTTAATTTTGAATGTGCCCGCCATGGACACCCCATCCCACCATTCCGCTAAAAAAGCGATCATTGCGCCAAAATCACAACTGGTGGATTGGGTTGAAACTAATCGAAACGCGGTATGAAACGTTTACATAGGAGTTATGTATCTATAATAATCTATGGTAGATACTGTATTACTAACTTGACGTTGGGCATTTGCTAAGGGGTCGCGTATGGTCGGCGATGTTTAGAGACAGACGCCTGTTGCACGAGTGGCAGTAAGCAAACAATATAATTTTTGCTCATGTCAGTACTGTGAATCACCGTTGATTAGGCAACAGTAAAATTGTGTGTTTATTCATAATTTATGAAAATGCTCATCGTTCGGGGCCCGTATTCCTGAAATTGATCGAACGTTTCAGGCGAATGAAATCTGTCATTTAGATAGGAATTTTCATGTGAATTTGACGGTTGTGTACGACCGATTTCATGCGATCGATTTCAGGAGTAAGGCCCCAGATCCAAGTGTTCAATTTTATTGTATAAATTTTGCCAGTATTGAGATATATTGAAGTTTCAATTAGTTTCGTTAATATTTAGTTTTTGTTTATAGCTTGTAGAAGCCCTACGCTGTTTTATCGAGAAAAAAATTAAACAACGACAAAAAAATTCCATAAAAATACACAAAATGTGTGTATTATACTTTTCTATAGTTCTAATAATTACAATGAAAAAAACACTTTTTTGCCAATTTATGCAATTCAAATCGTTTAGTCAATTTAATTATTTACAACTAAATCTTATTTGTAAAACTGTCTATAATTAATATAGAATTTAATCCTAAATGGGTCATATAAATTAAATTATATGAGCCCTCTGGATTCGCAAACGAACGCCACTTAAAAAATGTGCGCCTCAATGTCGAAATTTATAAGTGATACATCACTTTTACTTTGGGCTAGGTATAAAGAGTTAATTATTTAATATATATTAACATTTACGAGTTATTAAGAATTCATTGATACCAACATAAAAAATTAACGGCAATTATTCATGATATTTTAAGTTGGCAATAAATAATTGTCACCAACTTGAGAATCATACATGAAGTATAATACATAAGATACTATCTGTTAGCTAAATTGAATCGCAGATAAAAATGGTGAAGATATAAATGAGTAAATATGCATTTAATATTTTATATATATACAGGGTCGCTACAAAGTATGGAAACACGGCTCTCACGTGAAAACGGCTAAAAACAGAACCACCAAAATTGGGATTTCTAAATGGGATATTTTTTTGAACAATTTGGCGTGAAAAAATAAAAAATGATTCTCAGAATTTTCACATATGGACGCCATCTTGATTTTTTTTAAATGGAATTCGATTTTTTTATTTTACAACTTTTATAAACCTTATAATTCTGATTACAACCATATACCTTTTTTTTAAATACTTGTCTTTTCATCGATAAACCGGACTTTGAAAAGTATGGAAACAGGCAAACGAGTACTTTTTCTAAATGATGCAATACCACAAATGCATGTTCTATTGTTGATCAAAACTTAAAAAAATATTAAACAGTCAAATGAAAAAAATAAAATATTAAACAATAAATGATTTTTTATTTTACAATATAAGTTCAAAATGCTCTCCATTAACTTCTTGGCAGTAATGAATACGCTGGACAAAGTGTTGTAATGAACTAGTTAAAATATTAGGACGAATATTTGCAATTTCGGTTCTTATGCGTTCTTCTAATTCTTGTATATTGTGTGGCCTGTTGTTATAAACTCGATTTTTCAAATGTCCCCACAGGAAAAAATCAAGTGGAGTTAAATCGGGCGACCTAGCAGGCCATTCAATTGTTCCTCTCCTGCCTATCCATTTGCCGGGAAAAGTTACGTCTAAATATTCACGTACTATTAGTCCGAAATGAGCTGGTGCTCCGTCTTGCTGAAACCATATGTTTTCAGCTGGATTAGCCTGAGTTTCATAATTTGGGAATATTTGTTTAAGTCTGGGAACAACCTGTTCTTGCAAAAGCTGTAAATATGTTTCAGATGTCAAATTGCCATTAATAACAAAAGGGCCGATAATATGCTGCCCAATTATACCACACCAAACATTATTTTTTCGTGGACTCTGCGTATGAATCTGCTCCATCCAATGTGGATTTTTTTTGACCAGTATCTACGGTTATGGCGGTTAACTTGTTCATTTAAGCAGAAAGTTGATTCATCGGAAAGAGCACACGGTTAATAAAATTGGCGTCCTGGTTTATCCTATTCATCATTGTTTCGCAAAAATCAATTCTGCGATCAAAGTAATCTTTATTCAATTCTTGTAGCAGCTGAATTTTGTAGGGATGATACTTTTCAATTTTCATTATTTTTTGAACTGATCTCCTGCTCATGTTGTTATTGAAAGCCAATTGCTGGACCGAAGTTTTTGGATTTTCAACTACATCTATCATAAGATTAAATGAATTTTCTTCATTTGTAACAGTTTTTGGTCGTCCAACTTTTGGACGATTTTTAATAGTTCCAGTTTCATTAAACCTATTCCATGTTTTAAATGCAACTGACCTGGAAATAGGTGCTCGATCTGGAGATGATTTACGTTGAAAAGATTAGCAGCTTCGGCAAAGCTTCGTTTTCTATCCCCACACCCAATCATCATGAGAATCTATGCGATCCGTTTCACTCAAATGTGGCATTTTTGCAACAACCAGTTACTTACTAATGTTTTTTACAAGTTTGAGACAGGCTAATGAAAACTGTTTTCAAAGGCAACTATTTTTTTAAGTTGACATTGTTAATTTTTATGTTTGAGTTTCGACCAAAAATAGAATATTTACAAAACAAATGAATATGAAAAAATAAAAAATGCAAGTTGAAGGCCTTAACGTACTCTAAACCTTTGCAAAATTTCAGGTCATTCCGATAAACCGTTCTCAAAATATTTCGCTGTTTCCATACTTTTCAAAGTCCGGTTTATCGATGGAAAGACAAGTATTTTTAAAGAAAGGTATATGGTTGTAATCAGAATTATGAGGTCTATAAAAGTTGTAAAATAAAAAAAATCGAATTCCATTTAAAAAATTCAAGATGGCGTCCGTATGTGAAAATTCTGAGAATCATTTTTGATTTTTTCACGCCAAATTGTTCAAGAAAATATCCCATTTAGAAATCCCAATTTTGGTGGTTATGTTTTTAGCCGTCTTCACGTGAGAGCTGTGTTTCCATACTTTGTAGCGACCCTGTATATATATTTTAATATTACTCAAACGAAAGGTTTTAAAATATTAATACATTGGAAATGAGTTTTTTCCACATTCAGTTCAGTGAATATTGACAGTAGCATGGAAAATGTATTAATAGTGCAGAAATTATCGATTATGCAAAAATTTTGGGAGAAAGGAAATTTTGAAATAACGCAAAAACTACTTGCTTTGAATATTGGGATACTTAATAATTTTATGTTGAAAATTGTCTCATCAAGCGCTATATGAGATAAAATATTGGTCATTCCATTTGGAAAAAATTAGTTATGATATTTTTAAGAGCGTACTAAAATGTTAACACTTTTGAAATACCTATTGTAAAAATTGACAGATGTTAATTTTTTGATTCTAGATGGATCTATTACTAACAATTCAAGATGTCGCTGGTCTGTCTATTTTGTTCCTACTAGAAGTTATAGGCATTTTTCGAAACGTCAATTTGAGTTTAAAATTTGATACATTTTTATCTTTGTAATAATAGAACGAGGAATCCCAAAAAATTAAAATATAGGGTGTTCCATTTAAAATAACAAAGTTGGTGGCCATCTCTGGTACAAATGGAAGTGAAAGAAAGTTAAAATATTAACCATGAGGTGGCCGCATTCAACCGTGCAATTTATATTTTTTTCAAAATTTTCCGCGGCTAGAAACCCTGAAAACTTTTAATGGCCGTTATTCGTGACCCACCCTGTATATATCTATGGAAAATAGAGACAACAAAAGTCACAGAGCTAAATATGAAATTAATTTATTAATTATTTTCAAATCATTTTTATTTAATATAGAGACAACAATGTTGATAAAAA
This sequence comes from Philonthus spinipes, assembly GCA_963082785.1. NCBI lineage: Eukaryota > Metazoa > Arthropoda > Insecta > Coleoptera > Staphylinidae > Philonthus > Philonthus spinipes. The sequence goes on from OY720311.1 coordinate 13,456,981, forward strand.
AAAACAATCAATTCTTCATTTATAAAATTACTTTAACTTTATCCAGCTCTAATACGAGTATATACCAAAAATAAATGTTCTTTAAAAAGAGTTCGTACTCAAAAGTGTTGATTAGTTAATTTTCACTTATTTTTAAATAATTTTTTTTCCGAAGCGACAAATCAACACATTATCAATGTGAGCCATAGTGATAGAGTTAAGAGAGTACTATCTATATAGTAAGTTTACAAACCTTTGAATAACAATTGGCGGCGTTTTTAAATATTTTTTCATTTATTAATTTTATTTCCCTATTTTTCAAATTATTAAAATAAGTTAATAAAATGTTCAACCACCGTATGACGAGGTCCGAAAGACCAAAATGGTCATCGCCAGTTATCAATACGCTAGATGGACATTTTATTAAATAACTTGCATTTCCTGGTTTCATATACAGGAAAACTTCTCATTCTTTTAAATTTTTAAAATGTATATATTTTTATATATACTCGTAGTACAATCCTTTAGTAAATTCAGCGGAACATTTCTATTTCATTAAATCGTTAACTAGATGGAATTTTGAAACTTGAGTGACACGTTTCCGTTCCTAAAATAAATTAATATAAAAATAATAATATCGAGTCTAGTAGTATTTTGCAAAATATAGGTAAAGGACGCGTAATTTTAGAAGTGCAGAAACAGTCGGGCGCGCTGCGGTCACAAAACCCAAAAATTCACTTTCGGCTTGTTTACATTTCACAATTCCATTTGACGGGCTTTGATATATTATAAACAAATAAACATTGCGTTTGTGATATGCCTGCCAAAAAAAAAAATAGACAGTTATGAAAGTTGCTGCGACAATTAAAACAAAATTTAGTTTGTTGTTTACTTAAAGAAAAAATACGAGAAAAAACATTACAATTCAATTTTAGTTGAAGAACGACAGTTGTTTTCTTTTATAATGTTTTTATTTTCAGTTGCTTCGCACGTATTTCGGTCTTCGCAGACCATAAGATTTTAGTAAGATTGATATAAAATGATATAAAAATATCAAAAACACACAACAATGTCCATTAAATCCTTAAATTATGTATTTATATATAAATAGAAAACAGTATTCATTCACTTGGTCACAGTTATTTAAATATATTAAATAAAAATTATTTGAAAATAATTAATAAATTATTTCCACATTTAGCTCTGTGACCATTGACTTACCTACGTAAGTACGTTAAACAAATGCACATTAAAACAACTACTTCCCGGGCAAATACCCACGCCGGACATTGAATTACATAATGTACACCTGCTGTTGCACATCAATAAAATATTGCATAATGCAACAACTTTTGATCCGAGAAAAATTTAATGTAAAAACAACAAAAGGAACGTTACTTAATACAAGGCCATCCGCAGACACGTGTTTCGGAATCTATCCCTCGTCAGTACAGCTATGCCTCACATAATTTAAAGATATTAAAATAAATTAATTAAATTAATTCAAATACAATCAGCAAAATTAAATCAGTTATATTAAATCAAATTAAACTAAATCAATTTAAATTAAATTAAACCAATGTAATGTAATATATATAGGCTTTGTTATAACCAATTACGAGTGAAATATTCTAATTTGTGTTTCCTCTTCTAAATACTTTCAGCTCTATGAGCAATGAGTGGTTTGTTTTTGCTGGATAATAAATCCGGAAAAGCCTAGATTTGTTCCTATTATTGAGAATTTTAATTAATACTAATTTTCAACCCTTATGCCAGCGTTTGGCCGCCTGGAGACAAAATTTCCGCTGATAATGGCAATTTTTTGGTTGTTGTGTGTCTATAAGCCTAATAAATTCTGGCGTTTTGAGACTTCGGATTTTTCAACTTTGATTTTTTAGTGAAAGAAAAAGTAGGTAAAATACCATAAAGCTATAACAATTTTCACTAAATAATTATTCATTATCAATGGCTTTGTCATAGCAAACGATGATTTAAGTATTCTATTTGTAATATTGGGTACATTGGTACATTGGTTTTGGTCCATGTTTATATTTTCATTTGCCTGACAGGTGTTTCGGCGGCGGAAATTTCACTCCAGACGGCCAAACGCGGGCATAAGGGGAGAAAGGAAGTATTAATTGAAATCCTCAATAATAGGAACAAATCCGGAAAACATTATTATTATTCGAAATTTAAAACTGAAAATAATAACATGAAACAAAACAAGTGTTTAAATTTACCCAATATACAAATTTGGTTCCATCAAGAAAATAGCAGTACAAGTATCGAATATATTCTATTTATTTTTTCCTTCTGTAATCACTTTCAGTTCTACGATCGGCGCAATCCTCTGAGCCTACAGCGTTTTAATTAATATTCTAAATTAAAAATGTCAATTTTATTTGAACTGACCTCGTCGGTGGTTCCTACAGTGCCATCTATGAATTTTTTCGAGCTGGTTATGGGCAGCGGAAGGGAGACGGCCGCGGGGGATATGGAGCAATCCTGCTGGGCGCTCTTCAGCGCCTGGTCGAGTTCCTCGGCGAGCTCAGTGACCTCGGACAGCCTCTCCGAAATCGCTTCAACGGCGGTCGCGTTTTCACCAGAATCACAGCTCAACTCCACCAGCTCGAGATTGTCGGAATCCGTTCTCACCGTACCCTCTGACATTCTAAAAATTAATAGTGTTAACAAAAATTAGAAAATAATTAATAAAAAAAATATTATTTAATAATTGAATTAATTATAATATAATTTATTTCCAGTGTATGTAAAGTAACAATTATTATACAAATATTGAGTTGGTACAGCAGAATCATGCTAGCATGTAGCACTAACCACATGGGTTTTTATTCATCATTCTCTCTGTTGTATTTCACGATTTTCACCATTCAATGGAAGATTTCCTGGACCATGTCGGACTCCCCATGTAGCACTAATATAATCTATTAAATTGATCCGTATTATATGGCTCCAATATACGCAATAGATCAAAATGCATAAGTAATTATGAACTTTCAACAATTATCAGCCTCATCAATTAATTATTTAAAAAAAAGCATATGCTTCATTTTATCAAAAGTGCCTGCGTTCTTTATGTCTTGAGAAAGGTGGTTGAAAAATTTGATTCAATTTCTGATGTATTCTGCGAGCAAAAATTATTTACGCACACAAATATTCCAGTAATGTACGAGAAATAAATAATAATAATAAAAACCGCTGCGTAACTGTAAAATTTGATGTTTATCGAGTGGGCTTTGGCTAAATTCGTTCGAACCAGGGCAGAATGCCAGCGTCTCGTCGATGTTGATTTGATGTGTGTTTTTCTTTTTTCATCTCCGAAGTGTTTTACACGAGTGCTCTACGGAAAAATTTACGATCGAAACAAAACGCGACTTTCGCCAGTCTTGTTTTATCACCGAAAGCTTTAATTATCTAACTCAACAGTAAAATAAGTATATTTTCACAATTTACTAATAATTCTTTGTTGCAGTTCGAAAATGTTTTTACTAACTACTGGTTATATATTTAGAGACCTAAAAATATATTTATTTTCGGCCATTAATTTATTATAGATTACGTTCCAAAACTTTAAAGACATTTCACATTTTTTGTGGGGTTTTGTTTTTATGATTATGTAAAGCAAATGTTTGTATGATTATGTAAAGAGTCATATCTTAAAAGAGTTTAAGCAGAAACTCAAGAGCTGCTGCTACGTAGATAATCAGGGCTATTCTGTAAGGTAAATTTTAAGTTTAATGTGTACGTTATTTTTATCATAAGTCTAAGCAACTTTTGCAATAGATATTTATTCATAGAATGTGAATTTAATTAATAATGTACACTTTAAACGTAACATTTTCCATTGGGAATAACCCCGATTGCGGAGACAACAAACTGTTTCCATGTACTTAGTGAATTTTATTACCATCTTTCATTTTTTGTAAAACAATTGAAAATATCCAGAGAAAAACTGGACTTATGATTTATTTTTGTACTGGTGGAGTCGTAGCTCCTTGATTGGTTCTTGTTAATGTTGAAATACGAATTTATTTTGAAATATTACTGCAACTAAATTATCTTAATTTGCTTATTAGGCACTCTTTTTTTCCTTTGTTTTGAAACAATTGAAAATATCCGACGACAAACTGGACTTATTATTTTTTTCCCAGATGAAGTTGTGGCAACTTGCCGATTCAATATAATACAAACGATTTTTTAATTAAGTTGTATAATTAAACAATTATTATTTGCTGTTATTTTAAGTAAAATATTGAGTAAGTTATAACTTTAATAAACAGTTAATTGTGATAAAGGCAGGGGGTCGGATAATATATGAAATTGGGAAACACGGCTATAGTTGTCCACTTGAGCACTGGAGGCGCTGAAGTCTCAAGTGGAAAATTTAAAAGACTTTATTTTTGAGTTTTTACAATGACTTATATATTATTGGTGACTTTTGTCGCCCTATAAGGTATATTTCTTAAACATTTATACTTTTAATTAAACATTAAAGATGTTCTAAATAAGGATCAGTTTGCCTTATTTCAATTTGATTGATGTAAATCACATGAATTGTTTTTGACAGTTTTTTTTTTTCTATTCGTCAGAAGTTTCTTCACTTTTTCTAATAAAACTACAACTGGTAAGTTATTATTTGTAATTTAAAATACGTTTGCTTATTAATTTCTATGAATTGTATATTTTTGAAAGAATATACATAACTTAAAATTATGAACCAATCGAGTAATAATTAATTAATAATAAATATGATTTATTTCCCACATTCTCAAGATATGTTTTCGGTTTATAAATATTGATTTTTTATTATATAGTTTATGCTTTTTGCAATATTTTCCATTAGAAAAAATGTATTTAACGTCGACGTTTTTGAAGTAATATTTACATCCATATTTTTTTAGATTCTTTAAGGAAAGGAGTTCATAAAATTATCCAGCTGGGAGATATCAATTAATTCAAATTATAACTGTTGCTAATATGTTTTAATTAATGTATGGATGTAGTAACAGGTTAAATGATACTTTTATAATAATAATAATAATAATTTATAAGTTTAATATATTTTACTTAAAAATATTGTTGTTTTTATATGTTATTTTTTTATGTATTTTTTCAGATAATTTCTTTCAATTTCTTATTTGCATGATCTACTGATATTTTTTCTGTAAAATAGCACATTTATAAAAAAAACTTTTATACAAATAATTTGAAGTAAAATAGTGAACAAAAAATTATAAATAGAAAAATGTTCAAAAGTCCCGCCATTAGTTATATTATAGTGTGTATATGAACCTAACCTCAAAAACCTTATAAAGGTTTGAAACTTGGGAAATAGTTGTCTACTTGAGCACTGGATGGCGTTGCGCGTGTTTCCCGCTAAATACATGGATCTGGCCCTCTTACCTCTATTGATAAAGGGTAGATGTAATAACTTGTTTTGTTCCATATTTTTATTTTCAGTTACCTGACACGTATTTCGTTACGATCCGTTACGATCATTTTTAAAGTTAAAACTAGTTTGAATTTGAGAAATATCACAAAATATATAAACCAATTGAAGGATAATCCAGCGCCAATGATTATGTCGGTGTTTTGATTTCATGTTGGTTATTAAGTAAGAAATCCTCCTTGCTGATGGCTCGTTTAATCTCTAATCCCTCCAATAAGTTCAACTCATGGACTTTTCTATAAAAAATGGATTGGTTTCATCTCCCCCATGTGCTCACAATATTCCGCTAATCATGTGTTTGCATTTTCTTGTTTCAAAATTCCTTCCTGTTTTGCTTATGTATATAGCAACGAAATTTAAACAATTTATTTTATAAATCCCTGATAATATGCAAAGCATCACAATACTCGAAATAACAGAATAAATAAGAGAAGTAGGAACATTCATAGCCGCGAACAACTTCCAAGAAGTCAAGAAAGAAAATTCCAAAAGAAATAATAGGATTAATAAAACAGACAAACATATAAACGAAAGAGAAATTTAAATCAAAAGAAATGAACCGGAAGGCCTATAATATACGGAATGCTTAAAATTCATAAGAACTGACCAGTGGTACCGTAGTGTCAAGCTCCGACATATATAGTGTGTCCATATATAAACAAAAAATTACTACAATTGATACCATGTAGCTCAAACTATTTAATCAAGAACTCAATGGAATGCGTCAACACAACACTGCTGGACAGTCAAATGATATCAATTTGACGTTAAGGGTGCGGTTTAGAAGAAAGAGATAGCTATACAAACATGGGCAATCACTAATTTGAGTTAGATTGTTGTTGTGATCAATGAACAATATTGTATTATACATTAAAATAATATTAAAATAAGCAGGAATTTCATCAGATAAATTAAAAATTATTTTAATGTTTAGTTTCTGTGAAAAATAATTATGAAAAACAATGAAAATTGATCAAATTTATAGCAAATTTTAAATTAAATTTTTGCTAATAAAAACTTGTGCAATGAAATTTTAAAGGATTTCACTAAATTCTGCATTCAAATAACTTAGCAAACATGACCTATTAATTTCATTATTTCTTACAATTTTCTTTTCTAACTTAAACTAGAAAATTGACGTAATACACGAAAATTAACGATTTATTTTTTATTTAGACTGATACTTTATACTTGGTAGATAAAAAATGTAAATACACATTCATATTATGAAATCCAAAAGAATAGCTCAATTTTTAAACGATTATTTCCATTTTACTATATAGCTATCTCTTTCCACTAAACCGCAACCTTAAAAGTTTGTTTACATCGATACCAGTCCCGGAATTAAAAACTATAATTAAAACATTGCTACGATATTGTCCACAAGAAACCGAAATTTATATTATTGATAATTGCCTAGATTTTTTTTATGAAGTCAATTAAAAATGATTTGAAAATAATTTTGTATGAAATAAATATGAATTTAAAGTTATTCAATCTAATCTGTGTTTTGGTTTTTTGGTTGATTTTTAATACTTTATTCATATTTATTTCATACAATATGATCTACCAATGTCTAAATATTAAAACCATTAATTATATGAAAATAATTTATTAATTATTTTCAAATTTTCAAAATAATTTATTAATTATTTTCAAATCATTTTTATTTCATTTATTTGATAACTGTGACCAAGTGAATAAATACTCTTTTACATTTTTATGAAGTCGTTTGAAACGAAACTGTTAAACAACAACAATCCGTTGAGGAAAAATATTATCCACTGGTGTCGATACGTGGACATGTTTTGTATATGAGGAGGATTAGATCGGGAACTGGATAGATTTCTAGAATTTATTAACAACATAAACAAACCCATAGAGTGTTTTTTTATCCCCATCACTTTTTAGGTACATATCTGCTTAAAATTCTATTAGAAGGGAATGACAAAATTAACTTTTTAGATCTCGTAGAATCTATTAACAACAACTTATTGAAGTTTGTCTATTTAAAACCAACCACAACGGACACCATTATACCGAACGTTTCATTCCAATCAGAACAAATCAAGCGTGCATCACTAAATTCATACTATTTATTCCAATATCTGAAAATGATTACAAGGAGGAACTAAACACCATACTACAGATTGCTAACAACAACAGATAAATATGGTCTTCAACATCTTTAAAAGAAAAAAGGAAATAATAAAAAAGACATCTGTAACGGGCAACTTTTGCCCTAACGGTATTTTTATAGCAGGTAAGATCGCCTATACTTTTGTAGCTTGTCGAATTTAGTTAATAGTGTTATTTGACAGCAACCTGATGCGGCAATCAGATTATTTATTTTAGCAGGATGAGAAATGCGAAATTGAATACAACAACGAATCCTAAAACCTGATGATGATATACATCAGGTTTTAAAATGCTTGGATTCCTAAATTCTTCTCAGGTTCAGAATAATTAAAAATTCAGCACAACGCACTAATTCTCAAAAACATTAAATGAAAAATATAATATTCATAGTTTACCTTTATTGAATCGCACTTATACACATCACCCAAATTTAATTAACACCGTTTTTTTTTCTGTCTCAAAATCTGTTTAAACAACTGTTCCAAACTACAAAAATACTCCAGAAATAAACACCCAGCGAAGCTAGCGGAACCACGGCACAGTGACTCTCCTCCAGAGTTCAAAACTCTTCTGCGGTAAAAATAAAACCGCACGCAAGGGAAAAGCGGAAAATGTCCTCCAAGAAACGAGACGAAGAGAGAGGACGCGGATGAGAAAAAAAGAAAAGCGGGTTGTTAACCTCGCGGAAAATTCACGAGGAACAACTCGGACGCGCACCGAAACCGAAATCTATTTCCATCCGGATTAGTTATGAAATTTCGTGGGCTTAAACGCACTTAATGAAAATTTTATTTATAGCAGCGGAGTGTTTAAAATTAGCTTTTCGTGCGGGCGTTTTTCGTTCATCGTAGGATTATAAAAATAAATAAATAAATAAATATGAAGATAATAAGCGGTTTAGTTAGTGCGTTTGCAGTTTCGAGCTTTTCTCACCGGTTGTAGATGTTGCTGGCTGGCCCGTTGGTCCGCCACTGAATAACCGGCTTCCCCTTCTATCGCGGAACGTTCAAATTTTAGATCCCGACGCAATTTTTTTCTTACCGAAAAGTTAAGTAAGCAGCACCGAGTACGTACGTGAAAACGCAATGGACTGCACTTAATTTTTTTATTTATGGGAGCCTCGGGATTGAATTCGGATAGTGGTATTTAATTAATCCACATGAATGAATCGCCGGTTTCTATTATTGTTGTGCCAAGTTTGATTTTGGCAATTGGTTAAGAGTTTTCAACCTGTGTGCTCATCAGTTAAAATCAACTTACTCTTACTTTGAATAATAGCTTTTGAAAGAAGGAAATAATATAATATAATTGTTTATTGATTAGACATTACATATATATACAAAGAATAAAATATGTAAAGTGAGAGGGTCAAAAGGAATTTGTTCAGGTGAAATCGTGTGAAGGGTTTCTCTGATCTTCCACGATCTATCTTTTTATGATGGAGTTTTACAATAGAAAAACTATGAATGAAAGAGTCTATTGTTTCCATTCTGCTGAAATATTGAACCAAATAAAATTCCATTTTTTTTTCTCAAATTAAACTTGAGATTAAGTTAAATTATTTCGTTTCCTATCCTTATAAACAGGATAATTTCGCCTTCCTTTAGTGGACGAAACAACGATTCTCGGTCTTGTAAATCCAAATTGTTAATAATAGACAATAGATGGCGCTATATTTACAATTATTATATACTTCAGATGTTCTTCTATTGTATTTACGTATAATTTATGTTTGTTTTATCTGATTTTTTTATAAAACGGCGCAATCATTATGAATTCCATAGATTGCGCCGTTTTATAAAAAAAATAGATGAAACAATCATAAATTATACGTAAATACAATAGAATACAATAGTTTACACATAATACACATACATACAATAGTTTACAAAATTGGGAACACAGTTTGTGTCTTTCCATTTCATTCTTTGGTATTGAGAAAATATTTAGGTTGTTAATTATGCTTCTAATAAGTCAGGTTTATTAGAACCTCCCGAAATTCATTCGAACTGAATTTTACTGCCACAGTAGTACACGGTCACTCCTCTGGATCCGTCTATCCTATCACAGTTCTCACAGGAACTGCAGCCTTGCTATCCTTCTTTAAATGGGTTTCAGTGACCAGAGCCACTGAAATATTACTGGGAAGTGTAAACTTGGAGCCAAAGGAGCAAGCAAAGTTTCTGGATACTATAGTTGACAGGAAACCCAACATTCAGGAAAGAGCAAATAAAGTAATGGTTCCACTCTACTCTTGCAAGAAGACCGTGGGTGGTAAATGGGGTATGAAACGTAACACCATCCACTGGATCAACTTAGCTGTGATACAGCCTATTATACTCTATGGGGCTCTGGTATGGTGGACAGTTATGGAGAAAAAATCCCACCAGATCATATCGGAGAGGATACAAAGCGCGGCATTTTTGTTAATCACGTGAGCCCTGAAAACAACCCCCCTACAAAAGCGTTAGAATTACGGCCCCCATAGACTTATCAGGCAAACAGTCTGCAGCCAGCACGGTAGAAAGAACAAACTCGATAGGACTCCTGCACACCGGCAAGCAGGGTCACTCGAGGATCCTCTGGGAGTTAGGCAATAGTCCGACTCAGACATACAGATCTATACCTTAAGTACACTTTAGTAATGTCTTCTCAATATACATCTCGAGCAAAGATAACTGGGTTCGGGGCAAGGGGGCAAACAAATATTCAGTCTGGGTCTTCACGGATGGCCTAAAAACAGGTCACAGAGCTGGAGGAGTTCTCCGAAGAATTTGGCCTGGAACGATCCGAAGAGTGTAGCACCCTGCAGGCAGCCCACCTCTGCCTACAGGGTGATACACTCTTCGGCTGTCCGCGAAGCGGTAAAACTGACTGACATAACTGGCTGAATCCTCACGGACAGCCAGGCGACTCTAAAAGTACTAACCAGGCAAAAGGTGCAACTCGAAAGGGAACATTACGTGTAGGAAGGAGTTAATTGAGCCTGCTAGAAGATGTGACCTGAGCCTTATTTGGGCAACGAAATGACGGACAGGCGTGCACTTAAATGTTCAGAACTTATACTGGATTGAACCATCCTATAAATACTTTAGAATGGTGATAGATGTATTCATTAAAACCCTAGTAAACAAAATATGGGAGAATGAAGACAATTGTCTCATACCGAGACAGCTATGGCTGAGACTTGATATAGCCAACAGCGAAATTCTGCTAGGCGGAGTCGATATAAGGACGTTGGTAAGGATTATTATTGGCCACTGTCACCTAGGAAAACACAGGAAAGTCATTAAAATGACACATCAAGAGATCCTGGGTCAGTTCTCTGCTCTGGAAGGAATCAGGAAACAATTCATAGGAATGGCTCGCCATCTTAAATGCGAGTCATCGCCATCTTAAATGCGAGTCATCGCCATCTTAAGTGCGAGCCATTCCTATGAATTGTTTCCTGATTCCTTTCAGAGCAGAGAACTGACCCAAGATCTCTTAATGATCTCTTGATCAACTACATTAAGAGCTCCAATTGGTTCTATATGGTTGTACGGGTGGAACCTGTGACTTTCCTTTATGGTAACGCAATGGGTCATGGTTGTCACAGCTGCCCAACCTATTATGTTTATAAAAAATAGCACATTCTATTGCTTCTAATTATGTTTATCAAACTCGAAGTTAGACACGCTTTATAAAATGTATGTGATTTATAGCCATGATTTCGTCAAGAATGGATAATACATCCTTCAAAACAGGCAATAGTTTTTCCTTAAAAATGTTAACAAGTTTATCACCAAAACGCCCGATATAAGGATGTTGGTAGGGATTATTATTAGCCACTTTCACCTAGGGAAACAAAGGAAAGTCTTGAAAATGACACATCAAGAGATCTTGGGTCAGTTCTCTGCTCTGGAAGGAATCAGGAAACAATTCATAGGAATGGCTCGCAGTTAAGATGGTTGGCCTGATCAACTACATTAAGAGCTTCAATTGGTTCTATAGGGTTGTACGGGTGGAACCTGTGACTTTCCTTTATGGTAACGCAATGGGTCATGGTTGTCACTGCTGCCCAACCTATTAAGTTTATAAAAGGAAAATAGCACATTTTATTGCTTCCAATTATGTTTATCAAACTCGAAGTTAGACACGCTTTATAAAATGTATGTGATTTATAGCCATGATTTCGTCGAGAAAAAAAAAAGACTTATATGTGGCATGTATAATCAATTGCCAATCTCTAAAAAAAATCGGCGATTAAAATCCCCTGCTTCAGAATCAGAGGATTCTAGTTGACTCGATTATGTAGATATCGACTCTGTAATATTCTGTTGCTTGACTCTCTTTATTTCCTACAAACTACTTAACACTAAACTAAGTATAAGAAACCCCGGGTGGGGTATATGGCCCGGGTGGGCCCAACGTCCACTAAGTGTGGGCGTGGCGCCAACAGACTCAAAATGAAGATAGAGCGATTCCAAATTGCAGTTGACAGAGAGAGACCGACGAATCGAACGTTGTAACAATACCGTTTCATAACAGGTTTAGAATTGCTAGCAGTAAACACAACTTGTTTAGTCATTTAAAAAATATATAAGCCGAATTATGTTGTATGTTAGTGTTTATAGACGCAATAAAATATCGTTTAATAATATTATTAATGGACGTCTTTCAAAAGTGATATATGGAGCACACTAGTCCAAAAGACCGAAATGGCCATCACCGGTTATCCAAACCAGATAAATTGTGGTTGAATAATTTAAATGAAATTATTATAAAAAAATATTTCCTTCAAAACAGCCAATACTTTTTTATTAAAAATATTAACAAGTTTATCACCAAAACGCCCGATGATATATTTCTTGCAACAAAAGTAAGTTTTATATTATTTAAATCTTTTTGTAATAATTAAAGTAGTTTTTTTTTTAAGATTGGATGAGTTGCGAGCTTATCGTTCAATAAGCTCTATAATATGAAAATAATGGATATGGGAGATCCTAATTCCTGCTGTATGATCAAGGTGCCCACCACAAGCACTAAAATTCGTAGAAAAGGTATAGTAGATGCAGAAAGACCTGTGGTTCGATAGCTATTTAACAATTAATTAAATTTGTGTGATATACTTAATCAAATATTGATATGTTCTTATAATATTGAATTTGTAAATCAAATACACTTCGTTTAGTTTTACTTATGTTTATTTTAACTTCTACTTGTTTCAGTTTAATGCCATTATCAAGAATTTGTGTACACCTATGATCATTTGTATAACATTGCAAATAAATATTTGTACTTCTGAAACAATAGATATATAGAATGATTAAAAAAAAACAGAATATGCTAGGATCCTCGGTTATTTTATTTTCAATGTCGTAAATAATTGTTACATGCTGTTTGAAGTGCAATTTTAAGAAAACGACGCACACGAATAAATTCATTACGGTAAAATAATGAGTTATTCAATTTCCATTTACGTCTATACACATGCTTTAATTTAATATAACGTCTAATTTCTGCTGTGAACCATTGTGGATACGAAAAATTACGAGACTTATACAAAGGGATAGCATCATTAAAGATAGAATACAACTTTGCATAAAATCCATCGATAGCATTGTCAACATTGTTGTGAAATTCTAAAAAGGACCAATCAGTTTCAAATAGTAAATTGTACAACAATGGATAATTGGCCTTATGAAAATTATAACGTTTATTCGTGTTGCTGGGAAACAAATACTTTCTACTAGGTGATATATTTAATTCAATGCTGGATGGTGTGAATCTTCATGTACCAATGGTGACATATCCCGTTCAACAAGAAATTGAGTATCAACATTAGAAAACAATAGATCTAATAAACGGTTATTGGTATTTAGAACGTTATTAAATTGATGTAAGTTCAAATAATCTCTGTCAGCAATTTCTTGAATAATCTTCTCAGTGTCATTGTAGGCAAGTTGATTAGAGGACTGAGAACACGTTTTTAATTGTTTGATATCATTTTGAAGGGCAATTATGGCACATTTTAGTGAATTAATAGCATTGCCTAGCTCGCTACATTGAGAGAAACTCCAAGATAATCCACATGTATTTAATTTTATTTTACGAGCATCAGATTTTGTTAAATCAACACAAGAACATTTAAATTTATTTTTGCATAATGAGCAAATGACTAACATATGCTCATCAGTGGTTGCATTGTAATGTGAGCAAGTTGAGTTCATTTTATGGAAGTAAAATAAAATTATATAAAAATAGGAGCAGTAGATACGAGGACACTGTTCTTTACACAATTGCGCCTATAATTGTGACTAACGAATTTCAACAAACAATAGGGCGACGGAAGGGTATATATAAAAAAAAACAAAGGATTATGAAAAGACCATGCATAAAAATGAATATAATTAGAGTTCAATTAATCTTAATGGAGGTGAATAAATTAATCGTTGAACGTTGACCTCTGATTCACGTAGATTTACCTCAAGGAATCGGCACAAAAAAGCGACAACGGATTTTATATCGCCGGACCGCATACAAATTAATATTAAAAACAATTATTACTTCAAAAAGTAAAGAGCCGATCCCGATTTAAATTTAACGGATATGAAAACAGTACTTAGCCAAATCTAGTCTCCAAGTTTGATGAAAATCTTCGCAACAGAAACTACTCAATCAAGGATAAATGTAGCAGCAGCACACAAACACCGTTAACACCGTGGACTAAAGCGTGATAAAGTGTGCTAAATATAAAATAGTATTAATAAATTGTATATAACAATTATAAATAACAAGAATTGAAAAGAATATTGCCAGTTTTTTTTTTAAACAACCAAATCCTGAGCAATATACAGACCATAATTTTAGAAGAACATCTGCCACCACTTTCGTTGATGCTGGTGGAAATTACTGCCCTAAAACGAAAACGATATTTGTGATGGAAGTCAACTGTCGTTGCAACTATATAAACGATTCGTTGAAAGAAAAAAAAAAAACGGCTAGAAAAATGGTGTGTTCTGTAGTATCGTCAACCACAGCTACTTCATCCTACATACACTTCGATATTTCAGATCCAAACATAAATCTACATGAATGAATTGAAGCAATTTTGAATGTACAACATTAAGATATAATTGAAATTAATTAAATATATGTGGAAAAAGAAACACCTTCGATGGGATTTGAACCCATGTCCCTCGAATTCTAGCCGAGTGCGTTATCTACACTACATAGACAGGTGATATCAAATCTGCATTCAATGCTACAAGTTCACCTATGTTCAATTTAAATTATAAATTTGAATAAATTAAATTGTACATTGAAAATTTCTTCAATTTATATATACGGAGAGCTTTTTTTTATCAGTATATATTTCCGCATGTAGTGTTAGTCATGATTTCTTTTTTTGCGTTTTTCAATAGAACAAAGAGAACGAAACATACAACTTCGTGACAATTTGAAGTTTAGCGTTTGACATGTGTGTTTAGTTGCGTGTTATAGGCAACTAAACATACACATATTAATCGGTGCAATGCGTTTGACTCGCGTTTGTTGCAGGTATACACTTCAACTAATGTATACTGATAGAAAAACCTCTCTGTATATATATGTATATATATATATATAATATAATTTTAAAAGTAATATCAATTTAATTAATAGATCTACATGTACCTTCTTCAATGCTTCCTTATTATAAATTAAATAAAAATGATTTGAAAATAAATAATTTACACATTTAGCCCTCTATTATGTTTACTAATTGTTGGAATCTTATAATTGTATGGGTATTTCGATTTAGAGAGTCATGCTTTTAAAAATAAATACAAACCCATCATCGTAATACAAAGTCTCCCGCAGCCGGCTCCTGAGCAACCTCCCTAGCCTGACCATCCTCCCGACTTCCACCAGCAGCCGTTCCCTCACCCCCAAATAATGCCTCACTCTCGCCCTCTTCTTATTCACGTCCATCAGGGGAATCGTCGCCACGGCCTCCCTTAAATCCCTCAACTGGTTGCACTGCTCCTCAACCGATCGGTGGAACACAGCGGATACCCTCAATCGCGTCATTTGTTCTTGAGTGACGTTCAGAAGCCGTTCCCAGGATTGTTTTAATTTGGCGGTGAGCTCGATGTTTGCTTCCAGGGGAATTTTACAGGACTGTCTCAATGCCGAAGCCGCGCTCAAAAGTTGAAATCCGTAATTGAATGTGCACTAAAACAAAAGGTAAACATAAAAGATATTTAATATTTAAACAAAAATAAGAAAAATGTTTGTTTTTTTTTATAAATTCCTTAATTTTTTAGGTATTTTAGAAACAAAAATGATCGAATCTGAAAGGTTTGACATACACTTCAAACAATTGTCAAACAATAAGGTATAATGTAGTAATATTTTATTCCTTTCTTCACTTTTTTATTTTTATCACTATATGTACATTTCAAGCACAACGTGCTCTTTTTCAATAGTTTTATATATTGAAATGTACATATAGTGATAAAAATAAAAAAAGTGAAGAAAGGAATAAAATATTACTACATTATATCAAGAAACTTCACATACTCACCAACAAATATCTTAAACAAGCTGTGGAAAATGCCGCCTACTTAGAATTTATATTACTGTTAGTTTGTTTCTAAAATACCTAAAACATTATGCTATTTTTAGCGCACAAACTTCTTATATTCTTTGTTTCTTTCAAACCTTTCCGACTCGATTAATTTTGAAACTAAAATGCCCAAAAAATTGAGAATTTTTTGGCGCACAAACTTGCGTGATATTTCGAGGAGAAACGGAATATCGAGGGATCATTAGCGTAAATATTAAAGAATAACAAAATATTTTGCCCTCGCATTTTAGAATATTTAATGACCATTTTAAACTGATCCAATAAACTTATTAATTATTACAATTTACTTTTTAATTAATACACTTTTATTGATAAAAACCAGCGATATGTATGGCGCATAACTAAATTTCTTGCCTTTGTAAAGCAAAGGAAAATTAGTAATCTCCTGTTTAAATAAAACACCAAACTTTACAAAAACAGTGTTTTATACAAGTACATGGAAGCATGTCAAAATAATTGTAGAATTTGTTTTCTTTTCGTTTATTTTTAAACAAAAATGTTATTTTTAAAACAACAGAAATAACAAAAAAAACGCTTTCTAATTGTTTTAAAGTAAATAAATAAGAAATAATAAGAAGCTTTTTAAACTCCTTCGAATAGTTTGAAAATAAAGAAATGAAAAATAAAGCAATACAAATAAAAACAAAAAGTAAACGTCTGAGTAATGATTCGTGTTATAACAGAATAACAAAAGAAGAATGGTAGGAAGTAAAACTTCTCATTTTTCGAATAAATTGAAAATCTTTTTTTTTCTGTTTGGTTTTAAACAAAACAAAACAAATATTACGACCAAGCCGAGCTTAATAAAACTAGGTATTATAAATTTCTGGTGATTAATTACCATCATAATACTGAAAATTAAAATGAATAATATTGTTCTAAATTTTTTTAAAAATGTAGAAAATTCGTATTATAAATCCTTTGTGATTTTTATGGGTTACAATACTTCTATAGAAAGTAGATACTGCTGTTTTAAATAAAAAAAATAAGTATTATAAATCCCTAGTGATTTATGGCCATTATAATACTTCTACAGAAAGTAGACAATGCTGTTTTAAATCGATAAAATATAGAAAATACGTATAGTACATTCCTTGTGATTTATAGCCATGATAATAATTCTACATAAAGTAGATAATGCTGTTTTAAATCGATAGAAAATATTTATAATAAATCCCTTGTGACTTATAGCCATCAGTATGCTCCCGTAGAAAGTAAATAATGCTTTTTTAAAATCCATAAAATATAGAAAACAGATAGAATAATACTATTTGGTGTTGTAGGCGTTCACTTTGTGGTACATCTTAAATACACTTGTAAATAAAACACTCTAGTAGTCATAGAGAATGACTACTAGGTAGTCGAAACTATAGTCACAAAATTAAGTGTAAAATACAGTGGTCAAAAAAAAGTAAAAATAATTTATTTACAAGAATAATACTATTGTAATTCGATAAAATATATAAAATATTGTCACGAAACGGATTTTTAATTAAATTAAAAGTGGAATTAACTGTTAGGTATCGAGTAGTAATAAATAAAAATAATAACCAAAAAAAAAGATAAAATTAAATACGATTAGCGTCATCTAAAAATCGTATTCGAGAAAGGTAACGAATTTATCATCCAGTATTGTGTGATAAAACCTAAATATCAGCGGTGTAACACCCTAAAACGTACTTTATAAATCTATTAAAGCGATATGCAAGTAAATCTATTATCATAGGAAATAATACATGCACTTAAGGGAAGTCTGAATTGTTTCAGGTAAAAAAAGACAAAAGTGGAAACAATCAACCTGATTGGGACAACAAACAAAATGAGAATATCTTTTGGGATAGGAAAAAAAATAATACCTGCATTTTCTCCTCTGTGCTTTTATTTAAGTATTAGTTCAACTAAGTGTTTGGAATAAATTACCAGCGACTGATTGAAAGGGCTTAATAGCCAAAGCCATTTAAAATGAATGATTCAAAATACAGATACAAACTTGATGCAAAAATATTTATCCAAACAATTTTGAAAATTGTTTAATTTAGCACGCTCAATTATAACAAGTAAAAGTTTTCTCAATAGAAATGCAAACACAAAGCAATGGATATCGGTAGAGATAATTAGAAAAGTAAAAAAAATAAACACTCAACTCAAACCATAATAATAGATGTCGGTAGAGATAATTAGATAAATAAGAAACACTTTCTGGTTATGTTAAGAATTAAGAAACAACCATCTATTGTTTTAATTCTCAACATAACTAGAAAGTGTTTCTTACTTGTATTATTATTTCTACTGGCATCTATTGTTATGGGTTGGGTTTCAGAGTTTATAAGAGCACGAAAAAACAAATAAATATAATATTAAATAAGATGCAAAACATTTTTTTGTCAAATAAAATTAACAAAAGAAAAAGTCAATCAACAATTACGTAACGTAAGTCAAAAGTCACAATGTGGAAATAATTTATTAATTATTTTCATATCATTTTTATTTAATATTTAAATAACTG
This sequence comes from Philonthus spinipes, assembly GCA_963082785.1. Taxonomy (NCBI): domain Eukaryota; kingdom Metazoa; phylum Arthropoda; class Insecta; order Coleoptera; family Staphylinidae; genus Philonthus; species Philonthus spinipes. Next base: position 13,475,689 of record OY720311.1, read on the forward strand.
TGACCAAGTGAATGAATACTCTTTTCTATTTACGACAATTGTTGATTGAATAGAAAAATAATATCAGGAAAAAAGACTAACTGTTGATAGCCTTTTCCTCTATTGGTAATAGTCAACTAGATAAACACTTTTCGGGCTGGAGATGTCTGAAAATTTGATATAAACTCTGATTTATAAAATTCAAAATTAGGAAATGAAATGTGAAAATTCATAATTATATAAAAAAATCGTAAGTCTACTGGAATCTATGGAATATCTGTAGAATTTTTAATTTTTTATTATACAGAAATCCCTAGGACGTATTATAAATCCGTTGTCATTTATAATTTAGGGTACGGCAAAACAGTGCAGTTTTGAAGGGCTATTAAAAAAAAACGGCGCAATGGGGTTTATTTTATCTTAATCGGTACAACATGCCGTTTTATGCATTAAGTCTTGACGGCACGACCCCCTCGACACAATGAGATCCCTCCCAGGTAGGTACCCCCACCACACGGGATGTACTGTTTGTTTTGCCGCACTCTGTATAATAAGTAAATCCCTTGTGATTTATAATACGTTATTTTTATGCGTTAAGCCTCGATACCTTGTGGTACATTTTTGCACTTGTAAATAACTCAACGAAACAATTGTATTTTGTTTATACAAAAATACTTTATATTAAATAAAAATGATTTGAAAATGATATGCAACAGCAGGTGTACATTATGTAATTGAATGTCCGGCGTGAGTATTTGCCCGGGAAGTAGTTGTTTTAATGTACATTTGTTTAACGTACTTACGTAGCGTAAGTCAAGAGTCACAGAGCTAAATGAGGAAATAATTTATTAATTATTTTCAAATCATTTTTATTTAATATATTTAAATAACTGTGACCAAGTGAATGAATACTGTTTTCTATTATAAGTATACTTTATTTTTAAAGCTACTAGTTTCGATTATATATAATCAAATTTTTATTTATTTTTTAAAAAAATATATGGTGGTATAAATACAGCACAATTGTTTTATTTAGTTGTAGAATAATTGTTTTATTATGTGTAAAAATATACCACATTTTACGTAAAGTATACATTTCAAAAAGGCCTAATGTTATAATATATATTTTTTAAATTACTTTCGCTGTTTCTTGAAACACCTGATGTTCCTCCTTCTGAGCCTGGATTTCGTAAACTGTACAACCCACGTGTCCGTGATCTCTTATAAGGACATGGAAGAGCTCATCCAGCCATTGGACGGCCTGCCCGGCGTCCGTTTCGTATTGGTGGATATGTGTAACTTGTTCCAGAGTCAATTTCTGCAATTCAACGCTGTCACTAAAGATATTCTTCCTGGCCGTGGTCGCATCAAGTATATCCCGGATATTCACAATGTCTTCGGAGTAATCCACCTGGATGTCGCGACCTAGAGCGTCCTTTACTGGCATCGAGAGCATATCGGAGAGTTTCTCGCCTTCTTTCACCAACTCTCTTTCAACAGCATCTAAAAAAATGTTTTAGTTAAATAATTAAATTGAATATTTCGGACACTTTTTTCTTAATAATCACATTGTTAATATAAAATTAAATTTGTAAATAAAATTTACTTGTAAAACACAACCAAGTGAATTTAATAAATATAAAAGAAAAATGTGGAAATAATTTATTAATTATTTTCAAATCATTTTTATTTAATATACAAGTGAATTCAATTTACAAGTTTCATTCGAAATTAAATTGAAGGTGGAAAGACTTAAGGTCGATAGCCATTTGGTAGATAATTTTCATTTAAGGTTGCGGTTTAGTAGAAAGAGATAGATATATGGTAAAATGGAAATAATCGTTTGAAAAAATAGCCATTCTTTTGGATTTAATAATATAATTATGTATTTACATTTTTTATCTACTAAATATAAAGTATCAGTCTAAATAAAAAATAAGTCGTTCATTTTCGTGTATTACGTCAATTTACTAGTTCAAGTTAGAAAAGATAATTGTAAGATATAATGAAATTAATAGGTAATGTCTGCTAAGTTATTTAAATGCAGAATCTAGTGAAATCCTTTAAATTTTCATTGCACAAGTTTTTATTAGCAAAAATATAATTTGAAATTAGCTACAAATTTGATCATTTTTTATTGTTTTTTATAATAGGTTTTCACACAAAATAAACATTAAAATAATTTTTAATTCATCTGATGAAATTTCTGCATATTTTAAGATTATTTTGATATATAATACAATATTGTTCATTGATCACAACAGCAATCTAACTCGAATTAGTGATTGCCAATATTTATATAGCTATCTCTTTCGTCTAAACCGCACCCTTAAGGATATTGATTATATTTGCAAAATAATACGTGTTTAAATTGCATTAGCAATGATTTATGAAAAAAAAAAAAAATACGTTAAATTGCAATCATAGAAATATATAAAAAATGGCGTTAATTTTTTTTTTAATGAAAGTCATAGCTAAATGCAATTTAATAATGCGTTAATTTTCAAATTTAATTACATTGTATTTATTATTCAATAATTATACATCGATTCTAAAATTGAACGAAGCAACATTTTAGACAATTTTTGAAATTATAAACACATTTCAATTCTTTCAGTTTTCATCTAAAGTTAAACGGGAAGAAGGAATTTACGAAAAATGTTTTACATGTAAAGTCAAACAAATCTTGATGATCCGTTCGATGCGCGTGTTTATTTTTTTGATAGATTTGAAGTTAATTTAATATTTTTTACTTTAACAGGGTGCGGCAAAAACAGACAGTGCAGTTTTGTAGAGCTATTAAAAAAACGACATTGTTAAAGGTGCGGTTTAGACGAAAGAGATAGCTATATAAATATTGGCAATCACTAATTCGAGTTAGATTGCTGCTGTGATCAATGAACAATATTGTATTATACTTTAAAGTAATCTTAAAATAAGCAGGAACTTTATCAGATGAATTAAAAATTATTTTAATGTTTATTTTGTGTGGAAAACAATTATGAAAAACAATGAAAATTCATAGCAAATTTCAAATTATATTTTTACTAATAAAAACTTGTGCAATGAAAATATAAAATATTTCACTAAATTCTGCATTGAAATAACTTAGCAGACATGACTTGTTAATTTCATTATATCTTACAATTTTCTTTTCTAACTTGAACTAGTAAATTGACGTAATTCGCGAAAATTAACAATTTATTTTTTATTTAGACTGATTCTTTATACTTGGTGGGTAAAAAATGTAAATACATATTCATATTATTAAATTCAAAAGAATGGCTCTTTTTCAAAACGATTATTTCCATTTTACTATATAGCTATCTCTTTCTACTAAACAGCAACCTTAAATAAAATACAATTTATTTTATTATTTATAAAATGGTTTCAGCCTATTGTAATTATTTACCTAAATTATTTTGATTTTCTTGCAACTCTTTCAATTTTTGTCCGGCCGTGGCGAAATCTCCGATTTTATTCCCCATCACGAGCGAATCGAAAACCTCTCCAGTTCTATCGAAATATTCCGCGACCAAACGGAAGAACCTCAAAGACGTTATCAGAATATTCCTCCTCCTCTCCAACCGATTCGCGAAACTCCTACAGACAAAATCCATAAAATCCTTCTGGCTAATCACATCCTTCTGCCTCAACGTCAAAAACTCCCCACCGGCGAACCCCTCGATTTTATGCACCAGCTCCGCGTACGCCCCATACGCGTTCCAGCACTGCATCTCAATCGCCTCGTGCTCCTTCCTCAATTCCTCCGCTGAAGCGACGTCGTAGCCGACTTTTTGCTTCGATTTAAGGAGGTCTTCAGCGGGGCCGAGGATCCAGTTGGTGACTTTCGCGACGCTCTGCTGTAACAAATTCAGGTCTTTGGCGTTGATGTAGGTTTTTTTTATTGACTGCCGGGAGGTTTCGAGGGCGATCAGGTTTTTGCGCAGTGAGGTTATCGAGGATTCCAGTTTGTCGATCGAGTCGAGGGTGTCTTGGGGGGTGGACATCGATTCGGATTCGGAGGCGAATTTGCGGTTCCTGTTGTCGTATTCGATTTTCTTCACTAATTCACATCCTAAAAAATAAAATAAGGGAAATAAAAGACGGATTAAATTGAATAATTTTAAATTTTCGACTCGTTTCGGGTTATCAGCCTATTTTCAAGAGAATTAAAAATTTAGTTTCCTCTTGAAAATGAATACCCGAAACTGGTCGAGAATTTAAAATTATTCAATTTAATTTGGTCGATTTTTAATAATCTATTCATATGAAAATAAGAGACTTGGTTGCTGTTACGAGGGACTAAACGACCCTCTCTAAAAGGGATGTTCGATACTACTTAAGTAACAGTTCGTCATAAATTCACTTGTAACAAAATTCTAAAATATGGCATCTAATTGTATCGAAAAATATCTTTTCCCAGAAAGCAGCACTCCTAATTATTCAGATGTTGGAATGTCAGCAGCATCAATAACTATTTTTGTGTTAAATACAAATTTTCTTTATAATTCATGAATAGTCTCACCTTTTTCTATACAATTTCCAGCCACAATTTTCATAAATTCCAACTTATCCATAAGAGAACGATGATTGTTCTGTATTTGACTAGGGTTCAACGTGTACGTGCTGGTGATTCGCTCCTGGAGTTCTACTAGGTCCTTTAGACACTCCTCTGATTCCTTGAAAAATTCTTCGATTTTCTAGAAAAAAAAAACAACAACTTTAATTGCTTTTAGAATAACTCAGTATATCAGATATTTAATTAATAAATAAAAATCCATATTTTTTTCTCGTTCGGAAGGCTATTCATTATTCATTTATTTATATTGATAAATGTTTTAATTTCGATAAGGAATAAAGTCACATATAAATGAAAAATATAAAAAGTTTACAATTAACAACACCACAAGTTTCCCGTCCTACACATGTAATTACTCAAAAGTAGGATTGCATAGGTCAATGCCGGCCTCAAGAAGAGGAATATCTTCACAGACAGCCCGCCGGAGGCTGCATCTAACTTCTCCACAGTTAGCCTTTTCCCAAATCCCATAGTTCTTTAGGCGAATGGTGGTTGTCAGCGCCGTCCTTTCCACGTAGAGATCTAGTGGTGTGGCATAGCATCACTTCCATTGCCAACGTTGGCGTGGTATTCATTGCGCCCGTTATCGATAGGCAAGCGGTTCTTTGTACTGTGCTGAGCAGTTTTATGACGGTCTGTACTTTAGTTCTAGCCCACCATATCACTGCTCCATAAACCATCATGGGTCTGATTTCACTCCCCAGGTTTTGCCTATAGCTCTTCGGCATTGCCAGAAGGCTCTGATCGATTTTTCCAGGTGCGCTTTCCAGTTTAATTTGCTGTCGAGGGTGATACCTAGGCGTCGTGCCCTTAAGTTTCGGTGCCTTCTGTTTTACTTTGTACTTTCTGGTGAAGAGGACCATCTCCGTCTTCATCGGATTAACAGAGGGGGAGTGTTCCTCACACCAGTTGGCTATTATGTTTAATGCTGCTTGCATTCTGTCACGTAGCACCTCTTCGTATTTTCCGCTGACGATTAAGGCAAGGTCGTCTGCGTACGCTGTTGCGTGAAAGTCGTTGTTGTATAACGTCTGCAGTAGGCATTCCAGAACCATAGAAGAAGTGAAAGTACCCCTCTGTTAATTTTGCATTGGATTTTGTCCTGCTCCGCTAGTACTGTAATATTTCTATTTGTCAGTAGGACACTAACATGTTCCGGTAGGAATGCCTTTGCGAGCGAGGGCCAGCCCTATCTTCGTTGTGGTGGTTTTATCGAAAGCCCCTTCGATGTCCACGAAAACTCCTAATGCCAGCTCCTGCTTTTCCAGGGTTCTCTCGATCCTGTTCACTACATTTAGTAGGGCGAATTCCGTCGATCTTCCCTTGGTGTAGGCGTGCTGTGTCGGTTCAAGTGGTCTTTCAATGAGGGCAGTTCTTTTGATAAAGCTCCTGTTTTCAACACAAACGAAGACAGTGTTATCGGTCTGTATGCCTCAGTTACCGTATAATCCGGCCGACCTGGTTTCAGAATAAAGGTCACTCTAGCCTGCCTCCAAGGTACCATGCTTGCCCTGAAGATTGTTATCAACCGTTTAAGTAGTAACTCCTGTCCCCATTGTAGCAGAGCAGGAATACCGTCTGGACCCGGTGATTTGAAAGGGGAAAAGCTATTTATGGCTAGGCGCGTGACCTCTTTCGTGATTATCTCATTGGCTAGATCCCAGTCAGTCCCAGAGATACTCACGTCGTCTTTAACATTGTCTTCAGCAGGTCTGTCCTCCGTAAGATTACAGACTAAGAAGTGTGTGTGTAGCAGTAGTTCTAAAGTTTATCGGAGGTTATCAGTAAGGCTGCCATCTTCCTTTTACAGAACTCCGACGAGTTACCTAGCATCCCGTGAAAGTACTGATTTGAAAAATTAAGAAAAAGAGTAACAGATTTAGAGGGTAGATGTGGTGAACTTGAACAATCACATCTAAGCAAAAGCATCACTCTACACGGAATACCCAATCAAGGCAAAGAAGAAGAAGTTGAGGAAATAACGAAAAAAGTAATGAAAGCCATAAACTGCAGAATTGCGAATAATGACGTAGAAGAAGCATATAGAAAAGGAAAAGACGATGGTCCTATCGTCATTAAATTCAAATCTCAGCAAATAAGAGATAACGTTCTGGAAAAAAGAAAACATATTAAATCTGTTAAAGTAGCAGAATGCAACTTAAAAGGTGCAAATAATGTGATATACTTTAACGAGCAACTAACCAGCTACATTAGCAAGCTTTTTTATGAAGCACGAGGTTTGAAAGATAAAGGCTATAGGTTTGTTTGGATTAAAAACGGGAAAGTATTTGTAAGGAAAGATGATCAAACCAAAATCATACAAATTAAAAAAATTGATGACATCGTAAACATTAAAAAACAGAAATAAGTAGCTAATAAATATAAACATATATATATATATATATATACACCATTTTTTTTTTTCTCAATAAAATGGCAGTCCATAATTTATATTTACTAAATATTAGAAGTATTAAAAACAAATTTGACCATATCAAAACATTACCGGCCCTATATAAGAACTTGGATATTATTGCCATCATAGAAACCTGGCTTCACAATGAAGAAACTGCGTACTTTAACCTAACCGATTACAATGCTGTTTTCAATTGCAGGGAATCAAAGGGTGGAGGACTAGTAATTTATATAAAAAATAACATTCAATTCAAAATCATAATAAACACAGCAATATTAGGCATAGAAATTATTAAATTATTCTTAAAACCAGATAACTCACACATAACACTAATATATAAACCACCTAATATAAACTGCAATCATTTGTGGAGTCTACTAGAGCAACAAGTTTTATTAGAAAAAAGTAATCACATAATATTAGGTGACTTTAACATAAACCTTTTGCAGGAAAACAATACTACCAAAACATATCGACAAATAATTCAAGAACAGGGATACACTGTAGTAAATAACATTAATTCACAAAATGCAACTCGAGAAAATGCAATACTCGACCACATATTGTCCACAAAAAACTATAATCATATTAAGTGTAACATAGAAAATACATCAATATCTGACCATAACGCAATCATCTGCGAATACATAACAAACATTCAAAAGCCCACATACGAAAAAGTAAAAAAAATTAAAATCAATTATGATAAAATAAAATCAAAATTCAAAACCATAAAAAAAGAATCAATATCGACTTTTGAAAATTTAATAAACTGTCTAACAAACTTAATAAAATGCGAAACAAAAATATCAACATTTAAAAGAAGACAAAATAATGAATGGGTAAATAAGGAAATTGTGATAAGCATTCGAGAAAGAGACAAACTGTACAAAAGATATAAAAACAACCCGAATAACGAAACACTAAAGAAATCTTATATACAACAAAAAAACGACACTTTTGCTCTAATCAAACAAAGAAAAACAACATACTACGAGAACAAATTAAAAACTGCACAAGGAAACCAAAAGAAAACATGGTTTGAAATTAATAAAATATTGAATAAATCAAATAGCACTAAAAGCAACAATATATCTGAAATAGCAAACTCCCATGGAGATATACTAAAAGACGATACAGATATAGCAAATGAAATAAACAAATATTTCTCAACAATTGGAAAAAACCTAGCAACCCAATTCCACACACAGCAGAATACATTGCAAAAACATATAGAAACAAACGCCACATTCGAAGAGTGTACTAAAGAGGAGCTATTAACAATTATTAATAACCTTAAAACATACTCAGCACCCGGTAAAGATGGTATTACAAATGCTTTGATAAAACATCTGGCAGATGAAATCGCTCCCATACTAAGCAAACTAATCAACAAAATATTATCAACAGGTCTCTACCCAAACGAATTAAAAGAAGTCGTCATAACACCAATCTTTAAGAAAGGCAACCACTCCAACCCTGAAAACTATCGACCCATTGCACTATCATCAGCTGTAGCTAAAATAACTGAAACAGTAATACTTACGCGACTACAAAACCATCTATGTCATAACAAGATTATAAACCGAAACCAATACGCTTATCAGAAAAAAACCGGAACTACAACAGCATGTATAAATATAACGTACAAAATACAAACTGAACTTGATCGACATAACTACGTCCTTGTAGTTTTTATTGATTTAAAAAAAGCCTTCGACACTATCTCACAAACACTTTTAATAAATAAATTAAACCATTTAGGTATCCGAGGAAAAGAGCTCAATATTATAAATACTTACTTAAAAGGAAGAAGGCAGCAAACAAAAATAAATGAGACTCTAAGTGACACGCAAATTCCAGAATATGGACTCCCACAAGGTGGAATCTTACCACCGACACTGTATATCACGTATATCAATGATACACGCTGATGATACATGCATCCTGTTCAACGGAAAAGATTTAAATCAATTGGAACGTCAAGCCAATGAGGAACTAGATGTGATAACTAGATGGTTCTCACATAATCACCTAACAATAAATAGTACTAAAACAACGTATATGCTCCTAGCACAAAAAAACAAAGCTAAACGAGATTTAAACATTAATGTACAAAATACCACTATTAACAAAACAACAGAAATTAAATATTTAGGACTAACAATAACAGATGACTTTAAATGGGACAAACACATAGAACTGCTAACAAAAAAGACAAGTGCAGCAACCGGCGTAATATACAGGGCAAATCACCATATACCTATGCATTCAAAACTAAGCATATATAACACTCTGTTTACATCTAGAGTCAACTATTTATGTAGCATATGGGGAGGGACAAGTGCATATAACATTAACACAATTCAAAGACAGCAGAATAAAATATTAAAACTTATATACAATCTTGACAGATTCACACCTACTAAACAACTATATGAACTCATACCTGAAATAAATATAACAAACAAAATAAAACTGGAAAGATGTATAGCAATACACAAAATCATAAATAACGAGGACTCAAACATAGAACTAAAAAAATGCAAACAGATACACGATCACAATACTCGCAGAAAGAGTAATATTATTATCCAACAAAATACAACCGATACCTTAAAAAATAGCATTTTTGTTTCGGGAATAAAAGACTACAATAACCTGCCAGATAATATCAAACAATTAAAGGATAACAACATATTCAAAATTAAAACTAAAAAACATTTTTTTTAAATCAAACCCACCACATTTCACTCAGTTGCCACTATAATCACCCTAACATCATAAATCACAAAGCGATTATCACTCATTATTACTAATTCAGAGAAAGTCTCCAGTACCAGAGTTGTTTAATTTTAAAACAATTTCTGTTGGAGATAAATTCCAATAATAAAATTGGGGGTATACATGCTGGATGAGATATTTACTCGTTTTGCATATACTCAACCAAACAAGAAAAAAAAATCTAGATGGCTCTGACGTGCTCTCGCCGAAAGCCCGCCAGGCTTCTCTTTGCCTCTTTCTTGGGAATTTGAGGGAGACTAGGGGTCTTTTAGGCCTATGTACAGTACTTATAGCACATTTTCGCTTAACACACATAAATACATACATGTAATTATTTTGTTATCCTTTTTGACTTCAAACTATCCTTTAAACCTCACACCCAATCCACCAAAAAAATCTAAACTAGGACCCGGCACTTCAGTTTGCTTGCATACAAACAAAAAGGCATCTCCCTCAAAATAGCAACCCACATTTATAAATCGATTTATCGGCCCCTCTTAGGCCATGCAGTTATCTTGTTTGCGTAAATCAAATCATCCAACTTTTAGGACTTCGAAGTCGCCGAAAGATCTTTCTTAACAAACGTTCTAACAACCCACTTCACAATCCTCCCAATGAATTTCTTTACGAATCCACTTAAATCACTCGAATATCGCAACGTATAAGAGTAATAATATTTATTGGTGGAATTTTCATTATAAATAATTTACATTACAAATTAAATAAAATTAAATCCACTCACATTCCAGCGTATATTGCATTACGTAAAAAAATGCTAGTAATTCTGATGGCCTACCCCATTTTTTTACAAAATTCTGAAATCTCCGTAACCCTAGTATCCTAAATACAAACATCTTACCATCACCATTCATCAATTCATTTGCGCTTTTCATCAGGACAGTTCAGCAAGCTAGCATAGATTTTATAATGATTATATAATTATATAATATAATTATAATATATAATTATATAATTATAAGTTCTTCACCTGAAGAAGCAACAACGTTGCGAAACAATTGTCGTGAAATACACTATTTTTTTTGTGTTTTATTTTAAGTGATCATGGATTTTCAAAAATTAAGTGCCTCCACTATCTACGATAGCATAGATTTGTTCTTTGACTGCACCGTAAATTCATGATAGGGCAGAAAAACTCCTGGTAATTCAAAGAGACAAATACCTGCATGTATTGTAATTATTGATATTATTATATTGTTTTGTATTATCTGTATAGTCTGAGTAAAGATGTGTGTATATATAAAATAAAATTAACATATCAGCATACAAAAGTATATATAAAAATTATTGTAGAAGGATGCTAATTCTATTAAGTAAATAACGTCTTACTGCATGAATAATTAATTGAAATCATTTCTGTATAATAAGCTTAAGCGAAAAGTGAAAAAAACATTAGTAATCAACCCTTCCTTTCAAAATATTGTATCACGCGAAACCTAAACATTCCTTCAAAAAGTAAACATTCTCCTCTCGTAATTCCCTGCAAACAATTAAGACAGTGCAGCCGGCAAGTACTGATATTTTTATTGCACATCACCATAAATTCAAGAGAGGTCAGCTAACCCAGACAGACTAACACATAAATATTTTGTTTATAAATGCTTTTGTAACTGTATTTTGTAATTGTCTAAATAAAAAAATATTTGTTAATTGTTAAGGCTTTCACTTGGTTATACATTTCGAGTTTATTAAACAAAACATTTTTTCACTTTGTATAACTTGTTATTTTATTTTAGTGACTATAGTTTCGAAGCATATGATGCTCTATGCTTCGAAACTATAGTCACTAAAATAAAATAACAAATTATACAAACAAAGTGAAAAAGTGTTTTATTTAATAAAAAAATATTTGTATATAAATAAAAAAAAAAAATGAAATATTTTAATCATCAAAAATACTTTAACTTCAATTCCAATATTCCTTCAAAATACAAATTTCCTTATCCTACTATTTTTCATTTCATTTCATCAAATAATACACACTTTGATAATAACGTTAGTGATCATGACGAGTCAGTAGACAAAGACAAGAACAAGACAATAACGGGCTCAAAGACCTATGGTCGATAGCCGTTTCGCAATATGTTACATATATGTATTATAAATAAATAATTAAATGTAAAATTACACGAATAAAGATGTATTTATATATATACTTTACCTTTTTAAAATGTTCAATTCCTCTTAAACTTTAATTTTGTCGGCGTTAACTTGGTGGTACATTTTTAATATAGTATATAAAGAAAACAAAATTACTTTTTTATATCACTTGGATTTTTATATTAATCGTGACTAGTTTCGATTAATAAAAAAATCCAAGTCGTATAAAAAAGTTATTTTCTTTTCTTTATATCCTCTTGAGCTATTTTCCTTATCGAAACCAATATTATAATATTATGATTCACTATTTATTCACTTGTTAATTATAGATGCTACTACTTTTTTCTACATTGTAATTCAATTTTAATAAGTGAAACACTTTATTTGTTTTCTTTTTACAATTTGTAATCTTTATTTGTATACTTTATTGTTTTCGTATCGATATTTGTACTGGTATTTATTTATATTTATATTCATGTTTGTCTTGCTATTATTATAATGTAAAATTATTTTGTATTATCCTGTAATTGGGCTACTGTTTCCTGTTGGGTAATAAATTTATTATTATTATTATACAAAGTAAAAAAGTGTTTCATTTTTAAAATTGAATATTATTTATTGATTTAATTAATTTTTAGATATAGTGTAAATTTATATTTCTTCTATTTTTCTTTTCGATTTAATTTTTGTTTTTCTTTTAAAGACAATCGCTTGCCTAAGGAGAGTGAAACGTAAGTACCTTTCTGTTATCGAACCATTGATCGACGTTGAAGATGAAATTGCCCCCGAGCTCGATCGGAAGTTGGGCTTGGTCGACGTACTTGAGCAACCGTGACCTCGGAATGAAGACTACCTGAAATAATCAACAATCACGTTTAACGATTCATTTCGGAATATAATCAGCTACTGGATAGGAAAAGCATATTGTGTTCGAGTGGAAATTTAGACAAAGAGGGTAGCAACCATCACCACTAAATAAAATAAACCAGAACAGGAAAAGCGTATTATTGTGTTTTAGTTGGAATTTAGAGAAGGACGGGAGCATCGACGACCATTAAACGAAATAAACTAGAATATGAAAAGCGTATTATTGTGTTTGAGTGGGAATTTAGACAAGGAAAACAGCAATCATGATAATTAAATAAAATAAACTAGGATAGGAAAAACGTATTATTGTCTATGAGCGGGAATTTAAACAAGGACGGTAGCAATCATGACAATTAAATAAAACTGCAGGAATAAGACAAAGGCAGATAGAAAGACCGAAAAGATTAAAAAAATATATAAATACATCAGAAAATGGATATCGACCCCATTTTCTGATGTATTTATATAATTTTTTATTATTCAATAGAATAACGTAATAATAATCTTGTTTTTTGTATTCCTCGTCTTGTTCAAATAAATTAATGTTTTTCGAAGGTCTGAGGTATTTTAACTTGAAGGAATCTGTTGTTTAAGAAGTTGTCAAGGAGATTAATCAGATTTGGCAATTCAGATATATTTTATCGGTAAAATGTTTTATGCCATTAATTAAATATGAAAATAATTAATTGACATGAATGCAAATAATTAATATTAAATACTAATTATTTGCTGTCAATTAAAATTGACCATAGTTATCTTATTTAAAAAGTACCTTGTTTAATTTTATACATAAAATCCTATTGTATTTTTTATTTATTTTTGAAACTAATGGCGCTAAACCTATTTTTTATTTTTTTTTTTTGTATTACTGAATCGATTTCAATAAAATTTTAGAGGTATATAGGTAATCATAAATTAATGAATAAAATAAATATCAAGCAATTTAACTCTTTTTTGGGACACCCTGTATAATAAAAATTAGGTGATTCCTAGGTACCTGATATACGGAGCAGGGAGTATGGGCTATTTATAAATGGAGATGGTGATAGGGATATTTGTGCGGCGATAGGGGATAAGATGGGATTTGTTTGGATTAATTTTTATTCTCCATTTGGCGAACCAAAGTTCGACGGAATCTATTAGGTGCTGTAGGGTTTGTAGTGCTTTAGGTAGGGTTCTTGCATGGGTTATTAAGACGGTGTCGTGAGCGTATTGCAGGACGATTAGAGTTATATATATATAATCTATACAATTTCGTCCAAGCGCGGGTACCTAAGGGATACCACCCGGCGAGAAACGACACTTGTATTGTGGTTTGCACCCAATAAATCTTCCCGAACGAGCGTAAGCCTACCCCAAAACAAACATCTGTCCTCTCAATAATACTTGAAAATATTATATAACACGAGTTATTTTGTGATTTTAAATTTTCATATTTCTTTCATAGAAAAACTGCTTGTTGAGAATTGAATTATAAAACTTGTATTTCATTTTACAATGGTCTTTTTAAATACTGAAAGAAAGTGTTTACAAAAATAAATAATTATAATTTTTACAACATGCTAATAAATTTAATTTACCTCCTAGTAAAAAGGATAAAATATATATATGTCCCTTTAATAATAATTTAATTTTTTTACTGGTACTAATTGGGAGAAATATCGTATGATCACGTAGTACATATTTTTCAATTTTTTACAATCGTTTAAAAAAGTCCAAAACCTGTTTTTTATTCATTTCGCTCTTAAGGTCTGAAAATGTGGCTAAAATTATTCAGTTTTTGTGAAACATATTAAGATGATCATGGATCAACTACGCAACCAGCAATTTTTAATTGGAACTCCACACAACCATGTTGTTAACGAGGGTGAGGTTTAAAAATTGAAATTAGTAAAACATCTGGCACCTCGAGAGCAAAAAAATGCACACCATTTTTTAATTCTTTCACTCTCTGCAAATTGGACTTAAATTATCAAAACGAAATAAAATTACTCTCCTCTTGTCATTAAATAGGAAAGGTAGGTCTAATAAAAGTGTTCAATCCGATAATGAAATTAAGTTTCCTTATAAAATGAAATTTTGTCTTATTTTCAAGCGAAAATTATTAAATGTATACAATTTTCTATAAAAAAACTATTGTACATACAGACTGTTCCACCGAAAACGCAAATTAAAAGTACATGAACAATTAATAGATTGTATTGAAACTTTTACCATTTATTTAAATCAGTATAATCTTTTTAATGAAAATATTTTCAAGATTCTAACGCTTTCTGTTATAATGGAAGTCGATATAAATTTCTTTATTATAAATGAAACACTAAATTTTTAATTCTTGATTTGAATTCAACATAATTTTATAATAAAAACTATTAGCTCTTACTATACCTAAAATTATTTATTTTTGAGATATCTGGATATTTATAAAAAATGTGACTAAATATCATCCCATTGTTTTGTTTTTTCTACATTTATTTTCTTTTTTGTTATTTCTACCAAAAATAATGAAAAATATTACACAGTGTATTTCAAACTAATTGTGAATTTCAAATGGCCATATCTTGATTATTTTTTCAAGCGGAATACCTTTCCAGGAATATTACTACAAATATTCGAATTTTCATTTCTATGATTTCATTCTACTTTGTGATATATTTTAAAATGATGTCTAAAAAATCAGTAAGATATATAAATATTGAAAGATCTCATTCATAAACAGTGAGGTTTAGAATTTTGTAATAAAAACATACGTATAATCCAAATTTGAAGTAAAAGTATAGGGTTTCATTTAAAATAGCAATGTTTTGAATCCGGTATGACCGGAAGTGGCAGAAATTTGAAAATATTTTGATTAAAAAGAACATACTTTTTTACATGAAGTGTAAAAAAATCATTACAATCTAACAATAGGAAACCTATATACTCGTAATGTGATTTCTCAATGAGAAACCATAGAAATTTAAATATATTCAATTTTTAATTCTCTTGCAAATGAGCCGATAACCTGAAACTAGTCGAGAATTAAAAATTATTCAACTAAATCTGTATTTTATTTATTTTATTGATAGATTTTTCTATAATCTATACATATTCAAAGTGAATTATGCAGTAATAAGTATTCCCTAATTTTTTTACTTCCCAATAGAGATTTTTTATTACTTTATAAATGCAGTTACAATCTAAGAGGTTATCAAACTTTTATATTGTAACTCCTAAAACTATTGTATTCGTGGCGAAATTAAAAATATATTTATTTTTATATTTTTTATTAATTATACAGCGTCGCATATTTTCTCAACAAGTAGATTTAAATTTATGGATAATAGGAAGTTTTGTTGAAATATTCGGTTTTTGAAAAATAGAATATTAAAATGCCAAAAACTTCCTTATTTACGATTTTTTTTCGTAATGGTCTATTATAACATTTTTATTACAAATACCTTTTTCTATCAAATACAGATAAAATACATAGGGTGCTCCATTTGAAAAATGCGTGTTAATAAGTTGAAAACGCGATGTTCTTTTGTTTTTCTGATTTCACTGTTGTAATCCCCGGGAAATTTACTACTACTTTGATAATTTAATCGACTATTCAGCACAACTAATAACAAAGTTAATAATTGTGCATTTAAGTTATCATTTTTGAAAACTATTTTTCAAAATATTTTCTACCTAATAATTGAGGAGGAATAACAATTATTCCTCAATTTTTTCATTGTTATTCTTACAATTTATTTATTACTAAATTTCACTTGTTGAAATAATGTCCAAGAAAAGATGCATTTCATAAGAATATTTAATTTTATAAGTAAAATAAACACTCATGTTGAATCTTTGTTGTGTTTAATAGAGTTACTTTTCATAATTTAGAGGTTTTAATTTTACATTCTTCTTCAATTCCGTCATAGATTTTAAGCGATAATTATAAAAATTAACATTGAAATTTTGACAAGTTATTCCACTATAATCCGTCTTAAAACGGGAAAAAGGCATTAGAAATATTAATTTGAAAATATTTTTTATTTCATTGCTGGGTGAATCTAAAATATCTAACAAATTAATCTGAAATTATTTGTTATTTAATTTTGTTGCTGTGTGAATGTAAATCTAATATATCCATTTAATATTTGGGTGGAGAGTGAAATAATTGAGAATTGGGTGAGTGCATTTTTTAGCCCTCGATTTATGACCTGTTTATGTTTGTTTACCGCAAAACCAGTGTTCGATTTCATGCCGGCTCTTCGGGGGGTGCGCCTTTGCTGAGCCGTCGTTTGGACGAAATTGTAAGGTCCTGGAGGGGGGAGAGAGGTGACCCTTGCGGGACACCTCGTTCAGGGAAGAATTTTCGGGATGTGGTGGTTTATATCTGTTAATTGGCAATCGACCAGTGGTCTTTCCGCATGTTTGACAATATTATTATGTAATGCAATATGTATTTTTAAATGAGAATATTTTATACGGAAAACAAATATTAAAAAAAATGTTTGTTTACTACGCGTAAATATTTATTTTCAAATTAAAAAACTAATCTAATAAACGCAGATAAAAACTGCCTTTCCTTATCTCTATCCAAACATGTTGCTGATAACAACATCTTGAATTAAAACACGAAAGCACGTTTCAATATACCAAGTAAAGAAAGTGGTTAATTAAAAAGATTAATTAAATTTCCATTAAAGAGAGTAATAATCATTATTGACAGAACAAAACTTTAGTACAAAACAATATAACATAAATAATTACAATACATGTTAGTCTGTTTGGGCTATCGATTACAGCTCTTTCTGACATTTTATTTTACAATTATCTTTTTCTATTCAATTATTTAAATACAATATATTTTAAATATTCCCTCTAATTACTTTTCTATTATTAAAATGGCTCTAATTAGTTCTTACGTCGTCTTATTTAAATCAAGTTAATTAACACGCCTTGATAGTGACATTCGCGTTTTAATTAGAATTGCAATAAAATAATTGGTTGTGTAATTCTCGAATGAAAAAAAAATGCAATTAGTGTGATATAACATTCTTATTAATTAAACTCTTATTTCCGTTCGAATTGAGCAAACACCTGAGTATTTATGTTAAAGTTTATGAAGAGCGGAAAGCGACGAATGAAATATAATAATAATAATAAAAAACAATTATCATGAATGTGGCTTCCCTTTATTCATTTGAGTAAATTATTTATTTTCAAATTCTTTTCATTTGATTTGATATAAATTATACAGTGCGTAATAAAAGGGACAAATTATTTTAACCAGTTGGTGAGTAATTTTGAGAAAAACGCTCGGACAACTTTCTCACTAAAAATTGTATATACAGGATATAAATAGAAAAGAGTATTCATTCACTTGGTCGCAGTTATTTAAATATATTAAATAAAAATGATTTGAAAATAATTAATAAATTATTTCCACATTTAGCTCTGTGACTTTTGACTTGCGCGCGGCAGGCGAGTTTCACTCTTTTTAATTAATTTGATTGAATTCTTTTCCTTTAATTTTATTCGGTTTTGATTTAAATTGAATTAATTTGATTTAATTTAAATTAAATTGATTTAGTTTAATTTGATTTAATATAATTGATTTAATTTTGCTGATTGTATTTGAATTAATTTATTTTAACATCTTTAAATTATGTAAGGCATAGCTGTACTGACGAGGCATAGATCCCCAAACACGTGTCTGCAGATGGTCTTATATTAAGTAACATTCTTTTTGTTGTTTTTACATTAAATATTTCTCGGATCAAAATTTGTTACATTATGCAATACTTTATTGATATGCAACAGAAAGTAGTTGTTTTAATGTGCATTTGTTTAACGTACTTACGTAACGTAAGTCAAAATATCACAGATGTAAATGTGGAAATAATTTATTAATTATTTTCAAATCATTTTTATTTAATGTATATACAGGACGTTCCATTAACAAATGTCGATGCAAAGTTACATTTTTTAAATGTAACATTCTATTTTTTATTACATATTTGAATTCTTTGGGGAATTCTAGGTAATTTTTGAATACTTTGTCATATACCTGTCTTCAACTGTCAATAAAATATTAATAGATTAAAACGCACTTATACAGTACAATCATAAGGAAAAGAACACTTTTATTTTTTTAATAATTGTATTCAGGTGATCATTTTTGAGAAAACGTTTGGATACGCCGATTAGTGCATTTTCCTCCTCATAATAATATGTATTAAATTAGTAATGAAAACTTGTGAATAAAGATTATTATTATTAATAATGGTCTTTATATATAGAGTATCCCCACAAACAAATGCCGTAAAAAGTTATTTTTTTTAAACGGATCACAGTATATATTATAACACATTTTAATTCTTTGAAAAATTCTTGAAATTGCGTATTATGTCCTATTTCTATCTTCAACTATTTATAATAATAATATTCTTTATTGCCCAACAGAATAACCAATTACAGGGCAATTTAATTTAAAGAAGTACAAATTACACAATATATCAATAAATATACAAAAAAATACAAAACAAAATATTTATGTATGATAACGTAAACTTAAACAATATTGATATTACAACCGACATATTAAGAAAGTAAGAATTATCTTCTGAACTTATTAGAAAAAAAAATCATATATGAAATAATGATATTATTCCAATAATGTCAACCATTACAAAAAATGAATAAGTACATAGCAACCGTTCTAATAGGACGCAATTAAGTTTAAATGACAATTTATAGTAATACATAACACAAAAATGACATATTAAGAGTAATAGCCATATAAAAAAAATGTCAAACGGTTGAATTGGCATCATTAAACAATTGACAGTATTTCGTAAACAGTAATAGGACAGTATATACGAAAAGTTTCTAGAATTCTCCGAGGAATCCAAATATCTAAAAATTTATAGGGTGTTTCATTTTTTTTTAAAATATAACTTTGTATTAGGATTTGTTCATTTATTTGAGCAATTTAAATGAATTTGTTCCTTTCATTGTGAACGCACTTTATATTTGATTTTGTTATTTTTATAATTATTTTTTTGTGTGCGTATATATATTTTTTAATAAAGATTGTTATACAGGGTGTTTCAAATACGAGTCTCACCATGGCTTATTATAGGAGATAGAGGGTAGGTTTAAATTCGGCACTTTTGCAGAATTTCATGCTGATTAATATCCCGTTGAGAAAACTGGGCTAAGTTCTTTTGTTTTCAAGAAAAATGAAAAAAAAAAAACAACTGAAAATTGCGATATTCTTTTTTTTTTTATTTATATCTTCGTTATTTGAAGCAATATTTCAATACAATGAAGACATTCTTATAGCACTTTTTTTATGATTTAATCGTTGGCGTACTAATTTTACTAATAGCATGTTTCGTTTCTTCTGGACCATCATCAACTTTCTTATTTCTTATGGGCGCCATATTGTTTTTTTATCAGATTAAAATTACCTATTTATTCTGATTACAATGATATAATATATCATACCTTTATTGTAATTAGTTATCTTCTTTTTTGGAATTGTCTTTATTGGCACTAAAGAAGCACTTATTTTTAGCAACTATATGGATGTAATTCTGTCATTGATTGTCAAAATTTAAAGTTAAATATTACTATTTATTAAATATTCAAATCGTTCAATTTTTATTACAAAGAGTGTATTTTTATAAATATTTACCTAATTTTATAGGGTTTTAAGTGATTTAAAGGCAAAACAAAGCTTGAATATGAGACCCAATGTTCCTTTAGAATAAATGTTTAGCCAAATGTGTATAGTCAGAACATAAATTAGGAGATTATAAAATATTAATAATTTCGTCTCGAAATTCACTAAAATTCCTAGAGGGAATTTGTATACAACAATAAATAATATAAGGAACACCTTGAACTTCTGTTGCTGCTAAGGCTGTTTTTTAAAGAAATATTTTTTGTGTTAATATTTTTATTAATATTGATGTTGATATTCCGCATATTACTATTTATTTTTAAATAATATTTAGTTTGTAAAAAAAATCATTATGTAAATTTTTGTTCCATTGCAAAACTTTTTTATAAATATTGTATTCACAAAGCTACAAGTTAAATTATATTTTCTATTGATTACTTTTAATTTCATGGCATGCGTGATTTATTAGTATTAAAAGAATATTTTATTAAGACTGTGTTTAGTTATCAGAATAAAGATATCATATCATTAGCAAATGTGTTTTCTTTCCATGATTTATATCAAATCAATACAATAAGTAATGCTAGAGGTGTTTTATTAGTCTTGATATTTTCAAATATTGATACATTGAATGTTAGTAATGCGGATGATATTCTATGTCAATCTAGTTTTCATCATATTCCATATACAATAGATATTCCACTGCATAATACATCATTGTCATATCACAATACAGGCTGGTATTATGATTTTAAATCTGCAAATTATTCAGCAGTAAATAATTATCTAAATGAAGTCATCTGGGATGAATTGTTCTTAACATGTTCGGTAGATGCTAAAGTGTCAATATTATATGAAATTATATATAGAGTTTTTGATCTATTTGTTCCGTATAAAAATTGATCAAATTAATAAAAGTTAAGAAACAAGCTCACTGCAATTATAAACGTACCGGTTGTAGAGTCAATTATGAAATATTTAAATCATTAAGAAATCAATGCAAAGAATTGAATGAACGGCTCTATAAAAATTACATAAATTCAATTGAATTACAAATTAGTTCAAATTCGAGATTGTTTTGGAATCATGTAAATAACTGTCGTAAAAGCAATGGTTTTTCCTAACGAAATGTTCAATGACAATAAAAAGAGTAATTCATCAGATGGTTGTGCTGACTTATTTGCATCTCATTTTTCCAAATCTTACAGTCTAAAGAGCCCTGTAACACATACAGAATCTGATTGTAGTTTAAATTCACATCTAATGTTAAATCAACTGAATGTTTCTCTCGAAAATGTTTTTAACTCGTTAAGTTCCCTCTCCGAATCTTGTAGTGCTGGTCCTGATGGCATTCCCCCATATTTTTTTAAAAAGATGTGTCTATGTATTAAGTAATCCTATACATGATATTTTTCAAACCTCACTCTCTCAGGGAATTTTTCCATCTGACTGGAAATTAAGTTATGTTGTTCCCATTTTTAAAAATGGTTGCAGATCAGATGTGACGAATTATCGTGGAGTTGCAATTCAGTCTACAATCCCGAAAATGTTTGACAAACTGATATGTAAACAATTAAGTTGGATGTGCTCGCAATATATATTTGAGGAGCAACATGGATTTATTAAAGGTCGATCGACAACCACAAATTTATTGATACATCAATTGTACATTACAAATGCCTTGGAAAAGGGCCTTTATGTTGATGCCATCTATACAGACTTTTCCAAGGCATTTGATCGGGTGCAACATAGTATTTTACTATCCAAATTGCAAGGGATGGGCTTCGGTGGTAAACTACTTGAGTGGATAGGTAGCTACTTAGAGGGAAGATCTCAGTGTGTGCGTATAGGAAACACTTATTCTAAATATATAGCTGTCCCATCTGGGGTGCCTCAGGGTTCTCATTGTGGTCCTTTGCTCTTTCTACTGTTTATTAACGATATTGGGAAACACATAAATAACAGCGAATATCTATTATACGCAGATGATCTTAAAGTATTTAAGAAAATTCAATGCGCAAATGATCAATTAAAACTGCAGGAAGATTTGAATTCAATTACTGAATGGTGTTCAAAGAATAATCTACATTTAAACTTGAAAAAATGTTTTCAAATTAGCTTTCACCGGGGACGCATTTCTACCTATGATTATTCTATTGCTGGCCAATGTTTGGCACAAGTAAACTCAGTAAAGGATTTAGGCGTTTTGTTTACATCAAAACTGGATTTTGGTAAACACATATCTATAATTTGTAATAGAGCTCTGAAGATAATAGGTTTTATTAGCAGATTTGGTAGAGAATTTTCTATTAGTACGCTCAAAGTTTTATATTTATCTTTGGCAAGGTCTCATTTAGAATATGCCTCCATTATATGGTCACCCTATTCTAAAAGTGCTATTCACAAAATTGAAATGGTTCAGAGTAGATTTTTGAGAGTGATAGCTTTTAGAATGGGGAGAACTTTACCAAATTTTAGCCACACTGAGATACTTGGATTGCTGAATATTGGTCCTTTAGTTGAAAGAAGACTATATTTAGATTTAAACTTTCTCTATAAGTTAGTGAATGGATTTTGGAACTGCGGTACATTGCTTAATTATTTAAATTTTAATATACCTCGGAACATCGAATCGAGGAGTAGGCAGTTGTTTCGCCTAGGGTTTCACTCAACCAATTATGGATTAAATAATCCAATTAATCGTATATCTCAATACGCAAATGTAATAGGTGATAATCCACATTTTATTTTATTTGGTTCAACTTTTCCGCAGTTCAAAAAACATTTACGAAATATACGTATTTCCGATGTCGTTGTTAACTAATTGTATTTATATATATTTATTTATTTGTGAATTTATTTATATATTTATTTATTTGTTTGTCTGTTTATTTACTTTTTAATTTGTTAAACTACTGCTACAATTGTAATTTATTCATTTTGTGTAGTACATTTATTCACTTTGGGATTTATATAATAATTAATAATATGTAATAATGTTGTATTTATAATATTTGTATAATGGAGATTCCGTAAATAAAATATCTATCTATCTATATGTGGTATCATTGTAATCAGAAAAAATAGAGAATTTTAATATGATAGAAAAACAATATGGCGCCCATAAGAAATAAGAAAGTTGATGATGGTCCAAAACAAAACGAAACATGCTATTAGTAAAATTAGTACGCCATCGATTAGATCATAAAAAAGTGCTATAAGAAAGTCTTCATTGTATTGAAATATTGCTTCAAATAACGAAGATATAAATAAAAAAAGAAAATCGCATTTTTCAGTTTTTTTCATTTTTCTTGAAAACAAAGAAACTTAGCCCAGTTTTCTCAACGGGAAATTAATCAGCATGAAATTCTACAAAAGTGCCGAATTTAAACCTACCCTCTATCTCTTATAATAAGCGAGATCCCCATGGTGAGACTCGAATTTGAAACACAAACACATAAACAGAAATCCAAACAAATTTTATATACAAACTTTGTTTGGATTTCTTTTTTTTTTTTAATTATTAGCATCGCACATTTTGGAATCTGAAATCCCACTGTGATGCAAACTACGTCGAATCAACTCGTAAAATTTCCATACAAATGCCTCCTTGTACACGCCGCTGGCATTTCGCGAGAATCCTCTCTTGTTATTATTCTCCATTTCGCGCGCGCACCACGCATTTCGCTCCGGTGATAAATCCAGAATGGAAATCGTTTTTTCTTATCAAAAACTCGATCCGGCCTTTGCGCGAGTCCCGTTGCTCTCCGACCTATTCCGCACTTTCTGCGGTAACTTCTTACCGTAATTACCTCGCGAACAAAGTTTGCATCAAAATTTTAATAAAATTAATTCACGAAACAAAACAATATTTTGTGGCTTATATTAATACCTAATTGATTTATAAAATTAATTAATTGTAGGATATGCAGTGTGTTCCAGCGAAACCGCTCACTAAAAATATATGGACTTTAAATTAATATATTGATATTTTCAGCATTTATGTGATTTCTATTATTTTTTCAATTAAAATATTTCCAAGATTATACGACTTCCGCTTATACCGGAAGTAGAGACAAACTCTTTTTACATTCTCGGTTGTCTACCTTGTAGACCCAAATCGTTGACGATGCCACTTGAAATTAGGCAAAAGGTGGCGCTTGCGTCGTCTTTCATTTATTATGATTAATCTCTTATTTTAAATAGAATGCAATATTTTTAATAATGAATTTGGATTCTACATACAATTTGACTACACATTCTAGAGGAGTGAAAAGAAGGGGGGCCCTTGAGTTACGCTTTGTTGGGGTGAAAATAATAAGTGTGTTATAGACACGTACTCTTAGGGATATAATATATGTTTTTAATGAAATTTTCAATGAGGTGTAAGAGACAGTGTGGCAAGTTTAAGGAGAGACAATTGTGTAGGAGCCTCTTGTGCCACACAGAATCAAAGGTTTTTTGGATGTTAAGGAAAATAATTGCGGATTTTTGTTTTCAGTCTGGAAAGTTTGATATTTTATATACTATATAATTAGGAGTGATATTCCATCTGTGATATTTTAGTTTCAATTGTGATTTTTGTACTTGTGCTTAGCTATATTAACTGTGATACTTTTATTTATACCCAGGATGCAATATTTACTGATTATATAGTGTTTATTTATGTTGTTTTTTACACCGTTGTCTATGTATAATATTTATTCTATACATTCCGATATAAGAGATAACTAGCATTAATTTAACCTCAGTATTGAATCGAACGGGGATACTGTTTCAGATTCAGATTATCCCATTCTCATATTATGTTGTTTAATGCCTTTATTTGTGTTCTATTTAGTAATTTAATGAGAATGAGCTACATATGTTTATGTATAGTTAATTGTGTTTTCCTACATTTGTAAAATAGGTGAATTCCGTAAATGAAGATAATAAATAAATGAATAAAATTGGATGTTAGGATTAAATTTATTTCAATTTTCATAAAAACAAAAAAATCTATGGCTGAGGCTGTTATTTGATACAACTCCATTATAACTGACTATATAAGTAAAACACAGGGTTTTGTTTAAATTTCACAGATTTATTGTAGAAAACGCTGCTATAATAAATCAGTGAAACTTAAAAAAACCTTGTATTTTACTTCTATCTGATCTCGCTTAATATAAGCACTTATTATAAGCGAGATCCCCATGGCGAGATTCGAATTTGAAACACCCTATATATATAAATAAATAAATATATTTTATTGCCCAACAGGAAACAAAAGACCCAATTACAGGACAATATAAATATAAAACATAAATAAACAATAGTAATAAGAAATAAAATATACAAATTAAATTACAAATGAAATTAACATAGAGCGACAATTGACGAAAAGTTATCATTAAATAAATCGCACGTTGAATTAATTCCATTGAATACGTTACACATAACGTTTATAGGTGATTTTAAACCCGACATTGTTCTATTGAAATTGACATAAAATGTTGATTTATTTCTGCTATTGAAAGAAGGAGTATTAAAATTAATCTGTAATCGGAACAATCAATATGATTGTGAATTAATTTATATAAAAATGAAACATGTGATTTCTTTCGCCAACAACGACGAAAGAAATCACATGTTTCATTTTTCAAGTGATTCAATATTAAAATGTCTAAGCAATAAATCGTGGTCATAATCTCGTATTGGATAATTACCAGAATTTTTAAAATACAAAAAATTTGCAAATTTACGCTGAACACATTCAGTTAAATTAATTTGTTGTTGGGTTTGGGGATACCAGATCAGTGATGCATACTCCAACTTTGAAAGCATATAAACATTAAACAGAGATTTAAGTGCATTAGGATTCTGAATATTTACGGAATTGCGATGAATAAATCCTAATGCCTTAAATGAATTGTTTACAATTGATTCAACATGACAATTAAAAGTAAGTTTGTTGTAAAACCATACACCAAAATCCTTAAAAGAATTTACCCGTTCAATGCTACTATTGCCGATTGTGTAATTAGATGTGATATAGTTTAGTTTTTTTTTATGAAGGTCATAAATTTACTTTTATCAGGGTTTATATTAAGCCTGTTAATATTACACCAGTTTGAAATGATATCTAGTCGGCCCTGTAAATGTATACAATCATGAACAGTAGCAATGTCTGAGTAAATTTTCAAATCATCTGCGTATAATAAGTGTTTACAATTTAATACGTTTGATAAATCGTTAATAAAAAGATTAAAAAGGAGTGGGCCCAAAATAGATCCTTGCGGAACCCCTGACCTAGGACAATACGACTAAAAAAAACTGAAATAAATGACTCACGGAGAGAAAGGTATGACGCCTTTAATTGTCCTGAACTTGAACAAAAACAAAAATTATTAAATTTATTTAAAAGAAGCATATGAACTCTGTCAAATGCTTTAGACATGTCGGTATATATTACATCAATTTGCCCGAATGAATCTAACGAATTCGCAATGTCGTGAGTAATAATAGCTAAATTAGTAACTGTAGGGATAAAACCATGCTGATTTTGCGATAAATATGATGAACAAATTTGATCATACAAGACTGTTTCAAAAATTTTAGCTACATGCGAAAGTAACGCTATTGACCTATAATTTAATTTCATTTTCCCACGATTCAAAGTCGTTTTCGGAATAGGACATATTGATGTAATTTTTAGTTTATAAGGAAACCCACACTGGCTGATAGACATATTAAAAATAATTGAAAGTGGATGACAGAGTACAGAAGCGCAGTCTTTGAATAAAAACGCAGGTAAACCATCATAACCAAAAGAGAACTTGTTAGGTAATTTGCGTAACTGTTTATAAATGGTTTTGTATGATATTTCAGGAAAATTGAAGTTAGGAATATTATTGGGTTTAAGATTCATAGACGACTGGGATTGTGGCAAAAAAACTGATTCAAAAAATTGCTATGTCACCGGGAGAGTCCAAAACTTCATTTTTGAACGACATTTTAGAAGGAAATTTTTGAGTTAATATACGAAAAAAATTGTTTTGGATTTTCAGTTAATTCATTTTCAATTTTGTGCATATAATTTCTATGCGCTGTGCGAATTTTATTTTTTTAGCAGTGACTTGATTTTCTTGAAATGGAGAAGTGCAGTAGAATCACGTTTGATAAGCTTGCGATAACAGTTTTTCTGATTAATAAGTTGTATAATATCTCGTGTAAACCAAATTGGATATACATGGGTAACTTTTGCCTTAAGTTTAGGGATAAACTGTAGAAGACTGTTATTAACAACTTTGTAAAATTCATTAAGAGCTAAATCAACATTAGTATAGGATTTAAGAAATGTCCAATTTACTTCACCTAAGTATGAATGCAAGGATAGATAATCGCCTCTCTTAAAATTAAATTTCGTTACAGTGTCATTAATAAGCAATATGTTTTTAAATCGACTTACCGTTAATAAACAATAAACAACAATAAACAATAAACAATAGGAGACATTTTCCAGTTGTATGAAAAGGATAAAAGCGGGATGAAAAATATCCTCCGGGAGTAATGGATCGAAATCTTTTTGAATAAGACAATCTAAGTTGGTGTAGACTAAATCAAGAATGTTACCAGCACAGTTGGTTATTTTATTTAATAGCTGTACCTAAGAATGAACAGGCATTAGAAATGTGTAATGCTTTTTCAGAAAATTGCCCGGTTGTTAAAGTAGGACAATTAAAGTCTTCTATAAATATAATTAGATCATTATTAAAGTTAATTTGCATTATTTTGCAAAAAAATAATTTAACATCAGCAGTTGGCGAATCAGGAGGTATGTAAACAATAATTATGTAGACGTTTTCAAGATTAAGGTTGAGTTTGCATATCAATAGATCGATAAGTGGTACTTTAATTTGAATATGTTCAGTAGGTACACTATCAATGATAAGCGTATGCTTTGCTGCCAACAAAACACCTCCACCCTTCGATCGGCCGGTTCGAACTAAATCACGATCCGATCTAAATATTTTATAACTGTTTCCAATTAGTTCACTATTTTTGACACTAGCCGTAAGCCACGTTTCAGTTATGAAAATTAAGTCGTAATTGTTGCACAAAACACTGTTGAAAAAATCCACTAGTTCTGAATTAAGACCTCTAACATTTTGATAACAAGCTAGTAAATTTCCTGTGGGCTCAAAATTTCATTGACGTGAAACCTTTTTTATGCAAAGATTGCCATTTCTATAGTATATTTTTAAGTTAGATTCTCCGCTAGCTTTTCTGGTTACAAGTTCATGTTTTAGCTTATTATAGTATTGAAGTTGGATTTTGGTTTTATCAGCATGAAAAAATATATCGGTTGGGTTGAGGAAGTCTGAATCGCTCCGATTCAAAAAATCCCCGATTAGTTGACTAATTGTATGTATAAATATATTTAATGAATTTTATCGCATTTACCTGTCCATCTTTTTGTGAGCTCGTGCAGTTCTCGACCCTCTGCTTGTCCCAGAAAGCATCCGGCCTCAAGACCAAAAACTCTGCCAGAGTTTCGCTGCTAAGACTAGTATTCACTTGGCGGATGCACGACCTTGCCACCCTCCATGGGCCCTTCCTCGCGTCCAGAATCACCGTTAGACCACGCTTTCTGCTATCATCACTAAAAAAAAAAAACATATAATAAATACAAGTTTTTGAAATTATTTTCAAATTATATTTACAACAGTTTAATTTTGTTTGTCTCGTGGCTTTTTTACGCATTGCATTTTTCTCGGATCAAAAAAATGTTGCATGGCGTAATATTTTATTGATATGCAACAGCAGGTGTGCATTATGTAATTCAATGTCCGGCGAGGTATTTACCCGGGAAGTAGTTGTTTTAATAATAATATATTTATTTACGGTATCTCCTTTTACAAAACATATGCAACAAAAATCAATATTACAACTAAATATATAAATGTATGTAAATGATATTCAAACTGAAATATAATTATAAACTGACAGTGAATAATACTAATATTTAAATTGGTCATAATGTGCATTTGTTTGTAACATAAGTCAAAATGTCACAGAACTAAATATGGAAATGATTTATTAATTATTTTCAAATTATTTTTATTTAATTTAGTTCGTCTCTTTTAAAATTATATTAAAACCAATCGTATTAAGATAATTTAAAAGTTTTTTTTTTCTTTTAAAATTATTTTAATAAAAACCGTATTAAAATAATTTATAATTCGAATTATTTAAAAATTACTGCTAACAAATCTTTATACTTAAGAATTTACATGTAATTATATTATGTACAACTTATGATATGTATGTACAAACTTTACTTTGCTTAAGTAAGGTATATCGAGCAAAAGTCTTTCTGCCCTTTATAAAAATCTATATTATTGTATATATTTTGCTGTTAGTTTTAATTTAAGGATGAAAGGAGGATATATATTCAAATAAGATGATGGGCGCGTTTTTAAATTTGGGAGTTATGTCGGGATTTCTTAGGATGCATATTTTTTTAAAAAACAATTCAAAGTTGTTGTTATTTTATGCATTTTAAAAATTATTAATTTCGAATTAATCGTATTGAAATAATTTTATAAAAGAAAAACTTTTAAATTGTTTTAATACGATTTAAATATAATTTTAAAAGAGACAAACAAAATTAAATTCTTCTTAATATCATTTGTAATTTTTATCAGTAAAATTAATATTAACAGAAAGACGAAACCAACAAATAACGCTTAAAGAGTAAAGAGTGATTCTATTCGCATTTTATTATTTTAGTTTTTCTATATATACAATCATCTTTATTGTGGTATTTACATATACATATATTATACAAAATATTTGATCTAAACTTAAGTTTTTCAATTATTCTGGTCACAGATCCCGTCTTCGATAGCTCAGTTTCTAATTAAATTAGGACAATTGTTTGCTTAAGCTTTTCATAAACAATATTTGTTTGACAATGAGTTCAATCGAGATGATCTTATAGGAATGATTCTCGTATTTCTAAAATACGAAAATAACTCGTATTCACCTCCAACTACACAAGAAAACATGCAGCAAACAATCAAAGACGTATTTCAAAATATTACAACCGACCTATTACAAAGACTGGAAAAGCAATTTGATGTTCGTCTTCATTTGTGCATCCAAAACATTTGAAGACATAAGTTCTAATATCTAATTTATTTTAGAAATATTTTTCTTCAATCATTTTAATGTTATAACTAAAACTCTGTTTATACAAAGCTTAATAATTTCATAATGTGTGATTTAGACAAAGATCTGCGAAACTTTTAAAACTGTTTAAAACAACGGTCAAGCAAAATTCCACGTGAATTTGGAATATAATTAATTTGGTGGGCTTTTAAAAAATTGAATTGATTAATTATTAAAGATTCACTGCCTTCCGTCTGTGATATTTCGTAACTAGTATCATACCATTTTATACCTGGAAGGTTGTAGTCTGCAAAGATAATTAAATTGTAACAATTAAACTGTCCAATAATACCTTCTAAATAATTACAGTGCGCTTCATACTTAGTAATAGATGACTCGGGACTGAGGTAAACTCCACCAATTATATAAAATGTTTTATTAATCGTTAGCAAAACAAACAGATGTTCAACTGTATTTTCGCAAGAAATAAATGAAGAGTTAAGATCATTTTTCACGGCAATTAGTATACCGCCACCTCCGATTTGACCATCGACGGTTCTTTCACATCTGTAAATGATGTAGTTAGGAATTTGAAGTTAACAATCATTTATATTCTCCTACCATGTTTCTGTTATTATTATAATATCATAGTCATTCACCGTCAGTGATATATTAGTAATTTTTGTTCTCCGTTCTTGATATTATATATTTAGTTTTTTGAGATATTTGAATTAGCGTTGAATTTGCCAGTTGTTAAGTAAGGAGTCCCATTATTATAAGCCAAACGAAGATTTATTTCGTCATTACTTTTCCTTAAAACTTATCTTTTTAAAGAGTTGTAATACTCAATTTATTTTTTAGTTCTGTCTGTAAAAAAAACGTAAACGATTTATCAGGAGATATTGTATTACTCCCGGTAGTACAGGCCCAAACATTATCTATCTGTCTATTCTGGTCTTTCAGTTTGTAAATTAAATAAATCCCTTTAAATAGCATTACAAAATGTATTTCCCGTAACCCTAACAACCCTCCTAAATAAAATCATTCTCCCGTCACCATTCATCAATTCATTTGTGCAAATCATGAGGACAATCCAGTAGCTATCTGAATAGTCCTTATGATTTTTGTGTCCTTGTATTGATCTTTTTTTTCATCATGTTTAAATTTCACGGATTTTTTGTAGAAAACATTGATACAATTGTTTTCTACAATAAATCAATGAAACTTAAAAAAACCTTGTGTTTTACTTGTATAATCAAAACAAAGAAACTCTTGAAAAAAAAAATTCTTGACAGGGTGGAAAGACTTAAATCTTATCGATAGCACAGGCAGTCTAACACTTACATATATTGTAAAAAAATCTTATATTTTTTGTATTATGTAGTCTCAATAAAAATGTGTTACCATATCAAAACTGTAAAGAGCAATAACAGTATTAAATAATTTAAAAAAATACCACATTATTATTTTTTTTTTTTTGAAAAAGTGAACTATAAGTGTAATCCGTTTTCATTCGTTAATTTTCTGTATTTAATCTTTAATTACGTATAATTGCGTTATTAATCATTCTACAACACTCGATCGTTGTTGAGAGAAAGTGTGGATGTTGGAAGAACGGGATTAGCATAAGTAAGGCCTGTTTTGCCGCACGATCATTCTTTTTTGGAAAGTCACCGCGATATTCTCGAGATATCTTGGTGTTTTTCTTTTTCTTTCGCCGATAAACAGCGCTACCGTTTCATTTCTGTCCGACATTGATGAATACAGAATACTGAAGATGACATACTTTCGTATATTTTAGGAATATCGGAAGATAAAACCGCAGTACGGGTGTAAAAATATGTTAGCGAATATTTGTTGCGTGTGAAATTACTATTTACAAAGCAATTTTAATAGCGAAAATTTGAAAAAATAATTTTTATTTATTTAAATTTATATTATAAAATGGTGTGTCACGCTTTACTTGAATATGCCGCTATCCCTACACAGTTACTCCAAAAAAACATGCAAGTCGTCGAAAGAGCGGCTAACAAGGATCAGACACCCTTACATAATGCTTAAAATTCACTCTTATATGAAGTAACCAATATCAGTCCCTTCGAACAGAGACTTTTTCCATTTTGGCCCACAAATTTGCCTCAAATCGCACAAACTTAAACATATGTATATCACGTAATAAAAATATAAACCTCAAACGTAAATTTCACCGCATAACTCTTCATGAATTTATTGCATCACTTTACCACATTAACAGTTAAATTACGAAATAAATTGACAATGACTTATAACATAGACATTATACTTTTTTTCACAAGATGAAATATTCGGCGGAAAGACCACAGGTCGATAGCCAATTAACAGAAATTAATTATATATTTGACTTTGTAACTAAATATACAAAATAATGGAATATTTTATATATTTTACTGTATATATCTCCTAATAAAGATTAATATATATATATAAATTTATAAATTTATACGGACTTATGAAGGGCTTTTTTTATTATTTGTTATTTTGTATCGTTTTTTTTTTTTTTTTTTTTTTGAAAAAAAAAATCATTTCGTGTTTCCATATAGAAAATGATCCAATTCTGGGGCCATCCATATAACATCACAATTTTATAACCAAGTATTATATAGTTATAAATCCCGAAACGCGTGTCCAGAGACGGATATACATAATTAAATTTTTGTTTTATTAAATTTTTGTTTGATTCAAAAAAAACGTTGTTTTATCAGTAAGATACCAAAAGGAATGATTGTTTGTACGGGTGCTTACCCGGGAAGTAGTTGTTTGAATAGATATTTATTTTTATTATAATATTTACTTCGTATCAATAAATTGCAGAGCACTTGAAAGAGAATAATTAATTGTTTATTTTACTATTTGTTTTATGTTATGTGAAGTAGTAATCACTAATAAAACACAATTTTATTTTCTTTCTTCACTTTTTTTTTTTTCATTACAATGAAATTAAACAAGGAAAATTTCTGGCAATGATCAATAAAATTCGATCAAACCCTTTTTCCAACAGCAAAAAATACTTACACTGTAAGTTCGGCGGGGTAAATGCTCGGGAAGTAGTTGTTTCAATAGATATTTGTAAAACTTACAGTGTAAGTATTTTTTGCAGTTGGAAAAAGGGTTTGATCGAATTTTATTGATAATTACCAGAAATGTTCCTTGTTTAATTTCATTGTAATTTAAATAACTGCAAACGTGTGAATCATCTTTGTTTCATTTTATTTAATTTTTTTCATTGTTAGATGAATATTTCGAATACTTTTAAAGTACAGAAGAATTAATCATTGATTAATCTTCTTTATGTTGGTTTTTGATTGTGGAGACTTTAATTATTTAAATAAAAATGGATGTCCTTTATCTGACTTATTTTTTTTATTGAACTATACAAGGTGTACAGAAAATGAGTGAAAACCTTCAGGTAACTCAATTCATTAATTAATTTTTAATAGAAAATCCAAATAAAAAAATGTTGTATGGTTCTTCATTGAGGCTCATGAGGTCTTCGGAATTTTAAATATGTGACTATAAATTAGTATTGTTTTTTAAATATTTTGTAAAAAATCAATAGCATTAACAATCAATTAGACACGTGTATAATTCCATTGATGTAAATGATTAATAAATCAGATATTTTTACAATTTTATAACTTCATCAGAAGCATTCTTTTAATGAAAACAGATCTGGCAACGACGCACGCTCGTTTGCAAATTTGATAATGTTGACGTTTATTTGATTGATTTGACATTCGAAAAAAGTCTACGTAAATCTACAATTATTCAAGTGACTTTCCAACGCGTTTTTTTTTTGTACGATGTATTCGTTTAACGAATATGCTGATATCTACATGGTATTTGGATTTTGCAACGGAAATGCAAACATGGCAAGAGAAGAATATCGAACACGATATCCAAATCGACAACACCCCTATATGGGTTGTAATACATTCCGCAAATTAGACCAGAGACTTCGTGAATCTGGTAAATTTGTTCCAAATTACGTGAACAGAGGTAGACCTAGGAAGCGTTGTACAGTTCAGTTGGAGGAATAAATTCTAGATGCTGTTCAAGAAGATCCTACTTCCAGTACGAGACAAATAGCCAGGCAATTAAATGTTCCCAGCCAAACAACAGTGTATAAAGTGCTAACACAAAATCGGTTAAGTCCTTTTCATATCTGAAAAGTACAATCATTGTATGAAAATGACAATGGGCATAGACAAGCGTTTTGTAACACAATTTTAAACAAAATTCAAGAGGAACCTAACTTATTATTTCGAATTCTTTGGAGCGATGAGAGTACATTTACGCGGGAGGGAGTATTTAATAGCCATAATTTTCATTTTTGGGCAGACGAAAATCAGCGGATGGTCAGAGAATTTGGGCATCAAAGAAAATTTTATTTTTGGCAAATGTTTGGCTTGGTATTTTAAATTTACATGTTATTGGACCAATTTTTCTTCCAACTCGATTAAATGCATTGGAATATGTAAATGTTTTAGAAGAAATTCTAGAAAATGTTCCATTAAATTTATTGAACATTATGCTATACATGCATGATGGAGCACCTGCTCACAGTGCACGAATTTCTAAAGAGTGGCTGGATGAACATTTTCCCGAAAGATGTATTAGACGTAATGTACCAATACTATGGCCAGCAAGATCACCGGATATGAATCCACTCGATTTTTGTATTTGGGGCTTTTCAAAAGAAAAGGTGTATGCAACACCTCCAACGGATGATGTAGAAGTTATAAACAGGATAAATGCTGCAGTTGAATTAATTACAGAAGATATGTTGCTCCGGGTAATAAATTCTATGCCTCGGAGGCTCCAGATTTGTTTACAAACTGATGGATACCAGTTTGAACAGTTTCTATAATTTTAATCTTAAACTTCAAATTTGACATGTGAAATGTATGATTATTTTTAATAACACTTGTTTGATCCAGCGTTGCCAAATGTATGGTTCTTTTAAGTGGCCCGTGAGGCTTAAGGAAGGACCGTGTGACTTATTTTCGTTAATATTTTTATCTAAAAATTAGTCAAAGAGTCACGCTACCTAAAGCTTTCACTCATTTTCTGTCGGAAACTATGTTGCCATCTTAAAAAATGTAACAACTGAAGATCGAAACATAGTTTCTGAAATATATCTACAACAAAAAAAGTAGGAGAAAGGACAACCATTTTTATTTAAAGAGTGTTTTATTAATTCATTCATTATTTTTAAATTCTTTTCTTTTAAAGTAATAGGGCACAAGCTTGGGTAAGCTTAACGACCATATTATTGGTGGAAGCCATAGTAATGTGGATTTTCAATATCTCAACGCCTTATCAATCAACTAATGGAATTAGAAAGAAAATAATAATAAGAACATGCTGTTACCGAAATTATTTTGCCTGTCCCACAGGTAGAAATTTAAAAAAAAAATCAAAAAAATCATTATACATTTTAACATTTATTTACATATTAACTATCTTTGTAACTATGTATTCATTATCAACAGTTAAACCATACAAATGATTTAAATATTTAAATAAAAATACTTGACAAGTATTTTTATTTAAATAATTAAAGTCTCCACGACCAACAACCAACATAAAGAAGATTACATACAAATGATAATGACGTTATTTGTATTACATAAATTTATTGGATGATTTTTTTTAAATGATCGCAAATAAGTGTCCATCACCTAGGCTGAAAGACCACTGGTCGATAGCCAGTTTCAGAGTTGGAAATATATTGTAAACGTTAGTGTATTGTTAGATATTGCGTTGTAATTGTATATTCCAATCTCAGAAATAAAGATGTTTATGTATGTATGTCCATCACCATTCATTAAATCGTCTGCGCAAATCATCAGGACAGTTCAGCTAGCTAGCATTGATTTTTCTTTAACTTCATCATAAATTCAGAATTATTTAACTCTGGTCGATAGCCCCGATAGACAGACTAACACCTACACGTATTGTAATTATTTACAATTAGATAAAAACACAAAAATATTTTAGTTTCACTATTATTTATTGATTAATCATCTGCCTGATGATGCCGCTGTGTTGGCTAAACAATTGTAGCAGTGTTTCTACAATAAATAATAGTGAAACTAAAATAGTTTTGTGTTTTTATCTAATTGTGAATATACAGTTGCATCAAGTGACAGCCTCAACCATTGAATTTTTGTAAATATTTATGTTATATTGTTAAAATTATCTGTATAGTCCTTATAAAGATGTATATATATATATATATAATGTTATAACGTAGATATATATAAGTTTCCATTAATCCAATCATCCAAGAACCATCAACAACTTGATGTTTTTTGTCATTTCATTTTTGATTCTGCACAAATATAATCCGTACTAATTAATATCGATGGAGCTTATGTTTTATGTATTTTATTTTTTCTTCATTACAAATGCAACTGATGAGTTTGTGTGTACAAACATGCCCCCGAGGTTTTTTTCATAAATTACCGAATAATTAGGCCGAACACCGGCCAGTCTGGACGTGCTCTGTTTACCGTTACATATTTTTCGACTTTTCGGGTCACTTTTCGAACACAACCGCACGCTCGCGTTAATATTCATCAAATCCACCACATTTAATTTAGCGAATTAACACATTATCTTTATAGTTTGGAAAAAAAGTGGGTATATCTGATTTATAATTAATGCAAAATCTGAGAGCAGAAAGATTTAACTCTCGCCGATGCTCTTACAGATTAACACTAACTAACTAACCAACCATCTTTATTCAAATGTGTATATGTATGTACAATGATATACACAAATTAGAATTATATTCTGTAGATGAATCGGCTATCGACCGGAGGACTATTGTAAATATTTTTTGTTGCATTCGTATTATTTTTAGAGACGTCGATAAATCAGATATTTCATACATACTAGTGAAAAACTCGATTATTGAGAGAATCGATTTATATGAAAAACTTAAAAGTTAATGAAAGTTTAACTTGAAAATGTGTGAAAGATTAAAAATGTGTGTATTAGTGATGGGCAAAATCGATTATTTCAAAAATCGGATACGAAATAATCGATTATATTCTTTAATCAAATGTGTATTTAATCATTTTTTCATGACATATATAATTCAAAACACAAAATTAATGATTATACTTACTGTTTCTATACCGAGTTGAGATATTTTCAAGTTAAACCATCATTAGCTTTTAAGTTTTTCATGTAAATCGATTCTCTAAATAATCGAGTTTGCCCATCACTAATACACACATTTTTAATCTTTCACACATTTTCAAGTTAAACTTTCATTAACTTCTAAGTTTTTCATATAAATCGATTCTCTCAATAATCGAGTTTTTCACCAGTTTTTCAGCAGCAAGTTTATTTATTTAACGGATTTACCTTTTTACAAATCTACAATATAATTAATAATATTTATGTATAGTGAATTGTAGAACAAAAATAAAGAAATAACTATTACAGAATATATTAAAATTGTTGAAATATATGCAAGACTGAACATTATAGACAGACATAATAATAACACATTGTTAATTATTGTCCATTGTCTTCAAAGTTTACAACCGCGAAATAATGTTATATCATTTTTATTGTAAAATTTAAATTAAGTATAGTACAATACATTTTATACAATTTTTCTTCGACCGTCGGCCTCTTCCTTATTAATTTCATTTAAAACGATGTTGAATAAAACTTTCCTTGAGTAAAAATATAAAAATAAATAAATATTTTCTGATAAAACTGCCTTCTCAAGGCATTGTACATGGAACACACTAGACTGATGAGATTCGAAAAACCGAAATGGCCATCACTAGTTATCCATACGTTATATGATTGCTGGTTGAATATTTAATTAAAAACTAAATAAATTAATACTTAATAAAATATTACTTAAAGAGAAATCAATATATAAATGAAATAGTTTCCGCTTGGCGACTAGTTTGACGAGACAACATACAAGAGGCTGATTAAAAATGCAAAAAAGAATGTACTTTTACTTGAAAAAGTTCACAGATCTATAGTAAAGTAATTTCATCAATTCATTCATTATTTAAATAGAAATAGTTGTACTTCCTCCTACTTATTTTTTTTTTTATTAAACTAGATATATTACGGAAACTATGTTTCCTTCTTCAATAGTTGAAGTTTTGATAAATAATAGGTCGTTCGTAATAAACATAGTTTCCGAAATAATTTATTAATTATTTACAAATCATTTTTATTTAATTTATTGAAATAACTGTGACCAAGAGAATGAATACTCTTTTCATTTATCCGAAATATATCTAGTTTAATAAAAAAAAGTAGGAGAAAGGAACAAATATTTTTATTTAAACAATTTAAGTCTCCACAACCAACATGAAGATTATTCAGTGATTTCTATATTCTGAAACTCCAAAATAATGATTATGCTAAGCAACTCTTTCGACGGCGAGTAAAACTAGGACAATAAAATAGTGATAACCCATCTTTAGTCAACAGTAAGGTATGTAATAAATTATTTAGAACTCACCTGAAAATGCTCAAAACATATTTGAGAGCACCGGAAATGTCGGCCCCGGTGGAATCGACGGGTATGTGCACGGTTAAAACGGGCCGTCCCTCTTTATCTCTTCCTCCGGGTAAACTGACTAGACGTCCTTGCAGTGCTGAAGACACATCGGATTCCATTATTATCTGCAATTCGCACGGAAACCCAATCAATGAATACCGTTACGATGGAAATTGAATTTCAATGCATTATTGATAATTTACTTAAAATTATTACACAAAATTTAAATATGAGCGTGCACATTTTTTTATTATCATAAAAGTATATTATTATGATAATAAAAACACTTTTAAACATTATTTTGTATAACACTTTATTTTTACTTGTAGCTGTAGTTTCGGCAAATTGAACTTGCTGTTATTCAAATATGAAGTGGAAAGAACATAATGGCAAACTGAATTTGACGAAACTGCAGTCACGAGTATAAATAAAGTGTTATACAAAAAACAAAGTTTGGAAGTTGGCTCCATAGCTCTGTCTTTGTCTTCAAATTATGTATTTAACTTTAACTTTATTTTACGGAATTCTCCATTATAATTTATTACATTATACAATAATTTATATATTTGTATATAATCAGGTAAGTATTCCTAAACTATTAATAATTAATAAGTAAGATAAGTGCATTCCTAAACGGTTCAAAGAATTGATTCAGTGTTGCTCATGACTTCACAAACTAACATCTACGGGTATATAATTACATAATGGAAACAATAATTTACCTAAGAAAATGTAAAAATAAAATTTAAACAAATAAAAATATAAAGTAAATAATAAAATAAAATAATAAGAGAAATTAAATATATGATCACAGTTTTATCACAAGTATGTTCATATTGAGTATAGGTACGAGAGGACCTTACAATTTCGTCCAAACGGCTTTTTCAAAGAAATCATCCCTTAAGTGTTTAACACCAATATTGTGTAAAAATGAGATTTTTTTATTAACTTTTTCATCAATATCAAGGATAATTTCAACGAAAGTCGAAACTTGTCGGAGAAAAGAATCATATTTTGGTGAAACAAAACAATTATATAAAGAATGTCCTGCTAATTTTTGGAAACCTTAGGACCAAAATATGAATACAAAAATTAATAAAAAAATATTTTATTGATAACAATCGAATGTTCCATTCGATTTGAATAAAATTTACTGTGTTTCTCGCCGGGGGGTATCCCTTAGGTATCCGCGCTTGGACGACTTTGCATCGTCCCGGTACGAGCACTGTAAGATAAAATATCACAGATCAATTATCACATAATTATAAAACAATGTATATAACAGACACGCTGAGACAACGTTAATAACAAACATAACAAACAACTATATAATATGTACATAAAATGATAAAATTGAGATAAAAATGGAAGAAATACATAAAATAAAACAGATAAATAAATAAAATAGAAAATAAATAAAGGATAAATAAATAAATAGTAAAAAATATACATATCCTACTGCTTTTAAAATTACATGACATCTGAGAAATTAATTCGTTTGAGACTATTCTTAAAATGTGAAAAAGATTGTCCAAAAATAAGAAAATCATCACTGCTTGCTAATGCATTAGTATATCGCATCATTCGATGTATGGAACCGTAGTTTGTTTTGTGAAAAGGTATTCTGAATAACGGCTTTTGCCTTGACTGAGTGCTTCTTGGAATATTGAAACTCAAAACGCCTACGAGCTCACTACAGTCAATCAAGCCATTAATCAATTTGTATAAGAATACCATATCCAGAAATTTTCTCCGTTCTGCCAACGATTTAATATTCAGCCTAGTCAACATTTGACTGTGGCTAAAGTCTGTAGCTGGCTCAACTAATCTATAATGCATAATTCTTAAGAATTTGCTTTGCACCATTTCAATTTGCCTTATTGAGGTAGCAGTGTATGGAGCCCACAATGAAGAGCCATACTCTAAGTGAGGACGCACAAGTGCCAAGTACAAGGTTTTTAGTGTGTTGGGACTAGAGTCCACAGAAAATCTACGTATGAAACCTAAGATTGATAAACATTTATTACAAACTGCAGTAATGTGCGAGGTTTGAGGCAAAAATAACTCCAAGGTCTTTAACTTCAGAAACACCAATCTTGTAGCCATGATTCACAGAGGAACGTCGGCAGAAAGAAATGCGAACACACTTTTTCATATTTAGCTGGAGTTCGTTTGATTCGCACCAGTACGTAACAGCTTGTAAATCCCCCCTGCAGTCCCAAAGAATCGTCAAGTGTGTTTACACTTTTAAAATTTATCAAATTAGTGTACCTTATTGGAGATATGAAGAAATAGTATAACAGATCATGTATCCTCGAGGTGTGCTGTTTGACAATTTGACATCGTGATATGAAATGGTTGGGTTGTAACGAAGCAGAAGACCCCACAGTAAAAAGTTTATTATTGGTTTTAATGTTTAGACATTGGTAGTTCATATTGTATGAAATAAATATGAATAGATTAATAAAAATCAACCAATAAAACGCAGATTAGTTTAAATTCTCGACTAGTTTCGAGTTATTAGAATTAAAAATGTGTACGAAAATAAAACAACATTTAATATATTAATTTATGTAATTAAATATTTATATAGATGCATAAATATTCAGACGTATATTGTTTGTTGCGAATAAATAAAAAAGAAATATAAAAATGAAAATTTCATCATTGCAATTCAACTCTAAACAACAAAAAAAAAAAACAGATGATCAGTAAAATTCGATCAATTCCTTTTTTCCCCATTGCTAAAATTACATTGTATGATATACTACATAATTAATATACAATTACCTAAATAGATATCAACCAAAGTTATATCATCCAGTTTTTGTCCAATTCTTGTCGTTTTTTTTTTTTATTTTATCATTTAAAAGTCATGATGTTTAAACAACTTTGTCAATATCTGGATGCATAGATGGAATGTAATTGTGGCGAATTCAAATTAGCGCTCTATATCAGTGTTTCCACATATGCATAGGTGCATGATAATATCAGGAATGTAGGGATTGGTTACAAAACTTTATGGATAATTCATTTAAATATTAAATTACATAAATTAATTCCGCTAATTTGGGTTCTATATCAAGATTTCCAGGTATGCATAGGTGTGCATGATGATATCAGGTATATGGGGATTGATTACGAATTTTATGGATAATCAATTTAAATATATATATAACAATCTTTATTAACAATTAATTGTTAATTGGTTATCGACCAGAGGTCTTTCTGCCTGAGTTTTAAATAAACTGTCTTTGTCTTAATATGTGAAAAAACGGGTCATGATTGATAAAGTTGTCCTATAAGTCCGTATGAAGGGGTGATTCAATTGTTATGAATGCTACTGTTGTGAAATGATGTAATGAATTCATAAATTGAGGAAGACGGAAATTTGCGATGAGAGATTATGTTCTTATTTCGGGGAATACAGAGAGGCTGTAATAGGTCAAAGTGGATAGGATTAGAGGCGAATTTTGTAGCAAGGGATTGTAAACGGAGTTTGATAGGAGTGATTTGGGTGAGGTGATATAACCGGATGTTTGACGGGTTGCGTAGAGGGTTTTGCGGGTGACGGATTTTAGTAAGCACTCTTAGCGCCGATCTTTCTGCTATTTCTAAATTAGATAGAGTTGTAGGGTGGGGATTATGAAAAAGAACTGATGCGTAGTCAAGCAAAGGACGACAGATGATTTTATAAATATGTACAGCAGTCTGCGTGTTAATACCTTTGTTTTTAAGTGTCAGGCTTCTGAAAAATGCCGCCCTTTTCTTGACTTTAGTTTTTAGGATCGTAGAGTGAGCTTTAAATGTGAATTTGGGATCAAAATGGATACCTAGGTATTTACAAAGATCTGAGGGATAGATAGTGTGGTTATTGATGGAGACAGAAAAGGGTGAATTAGATGAACGATGGAAAGGAATAAGAAGTTGTGATTTGTCAATTTAAATATTTAATCACATAAATTAATTATTGTGTGAAATGTATTATCTAAAAAAATCTCTAACTCAATATAATCACAAATTAAATCGTTGATATATTGTATACTTTTTTCTCATTTATCACTTGGTAAAACATATTTAATAACCGTTTGTTATAATGAAATCACTTGGTTTTGTTTTACTAAAATTTTAGTAAAACAAAAGCAAGTGATATTATTATAACAAACGGTTATTAAATCGTTGAGCTGTTACACGGATTATAATAATAACTGCGTGATCCGTTGATTATGAATAATTAAACCAGCGTGGAAATAAAAGAAGGAAAGCAATGCGCATCGATTAAGCTTCGGCGGTTTTCCACTTTCCACTTCCTGTGGCGAACGAGCGTTTAACTGGAATCCTCTCGTTCGAGCAATTTCTCTTTTTCCGCAGTGAAAACATCTCCGGTATTAAATTGCAATTTCTAAACGGATTAATTTAAATATTCCATCAATTATCCACCGAGGTATTCGTGTAACG
The DNA here is from genome assembly GCA_963082785.1 of Philonthus spinipes. NCBI lineage: Eukaryota > Metazoa > Arthropoda > Insecta > Coleoptera > Staphylinidae > Philonthus > Philonthus spinipes. Next base: position 13,519,295 of record OY720311.1, read on the forward strand.
TTCCTTTCCAACACTTACTGATTAATAAAATTAAATCGATAGCCATTCAACAATTAATTAAATTTGTGTGATATACTTAAACAAATATTGATATTAATCATAATAAATAAAAGACGACGCAAGCGCCACCTTTCGCATAATTTCATGTGGCATCGTCAACGATTCGAGTCTACAAGGTAGACAACAAAGAATCGTTGTTTCGTCCACTTAAGGAAGGCGAAGTTGTCTTGTTTACGAGAACATGATATATTCTTGTAAAATTAAACAAATTGAAGAATTGTCAAAATACAACACTGATATCTATAATTAATCAATTACGTAATTTAAGAATTAATTATTTTTAGTGATTAATAAAAAAATCGTATGTTAAAAACAAAGAAAAGACAGATGATTTTGCAGACTACTGCAAAAACGTATTGACTTTTTAGGTCGAAGCTATATTTGACAGTTACACACTAAAAATGATAAACACATGGTTTGAAGAAAGAGACAGGCCTATTCATCCATCTTCGCCTGATGACAAGTTTAACGGGATCACCTAATTAAAAATACGCAGATCGATATTGATTTTAAATAGTTCTACAAGGATCACTCTTATCTCCACTTCTTTATAATATACAGACTGACCAACAATGATTGCTGATTGATGGGTATTCAACAAAATAAACATGTTGGTACAACTGATCATATGAAAAGAAAATCCCCCAAATTGCCATTTGCCTAGCAAACTTTTTTTTACTTTCCCCGAACCCCTGTCCAAGGGAAAGTATTGTGATCGTGAAAATTTTCGAACCGCCAATTTCAACAAATATGCACGTTTTGAGGTCCCCTGAGTCCATTCCATCGAGTTTTGAAAAATGTCTGTGTGTGTGTCTGTGTGTTTCTGCGATAGCGCATAAACGGCTGAATGGATTAAGCCCAAACTTTATAACTAAGCTTTATTTAACAGTGGAATGATCTGAAAAGCTTTTGGTTGGAATCAAAACTCATTAAGTGCAACTTTACTCTTAGCAATTTTTCATTTTTTAATTCGGATAGAAAAATGTTTCAAATAAAAGTTTTAGATCTTGGAAAATAAATAATTTCTGTTATAAAACTTTTATTGTAGGACCTCCGGTTTTCATTTTATAAGCGAAAGAATTTCGTTTTCCTGATAAATTCCCTTAGAGATTTTAATAATTATTTTAATGACAAATAAAACGTCAAAGTCAGCACATTCGCAAAGTTTGAAAAAATGAAGAAGAGTGTGGAGAATTTTAACTCATTGTAAGGTAAGAAATAACACACTTAATTATAATATTCTTCTAAATACTCGGTTTTAACTTTGAAAGACAAAAATCATTTTTTTCTATTAATCATTTTGCTTTCCTATTAATTTTTCAATCAGAAACTTATTTGACCGTATTCACCGGGGAAAGTACCATGATGGACACATCACCATCATTTTTTCACATTCTTGGCTCATATTAAATCTATGCGTTTTTTTGTATTTTCAAATACACGTTGAAGCTGCTACAGACTTATGTTAGTTATCTCTTTTACAATTGCTGCTTTAAGTTCGTTTAGGGTATGCATTCGATTTTTAAAAACGCAATGACAAAATACGACGCAAGACTCTGCTAGTGTTAAATATTATTAATTTTTTCCTTGGCATGAGATTCGAGCTTTAAAACTCCCCAGATTTTTCGGCGGGAAATTTAACTTGTCTGCAATCATTATTGATCACTCTGTATATTGTTATGACCTACATGACTTAAATCCCAATCACTTTAATTCTCAAGCATACTCTCTAAAATTAGAAAATAACAATCGCCATATTTGGGTTCTAATCCCAACTACTTTAATTCTCAAGCATACTCTCTAAAATTAGAAGATGACAATCGCCATATTTGGGTTATAATCCCAACTACTTTAATCCTCAAGCATACTCTCTCCGATTTGGGGATGACAATCGCACAAATTACGTTTCGTTTTAAGCGTTGATTACAAGGATTCTTTTTCAATTCATTCATTCCTATATCCTGACTCCTAAATTACAATTATTCCAAGTAACTCTTTCCAAGCGAGTGGAAATAAGGATATATTACCTAAAGCCAACCCATCCGCAATCAGCAACTATCGACCGAATGAGGAGCATATTGTCCTAGGAAAATTCTATGAATCCCTCATAAACGATGAACTCTTGAAATGCATTTCCAAAATCGATTTTCTATCACTTTTCTTTCCTATCACACGGATCTACAATCCCACCATTTTCAATCACAATATCTAAACAGCACACCTTGAGGACAGGCAATCTCTGACTTAGTATGGCTGTATAAATGCGATATCCTTAAAATGCCAGATCTCTTAATCTACATCCTGAAAAAATTCTATCCGAAAATAAATATAAATAAAAATACACAAATCCGTATCTCACCCTTTTATCCCTTAGCATGGAATTCCACAAGGATCACCCTATCCACTTCTTTATAATATATATTGTTACAACCTATATGTCTCAAATCCCGACTAGTGATGATAATCGTACTAATTACGTTTCGTGGGTTAATTGCAAGGATTCTTATTCAATCCATTCATTCCTAAATCCTGAAACTCCTAAAGTACAATTATTCCAAGCAACTCTATCCAACTGATTGAAAACAAGGATATATTACATGCATCTTCAAACCTAAAACTAACCCATCAGTAGTCAGCAACTATAAACCCATTACGCTCCATCCTGTTCTAGGAAAACTCTACGAATTCCTCATAAACGATGAACAAGTATCATATATTTCCAACATTATCCCAGTGTACCAATTTGGTTTCCTACCACTAGGATCTACAACGCAACCATTTTACATCACGATGTCGAATTTTGAAACAGCACACCTCGAGGACTGACAATCTGCTATACTATTTCTTGATATATTTAATGATTTTGACAGCTATACACTAAATATGATAAACACATGGTTTGAAGACGGAGACAGAACTATGTAGCCACCTCCGCTTACTTTGCTATATTAAACCCAGTTCACTAATATAATTAATTTTAAGAGCAATAAAAACAAAAGAGCAGATGGTCGATGGCTCATTACAGATACCTGTTTAAACGCATTATAAGTTAATAATATTTTGTACAAGTCTGGTGTTCATTACATTTTATATGTTTATTTAATGAATTAAACCAAATATATATTAATATATTTATATAACAGCAATTTATTTTTAATGTCTATATATATATATATATATATATATATTTTTTTTTGATAATTTATTGTAACGTGAGAAGAAAATATAGCTCCCGAATCATCCTGCGTCAGCTGGGGGAAATCAGGGAAGCGAGAGACAATGGAATGGAGGTGTCAGTGTAACATAGAAAATAACAAGTGGGGTAAAATAAAAAGTTCAGTAATCGTTCAGAGTATTATTTCGCACCTTAGCGGATTCACGAGAATTCTACATTATACTCGTTGTCTGACTAAAATGTTTCATAATAAATTAATTTCTATTTAACAGTTCACAGCTAAAATCGTTCATAATCCAACATGATTAACGTGTCGCAGACACGATTTGCATTTCAAACGTGAAAATTGCATAATTTAACATTTCACGAGAATGCATAGAACGAAATGATCGTTATTGGCAGTTCGCTTTTGTACTCTGACACAGTTTCGGCGACCTTTGTGTGCATTTACATCATGAAAACAATTATTAGAGCGTTCACTATTTTTTTTAACACACACAAATTGTCGGAACAAATAATTCTTTGTTATCTTTTTCAAAAAATAGTGTTGGAATGTATTATCATCGCGGTGAATTTATGTCATTTTTTGTTTGTTTGTATATATCTGTCAGAAAAGTCTGCCGTGCGACAGCCATTCCACCTGCTTTATAATTTTGTGTTCAGCTCTGAATAAAGTTTTCTCAAACCAAACTGTCTGACTTATTCGTCCACCTGCATCGCTTGAATCTCAACAGGTAGTTAATTAATCATAATAAATTAAAGACGGCGCAAGCGCCACCTTTTGCCTAATTTCAAGTGGCATCGTTAATGATTTGAGTCTAAATGTGAAGGTAGTTAATTGTTTGTTGTCTATGATTAATGACAATAACAACATAACCTCAAAGTATAATTTAAAAAATCTCAAATAAATCTATAAAGAGATTCTCTCTGAATTTGAATCCAGTTCCATACAAAATTATTTATGTTGCATTTATACGTTCAAAATTGGAGTATGCTTCATGTATTTTGTGTGTTGCCAAGAAGATATTGAAAATATACAACATTCATTTTTTAAATCTCTTTCTTACAAACTAGGAAATACAAATAATTCTAATCTTGAAACTCTGATGACTCGCTTTAGCCTCGATTGTTTACGTAACAGAAGAGTTTTTGCGATGATGTTGATGTTACATAAAATAATTGATGAAGATATTGAGTGTCCGGATATTCTCTCACAGATAGATTTTTATTTCAAAATATATAATAGATTAACTCGCTACCACCCATTAATTCGAAAACCATTTTAAAGAACTAATTATAATATTAATAGTTATTTTAGTAGGTTTTTATGTCTTATTTAAATAAAAATATATGTTATTTCTCCTACTTATTGATTTTATATTTAACTAATTATAAAACTTAAATATTTTTTTTTATTTATGCATGATTTAAAATGATCATTTTTTCGTAACACACTTATTTCACATTTTGATCGCTACTGTGTCTGACACTAAACACAGACTTTCAAACTTGTAAAAAATGTAAAATATTTATTTTTTCCTAACTCACTTACTTCACAATTTGATAACTTTTGTGTCTTCCACCAAATTACACTAAACACTTACAGACTTCCAAACCATTTTTTATGCCTTTTAATGTGATTTGTGCACGATTTAAAATAATCATTTTTTCGTAACTCACATACTTCACATTTTGATCACTTTTGTATCTGACACTAAACACTTACAGACTTCTAAACCATTTTTTTATGCCTTTAAATGTGATTTGTGCACGATTTAAAATATGATTTTTTTTTTTTTCGTAACTGACTTCACATAGTTTCCGAAATATATTTGGTTAAATAAAAAATAAGTATGAGAAAGGACATATATTTTTATTTAAATAATTAATGTCTCCACAAGTAACAACCAACATAAAGAAGATTTTTACATCTTGCTAAACATTTTTCACTTAATCCAAGATTTTATTTAGTCTCGATGTCACGAAATGAATTATTGCGCCATCTAAAAGTTATCGTCGTCAATGAAAGTATTATGTGATAAGTAAATCAGTCTTGAGTTATTTTGTTATATTACATCTTTGTATGTTATCGGATTTGTTCGCTAATTATATATTTATTTTCTCTTAAATTAAAATTAAATCTTTGTTTTTTTTACTATTAATTTTTTGTTAGAATTTATATTATATTAAATATTTGTAATTAAATTTGTAAAAATGGATTTGCGTTAATAAATAAATTAAAAAAAAATAAACTTGGCAAACACTAGAGCTTGGAAAGTAAAATTTAGACTTAAAATTATTGACTGAGATATGTGATTCACGTCCAATCAGATACGAAGCTATTAATAGAAGCCAAATTTATTCAATTTATGTAAAAGTGGTTTGTGGCCGACTCTGTCAAATGCTTTCGTCATATCTGTATAGCTAACATCAATTTAACTAAAATAATCCAAAAATCTGGAGATACTATGGATAATTTATTGCATTTTTCATGTATGTCTTATATTTGTAAAAAATGGTATATTCCGTTAAATAAATAACTAAATAACAGTTAGACTAGTATAGTCGGGCCGTGTTAAGATGTCCCTTGTGCTTGTAAAAGAACGACCTTCTCTTTTCCAGACTGGGAGGTAATTCTGTTCGCCTTAGGCCTTGTTTATAGTGGAGAGTCAAGAGCCTAGAGCCTAGATGCTTTTGAGTGCGCACGCATACGCGATGTTTAGTACTGTTGATAATATAACAATCATTATAAAGCGGTAAAGCGCGTTAAAAATGAACGCGCCGAAAAGTCACTCCGCTGTTGGAGAGAGAGCAACGGCATTTCATTTCTCAAGATGACATCGAGCCGAGCAGACGCTGATCAACCCAAAACATGTGGATTAAGTGATGTGAATTTCGTTTACATTAATGATTAATCATGAAATTATTACGGTAAGTCAGTTTAAAATACATTATTACTTTAAATCTAATTTTTTATGGTATGTCTTTTGTCAAGTACTTTTATTGTTATTTTCTTACTAGTTTTTTTTTAATTAATTAATCATAATAAAATTATTTGTTATTTTATGCAATTACATTTATATTAATAATAAATACCTGACAAAACATACATAAGAAGTTAGAATTAAATTAATTATATATTTTAAATTGACTTATTGTATTACGATAACGTTATTATCTTTTTTGGTGAAATGCTGCCAATGATTATAAACAAAACCTCAGATGTGTATTTTTTTTAAATATGAATTGTGTTGTTGCATGGCATTAATTACAATAATAAAAGTTGTATTTCTGTTCTTTTATCTATTACATTCTCGCACATTAGACATTCCATATGTTAATGAACTTCAAGGTCGTTTATTAAATCATTTATTTTACCGATAATATATATGTCGTAGTGGGTTTATTGACCCTTCAAAAATGTCTACTTGGTGGAAGGCCATGCAGCAACGATACATTTTCCATTTAGAAAAAATAAATCACGTCTGTCGAGTGTGTTTATATTACGCATAGGATTTTTTGTTTACGATCGTTGGCAGTACTTCACGAGAGAGATAATTCATAAGCTGCATTTTTAGGAGAAAAATATTTTATTAAAATCATTTACAAAATTAAATAATAAAATAAAATTTTCATTTTAAATATTTTGTATGAAATTGTCTATAATTAGAATTTCATTACAATATAATAAGTCAATTTATAATACATAATTAATTTAATTCTAATTTTCTATGCATGTTGTGTCAAGTACATTATAATTTAAAGTGATACAATAATAATTAATATTTAATAATTCAATAAGTATTAAAAATTGACAGGAAGGTTCGGGTTTTATTCCTATCTTTATTATTAGATAAAATAACAGGATGTAATGATAATTGATTAAGTAACGGTGATTACATTACTTCCACTGATAATGATAGTAATAAAAACACTTGACAAGAGACACACAATAGAAAAATTACAATTAAATTGATATTGTATTTTAAACTGACTTACCATAATAATTTTATGATTAATTACTAATGTAAACGAAATTCTAATTACACACACACATCACTTAATCCACATTTTTGGTGTGATCGAACGATCACCGTCCGCTCGGCTCGATGTCATCTTGAGAAATGAAATGTCGTTGCTCTCTCTCCAACAACGGAGTGACTTTTCGGCGCGCTCATTTTTAACGCGCTTTACCGCTTTATAATGATTGTTACATTATCAACAGTACTAAACATCGCGTATGCGTGCGCACTCAAAAGCATCTAGGCTCTAGGCTCTTGACTCTCCACTATAAACAAGGCCTTACGGGCATTCTACGCATATTTGTATGCTATAACTTCTCAACAAAATACTCGTATTTTGCGTTCCGATATCACATCAAATGATTTTAAATTAATGATTTGAAATCAATCAATATGCTGGAATTAGATTGAATGATAAATGCAATCAGCTCTAAATATGTAAAAACTTGGGCTAATTTTTAAAATCAAGTTTAAACTACCCTTAAAACACGTTTGGGCACTGTTACGTTTTACCTTTCAATAAACGTTGGGCGCCACTGTTACTGAACCGTATTACAGGTAAATATATTTGACAAATATGTGGCTTGAACGATATTAGGACAGAATATACCAATTGGGTATATTCTGTCCTAATATCGTTCAAGCCACATATTTGTCAACCTTTAATTAAAGGTTCTCGAAAATTAAATGACAAATTCAATTAGCTCCAAGTATGTATTAATTATTACAGTAGTGGATAATTAAAGTGCTTAACTATATTTCAGGTAAATGTAATTGACATTTATTAAAAGATATTACAACGGTAATTAGGAATTCTGGGAATCATTGAATTGGGTCTATCACATTGGATATATAATATGCAAGTCTGCTTTAGTCTCATTTTATATATAAACGTGATGCAATGGCTTATAGAAAAAGTTTAGATGATGAAGGGCGTAAACTATTATTGGATGTAATATGTAGTATGTAGTATGGATGTAGACATATTTAAAGTTTCAACGAAGACAGTAGTTAAATCTGTGTTATGCGCCACAATGGAAAATCATTAAAAATGAAACAAAAGGATCAGGATTGTACCGAAAGTTGAAAATCTACCTGACGTAATAAAAACTCAAATTTGTAATATTGTGTAACAGTATGAGCAAAAAATATACATAACTGCGGAATCGATTTTGGAAGCAATTAAAGAGCTACAGATATGTGCAATTTTAAAAAGAGCACTGAAAAGCGTGTTGCATTTGATGAGTTTGAAACAACAAGACAATAGAACATTTTTGTGAGCAACAGCATGTAGTTTCAAAAAGGTATGCATTTTTGAAGGAGCTTCATCATTAATATAAATAGTCCGCATCCAAAAAAATTGTATTTTTTGATTAAACGCGGATATTTGACGAAGGAACCGGAAGTATAAAGAAAATTTGGACCGACGATACATTGCAATGCATGAACAAAGCCACCAACGTCCTTTCGACGGGAAAAAGATACATAATATTACATGCAGGGAATTCCAAGGGATTTGCACCAAATTGTAGTTACATCTTTGCGAATAACAGCTCAATTGATTATCATAAGTCGATGGATGCACTGGTTTGAAGAGGAACTTCTGAAAAACCTCGAAGAACTATCTTTAATCATAATGGACAACGCTTAAGACCGCTCAAATCAATTAAATAAGTATCCAACGGGTGCTTTGATTAAAAATGAAATTATGTATATCTGACTGTACTGACGAGGGATGGATTCCGAAATACGCGTCTACAGATGGCCTTTTTTTATATATATTTAGTTTTATTTGTGTGAAATGTTGCTTTTTCAGCTTTTCTGAGATGCAACAGCGAATATCTATTGTATAATTCAATATCCAGCCTGGGAATTTGCCCGGGAATTAAGTAATTAATCATTTTTTTATTATTTTAACATATTTATATATATACAGGGTGGCCCATTTAAGTAAAAAGATAAAAAGATAATTTTGCGTATTGCTTCACCTTGTATATAAAAAATGTTTTAAGAGAAAAAAGAGTATTTTTTTTATTATTAAGTAATTTATTAATTAATAATTAAGTATTTTTGCATTTGTATGGCGTTGAGATAATGTTTATTTCATTTTTCATTATTGAAATATTAGGCTCTAAACATCTATCGATTTCAACATTCATTTTTTATAACTTTTAAAATATGAAAAATTGACCTATTAAATCTTATATAAAAAATGATTATTTTTAAACGTACAATCGAAAATCTTCATAAAAAATATATCATTCCATTTAACAAAACATATGTTTGATACGTCACGTGATTATGAAACACCCTGTACATATGAAACTAATTTTAAAATATGAAGTTTGATAGTAGCTACAAATAATGTAAGAAACATTTTTTTTGTATATTTCTTAATAACTTAGATATTTGACTTCATCGGAATTTTGCGTCACCCTGTATATCCTGACTAAGTGAAAACGGTGCTGATTTTGATCCGACGTTACTAAAAAGTGACCGACCGTAAATTTCAATTAAATAATATCTAAATAATGATAATTAGCTAAATGTTGACACGCTGTTTTTACGATTACCATTGTCATTATAGTGCAATTGAGATGGTTTGGGCAATTGCGAAAGAAAAAAAAAATTTGATAATTTAATATTGACTACCTCTAACAAACACGATGATGTCATACAATATTGGAAACAATCATTCGAATTTGTGACTCCGGAAATGTAGAGAAAATTTATCACACATGCATTTAAAATTGTAAATGACGATTTCGTTCGCCTGACTATAATAGTGGAGCGCTTGGAATAAATCCATGCTGATCGGTAGATAAGTAGGGTGCAACATAATCAACTATTTAGCTATAGAGGATTTACACAAAGGCTTTTCTAATATGCGATGTCCTATATATATATATATATAACAATCTTTATTAACAATTAAGTTTACAATAAGGTAACAAACATTGATTATGTATATCACACAAAAATTAATCAATTGTTAAATGGCTATCGACCAGAGGTCTTTCTGCCTGATGTCGTATATTTATGTAGAAATACAGATTTCTTTATAGAGAAATTATAGATGATAGATAGTGGATATTTGATAATAAAAGACTAAGATATAGCTTAGAGCATGAATATTAAAGATTTTATTTAAATGAAAATAGTTGCCTTTTCTCCCACTTGTAGCAGGAGAAAAGGCAACTATTTTTATATAAATAATTAAATTCTCAACATGCAACAACCAATATCTTCTTTATGTTGGTTGTTGCATTAAAGACTTTATTGCAAAAATGGATTAATTGCGTTCTTAATTGTTGAGGCTCCTATTTTTTAATACATGATAATTAATAATAATGAAAACACAAATAAATTAGGGGTGTTTATGTAATTGAATTGTTATATTACTGTAATATTTACCTTCACATGAATAAAATTAAAAACTTGGTTTGCGAGATTTCACAGGAATAATCTTGTGCTAATCCAAAAACACACAGCTTGTATTACACAGCACTAAATTCTTGAAAAAATAAATTCAAAAGGTCATATTTAAAAAAAACGAATAGATTTTACACAGTAATTATTAAAGAAGAAAAAAATAACACGCGCACAAATTTCATATAAATTACTGAATTATTTAATCAACAATTGTTTTATTAAAAATCTACGTTGTTTCTTTTATTTATTTAAATATTAAATGATTTATTTGGATAAATTCGCGGATTGTGTCGGTAGGTACCACGTGCGGTACCATCATCGCGGTACTGCCGGCCGCTCTCGAGGTGGCCACTTGACGTGCCTCCTCTCGTTCTCAACAGCCTCACACTCGAAACAGGCGCAGTCCGCATAGTGTGTCAAAGGTGTGTCCACTCGCTCACCTGTAATTCTAATGTTGTTTGCCGGGAGTCGACGCACGTGAAATCGAAGAAAATAAGTATTGAAAAAAAGCATACATTGCGGGAATTATATGGTGTTATTGTTCCGAATGCGAACAAACGTGATTCGAATGGAAACATTATTCGTCCTGAACCGATAGGGTTTTATTCTTGAGTTAAATGATGTACTGAAACCCCAAAATAAAATCCCATTCAATTAATCTGAAATTAATTATTACATAGTAATGATTGAAATAATCACAGTTTTCAGCTAAATAATTATGAATACTAATTAGGACGGCAAAGCGACATATATATATATACTTATAAACAAATTCCTTTGTATCATTCCTTTGGAAATGGTGTAAAAGACCTAAACTAGTCAGGAATAAAAATAACCAATTGTGTATTAATTTATTTAAACCTTTACATTAAGTAATATGGTTCACTAAGTGCCAAAATTAGAAATTAATCCAAAGTGTCAGTTTTCAATCAATAAATTTGAGTCGAATTAATAATAAATCAGAAAAAAAAAGTAAACAAGGCTGAAGGTTTGATTCAGCCACTAAAAATGCTTAATCAGACTCGAAACTGCAAGTCTATATCAGTTGTTTGTAATAGATGTACCTCCCAACTCCTCCACAACATCCACAAATTGATTTAATTTTCGATTATTTCAATACATTTGACACGAATTAATAATAAGCCTAAGAGAAAAAAAAAAAAATGAAAAAAAAAACCGCTAAAGAATTCATTTAACCACTCAAATCGTTAATCAAGCAAGATTACATTATTTGTTTGTAATAAATACAGCCCACAGCCCTTCGATTGCTCCCTCACTTTGGGTTTCCTTTCGGTAATTTTAATAAATACAAATTGAATTATTAATAAATCTAAAAGATGAGAAAACAAAAATAAATAATCTGGTTCAGAATTGATTTAGTCGCTTAATTATACTGTAAACTCTAAATTATAGTTAACTGCTTATACTTGAAGCAGACTGTAATCCTCCTAAACCGCCCTAATTTGAGTAATTTCTAATTACAATATTTTTTCTAATCAAAAACCTGCCTCAGGATTAGGTTAACTACCCGAATCACTTAAATAAACTATAAACTACAAAATATATTCAACTGTTTGAAATTGCTGTAGCTTAAAACCCCTAAAGATTTATTTTTTTTTTTTTAGTATTTTTGTTTGTGTTCATATCTGAGCCGAATTGAGAAATTCTAAACAAACAAAAAAATGTGCTACAGCGTTAATTTAACTACTTACTTAGCTTAAAAACTGCAAAAGAACCAAAATTAAGATGGTTTTGAAGGGGTTACTAACTGTAATCAGGTACAAACAATTGACTCTATTTTGCAGTTTTTAAGCTAAGTTAGTAGTTAAATTAACGCTGTAGCACATTTTTTTGTTTGTTTAGAATTTCTCATATTTGACTCGAAATTTCTAAAAAAATAAAACTCTGCTAAAGAATTAATTCAACTACGCAAATAACGTAATTATACTATAATTATATTTAAAACTGCAAAATACTGTGTATTGTTTGTATCTGCCACTTTACGTAATCTTTATTTATTTGCATTATTTTTGTGTCCGTTCATATTGGATTTGAATTAAAAAAAATCTAAAAAATCAAATATCTGCTGCAGAATTAATTTGACAGCTCCGATTAGCTAATTACATTCAAAACTGCAAAATATAGCAATTGCTTGTACCTGCCACAGCTAACAACCCTTCCTCATCGACGCTTTTTTGTGTTATTTTAGTGTGTTTATTCATATTTGACTCGAATTAAAGAAATTTAAAAAATAAAAATAAAAACTCTGCTGCAGAATTAATTAAACTGCTTAAATCAGTTAACTAAATTCAAAAGTGCAAAACATCAGCAATTGTCTGTATTTGCTACAGTTTGTAACCTCCCCATAGCCACCTTTATTTGCATTATTTTCGTGATTCTGTTAATATTTGATTCGAATTAAAAAAATCTAAAAAATCAAAACTCTGCTGCAGGATTAATTCAACTACTTAAATCAGTTAACTAGATTCAAAACTACAAAATACTAGCAATTAGTATCTGTCACAGCTGACAATCCCTCCACGGCCACATTTATTTGCATTATTTTCGTGATTCTGCTAATATTTGATTCTAATTAAAAAAAAAAATCTAAAAAAATCAAAACTCTTCTGCAGGATTAATTCAACCACTTAAATCAGTTAACTAGATTCAAAACTACAAAATAATAGCAATTGTTAATACCTGTCACAGTTGACAACCCCTACACAGCCAGATTTATTTGCATAATTTTCGTGATTCTGTTAATATTTGATTCGAATTAAAAAAAAATCTAAAAAATCAAAACTCTGTTGCAGGATTAATTCAACTACTTAAATCAGTTAACTCGATTCAAAACTACAAAATACTAGCAATTGTTAGTACCTGTCACAGCTGACAACCCCTCCACAGCCACATTTATTTGCATTATTTTCGTGATTCTGTTATTATTTGATTCGAATTAAAAAAAATCTAAAAAATCAAAACTGTGCTGCAGGATTAATTCAACTACTTAAATCAGTTAACTAGATTCAAAACTACAAAATAATAGCAATTGTTAGTTCCTGTCACAGCTGACAACCCATCCACAGCCACCTTTATTTGCACTATTTTCGTGATTCTGTTAATATTTGATTCGAATTAAAAAAAAATCTAAAAAATCAAAACTCTGCTGCAGGATTAATTCAACTACTTAAATCAGTTAACTAGATTCAAAACTACAAAATAATAGCAATAGTTAGTATCTGTCACAGCTGACAATCCCTCCACAGCCAGATTTATTTGCATTATTTTCGTGATTCTGTTAATATTTGATTCTAATTAAAAAAAATCTAAAAAAATCAAAACTCTGCTGCAGGATTAATTCAACCACGTAAATCAGTTAACTAGATTCAAAACTACAAAATAATAGCAATTGTTAGTACCTGTCACAGCTGACAACCCCTCCACAGCCACATTTATTTGCATTATTTTCGTGATTCTCTTAATATTTGATTCGAATTAAAAAAAAAATTAAAAAATCAACACTCTGCTGCAGGATTAATTCAACTACTTTAATCGGTTAACTAGATTCAAAACTACAAAATACTAGCAATTGTTAGTACCTGTCACAGCTGACAACCCCTCCACAGCCACATTTATTTGCATTATTTTCGTGATTCTGTTAATATTTGATTCGAATTAAAAAAAATCTAAAAAATCAAAACTCTGCTGCAGGATTAATTCAACTACTTAAATCAGTTAACTAGATTCAAAACTACAAAATACTAGCAATTTTTGATACCTGTCACAGCTGACAACCCCTCCACAGCCACATTTATTTGCATTATTTTCGTGATTCTCTTAATATTTGATTCGAATTAAAAAAAAAAAAAATCAAAACTCTGCTGCAGGATTAATTCAACTACTTAAATCAGTTAACTAGATTCAAAACTACAAAATAATAGCAATTGTTAGTACCTGTCACAGTTGACAACCCCTACACAGCCAGAATTATTTGCATTATTTTCGTGATTCTGTTAATATTTGATTCGAATTAAAAAAAAATCAAAACTCTGCTGCAGGATTAATTCAACTACATAAATCAGTTAACTAGATTCAAAACTACAAAATAATTGCAATTGTTAGTACCTGTCACAGCTGACAACCCCTTCACAGCCACATTTATTTGCATTATTTTCGTGATTCTGTTAATATTTGATTCGAATTAAAAAAAATCTAAAAAATCAAAACTCTGCTGCAGGATTAATTCAACTACTTAAATCAGTTAACTAGATTCAAAACTACAAAATAATAGCAATTGTTAATACCTGTCACAGCTGACAACCCCTCCACAGCCACATTTATTTGCATTATTTTCGTGATTCTCTTAATATTTGATTCGAATTAAAAAAAATCTAAAAAATCAAAACTCTGCTGCAGGATTAATTCAACTACTTGAATCAGTTAACTAGATTCAAAACTACAAAATACTAGCAATTGTTGACACCTGTCACAGCTGACAACCCCTCCACAGCCACATTTATTTGCATTATTTTCGTGATTCTGTTAATATTTGATTCGAATTAAAAAAAAAACAAACTAAAAAATCAAAACTCTGCTGCAGGATTAATTCAACTACTTAAATCAGTTAACTGGATTCAAAACTACAAAATAATAGCAATTGTTAGTACCTGTCACGGTTGACAACCCCTCCACAGCCAGATTTATTTGCATTATTTTCGTGATTCTGTTAATATTTGATCCGAATTAAAAAAAAATCTAAAAAATCAAAACTCTGCTGCAGGATTAATTCAACTACTTAAATCAGTTAACTAGATTCAAAACTACAAAATACTAGCAATTGTTTGTACCTGCCGCAGCTGACAACCACTGCACAGCCACATTTATTTGCATTATTTTCGTGATTCTGTTAATATTAGGTTCGAATTAAAAAAAATCAAAAAATTAAAACTGTGCTGCAGGATTAATTGAACTACTTAAGTCAGTTAACTAGATTCGAAACTACAAAACACTAGCCATTGTTCGTACCTGTCGCAGCTGACAACCCCTCCACAGCCACATTTATTTACATTATTTTCGTGATTTTGTTAATATTTGAATCGAAATAAAAAAAAATATATAAAAAATCAAAACTCTGCTGCAGGATTAATTCAACTACTTAAATCAGTTAACTAGATTCAAAACTACAAAATACTAGCAATTATTATTACCTGCCACCGTTGACAACCCCTCCACAGCCACATTCATTTGCATTATTTTCGTGATTCTCTTAATATTTGATTAGAATTAAAAAAATCTAAAAAAATCAAAACTCTTATGTAGGATTAATTCAACTACTTAGATCAGTTAACTAGATTCAAAACTACAAAATACTAGCAATTGTTAGTACCTGTCACAGTTGACAACCCCTACACAGCCAGATTTATTTGCATTATTTTCGTGATTCTGTTAATATTTGATTCGAATTAAAAATAGAATATAAAAATCAAAACTCTGCTGCAGGATTAATTCAACTACTTAAATCAGTTAACTAGATTCAAAACTACAAAATACTAGCAATTGTTGATACCTGTCACAGCTGACAACCCCTCCACAGCCACATTCATTTGCATTATTTTCGTGATTCTGTTAATATTTGATTAAAATTAAAAAAAATATAAAAAATCAAAACTCTTATGCAGGATTAATTCAACTACTTAGATCAGTTAATTAGATTCAAAACTACAAAATACTAGCTATTGTTGGTACCTGTCACAGATGACAACCCCTCCACAACCACGCTTGTTTGTATTATTTTCGTCTGTCTATACATATTTAAATTGTTATTTTTGTGTGTTTGTTCAAATTTGATTAGATTTAAAAAAAATCAAAACTCTGATATAAGATTAATTTAACTACCTCGATCGCTTAAATAGACTATAAAGTTCAAAACGCTATCAATATTTTGTACCTGCTGCAGGCTGCAACTCCGCCAGAGCCACACTAATTTCAGTTATTTAAATGTTATCACATTTAACTCAAATTAAAAAAAATCTAAAAGAAATCTAAGATCTGCTGCAGATTTAATTCAACAACTTACATCACTTAATCAGATTCAAAGCTGCGAAATAATGTCAATCTTTCCACGGCCAGCTTTATTTGCATCATTTTTGTGTGCCTGTTCATATTTGATTCGAAAATAATAATAATAATAATAATAATAATAATAATAATAATAATAAAAATCGTTTGCAGTATTAATTTAAGCATCTCATTCACTTAAAAAGAATCTAAAGTGGAAAATACTGTCAATTTTTGTATCTGCTGCAGGCTGCAACTTCTTCAAGCCTCCTAATTTTAGTTACTTTCGTGTATTTTATTCGAATTACAAACAAAAAAACTAAAAAATAAAAACTATGCTACAGGATTAATTCAAGTACTTAAATCACTTAAATAGATTCAAGACTGTAAAATACTGTCAATTGTTTGTACCTATCATAGCTAGCAACCCCTAAAGGCGGCTGTGCTTTTATTTGCGTTATTTGTGTGTGAGTGAACACTTTTTTTTGGCAATTTTTTATAATTTAATATCAACCGAAACTAGTCAGATTATATAATATAAAAAAAAACAGTGAAACAAAAAGCAAGTGTTTTATTTAATCAGTGTTAAAATATGTTTCATCAAGTGTTCAATTGAAAGTTTACTAAATTTTCACATTTAATCGTTGACGGCGCTTGCGTCGTCTTTAATTTATTATTACTAAATTTTACTAAATATTATACTAAATAATCGCGGTGTTTCATAAAAGAGTTTTTCTTTTCAAAATTTAGAATTTAAAACAATAGCTTTATGTTTTTTTAAGGCTGTCAAGGGTGCGAGTGTATTACAAATCGTTTTGTAATGCAGTAAAAATACATTCATTTTTTTAAAGCCTGTTTGTTTCTTCTTCTTTCTTTAAGAGCGAGTGCATTACTAACAATTCCATTATCTTTTACGGTGGGCAATAAAGATAGGTTTTTAATCTCAATTGGTAATTGAGTTGAATGCCGACACAAATTTCACCCACGACCTGATTGCGGGGACCTTTTAGACCTCCATGAACCGAACCGAACACAGCAGAATGAGCACGTAACGTTCTTAAAACATCTATACCTCCTTTTTCGATTAAGCAATTTTTGTCGTTGTGTTTTTTTTTTTTAATTAAAACACTAACACTTTCTTCACTAAAAGAAGAAAGTGTTAGTGTTTTAATTATTTAATTATAATTTAAATTAACAACAAATCTTCAACATTAATTCTAATTCTTTAAAAAAAAACACAACGACAAAAATTGCTTAATCGAAAAAGGAGGTATAGATTCATATTATATATTCATCTCTTCACGTAACTCAAACCAAATCCATAATTTAAATTAGTTTTGAATTTGATCTACACTCACTTTTGTTCGACTTCAGACAATTAGGATTCGGGTGATACATACAGAAAAATGAATGATCTGATTGTTATGTCCTGAAGGAAAACGAAAAGAATTGGAATGTGCGACGATTCAAACGGTGATCATAAGCTACGGTACAAAATATTTATAAGGGAAGAGGGGGGCGTGATTGCTCAATAGATTGTGTAATCAATAATTCGAAATTTAATTTTAATAAATGAAACACTTTTTTACTTTGTTTGTATAACTCAATCCGAGTTATACAAACAAAGAAAAAATGTGTTTCATTTATTAAAATTGAATTACAATGTATAACAAAGTAGAAGCCTCAACAATTAACAAATTCGAAATTTAATTATTCATACATATGTACGCATCTTTATTGACATATTTACTAAATTAATAATATAAAAATGTATTACAAGAAATATTATTTTAAGAAATATTTATTTTATTATTGTAACTATTCATTTTATCATGTATGTATGTTACTGTATGTAATGGCCTCCGTTAATTAATTAAATAAATAAAATCCTTATGTGAAAAATATCTTCGAAATGGCTATCGGTCAAAAGTCGTTCAACCTATTTTTGTAAAAAAAATCATTGGGCGCGTTCAGGGAAATTTTAGACATGTAGCGCTGCGGCGCAAAGCGCTTGAAGTTCCCTGAACACTCTTTCGAGGTTAAGGATGCTCACGAAAATATGACGGTTTTGTTTACAGCTGCAGCGATCCAGCAGAAAAAAATATATGCTTTACCGCTTGATAAAGCGCTGCAGCGCCACACATAAAACGGTACCGTTCAGCGACACCGCTGCAGCGCTACAGTTCCCTGAACGTGTCCATTGTCTCTAGTGCAATATGTAGTTGGATGTCTCTGCCTGACTGTTAACTGGAGTTACGATCGCTAATGTCTAATTATGTCTGTCACGGATTGATAAAATGAAATCGATTAAATATCGATTAAAATATAAATACGTTAGTATTGACAGGATATTTAAATTTTAGTTTAATGTTTAGATTACAGGAAAGGCATAAGGTGTTAAGGAGCTGGATTTATAAAGAATTTTATGGATAGGGATATCAAATGGGAATGTTTTGGGATATTTCATATACTTGGGAGGTTCAAGGGGTTAAAAATAGAATTTATGGGATGCTTTAATTTAATTTAATTATTTCATTACAATCAGGGCTTTTCGCAAATAAAATTTTAAATTTAACGTATAATTTATTTATTATTGTCACAGTCTAAACGAGTTTAATAATTGATAATGATACTTGTGTGATAGAAAAATAAAGTACACGTAATATATAACATTAAATCATATGAAATAACCCCGATTAGTTCGAATTCCTATCCAGTCGATATAATAATAAAAAATTCAAGCATACAGGAAACGCGAATTAATTGATTCCAGATAAATTAATTAATAAAATCTAATTATTAAAATTACGCATAAACAGTGATTAAGAAATGCCCAATTTTCTTACGCCCATAAAAACATACGGCGTTTATTTCTTTTTCTTTTTTTTTTTTGGACAGCTAAGGACGATGAACCATTCGTTCTAATTGGTCGGGCTGTTTATTAACACAGCCCGCGGGCGATCTCTCATCCATACCTGGAAAAAAATTATAAATAAATAAAAATAATTTACACAAACATACACATACAAAGGAATAAATTATCGAGTAATGTTTAAAATATGCCACACGATTCGATTATAGCAAGGACGCGAGAGAAGTTCAATTCCGATTGAATTTAATTAATCAAAATTCAAAGGAAATTCTATTGAAGATAATAATTTACACATTGACACATATTTATTGAGACATTGTTGATAATGTCAGGTAATTTTAAATTGAAACACTTGTTTAATTTCATGTTGTTTTATTCAGTTTCCTGACACGTGTTTCGGCCATTCAAAAAGAAATTACAAAAATAAATAAGTAAGCAAATAAATAAAGTATAAAAGAAGATGATAATGTATACATATTATCACCAAGAACGAGTGATTGTATTTCGATAAATTTTCGTAATTATAAAGTTAATAATTGATTAAAATTTCAAAGTAATCGGTTCACCAGAACGAGTACAAATGTTAATAATGTGTAGGTCCTCCATGATGTGAGGAATACTTCTAATATCACCTCATTAGAAGTATTCCTAAATAATACCTAAATCATCAACACTTTTTAAGCATTTTATGGGACAAAGGGGCGTAAAAAGCCAATCACAAGGCCGACCCACAGCTCTACCTCTGGAAGATGAGGTAAACATTGCAAATGATCTGAAAACCATGGAGAAATGGGGATTTGGTCTCTCCAAAATGGAATTCTTAGAGACAATAGGCCAATACGTTCGTGAAAGTAATCTAGTTACGCCTTTCAAAGACGGCGTCCCCGGGGATGATTTTTTTATACGGTTCAAAAAAAACTCACAACTTGAGTCTCAAGAAGCCTCAAGCGGTAGAAGCTGCTAGAAAGAAGAGTATAGATCCATTTGTAATTTATGAATACTTTTCAATTCTCAAAGAAGTTACTACCAATGTTGCCCCAACAGAGATTTAGAACTTGAATGAAACCAGTTTTTGCTTGGACCCCTTCCGAGTTAAGGTTCTTGAAGCAACAGGAATACCTTCTCATAGAGCAACAAGCGATCCAGCCAAAGAGAACATTACAGTCTTAATGGCTGCAAATGCTGCTGGCGAAAAACTACCACCTTTAATAGTGTTTACAGGGAAAAATGTTTGGGAATCGTGGATGTCACCCGAGTCTGGAGGATTTAATGGAATGACTTATGCTTCAACAAAAAATGGTTGGATGGAAGCGGAAAAAAATTACTTCACAAGAAATTTTCTGCGAAATATTCATGCTACAAGGCCAGCTGTTTTAATTTATGATGGACATGCTTCCCACATTGGTTGAAAAGGCAAAGGATGGAGGTATTGTAATATTAAAATTACCACCACACACCAGCCATGTGTTACAGCTACTAGACCTAAGTGTTTTCAGGCCGTTGAAGATTAAGTGGGACGAAGAGTTAATGAAGTGGCAGAGATGCAATTATGGCAAAAAATTGCCAACTATGATTGCTACCATTTGGGAAAATCTTAATCCAGATGTAATAAAGAAAGGTTTTGAGAAAGGTGGCATTTTTTCTTTTTCTAATGAAGTCATTCCACCAGAAAAGTTTGAACTTATTTAGAGCAAGAAACTGCCGCATCTGTGCCTTCGACATCCCGTGCTAGGACGTCATCACCACCACATCAAGAAAGTAGACCAGATTCACCATCTCCTGCACAAGAATCTGTCGTCTTTCTTCCTGAAAACTCTTCTCCGTTACCACATGCACGAACAAAATCATTTGAAACATTATTATTACAACAATTGAAACAAGTTTCTCAAGTGAAAACTAAAAGGAAGCGTATCTGTTCAGGAGCAGAGATAATTACATCGGCCGAAGCAATACAAAAATAAAATTTCCCGAAAAAGCCAAAACAAACAAAAGATTAAAATCACTCTTACAATCGATAGTGACGACGATGATAATGAAGAACAAGTCGAGTTAATTGAAGATGAATCAGATGATGGTAATATGACTGATGAAATCCAAGAAAAAAACAAATGATGATGAATTCATGGAATTGATAGACAAAGATTGTAATTCATTATCTGTGAATGATTGGATGATTGTGAAGCTTTCGTCAAAGAAAACGACCAAGATGTATGTTGCTCGGGTTACCGAAAAGGAACCTTGCCTCTACGTTAAATTTGCTAGAAGAATTGATTCTTCCTCCTCGTTCTACTGGCCACATGTTGATGACACTAGTATCATTAATCCTGAAGAAATATACAAGTTTTTACCACCTCCAGTTGTAGATAAAAGAGGAAGAATCAAGTTCAATATTAGCTTTGACTCTTACTGTTTATCTTAATGTAAAACCAATGATTTCAATGTTGTTTAATATATTTAAATAAAATATTTTCTGAGCGTTAATATAAAATGAATTCACAAACTTAGCATACACTTGCCCTTTCACATTAGAATATTTCTTATACAGAAAATCAGGTAATTGTTACACTTGCCCCATACATGGGTTACACTTCCCTCTTTGCATGGGGTAACTGTAACCCACGGCATCTGATATACAGAGAGGTTTTTTTATTAGTATACATTAGGGTGCAAAAAACGCGAGTCAAACGCATTGAACCGATTAATGTGTGTATGTTTAGTTGAATATTTGGCGTTTGGCATATGTGGGTTCAGTTGGGTGTTATAGGCAACTAAACACACATACATTAATGCATTTGACTCGCGTATTTTACACGTATATATAGGGGAAATGTATAGTGATAAAAAAAGCTCTCTGTATATATATATACATTGTGTTGATAAGAAGAAGTTGCCATCAGACGAGTTGTAGACATTTGCTTGATGTTATTTTATAGTCATGTTGATATTCTCGCCAAATGTTATGTTTCTTAAAGTTCAACTTCCTACGCTGATGCAAATCAAAATTGATTTAATAAAATTAGGGGCTCCACTTACCCCGGGTGACCTTACTCTAATTAATCGATAAATTTGTAAAATATAAGGAAAGCAACATATAAATCCTTCGTATCTTTAATTTAGTTCTCATTGATCACACGGTGAAACACGATTAATTTGTAAAAATTAATAGATAATGGCTCACTTGTTTTTTTTTTACTTTTTATTTTTATTTAATTAAGTATCTTTTGTGTTTTTTTTTTCTTTCGTTATTATTTTTGTCGGATTGATAAAGGGCGAATGTGTGCTACTTTCTCTCGGTACGCAATCGCGATGGGTGCACATTACGGGCATGATCGGTGCCGCGGTACCGTTGGAATGCCGCCGGGGGAAACCTCCTTTCTCCCTTCCTCACCTGTCGCTCGGGAGAGGAGGGAGACGAACGCGACCAGTTTTCAAAAATGGGAACAGCGAAATGGAACCTGCGCATCATCGCACAGAAATTTTTAATTGATGAATAATTTTTTCCGAGAGGTTTGTTCGACAGGCTTCAATCAAGGTGTTGATGGTTTACGTGTCAATTCATTTGTGGATGCTGAGATGCAATTAAACGGTTTGATTGAAAAGTTAAGTTATTTTCACATGATTAAACAGTGATTGCAATTTTTGTTCAGCCAGTTTTTTTAATACGAATAATAATTAGTTTTGACTTGATCGCTTCGATTGTATTTCAATCATTTAATAAAAGTAACGACGACAGGAATTACACAAATGAAAATTAAAATAAATTAAACTAGTCGAAAATATAACACACATTTTAGTAAAACAAAACCAATTGATTTCATTATAACAAACGGTTATTAAATATGTTTTACTAAGCGACAAATGAGGGAAAAGGAAACAATTTACAATTTATATCTTTAATTTTGTTCTCATTAATCTCTTTGCAAAACATTTTCAATTAAAAAAAAAACATTCTTTTTTTGAAATTAAAATCAATTTTATCAAATGAAACACTTTTTTCTTGGTTTATATAAACTCGAATTGTTTTATTGTTGACTACAGTTTCGACAACGTTAACGTCTCATTATTAAAACAAAAGATTGATATGTATAAGAAAGTACAACAATTAAAGAGTTAATAAAAAAATGCGTAATTAATAAAAGAATATATATATATATATATAACATAATAAATATAACGAATAAACCAACTAATTTCAATTCACACATTTGCTGTTATCTAAATTACAACAAAATTAAACAATGAAAACTTCTGGCAATGATCAACAAAATTCGATCAATCCCTTTTTCCAACTGCAAAAATTACTTACACTGTACGTTTTTGACAAACATCTATTGAATCAACTATTTCCCGAGCATATACCCCGCCGCACAGTGTTTCGAACCGTGGACAAAAATCGAAAAAATGAACTTTTAATTTTTATGATTTTTGAACGAAAAGTGTAAAATGGATGAGCCATTAGTCCATAAACTGTATTTAGTT
Source organism: Philonthus spinipes (assembly GCA_963082785.1). Lineage (NCBI taxonomy): Eukaryota > Metazoa > Arthropoda > Insecta > Coleoptera > Staphylinidae > Philonthus > Philonthus spinipes. Next base: position 13,543,392 of record OY720311.1, read on the forward strand.
TTCTTATAAATTGTGACAATTACCTAGTAAAGTGACCCCAAATCGAGGCAATAACGAAGCCAATTATAATCTTTTATATGATTTCATTTTTGTACATTTTTCAAAGCGGTACAATACAAGTATTACAAAGTGTTTTCAAACAAAGTTATAATGCATTTTGTAGCTCATGATATGTAGTTTAAAATGCTATTTGAGTTTTTTTAAGTTGGTAATTGATTTATTGCGTTATAAATTTTTGAACATACTAATAAATTTTATATAAAATTTATACGTTTGCAAACTTTGAAGAGACTTTAAAAAAACGTATCAAAACGTTTTGGGGTGATGACATTTTATTATTAGTACAATATACTATCGAAATTTCTAAGGTTCATCTGCTTCTGTGTGCTCCCTCAGCAGTTATATATTTTTTTATGAGGCTAGGTACCTTCATATATGTGGTTACGCAGAAAGGATCGGTTTATAGTTATTTCACAATTTTATATATAGAACTTTTTTAGCTCTATGTTTTATAGTCGATACTTTACACGAAAAAATCTTATTAAATATACACTGTGTCACATTTACCTAGAATCAATGGCAACTTTGAAATTTTAAATGAAGCATGCTAATATATTAGGGGTGGTTATGACTTTTTAATCGAAGATTACTTAAAATACTTTAAAAACAATTGTTTAGGGTCTTTTTCCATCTACGCCATGCTATATGTAGGTAGAACAGGCCGATTATTGAATACAAAAAACGATCAGCATTAATATCAGTAATGGCTCGCATTAGTTATTACTCGTTATTAATGATTTTATTACCTGATTGTACTTACAAATCTGTATAAATAAATATTGATAATTGCTTAAACTAGGTGCTGTAGTCGAAACAGAATAATATATTAACTTATAATCAAGTAATAACAAATAGATGACACAAATATTAAACAACAAACGTCATGATGACAGTTAAGCAAAGTGCATCATATCCACTAATGCGCTTCAACCCGTACACAAAAATATTATTAATTTTATCACTTCAAAATATTTGCAAAAAATATATTTGAATAATTTTTTTGAGGATTTTTTTCTATTATGATTATGATCGTTTCTTGATTTATTCTATTTTTTAGCCATAAAAAGAAGTTTTTTTGTTGATGTGTGGCTAAATCAAAAAAATAATCGCAAGAAGTATGTAGCCGATGAATTATGTTCACGTTTAAATATAAATGAGTGTGCTGGCCATATACGTGAAAGTATTGAGACTGCAAGTAAGTTTTTCTGTCTAGAAATGGATAAGAAATGGAAAACATGTTCAAGATCTCGTGAAAAGTTCATGTAAAGAAATATGGGTTGGCTGCAAGAAACGTTTACTGCGCCACAGTATGTACGAGAATATCTTGAAGGTATACCTAAACTTTAACCAAGACCCAGTGTGAAACGACCACGTGGAAGACCTCCAAAACCCTTCGAAGAGGTTTCCCTGAAAACGAAGAGACGAAGAGCCGCAGCAATAGCTTCAGGTAGATCTTCAGGCGAACTGCAATTGGCTATGGAAATTGCTAAAAAAAACGAAGTTAAAAGTACGAAATCTTTAACACCTCTTGAGACTCTAGCATTAATTTTAGATTTAGATTCATCAGCAAGAAAGTATATACTTTTACGAAATACTATTAATGCTCTACTTGAAGATTGGTTTCCAACTCCATATAGTCTCAATAATCTGAAAAAGGCGCTTCTTCCATCAGAGATTGAAATAACCGAAACATTAGCTCAGTTAAATTTACAAGATCTCTTAGAATTGACGTCGAAAAGTATTTTAAATATCGCAAAAATAAATTCAGAAGGCCTTAAAGATTTTAAATTAATATGTAAATGGGGGTTCGACGCCAGTTCGGGACATAGCACTTATAAACTGAAGTTTGAAGATGCGGAAAGTACAGATGAATACTTATTTCTAATGGCATTAGTTCCAATAAAAATGATAGAATTGCTCACAGGGAATGAAATTTGGGTAAATAAAAGAACATCGTCCACACATTTTTGTAGGCCAATTAAATTTATTTTTGCAAGAGAGACTCCTCACTTAGTGCGGAATGAAGAGGAAAAGATGCGTAAAATAATCAGTGATCTTAAAACCTCAAAAATATCATGTGATTTTGAATGCTCCGTTTCATTTGAATTACTTTTCACAATGATAGATGGAAGTGTAAGTAATACACTTTCAGGTACAAATGCTACGGCTAAATGTATTACTTGCCAAGCGATACCGAAACAAATGAACGAAGAAAGTATTTTAAATAGATCAGTTAAAGTAGCAAACTACAGTTTTGGTTTGTCAACTTTACATTGCTGGATTCGTTTTCTTGAATGCCTTCTTCATATTAGTTATCGCTTACCTATTAAACAATGGCAAGTTAGAAGTGTAGAAAATAAGCTAATAATGAAGGAAAATAAAAAAACATATAGGGTTTATTGAAAACTAGAATGGGTTGATAATCCAAAACCGGATTATGGATCTTCTAACGACGGAAACACAGCTAGGAAGTTTTTTCAGAATCCTAAGTCAGATCTGAAATAACAGGAATTGATATTATTAAAAAAATTCTATTATATTAAGGGTGCTAGCTAGTGGTTGCGATATAGATTTAGTTACTTTTAAACAGTTAAACTAGATAATTATATTTAACATTATATGAATGGTATTACATGCCGAATAAAATTCATAAGGTTTTAGTTCATGGGTGTGACATACTTGCTTCTTTTGATTTACCTATAGGTCAACTGTCTGACGACGCATTAGAGGCCAGACATAAAGAGGTAAGAAAGAACCGATTATGTCATACCCGTAAATCGTCACGTATACATTCAAATATAGATTTAATGAATATTTTATTATTAACATCCGAGCCGTTAATATCATCTTTAAGGAATGTAAGTACTAAAAAACATTTAAAAGCGGACGATTATATTCAAATTTATTTAAAAAATCTAACGGTTTCATATAATGTAGACATTGATAAATCAACATATATGAGTGAGGCTAGCGACGAAGACTCCTGTGGATGATATTTATTCTTATTTTAGTTTAGTTTTTTATTAGACTTAGAATCATTTGTTTTATTAATTGTAATATCTTTAAATACATATATATAAAAAATCATTTTTATCAATTAAATAGTAATAACAATGTAGGCTTTTTTTAACATTTATACGAACATATTGTATGTTTTAAAAGATGTTTTATTGTTATTTCCTTTGGTATCTTTCACTATTCATGTATTGGTACCTTTTATAATTTTATAGAGGTACTAAATCGAAAATAATAACAATATAATTTATTAAGCTATAAACAAACCCATAAGAGTATATTAAATAAAAACACATATACAAAAAAAATATATCGCATTTGTTATTTGTAGCACTCTAAGTAGTTAAGTAAACCAAAAATTATTGTAATATTTTAAATACCTTTTAATATTAAATATAAAATATGCGACATGAATAAAGACAAATTATAAAATAAAACGAGATATTGATACTACTCTTATTACTACTTTAAAATTACAATTTTGATACAAATGTACTAAATTTGTTTTCTATAATGGTACTTTGCAAAGCTCTCAACATAGAGTTAGAATATGTGACAAAAATTAACATCGACTTTAGATTAACATACTAATATAAATTCTTTAAATAATATATATATATATATATATATATATATATATATATATATTGTCTTGGTACTACGTTAGTACTTTGTTAAAAATAAAAAACATACATACCATTAAATACAAACTATTAAACCTTACTACTTTTATCTCTTATTAAATGTTCATATCATTGTTTGTTTTCGAGATATCGATTTTTGTCCATCGTCTCATTGACTCGAAACACTGTGCGCCGGATCACACAATTGATTTTTTTGTTGCATACCAGTACTTCTGTGTATCGCAACGGTTTAAATCAAAAATACTTAATGAAAGGAAACTATAAATAATAATTAGAAGGCTATCTGTAAACACATTTTCTGGATAAATCGCTCATCCGTACAGCTCTGCGCTATAAGCTGGAACGCTATAATTTCCATTTGAGATTCCGGTGAAGACGATGCCAAAAAAATAATTGAATCGGTACAGCTCTTTGGTGTGTTTCTGGCTCAGTAGATGGCACCGCTTTATATGGGACTTATAATGTAAAAGTTTTTCCGTTATTTCTCGAAAACTGTAGTTCGTAGGGGAAAATGAAAATCACCATCGTGTTCAGCGCAGTTAGGAGCAGTACGCATCTGAAACCTTTTTTTCCTAGAATTAAGTATTTGTAAAAAAATAATTAAACAAAATATTTAAGGCTAACATTCCCGCCTGTTTTAAATAAAGACAAACGTGAAACGATACCAATATATTTTTGCGAGTGAAGAAAGAGGATAGATAATTGAATCGTCGTCGTAGTTTTTCAACTTGTAATTTATCGCACTCCGTCGCCTCCGATTGGAGATTGACGCCTCGACATGCATTTCTAGTCCACGTGGACTCGTAAATACAGAATATAAACAAACAAACATAGAAAGAAATTAAATACGCTGATTTTGGAGCCGACAAAAAATCAATGAAAGCATCCAGCGGCATAACGCTGATATTTATTTACCGATTTGAATGAATTAAAAAATAAAATCAATGTCGGTTTAAATACTATAAAATAATAGTAATTATACATTTTTTCAAAATTAAGTTCACTGTCAAATAATAGTCATCTTTCAATTTTTAAGGGGAAAATCCATAACCGCGTTTATGAATTAAAAGTAATTCCAGCAGATCTCGGACACTGCAAATCGTATCAAAAAAAAAGAAAAATTGCATTGATTTCAGATAATCGGGAGCACTATACACGTGGAGTACTTTTTGCAATATGTTAAATTTCAAAAATACCTAAATAATAAGGCATATTCCTCGGCAACAAAGGAACCACGCTACGTGATTTATGTTATATTCGTATTTCTTATTATTTGAACGGCCATTGGCTTTGGTTTTTTGTTCAATAGTTCAGTTAATAAATATTTTATCGGCTATGACGTTGGACGTTTTTTATCGAACACCAGGTATACTTACAAGAAATAATTTCGTGACGAAATTTCATTTCAGACAAAATATTTGTAAAATTAAATTCGTTACATTTTAATATAACGTGTAAATATAATTTTATTTCAGACAAATAAAAAAATAAAATAAATAAAAGTAAGTAATAAAGCGTAAATATAATTTTATTTCAGATAAAATGTTTAAAGTTCTTTATAATCTAAAATAAAGCGAAAATACACACACTTTTCAATATTACTCTCTAATAGGCATATTCCTACATACCCGTGGATCAATAATTTCTTTTAATAAAATATTTTTATAAAAAAAATTTAATTTATCAATAATTTTTGTTTTCCAAAAATTCTCGTCTCTGACAACTCTTTCAATTGACAGGTCTTGTTTTGTCCATACGACAAAATCTCAAAAGTTGGCTTTGGCAATATGCATCTGGCCCTGAATTTGGTAATAATAATTGTGATTACGTTTTAATTTTAAATCTGTATCCAAAAATAAAGTTTTTTTTTTCGTTTGCTGCTTGTTTAATGGTCATTTTTTCTATCGATTTTGGGCACTTTACCTCGACCATTTTTCTATGAGTCTATCTGGAGATGCTCCCAAAAAACCATACGTCTAATCGATAAAAATGCCGCACGGTGTTACGGAAATTTTGGTCGTTTCTTCATACTTTTATAAGGCATTTTTTTCATTTATTTGTCCGTAGACTGTGGCTTCATTTGAAAACGGCTCCTTATAAAGTAAACTGTATATGAGAGGAGCCCATTTTGTTTTCTGTCGCCTTTTCAGATTGCGCCAAATTTAGATGCTGTTCGTTATCGGCCTGTCCTCTTGTTTTCAACTCATTTTTATTATTATTATTAAAACTAAAATTTTAACTCATTTATAAGATCAATCTCTATTTCGTACTCACATTTAGATTTTCAATAACGCTAATTTAAATAGAAAATACTATTTATTTGACATTTGTTTTCAATTTCCTTTATTTTTTATAGTTACTTTCGTTTCTATTGTTTTTCTTGTCCAACTATTCAATTCATTGCTAAAATGTCATATAAATACTGCAAAATGTGAAATACTTCAATAAGTATAGAAGATAGACATCTAGTATGTTTAATAAAATATTTATATAATTTTATGATAATTCAAAAAAAGGATAGAGAGCCATTTAAATAAATATGTCCGTTTGAAAAGTCACATATTTAAAATTATTTTATTTATTTGCACAGCGTATACAAATATTTCACATTTAAAGTTATTATTATATTAGTATTTATAAACAATTTAATTTTTCCATCTCAAAACACACAAAAAAATATAATTTTATAGTATACCAACTATTATGCAACTGTCGGAATTTTTAGATTTTTTTTCTGCAGTAACGGTTAGTCAAAACTACTAATAATGTTATATTAATATTAAGATAATTTAAAGAGGAAACGAATAAAAAATAATATTTAGGGTGTTCCATTTGAAATAAAATAGTTGATATGATTTCCGCCCTCTACGCTCGAGAAAGTGTTATCAATAAATAAAAAAATAATTAATAAATTATTTCCACATTTAGCTCTGTAACATTTTGACTTACGTTACGTAAGTACGTTAAACAAATGCAAATTAAAACAACAACTTCCCGGGCAAATATCCCGCCGCTAATGTGGAAATAATTAATTAATTATTTTCAAATCATTTTTATTTAATTTATTTAAATAACCATGACCAAGTGAATAAATACTCTTTTCTATTTATTTTATTAATAAATTAATGGTGAATTTCTACAAGGGAGAAATCGAAGGCAGTCACTTCGGTGACTCACTCTGTATAAAAAGTACTCTATTCAAAATGCACATTTACTAAAATAAAGCATACAACTCCCGAAAATTAATTTTGTAAAACTTTATTTGGGAATAACCAAAACCTCTAACGCAATTGATTTTATTTACATACCGTGAATTCAAATATTGTAATAGACCAGCATTTAGACGTTGTTTTGGTCTAGATACAGATTGCGGTTAACTTTTTTAGGGTATTTTGAATCTGAGTACCTTTTGGCCATATTTTTTGCAATCAAATTCAATTCGTAATAGATAAATACACTAAATATAACACTTGTCACTAACTAATTGCAAAATGCGTATAAATATAACTTTGAGAGTTGTCCATTGTCGCCGAGGAATATACGTGATTATTTAGGAATCATTGCATTCTTATTTATTTTTTTTTTTTTGATACGGTTTGCATTGTCCGAGATCTGTTGGAATTACTTTTCATTACTACACGCGGGTATAGAGTTTCCCCTTAAAAATTGAAAGATGACTATTATTTGGCTGTGAACTTAATTTTGAAAAAATGTATAATTACTATTATTTTATAGTATTTAAACCGACATTGATTTTATTTTTTAATTCATTCAAATCGGTAAATAAATATCAGCGTTATGCCGCTGGATGCTTTCATTGATTTTTTGTCGGCTCCAAAATCAGCGTATTTAATTTCTTTCAATGTTTGTTTGTTTATATTCTGTATTTACGAGTCCACGTGGACTAGTTAAAAAACTACGACAACGATTCAATTATCTATCCTCTTTCTTCACTCGCGAAAATGTATCGGTATCGTTTCACGTTTGTCTTTATTTAACACAGGCGGGAATGTTAGCCTTAAATATTTTGTTTAATTATTTTCTTACAAATACTTAATTTTAGGAAAAGAAGGTTTCAGATGCGTACTGCTCCTAACTGCGCTGAACACGATGGTGATTTTCATTTTCCCCTACAAACTACAGTTTTCGAGAAATAACGGAAAAACTTTTACATTATAAGTCCCATATAAAGCGGTGCCATCTACTGAGCCAGAAACACACCAAAGAGCTGTACCGATTCCCCTTAAGGGCGTACAGGGCAGAGCTGTACTAATTAGAAATGAATCCAGAAGCATGTGTCTGCAGATATCCAGAGAGAAACGATCGCAGTTTTTTTTTTTAATTAAAGGAAAAGAAAATTAAATAAAATGAAACAAAGATCCGCTCAATGCGCGCGTCCTTCACCGCGATCACTTCCATCCGCGATCTCGTTGAAAACGGTACGTAAAAATTAATTAAAAATTGTTTAAAAACTAAGGGCTTACAGGGCATAACTGTACTGATGAGGGATGAAATCCCGTAACACGTGTCTACAGATAGCCTTGTAACTATTATTTGTTGTTTCATTTCATTAAATAATTTCGACTCAAACCGTTGCAATTCGCAGTAGTACTGCTATGCAACAACAAATATCTATTGTGTAATCCAATGTCCGGCGGGGTAAATGCTCGGGAAGTAGTTGTTTCAATAGATGTTTGTAAAACTTACAGTGTAAGTATTTTTTTTTTTTTTGCAGTTGGAAAAAAAGGGATTGATCGAATTTTATTGATCATTGCCAGAAATTTTCCTTGTTTAATTTCATTGTAAGGAAAAGAAAATGAAAATATTATTATTACTTTTATTTAATTTAAACTACTGCGACCTTTTCTATGAAAAATTAAATTAATAATAATAATAAAATAAATAAATAATGAAAAAAAATATTATTTTAATTTAATTTAAATAACTGCGACCTTTTCTATAAAAAAATAATGAAAAAAAAAATATATATAAAAATAAGGCAGAAAGACCGATGGTCGATAGCCGTTTTCTAAGGACAACGTATAACATATTATAAGAATTATATTGTTAATTTATTGTATATAAATTTGTCTGCAGAAATAAAGATGTTATATATATATATATATATATATATATATATATATATAAATATATATGTTATAACGTAGATTTTCGCGGGCGTAACATGTTGACGCATTTATTCGGGTTTGATCTCGCGTATTTTCTTGGAACTGGTCCATTGAATTTTCTGATCGACGTTTCGATGACGTCGCAGTCATCTTCGTCACGAGTAAACTATTTGATTATATTGCTCTAGCAACCACAGATCTTTACGCATTGCAACTAGATATTCGTGTTTCTTGTTTGGCTTCTGGTGATTCTTCTATTTTCTGATCTTGAAGACGTGTTCGTGCCCTCTGTTTCAATTTCGACATTATTATCTGAAGGGAACTGGTTCTGAATTTCTTGATTTTGTGAAGATAGTGAATTTTGACTGCAATTTAAACATGTTTTCCAAATTGGTGGTAGTCTTTTGGCATCATCCCTTTTGTTTAAACTATTTGGCCTCTTTTCAATTTCAATTGCTTCTCTAATTATCCTTGTATGGAAGAAATCAGTCTTTTTTAAAATCTTGGTTTTTTCGAAATTAATTGTATGATTTGAAATTTTGACATGTTGAAATAAAGATGATTGTGGATCGGATTTTCTAATTGCCAGAATGTGTTCGTCTCGACGGGTGCTGATTTTTCGGTTTGTTTGTCCTATATAGCTTTTCTCACATATACCGCATGGGATTTCATAAACTCCTTGAGCCTCAAGTGGTATAATTTCTTTTGGAGTTCGAACCAGGTGTTGCATTTTTTTTATAAGTATCGAAACAAGTTCTAATGTTGTGTTTTGAGAGGACTCTTCCGATTTTATCTGTTGTTCCTTTTATGTAAGAGAGGATAACATTGCAACAAGGATTTTCTCTTCTTGCTTCTGGATTTCTGTCCCTGTTTAGTTTATTTATGTTTTTTTTAGAAAACCCATTTTGGATCAATGCCTTTTTAACATTGGTTATTTCTTTATTTAAGTGGTGTTGGTCGGACAATGTACGTGCTCTTTTTAAAAGGGTTTTGGCTACTGACGCTGTTTGAGCTGGATGGTGATGTGACATCGCATTTAAGTATCTGTTTGTGTGTGTGGGTTTTCGGTATACGGTGTAATTTAGTTGTCCATTATGATTTCGGATAATTAGAGTGTCCAGAAACGGTAAACGATTATTTTCTTCAACTTCCATTGTAAACTGAATTTTGTTGTGAATATTATTTAAATGAGATAAAAAATGGTTGAGATTTATGATACCATGTTGCCAAATTACGAACGTGTCATCCACGTATCGTAGCCAAAGTTTAGGTTTGAGGAATTTAAATTGTTTCGAAATCTACCATGAACAAATTTGCAACTATTGGCGAAAGAGGGGATCCCATTGGTGCACCTTCCAACTGTTTACATTTTTGTCCTTTGTATGTGAAAAACGTATTTTTGAGGCAGTGTGAAGCTAAATCTAAAATTTCAGTTGGCTGATTGTACTTGTTTTTTATTATTGTTAAGGTCTCGTCGATTGGAATTTGGGTGAATTGAGATTTAACATCGAAACTTACTAATATGTCATTTCTATCGAAAGTTAGATCTTTAATTTTATTTATAAAATCTGTGGAGTTGATAATGTATGAGTCAGCGTCTTCCGTTAGTGGTTGCCATTGTAAGCTATGTAAGCTGCTAATTTCACTGTCGGGGAACCAATTCCTGAGACGATTGGTCGTAAAGGAACACCTTCCTTGTGTAAAAACGTCGATCTTCATAAGCTTGAGTTCATTGACAGCAAGGAGTTAATTTGCAAGTTATGCTTTTAACTGTAGACACAAGCCATTATTTCGAATATCTTTTCATCCTACAAATTATGGTATGTTCAGCTTCATTGGTAAACTTATGCGATATGCTAATAAACTGTAAGCCAAATTTCTATTAAATTAAATAAAAAGCATTTGAAAGTTTGTCTGGGCCATCAACCAGAGTTTTTTCTGCACTATTTTATTTATTTATACAGAGTGTCTGGGATAAGGGGCGAACATAGGAATTTATCATGTAAAATTAAATATGCAAAAAAAGTATTAATTTTGGAGAAAAATCGTAAAGGAATATTTTTCAGTGTATTAAAAGCTGTATTAAATGTATCTATTTAATTTATGTTTGTACCGTAATCCACTCAACAATAATAAAAATAAGTTGAACAATGTACCATTTAATAAAAACTCTTGCCACGAGTTTGATAAATGTCATGAACTTTGCAAAAAAAAAAAAAATCTTTGGGCAGGTATTTTTAATAATAATATTATTGGGCCATTTTAAATTTATAAAAAACTACTATAAATTATCTTGATAATGAATAAATGATTTTTATTCCACTAATTAAGTATTATTATTATGATTTATCAGAAACGACAAACATGCATTATAATTATTTTCAATCATTTAAATTTCTTTGGTAGCATTTTGGTAATATGAAGTCTGGTACAAACGTAAATTAAATGGGTACATTTAATACAGTTTTTAATACTCTAAAAAATATTTCTTTATAATTTTTCTCTAAAATGAATAGGGGAGCTAATAATTACACATATTTAATTTTACATGTTAAATTCCTATGTTCGCCCCTTATCCCAGACACTCGGTATAAAAATATAATATAAATGTATCACAATGTAAACGCCCGCAAACATGAAAAAGTTAAAAATAATCTTTCATCATTGCATTGTTAATATTAAAAACAGCAAAATTAAAGAATTAATACACTCTTTGCTGATTTGTTAACAAAAATACAATCAGTTATAGCTTGTTTTTATCTGTGTCTTGCAAACCTAGCAGTGTTAAACGATAGTTTTAATACGAATCCAATATAGGTAGCGCCATCTCTGCGATTTTATTTGAAGCAACAACTCTGAGTACATTTCTGTATTACAGTTGTTTAATTTTCATTTCTCTGCGTGGAATTACTTCGGTCTTAATCACGAAGCTGGCGTTGCATGTATTAAACTGGAATTAAAATTAATATAATAAATAAATTAAGTTGTTATTAAAGTATCCTTCCTTAACCCATTTGGACCCACGGATGTTTTTTTTTATTTCTGTAAAAATATGTTAAAAGACAATAAATCATTAAAGTTACATGCTTATTTTTTTTAAATTTAGTTTTTAGTAAAGAAATAAAAGGGTGCCTCGTACAGGGACAATGGACACATACTAGAGTAATTGAGAAAAACATTTTTTTAAATAACTATTTTAACTTTTCCGGGACCCCTGTCCAAGGAGAAGTATTATGATCGTTAAAATTTTCGAACCGCCGATTTCAACAGATATGCACGTTTTGAGGTCCCCTGAGTCCATTCCATCGAGTTTTGAAAAATGTCTGTGTGTGTGTCTGTGTGTTTCCGCGATAGCGCATAAACGGCTAAATGAATTAAGCGCATAGTGTTTTTATAACAGTGGAATGATCTGAAAAGCTTTTGGTTAGAATTAAAACTCATTAAGGGCAACTTTACTCGTAGCAATTTTTTTCTTAAAGGGATAGAAAAATGTTTCAAATAAAAGTTTTAGATCTTGGAAAATAAATAATTTCTGTTATAAAACTTTTATTGTTTCAATCAGAAACTTATTTGACCGTATTCACCGGGGAAAGTGCCATAATGGATACATCACTTTTTTTTATTTTGTCTAAACATGCAATTATGAATGAAATTGTAAAAAAAAAATCCCTTTCTACACATATATTCACATTGCACTTAATGCACTGCCACCGTGTCTTCATTTTGCAAACTATACACCGCTGCTGGTTCTCCATTTTTTCTTGGAAAATGCCTTCCTTCGCTTGTTTTTATACTTTTGGACACTGAGCCTGACGATCTATTTTTTTTTACTTTTGGAAACATCGTAGATAAAATTCCCTTGTAAAGCCTAATAAGTCGAGGCTTTCATTTTGGTTGGCAATTCTATGTAAATGCCATGCATTTACCATCGATATATTTAGTGTATTCGTAAAGAGTGGCCATCACCATTTTTTTCTAAATATTGCCACTCGATAATTATTAACGGCTTGATCATATAAGTCTACGCCTTCCATTCCAGCATTATAACTGTCAAACAGTTTTGGCTGAGGAAAATCAGTTTTCTTTTTTTTCAGTTGATGGCTACCTTTTTACGCTTTGCAGAGGAAATACTATGCCGTAGTTAGGGGCCATGGTAACTACGCTATTATCTCTCCATCGGACAAATAGAATGTTTCCTTCCGTATCATACTTGTATTCATAATTGCCGCGTTCTTTCTTTTTTATGATAACATCATAACATTTATTTGTTCTGTTGTCTCGCACCGTCTTTGTTGCTCGTAAACCTTGCTTTCGTAGATCAGCCATTAGATACATACCCGTACAAAAAATTGTAAAAAAAATATATGGTCAGAAGGTTTTGACACAATTTTTAGTAAATTTACTAGAACACTAGATCCAAGTGGTTATTTATTTTCTTTTTCCGTTTTCGCACCATAATATGTGTCTTATGCAAAACAATAGCCCGTAGAGCTGCATAATATCCAATTTTTATATCCAAATCGGATTGGTTTTTTTTTTATTTAATATTGTTTGCAACTCTGATGTCCAAAATACTTAACCTTTTCTTTATCGATGGATAGTTTTTCCGAAAATATTCCCCATTGCTGAAAATTTCCGTTTAGTAATTTCGTAAGTGGTCGAAGTTTTGTTATGTCTAATGCAGTGTTGTCAGCAAAATTTATACATTGCATTTTTTTATCCAGGCCTCATAGGGATTTACATAGGAAAATCTTTTCGTCGTGTTAATGGCTTTTCTATGGTATGGATTTTGATCAAATTAAACACACATTTAAATTAGAGTAATTTGTGCAAAGTTCAGCAGTTTTTAAATTATTTTAAATGCATTTAATTTTAAAACATTAAATGCATTTAAAATAATTTAAAAACTGCTGAACTTTGCAGTGATTTAAAATAATAATTTTAAATATTTTCTTAATTAATAACCTTAGTTTTCTGACATCTACTGAAGTTGTCAAAGTATTCTAGTTTATTGTACATCTTTTATTGCAAAAATGTTGATCACGGAGTAGACCAAGAAAAGATTTAAATAGTGATGGATTACACAAAAGAGCTTATTTTGAAAAGATATTAAGGTTTAGTTAATTATTTCAAATTAGTTTTCAATATTCAATAAACTTTAATTAATTAATTTAAACTAGGCAATACAATAACTTTAAAAAAACCATAACATTAAAGTAAATGTTCAAACTGTTGCACATTAGCAGCTAAACAATGACCTAACCTATCTTTAAAATGTCTTTTCACATTTTAAAGCTGCCGGAGAGTTATTTTAGCAGATTCTTCGAGAATTCTTCCTCTTAATTCTTCTAAATCCTTTGGTCTGCTACGGATATCGTCAAAAACATTGCTTGCCAAATAACCCCAGTAAAAGAAGTCGAGCGGTGTTAAATCGGGACTCCTTGCTGGCCATTTCAGAGGTCCAAATCGCCCAATCCATCCATACGGAAATTGAGTATTTAAATACTCAGTAATCTGTCGCGTGCTATGTGGAGGAGCACCGTCGTGCTGGAAAATTATTTCACCATTTACTGGCACTTGTTCAATGGCAGGAAAAATATTTTCCATCAATAATCTTTGATATTTTTCACTATTTAGCGATCCCTCTATAAAAAAATGGACCTATAATATGGTTACCTACCATTCCTGCCCATACGTTGACCTTTTGTGGCCATTGTGTGTGTGTGGTTTGGAAGAAATATGGATTTTTTCTAGACCATAATCTTGTGTTTTGATTATTTACAGACCCATTCAATATGAAAGTTTTTTCATCAGTAAAAAGAATTCTACTCATTACATTTGGATTTTCATTAATTTTATTAATCCAATACTCGCAGAATTCCATTCTCGGAAAATAATCACTTTATCACTTTCTAACAGATTGTGAATTTTATAACTTTTAATCTTTTTCAACTTCAAAGCTTGGTAGCAACTGCTTCGTATAACTTGAAATTGGCTGGATAATTTTGTCACACTTATTAATGGATTTTCTTCAATTGCCAAACACACATTTTCCCTAAAGTCTTCTGTCACAACCCGATTTGCACGTTTTCTTCCTCCACTATGTTCCGCATTAACACAACCAAATTTAACAAAGTTGTTGTAAAATTTTAGAATTGTTTTCTGATTTTGAATTGGCCGTCCTGGATACTCCACGGAGAAATGATCACGCACTTGTCTACTTGATAGCCATTTTATGTATTCCATCACCATTTTAACCTTTTCTTGGGTGGTATAAACCGACATTTTTTCAATAAAAGGAGTAAAATAAATTGGAACACTTTGACAATTACGATTGATGTCAGTGAACTAAACGTACTATTAAAAAAATATTCAAATTATTATCATTTAAAATCAATTTTAAAAACATAAAACGCATTTAAAATAGTTTAAAAACTACTGAATTTTGTACATATTACTCTATATTAAATGTGTGTTTATTTTGATCAAAATCCATAGAAAACCATTAACACGACGAAAAGATTTTCGTATGTAAATCCATACGAGGCCTAGATAAAAAATATGCACTGTATATTTTTTTTTATTAAACAGAACATATTCTTAGGCATTGCATTATAAGCAATTCCCGTGTTGAAATCCTCATCCAAACTCCAGTAGCATTTTTCTCGGGGCAACTTGTGATACCCACGAAATAACAAGATGCCTATAAATATATTTATATCGGCAACAGTTGCAATAAATGCATGGTATTTTTAATTTTTGTCTTGCATACAGAATAAATTGGCTGACAATAAAATTGCAAATTGTATCGTCCCACAATTTTTCAAAAAGTTGTACGGCCGTTATATTTTTTAAAGTATTTTGTACATTTATAACGCTTTCTTGACTAAATGTGCCTTTCTTCATCCTCCTCTATATCATTAGTCTAGATTGGTATATATTTATTATTTTTTTCTTCTCTCATACGAAATATGTCTCGGAGTAGCGATAATGGAATGTTAGCATCCTCTTCGTCAATCTCATTTAGAACTTCCACCTCACCTGTAATATCTTTTAGGATTGAAAATGAAACTAAATCATCGTCATCGATGAGTTTGAACGTCTACTTCAGGCGGAATAAACACAATATCTACTGGTGTACCGCCGTCCGTAATATTTATTGTATCAATGGCTTGTCGTAATGTCTCGTAACGTATCCCATTAAACGTAGCACAGCTTATTTTAGCATTATCACAATGGAAATTGTGATAATGCTAAAATAATAAATCGTAATAATTTTCAAATGTGTGGACTTGTGTCCATTGCCTCCCTTTGGGAACAATTTATTTTTATAAAATTTGTTATATTTTTGAATGATATGTATTGTTAGTTAATATAAACTAAATAAGTATTTACTAAACTATATAAATATCACAAAAAAGTAATAAAAACAACACACATTTAACACTCAGCTCTCTCCAAAAACGCACTGCCAGAAAGTAAACAATTTTTTGAGGTTATCTGAAATGATGCCCACAACATTCTCCCCTTTGTTTTGGTATAACATGGCATAAATGAACTATGTGGAATTCTCTTAAACTTAAATTCAAAATTATAATGTATAAGTAAATTTGCCTCATACAGGGACAACGGGTCCCTGCATCGAATTGATAATTCGATGACTACTCGAAAGTAATATTTGGTTAATTTCTCTGTGAAGTTATAAATATATGGGTTTATATAATAAGAACACCGTAAAAGGCTAATAACACTGGTTACAATAAAAACTCACGTATAAAACTAAAAACAAAAAACAATATTTTTACTAAATAATCGAAGTGGTAAACCTCACTCTATGTGTAAATAAAACAACATTCTTTTTAGTTTCACAAAAAAGTTTATTGTAGAAACACTGCTGCAATTGTTACCTGAACACAGTCAGGCAGATGATTAAACATCTGCAAATACATTTTTTATATAAACAAAGTAATCGACAGTGTTTTCATTCTTTTTAATATTTAATTTTATTCGGACAAATTTAATAAGAAGAATTTAAAATTAATTACTTATTATTTAATCATTTATTTTAGCTTACATTACGTAAGTATTTTAAAACAAATGTGCATTAAAACAACTAATTCTCGGGCCTGTATCCCTCCAGACATTGAATTACAAAATGGGCATTTGTTGTTGCATAGCAATAACATATTGTATAATGCCTTATTTTTTTATTCGAGAATATTTAATGCAAAAACAAAACAAAAATATTACGTAATATAAAGCTCAGACTATTCAAATAATAGAAAAATATTATAGCATAAATAATTACAATACATGTAGATGTTGTCTCTCTATCGGGGCTAAGAGTTAAGTTTTCGTCCAATGTAATATATATAATTTTATATTTGTACAGGGTGAGTTTTCTTTTTCGATGTTCTCTATGGGAATCTCGGAAACTATAAGAGATAGAAAAACGGATAAATGGGGAAAAAAGTGTGGTTTTGTAAGACGAATAAAATGACACTTTCAAAATATTTGAAAAAGTCAAGGGTAACTAGATATTTTGAAAAAAGTAAAAAGTATCAATTTTTTTGAAATCAATATATCTCTATTATTATCATAGTTAGAAAAAAACTGTAAAGGACAAAGTTGTAGAAAATTTTACACAGATTAACAACAAAAAAAATAAAAAAAAAATTTCGCCCATATTTTGGGAGATATGACAAAAACTTACCTTTTTTTAAATGGAAACAATAGTTGGCTATGACTTTATTAAAAGGGCTATTTTTTCTCTTTAATCCGATATAACATATGCCATAGTTATTTTTAAAATAAAATAAGTTACAGTCGTTTTTAATTTTACCATACACCAAAAAATAGGTAGCCATGAAAAAGACCGGAAGTCTTTCTGCCCTTTCTAATTTTATTTTTATTTATTTTTTTATCCTTCCCCGCTCCCTGTTTTCGGTGTATCCGACCACTACTAATTCCGCGTGTATGCGTGCAATGCGGCTCTCGATTTAAATTCTGCTCGAATTTCCTTAACACACATACACAGTTCGTTCGCATTCGCAGGCATTCACGAAATTAAATCTCCTCCACACATGTTTTCCGGACGGAACGTAAATTTCTGCAAACGAATTTCAACAATCTCGACACGACGGGAAACGCGCCTTGAATGAGCGCGATTCAAACTGTGACGGGACTTTCTTGAAATTGTTATTGTTTGAAATGTTGGTGTGAATCGATTTTACAAGGCATAATATTTTAAATTCATTAATTTTAAAATCAAATAAAATAGCAATCGGTTAACGGCCTTAATTTTCTTATACCTTACACGAAACACTAATATTCCTGCAAATTATCACGACCCACAATCATATATTTATCAATTCATTACGTCCATAATTGGTATTATATATTGTTGGTTTTATTAAAAGTTTCACAGACGTTGAAACTTTTAATAAAACCAACAATATTAGCATGTGTATCCCGGCGCATCCACCAAAAGTGAGGCATTTTTTAAGAACAATTTGGCGCTAATTATAAACAATTTTCTTTTTGGAATCACTTAAAAAATATATTAAAAACATTCTAAAATTATTTCCAAAAAGTAACTTTTAAAAAAATAACAATTGACGTATTTTTCAATCCAGCAATATTTTGTAATATTCGACTCGATTAGTGAAATAAAATTATAAATGCCGTTTGGTGCTGGCTATTTTAGGTGCCATAATTTATCTTTTATAAATCAAGAAAGTTCTAATTTACAACTACTGACAGATTATTCTAACACGCTTACCAAAAATTGTTTTTAAGAAAATGTAAAATATCATTTTTTCAAATACCCTCTTTTGGGATATCTCATACAATATGCTATAATTTTGCTTTTATAAATAAAGGAAGCTCTAATTTGATAACTACTGATAAAGGCAATTACGATATTTCATCAATACACCAATCTCAATATAATCTCCGTTAATAATAAAAAATACTAACCTTTTATTTATTTCCCATTCCTTCATATCAAGAACCATAATTCCTCGTAATTGTGCATATTAGTCAAGAATTACCCTGTACAGTTTACTTTTTGATTAACACCATTTTTGCTTAATTGATATATATATACATATATATAATTAATAAAAAGTGGTAAAAAACATAGTAACTATTTTCATTTAATTGTATATGGATTACCACGTTGTTATTTATTCTATAGCCATTCGTTTTCATTCCGAAACACAGTCCTAATTTATGGTTATTCGATTCCTTTCCGAAACACGGTTTTTATTATGTATAAAGTCATTCGAAACACTTAAAAGAGTTGTTTATTTTTACTGCATGTTACATAAGTGTACTATTTCGCATATAAATCCTTCTTTTAAAATCAATTCGTTTATTCCGGTTGTTTTCGTTTTTCGTAATGTTTTGTTGTGGAAATTGTGTTATAATTACATACGATAAATTTCCCCGGCATTTACATATATCCCTATTTAGCAATTAAAATATTCATTTGCCGGTGGGGGCGGGCGCGGGCGAGGCCCCTCTCCGTGTGTTTCAGCGACGGATGCATATGTAACGGCCGTCGCGTGATCCGCCCTAATCACATATTCCGAACGGTATTTTAAGAGGTTTATTAAAATTTCCCCCCTTCTCGTCGGTCGTGACATTTTTATTTCCTATGCTAAACAGGCGAGAAAGGAAGAGAGATTAATTGGCGGCCCCGGGAAATTATTTTCCTCGTCGCATTTCTCGTGTCGATAATTTATGCGCGGCGTTAATAAGATTCTTGTAAGTGTTGGTGTTTTCTCGTTTAATGCGAGTGTTTAGAATTTGTTCGTTTAGAAAAAGAACGCAAGATAAATATAAATGATAACAATTTACGATTTCAATGGTTTTAGTCCTCAAAAATGTCTGAAAACAAAATTTAATTAAATTTAATAATTAATATAAATAACATCACACCATAATTATCTTTGGATAATATTAGGATTTTTGGGGATTCAAAATTTTGTAAGGAAGGTTTCGTTATTTATTGTGTAACGTTAAATATACGTTTGAGTGACTCGAGCGGATATTTAACGTTACACAAAAAATTACAATTAATCACAATAACTAAACCTTCCTTACAAAATTCTGTATCCTCAAAATCATAATATTCCTCCAAAATGTTCACATTCTACTCTCTTTAATACGTTTCTTGACGATTCAGTTAGTTAGCACATTTTTTTTACATCACCATAAATTCAAACAGGGCAAAAATATATCTGGTCGATAGCCCATGATAGGCTAACACAATCCATCTGTGCATATCCATATAGCCGACTCTCTCGTCCGTTTAGTGGATTGAATGGTAACTTTTTATTGTGTGTTCCGTATTTGAGTCGGTAACAACACTCAATGACAGCCTATAAAAGAAGTATATCTGTCCAGATATTCCTACAGATGGCTGTTACTGTTCCAGATCCCACTGCCAAAGCCTCCCTCTCCACTTGGAAATATACTTGAAGGAAAGTATAGCATAAATTTCCATCGCCATAATCGGAGTAGAGTGCATGGTGCCTGTAACGCTAAGACAGACTGTCCGCTGCACTTGCTTTCTCGTGGTTATCTGTTTGTTCCTGGGCTACCAAACTAAAGCTCCATATGTTAGCATCGGCCTTATGGCGACTGTGTACAACCACGGCGCCGTGCGGTTTCAACCCTTAGGTTTTCCATACTATCCAACGACATTGCCAGAAGACCCTCAGAGCTTTTTCTGTTTTAATATCGATCTGAGTTTTCCAGCTCAGTTTCCTGTCGATGGTTAGGTCCAGGTATTTCACCTCGTTGTTGTACTGCAACATTGTGTTCAATAATGTTGGTGCTTTTTCCATCCCCCTCCTTTTCTCGGTGAAGAGGATCATCTCCGTTTTGGCAGGGTTTACCGATAAGGAGTGATCATTGCACCACCGCGAAACTGTTTCGAGCTCCTTGCAACTGACCGCATAGGGCGTCTTCAAACTTGTCACAAACTTATATGGCTAAATCATCAGCATAGGCTATCACAAGCAAGCTTTGTTGATGAAGTTATTGTAGTAAGCTATTCAGAACCATGTTTCCATAGCAGGGGATAAAACACATCCCTGATGACAGCCTCTATCAATTTTACAGGAGATGCGTTACCTTCCGTGTTCCATTGTGACTATACAGTGCATTGCCAATGCAGTCACACATTTAAAATGGTACTCCGCGCTTATTTAGCGTAGTTTTATCAAGGTTAGGTTAGGTTAGGTTCGAGTGGCAGCAGCCTCAGGACTGCTCACTTAGGCCCACTTAGGCCCATTGTGTTACCACAAGTAGAAGGTTTTTCCTCCTAAACAACCCAATTTGAGCACCTAATGAACCTGTTCAGATCGTTCACCCTTATAGGTGAAAGATCCGCCAGCTCATTTGCATAGTGCAGACCGAGGTACTTGAGTCTTTTCCCCTCGAGGGCAGGACATTGTCCTAGATAGTGGAGTACTGTTTCTTCCTCCTCCTCATCTAGGCTCATCAAAAGCACCTTCAATTTCCACAAAAATACCCAGGGCGGACTCTTTAACACCTAGTGACCTCTCAATTATCTTCACTTCATTATGAAGGGCCGAGTCGGTAGATCTCCCCATAAATCCTTTCCTGCGTTTTAAGAAAAATAAAAAAATAATAAACGAGGAAAGTGTAATAGACCTGTATGCCTTGGGAGCATTATAGTCTGCTCTATCAGGCTTCCGTATGAAAAAAACCCTGACTTTTTTCCATGCCTTTGTAACACATCTCAGCGCAAAACTGGATCGTAGCAGCATCAATACATACTTTTAATTGATCTAAGGGTTTCATGAAGTGATAAACGAACCCAGTCTTCTGCTGTTCCCGAAGTCATTTCAACCGCGTAGATTGTAGAGAGCATCCAGGGAAGTGACTTTTGAGCAACAATTGCAGACTTTCCAGGAGTAGTTAATCCTCTTGCAGAACACCCACATATTGTTGGTGGTCTTGTGATAGAGCTTTCTTAACTCTGATAACTTCTTTAGTAATTTCAATTCATTTACAGAAAGCAGGCCATGACACCTTTTGAGTTTGCTTTACGATTTTATATTTGTTTGTTTTTGTGTATCTTGTAGACTCGAATTGACGGTGTCACATGAAATTTGGCAAAAGATGACACTTGCGTCGTCTTCCATTTATTATTGCCTTATGAGCTTTTTATATTCTTTAAGGCGGACCTTATAAATGGCCCAGTCAGAGCTCTCTTTGGAGCGTTGTGCTCTCATAAATGCTTTCTTGGTCTCATCTTTTAAGTAGTCGAGATCTGAGTACCGCCATGGGGTGGCTGTCCCTGTCTCAGACCTCCTCAGACCTGAAAACCCTTAGGTTTTCCATACTACCCAACGACATTGCCAGAAGGCCCTCAGAGCTTTTTATGTTATAATATCGATCTGAGTTTTCAGACCTGAGTATCCTTGCCTGCAATTCTTTTGCTCGGATATTTAAGCTGACACAGTCCTCAAGATATTGCTTGTTTATATCCCGCAATCACTCATCGATGTGAATAATATATGCTTCTTTAACCGTAAGCCTTTGACTCTGGTAAAGTTTGACTGGACTCATTTTTAGGCCCATCTGTGGTTCCCGACCGACTTTTCATTTGTCTATAATGTTAAAGGTATCAGTGGTAGCCAGTGTGATTTCAATCACGGTCTGACCACGCGTGTTAACGAAAGTAGGTTCCATTCCACGATTGATTATATCTAAATTATTACTAAGTAGCCATTTAAAGACTTACCTCTTCTATACGAAGCTCTGCTTTCACATGAAATATGGTGTGAATTTGAGTCGTAGCCCTTGATCCGTGGTAGTCCCTCCTTCCTGCAGTATTCAACTAGCCCTTTCATTCCACTTGTTGGAGGCAGAAGGGTGGAGTCCCCAGGTAGGTAGACCGCCACTCTCGCTACACAAATTCTTACTTTAATAGTGTTACCATCGGAAAGTTGTAGCAGCAGATGGATTCCTAAGTCCTAAGTGCGTAGATGGCAGTCCTAAGTTTCGTGCTCGGCCTGTAAAATAAATTCCAGTTCAATTTCCCCATACCACAAATCTTGGATTACTGTATCAGGGCTACAGTATTCGCAGTCATATCGAGACGGCGGCATAATTTTTCCGTAGCCGCCTCGAATGACCCAGGTTACCCTGTATTAATCTTATTACCTTAATCCATTATCCCGGTAGTGTGTGGCAGGTCCTGTTCTAAATGTACCCTTCCTACCAAGCGTAGACTCGTATGGTGTCAAACTTTTCTGAGGTCGATGGTGATTCCGTCGTATCTTCATCCGGGATTGGCCTTACCCTAGCTGGCAAGGTCGGCGATTTCTTCGGTTTAGACATAGCAGCCACCTGCTCAACCTGCTGAGGGGCGAGATTTCTGAGAAGAGGCGAATTGGGTGTTTTAGGTGTAACGTCTGTCACTTCCTGACTCATCCCATCCACTTCCTCTTCGTCCCTCTTCTGGGACTAGACTATTTGAAAGTCAAGGAGGTAAACCTGTAACTGAGTCGTTTCCCCCTTGTGCGTACAATCTTCCGATCCTTCTCATATACTCCAGAAACGAGCGGCTGCCCAGTGAAAAATCGGCTATTTACTTAACATTAGTTCCGGGTTCTGCATCTCCAATCGTTTAAAAATTATCTCCTCCCAATCTGGTGTCTCAAAATCCTCGCTTGGAACCCAATGGTTCTCTCGATCTTAGGGAGGCGGTCCTCAGTTAATGCAAAGAGCCTAACCTCACACAAGCCAATTCACAGTACCCTGATCCTCATTGTGAATTTGCGTAAGACCAAGCCTTGAACCTTGAAGGAGTATATGTGGTGGCGCTCGATGGACCCAGCACCACCGAGTCAAGCTCTCCAAGAAGGGCCTACTCTATTAAAGCATGATAAATGGACCGCATCCATCCATGATCACCAGTCTAAGGTGACTCTCGGTGGCTTCCTTATAGGATATACCAGGTGTTCCCCTTTCACCTTCCGCTTTTGCTCAAATCCGTTGGCCATGGCGACGTTTCGGGATTGGCTCAAAGGAGGTGGTAGATCGCAACCTCTTATTAACATTTGCTAGCAATTGTAATTTTTGCAATAATTACTAATTGCCACATGATAAAATAATATTTGAAATTAGAATTATTATTATTTTTATAAAAACATATTTAATCTCATTAATGGCTTTATTCAATAATTTCCATTTGTTTGACCTGAACGGAAATAAAAGCCGGCGAATTTCAATTCGGAGCACTTTGAAACAATTAATTGAATTAATTATTGCCTGCGTTTATGAATAAACAAAAACAATTCGCGGGCTTTGCGGCGGTGACTTTTCAATTTTCCATTTGCCCGAAACGCGGAAATATTGTTCCCCGAATTCAAGGGCCTCTCCGCGTGGGCAACAACAACACTCGATGCATTAAAATCAACAGCGTAAACAACACTTTTACAAAAAAATATTATTACGACTATTTATGTCAAACGAAATATTTGAAAATTAAATACAAAATAAAATGGGATTGTTTTAATATAAATTTTAAAATATTGTTATGAAATCGAGTTTAATCAGTCTCGGAAATTGAGATTTAAAATTATTTAAAGGTATTGGATACCGTGGACGAAATTCTACACTTGCTTGCAGTGAATAATAAAATACGTTTTTTTTTATTCTAAAATAATAGCCGCGCAAATAAATGATAAATGAGGAAATTATGTAAAATGGTGCACATAAAAAAACTAATCACAATCAATAAATCCATAAATGAAAATATATATATATATATATCAACTGTTCTATCAATCGGTACATTTATAAACGATTCATGCATTATTATAACGATATATAAGAAATGAAGATCCATAAAAACGCCATAAAATACATCCAACCCGTTCGAATCGATTTTTCCATGGCGTAATTTATATTTCATAAATGTGATTTAGCGACGCGGGGATTTCCCCGAAATAAATGTTGAATAAAAAAAAGGAAATGGTTTATTATTGCAGCCATGCGCGCTGTGAATGTTTCATGTTGTCGGGGATTTATGCGAAAAAGCGGAGGTGAAAATTATATTGTCATGTATGTATGGGAATTTAAATGGAAATAAATGTTATCCGGGCGGTTATTTTATATAATCACACGTTATACACGTATTCGTGAGTGTGTGTAATTTAACAAGTGTTTATTGTTAATTATTGCTTGTTGCTGATTTTTGTTTTATTTTGTTTAGGTTTCGTGTATTTGCGAATATTTTAATAATAGTTTGAACGGGGACATAAATGGACGGTTTATTTATTTTTTAATAATTTGATTTGAAATACGTTTATTCAAAAACAATTTTGAATTCTTGATAAAATATTTGAAAATATAATTCCTACAGCGTTCTTATAATTTAATACAAAATAGTGTATCGCCTAAATCATGAATTAAATACAAATAATTATTTATTAATCTACTTTATTTTGGTCGTGGAGACATTAATTATTTAAATAAAAATAGTTGTCCTTTTTCCGATTTATAAGTCGGAGAAAGGACAACTATTTTTATTTAAATAATTATTTATAAATTCCATCATTTTCTCTTTAGCTACTGTGACTTTTAGGCTTACGTTATATGAGTACTTTAAAACAAATGTACATTAAAACACTACTACTTCTCTCCGCCAGACATTGAATTACATAAAGTAAGTCAAAAAATCACGGTAGAAACAAAGGAAAATATTGTTTAATAATTAATTATTTTCAAAATCTTTTTATTTAATTTATTTCTTATTTAACTAACAGTTAGTTTGAGAATGACGCGTTAATGTCGTCAAAACTATAGTCACTAAATAAATTAAGTTATACAAACACAATAAAGATGGTGGTAATGTTTCACATTGCAGTTTAATTAAATTTTAAAAAAGAAAATAATTAATTATTTTCTTGTTTATTTTAATGTATACAAAGTTAAAAACGTGTTTTCATTAATCAAATAACAATGTATAACAAAGTAGAAGCCTTATCAATTAGTAAATTAATTTATTTTAAATAACTTTGACCAAGTTTTTTCCAACACTTGAAGAAGTTGCTGTACATGTTAAGATAAACTTTATTAAATTCCATCAAAACAGTTGTGCAAGCGATAATATTTGTTCGATGGCTGATTGGGCGTAGTTCTTATTTCCTTCCTAATCATATCAAAATCCTAAACGCATATTCCCAATCATCAACTCCACAGCAAGTACTCCGTCGAGATTTCCCCATATTGTCCATGACTTCATATTTAAATCCTGTTTCATTAATACTAATATACTCGACATTAATATTTGTAAAGATGTATGTAATTGTCTGAATGAATATATTTTTAAATATCTGTATACTAAAATAAACTGAATCATGCCAAAATTACACACACACACAGCGTGTATGTACATTTATTTCAGATTATACGCTGGTAAAAAAAAGTTAACCGACGTTGAAAGTACGATAAACATTCGTAGCGGCCGAAAGAGGGTGGTTTTAAACGAGGGGGAAGGATTCGCACGAATCCCCATTAATTATTTAATGTATGCAAATTAAGTCGTTTGTATGGTGCATATTTTAATGGTGAACGGGTGTAAGTAACACGTTTTGCTTGACAGGAAACGTCGGCCCCCTTTCCACCCCGAAACAAACTCGGATTTTGTTAAATATGTAGAGAGTGAAAAAATAATGTATACACAGAAGGAAACTCTATTACACGCCAGTTGATTTTTTTAACGGCGGCGAAAAAAAAATGGGGGTGACTCTAATTCCAACATTTGTTTTGTATAATTACAAGTCATTGATATGTATTTTTTCGGGTTCAATACATTTTTGTAGAGTGAGTAAAAAGCATAGAGACTCTTATTTTTTTATTAATCGTTACTTCATGAGTTTCTTAAAAGATCTATAAATGACTAAGTTTAATCGTTGTCAATTTGTGACGCGCAGTAAGGATGTCTGGTCGAATTTTAGCGTTACGTTTGCAATTGTAATGAATTACTGGTTTGGTTTTATTTGAAATGTCGAAAAATTCCAGGCTTTATCCTGATCTATCCTGACTAATCGAGATTATAATTGGTGAGTTAGGTAGTATTCATAGTTCACTCCTAAACTATTTAAATATAATTCCCGTTCATTATGTCTACTCAGAGCACATGATTCCATACATCACTAAATTGTTTTACTTCCTTTCTGAAAGAGACAGTTATTGGTATCACTTTCTTTCCAAGAAATCAAAGGTATGTGGGTGTAGAGAATGACCGGTTATATATATATATATATATATATATGAACACGAGTTCTATTTAGGCATAATTATTTCATTCAAAAGTCAGGAATAGAGTGATAGAAAAAAATAATTACTTTTTCTATTTCTATATCTCACTCTCAAGATTCTCAAGATTACACATTTACATATAAATATACAGCATTTTAATAACTCTTCCTGACTTTTAAATAAAATAAACCTCAATTATAACTTACCAAAATCTTGTGATCGTGTTGTCTTTTTTTGTACGAATACCTGTGATTTAAAGTTTATTACTTGGAAGTCTACGGTTTCAGGAAGTATTTTAAATTTTACAAAATGTCAGATAGATCGTGTAAAATAGATTGTGATCGTTTTTCTTACGTGTGTGGATAATTTATATTTTCAAAAAAATAAAGACCTATATCAGAAACGTATGAAAATAGCATGTCTACATTATTTTGGATTTGCAGAGTCCAATCAAGAGCAAAAGCACCCATTTTTGCTCTTGTTTGGACTCTGCAAATCACAAGTTTTTTTGTTGTCAAAATTGTCGGATAAATTTGGTGCGATTAGTGTAAAAAATATTTTTGCTCTTGATTGGACTCTGCAAATTACAAGTTTTTTGTTGTCAAAATTGTGGGATGAATTTAGTGCGATTAGTGTAAAAAATGTTTTCCTTCTATTTGGGTCAATATTATGGTGAGAGCCCATTAATGAGGAAAATGACAGCTACCTTATTATTTTGATTTTATAAACAAACATAAAATTAATCATAATAAATTAAATACCACGCAAGCGCCATCTTTTGCCTAATTTTAAATGGCATCTTAAACGATTTGGGACTAAAAGGTAGACGACCGAAAATCATTGTTTCATCCACTAAAAATAGGCGAACTTGTCATGTTTATGAGAACAGGAAACGAAATTCATATAATAAAATTTTCAGCCACCATTCTTTGCCTTGATATTCTCTCCGTCACAATACCAATACTTTATTCAGACAGATTAATGAAGCATTCTGATGGCCAATGGCCATCACTAGTTATCCATAGATGAATGCTGGCTGAATGTTTTATTAAACATAATTAAATAAATTAAATAAAAATTATTCTCATTATTCTTAGCTCTGTGAGAATAATTTATTAATTATTTTCAAATCATTTTTATTTAATTTATTTAAATAACTGTGACCAAGTGATTAAATACTCTTTTCTATTTATAATATTGTTTGTCTTGATATTCTCTCCATTACAATACCAATACTTCATTCAGACATCCTACCATTTTTTGTTTGTCCAGGTAAGACTTGCAGCCGAAGTAACGAGGAGCAGGATTTCGTTGAAGACGTTGACTCTAATAAAACTTTCCGTATGGAAGACGATAAACCACATTTCATTGAGCAAAGTGAATTGAACAGTCTGGCAAGAAACTTTCAGCTGTCATAATTCAAGGCAGAGCTTCTTGCTACTTGAATACAATAATGGAACCTGCTGACTCGAAACACGCATTTTATTGGAAAACGAGTAAACGTTATTGTGATTTCTTCATTAAAAAGAATGAGTTTTCTGTATATATTTCAGAACTTTTAAAGGAGATGGATTAAGGATATTACCAAAACAAGTGGTGTTTATTTAATGATTCCTCTAAATATGGGTTGAAAGCCATATTGTTTAAATCTTTACCAATTGGCCATGATGTTAAGAGTAAAGATAGCATACATATAAAAAATGTCTATTCTAATTATACTGATAAAATATTAATACAATAGCGTAGAAACCTAGTCGTTTGTTTGTTTTTGGGATACCAAATATTATTGTTTTCGGTGTTTATGAGACAGTCGGCTAAGAGAAAATCTACATAAAAATTAAATAATAATAATAACTGTGACCAAGTGAATGAATACTCTTTTCTATTTACACAAAAAAAGTAAAAATACCTGCTACGAATGAATTTATTCTAACACTGAACTTGCTCGTCACTTATTCCACCCAAATTTTCAAGACACAATAATGTAATAATAATAATTAAAGCTTTATTTGGCATATATAATCCATACATGTTTATGCATTAAATCTAGCGTATAACAAAGATCGACGACGAAGTTGACATTGGAAATCTAAAGTCATGTCTGAACTAAAATCACACGCGCACGCGTAAAGTACTGGTTGTCATGTTGACAAGTCACGCGTGTGATCTTAGTACAGACATGACTCGAGACTTCCAACACTAACTTCGTCGTCGATTTTTGTTATACGCTCGATATATGATATATGTTGTTAGTATCATAAAAAGAGAAACAAAATAATATTCTCGCATAATTAAAAAACTAAATATAAATGTTTTTTGTCTCGGCTGTATTAGCTAATCCTTCCTGGCCTTTGTTTTACAAGTATTTTGAGTCCTGCAATTCCATTTCCACTCGCACACATAATCTCCATTGTACCTTTACCATTTATCTAAAGCATTCTCTACTATCCCGTACATTCTTTCATCAATACATCCTTCCCTCTCCCGCAAAATATCATATAATCATCCCCCGTCCATATTTGTCTTTCTATACAAACAGTCATGCTTCTTCTCTGGACAATCTCACTACATAGCGCGAAGGTCCATCAAACACTGGCGCTTTTTTGTACTTGGGACTAGAGCTGCTATTATATGTTCTTGATATCTTTCGATATCTTTCGCAATCACCGCATACTTTAGCTCAAGTGCAATTGAATGTTTATTTATTTAAATAAAAATACTTGTTCTTTCTCCTATTTTTATTTAAATAATTAGTCTCCACGACCAACAACCAAATTGAGCTAGCAGCAAAAATTAAATGAAATGTAGTTGCTTGAATAATGGGATATTGAATACCACAGATGTGGTCCATTTTTTTCTGAATGGTGGAATTAATACTAAAAACTGTCGAATGTAGTTAACAGAAAATTAACATGCAATCGTACAGGCCGGTCTTTATGATAAAAAAATCATCGTCTTGTACAGTTTTCCAGATAATTTCATCATTCGTCCATATTTTGTTTAATTTTGAGCAAATACAGATTGAAGAAGTTGAATCTATAACTATAACTGGTGAACAACACTTGTAAATGTTTTTCCACAATGGCAAAACAAGTCTTGCTTGTTTTTCTCTTGTGGAAATACGGGATCAATGAAAACTGCACTGAAAGCATTTTTTTTTATGCAGGATGGAGGACCCCCGCCCCGCACTGTTGAAGAATTGTTAACTAATGTATTTCAAGATCGTGTTATAAGCAGATACTTTATAAATTCCTGGCCACCAAGATCGCCTGATCTTAACCCTGCGGATTACTGGCTGTGGAATTATTTAAAAAGGTGTTTAAAACAAGGCCAACTACGATGGAAGATTTAAAGGCTAGAATTTAATTAAATAAAATATATTAAATAAAAATGATTTGAAAATAATTAATAAATTATTTCCACATTTAGCTCTGTGACATTTGATTTACGCTACGTAAGTACGTTAAACAAATGCACATTAAAACAACTACGTACTTACGTAACGTAAGTCAAAAGTCACAGAAGTAAATGTGGAAATAATGTATTAATTATTTTCAAATCATTTTTATTTAATATATTTAAATAACTATGACCAAGTGGATAACTCTTTTCTATTTGGCTAGAATTTAATATTCCGTTAACAGTTTTTTTCTCTGTGTGATTTTTTCTTTAGTGTCCAATTCTTTTAATGTTATAACTACAAAAAAACTATTTACGAAAAATTAAATTCTGTATACCAAAGAAAATATCACACAGAGAAAGAACTGTTAAGGAAATATTACATTTTTGACACTGCTCGGTTTAAGTATAAGAGCATAACACGTCCATTAAAAAGCTACCGTACGCGGTCATAATATTAATAGTTTAGTTAACACATAGAATGTCCCCATTTATTTTTCAATTATGCATAAACGTTTGTGTGAATACAACATTGAGAATAGCAATAAGTTTTAGGACTGTTTATACAAAACAGACATGCAGGAGCAGTTAGTCCCGAAGAGACGTGCGCCGTCGAAAATTCGCTTTAATCCGGAACAACCACCCCCCGCGCCATCACCCTCACAACATTTTCACATCTTCGAACTGAATAATTGAAACCCCGTGCAGGTGAACCATTTCCCCCCGCTCGCGCAATTAATACATATTTAATTCAATTAAAACTTTATTTCCATCGCGCGCGTTAATACACACGCCTCGTACATGTGCGAAGTAATTATAAACACAAACACACAAGTATCTAATCTAATCCGCGCGCGCTCGGGATAGGGTTGAAGAGTGGCGCGCGAGGCAGGGAGGGAGAAGGGGGTGCATGTAAAAGTTTCGAGTGTGTAAAACTGGAAATATTAATTGTTAAACCCCGACCATCAGAAACTCGGCACGTTCTGTTTGAACTCGGCTGGGACCATCTATAACGCGCCCGGCGCAGGCCGGCAAGTTAGTTTGATTAATTTCGTCGTTTAATCTGTGTGTGCGAGACTGGAGAAGGGATGGAAGAGGGTGGGGGTAATCTCCGAAAACCACCCGTGAAATCAATTTTTGATGTAGGGCAACGTTGTTTTACATACGTGGAGAAATTGTAAGAAAGGAATTTATCGAACTGTGCACTCAACTAAAAATGGTGTAAGAGATTGAGAGAATAATCCTAAGTTATATATTGGGATTATCACAGTAGATCCACCTTTTTATCACCAGATACAATACGCCACAGAAAACTCTTCTTGTTTTGTTTAGTAAATAAATAAACCGTTAGGAGCCGATTGCAGGAAATCCTATGCAAAAAAAAAAATTTATTCTTAAAAAAAGTATCTACTTTTCCGACATATATAGTATATCCCCCTGTGTAACACTGTATACGTCGGAAAAGTAGATAACATTTAAGTAGAAAATATTTCTTGTAAAAAATGTAACAGTTAAATTACATTTATTATAAGAAATATTTTCGCTAATTTAAATTAAAAAATGTAACAGTTAAATTAAATTTTTTACAAGAAATATCTTCTTAAGCTACGCTCATCGAGTCGCAGGAGACCCTGTATATTTATGTAATCCGTATACTTAAAAATACTCACTCTTTTTAATAATATCCATTAATAATAATAATCATGTTATATATTAATTCATTCTTGCGTCTCTCCTTCGAATCGCCGATCGGAATTTCAGAATAGTTCCCGAGAAGACGAAATATAATAAATGAATAACACCCCCGCCGGAGTTTATTTACATAAATATACCATCAGCGCCCTTTTTCAGGTCGGAAACATCTTCATTAGAATATTTTGTTTATGGTCCCCCTTGTCCCGGGGAATTTTCGGACGGTGATGCGCGAGAAATTGGAATGCTTTTGAATAATTGAAGAAGCGAGACTTTATTGATAATACAAATTTGCCAAATTATTAATATTCAAAATATATTAAATCCACAGGCTTCGCGAATTACCTGAAAACCGCCTAACATTCTCCAGTTTGTTTTTATTTATATATAAAAGCGATCACTGTATATTTTCGAGTTTACGTGAAGTGATTAATCACAAAATAGAAAGACTGTTATCCCTTACAATTATCATTATCAATAACAATTGTTATTGATAATGAGCACTTTATGTCTCGAAATGTACATCTAACATAAAAATAAAAAGTGAAGTAATGAATAACAGTCTTTCTAGTTTGTAATAAAATTACCTGAAAACCGCCTAACATTCTCCAGTTTGTTTTTATTTATATATAAAAGCTATAACTGTATATATTCGAGTTTATGTCAAGTGATTGATCACAAAATAGAAAGACTGTTATTCCTTACAAAGTGCTCACTATCAATAACAATTGTTATTGATAATGAGCACTTTATGTCTCGAAATGTACATCTAACATAAAAATAAAAAGTGAAGTAAGGAATAACAATCTTTCTAGTTTGTAATAAAAGCGATGTCTTCTTTTAGTATTTCTAAAAATACCAACTTGAATTTTTGGTTGTTCTGTTAAAAGTTTCAACTAGAATTTGAACCGCTCTTTCATTTTTGCTATTCATTAGGTCCGCTTTTATTTATTTAGAAATATTAAGAATTTCTAAAATTCATTATATTCAACTTCATTTTTTCGTTGTTCTATTCTATTGTCTCCAAACAATTCGTCAATGTATATTCTGTTCATTTCATTAATCTCGTGTTTATATAGAAAATTAGCTTGAGTATAAACGGTTTTATTTTTATATTAGTACTAGTTATCTCTTTCACCATGTTCGCATTAATCACTTGGTGAAACATGATTAAATATATATACAAGGTGTACAGAAAATGAGTGAAAACCTTCAGGTAACTCAATTCATTAATTAATTTTTAATAGAAAATCCAAATAAAAAAATGTTTTATGGTTCTTCATTGAGGCTCACGAGGTCTTCGGAATTTTAAATATGTGACTATAAATTAGTATTGTTTTTTTTAAATATTTTGTAAAAAATCAATAGCATTAACAATCAATTAGACACGTGTATAATTCCATTGATATAAATTAGTGATGCAAGATCGATAAAAAAAAATCGACTGCTCGATCCTTGCAGTTGATCGAGCCGCTCGATCTCTATGATCGGCTCGATCTTATCGGACTCATTTTCGGATTGGATTGATCATGTTATGTAGCTCTGCTTGAGCAATGATGAAGCGGATCGATCGGTCTAGGTAAAAACGATCACTGACTCAAACTATTTCTTTAAGTTAATTTGTTTTATGCTAAGTGAAATAGCCTTTATTAATTTATTTACTAAATAAATTTTGTGATTTAATAAACAGAAATACAGTAGTATGTAGTCATGTATGTCACTGTACGTCACTATAATAGTTAAAAAATATTTTTTATTAATTGATTTTATGTCATTAAAACCTACTATTTTTACTGTAAATTGACTTTAAAGTCACTAATTTTGCTAACTACTATTGTCATAAATTGACTTTAAAGTAACTATTATAGTCAAAAATTTACTTAATAATCATTAATAGTCACTATGCTTGCTAGAAGTTGACTTTAAAGTCATTTATAATCATTATTTTTGCTATAAATTGACTTTGTAGTCAACTTACTTCACTATTATTGTCAAAAATTCACTTTAAAGTCATTGATAGTCACTATTCTCACCAGAAATTGACTTTAGAGTCACTATATGTAATATAAATTGACTTTAAAGTCATTTATTGTCACTATTTTCACCAGAAATTGACTTTAGTGTAACTATTTGTACTAGAAATTGACTTTAGAGTCACTATTTGTACTAGAAATTGACTTTAGATCACTATTTGTATTATAAATTGACTGTAAAGTCATTGATTGTCACTATTTTCACCAGAAATTGACTTTAAAGTCACTGTACTATAAATCGACTGTATAGTCATTGATTGTCACTATTTTCACCAGAAATTGACTTTAGAGTCACTGTACTATAAATCGACTGTAAAGTCATTGATTGTCACTATTTTCACTAGAAATTGACTTTGGAGTAACTATTTGTACTAGAAATTGACTTTAGAGTCACTATTTGTTCTAAAAATTGACTGTAAAGTCATTTATAGTCACTATTATTGTCAAATTTTGATTTTAAAGTAAATTAAAATCATTATTTTTTGTTAGAAATTGACTTTGAAGTCAACTTACTTCACTATTATTGTCAAAAATTGACTGTAAAGTCATTGATAGTTACTATATTCACTAGAAATTGACTTTAAAGTTATTTATAGTCACTATTATTATCAAAAATCGACTTAAAGTCATTGATAGTCACTATTTTCATTTTAAAGTCACTATTTGTACTAGAAATTGTCTTTAAATTAATTTATAGTAACTATTTTGCTGCAGATGGAATTTAAAGTCACTATTTTCACTATAAATTTACTTTAAAGTAACTCTATGTCACATTTTTGCCGCCTTGCCGATTTAGTTAAATAATAATAAATAAATAAATAAATGTTTATTAACGGCAACGCCATTTTCATAATACAAAAAATAATATTTATAACGATAGAAAAATAATTATAATAATAACAGTAACTGCAGTATTCAATTATACATTATTAACATAAAAGCGCCAAATCAACAGTATATGATAAGTTATACTACACTAACGAGTAACACTTTAGTCTATGTTTAAATGTGTTGTATGATATGTTAAACAGATCAAACCAATAAAATTTGTTAAATTCGTTACCAAGCTGCATCAATCTAGTCATGGTGTTCGACGATCCAGATGCCGTGCGATGATAATCCAAGTAAAATAAGGTGTTTGATCTGGTGTTCCTGACAGGTACATGAAAATTAACCGTGGTCAACAGTTCTGGAGAGTTAATGTGTCCGTTTAAAATGCGATATAAAAGGCATAAATCAGCATTAACTCTGCGATCCTTTAACGATGACAAGTTGAGGGAATTCATTACTTGAGTGTATTCTCCCCGAGTGTGAGGCAGCCCCAACTTATACTCTATACATCGCAAAAATTTCCTTTGGACAGCTTCTAATCGATTCACGTTGAAGTTAGAATTTGGAGTCCAGATAGGCGACGCGTATTCAAGATGGGACCTAACCAGTGAACAATAGAGAGCCTTAATGCATTCCGTATCCAAGTTTCTGCTAACTCGCCAAACAAATCCCCACATTTTCATAGCACTTGAACAAATATTTGAGATATGAGTATTAAAGGAAAGATTGCAGTTGAACGTCACCCCAAGATCCTTAAAGGAGCTAACTTTCTATAATTTGCTAGAATTAATATAGTATGTGTGTTCAATCTTATTTTTATTAATGCAGATTGACATAGAATAACATTTGGAAATATTTAGATAAAGATGGTTATTATCACACCATCTATATAAGCGGTCAAGATCACATTGAAAATCGCGGCAATCATTAAAAGTACGAATAATTTTAAAAAATTTAACATCATCGGCAAACATTAAAAAATTACAGTTTTCAAATACTTCATGCAAATCGTTAATAAAAAGCAAAAATAATATTGGCCCCAAATGTGATCCTTGCGGTACACCTGATGCTACATTAATAGGATTTGAAATAAAGTTCTTTATTTTCACAAATTGGATTCTATGATTCAAAAATGAATCGAGTCAAGATACTGTATTTTCACAGAAACCCAAAGAACGTAATTTGGCAAGAAGAATAGTACTGTTAATTCTATCGAAAGCCTTGGTAAAATCTGTATAGACCGTATCAACTTGATAACGTTCTTCCAAAGCTCGCGAAACGTATTGTTTGAATTCCATTAAGTTGGTGATAGTGGAGCCACCACTGATAAATCCATGTTGTCTGGTCGATAATATATGCTGCGATAACCATGATAATTGATCCGCAACTATTTTATCCAGCAGTTTAGGAATAGATGACTGAATACAGATGCCCCTATAATTTTCGACCAAATCTCTAGAACCCTTTTTATACAGTGGAATTATAAAACTTGACTTCCATTTAGCTGGCACTATGCTAAGTTCTAGAGATTTAATAAATATAAAGTAAATTGGGCGACATAGAGAGAAAATGCAATTAAGTAAGAAATAGTTTGGAATCAAGTCGGGTCCGTAAGAATAAGTAGGTTTCAGTCTAGAAATTGACATAAATACATCTTCAATGGTTACCAATAGTTTACAATTTTGTACCTTAAGAACAGGATTAAATTTAGATGATGCATTATTAGAATGGCTATGTGACAAGTATACTGATGAAAAATAATGGGAAAATAAGTTGGCAATATCTAAGCCATTATCAGCGGTCGTATCGATATATCTCATAACAGACGGATAACCATCAACTTTATTAA
Organism: Philonthus spinipes; assembly: GCA_963082785.1. Taxonomy (NCBI): domain Eukaryota; kingdom Metazoa; phylum Arthropoda; class Insecta; order Coleoptera; family Staphylinidae; genus Philonthus; species Philonthus spinipes. The sequence continues at coordinate 13,580,356 of OY720311.1, forward strand.
AATCCTTAGCATATTTCCAGAAAAAATGGGGATTAGATCTTAAAGATGATCCGACCTTAGATAAGTATTGACTGTAACATATTTTGGAAATAATCTTACATCTATCTCTGAGACTAGAAAATATGATATAATCCTTAAAAAGACCGTATTGCTTATACCTAGTATGAGCTTTTTTCTTCTGTTTGGTCAAAGTAATTAATTCTTTAGACATCCACTTTGGGTAGTTACTGTCGGAATGACAGGTATATTTATAGGGTACAAATTTGTCAATTGCGTAGTGAAGAATGTCATAAAATGCATCTACTGTTTTATCTATGTTGTTATTTATAGATATGAAGTTCCAATCGATTGAATTAAAAAATATGTTAATAGAGTAATAATCAGCTTGACTGAAGAGATACGTTTTTTCGTAAGTGTTAATACAATTTGAATTGGTGAGTGAAAATGACAAGGTATAAGCAATATGGTGAACACTTAAAGGAAGAAGCGGTTCGTCAGAAGCATCTAAAGTGATTTCTGACAATGAGGAGAAGCAAAGATCGAGAAGAACACCACGCGAGTTAGTAATAGTATTAATCTGTTTAGCAGATAATATTTAATGTTCAACATTATTATTGAAAATATTTAATTTACTTTAAAAGCGATTTATAGCGATAGTTTTTCTTATTGAAAAACAGCTAAATTTTAGTTAGAGTGGGTTTTTACAGGTGTTTTTTTTTTTTTTTTTTTTTTTTTCGAGGAATAATAAGTTTGCAGGGCTGATTTTTGACAGAGGTTGTAATTTTCCAGATACGTTTGACAGCGTAGTTTTCTAAATTAGTGATTTTCCATGAGACATTTTTTTAGGGTTTTTCTGATCAGCTCAATTGGCTCGATCTGTTTGATCCTTCTAAACAGCGCCACCAGATCGATCCTTCTGATCAGCTCGATCTTTCTAAATAGCTCAAACGACTCGATACTTAAACTGATCGATTATTGATTGATCGATCTTTGAAATGATCAATATTGCCCATCACTAATATAAATGATTAATAAATCGAATATTTTTACAATTTTATAACTTCATCAGAAGCATTCTTTTAATGAAAATAGATCTGGCAACGACGCACGCTCGTTTGTAAAAGAAAAGGTGTATGCAACACATCCAGCGGATGATGTAGCAGTTATAAACAGGATAAATGCGTTGCCAAATGTATAGTTCTTTTAAGTGGCCCGTGAGGCTTAAGGAAGGACCGTGTGACTTATTTTCGTTAATATTTTTATCTAAAAATTAGTCAAAGAGTCACGCTACCTAAAGCTTTTCACTCATTTTCTGTACACCTTGTATATGAATAATAATTTAAATAAAAATCACTAGGTTTGTTTCACTAAATATTACACATTCCTTGATAATGGCTTGAAGCCGAAATAAATCAAATAGTTAGTGAAACAAATCAAGTGATTTTTTTAAATTATTATTCATATATATATATATATTAGTTATCTCTTTCTTTTAGCATTGAAATCGCGATATTTTTTCCGTGTATAATTAAGAAAAAATAGACCCACAATCGTATTTTTATTTATTTAATTAAACAATTTTATAATTAATAAGTCTTTGTGGAGATACTATTTTATTTTCTAAAAATCAAATTATAATTAATAAATCTGTGTATTTTTTTTTATTTAGTAAAATCAGCAGCGCCAGAAAAAAAAATTGTTGCGGTAACTTTCGCATATTTATTTATGTAAACAGTGCGCGAGCATTAATTTAAATTAGCGAAAATTTCGGGGGCGGCCCCGGCTCTAATGAAAACGAGCCGTTATAAAACATAATGTAAATTAGTGTATAATTTAAGAACGGGCCCTCCGCAAAAACCTGGAAAGTTTTAATTGCAGTTCATTAGCCGACACCCCGGCTAACTAAACTAACACACTCTCTGCGCGACTGGGGGTGGAGAAAGCACCACCTATTAGAAATTCTGATGTATACAGCCAACAAACACGCATTTGTATGTATCATTTAGTTGGCGCGGAACAAATGCGGAATACTCTTTGTCTGCGTCTGTGCCTCAGTGTGTGTGGATTTTGGTGGATGGGGATGTGTTAGATTTATATCACCCCCATAAACATAGATCAAGGAGATCTGCGGAAAGCGTCAGTAAATACGGGGCCTATGTTATAATTGTATAACTCGACCGAATCCGGGCGGCAAGACGGATGTGTTCTTGCAGGGTGGTAAATATTCATGGCAAGTCCAATCCGAGATGAATTATGCACGCAGACGTGCCGTACACACACATACACGGTTTTTCGCGAAAAAAAAGGGAGGAGAAAAATAAAGAGGAAAGTAAGAGAGAGGGAAGCGGTTCGCACGCACGCATTTGGTAATCCTGTTTGCGGATAAACACTCTTATTCGGATCATGTGCGCGACGGCTGAATGAACAATGCCGTATTTAGAGTCTATCTTTTTATCTCTTCATATATTTTTATATTGGAATTTATATTTTGTGGTTAATGTAAAAAAAATACGAATGAGAATCCAGGAAACCCGGCGCCGCCACCATAATTTCATTTATAATATAGAGCTATATTAAAGGTATCTTCTATGTGTTTTAGGTTGTATTTGACAATATTTTTTTTTTATTTAAATGAGACTTATTGTAATCCATTCGATCTTATTGATGTGGAAGGTCTTGAATTAGAAAAGTGTAAACTTTTAATTGTGGATTCATCGAACACTAGATGAAATCAGTGTTAGGAAAGTGTATATTCGCCTTCCTTTAGTGGACGAAACAATGATTCTCGGTTGTCTACCTTGTAGACCAAAATCGTTGACGATGCCACTTGAAATTAGGCAAAAGGTGGCGCTTGCGTCGTCTTTAATTTATTATGTATATTATTTGGAAACCGTTTTTTTTTTTACATAAACTCGCACTTTTATCAATGACGCACCAGTATTGTGCTTAATTTTTATTTAGTTATTGGAATAAAGTTAAATTAATTTACATTTAACGGTAGCGCTTGCGCCGTCTTTAATTTATTATGATTAAATTAATTTCTTGACTCAACTATATTCTAATCCTATCTACAAACCTAATACTTATAAACAATTTTATTCCGTTCGAGAAATGTTATACTTAACACACAAGTTAATTATTATCATCACTGTCCAAGTGAGTTTAGTGGAGGACACTTAGATTATGAGATTAAATAATAACGTAAACTTTAAATTTAAGGAATAATCCTGATTGTTCTTATTTCTACCTCTCAAATTTCTTGAGAGGAACACCTCAGTGATATTAATATTATTTTGTTTTGTGCACCAATCCTAAATATCTGGATTATTCCGTAAACGAAATGTTAAATTTAACGTAAACTTAATTTTTTAACCTCACAAAGTCATATTATAAAACTTCCCTTGACGATAAAAAGTAATGCGAATATTTAACTTAACATTTTACGTATGGAACAACCCAGATTTTCTAATTTTCACCATAATAATTTTCTTTCATGAAACGTTCATTTTAAACAATATTATTTCGCACCGTATTGTTCCTTTCTCTTTTTTATTTTAATCAATCTACAGCGCCGTTCCGAAAGAGATAACTTTAAGCCGCGTATTCCTCCTCCCCGAAACGGATCCACTTCCAGTTTATTTTAACGCGGGATTAAATCAAAGCGAGACTTTACTATCCGCGCTTTAACGACACTGTAAACGTTCAGAAGAATCTCCATCTGGGGGGATTAAAATTTAGTGTTATTAGTCGGAAATTCATTGTCTATTGCACTTCTAGATTCTTATTTTCTTTTTCTATTTTTTTTTTCGACAACATTGCAGACCTATAAAAATTTACAATTAAAATTTATATAACGAGGTACTTGTGTCTGTAATAGTAAGAGTAAGTTAGTGAGGGGATTTAATATTTAGGAAGAGTAAAAATATATTTTTTTGTAAGCGGAATTTATTTTTAAATTGTTAATTGTTGGGGATTCTACTTTGTTATTGTGGTTCAATTTTAATGAATCAAACTTTTTTTTAGTTTCATAAATAGAAGACAGTATTCATTCACACTTGGTCACAGTTATTTAAATATATTAAATAAAAATGATTTGAATTTTTTTTAGTTTCTTTATATAACTTGGATTGTTTATTGCTAAAAATAAAACACGTTGTAGTACTTTCTTCACTTGTTCATTTGTACGCTATATGTACTTTTCGGGCACTATTAAAATCGTCCAAGTAACCAAAGTGGTTGATTTAATCAAATTGACACGTTCAAAAAAAAGCTGCTCACATGAAATACAAAAATAGTGGCATGCGATCCGATTATGACAAATTTAAATCTTTACGGCAGCAATGTACGAATTTAAAAAAAGTCCTATACAAATAATACATTAATCGGATTGAAAACAAGATTAATAACAATTCAAAACATTTTTGGGATCACGTAAATGTTTGCCGTAAAACGAATGGATTTCCAAAACAAATATACCTTGGAAATGATAAAAGTGACTCAACAGCGAAGAGTGTTGACTTATTTGCAGCTCATTTTGCGACAGTCTACAAAATTTCAAGAAACTCTCTGACTAAGTTTCAGGGAGCTAAAGCTGTCGATTTAGTCAATCTCAGTGTTACTCTAACAGAGGTTTTTACTTGCTTGTCATCTCTACCTGAGTCTTGTAGTGCGGGCCCTGATGGCATACCTGCATATTTTTTTAAAGAGGTGTGTGTATACATTGAGTAAACCTATTCACACAATGTATGCTCGTTGACTCTCTTCAAGTATATTTCCCCATTGCTGGAAGGAGAGTTATATAGTGCCTATATTTAAGAATGGATGTGGTGGCTCTACATCCATTCTTAAATATAGAAAACTATCGAGGGGTATCAATTCAATCCGTAATACCGAAGCAGATAGATTTTTTGGTTTCAGAGCAGTTAATTTGGTCATGTGCTGATATCATTGTTGATCAACAACATGGATTTATGAAGGAAGATCCATTGTAACAAATTTGTTGTTGTATCAAACGTCTCTGTCGGAAGCAATGGAGAGAGGTGTACAGGTTGATTCCATATACACTGATTTATCTAAGGCATTCGACAGCGTACAACATAGATAGCATTCTGATACATAAATTGAAATCAATGGGCTTTGGTGGCAAAGTTGTAAATTGGCTTAGTAATTATTTATCCGACAGGACTCAATGTGTACGTATAGGCAACTGCCAATAAAATATAATACATGCTACTTCTGGGGTACCTCAAGGTTCGCACTGGGGTCCAGTTTTATTTATACTTTTTATAAATGACATTGGATTAATGCTGAAACAAAGTAATTTTTTCTTGTTTACCGATGACCTAAAAATATTCAGAAATATTTGCAATGTTAATGATCAAATTCAACTTCAGGATGATTTAAATGCCGTTTCTGAATGGTGTAAAGATAATCAATTAGAATTAAATTTAAACAGCCTTCACATCTCCTTTTGCCGAAGATCCGTTAGAGAATTTGATTATTCAATCGACAATCATCGGATGATGCGTACATCTGAAATTAAAGGCTTGGGGGTGATATTCACATCCAAGTTAACGTTTTATAAACATATCACAAATGTTTGCAATAAATCATTGAAAATGATGGGGTTCATTAGCCGGTTTTCAGTTGATTTCAAGGCCAGTACCTTAAAAACATTATATCTAATTTAGTTCGACCAAATCTGGAATTTGCGTCACATATATGGTCTCCATATAACGTTACCACAACTCAACATGTCGAAGCAGTGCAAGGCAAGTTCTTAAAACTAATGTCGTTTAGGCTCGGTAAAGGGCACTTTAGTCATAGTGGGATGTTATGTGAACTGAATATTAGGTCGTTAGCAGGAAATAGAATTTTCCTTGATATGTCATTTTTGTTTAAGCTGGTGAATGGTCTAATCAATTGCAGTAAACTGGTTGAAATGTTGTCATTTCATATACCGCGGGGCCTCCACGCGAGGTGTAGGCCTCTATTTCAACTAAAATTCCATCCAACCAGATATGGCATGGATAATCCTATGGAGCGTTTCATGCGATATGCAAATGTTCTAAGTGCCGATTTAAATTTTGCACTATTTGCATCGACATTTTCTAATTTTAAATCGGGATTGCCTCGGGTTAATCTGCTGTCTGCAACATATTAAACATATTAATTGTGATTTTTTTGTTTTGTTGGTCTTTATTATGATGTTGTTATGTTTGTGATATATACTGCTTTTTTAATTTATTTTAATTAGTATTCACTGATTTAAACTTATTTTAGTTTATTTTATTTTCAATTTATTTAATTTTATTGTCAGATGTTCTTTGTATGTAGCTTTTGCAAATCATTAATTTGTGATACAAATATTTTTTTTAATTATTTTTTGTTTTTTGTTGTTATTTTTGTAAATTAAAATTTCTTTTTGTTTGCTTTGTTTTCTTTTTAACTTGATTTATTTTTAATATTTAGGAGTTGCGTTGAGATTGATAGTAAGTTGGGACAGTTTGATTCACCAATGGATTTGGGTGGAGACACCCTGTATATATATATATATATATATATATATATACAGGGTGTCTCAGCGTGCGCGCCGAGTAGCTTTACGGCAAAATGGTTTTTTTTTTCAAAATCGGCTTTCGCAGGCCTATGTAGGTCTATTAGGACCACATTTTAAAATTAGTATCAAACGTACAGGGTGTCCCATAAAAGCATGGCGTATCATAGTTTTATTTTTTCTAATGGAATGACCCATATTTTATATTTTTTTCAGATTCTACATCAAAAATAAAGTTAACTTTCATAATATGTTCATATGCCTAAACCTAATAACTTTTGAAATATTTTAATTTCTTTGGAAAAATTGACGTTTCGAAAAAAAATCATAACTTTCAAATGGGTAAATGAAAACAAATGAAATTTTGTGCCAATATATCTGACTATTGGTTGAATATTTCAGACTATTGAGAGAAATTTATAATCTTAAGATGTTTTGATTGTTCAACATATCTCCAGAAGAACATTCAAGATCAAATTTCGTGCTTATTTTAAATGACACACCCTATATCTAATAGGCCTATCTTGTAGAAAATTTTATTGTCTTTCAGAAAGTATAAAGGTATTCCATACCTAAACCTAATAGTTTTCAAGATATATCCCATTTGTTGTTTTTTCTTCTTCTTTCATACATGTCAATGATAAGTAAGCATTATACTAGAAAATAACAGATTTTTTATTTTAATTTGTATTTTCAAATTATTATTATTGATGGATGTTCAAACAAAAATTATTTCTAAATTAAGTAAACATTTAAAAAAATCTGTTTGCGTTATTTCGTTACGCAAGGTTCAAAACATATCCCCGTAAAAGTAAATTTGAAAAATATCATTTTTTAACAATGATGAAATTAAAGTAACAAACACCCTAAAGTTGTCGAAACTATAGTCAAAAATAAACAGCCGATGTGTTGTTGTGTTGAAAACTCCTTTATACAAAGTAGATAACATGTGTGTATGTGTGTGTCTATAATATATTAATAAGAGGTACAAAGTGGAAAAAAAGAAAGATAAAAAGATAAGACTAAACATAAAATGTATATACATATATACATATATATATATATATATATATATATATATATATATATATATATATATATATATATATATATATAATATATATATATACAAGGTGTACAGAAAATGAGTGAAAACCTTCAGGTAACAATCCATTAATTAATTTTTAATAGAAAATCCAAATAAAAAAATGTTGTATGGTTCTTCATTGAGGCTCACGAGGTCTTCGAAATTTTAAATATGTGACTATAAATTAGTATTGTTTTTTAAATATTTTGTAAAAAATCAATAGCATTAACAATCAATTAGACACGTGTATAATTCCATTGATGTAAATGATTAATAAATGGGATATTTTTACAATTTTATAACTTCATCAGAAGCATTCTTTTAATGAAAATAGATCTGGCAACGACGCACGCTCGTTTGTAAAAGAAAAGGTGTATGCAACACCTCCAGCGGATGATGTAGCAGTTATAAACAGGATAAATGCACACTTGTTTTTTAAGTGGCCCGTGAGGCTTAAGGAAGGACCGTGTGACTTATTTTCGTTAATATTTTCATCTAAAAATTAGTCAAAGAGTCACGCTACCTAAAGCTTTTCATACATTTTCTGTACACCTTGTATACCCATATAATCATTCTTATTTCTTTATCTGAATTAGTATTAACAATCGAGCACCTAAGCAAAATATAAAAAAATAAACAAAATCCCAGGATTCTTACACCTCCTCTCTTATTCCTCACACATACCCTCGGTTTTATTATCCCAAGTAATCCCAAGTAGAAATGTTTGTATTATATGAGCGAGAGAGCGAGCAGAAAAAAAATGAGTATACACCGGGATAAATATTTAGTTGATTACAGTCGACTCTCTGTTTATTACATGCAACGGGATCCGCGCGCGGGTCCCCGGCCCCCATTTTAATGCATAGTTAAGCGCGCGGCGCACACCCCCGAAGGCCCGCATAAGCCGGAAATACACATTTCCACTTTACATTTTATCCGACACATATTTTCGTACGTGTTATTCCGCGTCCGTCTTCTCTGTCTCGCATAAATCCGCGCGGGCGTAAACCAAAAAAACAAATAAAATAAAAAAAAACAAAGGGGGTGCGGGGGAGCGCTCGTGATATATTCGTTTTAATTTATAAAACATCGGAAATAAAGCGAATGCGGCGTTTTTTTTTTATTCTGCATGTATTTTCCTCTTTTTCTGTTCTTGTTATTAAAGCGGGGACGCCGGCGTCGGCCGTTTGTAATCTCAGTTAAAATAAATACGTTATGAATAGGAGAGAATTACGACCTACGCCACTGCATGGATGGGTTTCATGGGGATTTCGCGTTGTTTTACAACGGGTTGGTGTTTGCTGCAGTCGCGCTTTTTTTTTTGTTCACCTCCACACCAGACTCTTCAAATGTGTTTTAATTATAATGTAATTGCAGAATGAATTTTGTTAATTCATAACTTTTATAAATATACAGAGTGTTTAATAAAAGAGATTAATAGATGTAGTATGAAACATCAAAATGAACATATTTTATCATTGACCAAATTTTTTCCTTGTGTTTGAATTTATAACACACTAATTCTGAGGAAATTACTTCGTCAGGGCAGTCAACATCTAAATGTTAAAGATTGTTAGTGCTTTTTATGTAAATTGTGTTGCGTTTTTTTATTTATTATATGTAATTTACTTTTAGTTTAGTTTTAGATTAACTAGCCATAAGTCTTATCTGTATTATATTATTGTAAATGGACTTCCGTAAATAAATAAATAAATAATTCAATTATTCATATTTTATAAATTTTCTATAATTATTTGACTTACAACTTTTTTTGTGAATGGGTATAATACAGCCCAATTTTAAAACACTTCGAAAGGATCCCGTTTGAATACAATTGTTAATTAACTTTGTTAAAGGTTTAATAATAGGCACTTGCTGAATTTTAGGTAGATTGGACGATGCCGGATTAATCCCCTTATCGTAAATAGTAGATGGACTTAATTTTTTAAAATCCATGATCACTTAAAATAAAACATAACCTTAATGATTTTAACCATGTTTTTTGTATTTCACGACAATTATTTCTCAACGTTATAGGTCTTTTAGTCGATGTTATAAGTTGAAGGGCTAGGGTTCTCCATCCGTAACAGTAAAGAACTGGAAAGGTCTATCGGTTGGTTGAGTAGATTTTCCGATTTCAAAAATATGTTCATTTCTATGTTTTCGTAAGATATAATGTTCATCCTTGTTTCCCTTTGTGAGGAATTTGAAGTTTTTATCGAAAATAAACAATAGATAGTTTGCGAATGTGACGTATTTTTCTTATTAATGGAACATTTTTTGCCTTCATTAAAATTTCAGCTGTTATTAAAGTTTAATTTTAAAAAGCTTATGTGTATTAACGTAGATTTAATGGAATTGAATGAAAACAGAATGAAACAAATCCGTTATATAATTCCCAGAAACGACTTAACCGAACTAAATAACATCCGAGCGCGATAATAATCGGAAGTTACGGTACGCGCGCGCGTCTTTCACGTGAAAGTGCCGTAAAGTTGGGGCTTTAATGCACGCGCATACTAATTTCAGACCATATTCCCACACGGTGTTTATAAATACCCCATTACACATTCCCCGTTTCCGGCGAAAAAGAGGCCCGCGGGCTCCGAGCGCGCAAACCGGACTTTTTGTTAGTCCAACTTTGGCGGCAAGAGAGACTCTATTGCAACGACTTTATTCCGCGGTGTGATGTTACATAAAATCTTATGTTTGTGGAATTTACGTAAATGCACTGTACTTCGCTTTTGTTTTAGTCTGTTAGTCATTATTTTTCCGTAAAAGGAAATATGAAAAAATGTGTCGGCCTGGCGCATTCACCAAAAATCACACAATTGAGATATATTAAATTTATTCATTATTTATCTTGAGTGTTTGAGAGAGATAGAGAGAGAGAGTGAAAAAGAGATATTTCGTTTCAGTCTGTTAATATATATATATATATATATATAATTTATTATATATATTATAATATATATTTAATATATCTCAATTGTGTGATTTTTTGGTGAATGCGCCGGGCCGACACATTTTTTCGTATTTCCTTTTACGGAAAAATAATGATTAACAGACTAAAACAAAAGCGAAATACATATATATATATATATATAAAGAATCTATATTGTCAGTACATTATACATATAAAAATGAAAGAAATTAACAATAAATATTATTATTTTATTTACCGACAATCAGTCAACAGCTTTTCTGCCAAAGTTCGCGCATTTTATGGGGATGTCTTATTGCTGTTTAAAGGAAGTGATGAATTGGAATAGGGTTTGTGAAGGATTTTTGAATTTAGTGATTATATTATCGTCTCTGGGGATGCAAAGTTGGGAGAGAATTGTGAAATTATATTGTTTTCTGGAGAATTATTTGGATAGGTTGTGGAGGCGTTCGATAAAAGGAATAACTTCAGTTCGGTTGTAGAGGAGGGTATTAGATGGGTTGTAATGTGGGTTAAGGGGGTGTCTGATTTTTGTTAGGGATCTTAGGAATGAACGTTCGCTTACTTGTAGGTTTTGAAGGGTGGGATTGGGTTATGTGGTGAAGAGGATGGATCCGTAGTCTAATAGGGGTCTATATATCATTTTACAAATCTTAGTGGCATTTCTTGTAGAAATGCCCATGTTTTTTTTCAGTCTGTAGGTTATTATTTTTTTCGTAAAATGAAATTTAAAAACGCGCCGACCCGCTGCTTTCACTAAAAATCATACATTTGAGATTTATTAAATTTATTTATCTTGAGAGTTTAAGAGATAGTGAGAGAGTTATTTTTTTTTTCCTAAACAGACATTTAAAAAAAAATATTATTTTTTCGTAAAAGATAATTTAAATTTATTTATTATTTATTTTGAGTGTTTGAGAAAGAGAAAGTGAGTGAAGTACTTTGTTTTAGTCTGTTAATTATTATTTTTCGTAAAAGGAAATTTAAAAAAGCGCCTACCCGGCGCTTCCACCAAAAATCAAACATTTGAAATATATTAAATCTATTTATTATTTATCTTGATTGTTTGAGAGAGAGAGAGAGAGAGAGAAACAGAGAGAGTGAAAAAAAAAGAGATATTTTGTTTCAGTCAGTTATTTATTAATTTTTCGAAAAAGGAAATTTAAAAAGGCGTAGACCCGGCGCTTCTACCAAAAAATTACACATTTGAAATATATTCAATTTAATTATTATTTATCTTGAGTGTTTAAGAGAGAGAAAGAGAGTGAGAGTGAAAAAGAGAGATTTCGGTTCAGTCTTTATTTTTTTTTTTGAATAAAAGGGCCGACCCGGCGATTCCACCAAAAATCACATATTTGAAATATATTAAATTTATTTATCTTGAGCGTTTGAGAGAAAGAGAGTAAGAGTTAAAAAGAGAAATATTTCGTTTTAGTCGGTTAATTATTATTATTATTTTCCTAAAAGGACATTTAAAAAAAAATATTTATTTTCGTAAAAGTAAATTTAAAAAAGGCATCGACTCGGCGCTTCCACCAAAAACCATACATTTGAGATATATTAAATTTATTTATTATTTATCTTTAGTTTTTAAGAGAGAGAGAAAAGAGAGATATTTCGTTTCAGTCTGTTAATTATTATTTTTTTCGTAAAATCAAAACAGACATTTGAAAAAAATATTATTTTTTCGTAAAAGAAAATTTAAATTTATTTATTATTTATTTTGAGTGTTTGAGAAAGAGAAAGTGAGTGAAGTACTTTGTTTCAGTCTGTTAATTATTATTTTTCGTAAAAGGAAATTTAAAAAAGCGCCTACCCGGCGCTTCCACCAAAAATCAAACATTTGAAATATATTAAATCTATTTATTATTTATCTTGATTGTTTGAGAGAGAGAGAGAGAGAAAGACAGAGAGAGTGAAAAAAAGAGATATTATGTTTCAGTCAGTTATTTATTAATTTTTCGAAAAAGGAAATTTAAAAAGGCGTAGACCCGGCGCTTCCACCAAAAAAGTACACAAGATTCAAGCAAGATATAAGCGTCCTTATATTCAGGACGATACAATTTCGAATTAATAATAATAATAATAACAAAACATCACCACACTAACAGTCACACACTATGTCCACTGAATCTTGCTCCGGTCAATGCCGTGATAGTACAAATAATAATAAAAACTCCTTCAAGTTTGGAAAATTATTAATGAAACATGCGATTCGATTAAATTAAATAACGTTAATAATAAAGCTTTGTTAAAGTTACAATAAAATCCAACCAAAAAAGCCTCGAAAAAAGTGAGGTTCAAGAAAATATTTTCAAGATGATTTGCGAGTAACCGAAAAAAAAAAAAAAATGAAAAAACAAAGCCAATATGATGAGCAAATAAGCAAAAAGAACTTTTTAAATATTCATACCCGGAATGACTAATACTATGACATTTAATAATAATACTTATTGCCCAACATGAAACAAAGATTTACCAAATACAAGACATTATAAAAAAATACATTATTTTATAAAACATTAAAAAAAAAACTAATTATTTAATTGACATAAAGTGGCTATGGATTTTAAAGATTAAGAAAAGTTATTGGTAATTGATTAAAATTATTACAAATTATGCTGATGGTTGATTTCGCGCCAAAATGTAATATATTGTGATTGATATCAAATGAAGGAGTGGAAAAAACATTTTAAAAAAATCGGAAAATTAAAGGAAATAAATACATATCTTAAAAATAAATAAATAAATTGGATGAAAGTGTTTCGTTTCATCCAATTTATTTATCTAAGAAGATAATCTGTAATATATTCAATTTAATTATTATTTATCTTGAGTGTTTGAGAGAGAAAAAGAGAGTGAGAGTGAAAAAGAGAGATTTCGGTTCAGTCTTTAATTTTTTTTTAAAGGGGCCGACCCGGCGATTCCATCAAATATCACATATTTGAAATATATTAAATTTATTTATCTTGAGCGTTTGAGAGAAAGAGAGTAAGAGTTAGAAAGAGAAATATTTCGTTTTAGTCTGTTAATTATTATTATTTTTTCCCTAAAAGGACATTTAAAAAAAATATTATATTTTCGTAAAAGTAAATTTAAAAAGGCATCGACTCGGCGCTTCCACCAAAAACCATACATTTGAGATATATTAAATTTATTTATTATTTATCTTTAGTTTTTAAGAGAGAGAGAGAGGGAGAGAGAGAGAGAAAAGAGAGATATTTCGTTTCAGTCTGTTAATTATTATTTTTTTCGTAAAATCGTAAAATCAAAACAGACATTTAAAAAAATTATTATTTTTTCGTATAAGAAAATTTAAATTTATTTATTATTAGTTTGAGCGTTTGAGAAAGAGAAAGTGAGTGAAGTACTTTGTTTCAGTCTGTTAATTATTATTTTTCGTAAAAGGAAATTTAAAAAAGCGCCTACCCGGCGCTTCCACCAAAAATCAAACATTTGAAATATATTAAATCTATTTATTATTTATCTTGATTGTTTGAGAGAGAGAGAGAGAAACAGAGAGAGTGAAAAAAAGAGATATTTTGTTTCAGTCAGTTATTTATTAATTTTTCGAAAAAGGAAATTTAAAAAGGCGTAGACCCGGCGCTTCCACCAAAAAATTACACAAGATTCAAGCACTGAATATAAGGACGATACAATTTCGAATTAATAATAATAATAATAATAATAATAATAATAATAATAATAATAATAATAATAATAATAATAATAATAATAATAATAATAATAATAATAATAATAATAATAATAATAATAATAATAATAATAATAATAATAATAATAATAATAATAATAATAATAATAATAATAATAATAATAATAATAATAATAATAATAATAATAATAATAATAATAATAATAATAATAATAATAATAATAATAATAATAATAATAATAATAATAATAATAATAATAATAATAATAATAATAATAATAATAATAATAATAATAATAATAATAATAATAATAATAATAATAATAATAATAATAATAATAATAATAATAATAATAATAATAATAATAATAATAATAATAATAATAATAATAATAATAATAATAATAATAATAATAATAACAAAACATCACCACACTAACAGTCACACACTATGTCTACTGAATCTTGCTCCGGTCAATGCCGTCATAGTTCAAATAATAATAAAAACTCCTTCAAGTTTGGAAAATTATTAATGAAACATGCGATTCGATTAAATTAAATAACGTTAATTATAAAGCTTTGTTAAAGTTACAATAAAATCCAACCAAAAAAGCCTCGAAAAAAGTGAGGTTCAAGAAAATATTTTCAAGATGATTTGCGAGTAACCGAAAAAAAAAAAAAATTGAAAAAACAAAGCCAATATGATGAGCAAATAAGCAAAAAGAACTTTTTAAATATTCATACCCGGAATGACTAATACTATGACATTTAATAATAATACTTATTGCCCAACATGAAACAAAGATTTACCAAATACAAGACATTATAAAAAATACATTATTTTATAAAACATTTATAAAAAAACTAATTATTTAATTGACATAAAGTGGCTATGGATTTTAAAGATTAAGAAAAGTTATTGGTAATTGATTAAAATTATTACAAATTATGCTAATGGTTGATTTCGCGCCAAAATGTAATATATTGTGATTGATATTAAATGAAGGAGTGGAAAAAACATTTAAAAAAAAATCGGAAAATTAAAGGAAATAAATACATATCATAAAAATAAATAAATAAATTGGATGAAAGTGTTTCGTTTCATCCAATTTATTTATCTAAGAAGATAATCTGTAATATATTCAATTTAATTATTATTTATCTTGAGTGTTTGAGAGAGAGAAAGAGAGTGAGAGTGAAAAAGAGAGATTTCGGTTCAGTCTTTAATTTTTTTTTTGTAAAACCCGGCGATTCCACCAAAAATCACATATTTGAAATATATTAAATTTATTTATCTTGAGCGTTTGAGAGAAAGAGAGTAAGAGTTAAAAAGAGAAATATTTCGTTTTAGTCTGTTAATTATTATTATTTTTTTCCTAAAAGGACATTTAAAAAAATATTATGTTTTCGTAAAAGTAAATTTAAAAAAGGCATCGACTTGGCGCTTCCACCAAAAACCATACATTTGAGATATATTAAATTTATTTATTATTTATCTTTAGTTTTTAAGAGAGAGAGAGAGAGAGAGAAAAGAGAGATATTTCGTTTCAGTCTGTTAATTATTATTTTTTTTCGTAAAATCGTAAAATCAAAACAGACATTTAAAAAAAATATTATTTTTTCGTATAAGAAAATTTAAATTTATTTATTATTAGTTTGAGCGTTTGAGAAAGAGAAAGTGAGTGAAGTACTTTGTTTCAGTCTGTTAATTATTATTTTTCATAAAAGGAAATTTAAAAAAGCGCCTACCCGGCGCTTCCACCAAAAATCAAACATTTGAAATATATTAAATCTATTTATTATTTATCTTGATTGTTTGAGAGAGAGAGAGAGAAACAGAGAGAGTGAAAAAAAGAGATATTTTGTTTCAGTCCGTTATTTATTAATTTTTCGAAAAATCAAATTTAAAAAGGCGCCGACCCGGCGCTTCCACCAAAAATCATACATTTGAAATATATTAAATGTATTTATTATTTATCTCGAGTATTTGAGAGAGAAAGAAAAGAGAGATATTCATATATTATATTATTATTTATAATTTCAGTCTGTTAATTATTATATTTTTACTTAAAAGGAAATTTAAAAACGCGCCAACCCGGCGCATTCACTAAAACCCAATTTATTTATTATTTATTTTGATTGAGAGAGAAAAAGGGAGAAAGAGAGATAGTGAGTAAATGAGGGAGAGAAGGAGAGAGATAGAGTAAAAATATAATGCAACTTCAATTACAAATTTTAACATGTTTGTTTTTCACTATGGTGAAGATTTTATTTTTTTATATAAATTGACACGACTAATTCATGGGACTGTTTCATAATTCATTTGATTGTCTGAGTTAAACAGCAACAGCAACTTTCATAATTGGGGAATCATTTTTTTATTCGGAAAATTGAAGATTAATTTCGAAAATCGTATTAGGACTAATGATGGGAAGCTTGACAAAACAAAAAATATAAATTTTTCTATGTAATATATAATATACAGAGAGGTTTTTTATCAGTATACATTAGGGGAAGTGTATACCTTCAAAAAAACGCGAGTCAACGCATTGAACCGATTAAATGTGTATGTTTAGTTGACTATTTGGCATACGTGTGTTCAGTTGCATATTGTAGGCAAATAAACACACATACATTAATGCAATTAACTCGCGTATTTTGCAGGTATACATAGGGGAAATGTATACTGATAAAAAAAGATCTCTGTATATATATATATATATATATATGATATTTATATATAGAAGTGAAAATAATAAATATTATATCAAGAAAACAAACAAATTTTTGTTATTTAATCTGCCGACGAATGTCTAGCTCGTCTCTGAAGCGCCTTAGCCACGGGTATTCCACGCGCAATCTCTTGCCATAGTTGGCTCTTGAGATCGTCGCGTCGGGGTTTC